>OY979702.1:36740751-38100751 GCA_963855925.1 Inga laurina | reverse complement strand
TCTAATGAAACTGATGGCTCATCAAGCAACCAAATTGGACGATCAATCGCCAACAATCTGGCAAGTTGCAATCTTTTCCGCTGGCCCATTGACAGTCTACTTGGCCTCTCATTAGCCAATCTTCCGAGACCCATCAACTCGAGTGCAGGCAAGGACTTACCTTGCTTGCCTTCAAGAACTTCAAACCATTGAACATTGTCAAGAACTGTAAACTTCTCTTTAATGGCATCCTTGAGGGAAAGCCAATTGAGCTGAAGCTTATACTGATGAAATATTCCAGATTGTGTAATGTCATGGCCATTCCAAAGGATTTCTCCAGCTGAAGGGCGTGAAAATCCAGCTAACATGCCAAGAAAGTTGTCTTACCAGAGCCATTTGCACCAGTTAACACAAGTGCACTGCCATCATGAAGGGATACATTCACGTGATGAAGAATTTGTTGGGCATTTCTCATGCAAGAAACATCATTGAGGAGGAGACGTGGAAGTGGACATTTTCTGAGAGACATTAGTGAAATAACTGAAAATGAAGGTTTCAATCAATGATTCAGATCAATGCATTTGATCTTCTGGTTTCACCAGCATAAATCCTGTCATTGAACAGTAAGTTCTAAGGATAAATCTACATTAGCAATGATAAAAATTACCAGTTTCCATAGCAATAAATTGTATGCAACTGAAAGTACATGAATAAAATGATCAGCAAATTTAATCAGAAAAATGTCAGTTTGCTGAATCATTTAGATCAAGTATGTTACATCAATGAGTGTAAAAAATAAATCCTATTTACCCTATAATTGCCACATTTCTTTCCTAAATTACCATGTTGGGGAAGATTTCATGTCGAATAACTGTGATCAACCTAATCAAAAACAAGATTTTCTTCTGGAAGTTAAGTAAAGGAAACAAGCTAGGCGTTCTGAACAGGCTCCCCAAAAATATGTTACATAGTAGTATTATATATCTAAAACATGTGAATGTTATGGTGTAAACCAAAATACTGAAAACTGAACTGGTCAATGAACCGATCAAGGCATTAATTCAAGGTTTAGTAGATCAAACCCAGACCAGTCATGATTAAAATTCTATAATCTGATTATAAATCATCCATATGTATTTAGCAGCTAGGGCAGAATATCAAATTAAATGATGATCCATTAAAAACTGTAATACTGCTCAGAGCATTTAGCAGAGCCAGATACTGTAACAAAGGCACAAACAATGCATTTAGTAACAAAACTTCTTAAATGGATAGTAAAGGTAGAAAATGTGTAACCAGCTTTAACCAAGATATTCTTCAAATAGAAAAAAAAATGTGCATAATATCAGAGCAGCATAAAATGCGTATATATAAATAGGAAGAAAGAAGCATACCTTGAAGCGGAGGAGGACGACCAGCTATGGGAGCATACTTATAAACATAAGATTTTATATAATCCCAAAGCTACTCCAGAACCGGCTTGTTTTCTTTAATGGATTCTTTTTTTTTTTTTTAATTCGACCACTGTCTCATTAAAAAGACGTTATATTAATCCAAAACCCAACCAAAAAAAGGTCAAAGAAAAACAATTTTACGATATAAACTGGCCTCTAGTCGAAGTAAAAAATGTATCAAGCAAGCGGAAATCAAAGGCCAAAGTAGAAAGAAAAGGGGCATACAAGAAAGTATTGGATTTGGAAAAATCGACAACCCTTTTCACCAAATGCCGAGCACCACGATGAACCTTTACACAAGGGCCAGCATCAGAAGCACGGCCACCACGAGTTGGCAACTGACTGAGAACCACGACGGTGAAGGCAGGAGAAATTAGGGTTCAGGGAATTATAGGGCGGAACCGAGAGTTTGAGACTGAGGCAGAGCAGTCGAAGAAAGGATCCAGCTCCCCTCCCTTGCTGCTCCCATCCTGATCCTCTCCCTTACCGAAAACAACACCGTTTTGGGGGATAAATCTTTTATTGTTTTGTTGCAAAACTAGTTCAGTTCCCATGAGATGCACGGGGCAGATAAAGTTTTTGAATTTTAAACTATCATTAAATTTCTTTGACATAACGAAGTATAGGCTAATCAATAGAAATACTAACAACAAAATGAATAGTTTTAAAGTAAATTTCTATGGAAATTTTAAGATATTTATCATGGGTTAACAGTTTAGGCTTAAGTTTATGATTTGAAAATGGAGGTCAAGTCTGTGTAATTAAATCAAAAAAAAAACAAAAATTTGGCCCAAATAAAACGGACTGAACATCAGAAGATTAACCCACAATGACATCTAAAAAACACTCAAAGTCGTATGAAATTTATATAATGGGAACATGGAACCATATTTATATATACACAAGTGGAAATACAATTCAGAATTACCAATAAATTAATCATGAACTATGGCATGTATGGTTGATCTGCATATGAAGCCATGATCAGATAACAAGAAATACTGTTACAAAAGTAAGGCAGCAAACAACTTCATACAGATACTTTTTAATGTATAACTACATATAAACGTCATACATATATATGTAGCACATACTCATGTTGCAGTGCATAAACAATCTAATAGTAAACAGACCATATACAATTAAAAGACACTTCGTGATTTGTATTGATTTCATTTCCAAAATTAGATTCACATATTCAGATTTTATACTTATATACTATTTTTTCTCCTATATATCTGTTTCCCTCCTTGATGAAGGTGCAAGGTATACCGTAGTACTCTCTTTCGGAGACCAAGCTCCCTCATGATCCTAATTAGATATGCATAGTAAAGATGTTAAGAAAATGTGGCCAAACCAAACCTTTAAGTTGATTTGGTTTTAACAAAATTTGGAATGACTCCATCAATTCTACACCAACTCTTCATATGCAGTTAAGTCCAACATAAAACAAATATAACAGGTCAACTTATCAAAACCAGTCAAACATAGAAAACCGATGTTTTTATTATTCTGTAAACCTTACCCGTGAGATGAATTTAATTCTGTAAGATTATTCTTTTGTGATATTTTTGGACCGTAGAATGATATTCTAGTCTTCGAGTTAAAAGCCATAACATTATAAGCCATGGACATCCGAATTTTGTGACAAACAATGGACAAGAAAGAAAAGCAATAATGCATAATAGAAGCTTATATACAAATATATATCTGAGCAAAGATTACTGAGTTGGCAGCACATAATTGTTTGACAAACATTTTTGGTATTCGAACTTTCTTTGAGCTAATAAAAGTTGAGAAGGCTTAATTACACACCCAACTCTGTATGGATAGTGAAAGATGAAATTGTAGATCTCCCATTTAACATTAGTGTCGTGGTTTTGTCATGTAAAGATACTATGAAAAATTTCAAGATAAGCCCAGATTTGCAAATATGAAGTGGTTCATCTCCTCCATCCTCCTCTTCTAGAGGGCATGTGTTGTATAAATAATATTCTGTTGTGAAGTGTAGTTAAGTCAGTCAGTTAAGGCCTATGTTTGTTATTCTGTTTTAAGTAATAATTGACGGTTAGTTAGCTGAGGTGCTTAGAAGGGGTGTCGGTGAGATTAGTAGTCTATATATAAACCCCTAAAGCTATTGTATAGATCAGATTTGCGATTTTGTTCATCAATAGAAGGGTACCGTTCAGAAAATTCCCGTTTGTTCTCTAGCTCTCTCTGTTCTTATTCTTTCTTTCTTTCTATTACCATATCAGCATGTATATGAGTATGTGCATGAGGTGGGTGGAACATGAGTACTGCCATACAGAACTCAAGAAAAATCTGTGCTAAATCAATTGCAGAATACAAATACACAAACTTCAGAATAAATTAAAAATTCTTTTACAAGTGTCAGTACAAGCCATTTATTCAAAACTGTCCTGCCTAAATTGAACGTAAAGAAGCAAATGAATTAAGGATCAATCCCAGAAGACAACCTACTAAAGGGGAAATTGCCAACAACGATTCAAATTACATACATGTTTCGAATGGGTCATCCTCTTATCCATGAGAGTAAAGCAAATCACCAATTATGAATGACAATCTAGCATTGACGCATTGGTGAAATAGAACTACAATCTCCCAAACATCTATAATTCATGAATCAAAAACTACAGGTATTTATAGAGGATATAAAATAACAACTACCTCAGGCACATCACCAACAAATCCGGAACAAACCGAAAATGGGATAAACTCAGCCGCATCCACTAAGCCCACGATCTGAAGGTGGATGGAGACTACGAAAGAATCCGGTTTCTCTCCTTTACCCCAAAAGCAAAGGACCTCCTTTTCTCTTCTCTGGGCCGTTGGATCAAGATCTCAACGGTCCAGATTTAATATATTATAAAAAGATTATTATTATAATAATATTTTTATAATAACAAGATCTCAACCGTTGAGATCTTGATCCAACGGCCCAGAGAAGAGGAAATGAGGTCCTTTGCTTTTGGGGTAAAGGAAAGAAACCGCTCGCGACTACGAAAGTGTCAGATGCACAACCAGCAGCTATCCACAGTGAAAAACATCCAATGGCCAGGAACTATTGGTTGGAGAGGAAAGAGAGCGACGAGATGACGAAAATGGGATAACCCCAGCCAAATCCACTAAGCGCACAATCTGAAGTGGTATGTAGAAAAATGAACGTGGCAGTGGCATAACCGTCAGACACCAACGCCAAAGAACATCGAACCGCCAGGAAGGAGTGTTTGGAGAGCAAAGAGGGTTAAGTGCTGACGTCGAACTCTAGGAGACCAGCTTTAAACCTTACTATTATATATATATAGATAACATTCAAGCCTGAAGTTTTTTTTTTCCCGATGGTATTCAATATTTTAAAATAATTTTTTTGTGCACTGTATGCTATAAAATAATTTTTAGTAGCATCCAGTATTTAACAAGTTGCATCTTGAAGTATTTTTCCAATAACATTTTTTATCCTGAACTAAATTTTAGTGTATCCAACACTCACTACCCTAAATATAAGGTGCTCATTGCCACTATAAGAACATTTTAGATGTTTCTCATTATAACTAGAAAAATAATTTAGGGTGCTGAATGCGATAAAAATAAATTTAAGATATAGAGTCAGTGAAAAAATAGTTCAAGATGCATTTTGCTAGATACTAGATACTTCTGAAAAATTATTTTATACTACATAGTGCATAAAAAAATATTTTAGAATATTCGGTGCTACTGAAAAATACTTCAGTGGCTTGAGAGCTTTTTTTTCTTAAAAAAAAGGAAAAAAAGAAAGAAAGAAAGTGGAAGGGCCTCCTAATTTACACCAAAAAAGGCGTAGTTTTGGGAAAGGGAGAGGCCAATAATGGGAGGCGCAAAGGAGGGAAGTTGAATTCGTTGAAGAAATAGCCCAATGAAGGATAAAAGGAGGTTTTTTTAAAAAGAAAATGATAAAAAAAGAACTTTAAAATTATAAAATCTTAAATTAGGTTTGTTATTAAAAATTAATAAAATAAAATAATAATAAGACCAGATAATTATTTTATAACTCATTTTATATTGGAAATATATTATTTGGAATTTTATAATTTTAAAATCATTTTTCCATGATTCTCCTTTTTGTCCCCTTTGTTAGAAAGGGTTCAAAGGAGGAGTTGGGCAAGCTTTTCTTCTGCGTTTTTTTTTTTTTTTTTTTTGATAGATAATGAGAAGCCTTAACTCATCCGTCTAGAGGCGGTGCCTCTTGGTACATTATTTTGTAACTATGGCCATTACATTCGTGAGGAGCATATGATTCGACACCCTTTCAATTCCCATAAAAAATGGCTAGGTTTTGTCGGCGCCACACATTTTCCTTTAGGGTTTGTTTGGTGTCGGGGGGGGAATTTTTATGAGTTGAATTTTAAAAGATTGAAGAAGTGGGGTAATAAAATTTTAATAAAGAAAATATATAAGATAAAAGAGTAAGAAAAATTAATTGAAAATTTTTAATCCCACTTCTCTAATTTTTTTAAATTCAACTCAAAAAAATTTTCCCTCCGCCCACTATTCCTCCTCTTCCCTCAGACCAAACAAGCCCTTACCAAACAAGCCCTTAATATTCCATCCAATCCATTCCTGCAAATTGAGGGAGCAAAACGTACGCCATTTTGTTGGTTCAACCATGCTTTTCCATAGTGCTTTCGTCTCCTTACAGTCATGGAAGACATGTAGAGTGTCTTCGGAGGCGTTGTTACACCTTGAACAAGAATCATCATCACATAGTATCCTCTGCAATCTTGTTGAATTAGTAAGCAAGCTATGTCTCATGGCAATCCACAAATTTGTTTTACATCTCTGTGGAACTCAGAGCTTCCAAATCTCTTCCCAAAGGCAATTATTTTCACCTTCACCATTAGAAAGAGACTCATAAGCAGATCTAACTGAGAAGTTACCACTACTCTCCCACTTTCATCGAATTGTACTCGTTCCCGTACGTTCCATCCCAGCTTCTACTTTTCCCCATATAGTTTAATACCAGAACCAGAGGTTTGACACTTTTTTTTTTTTATAGTTATTCTCGGCATAAGGTCATCGCCACAACAATATTTATCCCTTACGACACACACCCAAAGAACATCACAGTTCTTCGCAAGTTTCCACCCTAGTTTCATCAGCATGGAGTAATTCTGGGTTTTTGCATGTCGAATGCCTAGTCCACCTCGTTTCTTAGGCTTGCAGACCTCATCCCAAGAGACAAGAGAAATTTTCTGCTGCGAGTTTCTTCCACCCCATAAGAAATTGGTATTGCACTTGTCTAATGTTTCCCAGGTGCTTGCAGGCAACAAGGTTGTTTGCATAAAATACCCCGGATAGGTGTTGTTACAAACGAGATGAGAGTGGCTCGTCCTGCAAGTGATACTAAGTGGGGCTTCCAATTAGCTAGACGATGCATGCTTTGTCAATAACCTCCTGGTAAGTATCTTTATTGACCCTTTTATGGTGAAGGGGGACTCCAAGATTTTACCAAGATCCGGAGTTTGAGTAAATCCAACGTGGGTACTAATCTCTGAGCACCTGTTATGATTCATATGAGAAGAAAAGAAGATATAGGTTTTGGTAGCACTCACCTTGAGGCCGAAGCATCTGTAAAACACATCCAAACAACTCTTAATAACCTCATCTTGCTCAATGGAAGCCTTAGACAGTAAAATAATATCATCCGCAAAAAATAAGTGAAAAAGAGTCGAGCCATGTTTTGTTATGGTGGGCCAATTTTTCCATATATATTACAAACAGGTAAGGAGAGATAGGATCCCCTTGTCAAACATTACGGGAGGACTTAAAAGAATTAGCTTTATCGCCATTCCACAGAAGTTGTACACTCACAGTACAAATGCAATTGGAAACAATATCAATGAGATTGGCCAGGACATTTAGCTCCCTTAAACACATAATCAAGAAATTCCAATTCACCTTGCCATAGGCTTTTTCAAGATCAATTTTAATAGTCATGAAGCTTTTCTTGCCCTTCATATTTCTCAGAATGGATCACCTCCTACGCAATGATAATATTGTCAGAGTTGTGTCTGCCCAAGACAAAACTGCACTGGTTAGAAGAGATAATCTATGGCATGAAAGCCTTCAAACTGGTATTAATGATCTTAGTCATTATTTTGTAAACCACATTACATGGGCTTAATGGTCTTAGGTCCCTGAATGTTTCTGGCGGATCTTTTTTCGCGATGAGAACAATCAGATTTCAATTCGCCTTTTTGATGTCAGGATGATTAGCAAATACTCCCTTCATTCCTATTTATAAGCAACTTTCCACTTAATTGTCAAAACAAACTGGTAGTTAAAAGCAATAAGTATGTAAAAAATACCATAGTTTTTCCATATATGCCCCTATTAATGAAAAGAGTATAGGGAAGAGAATAGATAAAAAGTATGAGAGATAATGAGTATAAGATATAAGAAAGAATGAGTATTTGATAAAGGTAAAAGAGGAAAAAGAAGCTTACATTTTCAGACAAAAAGTGAAAGTTGCTTATAAAAAGGACCAACCCTATGAAAGAGAAAGTTACTTATAAATAGGACCAGAGGGAGTAAACCATTGATAAACTTCACAACAGAGTTACCAAGTATATCCCATTAACTTTGATAAAATAGTGCATCACTACTACAAACATAGAGATTAGTGGCGCACCTTTTGTGGCATTTCTTTAAAGAAGTGCCACAGCTTCTTTTTAGATTTTTTAAATTTTTATTTTTTAAGAAAAAAACACTTTAGGTGACGCTTCCTTAAGAAAGTGTCACAACTGTTTGGTGACATTAGGTGGCACTTCCTTGAAGAAGTGCCACCTAAGATTTTTTTTTTTTTAAAAAAGTATCAGCTGTGGCGCTTGCTTAAGGAAGCGCCACACAAAGTAATTTTTTTTTATTTTTTTTAAATTATTCTCTCTCCTGCAATATGGTTCTATCACATTTATCCTTTTAGTCTCCACTCCCCATCTAACACGTGCCATCACTTCTTATCCTCCTAGTCCCCACATTTTCTTCGTCTCTTCTTTTCGTCATTCATCACCATCTTCACTTCGATCGCTACTTCCTCCTTATCCTTTGTCACTCATCACCTTTGTGAGGATTTTCCTTTAAAAAATTTGTGGTCTGCCATATTTTTATATCTATAAATAATATATCTTCAATCGCTTTCCTTTCCCTGGATCTTATGAAGATGGTGACACTTCCTTCCTTCACACACGCACTCTCTCTCTCTTTTCACTTATTTCTTCTTCCATTATTTTTATATTAAGCTTCGAATTTTAGATCTGCGTCATCCAATTTAGCATTAGCCACAAAGTAGTAAGTTTATTTGGTCTAATTGCTATTTTAGCTGCATTATATCACATATATAGCTTACTAGTTTATTTTAAATAATAGTTTCTTACTATTGTGTTGCATATGTTTCTACATGAGAAGAAATCTTTGGTTTTTAATGACGAAGGGAATGGTGTTTGTATTGTTTTATCAATTGCAGCGTTGGTAAAGAACGTTCATATTTATTTTCAAGTTTCCTACTTTTAATTGTTTTAATTTTCCTTGATGAAAAATGCTTCTGAAATTTCTTTTCTCATTTTATTGCTGAAAAAATTATTCTCATTTTTATATGCTAAAAAATAAATGAGATAAAATTAAATTTTATTATACATAAGTTGTATTTATTTAGTATTTATAATTTTTAGTTGTTGTAGTAATTATTAACACTGATGATTTGCATAAGTAAAATAACTATTTATTTTAACACTTGTATTTTACTTAGTAGTGATTTTGTTAATTAGTTATTTGGTAATTTTTTTTATTTTGTTGTGGATATGAAAATTCATTTAAAGTGTATTATCAACTATAATTATGGGGTTCTTTTTATCAAAAAAATAATAATTATAGGATTCTAAAATAAAAATATGAAAATAATTTTTTTTAAAAAAAAATATCTAGGGTGGCGCCTGCTTGAAGAAGTGCCACATGATCATTTCCTGTGGTACTTCTTCAAGCAAGCGCCACCCTAGGTATTTTTTTTTATTTTTTTAAAAAAATACCTAGGGTAGCACTTGCTTGAGGAAGTCACTTCCTGTGTCACTTCTTCAAGCAAGCGCCACCCTAGGTATTTTTTTAAAAAATAATTATTAACTTCTTGTGGCACTTTTTTAAAGAAGCGCCATAGTTTTTTTTAGTGGCGTCTTGATATATGACATTTACTAAGTGTCACAGTTAATTCAAATATAAGCGTCACAGTTTTATTTTTTTTTATAGTAGTGCATTAAAACCATTAGGCCCCGGTGATTTTAGCGTGCCCATACTAAAAACTGCCACTTTTATATCCGCATCTTCAACTTTGTCATATGGGTATTTCACACTACAGTAAAGAGGATCTCTTACTTCCATCTCCTCCCTAAAGAGTAGAGAGAAATACTTTGTGGCATCCTCTTTTATTATATTGCTATCAAAACTCTAGTTGCCATCCTCCAAGCAAATCGCATCAATTCTGTTTATCTTTCTTCTTCAATTTGCATGGGCATGAAATAGTTTGGCATTTTGATCACCAAGCAGGTTCCACTGCAAACAAGCCTTTTGAGGCCATAAAAGTGATTCTTCCATGAGTGTCGTCTCCAATTCCTTCCAAAGTTCAAATTGAATTTCCTCATAATAGGAGACATTGGAACCTCACGTGCAATATACTAAAATGGTGTAACTCGTATTGTTTTGTATGTGAAATTAGTTGGATAAATATACCGGTGCAGAAGTGTATGAGGGCACTTGGTGTCCCCTTAAGAGACATAAATGGCGCCATCTTATATGGCACTTAGGCATACAAGGCACCATTTAGTGACACCTACACGGATATCTGGTGTTTTCCAAGATGCACCAGTACACACTTGGCATTTCCCTAAGGCAGAAGTACATGTGGGGCCATCTTATGCTCACTCATGGACACATGGCGCATTCTTGAATCCACAAGGACACACGACGCCATATTGAGTCATGGAACAAAAAATCGGACCAAACCGAACGGTCCGACTGGAAAACCAGTGAACCGGTCTCCAGTCTGGTCCAGTTCATTACTTGAGAGGGGGGAGCTGAACTGGTACAAAACCGGTCAAAATTGGAAAAACCGGTGGATTACTAAAAAATCGGACGGCCTAACACATATAAAAAAAGGAAAGAAAAGGAGAAAGAAAAAAGACGATGGCCTGGAAGAATAAATGGATTCTTCCATGGGGCGATTGCTAGCTTGAGCACCAACGCAATATACGATTTTTGTGCCAGAAAAGATGAAGCCCATCTTCGGCGACAAGTCCGACGAAAATGAAGAAAGAAGAAAGATGAAGCAACTAAAATAAAGAACGAAGAAAGACAAAATAAGAAGGCAGTGGATTGAGTGTCTGAGACTCTGAGTGGAGAAAAGAAAAGTAATTGGGAAATGGGGAAACGTGTTTTAGTGGAGAAAGTGTTAGGACTTTGGGATATGAGAAATATTAATTAATTATGTTTTCTCAATTTTTGTAATGCTTTAAAAATCCAAGAGACTCTCATCTTCTTTTTTTTTTGTCGAAGAAAAACTTTCATGAGTTTTGAGATAATCATTTTTTCACCTTTTGAGATAATATCCTTCATGCTTAACATTTGTTTTTAACGTTATTATTTACTTCATCCCTCCTCCTTTGTATAAGTTACTATTGTTTCAGTAAGTCTAATCCTTTCTATAATCCTTACCAATAAATTGTAATATTTTAATATGATCGGTTTGACCACCAGTTAGATCCCAACTGATCCATTAACCCTTAAACCTGTTCCGTGACCGGTTAATTGTCTGGTCCGGTTTTTTGTTTCTTATACCGAGTAGACTTTGTATAAAGTAACTTTAATAAAATAGATTTTTGTAAAGTAACTTTTTGAAAAAGTAGTTTTTGGGTTAGAACAATATGACAACGCCACCTAGCTTTTACTTTTGTGTTAGCCCAATGAAAAAGGTCCCACCTAACCCCATGGGAATCACATGTGCAATTAGCCGGGACAGCTAACTTGTCACCGATCCAGCCACGTGTCTGACTTTCTCAAACACCGAACACGGAAGTTGGATAAAATCTTCGGACCTCTCCTCCCTTGATTATAGAGGTCGGCCAAGGCATGTGAGAGGGAGAGGAGACGGATTTCAAAAGAACATTGGGTACTCTGAGCAAGCACAGCGCCTAGTACCCCAAGTTTATGTGTCGAGTGGGGTCAGGGAGTAGTGTCTATGCTGAAGCATAGGTAGTGTTATAGGGTTTGAAGAGAGCTTGGGATAGTGGTTGGAGGAAAGTGGTTGTTGAAACATATTGCAGGGAATTGGTTGAGGAAATACAGATTGGGTTTAGTGAGAATCACCCGTACTCTGTTATCGGTAAGGAAATACAATGTTGTTTAGATCGGGAGTGGGACGTGACAGTGGAATGGTGCCCCCAGGAAGCCAACTGTGCGGTGGATGTTCTAGCAAAGGAGGCTTTGTTGATGATGGTTGGTGTTACTTTTTCCGAGTCATCCCCTAAATTTCTAATTTCCTCTTTAAGGAGCGATAGGGGCTAATTATTTAGCCTATGAGCTCTAATTCCATCCAAAAAAAATATTTACCACATAAACAGATTACTAAAACTTATTCTAAAGTAAATTTAGTAAAAGTATTAAATAGATCATTAATGAACATTAATGTTAAAAGATAAATTAGGGATTTGGTATAATGAGGGGCAAATTAGTAAATAATATTTATTTTAAAATGGTTTTTAATTTAAAAATATACTTGAAGAATCTTTTTAGGATATTCTTTATCGGTGTTAATGATTTGGATTAAAGTGTATGTTTTTAAAATAGATTAGATGTTTGTATAATTAAGACAAATCAAAAGAGTGATTAGAGTATTTTACTCAATTTTATAAGATACATGAAAGCGGAGATATTGTTGAATAATAAAACGCATTAAGATGAATAAATGAGTGGCTAATATGATATATGCATAACCAACACCAAATAATACGCAAAGGCAATTTTTTATTGATGATAACACAGCCACCAAATTACCCGCATTATCGCATTGACATTGGGCAATTTTGTTTCCCCCCTCCTCCAACAAAAGAAAAAACCCCAGAACCATTATATATATACGTCCAAACTAAAGCTGTTCTCCTTTGTAAGCAATATTCAAAATTCATAAACAGATTTATATGTATCCTCAATGAATATTCTTCCACTACAGCTTTGTTTAAAAACACAGCTCATGTGCATCTTTTGAAAGTGAACTCAGCCAATTTGGCAGGAAACGACTGAGGCACTAGCCCATATAGGGATATCTTATAATTTATAAACAATAGTAGCTAGAGCTTATTTCTGAAAAGAAATACACAAAGGTAAGAAAAGAAAAGCAAATGATAATGGGGGCTAGACTAGTTCATGGCATATTTCTTTTTTTCTTTTTGAATTAATAGGATAGGTATTAACGGTATGAGGTTATAAGAGGCATCGAATCATGGCATATTTCTGAGTCCAAGAACGTGCAATAGTCTCATACTTGGCTTTGTCATTCTTGTAGATGTCAGCAATCTCAGGCACCCAAGGGTCATCTTGGTGTGGAAGAATAAGCAGTGCGAATATTGAAAGCAGTACCTACATGCATCACAAATCAATATCATGGCTTCCTATTAGTTAAATTAAACCAAGGTTATTTGTTAAGGGAGTTTTGTAACACGACATAACTAATAAGAAGGCATATTATACCTTAGAAATTGTAATAGCAGGGCTACACTGCTCTTTTAGAACCTCATGACAGATACTTCCATTTCAGTCAATGTTTGGGTGATATAACTTTGTCACAAAGGAAACTTGTCCAAAACTGCCAATTACCTTTTACTCCCTCTGGACCTTAATATAAGATATATTTCCTTAATTTGATTAGATTAGGAAAGTTAGTTAAGTTAGTTAATATGACATGTATTTTCTAAAATACCTTAATCATCTTCCTTAATTCACTCATTCCCTCTGATCCTTGATTATTGTTGAAAGAGCATCAATAGTGGCAAAGTAGAAAAAGTTTGACAAATATGAAAAATATGCCTTATATTTAGGATTAATATCAATTCCCAAAATATGACCTTTATTAAAGATGGAGGGAGTATTTTTTTCATACATGAAAATTTAGTTGAGTTGGGTTTAGGGCCATTTCTCTGGGCTCAAAGAATGCTTACAGAGGTACTTACTATTGTCTACCAATAAGGTCCTCACATTGACAATGAGATTTGAATGCATAACCTTGAGGATTATGAGTCAATTTCTTTTACCAACTAGACCAAACATTTGTTAGCAAAGAAAACAAGTACTAATTACATAATTAAGGAGTCAATATAGGACTGTAACCTAAATTAAGCATTGTGAATTAAAAATTACATTGGGTGGCATGAACGGATAATCTGGGAGGGAGTGGATGTCCCCCAGGAACCCCCAGCATAAGGACTGTCTTCTGGTCCCATGATTGTAGCTTGACAATGAGACAAATCTTCACCAACAGGGCCTGCACTTACGTACGTATATGAACAACACAAACACATTATTACTTAATTACTACCTCGAAGACCCTCCCTTTCCTGATTCTTAACAAGTAATCCTATGAAGTGAGAAAACATATTAAACAAAAAAGAATAAAAAATTAAGAGAAGATCAAATGATTTCGAAGCGTACCAGCGCTACAGGAAATAGGAGAATCCTCCTTTATGTTCCTCAATTTATTAGGAAAGCGTCTTAAAGCCATCTCAAGTAATGTTGACATTTAAGGGTTCTGATCACTCCTAAAATTGCAAAACACAGCAGAACTACGTACAGTGAATCTAGTTGAAATCCAAATGCTCAAATGACACGACTTTACATTCCTCAAATCATTAGCTAGGGATCGTGAAAGGGAAATAAATTGCATATCATCGACATGATCAAAAAAAGGTAGAAATAAATAAATAACATGAAGAGTTGGAAATTAGCTTTTTCTTTTTCTTTTGAGACGATTTGAAACGTACCAATGGATTGGTACTCGAAATGTTTAAAAGCTACTAGAATCAAATCAAAATAACAAAATCTGAAGACACCGAAACTAAACAAACAGCTAGTGACCAAATAAGCAATGAGACCTAACGAGAATGGATGACAACAAAGAAAAGGACCTAAATAAAATCATTGGTGTAAAACAAGAAAACAACATAATCTCTACCAAAGTCTAGTAAATCTACAGCCGGAATATACCAAAACTTAAAAAAAAAAAATACCCACAAAAGAAAGAAAGATCGCGTGCAGTCGCGAATGAATGATAGATGATCCACTTAGAAAATTGTTTTAGGTATGAGAAAATCGACTAGCCTCACAAACCCAAGGATTTGATTTTAGTGAGAGAATAATGTGGAGGAATGGAAGGAGTGATCGGCATTTGGATGAAAAAATGAACGGTTATGGAGTATTCGTACAGTGAAAGTTTCCTCTTATATAGGAGAAACACGGATAGCTCTTGTGAAGTAAGTAACTAATTTATATTAAGGTCCTTCATATGATTATTTTTGTTGGTTGCATTGTTGTCAAGATCGGGAATTGACTCCCCGAATTGGAAGCTCACAATTCCCACCACCAAATAACCCGCATTATCGTATCAACGTTGTGAAATTTTAATTAACCCCATACCCCAACAAAACAAACCCCCAAAACCATGATGCATATACGTTAAAACAAAATTTGTTCTTGTTCGTAAGCAATATTCATAATTCATAGATAGATTTGTATGTATGCTCAATTACTATGCTTCCATTACAGCTTTGTTTGAAAACACAGCTCATGTGCGTCTTTCCCAAGCGAATTAACACAAGTTGGCAGGAAACGGCTGAGCCACTACCCAATCAATATATAGAGATATCATATAATTTATAAACCATAAATAGTAGAACTTATTTCTGACAAGAAATAAGCAAAAGCAAGAAAAGAAAGGCAAATGAAAAGGGGGCTAGACTAGCTCATGGCATATTTCTGTTTTTTTTTTTAATCAAAAGGGCAGACATTAACTACCTAATGTTATAGGTGGGGTCAAATCCACGACCTGTTCATGGCATATTTCTGAGTCCAAGAATGGGCAAAACTAGTTCATGGCATGTATATATATTTTGGATTAAAAGTGCAAACACTAACAACCTGAAGTTATAGATGAGATCAAGTCCACGACCTGTTCATGGCATATTTGAGTCCAAGAATAGGCAATAGTCTCGTACTTGGCTTTGTCGTTCTTGTAGATGTCAGCTATCTCAGGCACCGAAGGGTCATCTGGGTTTGGATCAGAAAGCAGTGCCAATATTGACACCAGCATCGGCATGCATCATCACAAATCAATATCATCACTTCCTATTAGTTAAATTAAACTAAGGCTATTTTTCAAAGGATACCTGTAAGGAGACATAACTATATAATAAGGCATTATACCTTAGTAATTGTAAAAGAAGGGCTCCACAGCCTCCACTGCTCTTTCAGAATGTCATGACAGAGACTTCCATCGCTATTAATGTTTGGGTGATACACCTTTGTTTCAAAGGAAACCTGTCCAAAGCAACCGATTACTTTTTCTTTTATGCACACGAAAATTTAGGTGAGTTAACCTGTGAGTTATAAGTCTGTTACTTACCAATTAGACCAACCTTTACTAAAAAATTAAACAATTACTTGTTGCATATAAGTGCGGAAATAGGTTAGGGTGCGGAAATAGGTTAGGGTAGGCTTTACTTAAATAGGCGCGTGCCTTCAACAAAAAGTGGATGTAAAGTTGGATTTTGCCTCTTTTGCTTTCCCACATAAACTAGAATAAATTCATCATACTAAGATTATAATATGTCATTTAACACTAGAATAAACTCATAGTAATTATTATACTTTAGTGGATGACGCAAATCAAAAGAGAGGGAGTGAGTTTGTGTTGTTATCTCAAGCAATTAAAAAGAAGAGAGGTAGAGGTGAACGATTGATGAATGAAAAAATTGAGTGTGTGAATAACGATGGGATGCGAAACTTAAGGTTAAGGTTAAGTTGTAAATTTATAAATAATTTATTAAATTATTTATATAATATTATATATAATTGTATAGTAATAGTGTAAATTAAAAAAAGTTAAATAGGTCAGACCTATAGGCTTGTTGGCTAAGCCTTGTGAAAATAGGTTTAACTTGTTTGAGTCTAAACCTGACCTATTTACTAAATATGTTAGGTTATGTTTTATTATATAGGCTAGGCCATAGGCCCTTGTTGGGAGTCTAGCCTATTTCCACCCCTAATTACATAATAAGGAATCAATAGAACTCTAATCAAAATTAAGTATTGTGAATTAATTAATTACATTGGGTGCCTTGTATGGATAATCTGGGGTGAAGTCGAAGTCCACCAAGAATAAACTCCCGGCATAAGGAGTGTCTTTTGGACCCATAATTGTAGCTTGGCAATGACAGATCTTCAGCAACAGGGCCTGCATGCACGTATATGTACGGTATTTCAAAATGAACAATACTTAAATCAAGTTCCTTATAATCATTATATCAAGTTTTTCTGATTGGATGCGTTATTTTTTAAATATTATCATTTAACTACAAATCCAAATGAAATAAATAAGACATATGGGCATAAAATGGATCACAAATATATGTTTTGGTTGTGATCGATTATATATGGCTGCTATAGGTTGTAAGCTATTAAACAAAACGAAGCAAAAATTAAGAGAAGATGATTTGGAAGCGTGCCAGCGCTACAGGAAACCGGAGGGCCCTCCTGTAGTTGCCTCAATTCTTTCAATTCTTTAGGAATACGTTTTAAAGCCAGATGATCAAGTGCTGTTGTCATCTCACTCTTAAAATTGAAAAACAGTAAAACTACGAAAGATCAAAATGCTTAAATGACACAAGCATTACGTTCCTCAATTTCAAATCATTAGGGAGAAAGGGAGGTAAACAGCATATTATCAGTATGAGCAAGAAAAGTTAGAAGTAAATAAATAGCATGAAGAATTGAAAGTTAAGCGTAAGGCTAAGATGCGCGATATATACAAAGATATATATATATATATATATATATATATATCTTTGTATCCATTAATATCATTACAATGTCTTATAAACTAGAGCTTTTTTTTAGACAAATTGAAATAAACCAATGCGTCTCGAAAAGGAGCCATATAATCCATGGCGTAAAGCAAGAAAACAACAGAATCGGTAAACTTCTGGTTAAATTGCTGTGATTATAAATTTTGGAAACGTTGTGTTCTAGATGTTATGCTGTCAAAATTAAGTCTAAATGGTGGTTTTAACGTAATTAAATAGTTAATAAGGTAGTTAAGAGTAGAAAGGAGCAAGTCTACGGAGTCAAAACTCAAAAACCCCAATTTTTTTTTAAGAATTTTAGGTTTTAGCCAGTGCTGTTTGAAGGATTTAGGGCTGGATTTTTGATAATTTGATGATTCCATTGTGCTCAGAAGGGAAAATTAGGTGGGGTTATAGTTGAACACTTTTTCAAAAAATCCTGAAAAATCATAATTACGAAAACACCCTTGAAACTCTGAAATAGGGGCTGAGCAGTGAATTTGGTGATTCCAAGTCTGGAAATGGATTCCTTATGCGAAAATAAGTTAGAGCAGCCTAGGTTAAAATTTCAGGAAAAGTACGGTCGAACCGGGTAAGTCAAGGCCGGGCCCCCAAGGGTATTTTAGTAAATTTTCACAATAGGCTTATATAACCACTAGAAACATTATGGAAGTTCCTGAAATAGCACATAAATGGATTTTAACCTAATTCTTGTACATTTGACTTTTCAAGATCGAGTTGAGAGCCAGTTGGTGGCACGCTTTATGAGGCGCACGTTACGAGGCAAGAAAGGGTCAAGATAGGGAACTTACCTTTCCTGCGTGTATTTGATATTTGTGTTAGTGTATTCATGCATGTTATTACTTTGCTTGATTATGTGAAACATATACTGATTGAAACTTTGTTTCTATTTATGCAATGACCATAAGTATGTTGTTTGAAACATTGAGCACGAAGATATGTCATTGTGTTAGCATGAGTTTATATAATGCAAGCAAGTCATGCAATAAGCATTTATCCTGCATGCATAGTGTTACTGTTTCCTTCTGAGATTCTCTTGAATCTCACCCTCCCCTGCCAACAATTTAGATAGGTGAATATGAAATGTACACAAAGAGCAGAGAAGAGAACTACACGAGAGGATTGCAGTGGTGGAACAAAGATGGGAGGATGTCTCCGTTTCACTAGGAAGGGTTTAGACACCCAAGTAGCCTTGCGCTGCTACATTAATGCTAATTGTAACACCCGAAATTTTATTCACTACTACAAAAAGGTTGAAAAGTGGCGCATATTTTGTGGCCTTTCTTTAAAGAAATGTCACAGCTGTCTTTTCTTTCTTTTTTTTCTTTATATATATATATATATTTAAATTTTGGGTACCAGCTGTGGCGCCTAGTGGGATAGGGGCCACAGTTGGGATGGCCAAGTGTGGCGCCTGCCTATGCAGGAGCCACACTTGGTGCCACAAACGCAGCTGTGGCGCCCGGCAGCAAGTGTGGCGCCTACCTTTTGGCAGCGCCACACTTGCCTATTACTTTAAATTTCAAAAAAGGATAGTGTAATCCATCTCCAGCCAATAGGAACTCCCTCCACCCCAACCCTTATCTCTTAATTTCAATTCCCTCATAGTGGTCCCGTATCCTCATTCCTTCTCTTTATGACTACTACTACTCCACTTTAATTATTCAACCACTCTCTCATCTATTAAACTACTTTCCCTTTCTCATCTTCATAGTATCTGTCGCCCCCTCCCTCCATTTCCTATAATCTTCACACTAAAAACACACCCACACGCTCACACGTCTTCATCAGTGAATCTATACTTTGTTTTAATTTGTTCCAACTGCCATCCATCCCCACTCCTGTCCCTTCCCTTGTCTTTATACTGTCTTCGATCCACTTTTGGTCCCCACTCCATCCAATTGGTCCCAACTGCTCGAATTTCCTCCTCCTCCTCACTCAAGATTGTGTCACCAACGGGCAACATGGTCCCCCACTGCACTGCACTTGTAACCCCCTCCGTAATTATATCCGAAATACGTGATTATAATGAAATAGAGACCAATAATAATCAAAAATCATTTAAAATCCCATCCTTGAGATAGGGTTTTCAAAAATACCTTTCAAAATCTAATTAACTTGGTCTCATATTCACATTTCGAATACAATTACTATGCGAAGATAAATCACATTCATATAAATATCGGAGTGCACAACATAATCATCCCGGCAATCCCGGGTATATACCTTTGCTAAAGATACACAGGGCACAATTGCCCATTACAATTCTTCAAAAGGGGATTACAAAATCTCATCTCAAATTCATAACCATATATTCAACCGAGTTATATACAGTCTTCACAACTCATTGGTAACAAACTACCAACTCTCATCTCGAATGAGTCCTAGCCGCTCCCTCCATGAGCCACTTACCCTGTCTAAATTGTTGGTAGGGGAGGGTGAGATTCGAGAGAATCTCAGTAGGGAAACATTATCAATATGTAGGTAAGATAAGTGTTTAATGCATGACATGCTTGCATCACATAACTCATGCACACATACAATGACAAATCTATAAGTTCAATGATTCGAACGATACATATATGGCCATAGCATATATTGAAACATAGCTTTAAATCATTCATACATGTTCCACATAATCAAGCAAAGCAATAACATGCATCAACACATTAATACAGTTATCAGAGCATGCAGGAGAGATAATTTCCCTACCTCCAGTCTTTTTTCCTCGATTTACATGCCAACAACTCGGGGCTTCACGTTTGATCCTACAATGTCAAATGTACTATTTAGATACTTCCATAGTGTTTTGGGGGGTTATATGAAGCTATATGGAAAATTACTAAAATACCCCCGGGGGCCCGGCCCGGCCCGGCCGTACCCGGTCCGGCTGTACTTTTCTTGAAATTTTGACATGGGCTATTCTGACATATTTTCGCCCAAGCAATCCATTTCCGGACTCGGAATTATCAAATTCAATGTCAATTTACAAATTTACCCTTGGCAGCCCCACTTTAAGGGTTTCAGGGGCGTTTTCGTAATTATGTTTTTTCGGCCTTTTCCGAAAAAGTGACCAACTGTAACCCCACCTAATTTTCGCTCCTGAACTCAATGGAACCATAAAATCATTGAAAATCCAACTCTAAGACCCATTTATAGCCATAACCAAAATATACAAGTACTCCGGGGAAAATTGGGGTTTTTCGGTTTCGGTTCCGTAAACGTGTTTCTTTTTACTCCTAACCACTTTATTAACCATTCATTGGGTTAGAACTACCATTTAGTATCAATTTGGGCAGCATAACACCTAGGCCAACCCATTTTTCAAATTTACAAATAAAGACAATCCGGTTAAATTTCACCGATTAAATCAACCACAGCAGCCAGAACAACCAAAGATTGAAGTTTTGAAGGTTACCTTAAGCTCCTTCTGGCTTATCCTTCTTATGGATGAACCCTAGCCTCTTTAAACAATGAAAGTCCTTGCTTCAAGACCTTAATTCAAATAGAGGAATAACTTAGGAGAAGGATTATACACGTTAGGTACGAATTCACCGAAGAAATCGACCTACCTTGTGAGATTTCTCCTCTCTTTCTCTCTCTAAAAGCTCTCAAACTTTCTCTCTCTCTTGGCTTCTGGTTCAGCACGAAAATGAGAGCTGAAGATGATGAGAAAATGTTTTAATTTCCATGCTGATGTCATCTTTTATTTTGATGATGTCATAATTCCCATTTTCGGATTTTCTAGCAGATTTTCTGCCCAAACTTTGAAAACTCATAACTAATTCTAGAAAACTCAAAATGAGGTGATTCCAAAGCCAAATGAAAGATATTTAAGTCCTATTCATAGAAAAAATATTGGCCATTACTAAAAATCACCACACAATTCCAGAATTACATAAAACTCATCACTGCGCCAAAACAGAGTTCAGTTTCCATCCCAAACTTTGGACAGTCATATCTCCTAGTTCACAAAACGAAATGGCACAAATTATATGTCCATTTTGAAGCTTGAGATGTGAACTATAATACTGGATAGTTTCAGAATTTTTAGACACCATTTGATCATTCAAAACGTTCACACAAACTGACTGCCCAGAATAGAGTTTCACTGGACATAATTTCAGATTTTGCATCTTTGCTTTTATTGGTTCCATTTTCATACCAAACATCATTCCCACATAAATTTTCACAAGGAATCCATTGGAAACACCAAATCAATCAAATTCACATTACATTGACATGTTTTCACAATAATCTCAACATGTCAACACAATTCACATTCAATTCTTCCCTCTATTCTAAGTCAATTTGGATGTTAATCCACAATTGAACTCAAATACAGGGTTTTGGCGCTGCTCACAACACACACGAATCACATTCGAGTGCCAAATCACATTATATTCTCTAAAAGGGTTATTTATCACTAACCACATCCACTTTTGAAGTCACAATTTGGGATCTTGCTAAAATGGGGCTTAGCAGTCCACTTCTCTCAGGCTTATTCTCTAACCTCGAGTCTCAAAATTCGGGGTATTACAGCACTGATCAATTAAGCTGTAAGTTCAACGTGCTTCCTTTTTTTTTCAGGTTGGTCTGCTTTTTTTTTTTGTCATCACACGCACGTGTGTGTGTGTGTGTTGATTATATTATATTCTATGATGTGATTTTTTTTCTTTTTATGACAAGCGCGCGCGCGCGCGCACACACACACATATATATATGTTAAATATATTAACTAGAACTAAGAAAAATAACCTGAAATCTGACTTTTTTCTTGTTATCACACGCATGCACCTTTTTTTTTTATTTTTTATTTTGGCATCAGTTATCACACGCACCTTAAATATATTAACTGAACCACATGTCTCCTTTTCTCCTTCACTTTTCATTTCTTCTAATCTTATATTGCATGCTAACCAAATAGGTCAACATCTATTTTCTTTTCTTATAAAAAGAAAGTTATTTTCTTTGTATTCTCTTCTCTAGTTAGTTTTCTCTTTCCCCATTAATTCTCCATTCAAATATGGGGCTAAGGTAATCCAACCGGTAAATAACTAGATTTTAACTCTACATGGTTTGATATTTTTCTTTTATCGAAAGAAGTCCATATATTGCCTTGATGAAAAAACAACTAAGTACAATAATAAAAGGGTAATGAATTAAGTTATATATATCAAATAATTATTTGCTTAAATTCAATCTCATTCTTAGAATATATATATATATATCAACGCATATATTTTTTATAAAAAATATTTCAAAAAGTATTTGGTACTTTAAGGAAAATTCATTTAAGTAAAATCTATGGATAATTTAACTTGAAAATTATAAGAAAAAAAGATGCACTAAATTTATTTGTTACTTATGTTCAGGTAAAAAAAAATTGTTACTTATGTGTTTGGAATAATTGAGAAATAAAATTGATGTCTAAATTTATTTTAAATTTTTTAATGTGCCCTTAATTTAATTAATTGAAGTTCGCGGATTAGTGTCTCTCTCTGTTTTTTTTTAAGTAAGCTAGTCAAAAATAATTTTTTTTTATATTCCCAACATTGAGCTGAAAATAATTTAATTAATGTTGGGATTATATATATATGCTTTCTTTTTTGTTTTATTTTATTTTCTTTCTTTTTTTTGAATCATATTTTTTATTTAAGCTAATTAATCATATTTTATTTTATTATATATTGATGTTTTGTATACATAATTATTATTATAAAAATTTTACAACCACTAATATTTTATTGAATTTTTTTTATGTGTAATTTGTGTTTGTAGTTTCAGCTCAGCAGTCTATTGAAGCTTCTATTTAAGGTATATTTTTTAAATTTTGGGCTTACAAATGTGATTTTAGTTGATTTAATAATAGTTAGTTGTAATTTGTGTTAGAATCCAAGTTTTGATGATAACAAAAGGTAATTGTATACAAAGTATGTTTTTACAAGTCTAAAGAATGATTACAAAGTTACCAAATGCATATAGCAAAGTTTTGTAATATCTGCTGTCAGCTTTTGCTGATGCACTCGAGCAACAAAGCTAGAACTCGAGCATGAAGCTATGTTGCACTCGAGCAGATGCTAGTGTTGGACATAAAGTGTTTGCCCGAGAGCAAATTGCTATCAGATCTACTTATGCACCCGAGCACTGGAGCTAGCACTCGAGCATCAGGCTTTTTTACACTCGAGCACATGCAAGTATTAGACAAGAAGTGTTTGGCCGAGAGCAATTACTGTCAATCTTACTGATGCACTCGAGCATTATAACCAATACTCGAGCATGAAGTTGTTTTGGACTCAAGCACTAGCGAGTGAGGGACGGCGAGTGTTTGGCCAAGACTCATGCAGAACAGAGAAGCACAAGCATGCCCGATTGAGAGTTCATATGCCCGAGTGATACATCAGCACTTGTGAGTGAGAAAACTAACTCTCTCAATTTTTATGCAAGTGCTGAAGACAAGAGTATATTACAGAAGAATATTCTTCTCACTCGAGTAGGAGTATGTATGCTCGAGTGAGGGCCCACATCACCTGCGAGTGCAAAATCACACTCTTGCTAAAATAGTATGCGAGTATTGTCCAGATATGAGGCTCTTAGTGTAAAATACAAAGACACTCGAGCAGGAGGAGTTGTGCTCGAGTGAGGACCCATATTACTCGCAAGTGTGAAAATGCACTCTCTCAAATCATGTGGAAGTGCAAGTGTAAAACTGAAGCAAAAGGAGAAAATATGGTAGTTTACTCGAGTGAGCCCCCTCAGTGCTCGAGTGATACTCTGCCAGAAGACAAAATGCACCAGTCTTACAGCGTTCAATCCGAATATGGTTTAATAATATTTATTCATTATATTTTTACTTATTATTATTATATAACATCATTTAACATGTATTATAAGTGTGATACAGGAGTTTTGAACGTTTGAATTAGAAAAACACTGAGGAAGTCAAATAACGGCAAACAGCATCATTACGACCATCCAAGCACGTACCTATTGCGTTCAAAGATTTCAAACATATACATGCCGTTCCACAGTAACATGCCCCGCTCCACAATGATCATTATTCAAATGGGCAAAAAACAAATGTTTATAAATACAGAGTTCCAGAGACCATAAAAAACAACGAAGTGCAAAAATTCACACAAGCAAATTCACGAGTCTCTGTTATTCACATTTTCTCTGTATTCATATCGTTCTTCAGTGTTTATTATATTTTCTCTGTAAGAGAGTCTGTATACACTTCAAATTCTATTTTCATTTGATCTCAAAGTATTTGGACCTTGAGAGGGTAGATATCCTTACGAGAGAAGTAGTTGAGAGAATTCATAGTAAAACTTTCTACTCATAAGACTTACAAGATACAAGTAGTAGAGAACGTTATTGCTCGTAAGACTTACAGTGGTGTAAGCAGGAGAGAACGTTGTTGCTCATAAGACTTGTATACGTAAGCAAGAGAGAAAGGTCATAGGTTGTTTTTTTGCACGTAAGACTTGTCGTAAGGGGGAGAGAAATTTCTAAGTGTTAGAATATTTCTGCTCGTAGTCCATTCGAGGACGGTTGTTGTTTTTTGGCATTTTGAGAGCCCATTGAATCTTGGAAGCATAGTGAAAATCTCAGTAGGTCTTGATCTCTAAGGACTGAACGTAGGCTTGGTTTTTGGGCGAAACCAGTATAACTCTCTGTGTACTAATTCTCTTAACTCTACTATATCTACAACTATTGTCATATCACCAAATCAAACAAAAAATTTATCACATCACCCAATTCACCCCCTCTTGGGTGAAGCTTGCCTCTTTCAATTTGTAGGTGTTCTAATGATTGTTATGGATTAGTTGCATAAGTAAAATAATTATTTATATATTCATAACACTTGTATTTTATTAACAGAATTGTAATGTTTTCTAATTTACCTATGATATGTTGTGGTAAATATGGTTTCTTTCGTTATGAGTTGTGAAAAATTATTATAATGCTTGGGAATAATGAATGGATTATTTGTCAATTAAAACATAGGGTTTAAGACTTAGAAAGCTTCAATTTTGAGGATTTCATGTTGGGAATTTATTTTAAAATTGGTAAGAGAATATAAAAGTAATTAGTAAATGCAATAGTAGTACAACTAGCCACGTACTTTTTTAAAAAATAGATTGAAGGCATAGATGGATCGTAAATGGATGTCATCTAATCGGTGTTCAAGGGAATATATAGATGGGGTGAAAGATTTTATTACATTTACAATTGAGCACACAAAAGATCCTGACAAAATCTTGTATCCTTACTTATCTTGTTGTTTTGGAAAGCGGATTAGTCCACTTGATTTACTAGATCATTTAGTGTGTTACGGTATTAATCAAACATATATACAATAGACAAGGCATGGTGAGACGAACGATGCATATAGTGATCGGGTGCATACCACGAGTGGTGCTTCGGATGAATTTGATCAAAGCATGTTTGATGAAGATTATGGTCTTGAAGAAATGCTAAATGTGGTTGAAGGGGTGCATCATAATTGCCCTAACGAATTTGAGAAGTTGAAAGTTGATGCAGAGAAACCATTATATGCCGGTAGTACTAAATACACAAGATTGCTAGCAGTGTTGAAGTTGTACAACTTTAAACCTCACTACAGATTGAGTGATTCAGGTTTCACCGCACTGCTTGAACTGTTGTAAGATATGCTTCCAGAAGAAAATGTACTTCATACCAAGACATACGAGGTAAAGCGAATTCTTTGCTCTACAACCAGCATAGGATATGAGAAGATACATGCATGTCCTAACGATTACGTATTATTTCAAAATCAGTATGTAACATTGGAGAAGTGCCCTAAATGCGACGCATCTCGTTATAGGAAGAAGAAAGGAAAGAGTCCTTTGAAGGTCCTATAGTATTTTCCCATTATTCTGAGATTTAAGCTACTAACAATATTGCAGAGATTGCTAAGCAGTTAACATGGCATGCATATGAAAGGATTAAAGACACGAAGCTTAGGCACCCTACAGATGCTCCTTAATGGAAAAAATTGATCATGAGTACCCTGACTTTGCAGATAAAGCAAGGAACCTTCGCCTTGCACTGTCAACTGATGGAATTAACCTGCACGGTGTTTAGAGTAGTACACATAGCACGTGGCCAGTGATATTGATGATTTATAACCTTCCTCCACACTTAATCATGAAACATAAGTTTATGATGTTGTCCGTGTTAATTGCTAGGCCAAGGCAACCTAGGAATGATATAGATGTATACTTGGCTCCTTTAATTGATGACTTGAAGCTGCTTTGGGAAGAAGGCGTCAATGTGTATGATGGGTACAGGGAAGAAAGTTTCACTTTGAAAGCCATGTTGTTTGGCACAATTAATGATTTCCCTGCTTATGGTAATTTGTCGGGATACAGCGTCAAAGGATATGGTGCATGCCCTATATGTGAAGATAACACTCATTCAGTGTGACTTCATCATTGTAAGAAAAATGTTTACATGGGGCATCGAAGATTCTTACCATCACAACATCATTGGAGGAAGTGGAAAAAAGCCTTTCAATGGTGACTCAAAAGAAGGTAGCCCATCGAAGATTTTGACCAATGCCCAAGTGTATTCTAAGGTAAAAGACTTGGATAACAATTTTGGCAAGCCTTTTGTAAAACAAATCGATACAAGTGGTTGGAAGAAAAATTTTATTTTCTTTGAACTTCCATAGTGGAAGTCTTTATATGTGAGACATTTTCTTGATGTGATGCACATATAAAAAAATATCTGTGATAGTCTAATTGGCATGTTGCTCAATATCCAAGGAAAACGTAAGGATAGTGTCAATTCGAGGTTGGATTTGGTGAACTTGGGAATTAGAGAAGAGTTGGCACCGATTGTGCAAGGGCATCATACCTACCTACGGCCAACGGCATACACTCTGTCGAGGAAAGAGAAGAAATTATTTTGTGAGTTTCTGTAAGGAATTAAAGTTCCTAGGGCTACTCTTCAAATATAAAGAACCTTGTATCAATAAAAGAGTTGAAGTTAAAGAACCTCAAGTCTCATGATTGTCATGTGCTTATGCAGAATTTCCTATCGGTTAGTATACGATCCATTTTACCCAAAAATTTAAGAATCACCATCACTAAACTTTGCGTGTTTTTCAAGTTGATCTACAGTAAAGTGGTAGATTCAACTAAGTTACAAGATTTGCAAAGGCTGATTGTATGTACTCTGTGTGAACTTGAAATGTATTTTCCACCTTCTTTTTTTGACATTATGGTACATCTAACCGTACACTTGGTCAAAGAGATTCAATTGTGCAGTCCAGTGTACTTGAGATGGATGTGCCCGAATGAGTGATTTATGAAAATATTAAAAGGGTATGTGAAAAATAGATATCACCCAGAGGGTTGTATCGCTGAAAGGTATATGGTTGAAGAAGCAAGTGACTTATATGCTGATTTTCTATCAAATGTTGACCTTGTAGGGATCCCCAAGTCCTGTCATGATGGGCGAAGATCAAGGAAAGGAACAACTGGGAGGGATGTAATAACGATATCGACGACTGAATGGGAGCAAGCCCACTTGTATGTGCTACATAACACTGATGAGGTTGAACCGTATGTAGAAGAACACAAGGATGCTCTTCGATTGGTACATGGTGATAGGAATGAAAATTTGTTAACAAAAAAACACAATAAACAATTTTCAGGCTAGTTGAAAAATCACATTAATGATGAGATAGAGCAGAATCCTAATTCAGTTTCTGAAAAATTAAAGTGGCTGTAGAAGGGACCTAGCTTAAATGTATTATCTTACAATGGTTATACAATCAACAGTTACACATTCTATACACAAGACCACGATACACAGAGCACGATGCAGAATAGTGGGGTAACACTTGTTGTTGATTCTTGACATAGATCCAGTACTAAAGACATACACCCTATCTATGCATCAATGTCATACTTTGGTGTCATTGAACGCATATGGGAGTTAGATTACTCTATGTTCAGGGTCCCTATCTTCAAATGTAAGTGGGTTAACAACAACAGTGGATTGAGGATAGATGACTTAGGCTTTGTTAAAGTGGACCTTTCTAAAGTTTGGTATGAAGATTATCCTTTTATTTTAGCAGCACAAGCAAAACAAGCGTTTTTCATTCCAGATCCTGCTAAAAAGAATTGGTCTATTGTACTCCTATCCAACAAGAATCTTCAAGAACAAGTTGATCTTGAAAGTAATGAAAATTTGAACATCAATGATGACGATCATTCGTTTGAGAATTTGTGGTCAGTAGAGATTGATATAGATGGAGATGCAGATGAAGATGAAGATGGAGATGGAGATGGAGATGGAGATGGACTCGTATACGTGAGACATGATCATGAAGAGGGAACTTGGGTCAAGAGAAACACAATTCTCAATCCAACACAAATTCTGAAGAATAAAATTTTAAATCAAACCAGAAAAAGGAAAAGATAATGAATGCCTTGACTTGTTTACTTGTACTACGTTTTTATAAATTTCAAAATAATTTGCTTTCGTTGACATGGTTGACATTATACACTGATGTTTTATTTTGGTGTATTTCACTTCCAGGAGTATGGACTCACCACACGATGAAACTAATGATGTTTCTCAACACATTGGTAGACAAAGATTTGAGGCGAACGTAAGACGTGGCAAGACAGTTATGGCAAGATTGATCAAATTGAGAAGTAAGGGAATCAAGTTACAACTGAAGTGGAATGAAAATGGAAACCCATTTGGCTAGAACGATAAGTCATTAAATAACTTGATTAGGACTACAGTTCGAGACAGAGTCCCTATTATAGTTCAAAACTGGAAAATGGTCAAAAAAGATTATGAGGATGACATATGGGATGAAGTTCAGGTAGCACATTAATTATATTATTGTTCAGTTTGCTATATTTCGCTTAATTTCAATCTTACATATTATATATGTTTTTTTATTGTTACAGAGCATTTTTATTATTGATGATGATCGGAAGAACTTCGTGCTAAGAAAAGCTAGAAAACTTATGAGAAATTTTTGTTCTAATCTTGTCAAATACTACTTGAGGGATGATGATGACAATATTATTGATACACCGCCTTATCCATTGTACGAAGGAATCATCACTCAAGAAATGTGGG
This sequence comes from Inga laurina, assembly GCA_963855925.1. Taxonomy (NCBI): domain Eukaryota; kingdom Viridiplantae; phylum Streptophyta; class Magnoliopsida; order Fabales; family Fabaceae; genus Inga; species Inga laurina. The sequence goes on along the minus strand of OY979702.1, from coordinate 38,071,017 downwards.
ATGAGTTTATCAGAACATATACAACTGAGGAATTTTTGGTAATATAATTTGTTTTACTTTCCTTATTACTTGTAATGTACGTATTTGTAATTAATATTTATATATTGATATGAATCATTTTGATCTAAACAGGAGTTGAGCGAGAAAAATCGTGCTAACGCGCTCAATATGCCATACCGGTACACACAAGGACATGTTTCATATGCACAGTTAGAAAGAAAAAGGGTAAAGGTGCAAAAATGCCTATGATCTTTCCCAAAAAGAGCTACCAGCACCATATAAAAATTTTTGGTTCAAAAATACCTATCAAAACTCTAAAAGGGTCCAAAAATACAACTTCCGTCAAAGTAGCTAAACAGATGTTTATTAAAGAATATGACCATAGATAAAAAAAAGGACTTGTGGGTCAATTGTTGGTCAAACGACTGTCTTGAGGTGTTAGCCGAAGGTCGCTACGGTTGTCGTAGGTTGCCGAGATTTGCTTCGTCGGTAGTGTCGTGCTCTCAGATCTCAAATCCGCTGCCACTCGCTGTGGTTGCCGTGGGTCGCCGGGATCTACTTTATCGGTAATATTCTGCGAAAGTCGAAGAGAGTTTTCAGGATCAACCTACGGTAGTGAGATCTCAATTCCGGCGCTGCTCATTGTGGTTGCTGTGGGTCACCATTTCTGTTTCTTCAGTGTTCTTTATCCTCAGCTATTTTTCTCTTCTTCGATGGATCTATTTGTGGTTGCTTGGATTTTACCTATTGCAAAGTGCTTTGCTTGAGGTAGAAGGTCGATGCTCTTGTCGTTCAGATCAAGCACATGTAGTCGCTGGTTTATTGTGTAGTCGTCGCTGGTTTTTCAATCTTTGGGTTATTTAATTAAACTTGCTTCAACAGCTACAGAGGTGAAACGGAGAAGAAGAAGGGAACATGAAGTTGGGTAAAAATTAAATAACCAGCGACTACACAATAAACAAAGTGCTTTGCTGGAGGTAGCATGAAATAAAAATTCGAAAGGGTTGAAGTTGGGTAAAAAAGGAAAAGTCTACCATGTCCTACCGTAAAAATAACAAGGTGGAAGAGAGATGGATAAATCGTGGGACCCACAGCTTATCATATAACATCCGTTTAGCTACTTTGACGGAAGTTGTATTTTTGGACCCTTTTAGAGTTTTGATAGGTATTTTTGAACCAAAAATTTTTATATGGTGCTGGTAGCTCTTTTTGAGAAAGATCATAGGCATTTTTGCACCTTTACCCAAAGAAAAATGGTACGAACTAATTATTATTTCATTTGTAGATAAATTGTATGAATATTATTTAACCTCAACTAAATTTGCCGTGCGGATAGAAGAATCAAGTTCAGGTATTACACAGGTTCCACGACATGATCTGTGGATAGCCGGTGTCACAAATAAGAAAGGTGAAATTCATAGTGAGGAAGCAAGAAGAGTAGCTGAATATTGTGTAAGTATTAGATTACGTGTACAATAAATAATTTGCTTTACTTAAATGAACTTGATTTATAATAACTAATATTATTGTAATTCTTTTTGTGATAGCGACAAGTGTCACAAGAGGATCCTGCGTTGGCAAGCTATGTTGGTCGGGACGATTTGTTGAGCAGAGTGCTTGGAGTACCCGAGTATGATGGTTGTGTTTGGGGTACTGGTTTTGCTGTCACCCCATCAGCATACTTCGGACGTCAGAAGCGCCCCAGTAGAGGTGACATTTCCCAGCTGTGTGACGAGATGACTAGTTTCAAGCATCAAATTTAAGAACTTCAAGAACAAATGCGCCATAAGGAACGACGAGAAGAACAATTCTTAGAACAAATACGTTTGTTACAAGAACAAAATGTGTTGTTAACAACACAAATACAACAGTTTGTGCAGTGTAGGCCAACACAAAATGTTCCCTTCTATGATAGTCCAAGTGTCAGAGATAGTTGCACTTCCATGCCTAAAGTCCCTTTTCCTTTAGTAATTAATTTCTTCTTTACTTAACTTTATGTTACATTATAATTTAGCGAACTATGACATATTAAGTCTATTTTCTATAAGGCGAATTTCAATGTAAGTTATATGCTGAGCAAGCTTCCAAGCACGTGATTGCAGTGGATGCTGCCTACACCACTAATAAGGACACACTACACAATTCACCGTTGCCTGACAACACACTCCGAGTGAGGGTTGACGTCTGCACGAATGAAGATGCCCTTTTACTGATCCCGTCTCGGGTTGAGAAAATAATGGTGAAAGATGTTGTAGGTGGCTATGTTGCTTGGCCAATAGTTAGTCATATGAAAAGGTCGTTCATTTACAATTCCCTGCATTTTTCCTTCGTACTTCCATATAAAACTGTGATTTAATTTTCTATTTTCGCAGGGCAAGATGTCAAAGTGTTCGACAACACAACCCAAGTCTAAAGCTTCGGCTAGCCAATAGAGCTGAAGGAGACCGACCTCATATCGTGATCAATTAGTATCGATTACACCACAATTGATCAGTGCAAGAGGACGGGAAATACGTCTTGAAAGACATATCTATAATGTTGGCGGTCTAGTTGATTATGTTACTGCTGAGGTAGTGTACGACATATGTAGTCATGATTGGGTTAGTGCTTCAGCTATGAACTTGTGGATAAGGTACTTGACCATTATCATTTATCACTGTTATTAATATTTCTTGTTCCATTTCTTTTGTTTTTCATGACACTGTTTGTTTTATACCAGGTATTATACAATGACTACTTAATGGATACAAATAGGGTCCAATTCATATTTGTCAACCCTTATCTCGTTGGCTACCATGGGGGTAAAGTAGATATACATACATAGTCTAATGAGCTAAAAGATTACTTTAGAAAGAGAGTGACACCGACTACGCTATTTTTAGTGCCATACAATGCAGGGTAAGTTATTAGTAGTACAATTTTTGTTTTTATTGTTTAACTTTTATCATACCATGATTGTTGAAACTAATTTTTTAAAATATTTTAGGCGCCATTGGATATTAATAGTTATCAATCCAGCGGAACTTTCAGGCCCTCACATTTACTATGAGGATCCTCTAAAAGATGGTCTTCCATAAAACCATTCTGATATGTTACTATTGTTCAATGGGTAAGTGTACGTGCGTATGTGTAAATATTTGCATTTGTGATTGAATAACCAAAAGTCATCATTTTCTATTTGTTTTGTTAGCGCATTGACTGCGAATCGAGCCTCTATCTCCTTAAGCTACTCTAAAGCTGCTAACCCTCACTTTAGCTATCCTTGGAAGAAGATAATTGTACTGATATATGAATTTACTCAAATTTTATTAGTAAACAATTTTTATTCATAAACAAAGTTAAATATTGCATTATATTTTTGCAGTGCCCTTTCCAACCCAATGACAATGATTGTAGGTATTACATCATGAAATTTATGAAGGATGTAATTACGCATGATCAGGCATTTATTTCTCAAAAATTAAGTCATTTAGTTGCATTACATATTGTGTTTTAATTAAGTTTAATTAGTTCCTAATAATTATGTTTTGCTAATTTTAATTCATTTTAATTTGTGGCTGATTATATATATGTGTAGTATTATGAAGATCAACGTTGTGACACTTTGACTGACCATCAGCTTGATGAAGTGATCAAGGAATGGTGTGAATATGTGGTTAGGCAAATCTCTGGGTAGCTATACTATTTAATTCATCACTAGCCGCTGGCCTTTGTTGTGTTGTTTCTTGGCAGTTGTTATGCCATGCATGCATGTATTCAAGTTGAATTTGTTATATAATTTATTCACGTACAATATATTGTATAATAATTAATCATCTGTTTGTATCATTTTGAAGTTATCTATCATTGTTGTTTGATTTTCTTCATTCTGCTGTACTGTGGATATATATATAAAATGTTTATTAGACCATGCAGTGTGAAATACTGTACAATTATGGGAGATATGATCGAACAAAAAATACCAAAAAAAAGAGTTTCTGTGGCGCTTTTTTAAATAAGGACCACAGAAAGAACCCAAAAAAAAGAAAAGAAAAGAAAAAAAAGACCCTCCTGTGGCACTTGCTCCAACAAGAGCCATAGGAGGGGGTCTCCTGTGGCACTTGATGACGTAAGCGCCACAGGAGACCCCCTCCTATGGCGCTTGCGTGATCAAGGGCCACAGGAGACCCCCCTCCTGTGGTACTTGCTCCAACAAGCGCCACAGGAGGGTATTTTTTTAAAAAAAAATTATAATACTTTGGCGCATACCAGCGCCACAGCTTCTTTTAGTGGCATCCAGATATGTAGCACTTCTCTAGCACCACAAATAATCAATTATAAGTGCCACAGCTTTGCTTTTTTGTAGTAATGATTCCCCAATATGCCTTATAAACACTTGTGGCATTTAATAGAATGGAAGGGTGAATTTTGGAGAATGTGATTATGCTGCCAGTGATATTTCTTGTGAGGCAGTGAATTTGTCATGTGTTTTGGGAAGATCAAATGATGTTCAAAAATTGTGAAATTTTACAGGATGAAAGTAGATATCATAAGCTCTAATTTGATAGGTACTGGGTAATTTATGGAGTTCTATGTAAAAATTTATGAATTTTTGAAGTTTACTCATTAAAACTGGAAAGTTTCTGGAACAACGTCTAAAGAGTTTAATTCTGGGAATTGTGAGCTTTCAATTGGCTAAGGGTTATATTTTTCCTTGAAAATAGACTTAATAAAGGTTCTATAGCCTTTGGAATCACTCTAATATGATGTCTACAAAATTAGTTTTGATTTTTCAAATTTTGGGCAGAAAATCTGCCAGAATTTACATAAATCCGAAAATGGGAAAATTTTGTGATGGCAAATGATGTAATTTTGAAACAAATGCATATCAGCCCAGTTGGCCTCTCATACGGGATGTGGGACATGAAAGTGGGCCGACTTGTAATATCCCAATTTGTGATTAAGGTCTAATGACAATGGTATTGATTGTAATTTATGTAATTAAATATTTTTGGAGAAATGAGATGTGAATTTAGTATAAATGTGTGTAGTGTTTAAGATCAAGGGTTGAGATGTTGATAGGTGGCAATGTTATGGACCATGGGATGAGGCATAAGAGACAAAAACCACATTTTCTCTCTCTCTTCTCTCTCCTATGCGTTTTTGAGCATGGGCAAGGGGGAAAAGTAGTACATCATCATAATCCTTTCTTCATCCCTTCCATCTCTCATTTGCTCTCTCTTCCTTCCCCATTTTCGCTGAACTCAAGCTTGGAAAGAGAAAGGGAAAGCTTTGATTTTGGGTGAGTAATGGTCCTCCTTTGCTCAAATCCTTTTCTCTAATGTTGTGCATCTCATTGAGAGCTTCAATATGGTGATTTCAGAATTTGGAAAGGTGGTGGTTTGTGTAACCCCCTTACCTTAATAACCATATTTATAGTTCGAGAATGCGTCATTAAGTTGAAATAGAGACCAGTGGTTAATTTAAAACTTTTCCAAAACTTGTTTAGTACGGTCTCATGTTCACATCTCGAATATAATTGGTCTGTCCAATTCGGTTTCATTCATACATATCAGAGTGCAACCAAAAATTCCTGACAACGCTCAGGTTTCGTTACGTAATAAAGGGTTTACAACGATTAGTTTCCCATACAGGGGATTACACAACACTATTCAATATATACAACATGTGCAACTAATCCCCAACAAAATATGACAACCAACTACCAAAATTAAAACTCCTAGCTAGGAGCTCTAACCGCCCTTTGTCACTTGCTTTTCCTTTGAACCGCTCGCCCTTGCTGTAGGTTAGTCATTGGAAAGAATGAGATTCAAAAGAATCTCAGTAGTAACAATTTACTTATAACATGTACAATCACAAAACATGTAAGCAAATCACCACAACAACAACACAACGGCATTTTTGTGATAGCTTTTGCTGCATTCACAACGGCATGTTTCACAACATCACAACAACAACATTTCACAACGGCAATGTTACATCACGGCATATTCAATGAAATGATATACATGCAAGGCATTATACATAGAATAAGAGAAAGAGTCACTACCTTGTTCTTTCCGCTTGTGCACTGGCACCGGTTTATCACGTGCAGGGCAAATGTCAAATCCTATAATTAGAATTACGGGCGACATGTTATTACTTAATCCAATTCTTTAATTCAAATACTCAAGTTGGTTATCATTAGGGACATTAATCAAATCAACTAAGGAGTTAAAGTGGTCAATTAACCTAAAAGACCAATTCCTAACCTCAAAGTTCAACAATACTACATTATGCCATTACATTTTCAATTTTCGCATAAGAGACCAAATCTGCCAGAATTTTCTCCAGACTTTGAAAAATCATAACTAATTCTAAAAAAATCGAAATGAGGTGATCCCAAGTCCTATGGAAAGATATTGAAGTCCTCTTCATAGGAAAAATATTAATCATTACTGGAAATCACCACAAAATTCCAGAATTACACAAAATCCCACACTGCTCCAGAATTAAGTCCAGTTTCGACATCAAACTTTGGGCAACCAGAACTCACAGCTCAAAAAACGAAATGACACAAATTATATGTCCATTTTGAAGCTTGGAATGTGAAATTTAATACTGGAAAGTTTCATAATTTTTAGAGATCATTTGGCTATCCAAAAACACCACACAAGTAGAGTACCTCGCTGGAATCCTGTTCAGGCTGAAAACCCAAATTTACACTTTGAGTTCCAATGACCCAAAATTCACAACTTAGGGCTATTCCCACATAATTTTTCGTGTAGAACATAATGGTAACATCAAAATTAACAAATTCCCACTCATTCTCCATGTCCTGTTTTGGCAGAAAATTCAAAATAAATCCCAACAATTACCAACTTCTAATTTCAGCATCAAACTTATGTCAAATAGTTTCCAATCATCATAAACCACCAATAACATAACTAAAACATCATGAATTACCCAAACCCTTGTTTAGCCAAAATCAGGGCAGATTTGCACATGCCAAAATACTCATCCAACCAACACAACCAATAGCTCAAATTGATGCTAATACTCACCTCTTGCTTCTCCTTAAGTTCTTTCTTTGATTCTTCAGCTTTTGTTCTTGCAAGGTGGCTGAAAACTCCTCTTCTTCAAAAACAAAAACCATAGAAATGAAGCTAAGGAAGAGAGGAACAAGTTTCATGAAAGACTCTTGAGCCATAGATGAGGTTAAGGAGGTGAAAATCAAGACCAAACTCTCACCTTCACTTGCTTCTTCTTGCACCCTCGTGTTGCATCTGCAGCACCGACTTGGACAATAAGAGAGAGAGTGAATAATAATCAGTTTTTCCCTTCCCTTATCACTTAAAAAATCTGGCCGAAAAGTTGGGTAAAAAGGAGAGGCAAATATGTGGTCCATATTTGTTCTTTCTTGCTAAAATCCTATGGTAATTTCTATTGTATAATTGGTCCAATTTGGTCAACCTTTCTCTTTCCTACCCCTTCCTCACTTGGCCGACTTGAAATGAATGAATAAGATGAGAGAATGTTTTTAATTAAATATTCAAGAAGTCTTGTGGAGCTTAAGTCGGTTGAGCACATGTGTGTGAGAGAGAGCACTTTAATTGCAAGAGATATGTGCCAATAATCCTTTGCTTCATCTTTTCTCTTTCTTTCTTGATGCCATACGAATATGTGGCCCTTTTTTGTTCAAGTCATCTTCTTTTATTTGGCCCACAATTGTTGACCAAAAGGAGTTAAAAGAAACCTTCTACCATTATCTTAGTTTACCTCCTCACATGTTACTTTTAGTGGAAATTGTTGACCAAGTCTTCTCCTTTTAATTGGTCATATGTTTGTTTCTCTTTCTTGCCTCATGTTATACGAAAATGAAGCCTAGGAAAAGAGATGATGATCTTTGGTAATATCTCCTTGAATAATAAAGTTAATTCCCCAATTAGCATGAGATTGTTGACCAAGTCCTCATCTTTTATAACTTGGTCCAATTGCTTCCATATGTCATATTTAATAGCCAATAGGTATTTTTCTCTTGGTTTTCCCCCTTGTCATACGTGAATCATGGCATTTTGAAGATGATGATCTTGTAAAATATCATCTTGCAATATAATACTTAGTTACCAATTTTGCATGTGAAATTTAACTAAATTTATAACAAAATTTCTAGAGGTAATTTTGTCATTAATCCCATCATCTATTATGTACATTTAGCCCTTGAGTACATTTTGGGATATTACAGTTTGTGGGTTGGAGCGAAATGAAAAGTTGAGAATCAAGAAACTAGTCTTGGAAAGAGGAAAAGGTAAGAATTTGGAACCTTTTGACATATTTATTGTGGTCATTGGTTTAGCTTTGAGGATTTTGAATTTTTGCCGTGATTTTGGCTTAATTTTGAAATGTGTGAATTGGTTAGTGTTTAGTGTGAAAGTGGTGTCATAGTGTGTCTTTGAGCATTTGAAATTGATTTGGAATGTTGGTTTGGATTGATTTTCAATATGGTGGTTTGATTGAGTTCTTGCTAAGACATGTGGTGGTCATTGTGTAACATGTCAATGGAGGTTGAATTGGGTTGTTTTGATGATTTCAATGGATTCCTTGTGCAAATTTATGTGGGAATGGTATTTGATATGAATTTGGGAACCACTGGAAGCATTGATGCAAAATTGAAATGTTGTCCAATGAAAGTATATCCTGGGCAGTCAGGTTGTGTGAACGTTTTGACTGGGAAAATTATGTCAGAAAATTATGAAACTTTTTAGTCTTAAATTTCACATTCCAAGCTTCAAAATGGACATATAATTTGTGCCATTTCGTTTTGGGAACTGGGAGATATGAATGTCCAAATTTTGAGGTCGAAAATGGACTTTGTTTTGGGGTAGTGATGAGATTTGTGTGATTCTGTATTTTTGTGGTGATTTCCAGTAATGGCCAATATTTTTCCTAGGAAGAGAACTTCAATAGATTTCATTTGGCTTTGGGATCACCTCATTTCGATTTTTCTAGAATTAGTTATGATTTTTCAAAGTTGTCTTGGCTGCAGCAGAAAAATCTGGGCTGCAGCCAAAAACCTTCTGTGTGCGTTTTGGCTGCAGCCAGAGGATTCTTGGCTGCAGCCAACCCCCCTATTTTCAGCAATTTGTGATTTTGCAAGTAATTTCCAACCTAATACTTACCAATCCTTTTAGGTTCTCTTTGAGCTTGTTGTAACCATTTAAGGGACTCATATGGGACCTATTTTAAGTGTTTGGAAGTAAGAATTGGGGGTAGGAAATTAATCCTCCATTCTTGATTTTTTGTTTATAGGCTTTGACATTTGTCGTACCCGCGAGCCCACTGTGCCAAAGGACGTCAGGAAAGAACAAGGTAGTGACTCCTTCTTTATACCTTATGTGATACATTGTATGTGTGCTAAATCATTGATTTGTGATGGATTCGTATGCTGCAAGATTTGTGAAATTGTGAATGCACTGCTATACCAATAGTCCCTGAGTCGCTAACAACGGTTCGGGTAAGGGCTGTGTGCCTTCCTGGCAGTAAAATGGGATGAGATTAGGGTGTGATATTTGTGAATTTGTGGGCCGAAAGGCTATTTGTGGGCTGAAAGGCAATATGTGAGCCGTAAGGCTGTTCGTATGCACTGTCATACCAACAGTCCCTGAGTCGCTAACAACGGTTTGGGTTAGGACGGTGTGCCTTCCCGACGGTAAAAGGGGATGAGGGTGGAGTGTGATTTATGTTGTTGTTGATTATGTGGTGATTGTTTACATGCTATGTGATTACGTGTGGTATGAATAATTTGTTACTACTGAGATTCTTTAGAATCTCACTCTTTCCAAATGACTAACATTTCAGACAGGGCGAGTGGCTCCAAGGATAAGCGGCCAACCAGGAGCAGTTAGGGCTTGTAGGGACATTTATTTTGGTCTATGTTAGTTATCTGTTTTGGTTGGGATTACTGTATGTATAGAGTGAATTCTTTTGGACATATAATCCCATTTGGGAAACATTAAACCCATTTTATATATATGAACCCGAAGTTTCCGGGATTTTAGTTTCCGCACTCTGATATTTATTATGTGATTTGATTTCTCAAGTAATTATATCCGCACATGAATGTGAGACCAAGATTATTATATTCTGAATTGTTTTTTTTAAATACCGTATCTTGAAGATAAGGGATTTAAATGTTGTTTTGTCTTATTGGTCTCTATTTCACTTAAATTTTGTAATCCGGATATGATTACCATGAGGGGGTTGCACGACCAAAGTGGGAAATATTATATACAAGTTCAATTGGGTTTTATGTACATAAATGTTAACATTTTTAGAATTTTGGGAAATTGGACAATTATGACATAAGCAAGCTGTAACCCCCTGACTTTTAACACGTAATGATATTCCGATAATGCATAATTAAGTCGGTTTAGAGACCGTCGGATAGTTTAAATTCATTTCAAACTTCCTACTATACCGTAGGGTTTTCACAAAAATCTTTCAAAATCTTTCCCCCTATCCTGGTCTCATTTTAAACATTCGAATATAATTACCTGTGCAGTTGATTTACATTCACATATCAGAGTGGATAGCTAAATCCCCGGCAACTCCCGGGTTCTATACATATATATAACCTGAGGGTTTATAAGTATTGACTAGGGGATTACACATCCAAAATTGAATATGATCTTCATGCTTCAAAATATACAGTAATCCCGAGTTTAAAATAGATAACCAACATCTCAAAAATCCTTAGTATCACTAAAGATCCTAAGTGCTCCGGGTTGGCCGCTTCTCTTTTGAGCCACACGCCCTGTCTGAAAGGTTAGTCATAGGAAAGAATGAGATTCGAGAGAATCCCAGTAGTAACAAACCACTCACACAATGTATAATTACAAAGCATGTATATAAATCACAACCAGCAACAACAGCAGCATCACATAGATACATGGTTTTCACCATAAACGACAGCACTCACGGCTGTATACACAATATGACAGCTCTTGCTGTAATCAACATCACGACAGCTTACGCTGTAATCAGTAATCAACATCACGACAGCTTACGCTGTAATCACAATAACGATAGCTTACGCTGTAAACGACAGCTTGCGCTGTAAACGACAACTATCACCAGCTGTAACCGCAGCAGCATCAGAAATCATCATAAAACAGTGATACAACACACATACAGTGCATTACACAAAGTATAAGAGAGAGAGTCACTACCTTGTCCTTTCCTGACGTCTTTCGGCGCAGTTGGCTCCCGAGGGCGGCAAATATCGAATCCTACAATTCCAAATGCACCATTTAGACACTTCCATAGTGTTACTTGGGGTTATATGAGTCTATAATGAAAATTTACAAAAATGCCCTAGGGGACCCGGCCCGGGCCCGCCGTACCCGGTCCGGTTGCACTTTTCCCAAAATTCTAATATGGGCTATCCTAACATATTTCCGCCCAAGGAATCCATTTCCGGACTCAGAATTATCAAATTCAATGTAAAATTACAAATTTACCCTTGGCAGCCCCACTTTAAGGGTTTTAGGGGCGTTTTCGTAATTATGCTTTCTCGGCCTTTTTTGAAAAAGTGCCAAACTGTAACCCCACCTAATTTTCGCCCCTGAACTCAATGGAACCATCAAATCATTGAAAATCCAACTCTAAGACCCATTTAGACCCCTGACCGAAATATATGAGCTCTTCAGAGAAAATCGGGGTTTTACGATTTCGGCTCCGTAAACACGTTCCTTTCTACTCCTAACCACTTTATTGACTATTTCATTAAGTTACAACTACCATTTAGTATCAATTTGGGCAGCATAACCCCTAGAAAAACCCATTTCCAAGAATTAAAACCAATGGCAATCCGGCGAAATTTCACCGATTAAATTGCCCACAGCAGCCAGAATAGTCAATATACAAGAGTTTGGAAGTTACCTCAAGCTCCCAATAGATTTTCCTTGACTTGAATGAAAACCCTAGGTGTTTTAACACCAAAAGAGGAGCTTCCAAACCTTAAAGAACATAAAGGAGTAGCTTAAGATCGGAGTTATACGCGTTAGGAGCTAGATCGTCGGAGAAATCGGCTTACCTTGCGAGTTCTCTTCTCCTTTTCTCCCAAAACCCTCTCAACTCTTTTTCTTTACTTTGGCTGCAGAATGGCGTCGGGAATAGCTGATGAAGATGATGAATAAAAAGTGTTTTAACATTAGGATGATGTCATGTTTTATTATGCTGATGTCATAAATCCCATTTTCGGATTTTATGACAGTTTTTCTGTCCAAACTTTAAAAAATCATAACTAATTCTAGAAATATCAAAATGAGGTGATTCCAAAGCCAAATGAAAGATATTTAAGTTCTATTCATAGGAAAAATATTGGCCATTACTGAAAATCACCACAAAATTCCCAGACTTTCAATCTTTGCATACTGTTCCAGAAAATAATTAATTTCGCTGGGCAAACTTCAAAAATCCAAAACTCTTAGGTCACAAATCAAAATGATACAAATTATATGTTCATTTTGAAGCTTGATATGTGAACTTTAATACTAGAAAATTTCAGAATTTTTAGACACCATTTGCCTATTTAAAACGTCCATACAAATTGGCTGCCCTGTACAGAGTTTCAATGGACAGAGTTTTCAACTTTTGCACAATTGTTCCCAATGGTTCCAACTTCACAATAAACACTCTCCCCACATGAATTTTCACAAGAAAGCCATTGGAATCATTAAAATATCCAAATTCCCATCACACATTCTCCAAAAGTGTTTATTCAACAATAATTACATCCACTTTTGAAGTCATTAGCCCTTAATCACTTTTTGGGATATTACACAAGCTATTAGATGACATAAGCATGATATTAAAAAGCATTTTGCTTCCTTCTTTTGTATCATTCCCAACGGGTTGAAAGAGGGGAGAGAGAGAGAGAGAGAGAGAGAGAGAGAGAGAGAGAGAGAGCTTGTGAGAATTGTAGAGAGAAAGAGAAATTTCACCAGGAAAGCTCGATTTCTTCAGTGAATTAGCTCCTAACTTGTATAATCCTTTCTTTAAGCCTCTCTTCTACAGGATTCAAGGAATTTTGAATGCAAAATCTAGAGTTTGAAAGGGGAGGATTTCGGCCAAAGAAGGAAAACCCGAAAGGAAGAAGAGGTAACTTCCTAAACTTCAAATGTTGGTTTTTTTGGCTGTTATGAGTAATTTAATCAGTGAATTTCTGGTTAAATTGCCGTGATTGTAAATTTGTGAAACGTTGTGTCCCAGGCGTTATGCGGCCAAAATTCAATTTAAATGGTGGTTTTAACATCATTAAATAGTTAATAAAGCGGTTAAGAGCAGAAAGGAAGTCTACAGAGTTAAAACTCAAAAACCCCAATTTTCCTTTGAGAATTTTAGGTTTCAGCCAATGTTGTTTGGAGGGGTTAGGTCTGGATTTCTAATAATTTGATGATTCCATTGTATTCATGAGGGGAAATTAGGTGGGGTTTCAGTTGAACACTTTTTCAGAAAAGCCTGAAAAATAATAATTATGAAAATACCCCTGAAACCCTGAAATAGGGGCTGCCAGGGGTATTTTTGACCTTTTGGCAGTAAATTTAGTGATTCTGAGTCCGAAAATGGATTCCTTGGGCGAAAATAAGTCAGAATAGCCTAGGTCAAAATTTCAGGAAAAGTATGGTCGGATCAGGTAAGTCGAGGCCCAGCCCGAGGGGCATTTTGGTAAATTTTCAATATAGGCTTATATAACCACTAGAAACACTATGGAAGTGACTAAAATAGTACATGAATGAGTTTTAACCTAATTCTTGTACAATTGAATTTCAGGACAGAGTTGAGAACCAGTTGGTGGCACGCTTTAAAGAAGTAAATTTGCCAACAAAGTTTTAAGGAATGAGCGTCTGACACAATTATGTTTTAAAAGAGGTAAAAATACACATAAGGTTTAAAAAGTGGAGCATCAAGCACAAAACCGTTAAATTTGACCTAACGGTGTTAAATTATTAGAGAAGAAGACCACTAACGGCGTTAAGTCAAATTTAACAGTTTTGTGTTGGATGTTCCACTTTTAAAACCTTATGTGTATTTTTGCCCTCTTTAAAACATAATTGTGCCAGACGCTCATTCCTTAAAACTTCGTTGTTAAATTTACTCCTCAACCCAAAAATAAAAGCTGGCTCCAAAAGGGGTAGTGTAAAATCAAATAGAGTGTGTGATGAGCTCTGTCGAGAAAAACAGGAATGAAGGATAATTTTGGGTTATCACAAAAATCTCATGGGCATTTTAATCCAATTTCTCTAATATTTTCAGCTTCCCCTCTAAATCCCCAATTTGGTGGGGGAGAGTTTTGAGAGGATGGAGGGAAAATTTTCAAAACATTCTCCTCCCCTTCTATATTTTTTTTCTTGCCGATTAAGAGGAGGGGATCAAATCTGTCGCCTCCCCTCCCCTCAAATCAAATAGAGCCTAAGCCGTGATAATTTCACCGTTGAAATCGATGTACCCATGGTCTCGTTGCTACATCTCAAATTCACAATAAGGATTTTTCAATTTGAGCTTTCTGCATGTACTTGAAACATTGCTTTCCATATCGTCTTGCCTTGTTCCGTATTCAATATATATCTATGTTAATCATCGCATCTCAGTTTTGGGTTCAAATCTGAAAATTTTCAGATAGAATTTTGTGTTGATTTTGATGAAACCGTTATTTTATAACACCTTGCTTTGATTTCCGTTCATGCCATCGTTAAAATCGCCGCTATTCCTTCAAGAAAAATGACTCCGTCGTGGCTTATTATTTTTGGGTTTGAAAGTTCAATTTTGGATTTTATTTTTGCATGATTTTGGTAAAATTGTGTTGCATATTTCATTTGCTTGAAATTTCTATGGAGTTTCCCGCTCAAAATTTCCGGTAAAAAGAGCCAACAATGATGGGAAAATTCACTTGAACTTACAGACTCATACGGCTCCATGGAACTGCTTTTGCGGGTCATGAGTCGGGTTAGACGAGCCCGAATCCATGAGAAAGATGACCCAGAGTGCACGGTTTTGTCACCCACCCACAATGTAACTCTGCGTTTCATTTATTTTGTTGAAGAGGTTTGATGCTTTGGGCCATATTATTGGGCCTCTGTTTCTCAACTTTTCAGTTTTTATTTGATTTGCTTGCTTTTTAATTGGGCTAAGACGTTTAGGGTGTGTTCCATTATCATTCTTTTTGACAGATCTAGCATCGACTGGGCTTGACACTTGGGGCCTGCTTCTTTTCTGTCTAATAAAAAACAAAATTCGCCAAAGAAACTATTGGGTTTCGTTTTGCCTTTAATTGTTTCATTGTGGAAAAATTAATTTGGGGCTATCTTCGTATTATGGGAATTTGCAAATTTTGTTCCATTATATCATTTAATTACCTTAATATTTATGTAATTAATTTTGGACCATCTTTCAAATGTTTGAATTTTGTAAAATTATATTTAGGTTGAAATATGCTGAAATTGATTTTTTAAACAATTTTTGGATATATAAAACAGTGGAAGGGTTCTTAATTTAATTTTTGTTAACCAAATTAATTAGTTAATCCCTTCATTGAGATGTGCATATATTAGATTTGACTTGGATGCTCAACATAGTGGGAGAATTTATCTATGATGATTATTTAGTCACATTTTATTGACTAAATTAATCAATTAAATTCACATTAAATATTTGTATATATTTAGAATTTAAATGCACATAGTTGATATTTGTGATTATCATGTATCTTAGGGAGTAGCCACAGTATCTTCAATATTGCTTGTGTAAATTATCACTTATGGTTTTTAAAACATCAATTCCAATAAATATTTAATTAATTTAATCAAAGTGAGAGAATTTCAGTCATTAATCACTCTTGTTGATTAAATTCTCATTAGGTTATCAGTGCATATTTATGTTTTAATTACACATGATATTCATAATTAGCATGCTTGTTTCCTAGAGAGTAGCCACATCATCCTCAATTTTGTTGTGTGCACATTTTTAATCATATATGGAATTATAGAATATCAGTTGTAGTTAAATATATCACTATAATTATAATTGCATATTTAATTAGGGTGGAATAGAATAGCATTGTATTTTCTAAGTAGCCCACAAGTATTAGAAAATCTAACTATGTTTTGGATTCATCATCAATTCGAGATAAATTCATACTATGTTAATGTCTTTGCTCACATGTAGACTTTAGTGATACGTATTTATAATTGATGATTTATATTGGTAAACATACGATTGTTTGTGGTGGTTTTTTCTTTGCATCTTATGTTTATTTTGTGAGCATGATTAATTTTTTATTTTATTTTTATTTTGTAGCATATGATTGTTATCTATTTAATTGTTTAGTTTAATAGAATTCATTAGAGATGATTGTTGAGCCTATAAGGAGATATATATTACTCCTTCCATTAGGATAAAATTGGTGTTAGGAAAGTTCTAGTTCTTAATGATAATGCCATAAAAGATGAGATAATATTATGAGATATAATTGTCTCATTAAATGAATCTCAATTAAGTATTCATTGGAAATGTGTATATATAAGTTTTACTCATACTTGGAAAAGAATGAGATTTTAAATTAAGGCTATCAAGCCACCAACTCCTTAGTCATAAAGTAATAAGCGTATAGAGAATAATGTGCTTATAGTTAAAAGACTTGATTGGAGGCAGTAGTGGATATACACTTACCATTAATTATATTCTAATTAGTGAAATAATTCATCTCTTCTTACAATTGGCTTTTCACAATACCCAAATACTATTTACTTTATAATTAAGTAGTATTATTTGATGCATTTTGAGTATATAAAGCAAAATTGGGTGGTCAATTTGATAAGTGGATTAATATAATGAAATTAGTTGGAAGAGATGGGTGACATGATAAATACATCATTAGTGGATGCAATTTAGTCTATAGGTTAAGTTTCCTCATACTTGAACTCACCTAATGTAGATGGTATTGTTGTAAGAAGAAACATAGTGTTGATAGACATGTTGGATAATGCGGTTTTCCTCTTGAAGGATACACTAAAGCCAATTATGTGTGTTTTTTTTTATGAGATTCCAACATTTTTTTTTAAAATCCTTAGGTTGGAAAGCTCAGTTTAAAATATACTCGTGCATAGAATTGTCTTATAAAAGGAAGATTATGGAAGGAAAATATTTTAAGAGACTAAGACTGCATATTTTGATGAAAATGCAGAGAGGCTTTAGAAATTTAAGTGAATTGTGTATTTTATTTTACAATTTTGTGTAGAAATTTGAAATGCCAAATTATTTAAGAATGTCAAAATTAGTAGGAGTGACTAAGCTTATTGAGAGTAATCACATATGGAGGATTTCCGCCTCTAATTTTTGTAGAATGTTGGTTTTACATAGGACTCATCTTGTTGAGCTTCAATCTATATCAACAGATTGAGTTGAGACCAGTGGTGATTAAAATTTGGCAATTCACAACGGCTACATAATGTGCTTCAGGAAATTAATTAGACTAGAACATAAATATTGAGAGTGACAACAAATTGCAAATGAAGGCATTAATTCATGATTGATGTAAGATAAGCAACAACATAAGTTTATTTGTAAAGTTACTAGTATGCATATGAAGAGGGAATTGATTTAGTAAGGTATTTCCTTCTATTCATGTACAACTTCTTCCACATTTTCTTAGTAGTTAAATGTCTATCTTAATTTAGGATGTCGTTGGTATCTTTCCATTTTAGACATAAGGAGAGAAATATATGTGAATTAGTAGAGATGGCTACATAAATAATAAAGAAAATTTTGTCAGCAAAATTAGGAATTCATTTTGTCATGAGCAAGTCTCATGATAGTGATAGTTAAGGTATCATGATGTAATTATGTACAGGACCATATTGATAATATCATAAGTTTTATTATATCATTGGGTTAGTGGGAGTTGAGTCATCTATATAACAATGATTCATTTATAGTTTGTGCATTTTGACTTAAGGTGCTACAAATGACTAAGTCACTATTGTTCAAAAATATGATATATGATTAGTTTAGGTGTAGTATTCTTTTAGAATGCATAAAGAGATTATCCTCAAAATATTTGAGAATGCCATAAGTAACCTATGATCACAAACCTTTAAACATTTATGGATAATGGTAGTTGTTATGAGTAACATCTATTATGAGAATGTGATTAGACTGTTCATATGTCTCTAATATCGTCTCGTTCCTTCTAATTCAATTTCTAAGGTATGGGCTTGCTTAAATGTGCACATAAAGGGTAATGCCATTGTAAAGGAATTTTGAGAGGATTGTCAAGCACATTCTTTCTTGAATAATAAATGAGAAGCTACAAGTCATGTGGTACACCCAATGTACATTAAGTTTTATACTTTATATATAGTAGAATGATTAACTCATTTAATTTTGTAAGATGCATTAACTATAGAAAAGTTAACATTATGATACATCTTTACACTTGTTGAACAAGTTGTATCATAGAGGGGGTATAAGATTTCTAAGCAATCTCTTATTGCTTAGTTCCACCATAGATTGCTTGACTTAGTCATATTTGGAGGTAAGTTATTTCCAATTATGAAATTTCATCATAGGGTTTTAGAATTATTAAGTTAATTCAAACTAATTAAGAGTGTTGTATAACCATGGAATCAATAGGTCATAAGCACATAAAGCATAGATCCTTTAATGAAGAACATACTTTTAGAGAAATCAAGAGGATCAAATATTTCATCAGGGATAGATCACATTAGTAAACTAGATGAGACATTATTTTAAGTGATGAAAAGTTAAAGTTTGTTGTTTTAATTTTTGGTACATAAATTGTGAAATATTAACAAACATTTAAGTTGGAACCGAACAAACATTCAAGGTTCACTATGACAAAAAACACAAGCTGTGGCTTTTAATTTAAAGAACACTATGGTGCTTGGGAAGCGCAATAGCTTCCAGCACCATTAGAACAAACTATGACACTTTTTGAATATATGGAAGCATCGTAGTTTGATTATTTAATTTTTTTTAATTATAAAGCTAAGGTTCCTTTTGGGGGAAGCGTCATAAGAAATTGGCACTTCTTATGGCATTTTTCTAGGGAACTGCCATAGGAAGTTAATGACTTCCAATGGCACTTCCCTGGAGAAGCTTCATAGGAGGTCTTTTTAAAAAAAAAAAAGTTTGTATTTAATTTATTTTTCTGATGTAAATCTCCATTTATAATTCAAAATTCACAGCAATTTACAATACAATCTACAACAAAATGAAATAACATAGCATGTATCTTTTGTAATATTGCGTTTTCATGTATTAAGCATAAAAGAAATCAAGCATTTAACTTGCTTAAACTTGAGTCATACACATTACTTCTACGGAGGATTAAACTAAATATTATTATATTTGTAAGCTTAAAAATTAAAAAAATTACAATATATAGGAAGTTCAAGAAGACAAAGTTAAAACTTTAAATAAATACCTGAAAACAAAATTATAAGCACATATGTAAGATTCAAGAGAGATTTTAACTAAAAAACCATGTGGACCAAATGTTGAAAACAATAACACTTAAATGCTAGGGAGCTTCTGAAGGAGGCCGAGACAAGAAGAAAAAAACATGTGAGAAAGGAAGCTTTGTATTGCAATTGAGGTCTGGGAAATGGAGGAGCTAGAGAGAACGCGGGAAGATGAAAATGAAAATGATGGGCTATGAAAATTATATAGCAACATGGTGGGAGAAGCTATGACGCTTTCTCAAGGGAGTGCCATTAAAGGCATATATTATATGCCTATAATGGCACTCTCTTGAGAAAACGTCATTAAAGGCATTATTGTTTGCAATATTGTAAGTCTTTTTTTTTTTTAAATATAGAAGCTTTCATCAATTGGCATTATGGTTTTCTTTTTCTTTTTTTAAGTTTAAAATCTGTCATAAATCTTAACTTATAGTTTTATGCGTGCTTATAATTTTTTTTTCAAGTATTTGCTTGAAATTACAACTTTCTCTTAAATTTCCTATGCATTATAAGTGTTTTAATTTTTAAGCTTACAAATATAATATTTAATTTTCTCAATGTCTTATATATTTAACTTATTACTTAAAATATTTTTTTTAAAAAAATATTTTCTATATACCTACTTATTTGAGAAAACGTTGAAAAAGTCCAAAAAAAAAGTTTTACAAAAAAAAACATTGAAAGAGTTGTATTAACCCTTTAATGGTACTTTATCAAGAAAGTATCATTAAAGGTATATATTAATAGCCTTTAATGGCACTTCCTTGAGAAAGTGCCATTAAAGGCTTAATACACATTTTTCAATGTTTTTTTTATGTAAGACTTTTTTTAAAGATTTTTTCAACGTTTTCTCAATCAAGTAGGCATATAGAAAATATTTTTTGAAAAATAATTTTAAATAATAAGTTAAATATAAAAGACTTTGAGTAAATTAAACAAGTAGCAACTAATAAAAATCTATTTGTAAGCTTAAAAATTAAAAAACTTATAATGCATAGAAAGTTTAAGAAAAAGTTATAACTTCAAGTAAATACTTGGAAAAAAATTATAAGCATACATAAAATTATAAGTTAAGATTCATGACAGATTTTAAACTTAAAAAAAAAAACTATATTACCAATTGACGAAAGCTTTTGTATTAAAAAAAGAAAGATTATATGCCTTTAATAGCACTCCCTTGAGAAAGGGCCATTAAAGGCTTAATACTCATTTTTTAACGTTTTCTCAAGCAAGTAGGCATATAGAAAATATTTTTTTAAAAAAAATAATTTTAAGTAATAAGTTAAATATAAAAGACATTGAGTAAATTAAACAAATAACAACTAATAAAATTCTATTTGTAAGCTTAAAAATTTTAAAAATTATAATGTATAGGAAGTTTAAGAGAGAGTTGTAACTTTAAGCTAATACCTAGAAAAAAAATTATAAACACACATAAAACCAAGGTATTGAAACCCGGACCGGGTACTGAATCGGTCGGGGTACTGGGTTAAGGGTCAGTGGCTCAAACCTGGGCCAAACAGGTGAGAAATTGAAGATTTTAGGCTTATTGGTATGAAATTCTAAAGAAAATATAATTTTTTTTTAAAAAAATTGGGAACCGGACCAGTCTACCGGCCGGTTTGTCGGTTTCTGGGCCGGACCGGACGGTCCAGTCCGGTTTCCATAACCCTGCATAAAACTATAAGTTAAGATTCATGACAGATTTTAAACTAAAAAAAAACAAAAGAAAACCATAGTGCCAATTGATGAAAGCTTCTGTATTAAAAAAAAGACTTACAATCAGACTTATATTTCCTTGCAAATAATAGTGCATTTATTATGAGGTTAGATTTTGGAATTTAATAAGTATTAAATAACCCCTTGTATAATGTTTGACCAGGAAAGCACCGTAGCTTCTTGATACTTTGTATGGTGCTTTCTTGGGCAAGCGCCATACAAGAGGAGTAATTTTATTTTAAGAAAATAATAACGACGCTTCCCCAGCCAAGTGTCATATAAAGTATTAGCCAGCTACGGCAATTTCCTGGTCAAACGCTATAGCTGCCACATGTTTTTTTTTTTAAAAAATAAAGGTCTCCTCTGGCACTTGTTTGAAAAGGTGCCATAAGATTAGTGCCGCTAAATCTAATATTTTGTAGTAGTGGTTTATTCATTAAGTTTTTATTGTCCCATTAAGTAAAGATGCTACTTATGATGCATGAAAGGTAACACTCGATTAAAGATGACTTACCACCGTGATTCCAGTAGTATTGCTTAAATGAACTTTATTTACCAAATAACATTAGGTTGCGGGCCAAGCGCAAGACTGTTAGATATTTTATTATTTAAGATTATATATTTTATTATTATTTAATATAGATTATATCTAGATATTATTTTATCATTGTTTTTGAATAAAATATCCCCTGATTGTGCCTCGCTCGTGATTTAGATAGAGATTTGGTTTAGGGTTATTTACCTAGTTGGTAAGCTATTACAAGCCTTCATAGGAGGTTATAAATAGCGTAAACCACTCTTAGAGCAGTAGTGTTGAAATATATTTACTTGCTACTTAAGGGTTCCCTGATGGGTGACGACCATTTCCAGACTATCGCTGTGCTTCATTTTCCCTTTAGAAGAATCCTGAATTATTTTCTTCTAATATTCTTTTCTCTTTTTCAGCTCTCAGGTTATGGGATATAGTGTGCAGAGTTGCTATGGCTAGAAGTACTATTGATAAAGTCTTCCTCTGCTACTCTTTACTTTAGAGTTAATATTATGTATTTTAGGGAATTATTTCTGTATTTATTCTACCACTACCAAGTTATTTTTTCCTTTATATGTATTAGGTTTAAATAGTAATTTGCAAGTATCTTTATTACTTAGTGCTCGTTTGAAAGAGCTTATTTTTGGGTAATAAGTGCTTATAATTCGTGATTCACGGTATACGAGGTAAGTATGTGAGAGGAGTTTTTTCTCGACTTGCGTAATAAGTGCTTATGGTTAACTTGCATGCAGTGACGTATAAACCCAATAACAATTCCACTCCGTTATTCACGTAGCTAGCAGATTCGTTCCATTTTAATCACATAAGTGTAAATGAAAAAAATATTAATTAATCACATTTATTCATTAGGTTAATATTATTTTTGGATATTATAGTTTGATCGAATTTTAGTTTTGATCTCTATAATTTCAAATTGTTGGTGTTGTTCTCTATATTTTCATAAAGACTTAAGTTGAGTTAAAGTATATTAATATCAAAACCAAAATTTATTAAAAGTATAAAGACTAGTTGTTAAATTAAAACCAAATATTTATGAAATTATAGGAACTAAAATCCATTATTTGAAACAACATGGATCAAAATCAAAAGTTGATCAAACTATAAAGATGAATGACAATAATGTTAACCCTTGGTTATTTATTCATTCATTCATTTAATTGTCAACTATAGGAACAGAGAGTGATCATCAAGATTCCACAGGGGAGAATCAAGAGCATTTCTCGATATCTCTATTGTTAAAACTGTGGAATAACTTGCAAAGCCACAAAAAATCTAAACGATGAAGATGATGAAACTGAAGATAATGAAATCTCAAAGGTTGCTGGGCAGAAAAAGTCAATGTTTAATTTTCTTAATAGGATTTGGGTTCAGTGTGAGGCAAAGCTCAAAACGGTGTATGAGAGGCAGTTAATAAAGAAGGCTCTGGCTTAGGATTAGATGTTTTAATTTTTCATTTAAACCATTTATTCTGTTAACTTTGTTCTCGGTGAATTCAGACTATCAAAATTCAAATTGGCTGCCTGTCCAATATATATATATATATATATATATCAAAATGGCTATGCTACCGCCTTTAAATTTGTTTCCCCCAAATTTACTTAGCTCATTTCGTAAAATCGCACTTCATGTACCGTTTAATATTGGCAAAAGAGCACTTTTAATTCTATAATTTTAGGCAAAATTTTAATTTGATACCTTGATTTATAATATCTTTTTAGTTTTTTAATTCTAACATTAATAATGTAATATCCCGAATTTTGGAATTAGAGGATTGAGAATAAGCCTGAATCAAATGGACTGCTAAGCCTTAGTTTAGCAAGAGTTCCAGGAATAAGGATTTGCTGCCAATGTATTTTTTCAACGTAGCAGTCTTCTTGTAGCATATTTTTAAATAGGAAAATAATATTCAAAAATTGTGAAATTTTACATAATGTAAGTAGACATCCTAAGCTTTAATTTGATAGGTAATGCGTAATTTTTGGTCTTGTATACTAAGAGTTATGAATTTTTGAAGTTTACCCAGTGAAACTGGCTATTTTCTGGGACAATGTCTAAATATTTAAATTATGGGAATTGTAAGCTTTTAGTGCTAAGGCTATATTTTTCCTTTAAATTAAACTCAATAAGAGTCACATAGCCTTTAGAATCACTCCAATTGAATTTTTACAAATAAAGTTATAATTTTTCAAAGTTTAGTAAAAACAATCTGCCAAAATTGCCAATTGTTGCGAATTTGGGGAAAAAAAATGTAATGGCAATTATATAAATTGTGGAATAAAGAAATATAAGAGAAAAATAATTATTTGGCTCATAAACATGCTAAGTGTCATTAATCCAAGCTAAGGGAATAAACAAGAATTTATTCAAATATGAGCATGTGGGAAATTTCAATAAAATATTACATGTTGTTTAATTAGTTGAGATAGTTGGAGCAAAGCCCAATTACGAGAGATGAGTATATTTTTTTTTAAAAAAGCACTTCCTTCATCTTCTTCCTTCATTTTCACGTCCTAACAACACACACACACACACACACACACACACACAAAACACACACACACAGGGGCAAATCCTAAGGTAAGCTTGTGATTTCACGTGTTTAGCTCCTTTAACTTGTATAATCTCTCCTCTAATCTCTTCTTCTCCATGAATCACCATGTTTAGCAAGCTAATCTCAAGATTAAGAAGAAAGAGGGAGGATGGTTTTGAAAGAGGAAGTCAAAGAAACTAAGGAAACTTCAAGAACTTCAATCCATGTAGAAGTATGTTATTGTTGTTGATGTTCTTGGTTGGATTTGTGGATTGTTGGTTGATTTTGCAAATTTGGGAAATGGAAACCCTAAGGGGTTATACTGCCCAAATTTCCTAAGATCTTGTTAAATATGTGGTTAAATGGTTTAACAAGGGATTAAGAGTGGAAAGGAGTGAGTTTTATATGTTGAAACACAAAACTTCATTTTTCCCTTTTCCCTTAACATGTTTCAGACAGACCTATTCAAAGGGGTAGGTGTAACATCCTGATTTTTATTTATAGACTATAATTATAATTTGAAGATAATTTGAATTTAGTAGTGATTTGAAATAATAATAAAAATAAAATAAAATAAAATAATATAAATAAATAAATATATATATATATATATATATATATAAATTAAGATTAAAAAAACCCCTATAGTTGAAAAATGAGGGAGGCACCTTCGGTCATTATTCAATTGGCGCCTAAAGGCGCCAATTATTGGAGGAGAATGGGGTATTATAAATACCCCCTCTCCCTTTTCACTTCACGTAGATTGTTTGCGTGGAGTGATCGTGCAGAAGGCTAATGATGTGATACTGATATGAGTATTTTTATATATTTTGGGATCAATAAGGTACTCAAATTCTTTTTTTATCACAAAACTTCTTTTATGAAAATGTTCTAAATAATTTTCTCTTTCTTATGATAGTAATTTTGTGTTGATTAGAGAAAATTTTAAGATTAGAATTTTGGACAAATTTGAGTTTTGTTAATATAAAGCTATAGGAATATAGAGGAGGATTAATAGTTAATTTTAATCAGGTTACTATGGTTATTTAGTTAGTATATAAGTTTATAATGAATTTTTTTATATAATTAATCTATGAATAATTCTATATTAGGTTTTTATCCGATTAAATTTGGATTAAATAATTTATTTGGTTTGTTGGAGGTATTATTAAAATTCTAATTGGGTTAGTTTGGTAAATTTTGTGATACAAGAAATTATAAATTATAATTTGATATTAAGAATTAGATTTTTATATGATTTTAATTATGTAGGAGTTTCAAATATTGTTTAATAATTAGATTATATTCATATAAATTAGAAAAAGAGATTTAATTATTCTAGGAGGTTGATATTGATGATTTTATAATAATAGATATGTTAAAGGTGAAATTTTAATTTATAAAATTAAGTGGTTGACGAGAGAGAATGGTATAGGGTTGTTGAAGGATTTTTAAGGAAGTTAGAATATTTAAGAATAATAGTTGTAGAGGAAAATTGGAGATGAATTGTGTAAACTATTTATTGGGGTTAATTGTTATTTAAATTGATAATGTAGAGTTTTCTTGGGATCGGTGATTGTTCGTGTTTGGTACTCAAGTTAAGGTTAAGTTTGGAATTGAGGTAACCGGGGTTAATTTATTTTATATGCTTATTTTGGACCATAAGGTGTTTTCTAAACCTTACTTTCATCTATACTACTTGTATGTGTTTTGAAAGATTATGTGTATGTTTGAATATGAACCTAGTTCAGTGAAGCAGTGTATTTTCCAACTTGTATATATGAGCATAGATATTATTATAATTATTATTGTTGTGATGGTTATGATGTTTGAGATGGAATGTTGTATAAGGTTTGATAATTTGTAAATGTTTCAAGAATTATATTGATATATTGTTTTTATATTATGAAATATGTTGGGTTGTGTGGAAGATATATGATGAAATTGTGTGCCCATCGACTCTCTCATTCCTGGCCCAGATTTTGAGTTGAGTGTTTTGGGTGGACACCTCCCTGTTACGGTATATTGGTAGTGGCATGGGAGGGGGCAGTATTCTTGATGTAACTAGCTAACCTTTGGTCGGGTATACTAGCACTGATAGGCTATACCACGTCCCGAAGCTATAAGGAGGAGCAGGATGGATGAGTGGGGATGGTTAAAATTGTTGATATTATTATATTAATTATTGAGAATATTATTATTATTATTATTATTATGTTAGTTAAACCTGCTTCTCTGACTTACAATCCTTTCCTGCATATTTTTTAAATTGATTTTCGTTACTGAAACTTTATGTCTCACCCTATCGTTATAAATATTTTTCAGGTGAGGCCTCTAATTTGGTTAGAAGCCAAGGGAAGTAACCAGAGACATAGACGTTGAGAATCCTGTAGGTCTCTTGTGGTATTGGTGTTGTATTATTTGTTATATCGCCACTTTAGGACATCTAGCGTTTTTTTAGAATACCATATTTACTATTAGGATAACTGTGTTAGGAACTGTTTGGTATGGAATTTTAATTGTGGAATTCAGTGTTGTAAGACTCGTTGGCTATGATTTCTTCTATTGCTAAGTATGCCCAGAGTAATGTTCTTTCTTATAGTGGGTTTGTGGGCGAGTTTGTACCCTAAACTCCAATTTGTCTTGAATGAGAAATAGTATTCAATTACCATGGTTTGACCAGAGTTTGTAAAACCATTATGGTAATTATTGTTTGGAAAATGGGTCATTTCAGTAGGAGCTGGATTTTCATAAATATGATGATTCCATGGTGTTCAAGAGGAAAAATTTTATAGGGTTGATGTTGATCACTTTGAAAGTGAAATTACAAAAATACTCTTAAAACCCTAAATAGGGGTTGTTAAGGGCAAAACTGTCATGTGGCTGTGATTTTGCTAAAATCGAGGTAAAATACATGCAAAACTGTGTAGGAATAGTATGAGTCAAAATTTTTGGAAAAGTATAGTCGGACGGGGTACGGAGGAGGGACTTAGACTGGGTCCTTAGGGGCATTTTAGTAATTTTACAATTTTAGACTAATATGACCAACAAAAACACTTTGGAAGAGTCTAAAGTAGTACATAAATGAGTATTAACTTAATTCTTGTACATTTGAAATTTTAGGATCGGATTGATAGCCTGAGCCTTCGGAACGAAATTCAAGGAATAGTTTTCAACCAAAAGGGGTTTAAGGTAGTAACTCTATCCTTCATACATTATGCCAATGTTTATATGTTTGTATATGCCATCTTCTGTAATTTAATTAATCAACATGGTTCTGCTGAGAAGGTGTTGTAAGTGGTGCGAGTAGGCACTTTTACCTGGATGTTGAGTAATAACCCAACCGAGGTGTACGGATAGTGGGGGTTGAGCCCCTAACTCATGTATATATGCCGTGGTATTATTATTAATTTGTTGCATAACATAGTGCATGACATATTTAATGTTTCGCATTTTATATGATTGATAGCCTGTTATTACCGATATTCGTTTAAATCTCACCCTTTTTTAAATATAAAAATCTTTCAGCAGAAGCTAGCGGCTCTAAGGGCAGAACGGTAATACTGGCAACTAAGGTGTGCGGGACAAGAGAACGGAGCTGTTGGTTATATTTAGTGTATTTTTGCCTTATAACTTCCCCAATAAATGACTTATGGGAGTTTCTTATGATTAATACTATTATGCTCATTTTTATTTCTTTGTAATCATATGTATAGAATTCAATAGTTAGAGGCCTATAAATAGAGACCATGTACAATGTATTGGGACCAACAACAATGAAAGGAATAAGAAATCCTCCTTACTTTCTCTCCAACTTTCTCTCATCTTCTTCATCTCCCTCTTCCCTCATCCCGTATATTTTCTTGATTTTCATAACACGTTATCAGTACGAATTCGCTCAGAAGATCTATGGTCTAGTTTTCTATCTCTTATACTCTCTAACTTTCTCATTTCCATACTATGTTTTATATTGTTTATTCTCTATGTTATTTTATCTTTCTAGTCTACATTATCAATCATTGTTCTATATTATTTTTATTATTTTTCTTTTACACTATCTATTTTTATTCATCATGTTGTTATCTTTTACTTATATTTGGGATAATTTAAACCATTATATGGAATTAAATAGACTCTTTTACCGATTGTTTTATATATCGGGTTTCATGGCTAAAATTTGAGATTATATTATCCTTCGCAAGTTTTCTTTCCTTTCACTTTTATTTATCGTTTTCCGTTAATATCTTATTATGAAAAATTTATATTTATTTATTTTATATTCTAGTATTATTTACATTTTATGTTATTATATTATGTTATTTCATTTTATTTACACTTATTTAATATTTATATTTCTCTATTTTATTTACATTTTATGTTATATATTATTGTTTGTTTCTTTATTTTATGTCATTTATTTCATCTTATTTTATTGTTATTTTATTTACATTTGATTTGTTTATTATATTACATTAATATATAATAGTATTATATATGAGCATGTAATGTGGTCTATATGATCATGAACTTATCTATTATATATATTTGATTATGAATTTGAATTTACTTAATTTATTTTCTAGTATTTTAATTTTATCGAAAGGTCAGAAGCTATAATATTTTTAATTTCGTGATAAGACGGCCAAAAGTCACATCACTTTTGTAATAGCTCTTATAAGAAAGAACACTATTGGTTTCATTAAATTGCAAGATTGACAAGAAAAATTTTGGCACTTTGATGATTTAATTGTTACAAATATCAAAGCCCTGAAGGCTAAATGTTCAAATATCAAGCTAAACAAAAAAAAAAAAAAACGCTTTATAAGATTTTTGCTATGGTCCTGAAGACCAATATTTAAAGAAATTGATGATACTATTGAAAGTAAAGAACACATGTAAGAGTGAAAATGAACATGATCACATCGCATTTGTGGAATTGATAGTTGAAAGCTAAAAATACTTTGTCTTAGCTATTGAACTACAATCATGGAAATAATAACATTTCTAAGGTGATTAAAATTATGAGCAAGTATCATACTATGACTAGAAGTCATATGGATAGAAACAACAATGGTATAATATGACTAGAAGTCATATAGACTAATATGTATTAATTTATTGAAAATAAAGATCAAAATGACTGTGAAGCCAAAAAGACTGTGAGATATTTTGAAAAATATCAAAATTAGGTATGATGCTTAAAGCAATAAGTTATGGAGAAAGATGATCAGCTTGTAAAGTCAAAAGAAATAATTGTAAGCCCTGAAGGCTATATGATTTTGGTTAAGAAATAATTATAAGCCCTGAAGGCTATATGATTTTGATTCTTTATGTTTAAATTTAAATTTAAATTGGCTGTGATTAATTTGTGAGAGAGAAATTATTATTTAACATTGTGATATCAACATGAGTGATATATGAAATCAAATAGATAAAAAGGTAATTATTGGTCATTTTAAAATTTCAATATAGTGCCAATTTATTTACAAATTTAAACATTATTGATAATTATTGATATTTTGATTTTATGGCCTTTTAGTATTCTAACACCTCATGGTTGATCCCTATAACTTCCATATCAAATGGTTTTCAATATTTATTCATATAACCTTCAATTATACAATTAAGTTGTTTAATTACCTTCTTTTATGTATAATTGTACAATTTATTTGTAATTTTAAGTATATTGCATATGTGAATACTATTCATACGTCAATGAAGTTTACCACTCTATTTTCTTCTTAAGACTAATATTTCTATGTTGCACCAAAGATTTCCCAACAAAAATTCAACTCATATACCTCAACATCAAGGTACTTTTTTTCATTATTAGTCATATTTTTCATTTTAACTTTGTCTTCTATCTCTTTTCTTCTATTGAGCACTATTATGTTGCCTTACATATATATGCAATTTTTCTTAGTTCCAAACTTTCATTATTGAAAGGCATATAAATACTCTTCAATTTGTATTTTATTTTAGTATTGATAATTTATTGTCTCCTCTCCCAATTCATGGTATTGACATTTCTTCTACTCCTTAGCACTCTTTTATGGTATGTGCAAGTTTGATACATTAATTACGATATAATATATAATATGATATATATTGGAATCAAATTGGTTTTACATGACATTTGTGGAAAAAAAAAATCCTATATCATATTTGAATTAAGAGAATGAGAACTTATTTAATTTAATGAGAAAATTCATTATGAATAGTTTATGATTTGTTAGACAAAATCATTTTCTTAATGTGCATGAACTATGTATATAGTGCAAGTCAAATTTATGGATGATCAAACAATAAAGAATATTTTAAAGAAGACTATGTATATCATAAATATTTATTATTTTATATTATGAAACATTTATCTTTATATTTCTCTCAAATTAATTTTAGCCCCTAAACATTAGTATTCATTGCAATAAGATCTTTATGTATTTTGATTATGGATCTCCTCATATTTTTCTTTATGTAGTGGTAAATTCTAAACATTTCATGTTTTGAATATACATCAAAGAGGCAAATTGAAGTTGCTGCTGCTGCTGCTGCTGCTACTTCTTCTTCTTCTTCCTTATTATTATTATTATTATTATTATTATTATTATTATTATTATTATTATTATTATTATTATTATTATTAATGAGTAATAAAATTATATAAATATGTGATAATATATATTAGTTCCTGAAGAACATAAATGTAACAAAGTCGATATAATTCCTGAAGAACTAATATATTTTTTCTTAAATTCTATGGGCAGAAGAAGAATTGATTAAGGAAAGTTATAACCTATAGATTTACATTAGAGTTTCACTCTATTACAGGATTTAAATGATAGCCTAGTTGGCTTAAATCCATGATTAGTTGTGAGTTATGAAGTATTTGAGTTTTGAAATGAAAGATATATTATTAGCTTGCTATATACAAATTTGTCTTTGAAATAGAGAAATAATGAAAGTGTATTTATATGACTCACACTTGAGGGGGAGATTGTTAGAATATAAGTATGAGTTAATATTGAAAAGTTTTATTCATATACTTCCTCACAAAACCTGTTGATCTCTGAAAAATGGATGCCATATTGACATTTTATATCAATACTTTTGGAAATTGAAAAGTTTGTTATTGGTTAAGCAACATGTTACAGTAAACTAGCAGATTACTAATCCAAACAAATTTATGTTGGCATGACTTGTTTGATTCATCTGAGTCATATATAAAAGATTACATATGACATCCATTAAAGAATTAGAAGATTCTTCAAGAATAGCCAACATATTATATAATTCAAAAATTATCATGTGCTGTTTGTTCTCAAAGAAATTTGATTATGAGAGCATCACAAGTTATGATTTGGAATGGATCTCTATATTTTTGGAAATATATAAACTCATATATGGGCCCATTCAAATAGAATGTAAACCATATAAATGTTCAATAATTTTGATAGATGCATCTATAAGATGGTTACACGTGATATTACTATTAGTTTGCAACCTGAAGTTTGCAAGAATGTTTGAATAAATTATTATGTTAAACGTAATTTCCAGATTATACGATTTATTCATTGAAGCCTCTATAAATAGCTAGATTAATAATTATGTGAACAAAATTTATATTTCATTGTTGGCATATTTGATCTTACATATTGCAACATTTATATTAGCCAACCAAATTCTCCCGATATAATTGGCTTTTGGTCAGAAGCCAGGTATATTCCATCTTAAAAAGTTTGAATGTGTATTCCTATTGATTCACCACAACGCACATAGATAGATATTTAAAGGAAATTGAGATAAATGTTGGGTAAGAATCTCCTTCTTCTTGTTTGTCTCTAAATGAAACAAAAGGATGTTTTTAATGGAAACAAATGGATTTAGAAGACTTATACTGCATGATTTGTCGATTGTCATTTGACAAAGTTTTTTAACATAAGGGGGAGAAATTAAATAGCTGGAAAAGAAAAAAAAAAAAGGAATTCATTATTACTATCAAGTATAGATCCTCAAATATAACAATATGAACCAGAAGTTCATTTGGTTTTGCATTCATGGAATATTGCATAAAATCTGCTAGATGCAATTATTGACCTAAATGGGAATTACTAAATCTCATATTCCAGCTATAAATGGTCTAATCAGGATAAATGAAAGGGAGACATGCCTGAAGTATGAGAGAATAATCAGTTCCAAAAGAAAAGAGAAAGAAGCAAATAATCAAGATGATAATATTAAGAAGGCAAACACTCCAGAAGAGGTCAATATATAACATCTTGAAAAACCCTCAAAAGAGGTTTAGGTACCTGAAAGTAATAAAGAGATTTTAATGAATTATTTCGCAATAAGAAAAATGGAACTGAAAAGATAAAGTTGTTGACAATAGTTTAGTAATAATATCACGTGATCAAATGAGGATCTTATATATAAATATGTCGGTAGATAAAAAAAAGGTGATTGACCAACTGAAAAAGGGGATAAGACACGATAAAAAATGTTCTTTCAATATGTAAAATTTATGGACCTGCAGTCCAAAACATTTGAAATATAAAGTTATTTGTGATATATGAATATTCATATGAAAATAAATATTTTCACAAGGTTCAATGATGATTATGATGAGGTATAACATTTGGTGGTGGATACAATAATTGTTGCATATATTACTAGTCTGGCAGTATATGCAAATGAAATAATGCGTCTATTAGATATCATTATATATAGCATATGCCTATGGATAGTGAATATTACATGAGAATTTTTGAAGGGTCAAAATGTTGAAAGCATGTCTAAGAAAAGTATTGAGTATATAAAATGTCACATGGATTAAAATGATTTAAATATATATAATTGATTGAAAGATATATTAAAAAATGAATAATTTTACATATCAAGTTATTGGAAACCTTAATGATTTCAAAATCATATATTTTTGCTATGATGATTGTTTGTAAAAATTTATTGAATTTAATGATCTATAAGTATCACATATTTATGAATATTTACATCATCTTAATATTGTAGTTATTATATTCTTTCTAGTAAAATCAAGATGCTGCAGGTATATTATGGATGCTATAAAATTGAGATTTAGTGTCGTAGTTTTATGAAACTATTCTATAAGTACATTTTGTTTATAACAAAGTGAACATGTGAATAGAAGATATATCATGGTGATTTTCAGGATAATTTTCTTTTATTATTTCCACAATGCATAGAGGCAAGTGGAGAATATAATATTTAACATATCCAGAAGATATGGTAAATAATTATGTTTTAGCATATGATTTGATGACAATGCATTATGCATAGTTTAGATAAAAAGGACATCAATTGCTTGAAAAAATCATTAATGACAGTTGCAATTGAGAAATCAGTATATTGTCTTGAAATATGACAATCTAATCAAAATGAGTGATGTTGCTATCAAGGGGAGTAAAGATCATGTTGTACTCTTTTCCTTAACCAAGGTTTTGTCCCACTGGGTTTTCCTAGTAAGGTTTTTAATGAGGCAACTTCAATATGTATTGTGTACTCTTTTTCCTTCACTGGGTTTTTGTCTCATTGGGTTTTTCCTAGTAAAGTTTTAATGAGGCACAATATTTATTCATAGACATCCAAGGGGGAGTGTTGTGAATATTATATGATGTGGATGTCCATAAACTATCCAACTATTGACCTTTCATATGCCCTTCACTCCATAACCTCTTACTCTTAGAATTCCATGTGTTCAATACTATAACTTTATAACTTCCCCAATAAATGGCTTATGGGAGTTTCTTATGATTAATACCATTATACTCATCTTTATTTCTTTTTAATTATATGTATAGAATTCAATGGTAGAGGCCCATAAATAGAGGTCATGTACAATGTATTGGGACCAACAACAATGAAGTGGATAAAAACTCCTCCTTACTTTCTCTCCAACTTTCTCTCATCTTCTTCATCTCCCTCATCCCTCATCCCTTATATTTTCCCGATTTTCATAATATTAATTAATTTTTCTTACTCTTTTATTTACATCTTCTCTTTATTCAAATCTTGAAACCCCAGTTCTCCAATGTTTTTCAAATCCAACTCAAAACAATTTCCCCCTTCCCTCCTTTCCAAATCCCTTATACCAAATTGGAGAGAAAAGTGGGGGATACTCGAAAGAAAACCTTTCAAAATAGTAAACAAAAATACTATTTTTGGAAATTTTTCCTCCTATTATTCTTTTCTCCTAACTTTCTCTCCATCCAAATATAAGGTAGGTATTGGCTAGGCTTGCAGTGTAGCATCGTATGAGCTACAGAGCAAGCTAGCATATTATTGCCTCATGTGATTCATTTAAATATTGCATACCAAAATTTCAAATGCACACTGTCACATGATTACTGGCTAAGCAAATCAAAATTTTTGTAAATTGAACTAAATATCTTAATGATGATGACGTTGTAAATAAATATTAAAGAAAATTTAAATAAAAAATAGAAAAGTAATGATCACGGAATTAAGCTAGTAATGGGAGAATAATTGATTGAGACAATGAAGGAATAATTGATGGGGAAATTCTAAAAATCCTTCTGTAGGAAAATAAACGTAGATATTGTAGGAACATGTTACTGGGCCCACCCCAAGCCCATTCTTAGGTTGTGAATGTTAGTCATTGGGCGCATACTATAAATGTAAGTGAAGGGATAGTCAGTAGAGATTGGATGGATTTATTGTATACTTGGCATATTATTCAGTAAATAAGATTTTCTTTTTGCAAGTCATCATTGTTAGATCCTATAAGTTTTAATGATAACAAAGATTGGATCAATAATATAAAAGAATTTGATAACAAACAAATGAATTTTGAACAATGTAGCAAAGTATTACTTGGAGTAAGCACTGGAGTGATGAACCAATTCAGTGAAGGTTTACTCAAGTAGCAACTTGAGTAAGGGAAGCAATTACTCGAGTAGCCACTTAAGTAACCAAAGAAAATTTCATCCAGTGAAGCACTGTAACCCCCTCCGTAATTATATCCGAAATACGTGATTAAAATGAAATAGAGACCAATAATAATCAAATAACATTTACTAACCATCACATGATGGGGTTTTCACGAATACTTTTTGAAATCATTTATAAACATGGTCTCATATTCACATTTCGAATATAATTACTACGCGAAGATGAATCACATTCATATAAATATTAGAGTGCACAACTTAATCATCTCGGCAATCACGGGTACATACCTTCGCTAAAGATACACATGGTACAATTGCCCATTACAATTCTTCAAATGAGGATTACACAATCTCATCTCGAAGGAGTCCTAGCCGCTCCCTCCACAAGCCACTTGCCTTGTCTAAATTGTTGGTAGGGGAGAGTGAGATTCGAGAGAATCTCAGTAGGAAACAGATACCATAATGCATGCATGATAGATGCTATGTGTATGACATGTTATCTTTATCTAGATGCATGTCCCATAATGATATTTCTGCATGCTCAATATTTCATGTAACAAAACTATGGCCACAGTAAAACAGAAACAGAGCTTCATTTATTCAAATATGCTCTACACAATCAAGTAAAGCAATCACATACATCACTACACAAGCAAAGATATCAAATACATGCAAGTAAGGTAAGTCCCTTACCTCCAGTCTTTTCTCCTCGATTTGCGTGCCAGCAACTCGGGGCTTCACATTCGATCCTACAATGTCAAATGTACCATTTAGACACTTCCATAGTGTTTCTGGGGGTTATATGAGGCTATATTGAAAATTTACTAAAATACCCCCGTGGACTTGGCCCGACCCCGCAGTACCCGGTCCGGCTGTACTTTTCTTGAAACTTTGACATGGGCTATTCTTACATATTTTCGCCCAAGGAATCCATTTCCTGACTCGGAATTATCAAATTCAATGTCAATTTACAAATTTACCCTTGGCAGCCCCACTTTAAGGGTTTCAGGGGTGTTTTCGTAGTTATGCTTTTTCTGCCTTTTCCGAAAAAGTGACCAACTGTAACCACACCTAATTTTCGATCCTGAACTCAATGGAATCATCAAATCATTGAAAATCCATCTCTAACCCCTCCAAACTAGGCTTGGCCGAAATTCTCAATTCCCCGAGAAAAATTAGGGTTTTTGGTTTCGACTCCGTAAACGCATTCCTTTCTACTCCTAACCACTTTATTGACTATTCCATTAGGTTACAACTACCATTTAGTACCAATTTGGGCAGCATAACAGCCCCACACACCCATTTTCCATTTTTGAAACCAATGACAATCCGGCGAAATTTCACCGATTAAATTGTCCACAGCAGCCAGAATAGTCAATACACAAGAGTTTGGAAGTTACCTCAAGCTCCCACTAGATTTTCCTTGTCTTTGCTGAAACCCTAGCTTTTTTTAACACCAAAGGAGGATCTTCCAAACCTTAAAGAACATAAAGGAGTAGCTTAGGATCGGAGTTATACGCGTTAGGAGCTAGATCATCGGAGAAATCGGCTTACTTTGCGAGTTCTCTTCTCCTTTCTCTCTCTAGAAATCTCAAACGTTTTTCCTCTTGTTCAGCTGAATAAACTGACGGTTTTGAAGCTTGGAGGAAGAAGATGATATGTTATATTATGCTTATGTCATTATTCCCTTATGATGATGTCATAATTCCAAAATTGACATTTTCAGATTTTCTGGCAGATTTTCTGCCCAAACTTCGAAATATCATAACTAATTCTAGAAAACTCAAAATGAGGTGATTCCAAGGCCAAATGAAAGATATTTAAGTCATCTTCATAGGAAAAATATTGGCCATTACTAAAAATCACCACAAAATTCCAGAATTACATAAAACTCATCACTGCCCCAAAACAGAGTTCAGTT
The DNA here is from genome assembly GCA_963855925.1 of Inga laurina. Classification (NCBI taxonomy): domain Eukaryota; kingdom Viridiplantae; phylum Streptophyta; class Magnoliopsida; order Fabales; family Fabaceae; genus Inga; species Inga laurina. The sequence goes on along the minus strand of OY979702.1, from coordinate 38,033,831 downwards.
TCCATCCCAAACTTTGGACAGTCATATCTCCTAGTTCACAAAACGAAATGGCACAAATTATATGTCCATTTTGAATCTTGAGATGTGAAATATAAGACTGGAAAGTTTCAGAATTTTTAGACACCATTTGTTCATTCAAAACGTTCACACAAACTGACTGCCCAGAATAGAGTTTCACTGGACAGAATTTCAGATTTTGCATCTTTGCTTCAATTGGTTCCATTTTCATACCAAACATCATTCCCACATAAATTTTCACAAGGAATCTATTGGAAACACCAAACCAATCAAATTCACATTCCATTGACATGTTTCACCAATAATCACAACATGTCAACACAAGTCACAATTCAAACTCACATTGCAATTCTTTACTTTCCAAAGTTCCAAACCAATCCAAGGAACTCACACACATGGGATTCCAGCCACTCAATCTCACAACAAATCAACCCTAACAATTGATCTTCAAGTTACCAATGAGTTTCCTCTTCGGTAACTGACCAATTGGTCGGTAACTTTACCCTTTTACCCCTGATTATGGCAATTCCTCTTGAATCACCACTAAACACATCATACTTTTCCATTTAGCCACAATATGCGCCCTCCCTCTATTTTAAGTCAATTTAGATATTAATCCATAATTGAACTTAAATATTGGGTTTTGCAGCTGCTCACAATATATACGCATCACAGTTCACATCATAATCTCCAAAAGGGTCCATTTATCACTAATCACGTCTGCTTTTGGAGTCATCAACCCTTAATCACAATTTGGGATCTTGCTAAACTGAGGCTTAGCAATCCACTAATCTCAGGCTTATTCTCTAGCCTCGAGTCTCAAAATTCAGGGTATTACAAGCACTGCCAAATTTTGAACCAAGTTACTCGAGGGAGTACTCGAGTAATCTACAAAGTTATATAGACCATTACTCGAGTAGCCACTCGAGTAATATGATTTTCAAAGGCATCACTCGAGTAGCCACTCGAGTAATCGGGTTAAAAATCTTCCAATGACCCTCGGCCAAGAAATGGAACACAATACTCGAGTAACCACTCGAGTAACCAGTGAGAAAATAGCATTACTCAAGGGACTACCCGAGTAATATGCAGAATTATTTGAAGCATTACTGAAGTAGCCACTCGAGTAACCAGAAAGCAAACTCTCGGCCAAGAATTTGATGCATTTACTCGAGGGTATAATCGAGTAATCTGCCAGGTTATTTGAAAGCCACTTGAGGGACCACTCAAGTAAGGTATGAAGAAACATGAAGCCCACTCGAGTAACCAGATTACTACAATGATCACCCGAGTAACCTGTGAAGGTAAAAACATGGCCACTCGAGTAATTAAATATTTTCAAGGTTTGTAATATATCACTCCAGGTCTTACCCGAGTGATATCTGATTTAAAATATTGATTTGCTCACTGCCATATTTTAGACAAGTTTACTCGAGGGGCCACTCGAGTAACAAACTTGATCACTCGAGTAGCCACTCGAGTAAGGTAGTCCAAAAATTATGTTTTTGATTGAATGTTTATTAAATTGTTATCTATATGATTAACCCTTCATTGCATTAGTATCCTAAGTACATTTGTAGAGAAATAATGAAGAGATCATGCAAGAAGAGCAAAGTCAAATAAAGTGTCCGAACATTCACCTACCACTACCTACCACAAACGGATAGTTTTCAAATTCAAAGAATAGTCAACCGTTGCTGCGCGACTCTAATGGACATGTTTGAAATGCTTCCAACGGATACTACAAATCATCTATATATATGGAGAATTCAGAAAGAAGAAAAATAAGACACGAACTGAGATTACACTGATCAACACATTCTTAGTGCTTTGTTTACTTATACTCATTCATTGTACTTCAGTGATTACATATTTTCTCTGTGAGAGAGTTTTTCATTACAAACTCAATATTTGTTATTGAGACAACTTAAGGTAGTGGAACCTTGAGTTGGGGTTTTGATTACAACGTGTAAGGGGGAGCGAGTGTCCAGGTGAAGGAACTTGCTGTGTACTGAGGTGCCAAGAACCCACTGAATCTTGGAGAATATAGTGAAACTCTCAGAGACGTTCTGAGGACTGGACGTAGGTCAAAGTGGTTGTGGCCGAACAAGTATAACTCCTGGTGTACACTTCGGTGATATTTCTCCTTGCTCTTAACTGCTTTTAATATTCTGTCAATTTCCTTATACGCAATGAAATTTCTAGGATCACCCAATTCACCCCCCCTCTTGGGTGAAACGCTTGCACTAACAAACATGGCATCAGAGATTCAGGTTTGATCCAAGAAACCAAAAAAGATCCATCACTACCATTATTTAGGCCACACAATAAACCAAGAAACAAGCCCACAGGAAATCAAGATTGCCTTGGCTCAGCCAACTGGGAATAATGGAGAGTCCAACATCTTCGGTAAGAGAAATCGCAACCCGACGAGCATTTAAACACAATTGTTAGGTGCTATCGCTTGCAACTTTGATCAAGAGCGATTCAAAGACATTAACACAAACCCAGAAACTCAAAGGCGTATACCAAAATGAACCCAGAATTAATCCTCACATGCTCAGACATAAGATCTTATCATGGGTGTTTTTTTGATCAAAACGCTTATAGAAGCCTCGGCATAAGAAATCTTATTGCAACTCAACCACAAGCCCTAATTCTTGAAGTACACACAAAATCTCTTGGACAGATTCATGGTAACTAAGAAATCTAGAGATGAATCTGTCATCGACAGTCTTACTTTCACCCATCCTCCATACCTACACTCGTCAGACACTCAAGGAAACTCCATTATCCCTCATATCTTGACAGGAAATGAAAACTATACCATTTAGAGTAGAGCGAAAACACAAATTAGGGTTCGTTAATGGTTCTTGCATAAATTAATCACAAGAAGAACTACTTCAGGCTTAGTGGGAAAGGTGTAATGCTATTGTTCTGTCATGGATATTGAATTCTATTACGAAAGAGCTTGCAAGTAGTGTAATTTTCTTCTAGAACACTTATTTGGTGTGGGATGACCTTTAAGAATGTTTTGATAAGCTAATTGGTTTAAGAATTTTCTCCCTTCATCATGAGATTACTATGTTACGCCAAGGTTCATCATCTGTTTCTGCAAATTATATAAAACATAAAGAGTTATGGAAGCAGCAAGCATCATTACATCATCTTCCCTCTTGTAAATGTGATACCTCCAAAGTGTATAATAAAAGAACACGACAACAGAAACTTCTGCAATTTCTTATGGGCTTAAATGAAAGATACAATGCTACAAGAAGCCAAATATTCCTGATGCACCCTTTACTTAACATTAATTAGGCATTTGCCATGGTGTCTAAGGATGAGGCCCAGAAGTTGCTCTCAGTTTTTGGTAGAAGTGACCCACTTGAACCCGTTACACTTACAACCAAAGGGAGAGGGAGAGGCTGAGGTTTTTCTCTTCCTGATTTTTCTCACTGTGGTAACAAAGGGCATAGTAAAGAAGGGTGTTGGCACCTCAAAGGATTCCCAGCTGATTTTAAAGGGAATAGAGGGAAATCTAATGTAGAAGCTAATGTCAGTCAGTATGTAAAGGATTCTGGAAAGGAGGTAGAAACAAATGGTCATATAGCTAACACAATTACTCCAAAATTTACCCTAGAACAATATGAACGACTACTGGAATTTCTAAAAAAGGATATAGAATCCTCCTTAACACAGGTTTGACTAGATCCTCCTTATGTAATTATTCGCATATTAATTGGATAATAGACTTCGGAGCAACAACACACTTAGTGTATAATTTGACATATCTAGATACATATAAATTATACATAAGACCTTTTAAGCATATTAGAATACTTAACAGAGATATTATAATTGTCACACATATAGTAGTGTTAAAATTAATGATGATTTTACACTTCATGATATTCTATATTTCCCACAACTTCAATTTAATCTCATATCTGTATCTAGATTGACCACCGAGCTATAATGCATGGTGGTTTTCTTCCAAATCATTGTTTAATGTAAGGCCTTCAGGGTGGAATGATGACGGGGACTAGTAAACTTGGTGATGGATTGTACATCTTACAACATAAGAGAGTACCTACTATTGCTTGTGTGAATTCTACTGATAAGAATAATGATGTGATTGTCTTAGCTAATGCTCAATTGTTGCATCATAGATTAGGGCATGCCCTGTATTCTATTATGAAACATCTAAATTTTTAAAAAAAGACACCATACTAGTGAATAAAATCTATGATGTTTGCATTCGTTCTAAACAAAATAGACTACCCTTCTCTTCTAGTTCCATTAAGACCAAGAACTATTTTGAATTATTGCACATGAATGTGTGGGGTAATTATAGAACTCCTATATAACAAGGACACCAATATTTCCTCATTGTTGTTGATGATTTCTCTAGTGCAACTTGGATATTTTTGATGAAATCTAAATCTGAAACAGGGGACATATTAAAACTTTTGTTGCTTATGTTTTACCCTATTTGATTCTCGTATTAAAAGAATAAGAAGTGACAATGGCATTGAGTTCCTCAATCACAACCTTAAGCATTATTTTCTAACTCAAGAAATTATACATGAAACAAGTTTCCCTTATACACCAGAGCAGAATGGCATTGTTGAATGAAAACATCGTACTTTGATACAATTAGTTAGAAGCCTTATGCTTCAATCTAACCTTCCCATCAAGTATTGGGGAGAATGTCTGAAAGTGCTTGCATATTTAGTAAATATAATTCCTTCTTGCATTCTAGATTATAAAACACCCTATGAGAATGTTCATGGTTATGTTCCTTATTACAACACATTACGAGTATTTGGTTCACTTGCTTATGCTACTGATTTAACTGTTTCTTATAAATTCCAATCTAGATCTTTTCCTTGTGTCTTTTTAGGTTACCCCCAAACCAAAAGGGGTTTTTACTCCTTGATTTTCATAATAAAAATGTTTTTGTGAGTAGACATGTCACCTTGTAGAGGACAAGTTTTCCTTTAAAGATAACACATCTTCTCACCAATGGGGAGTGTCCAAAGAGTTACAAGAAATGTTCTTATTTGATTCAGAATGTAATGAGCTATTTGTTAGTAATATTGATAACAAAACTAATAGTGTGCATGAGCAAACACATAGGGTGTCAAATGAGAACAATGCAAGGGAGGAAGGTGAAATTGAAGTTGAGAATCATATGTGGACAGAAGCTCCAACAATAGGCAAACCCAACTGTGATAGAAAGACACCAATTTGGGCCAAAGATTACATTTGTAATCTAGCTAAGACAAAAGACTCCCAACGTTTAGTTAGTAAGTGCTTATATCCTATTGAAGATTACATGTCTTACACTAATATATCCTCGTCCTAAGTGTTTTATGGTAAATGTGGACTTGGTCATAGAACCTAGAACCTATAAAGAACCAGTAAAACATAGAGAATAGGTACAGGCAACGAATCTAGAGATGGGGGCTTTAGAAAGTAACAAGATATGGGAAATTGTTGTTTGGTTGGCATAGCGGAAAATTAAAAATTTTTCCAATCCCTACTGCAGATCTGTCAATGGTGTTTAAATTGAGTAATAAAGAAGCGTACCTTTCATATGTGTTCAGTTTTTCTTTTTGATCTCAAAGAGCTAACAACTTAGATTAGCTCCCACTACCGGTATCCACACAAATAGAAATCCAACACGCTAGCTCCACTAACGTCTCTCTCTAGAGTCTTCTTTTCTCATAGCTCTCTATCTTGCTTTTTTTCATCACCCATAAAAAACCATAACTCACCCTTTTTAAATAACTAGTTAGGGCTTTCTATTTTATGGTGGATATTGGATTTTAAAAAAATTAATCTTAATTAATTTTGAAATCCATATCATATGAATTAACACTTAATTGTCTCAAATTAAATAAATATGGTCCAATTAAATCTGTCCAACAGTTTTAATTTAACCTATTTATTTACTTTGAATAAAGAGCCAATGGAAATAGATTTAATTTATCTTTATAAATTAAATCCGAGATATTATATCTTTTTCATGTTAGTTATTAAATTTAATTTTTCAGATAAAACTAAATTTAAAACTAACATAATATAATAATATTATCATATATAATATACACATACATATATATATATATATATATATGCATTTCAAAAATACATATATGTATATATAATATTATTAATTTTCTTTTTGAATATATATATATATATCCATCCACCCTAGATTAACCATTACATTCATTAAATCTAGACATATCTTAGATTTAATGAATCTGGACCTTATACCTCATGTTGGGCTATTTTGTGTGCGACCCTGTAGGCCTATATGAAGTTGGTTGTAGGCTAATAACTATACTAACCCACAAGTCATAAACAGCCTTTAGCAAGATAAAGATATTACAATTGCTTAATTCATATGAGGATCGATAAACGATGCAACCTATTATACAACCATATCACATCCCTTTTGTCATATGATATTTCGGTCAAGGATAAGGTATGGAAAATGTCATCCTCTTGTTCCTGGCCATTACTTTCTCAATTCCTAAGTAGTCTAACAATAGAAATGGAAATTCCTTTTCATTATAGTATGGCCATAGATTTCTTAGACTTACTCATCGAGGGGTCCAGTAATATCTCTCTACTAGGGGTGGAAATAGGTCAGGCCAGGCTAGGCTTTTGCATTAATAGGTTAGGCTTATTTTGTAATAGGATGGCCTGAGCCTAGCCTGTGGCCTATCAGAGGCCTTTTTTTCGACCTAAGCTTGGCTTGAGGCTTGTTAAGGAGACTTGGATTTTTGAAAATTTTAAGCATGCTAACAACCTAATTTATCAATAATTAATACATTTGTAAATCACTTTCCACCCACCATCAATTCACAAAGAGTGGCTCATAGTCAAGTAAAAAAAAATTATATATTTAATAGAACTGCCTACAATATAGATTGATAAGTAAAATATTTACATATTTATTTTCCCTTATAAGATAATTTTATAGATGATATTTGAGCTCAATTTAATGAATTTGGGTGTAATTGATAAATAAATAATGATTTTGGCATAAAATAGAATTTCTTGAAAAATATTAAATCAAACCCTTTTTCAGTTTTCAGACAATCTCTAGAGCTCTAGATGTCAGATTGGGACGTTCTTTATATAGATAAAAATCTAAGAGAGAGCTCTATAACTTTTATGTTGAGGCTAAAACCCAGTTCTATCTCCAAGAGTTTCGAATTTTGCTTTTTATCCAAGTTTAACCTTTGCATACTAATTTGACCATAACTAGAGCTGCAAATATATATTCAAGCGTTTGGGCCTTCATGAGGACGTATGCTAGATTATTAAAGCTAAGGTACGTTTGGCAAGTGAGATTCATAAGTCAATTATTAAACCTATGCCAGGATTGGGAAAAAGTTCTTACTCCAAAAAGAGAAGAGCAAAAGAATGCAAGTCTGCCATAAATGTGCAAGGTGGACATGTGATCAACACTATAAGAGCAAAATATATGGTTTCTATAAATTGAGAAGATAAAATTAAATTCATAAAGGATGAACTGAGTAAGGAATTATTGGATGATATCATTTAAACTCTTGAGATGCATTGGAGTGGTGATGTTCATCGTATTCTTCTCGATTTAATAGACATATTCAATAAAGAAACATAGCACTACTATCTTAGGAATCTGATGTTAAAAGACCCTGTTTGCCAGTTTATAAGACAACTGGATGGGAAGTAAATCCTCGATTCATACAAAGCCTTTAAGTCGTTATTGGATGTAAAACCAAAGGAAGATGTGAGCCCAAATAATAACTACTATTCATAATCATGCTTTTGTCTAATTTGTCTTATCTTTTTAGTAACTTTTGACTTTCCTTCTCATTTTGTTTAAATTTCTTAACGTAACCTATACCAGTCGTTTATATCGGTCAATTTTTCAAACTTCTTTGAAAAATACGTGATTTGCATGATCTGGCTGTCGTTGTTTTAGTATTATATATATGTACCTTTCACTTGTAAATATGCACTCTTCTACTTTTAAACACAAAATGTCCAAGAGAAAAGAAGAGAAAAAGGGTATCACACTAAAATGTAGGTTAAAATCTGTCTACATTTTTAGTGAAACTGATGAGGGAAAGAATGGAAAGTTTCTAAATGCAGCACAAGAACTTGGAAATGCATTAGTTGCTAGAAAGATCAACTTTACATACGTGGGAAGTATCTAGGGCCTAAGGGGAATGTGGCCATTGCAGTAATCATTAACGGAAGCAAGAGTTTGAGTGTAAAGGTGAAGGAGTTAAATGGTCACATCTTTTCCTTAGGACAAGAGTTAGAGGTTGCAAACTTGCCTGAATGTATGGGATGTATGTTCTACAGGGTTGAAGCTTTTATCGCTCTACCTGGAGGTTTGGAAATATTGGATGGGATTTCCAGCATTGCATAGTAGGCTAAGTTAAACTTTCACAAAAAGCCATTAGGATTGTTAGATGTTAATGGTTTTTATGATGATCTGTTGTCTTTTTTTGATCATGCTATGGAAACAGGATTCATACCTAAAGTGACTTGTCATTCCATAATTTCTACACCAACTACTGATCAGCTGCTCGATTAACTGCAAACCTATGAATCTAAACCAGATCTATTAGTCAAGCAAATAGGTGGGCAATTTTCATATAGCAGTAAGAAGTAAGATCCAGATACCACTCTTCAGTTGTAACTTTCCTTAATCTTTTGGTTTGACTTTATTGTGTGTTTATGTTTAAAAAAAACTTTCTCTAAACTCTAGAAGACATTGGGGACAATGTCTGATTTAGGTTGGGGGAGAAAAAATTATATATTTTGTTAGTTAGTTAGTTAGTAAAACCATTAGATGCATGGGGTGTGGAAAAAATGGTAGAATAAGGAGTTATTCTTAACTCCTGAGACACATTTTATTAATTGCATATTTTTTTTTGTTCTTTCTTAAAAAAAGAGTAAAAGTAAAAAAAATCATCTTGTTTAAGTGCTTTTTAATGATCTTAAGAAGTATATAAGTTTTGAGTATGGATCAATTGAATTTAGAGATTTCATTGCATGAATGAACAATTGATTGTTGCAATTGGTGATGAATTTTGAGATTGAATGAGCTGAGTTTGAAAGCCCCTAACCATGAGCTTTTGAGCCTATAATGATTATTTCTCTTGTGTGTGATATTCACCTATTAAGTTGTCACTCTTGAACTTGCTTTAAATCTGGTTGAGATTACATTTCACATGCACATTCAAAAATGATAAATGCATTCATTTCTTTTTAGCCAGAGTCAAATAGCCAACCTTGCAATTATATCGTTGATAAGCCCCTTTGAGCTTAATTGACTATTTCCTTATTCTCAACCTATTAACATGTGCTTTAATGATATATCAAGTGCTTTTACCTAATTCGGAAGATTAGCAAAGCATTTGAAATTTTTGTGAAATGGGCTTTTAACAAATGTGGGGGTGTATATATTATCAACTTTAGGATTGCAGAATTATGCAAAAAAAAAAAAAATCTCTATGTCCTAAAAGACATTGGGGACAATGTCTGATTTAAGTTGGGGGAGGAGTAGCAAAAAGAAAAAAAGAAGAAGAAAAATTAAGTATTGTGGGTTATTGTGATGAAATAAATTTATTCATAAATAGCCCATTTTTCAATTTTTCTATTTCTTTAGCATTTCATATCATGTTTTACATTCCTTTTATTTTAACCACATTACAACCCTTAATAAGTTCTTTTGATTTGAATTATACATATGAATTAGGTAGTAGATGTAATGCCCCAAATTTTGATTAAGGGCTAATGACAATTATTGAAAATGATATGGGAATTAAAGTTGATTTGAGACATGAATCAGTTATTGGGAATGCCCAACACCCTGTATTTTAGCATAATTATGTGATGAAATAATTATTTGGGCTAAGGTAAATAGCACATAAAGAAGAGAAAAAGAATTAATTATGTGTTATGTGGAAATTTAAATAAATGTGCCATAATCAGTGAGAAATTAAAAGAATGGCCATAAGTTAGTGATTAATGGAGAAATTAATTACTAACTAAGGAGAAATGAGATAAGTAACTAAATGGCTAATGGAGTGGTTAGAGTAACTAATTAGTTACTTACTTTATGAGAACCAATGAGAGAGTGACATGTGGCCATTAGTAGATGAAGCAAGAATGAGAGTTGATGGGGGAAAGTCAATTAAATCATTTTAAACTCTCTTTTCTCTCCCCCCCTCTCTTGTTTATGCGTGTGATCATGGGATGGCAGAATTTTCTGCCTTCATCTTCATCATTTCACCCTTTCATCTCTCTCTTCTTTCTCCATATTTTTTGCTGCCATGGAAGCTCAAGAGAGAGGAAGAAAACTTGACAAAGGTAAGCCATTTTGACCCTACTAATGACCTCTAATGCCAAAACTCTCTTCTATAAAGTTGTTCCTTGTGTTGAGAGCTTCACTTTTATGGTTTTAGATTTTCCATTGGTGGTGTTTTGAGCACTCAAGGAAATCTAGAGATTGGAGAACCAAGGAACCTCTTTGGGAAAATTGTTGAGGTGAGTAAAAGCTTCATTTTCATATAAGTTTTATGGCCATTGGTTGGGCCTTGAATTTCTAGAAAATCTACCCTAATTTTTGTGATTTAGGGTCATGGGGAGTATGGTATGTTGTTATCATGGAAATGGTGGCTTGTTTTGTGTTTTGAATTGATAGAATTGAATTGAAGCTTAAATGTAAAGTTTGGCACCTTTGTGTTGATTTTGTGTATTGGTCAAAATATGGCATGTTGATAGGTTGTGATTTTGGTCATTTTGAGGTTGCCGTTGTGTTCCTTGTGGAAAATTATTTGGGAATAGGTTTGGTTATTGATTTTGGAGCCATTGAACACTTTGGCAGAAAATTGGAAATCTGTCAAGTGTGAACTCTGTTCTAGACAGTCAGTTTTCACGGAAGTTTTGAATGAAAAAATGGTATCTAAAAATTATGAAACTTTCTAGTATTAAATTTCTCATCCCAAACTTCAATATGGATATATAATTTGTGTCATTTCGTTTTGTGTGCTGGGAGATATGATTGTCCAAAGTTTGGGATGGAAACTGGACTCTATTTTGGGTCAGTGGTGGATTTTATGTAATTCTGGAATTGCGTGGTGATTTCTAGTAATGGTCCATATTTTTCCTATAAATATGACTTAAATACCTTTCATTTGGCTTTGGAATCACCTCATTTTGATTTTTCTAGAATTAGTTATGATTTTTGGAAGTTCAGCCAAGAAACAGAATTTTCTTGGCCATGGCCAGAAGGACACTGGGCCGCAACCCAAATGTTTATGACCTATTGTTGGCCGCGGCCAATGGATTAGTGGGCATATGTTTAAGCTTTTAGGCATATGTTTAAGCTTTGATTAGCCACCTAAAGGTCATGAATGGTAACCAACTATAAGTGTTATGAAAATAAGAATTTGGAAAAGAGAATAACCCTATGTCCTTGTTTTGGTTTATAGGGTTCGATATTCACCCTGATTATGGTTCGATGTTCGTCTGATGGTGAGTAAGCTGTGCGGGAGCACACGTGGAAGAATAAGGGTATGGAACTTACCTCTCCTGCATGTATTGATATTTATGTTTGTGTATTGATGCATGTTATTGCTTTGCTTGATTATGTGAAACATATATGAATGATTGAAGCTCTGTTTCTATTTATGCTATGGCCATGAGTTTGTTGTTGAAACATTGAGCACGCAGATATATCATTATGTGAGCACGAGTTATTGTGATGCAAACATGTCATGCATTAAGCACTTATCTTGCGTGCATTTTGGTATCTGTTTCCTACTGGGATTCTCTCGAATCTCACCCTCCCCTACCAATATTTTAGACATGATAGGTGGCTCGAGGAAGGGACAAGCGACTAGGGGCAGCGAGAATTCCTTATGGGCATTTGGATTTGGTAGTTGGTTATCATCATATATTAGGATAACTGTATATGTCTTTGGATGTATATGTTCAGATGATAGGTTGCAATGTGTATTTGGAATGAGTATTGTGTAATCCCTATTTGAGAAATTGTAAAGGGCATATGTGCCCTATAAAGCTTTAGTGAAGGTATGAACCCGGGATTGCTGGGAATATTGTTGTGTACTCTGATATTTATGCGAATGTGGTTTATCTTCACGAGGTAATTGTATTCGAAATATGAATGTGAGACATGTAACGCCCCAAATTTCATTTAAGGGCTATTATTGAGGATAATTATTGAATTAAAGTGGAATAATTATGTGTTTCATGGCAATTCTAATTAATATGCCATAATTAGTGGAAATTGAAAGAATGAAATTGTTGGGCAATTAGTTAGTGATTAATTGAGAAATTAACTACTAACTAAGAGAAAATGAGAAGTGTAATTAAAATGGCTAATGGAGGGGATAAAGTGGCTAATTGGTGACTCATTGGGTGAGAGCCAATAGAAATGGGACACGTGGCAAGATTGTGTGTGAAGAGAGAAAAGATGAGAAAGTCAAATGGGGAGTGTTTTATTCAATTTCTCTCTCTTCCTCTCCCTCATTTTTTGCTGGACAGCATGGAGGGAGTATGATATCATCATTTTCATCCTCTCTCACACTCCATCTCTCTCTCTCTCTCACTTTCTCTCTCTTGTTCGGCTATTGTTGGCCAAGAAGGAGGAAGGAAAAGCTTGGGAAAAGGTAAGTTAAAGACCTCTAATGGAAAAGTTCACTTCATTAATGTTGTTCCTTGGAGTGAGAGCTTCTATTGGATGGTTGTAGTTTTTCCATTGGTGGTGATTTGAGGAATCATGAAAATCTAAAGTTTGAAGAATCAAAAAGTGTCTTTGAGAAAATTGTTAAGGTAAGTGAGACCAATCTTTCTATCTATGTTTTATGCTATTGTATGAAGTTTGGAATTTTTGGTATTTTCGGCCTTAAATTCGAAAATGAGTGTCATTAGGTTTTTGGTATGCTTTTGCCATGAAATTGGTATCTTGAGAGGTATTTTGGATAGATAGAATTGATTGGTGGTTAAATTGTGAAGTTTAGATGATTTTAAAATTTTGATGTTTGTGTTGCCCAAAACCAAAGCATGATAATGGAGTAGGATTTTCGTAATTCTGATGATTCCATTGAATTCCTTGGGTGTTTTTGTGTGGGAGTAGCTTTGGTTGAGGCTTTGGGTCTATTGGAAACTCTTGGGAAGCTTTTGGAAAGTGCTGTCAAGTTTTCTGCGTTTTCTGGTTTCTGATACGTATCAATCGAGTGATATGGGGCTCACTCAAGTGTGGGATAAACATCACTCGAGTGAGGATGAGTCTACTCGAGTACGATAGTGTAATTTCGTTTTCTGCTTCAATTTCTGTGTTGCACTTCCATGTGTAGAGGCAAGAGTGTTGCCTCACTTGCAAGTGTTGTGGGTTCTCACCCGAGTAAGCCTCCTCTCACTCGAGTGTGGGTGTATTTGACACCATGAACTCTCGTCTCGGGTTGTCACTCGCTTCCAAAATTCAAGAGTGTGCTTTAACACTTGGGAGTGTTAAGTTGTCACTCAAGTGAGGTCTTCTTCACTCGAGTGCTCCCTTTCTTTGAAAGTTTTTGTGCTCTCGGGCAAACACTTTTTGTCCTCACTTTCTAGCACTTGAAGTGCAGATTGTACCATCACTCAAGTGAGGCCTTCTTCACTCAAGTGTCCGTACCAACACTCGAGTGAGGCCATCATCACTCTAGTGTAGCAATGAAAAATCATTTTTTGTGCTTCCAAAAGGGAATCTTTAGGATAGTTCTTCCAACCCTTTAGGACTTTTGTTAGGAGTATTTAATGACTCTAAAAGAGCAATAATGATACCCAATTAAGTATTAAGAAGTAATTGAGAATTGGATATAGAATAATACTTCATCACTCATTATGAATTATAGGACACGACATTTGCCCTACTTGGGAGGGACCAGTGCCAGAGCGTGTATGGAAGGAAAGAGAGGTAGTGATTTTTCTCTCGTGTTGTGTATGATGTCTGGTATGCATGATTGATCATTGTGTTTGTGAAATGTGAATGAAAATATGCCATGGTCCATTGCAGCGCGAGCACTTGAGCGGGAGCCGTCGTAGGGGGTTGATGCTTATCACACCTACCCCGGCCGTTGAACTGTCATTGTAATAGACATGGATCTTTGAGAAACTGCTTTGTGAATTGGCCAATATGGATGTGTATTGTAAAATGCTTTATATGAATCCCAGTTGCGGTGAAATATATTATTGTGAACTATGTTGTAGTGCAATACAGCGTGAGCAAACGTAAGGGTGACACGGGTCAAACCTGCCTTTGCCGTTGTAGTTACTATGTGTGGGTTATGATTGCTTTCATGCCTTATTATTATGCATACTATGAGTGATTTATTACTACGATGATTCTTTAGAATCTCACTCTCCCAAAATAATTTTAGACAAGGCTGAAAGATCGAAAGGAAAGCGGGTGACGAAGAGTGGTTGAGCTCTAGTTTAGGAGTTTATTTTTGTTATTGGTTATCATGTAAAATCAATTGGATATCTCTTTTTGGACCAATTGTATATATATTGGGATATGCTGTATAGTTTTCTGTAATCCCCAGATAAGGGAAAAGTATGTGGGCTTTGTGCCTTTATATAAACCCTTTTATGAATTAATAGAACCCGAGTGTGTCGGGAATTTATGCAGTACTCTGATATTTGTAAATGGAATCAATCTGCACAGGGCAATTGTGTATTTGTAATGTGAATATGAGACCTTTGTGAACAGATTTTGGAAAAGTTTTCCTAGACTTTGGTTTTGGGAAGTTTGATTTTGTTTAAGTCCCAAATCATCTAAGGTCTCTAATTTCACTGAATTACATGATTATAAACTTAATCTCGGCCTATGGTTGGAAGGGGGTTACATTTATGGTATCAGAGCTGTAGTTCCTGATAAGGTGAGGAATTGCTAGGATAGCTCACTAGTTGGCCTTAGTTCTTTGGGTTAAGGTAGCTTGATAATTGATAATTGATGGTTGTATACACATGGATATTTCTGCTTATTATGGATATATCTAAGTCTTATAGATTATGGATATATTTCTGCTGATTGTGGAGTTAAAGAACAACATGGTTCGCCCTAGAGTCAGGCAAGAGGACCCAGAGGTGGAGTGATTGAATGACAACCCTCCTAACCCAATGCGGGAGATGATGGATCTCATAAGGGAACAAAGAGATATGATTACTGAGCTAAGAGAAGAAAGAGCCAAGCGAAATGTTGAGAGGGGTAATCCACTCAAGAGGAAACCCAGGAAGAGACTCGTCATGAAGAGACGACTGAGAGGTCTATTCGGTCTCATGGGTCTCCAAATTTTGCAAGCATATACCTCCGGCGTTCAAGGGGAGGTTCGAACCCCAAGTTACTGAGGACTGGTTAAATCATTTAGAGAAGATTTTTGAAGTCCTCGAGATCTCTATGGAGGTTAAGGTGAAGCTGCCTGTGTATAAGCTAGAGGGGGATGCAGACCGGTAGTGGCGAAATATCGGCATGTCATTGAAGAACCGGAATGTACCTTTGAATTGGGAGGTGTTTCAAGAACAATTCAATGAGAAGTACTTCCCCAAGTTAGTAAGGCTTGAAAAAGAATCTGAATTCCTTACCATCAAACAGGGAGATACGGAGAGTTTTGAAGAGTATATGTCCCGTTTTATCCGGTTGTCCCGGTATTCTTCGTATCTTCAGAAGATGGATGACGAAGAGTTGAGTGCAGACATGCTTATCTGTGGTTTGAGACGAGAGCTAAGAAAGAGATTTGCTACACACTTGTTCACCAACTTCAATAAGGCGGTTGAGTAGTGTAGAATTGTTGTGAACAACTTGAGAGAATTGTACCCGACCAAGGGTAGTGGTAGCCACAATGAGCCTAGTAAGGCAAATACTTTCCAGAAGCGGAAGGGGCAAGGGTTCTCGCCTGAAGGCAGTGGCAAGAGGCCCTACCAACTTGGGGGTCGTGATGATAAAAAACCTCCAGTGGGAATGATGTGCACTCAATGCAAGGGCTATCATCCTAGCAAAACTTGCTCGGGGCAAGTGAATTGCTATAATTGCCAATAACTTGGACATTTTGCTAGAGAATGCAACCGGCCGACGGCTGAGCAGAGACCTAGGAATTAAGGTTGAGTGTTCATGATGACATATGAGGAGGCTCAGAAGTCCCCTAACCTGATTCAAGGTAAATTCTTTTTAAATGATGGTTTATTAAAAATGTTGTTTGATTCGGGTGCAATTCAATTTTGCATTATGATGACTGTGTGAAGTGCTCGGGATTGTGTGCAGGTGTAAACGACTATTTGATTTAGTTATGGCAATGTTGATGATTGTGAAACCTAGAAGTCCAATGGGATTCTAATTGGTTGACAGTGAGAAATGCATTTATTATGTATATGAATTTGATGAATCGTATCCTCCGACTGTGTTTAGATTGGTTCATGGTAGTATTGTGGGCGATATTATGACATAGTGTATGAGTATGATTGAGGATACTGATCGGAAAGAGCTACCTATGGAGAGGTCTAATAGGAGTGGGCTACCTATGATGAGGTTAGATGGGAGAGGGCTACCTACGGTGAGATCTGATCGGAGAGGGCTACCTATGTAGAGTTCTGACAGGAGGGGCTGACCAGTTAGTGGACTGAGTGGAGCACCGAGTACAGTACTGTAGTATGGAGCCACCGTGACGACAAACCCTAGCGTGCAGCCACCTTGACAACAAACCGTGGAGTGCAACCAACTTGTTGTTGAATCATAGAGTAGAGGAGAGCAAGAGCTCAAGGTAGAAAGTGCAATGTGTGTATTGTTAGATCTCATGTTTTGATGATAACAAAGAATGGTATAATAAATAAGATTGAACAAAGTAATAACAGGGAAAAGTATTACTTGAAGTAAGCATTGGAATAATGAAGAAAGGCCAAGAGGAAAAGCTGAGAAACTTGATGAGAAGCAGGTTTTCTAAGGCATTACTCGAGTATGTACTCGAGTAATGAGACAAAACTTGAAGTTACCAGAGATAACTTCCAGTAACCTGCCAACGTTACTCAAGTAAGTACTCGAGTAATAGTGTAAAAGTTTTCAAGTTGCTCTTGGCCTGCCAATGTTACTCGAGTAACCAGGTAAATACTTGGAGTTGCTCTCGGCCTGCCAACGTTACTCGAGTAGCTACTCGAGTAACCATGTGAAAATCTTCCAGTTGCTCTCGGCCTGCCAATAATACTCGAGTACCTCTGTTTCAGAAAATGTGTTGCTCTCGGCACTTTGTACCACTGCCAATGTTACTCGAGTAACTCACTGTGGTGAGCAAACCTGAAGGTAGTACCCGAATAACTTAATTTTGTTTTTATCATACTTCACTCGATGTGCTCCTCAAGTATGCAGGTATTGAATGTTTCATTTTAAGTGAATTACTCGAGTATGTACTCGAGTATCCAGAGTTATTTTTAAAGAAAAACCTCAAGTCCTTACCCGAGTAAGTAATGCACAAAAGGTAAGTTTACTCGAGTATGTACTCGAGTAACAAGGTAATCAAACTTGAAGTGCTCTCGGCCTTGAAATCCTGCCAACATTACTGGAGTAAAGTATCGAGTAACATAAGTTTATTTGAAGGTTACTCGAGTTGGTACCCGAGTAACCTATGAAGAAAAGAGTGCATTACTCGAGTAGGTACCCGAGTAAACAAGCATTTCCGAAGGTTTGATATTTTGCTTATTCCATGCACTACCCGAGTAATCTTATATTTATATGTTAACTGGGAGTCCATCAAAGATTTCACGATGATATTCGAGTAAGTACTCGAGTAAACTTTAATGAATACTCGAGTAGCTACTCGAGTATGGAAACCCAGAAAGTTTGAAATTATTCCAACGGACATTGTTTTGTTTCCTATTTGATTAAATTTTCATTATATTAGTATTCTTAGCATTTCAACAGATAAACAATGAAGAGATCTTACCAAATAAGTAAAGTCAAAAGCAACGCTCAAATGTCACCGACCGTCACCTACCGCAAACGTATGTTTTTCAAAAACTGGAAAAGTCAATAGTGGTTGCGCACGCTCCAACGGACATAAAGAAATATGTTCCAGCAATCATTACGAACGTATCTATATATATGGGAACATTTAAACAGAGAAGAGAACAAGAACACACTCACGAACGTATCATCAAGTTCATTACTCTGTTTTACATTATACTTGTAATTCTATGCTTCAGTGATTCTTATTCACTATGTGAGAGAGATATTTCATTCAAACTCAATATTTGTTATTGAGGTTAAGGTTGTGGAACCTTGAGTTGGGATTGGATTACAACTTGTAAGGGGGAGCGAGTGTCCAGGCGCAGGAACTTGCTTGTACTGTGGTGCCAAGAACCCACTGAATCTTGGAAGTTATAGTGAAACTCTCAGAGAAGCTCTGAGGACTGGACGTAGATCAAAGTGGTTGTGGCCGAACCAGTATAACTCCCGGTGTACACTTCGGTGATATTTCTCCTTACTCTTTCCTGTTTTAATTTCAACGTCAAATTTTATATTTGCAACAAAATTTTTAAGATCACCCAATTCACCCCCTTTCTTAGGTGAAATGCTTGCTCTAACATGTATATGGCTTCCAGAGGTAAAGCTTCGGGGCTATTGTGAGAAGGGGTCTTGGAGGATCCTGGTTTGATGAAAAGAGTTATAGTATGGAAGTCATAGTGTTTAAAGGCATTAGTGATGAATATACTCGGTCTAGCTCGAAGTGATTGAGTATTGTGAGTCTTTCACTAGCGGCCCATCTGTGGTTCTGGTGGAAGGACTGTGCCTGTGGAGCGATGGGATTACGGGGGATTGGCTATTTGTATGTCTTTCACCTGTGGCCGCATGGGAGGTTCCTTTGGCGAAGGACCGTCCTGCTGGGTCGGTAGTTTAGGGGGGATTAACTTTGTGAAAGCCGGAAGGGCTATGCGAATAGGCTGGGATTGGGGTCGGAATGTAAATACCAAAAGGCAATGTGTACATGTGACCACGCCAAGCACACCGCCACTGGCTGACCCTGTTGAGGGATATGGGTAGGGTGTAGGCAGGTGGGCATCGCCACTACTGACCCTGTTATGGGATACGGTTGGGGTGCGACAAGAGTTCTCTGCGTAAGCAGTTCTGGTGAGGGACTGGGTCCCCGTAAGCCCGGTAAATGGGTTGAGGATGGGATTGGGAGATTGAAACTCTTGATCGGTCGCCTGGATAAAAGAGATTAAGAGTCTAGGTGGGCCGTTATGGTAAGGTGCTTTGGATAGAAGAGATTAAGGTTCCAGAGTGGCATGATGTGATATTGAATGCCAAAAGTCCCAGTTACCACTAGTAAAGTCACTGGTGGGTGTACGGGTGAGGGAAATGTTGTGAAAGTGACTATGGTATAAGCTAAATTATAGTCGAAAACAACAAAGGCTAAGAGATGTGATTACAGCGGAAGCTGTCGATTGTGCATAGTGAATCTGTGGTAGTTTGAGTTATTCCCGGAAGGGGAGAGTGACTTAATGACTGAGATTAAAGAGGCTTAAAGTCAGAATGAATGGGCACAATTCATCTGACTAGTGACTATGTGAGGTGAAGACCTCTAGGATTTGAAAACGAAGATCACATGCTCATAAGAGTGTCTCTGGGTGCGAGAATTGGTAAAGTGATTGAGAGAAAGAAATTGAGCCATGAAAATTCTTGTGAGAATTGGACCTGTGGTGTACTATTGATATGAGTGGTTTTGAAGGATTATTCTAATGAGAAACAAATGGAGGAACAGAAGCCATCATGAAGAGGCGTCCAAGGTTTATGTCCCCAGTGGTGTAACAAATTTTGAGGATGAAATTTATTGAACGGGGGGAGAATTATAACGCCCTAAATTTTAATTAAGGGCTAATGATAATTATCAAATTAAAGGGGAATAATTATATGTTTTGTGGCCATTTTAATTAATATGCCATAATTAGTGGAAATTGAAAGAATAAAATTGTTGGGCAATTAGTTAGTGATTAATTGAGAAATTAACTATTAACTAGGAAAAAATGAGAAGTGTAATTAAAATGGCTAATGGAGGGGATAAAGTAGCTAATTGGTGACTCATTGGGTGAGAGCCAATAGAAATGGGACACGTGGCAAGATTGAGTGTGAAGAGAGAAAATATGAGAAAGTCAAATGAGGAGTATTTAATTCAATTTCTCTCTTTCCTCTCCCTCATTTTTTGCTGGACAGCATGGAGGGAGTATGATTATCATCATTTTCATCGTCTCACACTCCATATATATCTCTCTCTCTCACACTTTCTCTCTCTTATTCGGCCATTATTGCCCTAGAAGGAGGAAGAAAAAGCTTGAGAAAAGGTAAGTTAAAGACCTCTAATGGAAAATTTCACTTCATTAATGTTGTTCCTTGGAGTGAGAGCTTCAATTTGATGGTTGTAGTTTCTCCATTGGTGGTGATTTGAGGAATCATGAAAATCTGAAGTTTGGAGAATCAAAAAGTGTCTTTGAGAAAATTGTTAAGGTAAGTGAGACCAATCTTTCTATCTATGTTTTATGCAATTGTATGAAGTTTGGAATTTTTTTATTTTAGGCCCTAAATTCAAAAATGAGTGTCATTGGGTATTTGGTATGCTTTTGGCATGAAATTGGTATCTTGAGAGGTATTTTGGATATATAGAATTGATTGGTGGTTAAATTGTGAAGTTTGGATGATTTTGAAATTTTGATGTTTGTGTTGCCCAAAACCAAATCATGATAATGGAGTAGGAATTTGGTAATTCTGATGATTCCATTGAATTTCTTGGGTGTTTTTGTGTGGGAGTAGCTTTGGTTGAGGCTTTGGGTCTATTAGAAACTCTTGGGAAGCTTTTGGAAAGTGCTGTCAAGTTTTCTGCATTTTTTGGTTTCTGATGCGTATTACTTGAGTGATATGGGGCTCACTCGAGTACGGGATGTAACCCCCTTCGTAATTATCATTTGAAATATGTGATTATGACAAATTAGAGACCAATGGAAATTCAAAATGCATTTAAAATCCCATCTTTACCATAGGGTTTTCAAATAAACATCTTTTAAAATCTAATACACCTGGTATTATATTCGCATTTCGAATTCAATTATCTTACCAAGATAAATCGCATTCAAATATATCAGAGTGCACAACACAATTCTCAGCAAACCCCGGGTTCCATATATTCTTTAAAGAGTATAAAAATTCCCATTTAGGGGATTACTTGATATATATCCAAATACACATCTCAAATCTAAAGACGAATACAAATTATGCAACACTTTCAATCTATGATAACCAATTACTAACTAATGCTACTAACAAGGAACTTAACCCGCCCTTGGTTACTTGCTTCTTCTCTAACTGCCTGCCCTGTCTGAAAGGTTAGTTAATGGAAAGAATGAGATTCAAAAGAATCCCAGTAGTAACAAATCACTCATACCACATATAATCACATAGCATGTAAGAAAATCATCATATAATGCAGCAGTACTACCACAGCCGACAAGCTGTCACAGATATATGTTGCCTCACTGGCATACACATATTGCATTGCCTCTCTGATAATGTACAAAGCCACTCTGGCTTTCATATTGCCTCTCTGGCATCTGCATAGCCACTCTGGCTTGAACAAAACACATTACTTTTCTGGTAATCACATAGCTACTCTGTCTTTCACAATACAATGCTAAATCAAACATACAATGTATCATACACAGTATAAGAGAAGGAGTCACTACCTTATTCTTTCCACGTGTGCTCTGGCACCAATAAATCACGATCAGGGCAAATACCAAATCCTGACAATCAAATCAATGACATAGGGCTATTCCCTTCTCCAATTCCTTAACTTCCAAACATCAAAGTTGGTTATCATTTAGGACATTTAGGTGGCTACTATAAGCCCAAACATATGCCTAAAGGCTTGGAAAACACTTGACCAAAAACCATCTCCGAAAGTCAAAAATTTCATTTTTGGGGGTTGGCCGCGGCCCACAAATCCACTGGCTGCGGCCAAAAATAGCTCAGAAACATTTGGGCCGTGGCCCAGAATCCTTCTGGTCGCGGCTAATAAAATCATGTTTCTTTGCTGAACTTCCGAAAATCATAAATAATTCCAAAAAATTCGAAATTAGGTGATTCTAAAGCCAAATGAAAGCTATTTAAGTCATCCTAATAGCAAAAATATGGGCTATTACTGGAAATCACCACAAAAATATAGAATTCCCCAAAATTCAAGACTGTCCCAAAATAGAGTTCATTTTCGACCTCAAAATTTGGACAGTCATATCTCCTAGTTTTCGAAATGAAATGACACAAATTATATGTTCATTTTAAATCTTGGGATATGAAATTTAATACTGCAAAGTTTCATAATTTTCTAACATAATTTGCCCAGTCAAACCGTCCCTACAACCAGACTGCCCAAAACAGACTTCCAATTGACAGATTTTCAAGTTTTGCATAATTAGCTTCCAATGGTCCCATTTTCATACCAAACACATGCCCATACAAATTTTCACAAGGAAACCATTGGAAACACCAAATCAATCAAAATCATTGATCTTGAAGTTACCAATGAGTTCCCTCTTCGATAACTGACCAATTGATCGATAACTTTACGTTTTGCCCCTGATTATGGCAATTCCTCTTGAATCACCACCAAACACATTTTATCATTAATTTACACCATGCATACACCCTCCCCCTTATTTTCATTCAATTTATATGTTAATCCATAATTGAACTCAAATATAGGATTTCGGCACTGATCATAACACATTCGAATCTCAAATCATATCATGATCTCCAAAAGGTTATTTATCACTAATTACTTCCGCTTTTGGAGTCATTATCACTTAATCACAATTTGGAATCCCGTTAAACCAGGGCTTAGTGGTTCACTAATCTCAGGCTTATTCTCTAACTTCAAGTTTCAAAATTCGGTGTATTACACAGGATGAACATCACTTAAGTGAGGAAGAGTCCACTCGAGTGCGATAGTGTAATTTCCTTTTCTGCTTCAATTTTTGTGTTGCATTTCCGTGTGTAGAGGAAAGAGTGTTGCCTCACTTGTAAGTATTGTAAGTTCTCACCCGAGTGAGCCTCCTCTCACTCGAGTGTGGGTGTATTTGACATCATGAACTCTCATCTCAGGTTGTCACTCACGTCCAAAATTCAAGAGTATGCTTTAACACTTAGGAGTGTTAAGTTGTCACTCGAGTGAGGTCTTCTTCACTCGAGTGCTCCCCTTCTTTGAAAGTTCTTATGCTCTCGGGCAAACACTTTTTGTCCTCACTTTCTAGCACTTAAAGTGCAGACCGTACCATCACTCAAGTGAGGTCTTCTTTACTCAAGTGTTTGTACCAACACTCGAGTGAGGCTATCATCACTCGAGTGCAGTAGTGAAAAATCATTTTTTGTGCTTCCAAAAGGGGATCTTTAAGATAGTTCTTCCAACCCTTTAGGACTTTTGTTAGGAGTATTTAATGACTCTAAAAGAGCAATAATGATAAACAATTAAGTATTAAGAAGTAATTGAGAATTGGATATAGAATAATACTTCATCACTCATTATGAATTATAGGACACGACATTTGCCCTACTTGGGAGGGACCAGTGCCAGAGCGTGCACGGAAGGAAAGAGCAGATAGTGACTTTTCTCTCGTGTTGTGTATGATGTCTGGTATGCATGATTGATCATTGTGTTCGTGAAATGTGAATGAAAATATGCCATGGTCCATTGCAGCGCGAGCACTTGAGTGGGAGCCGTCGTAGGGGGTTGATGCTTATCACACCTACCCTGGCCGTTAAACTGTCGTTGTAATAGACATGGATCTTTAAGAAACTACTTTGTGAATCTGGCCAATATGGCTGTGTATTGTAAAATGCTTTATATGAATCCCAGCTGTGGTGAAATATATTGTTGTGAACTATGTTGTTGTGTAATACAGTGTGAGCACTTCAGCTTGAGCAAACGTAAGGGTGACACGAGTCAAACCTGCCTTTGCTGTTGTAGCTGCCGTTGTAGTTGCTATGTGTGGGTTATGATTGCTTTCATGCCTTATTATTATGCATACTATGAGTGATTTGTTACTACGGGGATTCTTTAGAATCTCACTCTCCCAAAACAATTTTAAATAGGGCTGAAGGATCGAAAGGAAAGCGGGTGACGAAGAGCGGTTGAGCTCCAGTTTAGGAGTTTATTTTGGTTATTGGTTATCATGTAAAATCAATTGGATATCTCTTTTTGGACCAATTGTATATATATTGGGATATGTTGTATAGTTTTCTGTAATCCCCAAGATTAGGGAAAGGTATGTGGGCTTTGTGCCTTTGTATAAACTCTTTTATGAATTAATGGAACCTGAGTGTGTCGGGAATTTATGCAGTACTCTGATATTTGTAAATGGAATCAACCTGTACAGGCCAATTGTGTATTTATAATGTGAATATGAGACCTTTATGAACAGATTTTGGAAAATTTTTCCTAGACTCTGGTTTTGGGAAGTTTGATTTTGTTTAAGTCCCAAATCATCTAAGGTCTCTAATTTCACTTAATTACTTGATTATAAACTTAATCTCGGCCTATAGTTGGAAGGGGGTTACAAGACCAGGTTAAAGTATTTGTTAAAGAAATTTATGAAAACCCTATCTTATGGATGGAAATGTAAATGATTTTTTATTATTATTAGTCTCTATTTCATTTTAATCACATATTTCATATAATAATTACGAAGGGGGCTATAGTAGACATTGAGATTTTTAGCAAACCTATGGTATTGCAATTTTTTTGTTGAATTTAAGTAAAACACTTACCTTTAAATACTTGAGAGATTGGGAGATTGAGTTACAATTATGAATTTGGTTCATTCATTTGCAAATAAAGTTACTAGTTTATATTTTCGATGATTCATAAATACTATGATCTCTTTATTCTTAAATTGTGTCTTGCTTATGACTTGACACTTCTGATTTTATTAGAAGTATTTATTAGTTACTCCTTGTCCAAGGACGTCTAAGAGCTAAGTGTGAGGGAATTTGATAAGTAAAATATTTGCATATTTATTTTCCTTTATATGATAATTTTATGGATGATATTTGAGTTCAATTTAATGAATTTGGGTGTAATTGATAAATAAATAATGATTTTGACATAAAATAGAATTTCTTGAAAAATATTAAATCAGACCCTTTTTCAGTTTGCAGGCAATATCTTGAGTTTTACATGTTGAATTGGGGCCCTTTTTATATGGATAAAAAGCTAAGAGAGAGCTTTACAACTTTTATATTGAGGCCAAACCTAGTTCTATCTCCAAGAGTTTCGAATTTTTCTTGGAAGTTGAGAACATGAATTTTTCCAAGTCTGATCTTTGCACACTAATTTGACCATAACTGGAGCTGTAAATATAGAAATGAGGAGTTTCCATTTGCGTCTTCAAGCTAAGATCTAAAGCTACAACTTTCATGAAGATCAAAATGTGAAATTCTACCATCTACCATTTCACCTACCGTTTTATCTACCATCTCACCAACTCTATTCTTCCCTATATATAGCCATCCTCTCCCTCACATATGCACACACAATTTCATATCCATTACTTTCCTCTCCTCTCCGCATACATCATCTTACAGTTAATTTTATGCATTGTATTTACTTCTTGCATGCCTAGGTAGTCCTCCTTTATGGATAATATAGGATGCCACCTACATGGAAGGTTTTACCTCTTAAAGGGATGGCTATATTTCTCCATTTTCATGCATCTAGTGGTTGTATTTTCATGTTTTAGAATTTAATAATCAAGTTTTATGCAATGTTTATGTAGTTTTCAGTTTATTTTGGTTTTTTTTTTTAATTTCATCATGAGCTAAATTCTATTTTTCTAGGGTGATGATGTAACTTACTAATGACGGACTGAATCATAACTTACTAAATATAGTTTTAATTTTTCCTTCATGATTGATTTTTAATTATTGTTCTTAATGCTTTCAATTGATTGGTGACCTTTTGAATGATTTCAATATGCATATTGAGACCAGAAGGAGATATATATGTGCAGATCCTATAATCAAAACCATAACTTACATATGAAATAGGAATATATTCATATAAGTTGTATAGTCTTACTGAGTTTTATAAATCTTAATGCATAATTAATTTGTTAAATTCATATAGGAATATATATTGGATTAGCAATTAATAATCGAATTCTTGACCTTGGAAGAGGCTAGTAATTAAATTAGGCAAACTTAGCTATCAATCATGTAGAATAAATTGGACTAGAATAGGTAAGTGATTCAATCCGACATTTGTTCAATGAAATCTGACCCTTAGGGCTTTTTCTCATAGTTACTTTCATATTACTTACACTCATATTTAATTATGTTTTTTTAATTTTGCACTCTCAATCACCCACTAATCGATCAACTAAATAGAATTAAAATTACCCATTTTGGTACTTAGTGTTCAATCCTCGTAGGAACAATACTCTACTCACTTCTATATTACTTAATTACGACAGTGTACACTTACACTATTTAATTAATCATTTACACTCGTAACATGGATGCATAAAGTCCTTGCTCAGAAGAAACAACAGGTAAACATGATCTTTACTATTGCATAAATGCACAAAAGCACAACCGGACATGATCATTTAATAATGACATCATAAATGCTGAAATTAAACATTGCATTTAGATCAGGCAGTAAGTTATCTATTCCTTTAGAATGCCATCACTTCAAACACTCATGTGTAAGGAAATAGATTTCTAAAATATAAGGTCATCTTAAAAGAGCACAATTTAATCACCACTTATAGGTAAGAATACTAGAACCCTGCACCATATAAGTACCGTGTAGATCTTTTTACTCTTCAAAACCAAAGGATGAAATGTCCATTGCAAAAATCTGTAACATAGAGCATATTATAAATTACCATATAAAATGTGGATGCTTGGAAAGGAGAACTTGCTAGATAATAAGACACAAATCAATCAATGACAAATTAGGAAGGAAGCTATATATAGCCGTATAACTATCTGAAAGTTAGTCTCCAATTGTAGCTTTAGCATTAATTAGCAGGACCCAAGGAAAAAATTAAAAGGAAAACAACGATTCAATGAAAGTTAATTATTCCTTTTAGATAATTGGTACTTGATTGAAAAGCATAAAACTTCAAACCACAAAATGAGATATAATTTACTTATCTCAGTTCATATTTTGAACAAGTCATCCGCAACACAAGAACACATATGTCAACTACAAATAACCCTAAACTTGTTAAGAGGATTATGTGGGCTGCTAAAATACTAGCTATTTCATACAATTATGGAAAAGTCAACATATAAACCCATCTGACACACCCACAGAGACTTACACACTCGTAAGCCTCAGTTCCCAAAAATTATAAAAGGGGAGGTGAGGATACTTCAAGTTATCTCATTTTCATATTGATGAACCCATGTCGTGTGAGTTCACAAAATAAAACTAGGTTTGGAAATGTAGCGTGGTAGCTCAACCTAGATCATTCTTGTAAGGAGATTAATTTCCAAATTTCTAAGTAGTAAAGTGATAAATACCTTAAAGTTATGAGAAATCATTTTGAGAAATTACATTTTTAAACTAATGAAGTAATCTAAGCTAAGCAATATTTTTGTTTTTTGTATTTAAAACAAAGAAGCAAATGGAATTGAAATTAACACTAATAACAAGATAAATTCAATTAACTAGTATAATGATAAAATGGGATTCCCTTGAGTTGAGGTTTTAGTCTTCCTTGCTTGCCAATAATATGAATTCCATAATGAGTCAAGAGGATGGAACTAAGCTACCACTAGTTCCATACTTGCAATAATCATTTAATTCATTCTACCGAAGCAATTAAATGAATACCACCAAATAATTCAAACTCAAGGAGATGAAAAATCAACTTCCAATTCTATCTTGTAATTACCATTACAAATGTTCAACATATTTAGTTTAATCATTTAAATCCACTTAACCAAGTTGGAATAAACAATTCAACGTACTTCTAATATGAATCATAGAAGGCTTAATTAATCAACTCCTAGCTCAACCACCAAGTTTATTCACTTGGCATAGAACAATCTAGATCACAATTACATACTTAACCAAGTTACATAATCATGAACTAAAAAGAGATCTTAAAGGAATTCCATTGAAGTTTAAAAGCTCAAACCATTACCCTAGTGATAATGTCAATTCCATTTGCTTCTTTGTTTTAAAAACTGAAAAATACAAAAATATTTCTTAGCTTAGATTACTTCATTAGTTTAAAAATGAAATTTCTCAAAATGATTTCTCACAACTTTAAGGTATTTATCACTCTAATACTTAGAAATTTGGAAATTGATCTCCTCATAAGAATGACCTAGGTTGAGCTACTATGCTACATTTCCAAACCTAGTTTTATTTTGTGAACTCACACGACATGGGCGCCGTTGCCGAGGAGGATGATTCCCAAGGTTTTAAGTAATTAAGTGTTCTTTTTAGTTGTCATTGTGTGTCTTAGCTTGGTTTTTAGTATGTTTTTTGAGTTTTTTGTAGTTAGTTGTTAAATTGTTGGAGTCTTTGATAGTAGTTTAGGTCATTTTTCATATTCATAATTGTTTTGCATCCTATTTGCATTTTAAAAAAAACAAAAAGAAATTTGCATTTTGTTGCCCTACTATCATGTTCTTAGTGGCCATTGTGTGGTTTACTATTGTTTTGTGGTGAGCAACTTTGCATTCTTTATCTTTGGGAAGCTCTTGGTACTACTACCAAAATGGAAGATCCTCTTTCACAAAGCTTTAAAAACATACAACATCAATTAGAGCTTGTTCAAGCACAGTTGGAGAGTCTAGAGAGAGGTTACAATGGTCAAGAATATGATTCATCCTTCCACAACCTATATCATGAACCCTATCTCCAACAATCTTTTTCACCACACCAACCTTTCCATAGTCCTTCATTCCCACCACAACTCCCATATAGACCTCAACATGACTTTTTCCCCACCCTACAACCTAGATTTTGACCCCATCCCTTCACCACAAGGACCACCCTATGAACCACCTCCTTTATACCATCTACCCTCTTACTAACCATACCAACCCTCATTTCAATCTTCATTACAATTATTTTACCCACCACTTTGTGAACCTTCCCCACCATCCTACCATAAACCTCTACCTCCATTTCATAACCCACAACCTAGTGGATTGGATACCATTTTCTTAGCTCCCAACATGGATTCCCTAATAAGTGCCTTAACAAAAAAGTATGAGACACTTCAAGCGCAATACCTTCAGTTACTCATGTATTAAGGAACCATTGATAGCTCTAAGGATAGAGAAGAGAAATTGAAAGATATTGATAAATTCTTCAAGGCATACTATGATCACATGTTATGGGTAAAGACGGGAGGTGAAGTTGGAACCCATTGGCCTCAAGACCTACAAAAGGAGGAACAAGGAACCCAAAATCAAGAGCTTTATGCTACTTCACATGTGAAAAGTTCTAAACCTTCAACGATTCAATCAAATGCATCCATCCAAGCACAAGAAGTGAATCAAGTATAAATGATCAGTGAAGAGTCTTTCTTACCCTTTGGTAACAATCCTATCCTTACAAAAGTTGACTCTCCTACTACTTTGATTGATGAAGTAATTCATGATTTGAGTGATAATGAGGTGGATGAGAAAATAATTGTTGAATTCCCTCTAATGCTTGAACATGTAATTGCTCAACCCATTGATTCTAGTAGTGGTAGCATGGATGAGCCTATGCCTTGTAATGATTCTACTTCTTTGCATGATACTTTGAGTGATGATTTGCATGATAATGATGATGCTAGTGCTGAAATTACATGTTCTTGTGATGAAAATACAATATGTAGGGATTGCATTGATGAGAAATATCCTAAATTTGTTGAAATGCATAGAAGTAGAGATGGCCATTCTCTAAAAGTTAGTGATATACATGCCATGCATGATGTTGACAATCAAACTCCTTTATCTTTCTCTTCTTCTCCCTCTCTTACTTGTAAAGGTGACTTGATGCACTCCAATTCTATATTAGATTTTGCACTTTCCACTTCACACACTAGTGAAGATAAAGATGTTAAATCACAATTGATCATTAATCCTAAGGGTAATCTTTATTTGCAAGAGTTCAATGTGCACATATTATATGATGACAAGCATGTACCCATTGTTTTATTGTCAGTGCTTTAGATTTGGCAGGTGACATTTACCTTGATTCACTTGAATTACTTAGACCTAGTTTTGTGCTTTATGATGTTCATACTTTTTTACTAGATGATGTCAAGCAGATTCATGACTCATATTCCCAAATCTTATTATGTGATTTACCTCATGATTTATTAAGATTTGATGGTACCATTGATTATATTGACTTGGATTTTGCTATAGATGATAGAGTGGTGCTTGACTATGACACTACCACTACTGAAATGCAAATTGATTATTTGATACCTAGTGTTGTTTGCTGTATGCCACTAGTTAACTTTATTGGTTGTGAGAAGAACTTGTTATCGAATGTACCTGACTGTAGTCTTCTTACATTACATACACCATTATGTCATTTCATTGGTCCTAATGCTTTCCATGGATTTAAGTATGTTGATTCATGTGGCATCCTTGGAGTAGGTACTGCTGTTGTTTTGGGTAATTCTTTGCAGGCTAATTCTCTTGGTGGTTGCTCTCATTCTTATTATCTTTGCATTTGGGAAACTTTACTCCTACTTAGGCTTAAATTATTAAGGAGCAAAATACTAAACTTCCTTTTGATTTTCCTATCTAGCTACAAGCCACCATGATTACACGGTAGTCTCTTTACTTACCTTGTTCCTTATTTTATTTGATGATATATGCAATTAAACAAGTGTGGGGGAGGGACTTATCAGTAGTAAAAGGTAGCCTGTTTGTTTTGCATTTTTCAATTGAATAGACTTCATTTTGAATCATACTCTTGGCTTAACCTTATCCTACACTAACCTTTTCTCCATATCCTTATGCCTAATTTCTAAGAACTATTTCCACTTATTTCTTGTCTTCTCTCTCTCCTTGTGACATGATGTGTTGTGCTTCAATCTTGAATTGCACTTTACAACATTCACTACACCCAAGAGATAAGTGCATCTAGGTTCTTTATTTTTGTGCATTACATTGAGGGCAATGTAAAGATTGAGTGTAGGAGAGTGTGTTTATTCTCATGATGGATTTCACTGTGATATCATATGCCTCTGTCTCCTGCTTGTGTCTTATA
The DNA here is from genome assembly GCA_963855925.1 of Inga laurina. Lineage (NCBI taxonomy): Eukaryota > Viridiplantae > Streptophyta > Magnoliopsida > Fabales > Fabaceae > Inga > Inga laurina. The sequence goes on along the minus strand of OY979702.1, from coordinate 38,002,464 downwards.
TTGTTTTTGGTCCAATTCACTAAAATTTTTTATGCCTTTAGTGTAACCCCCTCACTGTAATTACATTCGGATTATAAAATTTAAGTGAAGTAGAGAACAATAAGACAAAGTGATAAATTAAAATTCCTCATCTAAGAGATGGGGTTTCTTGTAAAACGGTTCAAAATCATAATTCACCCTTGTCTCACATTCACATCCGAATATAATTACTTGAGAAACCAAATCACATTAATAAACATCAGAGTGGGTAACTAAAATCCCGGCAAACCCCGGGTTACTTGCATTTATACACATGGGTTTAAAGTTCCCAAAATGAGGATTACATATCCAAAATCTTAGCTACATTTCATATACATTTGGTAACCCCAAACCAAAAATAGATAACCAACAATGCACTAAGTGTCCCAAGTAATTCTAACTACTCCTGGTTGTCCGCTTCCCTTCTGAGCCACTCGCCCTGTCTGAAATGTTAGTCATTTGGAAAGAGTGAGATTCTAAAGAATCCCAGTAGTAACAAATCATTCATACCACACGTAATCACATAACATGTCAACAAATCATCACATAACCGCAACTCAAATCACACTCCACCCCCATCCCCTTTTACCGCTGGGAAGGCACACCGTCCTAACCCGAACCGTTGTTAGCGACTCAGAAACTGTTGGTATGGCAGTGCATACGAATAGCCTTACGGCTCACATATAGCCTTTCGGCCCACATAATCACATACATCACACCCTAACCTCATCCCATTTTACTGCCGGGAAGGCACACAGCCCTTACCCGAACCGTTGTTAGCGACTCAAGGACTATTGGTATAGCGGCGCTTTCACAATTTCACAAATCTTGCAGCATTCAAATCCATCGTAAACCAATGATATAGCATACATATAATGTATCACATAAGGTATAAAGAAAGAGTCACTACCTGTATCTTTCCTGACTGGCTCTAATATCGTGGTCTCACGAGGGCGACAGATATCAAATCCTATACCAAATTAGGGACAACTGATCAACCTCTTTTCCAATACATCTTTACAAAATAATTTAAGTTGGTTATCATTTAGGACTCTTTAGGTGACTATTAGAGGCCTAGACATATGCCTAAAAGGTTGGAAGAAGCTACCCTGAAGACCTCTTTTCGGAATACAAAATAGTGATTTTAGGCTGGCTCACTCGAGTGAAGATAACCTCACTCGAGTGATGAGACACTCGTGCCCGAGTGAGAACGACTCTTACTCTCGAGTGTTTGACAGTGAGCAACTACTACGACCAAAAAGTGCTCACATCACTCAAGCATGAAACTTTGCACTTGGGTGATGACTCCAAATATGCTCCAGTCCCTGAAAGTGCAACAAAACGAGTGACAACCCGAGAGCACATGCTACCTAAGAGGGACAAGCTCACTCGAGCATACCCCACGGTGCTCGGGTGAAACGATCATGCTTGTAAGTGTCAGAGCACACTCTTAACAAATGACTAGCGAGTGAGAACCTGAGAGCAACCCTAAATCTGGACTCACACCATCACTCGAGCAATCCCTTACTCACTCGAGTGATTACCAACTTCACTCGTGGTTACAGAAGTGCACTCGAGCTCCACTCATAGAACCCAGGAAAAACTTGAAGCAGAAAAGGGAAAACACACATAGCACTCGAGCATGATCTTATCCACTTAGAATTTACCAAACTTATCCAAAATCACAAAATATATATCAAAATGCATCAAATCCTTACCTCTCCGCTTTACCCAATCCAGAATCTCGATTCTCCAACTTTCAAATTTTGACCAACACACAAACCTCCACTATTCAAAATTTTGAAAACACCACAATGAAGCTCTCAATGAGGTGCACAATATTAGAGAAGAGGATTTGAGCATAAAAGGATCACAACTCACCCAAAATCAAAGCTTTCCTTCCCTTTTTCTTGCTTGTGTGTTGGAAATGGAGAGAAGAGAGAGAGATGATGAAATGTGAGATGATGATGATGAAGCACACTCCCTCCCCTAGCCATACACACAACCGCATAGGAGAGAGAAAAGAGAGGAAAAAGTGATGTTTTGTCTCTTATGCCTCATCCAATAGCCCACATAATGCCACATGTCACCATCCTACACACTCTTACATGAGCTCACATAGATGCAAAGCATGGGATTCTGACCCATAGTCAAAAGATCTCAACCCCTGATCTCAGATTACCAATGAACATTTTTATCAAACTTACATCATATGTCTCTAAAAGTGTTTAATTACACTAATTACAATAAATCTCGAAATCACTAGCCCTTAATCACAAATCATGATATTACATTTAGTCATGACCAAGTATCTCAATTACTCTTAGTTGGATTCATGGTTGAAACTTGCTTTGAATTAATGAATTGCCAAAAAATTCAAGTGTTTTAATGATGTATGGTTTAATTTTGATGAGTTTGTTAGGAAACAAAAAGCCTAGTTGGAAGGTATTTTGGGTCTAATTGTTCATTTCATTGTGTGATTTATCCACTTAGATTATTGCTCTCTAGAACTTGTTTTGTTTCTTGCTTGAGGCTACATTTTGCAATGGTATGGATAGAAATGACATTGGTATTCATTTCTAAACCTTCTAACCAAAACACAAACCATTCATCATTCAGCTTAGTTTACCCCTTTGAGCCTTTCACTTCTGTTTTGATTTCATTATACAAATGCTATGTTTGCATCATTGATCAAGTTCTTCCTAGCACTATTGGAAAAAAAAGGAAAAAAAGAGTACTATTATATATTAGAAAAGGAAAAGAAAGAAACAAAATGTCATGTGAATAGTCAAAAGAAAGAAAATAGAAAAGAAGAGAAAAAGTGTGAATAAAAAAAAGAGAAAAATTCAAAGAAATAAATAAAGTCACAATTGTAAAATATGTGAATTAAGTTAGTTCTATAGTGTTAAGTGATCTAGCAAATTATTTGGTGCAAGCATAGTGTTTGTTACATTTTCTATCATTTGGCCTATTCAACATTACAACCTTATAAAGTCCTTTGGATTTATTTATGCCATTGTTGCAAGTAGTGGAGAGCCTAGAAATACTACAAGCCTATGGTGGAGTGTAGTCAAAGTGGATGTGAGTGAAAAACTACCCTATATGAGAGAAGAGTGTAAACAATTATCCTAATTAAGGTTTTCAATTAAGCTCTTTGTAATTAAACATTGCATTGCTTTAACTACTTCAATTTTTGGCATGTTCATTGAATTTGAATTGGAGGATACCTTTTTATTTGACTAAGTGTGATCCTTGAAACTTGATCTTGCCTATTCTTTCAACTTTCATCCCTCTTTGCCTAGTGTCAAGTTTAATGTTTTACGCAGGAGTGCAAAAGCTTAAGTGTGGGGGAATTGATAGGGCTCAATATTTATATATTTTTATTAATTAATCTTAGGCTTTTGTGGGACTTAATTGAGTATTTTGGGCATAATCAAATGTTAATGTAAGACTTTAGTAAAAGACTAATTTTGGAATTAAAGTGGTTAAATTGTATATTTTTAATTAATATTTGTTATTCCCATTATTCTTTAATTGTGAGCAAAAGATATTACCTTTATGAATTTAATTTTGCAGGTGATGATGTGGCATAACTTGAGTGGTCAAGGTCAAAGATGTTGTTTTGGAGCTTAATGAAAGACAAAAGTGGAACATCACAAGTGCAGAATTTATTTTCACATTTTTTCTAAGAGGAGGTTACATGAGTAAGGGCCTTGTTTTGTGGTTACAATTTTATGTCTAATGGTAAAAATAGATTTTTATCTCTTATCCAAACATGGCATAACTCACTTTTAACCTAGAGAGAATTGAAGAAGCAAAAGAAAAGGTTGTGGGGACCATTGTTTTTTAGAGAGTGGTGGCTGAATTGCAATAAGGAAGGAGAGGTGCTGGACTGAAATAATTGAAGGTTAAAGGGAGCCGAATTTGTTGACCCAAGGGAAGATGAGCTGAACCAAAAAAAAGGGAGTGAACCAATTGTGAAGTGGAGAAAGAAGAGAGGAAAGGGACGGCTATGAGAATTGAAGAAAAGGAGGGTTGACCGAATGGATTCAAAACAACATCTGGACCGAATGTGAAAAGGAAAGAAAGGAAGCATAGAGAAGAGCCAAAATTGTTGACCCATGGATTAAAAAGAAAAAAAACTTGTTGGACAATGAGGGAAGAAATGAAGAAAGGATATGGGAATGATGGAGAAAGGCTGACCGAATAGAGAAAAAGGAAGGCTGAACCGAAATTGAGAGCTGGATCGCATGGGAGCAGCTAAACCAATTGAGGGGACCACATGAGATATAAAAAAAGGGGTTTGATGGCTGTGTGTGAAAGGGAGAGAGGCACCAAAATGAAGAATTGAGGAGAATAAAAAGAAGTACTGCGGCTGTGAAGAGAGGAGGTGAGACTGCGGAAATAAAGAGAAGGGAGACGCAAGTTGAAGGGGGATCTAGAGCTTTAGCCGCCACTTAGAGAAGAAGAATTGATGTGAAGCAAGCTACATCTTATCTCCATGGCTAAATCCTTATTCCTTCATGAAGCTTCATCCTCCTCTTTCTCCATGAGTAGCTAAGCTTTGTTAATTTTCTTGAATTGGGTAATAGTTTGAGCTTCTAAACTTCAAGGGAATTCCTTTAAGCTCTCTTTTTAGTTCATGATTATGTAGCTTGGTTAATTATGTAATTGTGATCTAGATTGTTCTATGCCAAGTGAATAAACTTGGTGGTTGAGCTAGGAGTTGATTAATTAAGCTTTGTATGATTCATATTAAGAGTAGGTTGAATTGTTTATTCCAACTTGGTTAAATGGATTTAAATGATTAAACTGAATGTGTTGAACATTTGTAATGGTAATTACAATATAGAATTGGAAGTTGATTATTCATATCCTGGAGTCTGAATTATTTGGTGGTATTCATTTAATTGCTTCAGTAGAATGAATTAAATGATTATTGCAAGTATAGAGCTAGTAGTAGCTTAGTTTCATCCTCTTGACTCATTATGGAATTCATATCATTTGCAAGCAAGGAAGACTAAAACCTCAACTAAAGGGAATCACCAAATCTTAGCTACTCACGGAGAAAGAGGAGGATGAAGCTTGATGAAGGAATAAGGGTTTAGCCATGGAGATAAGATGCAGCTTGCTTCACGTCAATTCTTCTTTTCCAAGTGGCGGCTGAAGCTCTAGATCCACCTTCAACTTGCGTCTCCCTTCTCTTTATTTCCACAGCCTCACCTCCTCTTTTCACAGCCACAATGCTTCTTTTTATTCTCCTCAATTCTTCATTTTGGTGCCTCTCTCCATCTCACACACAGCTGTCAAACCCCATTTTTTTTATATCTCATGTGGTCCCCTCAATTGGTTTAGCTGCTCCTATACGATCCAGCTCTCAATTTTGGTTCATCCTTCCTTTTTCTCTATTCAGTCAGCCTTTCTCCATCATTCCCATCTCCTTTCTTTATTTCTTCCCTCACGGTCCAGCAAGTTTTTTTCTTTAATCCATAGGTCAATAATTTCGACTCTTCTCTATGCTTCCTTTCTTTCCTTTTCACATTCGGTCCAGATGTTATTTTGAAGCCATTCGGTCAACCCTCCTTTTCTTCAATTCTCATAGCTATACCTTTCCTCTCTTCTTTTCTCAACTTCACATTCAGTTCACTCCCTTTTTTTGGTTCAGCTCATCTTCCCTTGGGTCAACAAATTCGGCTCCCTTCAACCTTCAATTTTTTCGGTCCAGCACCTCTCCTTCCTTATTGCAATTCAGCTGCCACTCTCTCAAAAACAACGGTCCCCACATCCTTTTCGTTTGCTTCTTCAATTCTCTCTAGGTTAAAAGTGAGTTGTGCCATGTTTGGTTAAGAGAAAAAAAAATCTCTTTTAACCATTAGACATAAAATTGAAACCACCAAACAAGGCCTTTACTCATTTAACCTCCTCTTAGCAAACATATGAAAATAAATTCTGCACTTGTGATGTTCCACTTTTGTCCTTCATTAAGTTTCAAAATAACATTTTTGACCTTGACCACTCAAGTTATGCCACATCATCACCTGCAAAATTAAATTCACAAAGGTAATATCTTTTGCTCACAATTAAAGAATAATGGGAATAACAAATATTAATTAAAAATATAACAATTTAACCACTTTAATTCCAAAATTATTCTTCACTAAAGTCTTACATTAACATTTGATTATGCCCAAAATACTTAATTAAGTCCCACAAAAGCCTAATATTAATTAATAAGAATATATAAATATTGAGCTCTATCAAATATTAAATCCAAACCATAAATAAATAAGAAATAACTTGCTTGGAGTAAAAAACATAGGCTAGTATGAAAAACAATATCAATTAACAGAAAACACGACAATAAAAAACTATGGTCGTGGTGCTCTACCAATCTTTTCCAGTAACAGAGCAGCAAGCCAACAAATAACAAAGAAACAAATTGAAAGAGTAAATGGGCAGAGCAACAAATTGAAAGAGCAAAAAGATAGAGCAGGAGATCTAGAGATAGACGAAAGAAGAGAAGAAATAGAAAATCGAAAGAGAAGAGTGGGCTTACTAAATCTGGAGATCTACCATGGTTTCCCCACTAGCCACCAAGGAAGAGAGAGTTCAAGTCGGATAAAGGACGACCAACAGAGAGCGTAGACAATGGTGAGTCTCGAAGGAAGGATAGGCGACGGGCAACAAGGGCTTGGGTACGCGAAGAAATGAAGTTAGGGCTTGCTTGTGTTTGACTGCGTCTGGATAAGATAACTAAGTGAAGTGAGAGTGGGTGAGGGAGGGTGACTGAGTGAGTGAGTTTCATCCCACTTTTTTTTTTAAATATTAACAAGCCGGCCTAATAGGCCTAAAAGACTTATTAGCAGGCCTAGGCCTGGCCTATTAAAAAAATAGGCTTTGAAATAGGCCTTGACCTGACCCTTTATTTTGATAGACCAGGCCTGATCAGGTCCAGAAAAGGCCAGGCCGTTAGCCTACTTCCATCCCTACTCTCTACTAATGTAAGGGATAAATTCCATATTGACCATTCACATTCCTCTGCATGAAAACCACTAAGCCCGAACATAACCTTTATCATTACCTAATCAAAGATAACTTTTGACTAGGTCAAAGATGAGCGACTCTCATGTAGGAATCCATGATGATTTCAGGTCAAAAAGGAATAGTGACATGGTTATCAAGAGACAAACTTATGACTTAATCCTTGCAGCTTTCTCATAGCGGGCTGTCCAGAACCTTATACTCTTACAAGTACCTAGGACTTAGATTCGTATCTCTATACCTTTTCAAAGTCATACTGGTCTTATTTCATCTTTGCTCCCGCATAGATAACCTACCACGAACAGTTAGGAGAATCATTATAATTTGTCCAGAGATAGTTATCACAATGAACATACAGATAATATGATAACAAAATAAAAAATTTGATTAAATAATAATGTTTAAAGTACAATAATTGGCCCCTAAGACATAATTTTCAATGATGGTACCCTTACCAAATGGCAAGAAATAAATAGGATGTATGTGGGTCTATAAGGTGAAATACAAACCAAATGGAGGAGTAGATAAGTATAAGGCAACAGTGATAGCCAAAGGCTATACACAGAGATAGGGAATTGATTATCATGAGACATTTTCTCCGATAATCAAACTAGTAACTATTAGAATAATATATAAACTAGCTACTATATACAATTGGAATTTGTTTCATATGGATGTACACAATGCTTTCTTGCAGGAAGATTTGGAGGAGGAATTGTATAAGTCTATTCCTTAAGATTATAAAACTAAGGGGGGAATTTATTGTAAACTGAAACTATCATTATATGGACTTAAGCAAGCCTCCAGGCAATGGAAATACAAATTGTCCAAAGCCTTCATATAATGAGGATTTGAATAAAGCAAACACGATTATTCTCTTTTTTGTTCAAACATATGATAAAGATATTGTGTTTGTTCTTGTGTATGTAGATGACCTTTTGATCATAGGATCATCAGATGCAAAGATAGTGAAGTGAAGAAGTTCCTATATGATCAATTTAAGATCAAAAACCTGGGAGAGATGAAGTACTTTCTTAGAATTGAAATGGCACGCTCTAAGAAGGGGATTGTGTTGTCACAAAGAAAGTATGTTTTTGATTTGCTTTTAGACACTAGAATGAGTGGTTGTAAGCCACTAAGAGCTCCAATGTCTTAAAGGCTGAAACTTATGGCCAGTGAGGAAGGCAAGAATAAGAAAGAAGACTTGTTGAGGGATTCAAAACGTTATAGGAGATTAATAGGGAGGTTAATTTATCTAATTATTACTTGCCCTGACATTTCATTTTCTATTCAAGTGCTAAATCAATTTATGCAGAACCCCATGAAGAGCCACATGGCAGCAGCACTTGATGTCATTAGATACTTGAAGCAGAGCCTAGGAGTTGGAGTTCTCATTAGCTCGTTAGGAACGTTGACTGTAGATTGCTATTATGAATCAGATTGGGAGCCTTGCGACATTACATGATGATCAGTCTTTGGATACTTGTTGAAATTTGGAGGATCTCTCATCATGTGAAAAATGAAGAAATAACAAACAATTTCAAGATCTTCTACAAAATTTGAGTATAGAGCTCTCGGGTCAACAAAAGATGAAGCAGCATGGATGATAGGGCTGTTGAAGGAGTTGGGCATTTATCATAAAGGTTCAGTTAAGGTGTATTGTGATAGCAAAGCGACAATCTACATCACTTCTTATCTGTCTTTCACGAGCATACAAAACATATTGAAATAGATTTGCATTTTGTTTAAGAAAAGCTATTGGATAAATTGATTAGTCTAGAACATGTGAAAACTTTCAACTAACAGGCTGATATACTTACAAAAGTGATAGGAAATGATCTGTAAACTAGGGTGTTAGACAAGTTAGAGGTTGTAGATACCTACAACCCAACTTGAAGGGGAGTGTAGGAAAATAAATGTACGACCCCATCTGACATAGCTCTTAATATTGTGATATTAACTAGAGTAGCAATACGTAGTTCGGTGGGCACACAAGAATAGCATAAATATACTGATATTATTGAAACAATATTGCTTGATTATAATATAGGAGTTCCCCATAGGGTTTCGTACATAATAATTATAGACCTTTCAACAAATAAAAAGGTCTTCAGATAACCAATGACTCCTCTTGTGCATGTCTGGAACCTTCTGTTACCGGTAATTACGATTCTACCCTTTGAGCCGTTGTCTGCTCAAAACTTTTTACATTTATGAAAAGGGTGAAACTCGAGGGAATCTCAGTAGTAAACAATACTAATATGCATGCAAGATAAATGCTTAATGCATGACATGCTTGCATTACATAAACTTATACTAACATAATGACATATCTGCGTGCTCAATGTTTCGAACAACATACTTATGGCTATAGCATTAATAGAAACAAAGCTTCAATCATTCATATATGTTTCACATAATTAAGCAAAGCAATCACATGCTTCAATACACAAGCACAAATATCAAATACATGCAGGAGAGGTAAGTTCACTACCTGTAACGCCCTTCCCTGGACTGACTGTCGGTTTAATACTGTATTCGGCTTAGGCTATCGATATATCCTAAAATTCCAAATTTAGGATAAATGAGTTATTAATATTTCATAAATTACTCCAAATTCATTGTGTTGGTTACCTTAACTTAAAATACTAAATGACTAAAATGCCCCTAGGGACCCGGTCTAAGCCCTTTTGTACCCGATTCAATTGTACTTTCCCAAAAATTATGACCTAGGCTATGCCTATATAATTTCACCCAAGGAATCCATTTTTTACTTTGGTTTTGGCCAATTCACTGCTAAATTATAAAATTATCCTTGACAACCCCTATATGAGGTTTTAGGGGTAACATTGTCATTTCACACCCTAAAACCTTCACGCTTCATATTATTCATGATCCCTACAAAATTTTTCATTCTAAACACAATGGGATCATCAAAAACACTAAAATCCAATCGAAACATAGTGAAAACAGCTGCTGGATGAAAATCACAAAAAAATTGGGAAAATTGGAGTTTCTTGACTCTATTCCATAAATCACCTTCCCTTTACCTTTAATCATTGTTTAACCACTTAATTACACTTCTCATACCCTTATCTTATTTTCCATATTTTCAGAGTGCTTGAACGCAGTTCAGTGAGCAACACAGGAGTAGTGTAAATATACTGAATATTAATACATGGTACTTGACTAAATCACAGGTTTTCTCCATATGGTTTAATAATATTTACAATTTTGTATAAAATATCCAAAAAATATTCCAGATATAGACTAAATATAACCACGATCTTTGTCTCGGGAAATGTGCCCATCAGCTCCTTGTATCTACGTCCTAGCCTTTTGAGCTGTTGGAACCTGTTGAGATATTTTTGTTTGAAAAAGGGATGAGATTCCAAGGAATCCCAATAGCAACATACTATTATTCATATAAAATGTAAGAAGTAGATATGATATGCACCATGTAAAATCCTAAATTGGGATCAAGGATTAATAACTTCAAAGTGATGTAATTAATGATAATTAAGCACTTTTGAAGTATATGATGTGCAACGTGATATAAAATGTGCTTAGTGAGGGTTTAGTAAGCATTATGATAATCAGGGGTAAAATGGTCAATTTACCGACCGATTAGTCAGTTACTGCAGAGGAAATTCCTTAGTAATTGAGATCAATGGCTAGGATTAAGTGATTGAGAAGGTAGAATTATGTATGAATAAGTTCATGTGTGTGGATGAAAGGAGAGTATAGGATCATGACAAGTGGCATCTTGAGGACTATGGATGAAGTCAACATTTTCAAACTCATTTTCTCTTCTCTCTCTCCTTCAAGTCGGCTTGTGCATAGGGAAAAGGAAGAAGTTGGATCATCATTCTCTTATCTCATTTCTCTCTCATCATTCTCCATTTTCGCTACACAAGGAAGGAAAGAGAAAGAAGAAAACTTGAGGTAGGTGCCCTAAATGACTTCACATGATCAAACACTCTTCATTAATATTATCCAAGAAGTTGAGATCTTGACTTCTATGTTTTCCAAATTTTAAAAAGTGGTGATTTGGTGTTTGCTCAAATCTGAAAGTTGGAGAAACAAAGATTTGATCTTACCAAGTGAAAGAGGTAATGATTTGATGTATTTTGATGGTTGTGTTTTGAATGTTGGTTAAGTTTTGTAAATTCTGGAATTTTGCCTTGAATATTGGTATTAAATGAAAGTGGGAATTGGAGGGAGTGTCACTGTTCAATTGGTAGCTTGTGGTATTTTGAGTTGGTTGGTATTAATTTAGAAGTAAGAAATGAAAGTGTTAATGATTGAGTGGTTGGGTGGAATGTGGAGATTTAAGGACAAATTTTATTTGGGGTGTGATTTTGGATATTTTGAGGTTACCAATAGGTTCTTTATGGAATTTTAGGCGAGAATGAGCTTTGGTGCAAATGTAGAACCTATTGAGATCAGTTTAGGTCCCTTTGGAAAACCATACCAGTTGCTGCATTTCTGGCTTCTGATGCGTGTCACTCGAGTGAGGGATGAGCTCACTCAAGTGCATCAGTAGATTTCGTTTTCTTTGGTTTCTCAGTGGTGTTTTTGAGTGGAAAGGCGAGAGTACACTTCCTGACTTGCGAGTGAGATATGATTCCACTCGAGTGAGCATGGGCATGCTCGAGTGAGGGAGTAAGTTTAAGACCTGGGAGTTTATGGTTGCTCTCGAGTAGTCACTCGTTGAGCCTCACTCCTTGGTGCTCGAGTGCACTTGTAGTCATTGCTCGAGTGCAGCTTCTTGTGCTCGAGTGAGTGTGAGAAATATTTTGAGGATTGCTCTCGGGTAAACACTTTATATGTCGCACTCGCTGGGACTTGAGCACAGGTGAGGGCAACACTCGAGTGAGACCTTATTCACTCGAGTGAGGTAGCCCAAAATTAGTGTGCTTTACCCGAAAAAGGTATATTCGGGGTAGTTTTTCTCAACCCTTTAGGGATATGTTTAGACCTATAATAGCCACCTAAAGAGTCTAAATGATAACCAACATAAAGTATTACGAAATTAGAAAACTGGGAAAAGAGATTGATGGGTGGTTGTCCCTGATTTGGTTTATAGGATTTGATATTTGCCGCCCTCGAGAGCCCACGGTGCAGAAGAACGTCAGGAAAGAACAAGGTAGTGACTCTTTCTCTTATACTGTGTGTGAAACATTGTATGTATGTTTGTCATGCATTGAGAATACATTGTGATACATTGTGAATACATAGAGATCGTAGCAAAAGCTGACGCATAGTGATACATTGTGATACTTTGTGAATATATAGAGATCGCAGCGAAAGCGAACGCATAGAGTTTACAGCTGTGAGTGCTGTCATTTGTGGCGTGAGCCATGATACGTTGTGCTGCTGATACGTTGTGTTGCTGCTTAACATGATCATATATGCTATGTGTTTGTGCACTGTATGAGTGATTTGTTACTACTGGGATTCTCTTGAATCTCATTCTTTCTAATGACTAACATTTCAGACAAGGCTAGTGGCGCTAAAGAGAAGTGGCCAACCCAGAGCGATTAGGACCCTACGGGGTATATTTGATTTGGGAATTGGTTATCTACTTTTAAACTCAGGATTACTGTATATTTTGAGACGTGAATATTATATTCGATTTTGGTTATGTAATCCCCTAGTGGAGACCTTTAAACCCTCAGATTATATATGTATAGAACCCTGGAGTTGCCGGGGATTTGATTATACACTCTGATATATGTGAATGTAAATTAACTACACAGGTAATTATATTCGAGCTATGAAAATTGAGACCAGGATAGGAATGAATTTTTGATAAATTTTGTGAAAACCCTACTGTAAAGTAGGAAGAGGAATGAGTTTAAATTATCCGACGGTCTCTAATCCAATTTAATTATGTAATATCAAATTATAATTACACTAATCAAGGAAGGGGGTTACACACCATGTATGTACCAATTAATGAACAATATAAAACATCATTATCATACATGCATGAGTAAGGCTCCTGCCCTACTATTTGTACGCCGGTTGGATTCTTACCCAACCCCCAGGTGTAAGTGCACTTTCGGCACTAACTGCCTCTTCTAGGCAAACCATATTGATTAATAGCACAAACAATGGCATTCACACAATCATATGAACTATGACATGATGTATGAAGAATAATGTCCCTACCTCATGTCTCTGTCACCCTGAAACATTTGCCTCGTACAATGCGCTAACCTCGGCTCCCAACTTGGTCCTAAAATGTCAAATATACAAGAATTAGGTTAAAACCCATTCATGTACCATTTTAAACACTTCCATAGTGTTTATAGTGGTTATATTAGCCTATAGTAAAAATTTACCAAAATGCACCCAGGGACCAGCCCAGCCCCGTCGTACCCGGTCCAATCGTACTTTTTCTAAAATTTTGACATGCTCTATTGTGACATATTTTCACCCAAGAAATCCATTTTCGGACTTAGAATTATCAAATTCACTGCCAAAAGACCAGAATGTCCTTGGCAGCCCCTACTCAGGATTTTAGGGCATTTTCATAATTATGCTTTTCGGGCTTTTCGGAAAAAGTGACCAACTGCAATCTCACATAATTTTCCCTCTTGAACTCAATTGAGTATCAAATCATCAAAATTCCAACTCTAACCCCTTGTATTAGCCCTGGCCGAAATGCACAAAACTCCAGGGAAAATTGGGGTTTTTCAATTCCAACTCCGCAAACTTTCTCCTTTATACTCCTAATCACTTTATTAACTTTTTAATCACGATATAACTACTTTTGGATTCAATTTTGGAAGAATAATGTAATACCCCAAATTTTGAGACTTGAGGCTAGAGAATAAGCCTGAAATAAGTGGATCGCTAAGCCCCGGTTTAGCAAGATCCCAAATTGTGATTAAGGGTTGATGACTCCAAAAGCAGACGTGATTAGTGATAAATAAACCCTTTTAGAGATTATGATGTGAACTGTGATGCGTATATGTTGTGAGCAGCTGCAAAACCTAATATTTAAGTTCAATTATGGATTAATATCTAAATTGAATTAAAATAGAGGGAGGGCGCATATTGTGGCTAAATGGAAAAGTATGATGTGTTTAGTGGTGATTCAGGAGGAATTGCCATAATCAGGGGTAAAAGGGTAAAGTTACCGACCAATTGGTCAGTTACCGAAGAGGAAACTCATTAGTAACTTGAAGATCAATTGTTAGGGTTGATTTGTTGTGATATTGAGTGGGTGGAATCCCATGTGTGTGAGTTCCTTGGAATTGGTTTGGAACTTTGGAAAGTAAAGAATTGCAATGTGAGTTTGAATTGAGACTTGTGTTGACATGTTGTGATTATTGGTGAAACATGTCAATGGAATGTGAATTTGATTGGTTTGGTGTTTCCAATGGATTCCTTGTGAAAATTTATGTGGGAATGATGTTTGGTATGAAAATGGAACCAATTGAAGCAAAGATGCAAAATCTGAAATTCTGTCCAGTGAAACTCTATTCTGGGCAATCAGTTTGTGTGAACGTTTTGAATGACCAAATGGTGTCTAAAAATTCTGAAACTTTCCAGTCTTATATTTCACATCTCAAGCTTCAAAATGGACATTGTGCCATTTCGTTTTGTGAACTAGGAGATATGACTGTCCAAAGTTTGGGATGGAAACTGAACTCTGTTTTGGGGCAGTGATGAGTTTTATGTAATTCTGGAATTTTGTGGTGATTTTTAGTAATGGCCAATATTTTTCCTATAAATAGGACTTAAATATATTTCATTTGGCTTTGGAATCACATCATTTTGAGTTTTCTAGAATTAGTTATGATTTTTCAAAGTTTGGGCAGAAAATCTGCCAGAAAATCCGAAAATGTCAATTTTGGAATTATGACATCATCATAAGGGAATAATGACATAAGCATAATATAACATATCATCTTCTTCCTCCAAGCTTCAAAACCGTCAGTTTATTCAGCTGAACAAGAGGAAAAATGTTTGAGATTTCTAGAGAGAAAGGAGAAGAGAACTCGTAAGGTAAGCCGATTTCTCCGATGATCTAGCTCCTAACGCGTATAACTCCGATCCTAAGCTACTCCTTTATGTTCTTTAAGGTTTGGAAGCTCTTCCTTTGGTGTTAAAAAAGCTAGGGTTTCAGCCAAGACAAGGAAAAGCTAGTGGGAGCTTGAGGTAACTTCCAAACTCTTGTGTGTTGACTATTCTGGCTGCTATGGACAATTTAATCAGTGAAATTTCGCCGGATTGTCATTGGTTTCAAAAATGGAAAATGGGTGTGTGGGGCTGTTATGCTGCCCAAATTGGTACTAAATGGTAGTTATAACCTAATGGAATATTTAATAAAGTGGTTAGGAGTAGAAAGGAATACGTTTACGGAGCCGAAACCGAAAAACCCCAATTTTTCTCGGAGTACTTGTATATTTCGGCCAAGGCTATAAATGGGTCTTAGAGTTGGATTTTCAATTATTTGATGATTCCATTGAGTTCAGGAGTGAAAATTAGGTGGGGTTATAGTTGGTCACTTTTTCGGAAAAGGCCGAAAAAGCATAATTACAAAAACGCCCCTGAAACCCTTAAAGTGGGGCTGCCAAGGGTAAATTTGTAAATTTACATTGAATTTGATAATTCCGAGTCCGGAAATGGATTCATTGGGTGAAAATATATCAGAATGGCCCATGTCAAAATTTCAAGAAAAGTACAGCCGGACCGGGTACGGCGGGGCCGGGTCGGGTCCCCGAGGGTATTTTAGTAAATTTTCAATATAGCCTCATATAACCCCCAGAAACATTATGGAAGTGTCTAAATAGTACATTTGACATTGTAGGATCGAATGTGAAGCCCCAAGTTGCTGGCACGCAAATCGAGGAAAAAAAACTGGAGGTAGGAAACTTATCTCTCCTATATGCTCTGATAACTGTATTAATGTGTTGATGCATGTTATTGCTTTGCTTGATTATGTGGAACATGTATGAATGATTTGAAGCTATGTTTCAATATATACTATGGCCATATGTGTGTCGTTCGAAGCATTAAGCTTATAGATTTGTCATTGTATGTGTGCATGAGTTATGTGATGCAAGCATGTCATGCATTAAACACTTATCTTGCCTGCATATTGATAATGTTTCCCTACTGAGATTCTCTCGAATCTCACCCTCCCTTACCAACAATTTAGACAGGGCAAGTGGCTCATGGAGGGAGCAGCAGGACTCATTCGAGATGAGATTGTGTAATCCACATTTGAAGAATTATAATGGGCAATTGTGCCCTATATATCTTTAGCGAAGGTATGTACCCGAGATTGCCTGGATAATTATGTTGTGCACTCTGATATTTATATGAATGTGATTTATCTTTGCATAGTAATTGTATTCGAAATGTGAATATGAGACCAAGTTTATAAATGATTTCGAAAGGTATTTTTGAAAACCCCATCATGTGATGGGTTAGTAAATGTTATTTGATTATTATTTGTCTCTATTTCATTTTAATCACGTATTTCGGATATAATTACGGAGGGGGTTACAAATAACGCCTAGGATCCAACATTTTCCAAATTTACAAACAGAGCAAATCCAGCAAAATTTCACTGATTAAATTACTCACAACAACCAGAACAATCAATGTTTGAAGTTTCAAAAATTACCTTAAGCTCCTTCTTGCTTTTCCTTGGTGTAGCCGAAAACTCTAGCTTCAAAACACCAAATTTTGTGCTTCTAATACCCTAAATAACATAGAAGAGGAGCTTAGGAGAAGGATTATACACATTAGGTATGAATTCACGGAAGAAATTGACCTCCCTTGTGAGATTTTCCTCCTTCTCTCTTTAAAACTCAAGCAAAGCTCTTTCTCCTTTGCTCTAATGGTTGCATAGTTTGCATGGAGGAATAAGGAGGAAATTTTTCTTTTATAATATCCTACTTTATGCCTTTTAATTTCCCATTTTTGGATTTTTTATAAATTCTGGCAGATTTTCTGCCCAAACTTTAAAAAACCATAACTAAATTTGTAGACATCGTATTGGAGTGATTATAAAGGCTATAGAACTCTTATTAAGTCTAGTTTCAAGAAAAAATATAGTGTTTAAACAACTGGAAGCACAAAATTCCCAGAATTTAAGTTTTTGGATGCTGTTCTAGGAAATCCACAATTTTTCTATGCTAATTTCAAAAATCCATAACTTTTTACATGCAACTCCAAAAATTACCCATTACCTATCAAATTAAACTTTAGGATGTTTAATTTCACCCTATAAAATTTCATAATTTTTTATCAACATTTAGTCATCCAAAGCCACATGACAAACTCACTGCCTCATAGGAAATCTCACTGGCAGCGCTATTCACATTCTCCAAAATTCACCATTTTATTTCATTGACTATTTCCAATAATTACAATACATATTGGGGAATAAAATTTGGGGTGTTATATCCCACATGATTAATCCAAATTTGGGCAGCACCTCCCCTTAGGGTTTATGCTTTCCAAATTACAAAAACAACCAAAACAATCCAACAAACCAACCATAACATCAACAACCATCAAGAATCAATAAAAGGAGCAAGGTTTGTGGTTTACCGTTGATTTCTCTTGTCTCTCTCAAAATTTCACCATCTTCTTTCCCTCTTTCTCTTGAGTTTTCTTCTTGCTTTACATGACCTCAAGAAGGATATGAAGATTAGAGGGAGTCTACAAGAGATTGAAGGCAAAAACAATCAATTACCACTACTACTTACCAAGTTCTTGCCTCTTGGTTCTCCTCCTCCTTCTTTGTTCTCTATTTTCTCTTGCTCCCTCTCCCTCTCTTCTCTTTCTCATGTTTGGCCGAAAATGAGAACTAATGAAGAGGATAAAAGCCTTTAAAAATATCAGTCTTCACCTCCTTGCAATATTATATTTTAATGGCTTTAATCCCATGCCATTTTAATTGATGCCATCATCTTGTTCTCTTTCTTAATTTGCTTGGCCGTAATTGCTTTCTTGGAGAGATGGAAAGAGCTTTATAAAATATCATAATTTTAGCTCCATGAATAATAATGTTAAATAGCTATTTAGCATGACATTTTTGACCAAAGTTATCATCCTTTTGAATTTGGCTTTAATGGCCTTTAAAAGGCATCATTTATGTTCAAATATCTAATTTCTCTTTCCTTCCTCTTGTTTGGAGGAAAATGAAAAAGAGAAAGGGATAATTGCTTCATCAAAATATCTCCCCTCTTGCTTTTGAAATAATATTACTTAATACTAATTAACCAGGTACATTTTTTACTTGGCCAAGATGATTTCTTCTTGGTTTAATATGGACTAAGTAATTATTTCCCTTTCTTGCTTCCTACTTCAGCCAACATTTATCCCAATTAAAGGAAAAAACAAAAAGCTGCATACTTTATTAGTCAAATGACTATTTTGCCCCTTACATTTATTTTTATTGTCGCACTTGTTAGAAAACTGAGCAGAATTTTCATCAAACTTTGAAAATTCATATCTTTATTTATAGAGGTCCATTTGGTGTGATTCCAAAGGCTATGTGACCCTTATTAATTCTATTTTAAAAGAAAAATATAGCCTTTAGCCAACTGAAAGCTCATAATTCCTAGAATTATTGTTTTTGGATGCTGCCACTGAAAATCATTAGTTTTACTGGGCTAGCTAACTTCAAAAATATATTACTCTTTGTGTACAGCTCCAAATGATCTCTATGAACTATCAAATTAAAGCTTGATAATTCTACTTTTATACTGAAAAATTTCATAGACATTGAACATCATTTGCTTATTTAAAAATGCCACACAACAAGACTACTACATAGGGAAACTCGCTGGCAGCAACTTCAAATGTTTACAATTTGTGTTTCAAGCATAGTCTTGTTGTGTGTAATCACTAATTGCTTGGTTTTGTCAATTCATATGCTCTAATATTTACCATTTTATTCCCTTAAATATAAAAAAATTTAATAACCAAAATTCAGGATGTTACAATAAACGTAGATATTGTAGGAACATGTTGCTGGCCTAGCCCAAGCCCATTCTTAGGCTGTGAATGGCAGTCATTGGGCGCATACTATAAATGTAAGTGAAGGGATAGTCAATAGAGGTTTGATGGATCTAGAGGTGGTAATATGGTCCGACCCGGTGGGTTCGAACTAACCCGCCACGGGTTAGGACCATATGGGTTCGGATCCAAAAAGACTACATCAATATGGATTGGCATTTAGCCAACCTAACCCATAACCGCTGGGTTAGTGGGTTGGGCAGGCCAACCCATTTTTTTTTTTTTTAAACAATATACTAATATTTTTTTATACAATAAGATTATTTTTCTCTACACACCTAAACATAACAAAATTAAAAATACATTGCAAATTAAAGAGAGTTGAGACTGATTTCTGATTTTTGAGACTGAGAGCGTGAGCCGTGAGAGATATAGGGAGTGAGAGACTGTTTCAAGTAAAAACAAAATAGAGTTGACTAGGCTGAGGAGTAAGGACTAAGGAGTGAGAGTACTGGGCTGAACTCTGGAGTAACGATCTTGGACTATTGGGGGTTGGGCCTTAGCTAATGGCTCTTCCCTCTTGGCTTTTTTTTTATAAAATATGGGTCAACCCACCAACCCAGTGATTCAACCCGTCACGGGTTGGGACCATATGGGTTCGGGCCCAAAAGAACCACATTAATATGGTCCCAGTTTTGTAGAACCCAAACCGCCTATTTTATCGGATTGGGCGGGCTTGGCCCATGGTCCCAACCCATATTACCACCTCTAGATGGATCTATTGTACACTTGGCATATTATTATTCAGTAAATAAGATTTTCTTTCTACAAGTCAACACCTTCCCAATCTGCATTCAATCAATTGACTGAGACTAAAACATTTTACTCATTATGTCGGTCAACAAAGTAAAATTTCTTTAATTTTTAGAGCCAAAAGAATATACTTATGATAATTCATTTAATGTAATACAGATCTTCAATTGGAATCGGAATTTCAAAGAATGAGGAAATTAAATCGTGTCATTTACGACATAATTATTACTGAATTTGAAACAAGGCAAACAAAAGAAGGGATGAAGAGAGTCTGAGAGAGCAGCGTAAAAGTAATTTCATTTTCTTTCCCGGCCAGCACCCAAGAGATTCCAATTTAGAGATATGTAGAAAACTAATTAAATAATGAAGCTTCATCGTCAGGATATCAAACCTGCAAGTTTGCAGCTATATTTGTTTTGTTTCATTTTGTTGTTTTTGCCTTTGAATTTGTTTATCTATCTGAAAGAATAAAAATTAAAATAATAAGGATGTGTTTTAGTTATGGTTTCTCCTTCTATATTAACGTTTTAGTGAATTAATTAATCTGTTAGAAGCTTAGATGGGGATTTGAATTTTTCTTTTTTGGTGCACTCTCAAATTATTCTGTTTCTGTTCATTTCACTTTTTTAGATGGATCTTCCTAATTTGTCCAAGAAAATTAATTTTATTTTGGGAAAATCCCTTTAAAAGATAGTCGAATTATTCAAATTCTGAATTGGGTTGTTAAATTTAACAAATTATAAATAAGGACATAGACCTAAAGTTTGATTTCAGAATTCGATAATTTTACTTTACTACCTCACGTGTGATTCTAATGAGATGTAACTGGCGCGGAACTTCTCCACTAACCACTCTATCCATTTCCCTCCACTAAATCAAAACCACAAAGGTTTTTTACTTCATCTGTAACCTTGAACGATTCTAAGGAAGCAAATCGCTGTCCATAGCTATACCAGACCCATCAATCTTCCTCAATATAGGCACCTGTTCCACCTCTGTATTTTTTATTTTTGCATGAGTCCAATGTCAAAATAACTGTTCGATTGAAAATCCTCTCCTCTTCATCTGTTTTACCAAATAAGCTTTGAGCTTTAATCTTTCCCTCTTCTTTCACATGTTCTTGCGTTTGTTTTTTGTTTTTCTTTTGTTTGGTTGAATGAGAGGGAGAAACAATGCCAAAAGCCTTCAATGTTTTTTCTGCAAAATGGCGTCACAACATCAAGTGGAGGAGAAAACTTTGTGGTTTTGATTTAGTAGAGGGAAATGGATAGAGGGGTCGGTGGAGAGGTTCTGTGTTAGTTACACATAGGATTATATTATTTTTGTTGGAATTAAATGAGGGGTAATAAAGTAAGATTATCGAATTCTAAAATCCTATTTTAGATCATATGACCTCATTTAGAATTTGTTGAATTTAATAACCCAATTTATAATATGAATAATTCAGCAATCTTTTAAAAGGATTTTTCCTTTTATTTTTCAACAAATACCATATGAACTTTCTTATATCGGCTTTATTTTGAAATAAATTATTATTTTTCCCTTCTCACAAACTAGGTTTCTTTCCGTTGTTATTATTAAGAGCTCACATCAATCGGTTTTGTTGACAGCTCTGTCGTAAAATCTGTGGAGGAACTTGCAAAAGTCACATAAATCTGAATGACGAAGATGATGAAATCTGGAAGGTTAGGCAAAATGACAACTACATCAACCCTACCCAGTTATTAGGTCAAGAAAAATAAAAACAAGAACCAAACAGACATTCACTAAATTATTCTAACCAATACAAAAGGAAGCAAGCCAAACTAATATTGGATAGCTAAAGATCCAAACAAGCACGTAGAACTAGCATATTATTATTGCCTCCACCGTGTGATTTATTCAAATATTAAATATCAAAACTTCAAATGATGCAACGCGACATCACAATCACTGGCTAAGCAAATCTAAAATTTTGAAAATTGAACTGAACATCTAAATTATAATGACGCGGTTTATAAAACTTGAAGAAAAATGAAATTAAAAAAGGAAAGAAAATTAATGTACATCCACGAACTTCAGACAATAATGGGAGAATAATTGATGGGAATCAGTGATTCTAATTATTCTCAAAATCTTTCCCAATTTGCACTTAATTGTTTGAGACTAAAAGATTGTATTCCAATGCCAAAGATTGAGGAAAATAAATTATTTCTTGTATCACGAGATTAAACCTTCCTTTTTATTAACTACATCAGTAATTATATATATATACACTACTGGGGGAAGACTTTTTACATCGATTCGTTGAGAAAACTGATCAAATAGTTAGAGTGAAGCTTCATCGTCACGATATCAAACCGGCAAGGTTGGTGCTAGCTTATTGATTTGTTTCAAATTGTTGTTTTTGCCTTTGAATTTGATTGATATGTTTATCTATCTTCAGAAAACAAACATGAACAAAAGAATGTTGGTAGTTTAGTTATGATTTATCCTTCTATATGAAGGTTTGAGTGAATAAATGGGTTAGAAGGTTAGATGAGGATTTGAATTGTTTAGTTCACTCTTATTCTTCTTTGTTTATTTCACTTTTTTAGACTGATCTTCCTTCTTTCTCCAAGAAAATTAGTTTTTTTTTTTCCAACTAATGCTACATGAAAATTCATATATTCCATTTATTTGGAAGAAAATTTTTATATTTCTCTTCTTACAAACTAAGGCTTTTTTTTCCCTCATCGTTATTATTGTTACATGGAAGTTATTTAATTTTTTTGCGTATTCTGTTTTGATATAAATTTTGTGTACTTTTATTTGTAAGATATTTAATAATTATATCACCATTATATACATTGAATAATATTTTGAGGCTTGATCGTTAGTTTGTAGTGACCTATAAACCCAATATTTTGAGGAGTGATTGAATTATTTATTAATTTACTAATTTTTGAAAATCAATTACTTATGAGTGATAGGAAGAGGATGGGATTATCAAGATTTTATGCTGGAAAGTCAAGAGCTTTTGCTGACATCTCAACTGTAAAATCTGTGGAAGAACTTGCAAAGCCGCAGAGAAATCTAAATGATGAAGACGATGAAACTGATGATGAAACTTGGAAGGCTGACTGTCACAGGAAGTCAGAGTCAGAGTCAGAGTCAAAGTTTAAATTCCTTTGTCTTCAAAGGATTTGGGTTCCGTGCGTCGCAAAACTCAAAAAGTGTATGCCATGTGTTTGTTTAAGCTCATGTTTGGGATTAGATTGATGTTTGTTTATTGCTATTTATTTTAAATCAATTATTCTCTTTAACTTTCTGGACACTATAATTTGTTCATCTTAAGATTAGTTCTATTGAACATTAGTTGATAATTCTATTGAACAAACTTATTTATTTGTTTAGGTTTATTTTACGAGTTTTAAATTCTATTGAACATTATCTTAGTTGATAATTTTATTTGTTTTCGCAATTTTATATATTAATAACTTTTAATTTGTGACTCTTGATTTTTGAATAATATTTTTTCCGATAAATGATAAAAATTTTAATTTTTTTATGAAATAATAACCTCCTTATTATAAATTCATCGATTTAAAATTTTTTCAGGAATAAAAAATGAATGCCAATATCTTGTCGCATACGCACAACCACATGTTCTTCATAACTAAATGAGAAGTTATATTTTTAAAACCTGATTTTACATATTTTTGGATTGTTAATTAAAAGTTATGATTTGCCTATGGGCTTTTTAGATCAAATGGGACAGAAATAAACATTAGTCTTATTTTCTATCAAATAGATGTTAAATATTGAAAAACAAGCCTTGAACCACTAATTTTGTCGCTTTATTAAATTAGTTATGATACTAATTGGATCACATGTGGTTCTTAAATTATACTAAACAACTGTGATAAGTGACATTCACCTAATTATTCTAACAAATACATAAAGAAGCAAGCCACACTAAGGTTGTGGAATTTTGGGAGGGGGGTTTGGGTTGGATTTTAAAAAATAAGAGAGATGGAGTTAAAAATTTAATTATTTTTTTACTATTTTATCTTATATCTTTTCTTTATTAAAATTTTAAAATCCCACTTCTTCAATTTTAAAATTTTATACCGAATTGGAGAGAATATTGGGAGGAAAATAGGGGGAGAGAAGGGAAAAAAATACTAGTTCAATTTACAAATATTTTAATTTGCTTAGCCAGTGATCATGCTACTGCATGCATTTGAAATTTGGTATTTAATATTTAAATAAATCAGAAGAGGCAATAATAAGCTAGATAGCTATGTAGGAGAGAAAAGTGGGAGGAAAATAGGGGGAGGGAATACTAGAAAGAAAACTTCTAAAAATGGTAAAAAATAAATAAATACTATTTTCGTAACGCCTTATTCTCTTAATCGGTCGGATGAGCTTATACACAATAAGTCCAAACTACTTTCATAAAATTGTTTTAAATTCTCAACCTCAAGACAAGATTCAAACCTATAATTGAGTGGATTTTTCAAAATAATTTTCAAAATCCTTGCACAAGCGTCATTCATTGGTTCGCAACTTCATTACTACTCATCGACTCTCGCTTTTATTTAATTCAATCAAAGTGATTCACTTCTCATTCTTAGTTCCTTTACTAGGATTACGTACTAATATTCGGGTATACAATCAGTACGTCTTCCATTGCTAGGAGTACTAGTCTTTCAGTGTTCTTATATATATATACACATCATGTAAGTTATATATAATTCCTTAAAATTCGACAACCAACAAAAGTCCTAAGCCTTTATTTGTATGCTCTAGTTGTCCTTGTTGACCTGCTTACCCTTTAAACCACTTGCCCTTACTGTAGATTAGTCATTGGAAAAAGTGAGATTCATATGAATCTCAGTAGTAACAATTCACTTATATGATATATAATTTCACAGAGCATGCAAGCAATCATCACATAATAGCATTCACAGGAATCATACATTCTTGACAATCATAGTATTCATAACAATTCTTGACATTCGTAACATTCATAACAATTCTTGACATTCATAATAATTGATGATATGTGATAAGTAAAATATTTACATAATTATTTTCCCTTATATGATGATTTTGTGGACGATATTTGAGATTAATATAATAAATTTTGGTGTAATTGATAAATAAATAATATTTTAGAAAATAATAATAATAATAATAATAATAATAATAATAATAATAATGAAATCACTGTAGCGGCTGGAGTACTGTAGCTAACGGTCACTGTAGCTACCGGATACCGTAGCACCTGCCGACATCCACTTAGCAAGCACTGTAGTAATAAATAAAAAATTGGGTTTACTGTAGTAGTAGGGGACAAGTTACTATAGCAGTGAATAAAAAAAATGTGATAGTGGAGTTACTGTAGCAATAAAAAAAATGACGAATTGTGCCTATAAATTGCAGTGAAGCAGACGGATGACAAAGGCAGAAGAAGGGAAACACAGAGAATTTGGTAGTTGACAGTGTATGTGCGCATGTGTTGTCCTCCTTTGAAAGGAGGAGGACATTGTATTATATCTTATATTTAATTTCATGCATTGCATTACTTTTTGTAGACCTCTTATATGGATGGTATAGGTAGTCCTCCTTTATAGATGGTATAAGTCGCCACCTACATGGGAGGGTATACCTCCTAAATCAACAGCTAAATTTCTCCATTTTTCATGCATCTTTTGGTGTTATATTTATATTTTAGAATTTAATATTTAAGTTTTATGCAATTTTTTTTAGGTTTTCATTCTAGTTTTATGTAATGTTAATTTATTTTTATTTTGTTTTTAATTTCATCATGAGCTAAATTTCTATTTTTCTAGGGTGATGACGTAGCTTACTAATGACGGATTGAATCTTAACTTAGTAAATCTAGTTTTTTTAAGTTCTCCTTCATGATTGAGTTTTAATTAGTATTCTTAATGCTTTCATTTGATTGGTCATCTTTTGAATGATTTCAATATGTATGTTGAGATCGGAAGGAGATGCATGTGTGGAAACCCTATAATTAAAACCATAATTTGCATATGAAATAGGAATATATTCATATTAGTTATGTAGTCTTAATGAGTTTTATAAATCTTAATGCATAATTAATTACTTAAATTCATATAGGAATATATTGAATTAGCAATTAATTATAGAATTGCTTGACCTTGGAAGAGGCTAGTAATTAAATGAGGGAAACTCGACTATCAATCATGTGGAATAAATTGGGCTAGAATAGATAAGTGATTCAATCCGAAATTTGTTAAGTGAAATCTGACCCCTAGAACTTTTCCTTGTAGTTGTTTTCATATTATTTGTACTTATATTTAATCATTTTCTATTTTGTACTTTCCATCACTAATTTATTGATTGACTAAATAGAATTAAAATTACCCATTTTGGTATTTAGTGATCAATCCTCATGGGAACGATACTCTACTCACTTTTGTATTACTTGATTACGACAGTATACACTTGCACTCTTTAATTGGTCATCTAAACTCGTAAGAAGTTTTTGGCGCTGTTTCCGAGGATTGTTGTGATTAATATCAATACCAAGTAATTTTAATACTAATTTAGTCTTCATGTAAAAATTTCAAAAAATAAAATAAAATAAAAAAAATGGATTATTCATAGCATTCACTTGGTTTAATCAGTGATAAATTGTCATATCTTGGTTCTTTTTCTGGAATGCATGTAGATGGAATGAGACAAGAACATATAAATGCTAGTTGGATTGAAACTTTTTCTCCTTATAATTGTTTTTCTTAAGCTTATTGTGGAGAGTGTCATTCTTATGAGCATTGTCCATATAGCAATACCAGTTATTATGTGAGAGATGTTTTCAATATGAACCAAACTTGTTTTGATCATTCATTTTATCCTAGCGGAATTTTAGAGCAACAAGAGTCTTTGGATCCATATGTTAGGTATTGTCCTCCTCCTCCTCCTTTCTACTCTTATCCACATATTGAAGATCCCACTCTTGAGTATAAGGAAAAGTCTGATTTAGAAAGATTATGTGAGGAGCTTGCTGAATCAACAGAGAAATTTAGTAGAGAGCAAAAGGAAATTGTCACTAGTGTTGAGTCAAGTGTCCAAAATGTTGGAATAATATATGTGAGCCAAATTGTTTCGTCACTTGAGACTATGAGGCAAGATAATTCCTTAAGCATGATGACTACTTCTTGTGTTGACGATGATTATTGTGAGGAAGTTGTGGATGTGGAATTGAATAAAACCTTAGCTCTTATGGAATGTGATAAGGAACTTGAAATCATGTTTGGAGAGGATAATGGGTGTAGTCTAGAAGAGGTTTCGGTTGTGGAACCTAATTCCTATCATTTTAATGTTGAATTAAATGTGGATGTTCATCATTCAAAAGTTGTTGTTCATGTCTCTCCTATTGAAGTGTTGGCTCTTACTTATGAGACTCAAGTGGATTTTGTGGGATACTCTAAAATTTTGGAAACTCCTAAATCTGTTTGCAAATACATACATGTTGGGCTATATTTGAATTCAGTAAATAATTATGCTCTAAAATTGTCTATGATTGAAGAAGTACAATTAATTACTTTGAATAACCATTTTTCGTGTTTGAACAATTGTTGCTTGAAAAGAAATGAAGATAAGGTAATCATGGTATTTGATACATTTGATTAATAGTTTGTTTTGGGAAAAGTCTGGCTGAAGACTATAAATTTAGCGCTGCTTGGGAGGCAACCCAAGGTTTAGTTTGATGTTTTGTTGTGATTTTTGTAGGACTTTTGGTAGCCCCTGATGGTGTATTCCACTTTGGTAGCTACAATTAAAAAAATTAAAAAATATATAAAGATATAAACAATATATATATAAATATTTTTTTAAAAAAAATTGGTTTGGTCTATGTCTAGCTAAAGACGTTAAAGAAGGGCGACTATTTGGGAGGCAACCCAAAACTTCTTTTCTACTCTCTCACTTTTTTCTTACTCACTGAAAAACTCTGCATTACGTTGAGAATTTTTAGTTTTCATTAGTTTCATTTTAAGTTAATAAGGAGGAATCTCTTGCAAAGCTTAAGAACATGTTCCCCACTCTTCCCAAAGATGTGCTCAGGAAGATCTATAACAGTCAACTTAAAAGGATGAAGATATTCAAGCGTTTGCGCCTTCCTGTGGACGTATGCTGGATCATTGAAACTAAGGTACGTTTAGCAGGTAAGATTCATAAATCATTTGTTAAACCTTTGCTAGGAATGGGAAGAAGTTCTTACTCCAAAAAGAGAAGAGCTAATAGAATGAATGTCTACTATAAATGTGCAAGGTGGACATGTGATTGGCATTATAGGAGGAAAGGTATGATTTCTATAAATTGAGAAGATAAAATTAAATTGATAAAGGATGAACTGAGTAAAGAGTGTAATAAGCCTGGTTAAGTGGACTGCTAAGCCCTGGTTTAGTTAGATACCAAATGTGGATTAATGTATAATTACTGCAAAAGTAGTTGTGATTATTGATAAATAAACCCTTTTAGAGAATATGATGTGGATTGTAGTCATTTGTGTTATGAGCAGCGCCGAAACCCTGTATTTGAGTTCAATTATGGATTAACACCTAAATTAACTTAAAATATAGGGAGGGTGCCTATTATGGTTAAAAGGAAAGATATGATGTGTTTGGTGGTGATTCAATGAGAATTACCATAATCAGGGGCAAAATGGTAAAATTACCGACCAATTGATCAGTTGCCGAAGAGGAAGCTCCTTGGTAATTCAAAGATCAATGGTTGTGATTGATTGTAATATGATTAAAAGGGGTGGAATCCCATGTGTGAGAGCCCATGTGTGCCTAAGAAGATGAAACAAATGTGTGACAAGTGGCACAATATGAGCCATTGGATGGGTCAAATGGTCAAAATTCTTCCCTCTCTCCTCTCCCTCTCTTTTAGGTCGGTTTTGGGCTCCTAAAATCTGCCCATCTTCATCTTCGACTCATCTCTCTCTCTCCAAAAGACTCCTAGACGTCCAAGCAAGGGGAGGAGGAAAGAGAAAGAAACAAGGTGAGTTTTGGCTTGTGTAATGGCCTCTAATGGTTAAATCCTCTTCACTAATCTTGATCATGTTGATGAGAGCTTTATCTCTATGGTTTTAGATTCTTGAAAGGAGGTGTTTGATTGCTTAAGCAAAAGTAGAAAGATGAAGAATCAAAGAATTGGTTTGGGAGAGAGGAAGAGGTGAGTATTTGAAGCCTTTTGATCTAAGTTTTGTGAGTTTTGGTTGAGTATTGTGGTTTGTAGAATTTTCGCTGATTTTGTGATGAATTTTTCATGGTATGAAATTAGAGAATTGGATTGTGTTTTGTGTGGCAAATGATGTCAACTTTTGCTTTGATGTCATTTGATTTGGTTTTGGATGTGAAGTGAAAAGTGGTGCAATGTTGTGATTTGAACGGTGATTAGTGTGACATGATGTGGTAACATGTCAATATGATGTGAGTTTGGTTGATTTGGTATTTCCAATTTATTCATTGTGAAAATTTGTGTGGGAATGATGTTTGGTATGACAATAGGACCATTGGAAGCCAAAGTGTGAAAACTGAAATGCTGTCCATTAGAAGTCTGTTCTGGGAAGTCTGCTTGTGTGGACGTTTTGACTAGGAAATTGTTGTCTAAAAGTTGTGAAACTTTCCAGTCTTAAAGCTTACATCCCAAGCTTCAAAATGGTCATATAATTTGTGCCATTTTGTTTTGTGAGATGGTAGATATGACTGTCCAAAGTATTACGTCAAAATTGGACTCTGTTTTGGGGCAGTGTTGGTTTTTGTGTGATTTTGCACTTTTGTGGTGATTTTAGTAATGTCCAATATTTTTATAGTAAAGAGAACTTAAATAGCTTTCATTTAGCTTTGAAATTAGCTCATTCAATTTTTCTAGAATTAGTTATGATTTTTGGAAGTTCAACCAAGAAACAGAAAGTTCTTGGCCACGGCTAGAGGTTATGGACCGCGGCCCATAACTTTCTGTGCATCCATTAGCCACAGCTAGTGGATTTTTGGGCCACGGCCAACCCCTAAAAATCAGTATTTTGGAATTTTAAAAGGTAATCTTTGGTCAAGTGTTTCCCAAGCCTTTAGGCATGTATTTAGGATTTGATTAGCCACTTAAAGGTCATGAATGGTAACTAACTTTTAGTGTAATGAAAGTAAAGATTTGGAATAGAAAATAAACCTATGTCCTTGCTTTGGTTATAGGTTTGATGTTCGCCCTGAACGTGGTTCGATATTCACCTGGTCGTGAGTTAGCGATGCTGGAGCTTATGTGGAAAGAACAAGGGTAGGGATCTTACCTCTCCTTCATGCTCTAATATTTGTGTTAGTGTGCTGATGCATGTTATTGCTTTGCTTGATTATGTGAAACATGTATAAATGATGTAAAGCTATGTTTCAATTTATGCTATGGCCATATGTATGTTGTTTGAAGCATTGAACTTACAGATTTGTCATTGTATGTGAGCATGAGTTATGCAAGCATGTCATGCATTAAACATCTATCTTGCATGCATATTGGTAATGTTTACCTACTAAAATTCTCTCGAATCTCACCCTCCCCTATGAACCATTTTAGACAGGATAGATGGATCGAGGATGGAACAAGCAGTCAAGGGTAGTAAGGGCTCCCGTTGGAGTTTGGTTTTGATAGTTGGTTATCATAATTGGGATGATTTGTATTTAGATATGGGTTATATATATTGTTGAAAGTATATTTGGAATGAGCATTTGGATATTTATATATGTATTTAAGGAGAATTGTGTAATCCCCATTTGAAGAATTGTAATGGGCAATTGTGCCCTGTGTATCTTTAATAAAGGTAAGAAACTAGGATTACTGGGATGACTATTATGTTGTGCACTTTGATATTGGTATAAATGTGATTTATCTTTGCATAGTAATTGTATTCGAAATTTGAATATGAGACCAAGTTAATTATATTTTGTAACCCCCCTCACGATCAAGGCCGAGATTAGCGTTTAATTGCATTTCATAATGGAATGAGAGATCTGAAATAAATAAAAAACTCTTTACAACACTTGTACAAATATATCTCCATTCATTTCATTCATAAAAACAATCGGCCTGTTCGGTCTATTACATATATAATATCAGAGTATCAGTAAATTCCCGACGATCACCCGGGATAATAACATTAATCCAAAATATTGTTCAGGGCATCACTGCCCGTCTCAGTATCCATACCGGGGATTACACAAAACTATAATGCTATGATCTATTCAATATATATACATTTATCCAAAATGATAACCAGTCCAATATAAAACCAAAATATCTAAGACTACTGCCGGCAGTCCTAATCGCCCTTATCCACTTGCTTGTTCCTCAATCCGCTTGCCCTGTCTAGATATGATATTTGGAAAGAATGAGATTCTAGATAATCCTAGTAGCAACAGTTTATGAATATGATGCATATATACAAAGCAAGTAAACATATATCACAATGCAGCAATCAACATTCGAGGCCGGGCACACTGCCACGTCCACTTCACTGTATATAAGGTCAAGCTTTCGCCACATCCCCTCACTATATCTGTATTCAAGGTTGGGCTTCCGCCACGTCCTATCAACTGTATCTATATTCAATGTCAGGTTTTCACCACATCCCCTCACTGTATCTGTATTCGAGATCGAGCTTACGCCACATTCTCTTCACTGTATCTGTATTCGAGATCAGGCTTACGCCATATTCCCTCACTGTATCTATATTCAAGGTCGGGCTTTTGCCACGTCCTATCAACTGTATCTGTATTCGATGACTAATGCATACAAGCAATGCAATATACATGATATAGGATAAAGTGTTACTACCTTGGTCTTTCTGTTCTTAAGCAGGCACATGCCTTCTATGCTCTGGGCAAATATCAAATCCTAAAGTCATAATTAAGGACGATATGTCACCACTTATTCCAATACTCGATAACTTCACAATACTGAATTTAGTTATCCTTATTGTCTCTTTAACACTCATATATGCCTCTAATAAAAGCCTTAAAAGGTTGGAAGAACTACCCTAGGGATCCTCTTTTAGAAGCACAAACACTGACATTTTTCACTGTTTCACTCGAGTAAAGATTGCCTCACTCGAGTGATGGGGTACTGACGCTCGAGTGGTGGTACGGTCTGCACTCGGGTACCAGGGAGTGAAGGATAATGAGTGAGCACCCGAAAGCACAAGAACTTTTCAGAGACAGGGACACTCGAGCATACTGGACCTCACTCGAGTGATAGCCAAATGCTTCACTCAAGCACTAGAGAGTGAAGTCCAGGAAGTAAGAACCCGAGAGCAAACAGAAATTTCAAAGAAGATAAGCACTCGAGTACTGGACTTGCACTCAAGTGAGACGAAATGCTTGCGAATGTTGAGACACACTCTTGTACTTTTGCAGAAGTGAAACACCAAAACTGAATGAAAAATGAAGAATCTCACTGAATCACTCGAGTGGAACTCAACCACACCCGAGTAATGTTCATCCCTCACTCGAGTGAGCCCTAGATCACTCGAGTGACCATATCAGAACCCAGAAAACGCAGACACCATGACAGTTTTCCAGAATTTTTACCAAAAGCTACCAATAGACCTAAAACCTCAACCAAAGCCACTCCCTCATAAAAACACTCAAGGAATCCAATGGACATGTCAAAACCACCAAAATCCTATTCCATTATCATGCTTTGGTTTTGGGCAACATTCAACACTGAATTTCCAACATTTCCAAACTCAATCATTCACTCTACAATCAATCCTATCTATCCATACACATTCCAAATATACCATTTCCATACTAGTAACATGCCAAATGTCTAATGATCATCATTTTTTGAAAATGGCCAATAAATTCTAGAAATTCGAAAAAACTTCAAATAGCACAAAACTTAGATAGATAGATTTCTTTAACTCACCTCAACAACTTTCTCAAAGGGACTTTTTTATTCTCCTACTTTCAAAATTCCTTGAGATCACAAATCAATACCAATAGACACACTACACCCATCAAAATAAAGCTCATTACTCAAGGAACAACATTAATGAAATGAGTTGGAGCATTTGAGATCATTTTCCCCTACCTTTTCAAGCTTTTCTTCCTTCCTCTTTGAGCAATAATGGCTGAAGAGAGAGAGAAGAGTGAGAACGAGAGAGATGAGAGATGAGATGAGGAAGAGTGAAGAGATGAAGAAAGAATGATCACCCTACTCCCTCCCTACCATTTCAACGCCAAGTGAGGGAAGAGAGGAGAGTGAAAACAATTAAAAATTCCATTTGAATTTTCTTTATACCTCTTTACTTGTAAGCTTGACACTTGTCCCATGGTCATTGGTTCTCATAAGGTAAACATTCAATTAGCTTATTTAATCCCTCCATTAGCCATTTAATCACACTTCTCATTATCCTCTTAGTTAGCAATTAATTTCCCATTAATCACCAACTTATGACCAATAATTCCATTATTTCAATTTTCCACCAATTATGATATATTAATTAATATTATCACAAATACATATTAATTCAACTATAATCCACGATTACATTCTCAATAATTCTCATTAGCCCTTAATCAAAATTTGGGGTGTTAACCTTATCGTGAAGATGAGATTTTGAAATAGTTTTGTTTCTTATTGGTCTCTATTTCATTTTGATCGCGTATTTTAGATATAATTATGGAGGGGGTTACATTTTTGGTATCAGAGCTGTAGTTCCTGTCAAACATGGGAATTTGTTAGGATAGCTCCCTTAGACTTCTGCCTTGGTGGTAGAAGATGATTTGTGATGGTTGTTGTGTATACGCATATGTGGGTTGTTATTGTGGATATATGAGATTTGTGGATTATATGTATACACTGTTTGGTTATTCTGGGTGGCGGGTCATTGTGGAATTGAAAGATATAATGATTTTCCTGAGAATTTGATGTATAGACCCAGAGGTGGAGGTAATGAATGACACCAACCTAAAGGCAGGGTGAGAAACCATAGGTGGTAGACATCACTTGCCATATCATATTGGATCTTTGTGTTTAAAGGCCTTAAGACCTAGGGGACCAGTGTGCCTTAGGCTGGCAAAGATATTTGAACTTGTATTGGAGATAATGGTACTCCGTGGTATTGAGGGAAGTGATTTCTTGGCTCAACGGAGGTTGAGGTTTATGAGATGAACTATGATCCAAGGATCAGACTTAACAGCTGGGCTGATTCTTAAGAAGTTGATTTGACCTGAATGGTCTGAGGTGCCAGAGTATGGTACTAGATTTGAATTGAGATGTGTATAAGGTATCCTGATGTTGCTAGTTGTTGATCTAACACAGGAAAAGAGTTATCTACGGAGGATACGGATCGGAGGAGGCTATCTACAATGACATCTAATAGGAGAAGGCTACCTACAGTGACATCGGATCGAAGAGGCTCTTTGTGTGTGTCTTTCACCTACTGTCGCATGGGGGGTTCCCATGTCGGAGGATCGTGCCTTTGGGGAGGTGGGATTATGGGGGATTGACTATGTAAAAGTCGAAAGGCTCTTCACCTACGACCTATCTGTGGTTTTGGTGGGAGGACCGTGCCTTCGGGGCTATAGTTTATGGGGGATATGTATGTGAAAGACGCCATGACGACAAACCTATTCGAAATTGTGCCCTAAGGGCCAATCATTGTACTTTGAACATTATTATTTTAATAAAATTTCTCCATTCTATTATCATATTATTTGCATGTTAACTGTGATAATTGTATCCTTGGATAATTCATAAAGATTGTCCTAAAATGTCCCTGGTCGGTCATCTATGCGGAAGCAGAGATGAAACAAGACCAATATGACTTTGATAAGATATGGAGATACGAATCAAAGTCTTAGGCACTTGTAAGAGTACAAGGTGCTGGACCGACCCACTATGAGAAAGCTACATGGATCAAGTCATAAGCTTTTCTCATATATAACCACGTTACAATGCCCTTAGACCTGAGGTCATCATGGATTCCTACATGAGAGTTGCTAAGCTTTGAACTAATCAAAAGTCACTTTTGACCAGGTGATGATAAAGGCTACGTCGGGCTTAGTGGTTTTTCATTCAGAGGAATATGAATGATCAAGATGGAATTTGTCCCTCACATTAGTAGAGAGATATTACTGGGCCCCTCGATGAGTGAGTCTGAGAAATGTATGGCCATACTATGATGAAAGGAGTTTCTGTCTCTGTTATCAGGCTACTCAGGAATCGAGAAAGTAATGGTCAGGAACAAGAGGATGACATTATCCATGCCTTATCCTTGATCGATATATCGTGTGACAAAAGGGATGTGACATGGTTGTATGAAAGGTTGCATTGTGATAACGATTCTCATATGAATTGGGTAGTCGTAATGTCTTGCTAGAGGCCGCTTGCGACTTTTGGGTTAATATAGTTATTGGCCCACTGCCAACTTCATATGGGCCTACAGGGTCGCACACAAGAATGGCCCAACACGAGATAATGTTTAATTTAGGGTGGATGAATTTTATATTTATATATATAATATAAAATTCATTAATAATATTATATAGATATATATTTTTTCGAAATATATATATCTTATATCTATATATATATGTATATATATTATATGATATTATTATATTTAATAATATTATATAGATATATTTTTTTTTTGAAATATATATCTTATATATATATATATATGTATATATATTATATGATATTATTATATTGTGTTAGTTTTAAATTTAATTTATTAAGATATATTAAATTTAATAACTAACATGATAGAGGTATAGTATCCCAGATTTAATTTATGAAGATAAATTAAATCTAATGACTCTTTATTTGGATTAAATAAATAGGTTAAATTAAAACTGTTGGACAGATTTAATTTAAACTGGATTTATTTAATTAACTCATCAAGATAATTAATTGTTAATTAATTTCGAAATTAATGATGATTAATTTTGAAATTTGAAAATAGCCCTCATAGGTTATAAACTTGATAGAGCAGATATATTCATACGCACATGAGAATTGAGAGCCGCAAGTGAAACCCTAGGAGACATTAGAGGCGCTAGCACGCAGTCTCGGTTGGAGAGCATTCGTGTGGATACCGATAGGGGGAGCGGACCTGACGTGTTGGCTCCTAGAGATCGTGAAAACTTTGAATCATCAAAAAGGTATGAATCCTTCCAACTTGGTTTAAACGCCGTTGATAGATCCTCGATTAGGATCGGAGAAAATTTTTAAATTTCTTCCACTGTGCCTACCGATCCTAACAAAATTAGAGTTTGCGATGTGTGTTGATATGTGGATGTGAATACAGCTGGGATAGCTGAAGCATGTGTGCAAGCGACGAAAGCTGAGGTATTCTTGCAATGTGTATGCACCGCCACGCCAATAGTCCCTGAGTCGCTAACAACGGTTCGGGTAAGGGCTGTGTACCTTCCCGGCGGAGAAAGAGGATGAGGGTGGGGTGTGACAGTAGTAACACTTTCTCTTATATTGCATGTAATGTATGGTATGTATGCTTTATCATTGTTATGTGATCGTTGTGGATGTCACGCATCTTGTGGATCTTGTGATGTTGGTCATGCATCTTGTGGATCTTGTGACGTTGGTCACGCATCTTGTGGATCTTATGACGTTGGTTACGCATCTTGTGGATCTTGTGATACTGGTCACACATCTTGTGAATCTTGTGACGTCGGTCACACATCTTATGGATCTGTGACGTCGGTCACGCATCATGTATATACAGTCGTGAGTGTTGTCGCTTGTGGCATAGACCACGCATCATTGTGGTAGGTAAATACAGCTTTGGAGCTGTTATCTTGTGACAATCGTTATGTAGAAGTGGTGATGTTCATCATATTCTTCTTAATTTAGCAGACATATTAAACAGAGAAAAAGAGTGTTATTCTCTTAGGAATCTGACGTTAAAAGACCCTATTTTTTAGTTTATAAGAAAACTGGATAGGAAGCAAATCCTTGATTCATAGAAAGCGTTCAAGCAGTTACTGGACGCAAAACCAAAGGAAGATGTGAGCCAAAATCACAACTACTGTGCATAATCATGCTTCTATTTAATCTATCTTATATTTTCTATAGCTTTTGTTTAATCTGTCTTATATTTTCCGTAGCTTTTGTTTAATCTGTCTTATCTTTTCTGTAGCTTTTGTCTAATATGTCTTATCTTTTAAGCACCTTTTGTCTTCTCTTTTCAGTAACTTTTGACTTTCTTTCCTCTTCTTCTTCACGGAAATTACGCCGGTCATTCGTGTCAGAAGTTTTTCAAAAATGCGTGATTTGTATGATTTTGTTGTCGCTGTTTTATTAGTATAAATATGTACTCTTCCACTTGTAAATATGCATTCTTCTACTTGTGAACACAAATGGTCTGGGAGAAAGAAAAAGAAAAAGAGTATCACACAAAAATGTAGGTTTACACCTATTTGCATTTTATATGAAACTGATTCGGGCAAGAATGGAGAGTTTGTCACTACAGCAAAAAAAACTTGGAATCGTATTAGCTGCCAGAAAGATCAACTTTGTATACGGGGGAGGTATCCAGGGCCTAAGGGGAAGTATGGTCATTTCTGCATCAATAAATGGAAGCAAGGGTTTGAGTGTAAGGGTAAAGGATTTGGAAGCTCACATCTTTTCCTTAGGACAAGAGTTACAGGTTTCGAGCTTGCCTGAACAAATAGAACGAATGTTCTACCATGCTCAAGCTTTCATTACTCTACCAGGTGGTTTGGAGACGTTGGATGGCATTTCTAGTGTTGCATATTGGGCTAAATTAAACTTTTACAAAAAGCCATTAGGATTGTTAAATGTTCATGGTTTTTATGATGATCTGTTGTCTTTTTTTGATAATGATGTGGAAACAGGATTCATACCCCAAGTGACTTGTTATTCCATAATTTTTGCACCAACTGCTGATCAGCTGCTCGATCAATTGTAAACCTATGAATCTCACCCAGATCTATTAGTCAGCAAATAAGTGGGCAATCTTCAGATAGCAATCAGAAGCAGAATCCAGATACCACTCTTCGGTTGTAACTTTCATTAATCTTTTGGTTTTACTTTTAGCATTTTTGTTTATTGTGTATTTATGTAGTAAAAAAAACTTTCTCTAGGCTTTAGAAGACATTAAGGACAATGTTTGATTTAGGATGGGGGAGGAATCGTAAAAAAAAATTAGTTAGTTAGTAAAAACCATTAGATGCATGGGGTGTGAAAAAATGGCAGAGTAAAGAGTTATTCTCAACTCTTGAGATGTATTTTATTAGTTGCATGTTTTTGTTCTTTTCTTAAAAAAAGAGTAAAAGTAAAAAAAAAAATCATTCTGTTTAAGTGCTTTGTAATTATTTTAAGAAGTATATAAGTTTTAAAAAGGGATCAATTGAATTTTGAGATTTTATAGCATGAATGAACAACTGATTGTTACAAATGGTGATAAATTTTGAAATTGAATGAACTAAGTTTAAAAGTCCCTAACCATGAGCTTTTCAGCCTATAATGATTATTTCTCTTGTGTGTGATATTCACCTATTAAGTTGTCACTCTAGAACTTGCTTTAAATCTGGTTGAAATTACATCTCACATGCACATTCAAAAATGATAAAGGCATTCATTTTTTTTAGCCAGAGCCAAACAGTCAACCTTGCAATTATATCATTGCTTAGCCCCTTTGAGCCTAATTGACTGTTTCTTTGTTTTCAACCCACTAAATGTGGTTTAATGATATATCAAGTGCTTTTACCTAATTTTAAAGATTAGTAGAGCATTTGAAATTCTTGTGAAATGGGCTTTTGACAAGTTTGGGGTGTACATAACATCAACTTTAGAGTTGCAGAGTTTTATGCAAAAAGAAAAAAAATGAAAAAAAAATTAAATATTTGAATTGTGGGTTGTTGTGATGAGATAAATTTATAAGTAGCCTATTTTTCAATTGTTCTATTAAATTTCTTAAATGTAATCTTTCATACCATGTTTTATATTCCTTTTACCTTAACCCTATTACAACCTTTAATAAGTTCTTTTGATTTAATTATGCATGTGAATTAGGTAGTGGAGATTGAGGTTTTGTAGCAAGTCTATGTTATTGCAATTTTTTTGTTGAATTTGAGGGAAACACTTACTTTAAAACACTTGAAAGATTGAGAGAATGAGTTATAAGTACGAACTCGATTTATACATTTTCAATTAAAGTTACTAGTTTATATTTTCATTGATTCATGAATATTATGATCTCTTTATTTTTCAATTGTGTTCTTGCTTATGACTTGACACTTCTGATTTTGTTGGAAGCACTTATTAGTCACTCCTTGTCCGAGGACGTCCAAGAGCTAAGTGTGGGGGAATTTGATAAGTAAAATATTTGCATATTTATTTTCCTTTATATGATGATTTTGTGGACGCTATTTGAGATTAATATAATAAATTTTAGTGTAATCGATAAATAAACAATATCAGAGGTCTCTAAGTTTGTAGCGGTTTTGTACCGTAACTGCTACAGAACATCAAAAGTTTTTGTAATTTGTAGCAGTTATTAAAGAATCGCTACAAAGTTTAGCCACCCTAGCTTCTTTGTAGCGGTTGATATAGTAGTTATTTCAAGAACCGCTATAAATTCCGCCACTATATAAACCCCTCGCCTCCATTCATTTTTCTATTTGGCCATTTTGTTTCCTGAAGTTTCTCTAAGTGTTTTCTTTTAGATTTGAGCGTTCAGATGTCTGTGGAAGAGTTTTTGCTGTAGTATTTCTCATTATTTGTACTTGAGGTACGAAGACAATACGTATTTTATTTGTATTTTTATTTTTATTATATTTTTGCATAATAATGTGACTAAAATGTTTTTTTCTAAATTTTTGTAGTTGATATGGCTTCAAGACAGGATAAGGGAAGGAGCCCGAGGTTTCCAAACCGATTTTACGAATGGCAATAGTAAAGCAGGGGGCAACGCAGAGGGAGGGCGACCGCGGCATTTCAGCTCATCCCCCCACAGGAGTCAACCCTACCACAGCCATCGCAAACGATCCCACAGGAGATAACAGCACCAGAGGTGCCTAATTTAGGGGAGGGAGATATCAGTGTTGATGATTATGACGCGAATAAGGACTTCGAGATCTCGATTGAGATCAGAGAGATGGAGCAGTTCCTCAATGAGGAGAAGGCGCGGGAGCAAAACAACCCACGAGGGTCATCTTCGCGGTCTACTGGGTTTGAGGTGCATGTCCAAGGTAAATAATTTTTTTATTTAATAAATTATTTTTTAAAATTCAAAATGTTAAATTTGAATTACAATTTATCTAACATGCGGTAAATTGTGTAGATGAGCAAGGGAACGTGTCCACAAGAAGGCTGGACGTGGTCGGTTTGAACAGCATGGACCGGACACTACGAGTTGTAGTGTCGTGGAATGAGGGCACAAACCAACCCATCGACAATGGGGCTCACCTATTCAACTGCTTCCTGAATGACCTAGGCTCAAATTGGATGCAGTTTCCTCTTCACTTCAGGACGTGGAGGAATGTTCTGAAGGGGCCAAAGGACCTAGCGTGGGAGTAGGTGGTGCAGGTAATTAATAGTATTTAATTAATATTTTTTGTAATTAATTCTATTTAATTAATATTTTTTAAAAGGATTTTTGTAATTATTGATATTTAAATAATTTTTTTACAGCTGCAGTTTGTCGTCTAGGCCAACCGAAAGAGGTGCACCCTGATGAAGATGGGTGGCGGCTGGAGGAACAGGAGGAATCGTCTCTTCCACAGTGTAGATAAGGATGGGACAATGCCTCTGGAGCAACTCATCGAGAGCGTCCCGCCAAAAGACTGGGCGAGTTTCGTCCAGTTCAAGAGGAGCGCTGAGGGGCAGGTAATGTATTTATTAGATTATTTATATATAATTTTGTAATTGTTATTTATTAAATTATAATTTAAATTTAATTAATTTTAATTTAAAATTTATTAATTTTAAATATTTTATATTATTTTAATACATTTAATTTTTTTTTTCTAAGCGCTTTCTCAGAGGAACACTAAGTGCCGTGGGCAACAAACGATCCACCACACAGCAGGATCAAAGACCTTTGTTGTCACTTAT
The DNA here is from genome assembly GCA_963855925.1 of Inga laurina. Taxonomy (NCBI): domain Eukaryota; kingdom Viridiplantae; phylum Streptophyta; class Magnoliopsida; order Fabales; family Fabaceae; genus Inga; species Inga laurina. The sequence goes on along the minus strand of OY979702.1, from coordinate 37,961,484 downwards.
AGTGAGCTGGTAACTTTTCATAATATCACTGACTTTTAGCTGGTTATTTCATCATACTAATTGAATTTTGTAATTGTTTTAGGAGAGGAAGGCATAGCAGGAGAAACGTCAGACGGAATATGGGGAGTTGTACGCTATCACACACAGACATCATGATGGGACTCCGACCTCTTAGCAGGAAGAGGTGGCCATTGTAAGTAATTTCATTATTATAATTTTTAAAAAACTGACTTAATAATGAAAAATGCTAATAAGTAATTGTTTCATAAAATAGCAGGAGCGAATGCAGCAGTTGCAGGCTGAGCTGCGAGAGACCCAGGCCGAGGAGTCACAGGGGTCAATAGACTTGACGGCTCCTTTGAAGGCGGGTCTGGGTCAGGCTGAGCACCCAGACGCGTGTGGGGTATGGGGATAGGCGCCAAACCTAGCATGGTCTACGACAGGAGCGCCACCTCTAAGGCTGGCAGCTATAGAGGGGTCAGACGTCTGAGGGACAAGTCTGTTAAGCAGCTGTGGTCAGATTTGGCAAGGACATAGGCTGCAGTGGCTGAGCAACAGCAGCAGATGCAGAAAATGCAGGAGCAAGCTGATCTCATCTACGCTCAGCAGACGTTGTAACCCTCTGACTTTAAGCACGTAATTATAATTCGATAACACATATTTAAATTGGATTAGAGACCATTGGATGCTTTAACCTCGTTTTAAACTTTATGTCTCACAGTAAAATTTTTACAAAACTTTCAAAACTCTTTTTCCCATCCAGGTCTCAATTTCAATATTCGAATATAATTACATGTGCAGTTAATATACATTCAATCATATCAGAGTGTATAACCGCATCCCCAGCAACTCCCGGGTTCTATGCATAAAAACCTGAAGGTTTATAAGTATACACTAGGGGATTACACAACCAAAATCGAATGTAGTATTCCTGATTCAGAATATACAGTAATCCCGAGTTCAAAATACATAACCAAAGTTTCCAATTCAACTATATACCCCCAAGGGTCCTAGTTGCTCTGGGTTGGCCGCTTCTCCTTTGAGCCACACGCCCTGTCTGAAATGTTAGTCATAAGAAAGAATGAGATTCGAGAGAATCTCAGTAGTAACAAACCACTCACACAATGCATAAATACAAAGCATGTACATAAATCACAAACAGCAACAGCAGCAGCAATTCACAGATACATGGTTTTCACCACAAACGACAGCACTCACGGCTGTATACACAATACGACAGCTCTTGCTGTAATCAACATCACGACAGCTTACGCTGTAATCACAATAACGATAGCTTACGCTGTAAACGACAGCTTGCGCTGTAAACGACAGCTATCACCAGCTGTAACTGTAGTAGCATCAGAAATCATCATAAAACAGTGATACAACACACATACAGTGCATTACACAAAGTATAAGAGAGAGAGAGAGAGTCACTACCTTGTCCTTTCTTGAAGTCCTTCGGCGCAGTTGGCTCTCGAGGGCGGCAAATATCGAATCCTACAATTCCAAATGCACCATTTAGACACTTCCATAGTGTTACTTGGGGTTATATGAGTCTATAATGAAAATTTACAAAAATACCCCCGGGGACCCGGCCTGGGCCCGCCGTACCCGGTCCGGTTGCACTTTTCCCGAAATTCTAATCTGGGCTATCCTAACATATTTCCGCCCAAGGAATCCATTTTCGGACTCGGAATTATCAAATTCAATGTTAAATTACAAATTTACCCTTGGCAGCCCCACTTTAAGGGTTTTAGGGGCGTTTTCGTAATTATGCTTTTTCGGCCTTTTCCGAAAAAGTGACCAACTGTAACCCCACCTAATTTTCGCCCCTGAACTCAATGGAACCATCAAATCATTGAAAATCCAACTCTAAGACCCATTTCTAGAGCTGGCCGAAATTTATGAGTTCTCCGGGGAAAATCGGGGTTTTACGATTTCGGCTCCGTAAACACGTTCCTTTCTACTCCTAACCACTTTATTAACCATTACATTAGGTTACAACTAACATTAAGACCCAATTTGGGCAGCATAACCCCTAGGCCATAACATTTCCAAACTTTAAAACCAATGGCAATCCGGCGAAATTTCACCGATTAAATTGCCCACAACAGCCAGAATAAGCAATATACGAAAGTTTGGAAGTTACCTCAAGCTCCTAATAGCTTCTCCTTGACTTGGCTGAAAACCCTAGCCTCTTGAACACCAAATTTGCTTCTCAACACCTTAAATAACATAGAAGAGAAGCTTAGGAACAAGGTTATACGCGTTAGGAGCTAGATCGTCGGAGAAATCGGCTTACCTTGTGAGATTTCTCCTCTTTCTCTCTCTAAGAGCTCTCAAACGTCTCTCTCTCTTTTCAGCTGAAACTCACGACAGAAAATGAGAGCTGAAGAAGATGAGAACATATTTAATTCCATGCTGATGTCATCTTTTATTGAGATGATGTCATAATTCCCATTTTCGGATTTTCTGGCAGATTTTCTGGCCAAATTTGAAAACACATAACTAATTCTAGAAAACTCAAAATGAGGTGATTCCAAAGCCAAATGAAAGATATTTAAGTCCTCTTCATAGGAAAAATATTGGCCATTACTAAAAATCACCACACAATTCCAGAATTACATAAAACTTATCACTGCCCCAAAACAGAGTTCAGTTTCCATCCCAAACTTTGGATAGTCATATCTCCTAGTTCACAAAACGAAATGGAACAAATTATATGTCCATTTTGAAGCTTGAGATGTGAAATATAAGACTGGAAAGTTTTAGAATTTTTAGACACCATGTGGTTATTCAAAACGTTCACACAAACGGACTGCCTAGAATAGAATTTCACTGGACAGAATTTTAGATTTTGCATCTTTGCTTCCATTGGTTCCATTTTCATACCAAACATCATTCCCACATAAATTTTCACAAGGAAGCCATTGTAATCATTAAAATATCCAAATTCCATCACACATTCTTCAAAAGTGTTTATTCAACAATAATTACATCCACTTTTGAAGTCATTAGCCCTTAATCACTTTTTGGGATATTACATTTCTCCCCCCGTAAAATAAATTTCGTCCTCGAAATTTGTCACACAACTTGAGCCATAAACTCCGGATAACGTCTTCGCATATCCGCTTCCGCTTCCCAAGTTGCTTCCCTCTGAGTCATTCCCTTCCATATCACCTTCACAAATGGAATGTTTCGGTGTCTGAGCCGTCATTCTTCTTTATCAATGATCTGTTCTGGCTCTATCGCATATGTGAAGTTGTCTTGTAACTCAACTTCTTCATATTCAACAATGTGAGATGGATCCGGTTGGTACTTCTTCAATTGGGAAACATGAAACACGTCATGGAGCCTACTCAAGTTCGGGGGTAGGGCTACTCGATAAGCAACAGGCCCAATCCTCTCAAGGATTTCAAAAGGACCTATATATCTCGGGCTCAGCTTCTTCCTCTTGATGGCTCGCCCAATGCCCGTAATTGGTGATACTCTCAGGAATATGTAATCACCAACCTCAAATTCTAGAGTCCTTCTCCTCTTGTCAGTATAACTTTTCTGTCGACTCTGCACTGCAAGGAGCCTCTTACGAATGATCTGAATCTGTGCTGAGGTTTGATCAACCAAATCTGGCCCATAAAGCTTCCTTTCGGATAATTCATTCCAGCATAAAGGTGATTGACACCGTCTTCCATACAACGCTTCATACAGAGCCATTTGGATGCTCGCATGATAGCTATTGTTGTAAGCGAACTCAGCCAGTGGAAGGAAACGATCCCAACTTCCTTTAAAGTCGAGAACACAAGCTCGCAACATATCTTCCAGCGTCTGAATTATTCTCTCAGATTGTCCATCCGTTTGAGGATGATAAGCCGTACTGAATCTCAGTTGAGTACCTAAGGCTTCATGCAATGCTTTCCAAAACTTCGAAGTAAATCGTGGATCTCAATCGGAAATGATGTTTTTCGGAACACCATGAAGTTTGACAATCTCTCGGATATAAATCTCCGCTAGTTTATCAAGAGAATAACCAGCATTGATTGGTATGAAGTGGGCTGACTTCGTTAACCGATCCATAATTACCCAGATCGCATCATAGTTTCTGATCCTGGGTAATGCCACAACCAAATCCATGGTCACGCTTTCCCATTTCCATTCCGGAATCTCAGGACTCTGAAGTAAACCAGGCGGTCTCTGGTGCTCGATTTTCACTTTCTGACAAGTGAGACACCTTGCAACATATTTGGTCACGTCACTCTTCAAACCCGACCACCAATACACCGATTTCAGATTCTGATACATCTTGGTCATACCAGGATGAAGAGTATATCGGCTCTTGTGTGCCTCATCCAGAATCTTCTGCCTCAACTCTGCCTTAAGTGGAATGCAGACTCTTTTCTGGTAACGAACCAATCCACGAGGCGATATGTCGTAGCCTGAAACTTCTCCCTATTTGATTCGAGTCAAATTGCGCTGTATCCAGTCTCTTGACTCTGAGCTTCTTCAATTTCCACCCTTAGATCACTCTCCTCTTGAGAAATAGTGTAATTGGCATAGATGATCTGGTTTGTCAAATTTAAATCACGGAAATCTTCAATCAATTTCCTTTCTTGTATCATCATAGCTGCAACTGTAATATCCCAAAAAGTGATTAAGGGCTAATGACTTCAAAAGTGGATGTAATTATTGTTGAATAAACACTTTTGAAGAATGTGTGATGGGAATTTGGATATTTTAATGATTCCAATGGATTCCTTGTGAAAATTTATGTGGGAATGATGTTTGGTATGAAAATGGAACCAATGGAAGCAAAGATGCAAAATCTAAAATTATGTCCAGTGAAATTCTATTCTGGGCAGTCCGTTTGTGTGAACGTTTTTAATGACCAAATGGTATCTACAAATTCTGAAATTTTCCAGTCTTATAGTTCACATCTCAAGCTTCAAAATGGACATATAATTTGTGCCATTTCGTTTTGGGAATTGGGAGATATGACTGTCCAAAGGTTGAGGTCGAAAATGGACTCTGTTCTGGGGCAGTGATGAACTTTGTGTGATTCTGGAATTTTGTGGTGATTTCTAATAATGGTCCATATTTTTCCTATAAAGAGGACTTAAATACCTTTCATTTGGCTTTGGAATCACCTCATTTCAAGTTTTCTAGAATTAGTTATGATTTTTCAAAGTTTGGGCAGAAAATCTGCCAGAAAATCCGAAAATGGGATTATGACATCATCTCATTAAAAGATGATGTCAGCATGGAATTACATATGTTATCATCTTCCTCAGCTCATTTCTGTCGCACACAACAGCTGAAGCAAGAAAAAAAAAACGTGGAGAGAGCTTGGAGAAAAGAGAGAAAAAGAGGAAGGAATCTCGCAAGGTAAGCCGATTTCTCCGACGATTTAGCTCCTAACGCGTATAACTCCGATCCTAAGCTACTCCTTTTTGTTCTTTAAGGTTTGGAAGCTCAAAATCTGTTGTTGAGCACTTAGGGTTTTCAGCAATATTTGGGAAAAGCTTGTGGGAGCTTGAGGTAACTTCCAAACTTTCGTATATTGCTTATTCTGGCTGTTGTGGGCAATTTAATCGGTGAAATTTCGCCGGATTGCCATTGGTTTTAAAGTTTGGAAATGAGGTGGCCTAGGGGTTATGCTGCCCAAATTGGGTCTTAATGTTAGTTGTAACCTAATGTAATGGTTAATAAAGTGGTTAGGAGTAGAAAGGAACGCATTTACGGAGCCGAAATCGTAAAACCCCAATTTTTCCCGGAGAACATGTATATTTCGGCCAAGGCTGTAAATGGGTCTTAGAGTTGGATTTTCAATGATTTGATGATTCTATTGGATTCAGTGGGCGAAAATAGGTGGGGTTACAGTTGGGCACTTTTTCAAAAAAGGCCGAGAAAGCATAATTACGGAAACACCCCTAAAACCCTAAAAGTAGGGCTGCCAAGGGCAATTTCGTAATTTGATATTGAATTTGATAATTCTGAGTACGGAAATGGATTCCTTGGGTGGAAATATGTTAGGATAGCCCATATTAGAATTTCGAGAAAAGTGCAACCGGTCCGGGTATGGCGGGCCCAGGCCGGGTCCCCGGGGGTATTTTTGTAAATTTTCATTATAGACTCATATAACCCTAAGTAACACTATGGAAGTGTCTAAATAGTGCATTTGGAATTGTAGGATTCGATATTTGCCGCCCTCGTGAGCCAACTACGCCAGCGAACGTCAGAAAGGAACGAGGTAGTGACTTTTCTTTTGTACCATATATGATGCATTGTATGTGTGTTATATCGTTGATTTTTAATGAATTCGTATGCTGCGACATCTGTGGATTTGTGTTAGCACTGTCATTCCAATAGTCCCTGAGTAGCTAACAACGGTTCGGGTTAGGGCGGTGTGCCTTCCCGGCGGAGAAAGGGGATGAGGATGAGGTGTGATATATGTGATTATGTGAGCCGAAAGGCTATTTGTGGAGGCCGACGGGCCATTTGTGAAAGCCGAATAGCTGTATGGGCTATAAGGCTATACGTATGCACTGCCACGCCAATAGTCCCTGAGTAGCTAACAACGGTTCAGGATAGGCGGTGTGCCTTCCCGGCGGAGAAAGGGGATGAGGGTGGAGTGTGATTTGTGGTGCTGCTGCTGTATGATGATTTGCTTACATGCTGTGTGCTTATGTGTGGTATAAATGTTTTGTTACTACTGGGATTCTCTTGAATCTCATTCTTTCCTTTAACTAACCTTTCAGACAGGGCGAGTGGCTCTAAGGAGAAGCGTACGACCCGGAGCGGTTAGAATCCTGTAGGGACATTTATTTTGGTTATGTTGGTTAAACCTGTTGGACAGGGTGTCTGTATATTATGTTGGTTGTAAAGAATAGTTGAACGTAGTTGTGTAGTCCCCTATATGGAGGTTGTAAACCCTTTTTGTGTATGAATGGAACTCGGGGGTTGCCGGGATTGCTATTAGATATTCTGATATGAATGAATGTGAATTAACTGCACAGGTGATTATATTCGATAATTGAACTTGAGGCCGGAATAGGAAAGAAGTTTTGAAAATTTTATAAAGTCCCTACTTCACAGGGAGTTCTAAATGAGTTTTGAACTATTCGACGGTCTCTAAACCAATTTAATTACGTAATATCGAATTATAATTACGCTATTTAAGGCAGGGGGTTACAGCAACGAGAACAGTCTTTCGGCTAAGAGCATCAGCGACTACATTTGCCTTACCCAGATGATATTTTATTTCCAGGTCGTAGTCCTTAAGCAATCCCATCCAGCGGCGCTATCTCATATTCAATTCTTTTTGATCATACAGATATTTGAGACTCTTGTGGTCGCAGTACAATTCCACAGTCACACCATACAGGTAATGACACCAAATCTTCAAAGCAAATACAATGGCCGCAAGCTCCAGATCATGAGTGGGATAGTTCAATTCATGAGGTCTGAGCTGTCGAGAGGCGTAGGCCACCACACGTCCCTGCTGCATAAGGACACACCCTAATCCCTGCCCACTGGCATCAGAATACACAACGTATGTCAAACTGGGATCGGGTAAAATCAACACAGGTGCCGTCATCAACCTCTCCTTCAGCTCCACAAAACAGTTTTCACATTTCTCATCCCACACAAACGGTTGATCCTTTCTTGTGAGCTTGGTCATCGGCAACGCAATATGGGAGAAATTTTGGATAAATCTCCGATAATAACCAGCAAGACCCAGAAAACTGCATATTTCCGCTATAGATTCTGGCTTCTTCCAGTCCAGTACTGCTTCCACTTTACTGGGATCCACAGAGACCCCTTCATGCGAGATAACATGGCCTAAGAATTTCACTTCTGATAGCCAGAACTCGCACTTGCTCAATTTAACATATAGTTGTTTCTCATGTAATGTAGTCAATACAACTCTCAAATGATGCTCATGCTCCTCCATACTCTTGGAATATATCAGAATGTCATCGATAAACACAACAACAAACTGATCCAAATATTGTCGAAAGATACGGTTCATGTAATCCATGAAAATCGCAGGCGCATTGGTTAGCCCAAATGGCATCACCAAGAACTCATAGTGATCGTACCTGGTCCGAAAAGCAGTCTTCGGAACATCTTCTGCTTTCACTCGTAGCTGATGATACCCTGACCTTAGATCAATCTTCGAAAATACACACGAACCGGATAGTTGATCTAAAAGGTCATCGATTCGGGGAAGAGGGTACTTGTTCTTAATAGTAACTTTATTTAGTTCTCTGTAGTCGATACACAATCGAAGACTCCCATCTTTCTTCTTTACAAACAACACTGGAGCTCCCCAAGGCGACACACTGGGTCTAATGAACCCTTTTTCAAGCAAGTCTTCTATTTGTTTCTTTAACTCCACCATTTCATTTAGGGCCATCCGATATGGGGCCTTAGATATAGAGCCAGCTCCAGGCACAATATCGATTGGAAATTGAACTTCCCTTTCTAGAGGTAATCCGCTCAAATCATCCAGAAACACCTCAGGAAATTCATTTACCACGGGTATATTATTCAAGGTCTCACCAGTTTCCCCTTACACAGAGAAAAACACCACATAACCCTGGCAACCCTTTTTAAGATACTTTTCAGCTTTGGCTGCAGCAAGGAAATTCATACTAGAATCCACAACTTCAGCCCTCTGAGAAACAGGATATACTATCCTCTTATTCCCACAATCAAGTAATACATTATTTGCCGTTAACCAATCAAAACCCAAAATAACTTCCAATTGGTAAAGCGGAAAACATATAAGATCTATAATAGATTGGTGCCCTTCCACAGTTATGACACAACTCAAACAAGCTTCTGTGGTTAAGGTCTTAACACCCATTGGAGTTGACACTACTAATTCAAATGGTAACTTATGTACATGCATTCCCAGGCGCTTCACGCAATCATAGGCAATGAAGGAGTGACTTGCACCCGAATCATACAAAACTTGCAACAGATGGCCATTAAGAAGAATATTACCTTGTATCAGCTCAGGAGATTTACGGGTCTCTTCGTGGGTCATACCAAATACTCGGCCCTGTGTCTTCGGTCTCTGGTCTGGTCGTGGCTCTTTGCAGTCAGCAGCAGTATGGCCCACACACTTACAATTGTAACATATTATTTTGCCATCACATGTTTTACCCTGGTGTGGTTGATTACAGCGACGACAAATCCACGGTGCAAAATATGTTCTTTGCTGGTCACGGCTCCCAGACTGGTAGGGCTTCTTACCACTTCCAGATGAAGATCCTTGCCCCTTTCGCTTCTGTGAGGTAGCACCCTTACTAGGTTCATTGCGATGGCTAATAGCTCTGGCAGGATACAATTCTCTCAAGTTGTTCTCTGTAATTCTGCACTGTTCAACCGCCTTGTTGAACTTAGTAAATTGGTGAGTAGCTAGGCGTTTCCTCAACTCTCGCCTCAGACCGCGAATGAGCATATCAGAACTCCATTCTTCGTCATCCTTGTACCGAAGGTAAGAGGAGTACCGAGCCAACCGAACAAAATGGGACAAGTAATCATCGAAGTTCTCTATGTCCCCTTGTCTAATGTTGAGAAATTCTGTCTCCTTCTCGAGTCTCACCGATTTGGGAAAATACTTCTCGTTGAACTCTTGTTGAAAAAATTCCCAAGTCAATAGCATTTCTTTGCTCTTCAATGTTAGGGCGATATTCCGCCACCAACGGTCTGCATCCCCTTCGAGCTTATAAACGGCCAGTCGTGGCTTCACCTCATCCGGGCAACCAAGAACCTCAAATATTTTCTCCAGCCTATTCATCCAATCTTCGGCTGCTTGAGGGTCAAACCTTCCTCTGAACGCCGGAGGCAGATGCTTGCAGAATCTAGTGACCCAAAACTGAAGGTCTCTGTCCTCTCTAAGCGGCATCCCATATGATTCTTGATTTGGAATAGCATGAGCTGGGGATTCTAGTGGTCTTGTTGATCCTTCTGCAGTGTCCTCATGTCGAGTTTCTTCTTGAGTTTCCTCCGGAGTGGACTGAACCAGACCTTCCTTGTTCTTCGCTTTCTCTGCTCTGAGCTCTTCTCTCAGCTCAGTTATCATATCTCTTTGATCCCGGATTAAACCCATCAGCTCTTGCATAGGATCTGGTGGATTATCATTGACGACCTCCACCTCTGGGTCTACACGCGGAATATTGGGGCGTCCTCTAGTTTTCTTCACTCTACAAACAACTTGCCCCATTAATTTAGCAGAGATAGTATGCACATATAGTCACAAAACTCATATATATATCCATGTCAATAAAACATACAAGTGCATACACAACAATCATTCACAGATATCCCTACTACTATCTAAGGGATCTATCCTAGCTACCTCTACCCTTGCCAGGAACTACAGCTCTGATACCAAAATGTAACCCCCTGACTTTAAACACATAATTATAATTCGATAACACATATTTAAATTGGATTAGAGACCATTGGATGCTTTAACCTCGTTTTAAACTTTCTGTCTCAGAGTAAAATTTTTACAAAACTTTCAAAACTCTTTTTCCCATCCAGGTCTCAATTTCAATATTCGAATATAATTACATGTGCAGTTAATATACATTCAATCATATCAGAGTGTATAACCGCATCCCCGGCAACTCTCGGGTTCTATGCATAAAAACCTGAAGGTTTATAAGTATACACTAGGGGATTACACAACCAAAATCGAATGTAGTATTCCTGATTCAGAATATACAGTAATCCCGAGTTCAAAATACATAACCAACGTTTCCAATTCAACTATATACCCCCAAGGGTCCTAGTTGCTCCGGGTTGGCCGCTTCTTCTTTGAGCCACACGCCCTGTCTGAAATGTTAGTCATACGAAAGAATGAGATTCGAGAGAATCTCAGTAGTAACAAACCACTCACACAATGCATAAACACAAAGCATGTACATAAATCACAAACAGCAACAGCAGCAGCAATTCACAGATACATGGTTTTCACCACAAACGACAGCACTCACGGCTGTATACACAATACGACAGCTCTTGCTATAATCAACATCACGACAGCTTATGCTGTAATCACAATAACGACAGCTTGCGCTGTAAACGACAACTATCACCAGTTGTAACTGTAGCAGCATCAGAAATCATCATAAAACAGTGATACAACACACATACAGTGCATTACACAAAGTATAAGAGAGAGAGAGAGTCACTACCTTGTCCTTTCCTGACGTCCTTCGGCGCAGTTGGCTCCCGAGGGCGGCAAATATCGAATCCTACAATTCCAAATGCACCATTTAGACACTTCCATAGTGTTACTTGGGGTTATATGAGTTTATAATGAAAATTTACAAAAATACCCCCGGGGACCCGGCCTAGGCTCGCCGTACCCGATCCGGTTGCACTTTTCCCGAAATTCTAATCTGGGCTATCCTAACATATTTCCGCCCAAGGAATCCATTTTCGGACTCAGAATTATCAAATTCAATGTTAAATTACAAATTTACCCTTGGCAACCCCACTTTAAGGGTTTTAGGGGCGTTTTCGTAATTCTGCTTTTTCGGCCTTTTCCGAAAAAGTGACCAACTGTAACCCCACCTAATTTTCGCCCCTGAACTCAATGGAACCATCAAATCATTGAAAATCCAACTCTAAGACCCATTTCTAGAGCTGGCCGAAATTTATGAGTTCTCTAGGGAAAATCGGGGTTTTACGATTTCGGCTCCGTAAACGCGTTCCTTTCTACTCCTAACCACTTTATTAACCATTACATTAGGTTACAACTAACATTAAGACCCAATTTGGGCAGCATAACCCCTAGGCCATAACATTTCCAAACTTTAAAACCAATGGCAATCCGGCGAAATTTCACCGATTAAATTGCCCACAACAGCCAGAATAAGCAATATACGAAAGTTTGGAAGTTACCTCAAGCTCCTAATAGCTTCTCCTTGACTTGGCTGAAAACCCTAGCCTCTTGAACACCAAATTTGCTTCTCAACACCTTAAATAACATAGAAGAGAAGCTTAGGAACAAGGTTATACGCGTTAGGAGCTAGATCGTCGGAGAAATCGGCTTACCTTGTGAGATTTCTCCTCTTTCTCTCTCTAAGAGCTCTCAAACGTCTCTCTCTCTTTTCAGCTGAAACTCATGACAGAAAATGAGAGCTGAAGAAGATGAGAACATATTTAATTCCATGCTGATGTCATCTTTTATTGAGATGATGTCATAATTCCCATTTTTGGATTTTCTGGCAGATTTTCTGGCCAAATTTGAAAAATCATAACTAATTCTAGAAAACTCAAAATGAGGTGATTCCAAAGCCAAATGAAAGATATTTAAGTCCTCTTCATAGGAAAAATATTGTCCATTACTAAAAATCACCACACAATTCCAGAATTACATAAAACTCATCACTGCCCCAAAACAGAGTTCAGTTTCCATCCCAAACTTTGGACAGTCATATCTCCTAGTTCACAAAACGAAATGGAACAAATTATATATCCATTTTGAAGCTTGAGATGTGAACTATAAGACTGAAAAGTTTCAGAATTTTTAGACACCATATGGTTATTCAAAACGTTCACACAAACGGACTGCCTAGAATAGAATTTCACTGGACAGAATTTTAGATTTTGCATCTTTGCTTCCATTGGTTCCATTTTCATACCAAACATCATTCCCACATAAATTTTCGTAATGAAGCCATTGGAATCATTAAAATATCCAAATTCCATCACACATTCTTCAAAAGTGTTTATTCAACAATAATTACATCCACTTTTGAAGTCATTAGCCCTTAATCACTTTTTGGGATATTACAGACGCAGTGGCGTGATATCACGAACAGCATCCTCGAGCGGTCGTGGAGTCGCCTGTTCCCGGACAAGCAGTATCCACAGGTTCCCCCAGTCCCTCAATTCATCGTCCAGCCTACTCCTCCTCCTCCTCCTCCTGCTGATGATGATGGTGCTGTTAACTCTACCCAGCAGCAACTAAGGGAGCCCCACTTGAGGAAGCACCAGATGATCAACCCCCAGCTACTTAGTTTAGGACATATTTATTTTTTCTTGTTGAAACATTTGTAAATAAATATATATAATTTTTTATTTCAGAACTTAGATTCTTATTGCGTTTACCATAGTTATATTTATATTTGTAACAGTATTATTTATATTTCTAAAACTAAAAAAAATAAATTATATATATTTGTAGCGGTTTTATTATAAAGCCGCTACAAATATAATTATATTAGTAGCGGTTAAAACAAGAACTACTACAAATAAAATTTTATTATGTATGTAGCAGTTCTTTTATAAAACCGCTACAAATATATAATTAATTTTGTTTAATTTTTGAAATATAGTTTCATATTTGTAGTGGTTAATATAAAAACAGCCACAAATGTACAGACATGTGCACGAAAAAATTCAAAATTGAAATGTTGACTATTTGTAGTTGTTACATAAATAACTGCTACAAATACTCAACTTTTCATTTTTGAATTTCCCCTCACTTTGTGTAAATTTGTAGCGGTTACTTATATATAACCACTACAAATGTATATTAGTAGCGGTTTTCCTTATAACCGCTACAAGTTTAAAACTAATTCTTCAATTTGATTTCCAACAGCTTGAAAATTAGTAGCGGTTTTATACATATAACCGCTACAAATGTAGTACCGTAGCTGTTTTTAAATCACTACAAAATATTAAACGTTGGAATTTCAGAATATAAGGTTCCAAGCATTCATCATTCTCTATTCACTCATCTTATTCACTATACTTTTTTCTCTCTCACTAGTAGCTATGGATAAGTCATGGATCAGATTGCCACGCAATTCTCTGGAATATTTATATAGATTAAACTATTTCTTAGAGTTCACATTCTCACGCCAACTGTAATGGCAAGATCGTCATTCCGTGTCGGAGATGCAAGTTCAAGAAGTGGCATGCAGGAAATGTTGTTAAGAAACATTTGCTTCTGAAGCCTTTCCCATACGACTATACGTTCTGGGCAGTTCATAGTGAGAAGGCCGACATTAGATATGATGATGCTCTTCCTCGAAGTTCGCAAGTAGGAGTTCAACTAGATGAAGATAATCCTATGAATGATGCTGTGCATGATGCATTTGGATTTCAAGGCGACATCTTCAATGAAGAAGTGCATGGTTCTGACCTGGTGTTCATGAGGAATGAAGCAACTCGGAATTTTTTCAGCTTGATGGATAAAGCATATCATCCTTTATATCAAGGTTGTCAAAAATATTCTAAATTATCTTTCTTAATCAAATTGTATCATATCAAGTACTTGTGTGGAATCACAGATAAGGGAATGTCGATGTTGCTCGAATTATTACAAGATACATTCCTCGACGTTGAGATTCCCACAACATTCTATGAGGCCAAGAAGATTATCAACAGGTTGGGGTTGAACTATCAAAAGATTGATGTATGCCCCAACGATTGTATGATGTATTGGGGAGACGATTCCAGCAGGGAAACTTATAAGAGATGCCACACATCGAGGTACAAGACAATTTAGAAGACAAAAAAGTAGAAGAAGAAACTTGCAAAGATTCTCATGTACTTCCCTTTGAAACCTCGCCTACAAAGATTATTTATGTCGCCTAAAACTGTGGAGCACATAAAGTGGCATGCCGTTGATAAGAATGAAGATGATAAATTAAGACATCCTCGGGATGCAGACGCTTGGAAAACGTTTGACAATAACTTTCCAGATTTCGTGATTGACCCTAGAAATGTTAGGCTTGCTTTGGCGACCAACGGTTACAATCCTTACGGGAATCTTAGCACAAGTTACAGTAGTTGACCGGTAGTCTTAGTTCCCTACAACTTACCCCCTGGATGTGTATGAAATAAAGCTCCTTCATTATGTCTATGATCATTCCAGGAAAAAAGGCATCAGGCAATGATATCGATGTGTATCTCCAACGGCTTATTGCGGAATTGCTTGACCTATGGAATGTCGGCATGGAGGTGTATGACGTATACGGGAAAACTTTGTTCAACTTGCGTGTAACCTTGATGTGGACAATTAGTAACTTTCCTAGCCTTGGCACATTATCTGGTTGGAATGTGCATACTGGGTCGGCGTATCCAGCTTGCAATTTTGTAGGGATGGCGAGGATAAGTGATCAAATTCAAATTATGTTTATGTCTTTAAAAAAACTGGAAAAAAAATATTTTAAAAAAAATAAAATAATATTTGTAGTGGTTTTTAAACCGCTACAAAAAAACAATAACCGCTACTAATTAAAAACCGCTACAAAATGGATATATTAACCGCTACAAATGCTACGCGGATCCCTATAAATACCTCTACCACATCTCATTTCAAACACTCCCCCATTTCTTTTTACCTTACCCTTCTTTCATTTTCTCTTATTTACAAATTTTTTGTGAGTTGAGGAGCTTAACAATATGATCAAATATGGTAACAAGTTTTTTTATTTTTTATTTGAATACTTCTTTCCTTCGCATAAAATTTATTCTTACCATTTTTTTCAGATATTTCATAGCTTTATCTCATTTTCATCTATTTTTCATACACACTTACATTGTAGTAAACAACATAATAGTTCCTTATTATATATGTATCCTTAATAATATTATCAATACAATTTTTATACTTATCCAACTAAATCAAATTATTCCTTTTAATTTATAAATGAGCTAAACTATTGAATAATAAACTAATTAAGTTAGCTAAACTACTAAAAAATAAACTATTTAATTTAATATAAAAAAAGGGTTAATATAACTTTTGGTCCTTGAAGTTTGATCCAATTTTGGTTTTGGTCCCTCAAGTTTGAAATAAGTGGTTTCAGTCCCTGAAGTTTCACTCCATTTTGGTTTTAGTCCCTCAAGTTTGAAATCGGTGGTTTTGGTCCTTGAAGTTTTACCCGATTTTGGTTTTGGTCCCTCAAGTTTGAAAAGGACTTGGCGACCCGTTTTTGAAACCCGACTCGACCCGGAAAAAAACCAAATCCTTTTCAAACTTAAGGGACCAAAACCAAAATCGGGTGAAACTTCAAGGACCAAAACCACCGATTTCAAACTTGAGGGATTAAAATCAAAATTGGGTGAAACCTGAGGGACCAAAACTATCGATTTCAAACTTGAGGGACCAAAACCAAAATTGGATCAAACTTCAGGGATCAAAAGTTATATTAACCCTAAAAAAATTAAACAAATGATTGTATTTTTAAAAAAAAATTCTTAATTTTTGTAGTGGTTACTAAACCGCTACAAATTAACGCGTCTTTTTCAAACTGAAATTAATTTTTTGGGGCGAATTTTGAATTTTGATGAAATTAGTAGTGGTTATATAACCGCTACTAATTAAAAGAAAATCATATTTGTAGCCGTTCATGAACCGCTACAAAATAGCTAAAAGATTTTCATTTTTCTTTTACTGCCTTGAAATTTTCACTTTTTTTATATTTGTAGCGGCTATATAACCGCTACAAATATCACAGAAAATAATTATTGCTTATGGCGATGTTGTAGCGGTGAGATTGAACTACTAGAAAAAAAGTAGCGGTTATTTTTCTTGAGTAGCAATTTTATATAATCGCTACAAAACCGCTTGCAACATACGATTTGGTAGCGGTTTAAACCACTATAGACTATCCCACGAAAAGGATCGAAAAACGAAGAGACGAAAGGGAAGAGAAGTAAGGACCGACACGGAGTCGTTAGTTCATATGCAAATGCAGAATGTATACAAAAATTTTAAAGAAAAGAGATGAAGATTTATAAAAACTGATATATTATTGAATGATTAAAATGATACAAACATAAAGAAATTACAAAGAAAGAAAGAAAATATACAAAGGGTTATCACCCAAGAGGAGGAGGGGAGAGAGAATTGAGTCGTCAACACAACTCGGGGTGCCTAACAACTGAAATGAGATGCCATTTTATAGGCATTCGAATCAATTACTATGTATTTTGGGTAAAATTACTTTAACCAGAGTAGAAAACATGTAAAAGTACTTTTACTTTTGCTTTTACATAAAGTAAAAGGAAATTACATTAATTTTTCTGCTAAAGTAAAGACAAAGGTACAACTTTACAAAAGCAGAGAATCTTTTGAGTCAGCAAGTCTTGGACTCTTGTGCCGACAGTTTTGCTTCAGAATCAATCTTCACCGAGGCTAATGATCTCATCATCCGAATCATGGCCGAAATATTGGGCCGGGTCTTCAAATTCTGATCCATCTAAAGATTGGGCTGATGGACTAGATTTTGGTTCTTGGGTTTGGAGAAGCTCAAGGATTTCATGGAGATGCTTGGTAAGGGTCTCTTTGTATGTTGTCGATGCCAAACATGCTGTGATTTTTGCCTTTTGGTTGAGAAACACACTTGATTCATGATCTCTTGCCATTAGGAACTTTGGATTTTGTCTAAACCATTTCTTCAGATTTGTCTCAGAAACATTTTTTATATTTCCAAATTTTGCCCACCATTTGACTGAGGATGATCTTTGCAATGTTGGGAATAATTTTTGGTATTGGGAAGCTCCGTATTTGAAGCTCCCTTTGAACACCCAGGCTAAACCAAATTTTGAAAAATAATGAAGATCTGCTGGGAAAGGATCTTCACTAAGATTGATTCAACTCTTGAAATAATCGAACCCAACTTTCACTGTGGTTGGTAAAATTTCTTGGATAGGACCGAAATAATCCCACCATTGATTGAACCATAATGGAAATTGGTATCTTGTGTCATACGTGAATAAGAAAAGCCAAGTATGACTAAAATTTGAGTTTTGGTACCAGAAGGTACACCACCATGCATCCAAATAGTCCCAATAGTTGAAACCAATTGGATCCACATCTTTGATTGAAAATTTTTTTTCTTCTATTCAAATCCTGACCCCAATCTTGAGGCAATAAAAACTTAGATATTCTAAATGTTGAATATCCATGGATAGTTTTATCCTCAGGATGGTCACGATCTGGAAAATGTCTTATTTCTATAGATTTGGTATCTACAAGAATAAGTTCATAAAATTTTTGTGTTTTCTCCAAAGATTTTGGTTTAAAGAAAAATCCTTTTGGAAAAATTTTTGCTGCCAAGGCAATTGGATTTTTATCACAGAAGCCTGGTTCTGTTTGGAAAAGGTTCAAGACCTTTTCAGCTTTTAACACAAATGTGGTTTGTGTTGGTTGAGAGTATAAGGCTACTTCTTTGGATGAACCAGCCCTAGTGACCTCTTAGGAAGATATTTTAATGGCTAAGGCAAGAGCCTCAGGATCAATGTTAAATGGGGTAAGGGCTTTGGAATCTTCTTCCTCAATAATATCAGCCCATCTTTTGGTTGGCAATTTGGCCAAATTTTGGTTAGCCTGTAAGGCTAAAAGTGTTTCTATTGGAAACTTATAATAAGAAGGTTCCATTATAGTTCCCGAAGTTTTTTGAACAGTTTGTTCAGAAGTTTTGGACCTTGAAGAGGATCCTTTTTGGTGGATCGATGATCCTTGGGTCAGTAACCTTTTTGATAGTTCAATTGCAGCCTTGAGCTGCTTCTCTTCCTCTTTTGCAATCCTTTGTGGATCAATTTGAGTTTGGGCTTTTCCCTTTTTCTTTTTCTTCTCTTTGTCACTCATTTTTTGTAGCCTTATTTCCCCTGCAAGAACTCTCTAGTTAAAAAGTCTGGGAGAGAATTTGAAGTACCTTTGATAAATTAAATTTTAAAATCAAAGACACTTAAAATTGCTTGCCAACGGGCAAAAATCTGTTTTAATGCTAAATTTTTAACATCTTTTTGCAAAACATCTTTTGTAGCTTTGCAATCAACTCTGATTAAAAACTTTTGATTTAGCAAATCCTTTGAAACTTGTTTATGCACAAAACAATTGCTAAAATTTCTTTTTTGATTGTGGAATAGTTCTGTTGAGGCCTATTCCAATGTTTTGAAGAAAATGCAATGCAATGCTCTTTACGATCAATTTTTGTTTGAGAATACCACCATAACCTGTAATATCCCGAATTTTGGGATTGGAGGCTTTGGAATAAGCCTAAATTGAGTGGACTACTAAGCCCCGATTTAGTAGATGTCCCAAATATATTCCCTAATGATTCTAATATCTTTGGGGTATTAAGAAAGTAAAATGGTGAATTTTGGAGAATATAATTATTGTTTTCGATAAAATCGCCTTTGAGGAAGTAAACTTATCATAAGGTTTTGGAAGACTAAATGATAAGAAAAAATTATGAAATTTTACAGGATGAAATTAGACATCCTAAGCTTTAATTTGATAGGTCATATGACGCAATTAGAGCTATACACAAAAAGATATGAATTTTTGAAGTCAGCACAGAAAAACTGTGAAATTTCTGGAACAACATGCAAAGATTGAAATTCTGGGAATTTTGTGATTCCAGAAAGCAAAATTCTATATTTTTCCTTGAAACTAGACTCAATAAGGGTTCTATAGGCTTTGGAATCACCTCATTTCGATTTTTCTAGAATTAGTTATGAGTTTTCAAAGTTTGGGCAGAAATCTGCCAAAATTTTGTAAAATCCGAAATTTTTGGAAAATTAGTAAATGAATAAAATAGAATATATAATATGATATAAGCATATTCCTTCTCCTTCTTCAGCTCATTTCTGCGTGAACTAACTGAACATAGAGAGAGGAAGAGAAAAATTGTAGAGAGAGAAAAGGAGGAGGAAAAACTTACAAAGGTAAGTGATTTCTTCGGTAAATCGGTTCCTAATGCGTATAACTCCGTTCCTAAGCTTCCTTTGCATATGATTTAAGGTTTGGAGGCTCAAATTTGGAGGTTTGGCATCTAGGGTTTTCAGCCACTTTGAAAAAAGCTAGTGGGAGCTTGAGGTAACTTCCAAACTTTCGTATATTGCTTATTCTGGCTGTTGTGGGCAATTTAATCGGTGAAATTTCGCCGGATTGCCATTGGTTTTAAAGTTTGGAAATTGAGTTGCCTAGGGGTTATGCTGCCCAAATTGGTACTAAATGGTAGTTGTAACCTAATGGAATAGTCAATAAAGTGGTTAGGAGTAGAAAGGAACGTGTTTACGGAGCCGAAACCGAAAAACCCCAATTTGCCCTGGAAAACCCATATAATTCGGTCAGGGCTATAAATGGGTCTTAGAGTTGGATTTTCAATGATTTGATGATTCCATTGAGTTCAGGAGGGAAAATTAGGTGGGGTTACAGTTGGGCACTTTTTCGGAAAAGGCCGAGAAAGCATAATTACGGAAACGCCCCTAAAACCCTAAAAGTAGGGCTGCCAAGGGCAATTTCGTAATTTGAAATTGAATTTGATAATTCCGAGTCCGGAAATGGATTCCTTGGGCGAAAATATGTCAGGATAGCCCAGGTTAGAATTTCGAGAAAAGTACAGCCGGACCGGATATGATAGGGCCGGGTCCCCGGGGGTATTTTAGTAATTTTTCAAGATAGACTCATATAACCCCTAGAAACACTATGGAAGTGTCTAAATAGTACATTTGACATTGTAGGATCGAATATGGAGCCCGAGCTGTTTGCACGTAGATCGAGGCACGCGTTTCGAGGCGGGAAAGAGTTAAGGTAGGGGACTTACCTTACTTGCATGTATTTGATATCTTTGCTTGTGTAATGATGTATGTGATTGCTTTACTTGATTGTGTAGAGCATATTTGAATAAATGAAGCTCTGTTTCTGTTTTCGCTATGGCCATAGTCTTGTTGTATGAAACATTGAGCATGCAGAAATGTCATTATGGGGCATACATCTAGATAAAGCTAACATGTCATACACATAGCATCAATCATGCATGCATTACGGTATTTGTTTCCTACTGAGATTCTCTCGAATCTCACCCTCCCCTACCAACAATTTAGACAGGAGACGACAAAAGATATGCAAACAACAATGTAGAGTACCGTATGAGGGGATTACAGTAGTAGAACGAAGCTGGGAAGAAGTCTCCGTTTTACTGGGATGGGTTTAGACACCCTGGTAGCCTTGTATGGCTACATTATTTGAATTTATCAGGTACGAACCCCTATGGGAAATTTATGTAATCATGTACATATTATCAGTATAGTTATGCTATTCCTGTGTTGCCTACCGAACCGCATGTCGTTTTCCGCGAATACTCTGGTAAAGGTGAAATTTAAATAAGGGCGTGACATAACCTATGTCAGAGGCATCTGTTTCAATAATTTTGAATGCTTGTGGATTTGGGAGATACAAGCATAGAAGATTTTTTACCAAAGACTTGATTTTGATAACCACATTAGTGTGATCATCTGTCCATGGAGGAGGAGTTTTGCTAAGACACTCATGAAGAGGCTTAATGATATTGTATAGGTCAGGAATGAAATCACTTACGTAATTCAAACAACCTAAAAATCTTTGAAGTTGAGTTTTGTCCAAAATTTGGTCTGGAAATTTATCGGCAAACTGAATTGCACGATAAATTGGAACGATAGTTCCTTGGTATATATGATGACCAAGAAACCAGATTTTTGTCTGGAAGAGACTAATTTTGGTTTTAGAAACTGCTAAGCCATTGAACCTAGCAACATCTACAAAGATTTTGACATGTTTAAAGTGTTGTTCAACTGATTCTAAAAACACTAAAACATCATCTATGTAGACAATGATGAATTTTGTAAAAGAAACCAGATTGGAACGATAAATTGGAACGATAGTTCCTTGGTATATATGATGACCATGAAACCAGATTTTTGTCTGGAAGAGACTAATTTTGGTTTTAGAAACTGCTAAGCCATTGAACCTAGCAACATCTACAAACATCATCTATGTAGACAATGATGAATTTTGTAAAAGGATTGAAAATTTCATTCATAACCTTTTGAAATTCTGAGGGTGCATTTTTCAAACCGAAAGGCATAACATTCCATTCATATTACCCAAATAGGACAGTGAATGCAGTCTTATACCTATCTTTTTCTGAAATTTGGATTTGCCAAAAACCAGATTTCATATAAAATTTTGAAAATATTTTGGCCTGATGAAGGTGATTTAAAAGATCTTTTTTGTTAGGTATTGGATACCTAATCCATTGAAGAGCTTGATTGAGAGGTTTGTAATTAATTACAAGCCTCGGAGTCCCTCGTTTAAGTTCAGCATTCTTATTGACATAGAAAGCTACACAGGACCAAGGACTTTGGCTCTTACAGATTAAACCCTTAGCTAGTAAATCCGTTATTTCATTTTTGCAATGTTCCAAGAGTTCTTGGTTCATTTAAATTGGTTGAGCTTTCATTGGGATAGCTCTTTCTTTGAAATCCTTTTCATAAGGTAAATCAATTATGTGTCTTTTTCTTTCTCAAAAAGCATTTGGAAAATCAGAACAAATTGTGTCTTGAATATTTTTCAAAACATTTTGAATTTTTTGTTTTAGAAAAGGTTTCTCCAATTGGATTTCAATTGCTTTGTAAGAAACTTCTTCTTTTAGAAAATTAATTTGATTTTCCTTATACTCAATTTGATTGATAGATTTTGTATTAGGTGGACTAACAAATTCAAAGAACATTCTTTTGCCTAAAGCATAGGTTTCAATTCCTTCATCTAAGGTTAAAAAGGGTTTTAATCTAGTGATGAAAGGAGATCCAAGAATTACGTCTTGACCTAAAACCTTTGTTAGGATAAAAAGTTCTTTGACTTGAACACAATTATTTTCAACTACTGAATTTGAAAGCTTATAGCTGACATCTAATGGAGATTTATTTAGTCCACAAAGATTTTCTGTGGTTTTTTTAAAGAATTTTGTTGGTGTTAGACCTTCTCTGATACAGCTTAGAGCTACACCAATGTCAAATAATGCTATTGTTTCTAATACAAAGGTATTAGCAACAATAATTTTGACTGGCACATGCCATTGTTGGATTGAAATTCTTGATATAAGATTCAAGAAGTTTTCAGAAGGTTTTTCATCATTTTGTGATGAATCTTTAACTTCTTCAATTTTATTTTCTTTATCAAGACTTTCTTCCTAGATTTGATTTAAAATAAGAGAATGGAATTCTTGAGTATTTTTCAGATTCCTTTTCTCTTCTTTTAAATTGTTTATTTCATTCTGAAGGTCAGAAATTGAAATAGGTTTTGGATTGGTCTGAAATTTTTTGATTATTTCAAAGAAATCATATTTTGTTTGCAAATTCCTTTGCAAATATTTTTGGTTTGGTTTTGAAGACCAAGAAGAAGCTGAGCTTTCTCTTAGTTTGTTGAAAAATTTAACATTTTCTTCATTGGTTGGAAGAGAGTCAATTATTTCAAAAACCAAATCTTCTTCAATAACATTTATTTGTAAATTGTCTATCTTAGAACCAATTAAGACCGATTCCTTGATTGGGTCATCAAGTACAGGATTTCCTAGACTCTCAGCAAACTTGTCAAGACAATTTATTTGAAAATCATCTTCTTCAGATGAAGATGAAATGTCATCCAATTGAAGTTCATTAACTTCTTTTTCAGAGGATGATACTTCATAATCTTCTTCAAAAGAGGTTTCTTCAATCAAAAGATTGTTTAATTGTTGAAGAGTTGATTCTTCAAGTTGTAAGGCATTAATTCTTTTATTAAGCCTACAATATCTTGCCATATGGTCTTCTTTGCCACATCGAAAACAAACAATTTTTCCTTTGGGAAGATCCATTGGAGGTTTTGATTTGAATTCATTTTTCAAATTTCTGGGTTTATTTGTTTTTTGTTTCTTCCAAGGTTTTCGATATTTTTTGTAATATCTTTTAGCCTTGTGTTCTTTGTCTTCATGTTTGTGCTTAAGTTTTTTAGAACTTTTACAGGCAAGAAAATCAAATTGTTCACAGAAGGTTCCTAAATCCTTCCTATTTGATACTTTTTCTTTGGCAAGTGAAACAAGATCACAAATCGATATGAAATGAAAGGAAAGAAGCAGAAAGGAGCTGCTCGAATGAGAAAATGATGAGTGATCGAGGAGAGAGAGACTGTCTAATCAGGAAAGGAAGAAAGAAAAGTAAAAAAAATTAGGAAGAAAATAGCAAGAGAGTCAATGACTTCCCTGCTCTGATACCATGATATGAAAGCAAGAAGAGAAATGAAATTTCAGAATATATTTTCTTGACCCAATCAGTCAGTCCTATCTCACTTATATATAAGTTATGGTCTACATAATTAAGCACTATCTCACTAAGTACATCTGTACACTTTCTAACTAACTAACTAATAGTTGGTTACAACAAATATAACAAAATATATGTTAATAATGGTGCGCGACTATATCCTTCATAAACTTCATCACGCAATACTCACAACTGGTATTGCCTTTTGTTTGTTTTAGACATTATAAAAAAATTAGAAAGAAAACGTGTCAGTAAATCATATAATAAACTATACTTACTCCCTCTGGTCTTTATTACAAGGCACCAACTAACAAGTGCCTTTGGTCCTTTTTATAAGGCACTTGTAAATTTCCAAGAAGCATTTAATTTATTTTTCTATGTAAGCCCATATTTAATAAGAGTAGTGAGAGAGAGTAATAATTAACGGATATTTGAGTTTAGTGTAGTTGGTAAGGGTAATATTGGAAACTACTTGAATTTTAGGACAATTTTAATGATTTTAACTACTTTTATTGGTTTATGAGAATTGGTAGTTGATGCCTTATAATAAGGACCAGAGAAGTACTTCAAAAATGTATAGTTCAATGCAAACAATATATATTATATTTACTTCAATAGTATAGGTAAAGGTGAATAATATATACTTTTACTTTCGTCCATGTGAACGTGTTTTTTGAAGTGGTCACTGATTATGAGATGGGGGAACTTGAGGTTATTTTGTGTGCAGTACTAATACACTGAATTGAGAAGAAATGATAAAAAAATGATGATTGTCAAAAATATATTATCTTGAAACAAGAAATTAAATGTAATAACAAAATTGAACACGCATATTCAACTAACTAGTTGAATGTCTCCTTCATAAATGGTTAATTACTGAGATCCCCATTGAGCGAATCATAGTACCAAATCTTTTATGTGAAGGGATTTGACTAGTAAAGTGAGCGTATCCAGTGTCCCCTAAATACAATAATCACAATGAAGACAATTAGCAATAATTTTAAATTATGGCAACGATGAAATTTAAGAAAAGTAAACAGTATACCCAACGTTGGATGTAAGGCACCAAGAAGAATGTGCCCATCTTCTCCGGCACCCTTTTAATGTGAAGTAATCCGCCCTTGAGATTGATGAAGCTCTTCCTTCATTTCTCCATATTGGGTAATGACACTGGGGTTGATTACCATGTTTCCTCACCATATTATAATTATTATTAAATTTAATATATGAATTTATTAAAAAATTTGAGTTGGTGTGGTAGCGAGCTATGATTAAAATTATGAGTCAGCATTTTCTATTAGAAAAGACTAACATTATTAAGATCAAAAGACTAAAAATGCTCTTTATAAACTTAAAAGATTAAAATAAAACTTAATTCAAATATAAAGGACCAAGCGTATATTTTAGGCTAATAATTATTAGTCCCAAAATCCTATTTATAATGAATACATTTGGAAAAGGAGTTTGTGGTCATTTTCTTAAGGTATGATATGGTTTATTTGGGAGGGTTCTGTCGGCTCTCTCTCTCTCTCTGGCTTCTTCTGTGTCGCTTTCGGCGCTTTATTCGCCGGTTTTCTAGCATCCTCCTTTCGCTGCATCCGTCTCATCATTTCTCTGCTATCAATCTTTTTTGTTGTTCGTCTTGGTTGTGTGCCTGGTTTTCTTTGATCCACTGACTTTAGGAGGATGTTGCTGTGTGTGAAGATCATCATCTATCCTATTGTCGACACCACTATCTTTTCGCCAAAATCGTTAGTCCTAATTATATTCATGTCTCCAAGCTACAGGCTCTTATCAATGTTCACTGATGTCTTCAGGATAAGGTTCAGATCATTTAACATCACTCAAACTATTTTGTTCTGCACTTTGAAGATGTTACGGATAGATATGTTATTTTGAGTTTAGGAACATGGTTACATTATATTAAGGTCTTCTTGTCGTTGTTTTTTAGTGGAGCCCTGACACTCTTACCTCCAAGGTATCTTTTTCTTTGTTTCACATCTGGATTCAAGTGTTTAGGCTTCCTCTTTGACTATTACACAGAAGAGGTTGCCAAGCAAATAGGGTGTTTGTATGGTACTGTCATTTAATATGATCAGTCTTGTAAGCGTTATCAGAGTGGCATGAGGATCAAGCTTGCATTGCCTGATACTGGTAGCTGTTGCTAGCCTTGTTGTATGGTAGGAGCTCGTTGGAATCACTGTTCAAGGTCAGTTCAACATGCTCATATTAGGCTTCAACAGGTGGGCCCTCATTCTAGTCATCTGATGTCTTCAGGAAACTTCTATCTTTTTCCAAACGACGTAATCTCGGGCTTCGTTTTTGGGCATGTGCTCCTCAAACTGACTCACCGAAAAAGTTCACTTGCTTTGCTTGCACAAATGCTTTTCCTAAGGCCCAAGATAGTTTTCCTGTATGCTTTGATCCTTTTTTTTTTTTTAATTTAGTCAAGAGTTCCCTTTCGAGGCTTAAACCACAAAGAATTTTCACCTCTTTCAATAAGTGCATTTCTCGGTGCATGCTTTAATCTTATTCGTGTGGAAAGAGAGCTGGCTCAAGTGCTTCTGTTGAGGCCCAAGAGGGTTCACACCCTAGTTCCAAAGTGTCTCTCAAGTAGAGTTGGGAAAAAGGGGCCGACTCTTCATTGGCTCAAGTTAAACAGGCCGATCCATTTAGGCCTAACTTACATAAAGGGCCAATTTTGAAAGCCCCGCCTTTAAGCTATCGGGCTCAAGCTGGCCTTTTAGCCCATTTAACAATTTTTTTTCTTTTTTCATTTTTTCAAAGAAATGAAGTTGAAACAATAAAATACTTATTCTTAATTTAGGACATAAACATTATTAAAGAATTAATGGCTTGATATTTTTTTAACAAATAGGATAAGCGGATGTTTGCTTTGAAATGAAATCCTTCCTATGATAGAGACTCTACCTTTCATTGTTTAATACATATGTGTTATTGGCTTTTTTTATTATTATTTGCATGATATTCAGATCTCCTCAAAATACACTTGAAAAATTGTTATATTTGTTTATCTTACATCAATCATGATAAATTATGTCAATATTTTACAAGGGAATATTTCTTTGCAGAACTATCAAAAACCAAATGAAATATTCTTTGAAAATTGAGTAATTGTTTTAATTAATGATAAGATTTAACAAAATAAATAACACTTCTTGTAAATATGACTTGAAAAATGCAAGTTAACAAAATAAACAACACTTGTGTCAATATATGCTTGAAAAGTGCACGTTACAAGATATGAACAAAAAAAATCACTAGAAAGTAAATCAAAAAATTACAATATTAGTAAGAATATTTATGTAATAAAAATATCTTTTTATAAATTTTAAATTTTAGGGTTCTTAATACAAAATGTTCTTATAAATTTTAATTCTAAAAGAGATAATAACAACTAAATATTACAACATAACAAAACAAAAAAATCAATAATATTAGTATTATTTGAACAATTTTGAAAAATTAAAAAAATTTGGGCCTAAACGGGTCAACCCTTATAGGCTCATTTTCATTTTGAAAGCAAAAACTCCAAGCCCGACTCTTGCAATTTCAATGCCTAAATGGTCCGACCCAACAAGCTCGACCCGTTTTCCTAACTTTACCCAAGTGACTTAGTATCTGGTTTATCCAAACGTACTAGAATAGTGTTGGTATATAATTAAATATGAGCTTGAATTAGTAAAAATGCTGATAAGATGAGTCTTTGAACCGACCTTTGGAGATGACCGTTAGAATTTTAATTGGTCGGGTTTAATGACATTTAAAAGGTTTTATTATATTAAATTATCATTAACACTTGTTTTGTAACTATCGTTTTAATTGTCATTAAACTGTTGTTAATGGTCATTATAACTCCCCAACGGTCACATGTTTTTGCCTATAAAAAGAAATGTGCGATGCACGGTTAGGAGACACTAAAGTCCCCAAAATCCTCTCTCTCTCTCTCGCTCTTCTTCTGAGTTACACTGATATCTTTCTGCTATTTTGTCACCCTGCTTTCTACAAGAAGGGTTCATTTTATCCTGGAGAGGCCCGCTTCCTAATCTATTAGGGAAATGTGGAATATCTCCTAAAGACAACGTCATTGGACGTAACTTAAACTATTTGTTTATTGAATTTCAATAGGTGTTACGGCTAACAATCTATACGATGAATGGTGCTGATGCCAACAATCTTAGGAGATATTTCCTGCAGATCTTATGAGTGAGTGCCGCATGATGAGCTTTCTCCAACTCATTTGGTTTGGTTGGAAAGGAAATGAGATAAGTTTTAATTCTAGTCTCTCTCTTTCTTATTGATATGTTGCTTGTAGAATTACAGAATAATTCATGAGATTCGTTTAAATTTCGATGGTGGAGTAAAAATCAAATATTATATTGCATCATAGAGATATTTTGGAATAAGATGTTTAAAATATAAAACATTATGTGGATGAGAGAATATAGAGAGAGGAGTTCGTGTAAAAGATTATAAACAAATTTGGTTTTTGGAGAGTAGAATTATGTAAATGACCCTCTGTTTGTTAAAGAATACCAATGCCTTGAGTGTGAATGATGACCTGCTATGGTCGATTATCAATTATAAAACGATGAGATTATTGTGGTGGCTAAACTGTGCAATATTTTAGGAATGAATTCAAAGGCCGTTGTTGAGTGTTGGTAAAATGACGTGTCAACACTTTTAACCAATGTTATAGGCTGTTGAAGGTAAAGTAACGGTTTTATTTAGATTAATAAACAAAAGATGAATATTGTTTAACTATATTAAAGCTAGAATTATAGATAAGAACTGTGCGTGACCCTTAAGATAAAGGATAATCATATTAATTTGTTATATTAACAGAGTTCATCTGTCGAATCTACTATTCTTGTACAGCATAGGCATCAGTGTTGGAGAAATAATAACTGGCATGAGTAAATGATTTTATTGACGTCTATTAATTGTTTTTTTAATTATTATTGTGTTGATAAGCATGATTACAAGATTATTTTTCCATGTTATTGGGTGTTAAAGTCAGAATGAGCCAAACCTCTGGTAATTATAAAGACCAGGGATGACTTGAGCAATTGAGTTTTAAGTCAAAGTGATACCTAAGCATGACCACCTAGTGTGGTGATGGTAGACGTGAACCTAATGAAAGCATGTGTTGAGACAGTGATTTGATGATGTTTATGAAGTAAGGTTATGAGGTTTTGTTATATGCTCAAGTGGGCATTGGTGGTTATGAATACTAGGAGTGCCAAATCTGCCTCTTTAATCAGATTCACTTGAGACCTCAAAGACATTGCATTTAGTCTAAAAAAACAATTCAGGATGATAGTGGTGGAAGAGCTTGAAGAGAACTACGTGTGGGATTGTAGAGATCACAAGAGTGACTCACCATTATACAGAAATAATGGATCGGACATGTTGGTGAACAAATTTCAGTCAGGATCAATTTTATCTTGATCTTCTCTTACAGACAAGTTCTCTCTTATTCCTTCGACTTTAATAGTCTTTGGTTTGTCAGTTATGGCTTGGTGTCATTTGCCTACTAGAAGTTTGATAGGCATGTTACTATTATTGTTTCTAAAGAGGCTGAAGATATATTTATTTTAGGATTGAAGTCCTTATTAAATTAATTAAATCAGAGTGTATGGCTCGACTTACAATTCTCTAGTGCCAATTAATTGAAGGAGGAAAAATTGCATTGTTCAAATTGGTAATTTACTTCCTACCGTTGGTGGGTCAAATATCTTTCCATTGTAAAAATGTTCCTAGTGTTTATTTGCATCTTAAATGTGAATGAATTTTTTTTTTTTTTGTTTGATTACATAAAAAGCACTCAATATGAATATTAAGGGAGAAGGCATAATGTTGCAAACGGAGAAATGTTACCGTTGGTAAATTTGGTTGTGGAGTTTTGGTCAATAGATTACCTTAATTGGATTTTAATGCTAAAAGTATTAAGTTACCCTTAGCTGTGCTGTTATTGCATTATATATTTACCGTTTGTAAATTTTGGAGGTTTATTGATTGACAACTTTTTCAAGCTGCAGCTGTGAAAATGCTCGGTAAACAAATATACTAAGTTGATTTTAATGATTTTGTTGTCAACACCCGTTTATATTTTGATATTCGTAGAGTAATAATGGTATAGTTCCACAGGCATACAGAAATAACACAAACATACTGATATTAAGTGCAAGCTTACATATAGGAGTCTTCCCCGCATAGTTTGATAATATGTACAAATTTTGTCCAAAATATCCAACATATTAAAATTAAATTAATATAACCAAATAACTTTGATCTTAGGACCTACACATCTCAATTGCCCATGTCTTCCACTTTGTCTTTGGAGCCACTGGTTCCCGCTGAAACATTTATTATTTATGAAATAGGGTGAGATTCCAAGGAATTTCAGTAGTAAAACATGATCTATCATATAAAATGCGAAAATTAAATATGTAATGCATCATATAATGTAAATGAAAATTCATACTATAACATGTGTGTACACAATACTTAGGGCCAAATGACTCTTTGAATCCCCTACATGTCTGTGTACCTCAGCTGAGTCTCATACCACAGCTAGGTAATGTGCCCCAGTTACGTGTTCATATCACAGAATATAGCAACATATAGCATATCAACATTCACATAGTGTATGAGAGATACAGTTACTACCTTATGTCCCTTTTTGCTACACAAGAATAGTTTCTCAAACTATGTACCAACAGCTCAGGCCATTAATTTGATCCTAAAATTTCAAATGTACAAGAATTAGGTTAAAACTCATTCATGTACCTCTTCAGAGACTCCCATAATATTTTTGGTGGTTATATTAGTTTATACTAAAAATTTACCAACATGCCCCTGGGACCCGATCCCGGCCCCACTGTACCCAGTCCGACTATACTTTTTCAGAAATTTTGACCTAGACTATTTTAACATATTTTTGTCAAGAAATCCATTTTTAACCTCGGTTTTTGTAAAATCACTACCAAACAACAGTTTCATTATTTTCCAGAAACTGACAGATTTTCAATTAACTTTGAAAATTTATAACTAATTCCAGAAAATTCCAAATTGATTGATTCCAAAGCCTAAATAAATGTACTTTCATGGAAAAATATCCAAATATGATTACTGATTACATATATTACCCATAAATTCGGCCAACTACTACTATTCCATATTGCATTTCAGAAACAGAGCTCAACTTCCAAAAATCATAACTAATTCTACAAAAATCGAAATGGAGTGTTCTAAAATTCTATGGAAAGCTATTTAAGTATAGTTTCATGAAAAAATACCCAAAACTACTAGATGTTATCTAATTTTTCCCAGAATTTTCGAAAACCATAACTGCTAGGCTTGAACGTTCAGAATGACCCCTGATTCTGACTTAACTTTGAAAAATCATAACTCTCTCCACAGATATCAAAATAATGCATTCTTGGGCTCATTGGAAAGCTATGAATGTATACTATATTCTTGTAAAATTTCATAATTTTTCACTTAGCTTTATCTGATCAAAACGCAACATGAATCTGACTGACTCCCAAAAACGTCAGTTTTGATAGTTTAACTTCAAAAATCAAGAACTCATCCATTTTCACTCCAAATTGTACTTTTATTGATTCTATCATCAACTACACATCCTAAAATATCCATATCAAAAGACCCATTCTAAAATTCCATCTATAGCTTATGTTTAAGATTTTACAAATTTCAGGTATGTACTCTGTTTTTCGGACAGCAAAACAGAATTGAGAAAACTAATATGTATACATGAATTTGTACTATAAACCTCACGAATTTTAACTCTATACTCTCCTACACATTGTCCTGAGGTTAATGATCAAATTTCTGAATCAAAGAACCCCAAAATTCACCCCAAAATGGTCACACAATCACTGGTTTAACAACTTTTCGGTGACAGAATTTTTCAGCGAATTTTCTCAATTCCAGCAACTAAACAACCCAGAAAACAACCTCAAACCCAATGGGAAAATAAAGATAAATGTGTAGGGGACTCACCTATACAAGGATCAGTGGTTGTATGTAAGGTTTAGAGCTTTCTTCTTCCTCTACTCCAACATAACTTCCTCCGGTTCCCTCATGTCTCTCCCTCTCTTTTCTATTCTGTTTTCTCTCTTTCTTTCACTCTCACTTTCTCTATTTTATTTTGGCTGCAGACGTAAATGGGAGTTGGAGGAATTAATAAGTGATATTGTGTATGGGATGTTGATTGCATAGGTGTGTGATGATGAGTGTGTTTGTTATCCAAATGAAAATGAGAAGTGTGTAAAGTGGGTTGGTTATCCATTGTCTAGCTAATAATGAGAGAGGAGTGGAGTGTTATCTTTCGGTGCTCCCAAAATAAAAGTGCAGATGTGGGATATGTGTGTGTCGGTGTGATTTTATATATATATATATAGGTATATATTTTTTTATCCTATTAGATATACATACTAGGCCCTAATTTTTCCCATTATCCAATTTAAGATTCCTTAAATTCTGTAGGTTCCATAATTTGACTTATTATCAAATTCCCATTTAAATTTTCTTTTTAGAAAATTTTAGCCTTCATTAAATTTGGGATATTACATTTGTAACCTCCTTTTAAATCTCCATTTATGGCATTTTCTGAGTACATACACTAATGGTCACCTCCTATCAATTACATACGTGTGGGTGTATTTATATACGTTGGAAAACCATGGCAACATATTTATTGGAGACGGGAAACAATGTTTAACATGACATTTATAAGTTTTTGGAACTTATTTCCCCTTGTGGTGGAAGTTCTCTGAGAAATTCTAATGTAATTAGAATGGAAAGGAATTATATAGTGAGATTTTAATTAAATTAGAATTATCATTTATAAGGTGTGAAAATAATTTTGAGATATTGAAAGTGTAGGGGTGCCTAACATGTGGGATACCTTAT
This sequence comes from Inga laurina, assembly GCA_963855925.1. NCBI lineage: Eukaryota > Viridiplantae > Streptophyta > Magnoliopsida > Fabales > Fabaceae > Inga > Inga laurina. The sequence goes on along the minus strand of OY979702.1, from coordinate 37,928,415 downwards.
AAATTTTTAAAATTGCAAATTGTTTATAGCCTCATTTGATAGAAACAAGTTGTGGTTTAAAATTAATTATGTGCAGGTTTTGTTATTTTTTATAGAGAGCAAATTTTGTGAATTATTTGTGTGGCATGAAAATTTAATCATTTATCTAATGTAGAGATAAATGTGATATTTTCATAATGTGAGTGTTTAAATTTCATGATTTGCAAGTATATATAAATATAAATGATTATTGTGAATATTGCATTTTTAATGTAAATAGCATATGTTTTATAAGGTGACTAACAAATTATATATTGCTGCCTCATTTTATAAATGCAAGATGATTGCTACAAATAATTGATTGAGTGGAGGCTTTACTATATTTGCTTATATGAGCAAATTTTGTGGATTATCAAATATTTTGTTTGAAACAAGCATTATGTGATATAAAAATTTAAACATTCATTTATAGTAGATGAATGTGAAATTTTCATAATTTGAGGCTATATAATTATCTTGGTTTAAGAATGGGTGTGAATTATTATTCTAACACGGTTTGAAGTGATTCTGCAGCTCAATCTAGATATGCACAAATATTTTGAGAATTTGTTGCATTAATTGATAGACATTAATATTTGTGATATAGCTTATGCTATATAGAGATTGGGCATATATGTGTGTGTATGTGGAAATAAAATTTTTGAGGGGTACCATAAATGTTGGTATCATGTACAGTGGATTCCTATTACATTGAGATATATGGAGGTTAAGTGAATTTCAATTTTATGTGAGAAAATCTTCTAATAACCAAAATAAATTATTATGTGAGCTAGAGTTTGGTACTCTAAAATTAGCTAAATTTGGAGGCTAAATTGTTGAAAAACTCATGGCAAATATTTTGGTGGAAAACCAACACTTAATGTTGATGATTTGATATTGCCAAATGGCAATAGCCATTGTCAAAAACAATAATGTAAGTGAAAGTTGTTTGAGATATAATGTGAATAAACTAGCTTAAAAATTATGAAATTATCTCAATTGATTTTGTGACGTCAAAGAGTTGACCTATGGATTCGCTAACAAACCCTAGGAAGAATTAAATTAACTGAGAGGAATAGGACTAAGGCCAATAATAAATGGGCAAAGGTGCAAATTTGGCAATGAACAATTTCGCCTGGAGCATCTGTAAGACTTATCTATTTTCGGATGCAAAAATGGCAATAAACTATTTTTTTGGGAGCAAATTTGGCAATGCCGTTAAATCTACTTAACCGCCGTTACTTTTTGAAATGTGGATCCCAACAGGCTTCTCCATCTGTATTATTTTAATATTTTTTTTAATGAAAAAGTATCACTTAGGCCACATGAAAACAATTTCATTTCAATTAAGGCCCAAAAGATTCTGAAATCTCACTGCAAAACTTAATTTATTTTTACTGACAGTGATATTTCAGAATCTTTTTGGGGTTATCTGAAATGAAATTTTTTCTATGTGGCCTAAGTGATATTTTTTCATTAAAATAATACAAAGCGAGAAGCCTATTGAGACCCACATTTCAAAAAGTAACGGCCGTTAAGTGTTTTTTAACGGCGTTGCCAAATTTGCTCCAAAAAAATAATTTATTGCCATTTTTGAACCCGAAAATAGATAAGTCTTACAGATGCTCCAGGCGAAATTGTTCATTGCCAAATTTGCACCTTCGCCTATAATAAATTAACAACGATGGCAACCCAACTTCTATTATTGTTAATCCCATGATGGAGATTCAATGGGTAAGAACAAATCGTTTATTAGTTCCGCTAGCACTAAAATTAATTATCAGTCCCTTCCTATGGCAAGAGAAAGTGCTAGAATGCATTTTGGTGTGGCTGAGCGAAAGCTCTTAATGTTTTCATAATCCTACGGGATGATATACTCATTGCAAGTAGATTTCATGAAATCACCTATGCGAATGAGGAGTGGGGCCGCTCCTATGGGATTGTGGCAAAATCTCTAGAGCATTCGTTAAATACAAGGACACGCGCATGGCTGTTTAAATGTGCAAAAATGCGTTAACAACGAGAAATGTGGGAGTATAATCTGACTCTTAATGCATCTAGTATACGCCTAAGAGGTGCTGGTTCATAGTCCATAGGACCACTGGCATCTCTGTTTACTAAGTGTTATTAGTCTAGGTCAAGTTCATAGTCCAAAAGGACCACTAGATACAATGATTATATCCATATATGTAACTCAGCTAATGAGGCTACGAGCTCTCTTTGACACATATGGGGGATTTTTGTAAATATTATGTGTAAGTGTGTTAAAGGAACAAGTCTTATAAAACTTAAGATTGGGAACACCCTAGTATATAATTAAATATGAGCTTGAGTTAGTAAAAAGACTAATAAGAAGAGTCTTTGAACTGACCGTTGGAAATAACCACTGGAATTTTAATTGACTGGTTTTAATGACATTTAAAAGGTTTTATTACATTAAATTGTCATTAACACTTGTTTTATAACTGTCGTTTTAATTGTCATTAAACTATTGTTAATGGTCATTATAACTTCTCAACGGTCACATGTTTTTACCTATAAAAGGCAATATTCAGTGCACAGTTAGGAGACATCGAGGTCCCTGAGCTCCTCCTCTCTCTCTCTCTCTCTCTCTTCTTCTGAGTTACATTGATATCTTTTGTAGTTCTATCACCCTAATTTCTACAGGAAGGGTTCGTTTTATCCTGGGGAGTGCCGCTTCCTAATCTACTATGGGGATGTGGAATATCTCCTAAGGACAACGTCCTTGGAAGTGACTCAACTATTTGTTTATTGTATTTCAACAAGTACTGTAGCTAACAATCTGTACAATGTACGGTGCTGATGCCAACAAATAGCGCCTTCTTTGCAATCAGAATTTGAATGGAACCATAATGATATACAACACCCTATATATAGCCATTCATTATAGGGTTCCTTTGTTGAATCAAGCTCTAAAGGATTGTCGTCATGGGGGTTCTCTCCTCTTTGTTAGGTGCCTGGTTACTCTCTTTCCAAGTGGATGCCTGACTTCATGATCAAGTCATATATTTCTCAAACTCGTGTCTATAAATGATAATAGGACTTTTAAGAAGCATCATTGCTTTTACTGCTTCTTACAAAATCTCTTTGCACTACAAAATAACATGAAATTTTTTATAGAATTTACCACATAAACAAATTCCGTCGAAAAATTTTCTGACGGAATTTTTTCTGTGGCAAAATTTGCGACGGAATTAGCCTCGGAAAATATTCATTGGCAAATTCCGTCTTTTGCCAAGGAATTTCCGTCATAAAACAATGCCGTTGAAAATTTCCTCGCAATTTCTTACGGAACTCAATTCCTTTGGAAATTCTATGGTAAAATTAAAAAATTATTATTTTTTAATTAAATTTAATTTTAAAAAATATTTTTATAAAATTTATTAGTTATGAATTAATATTTTTAGATTTATTTTTTAATTATTATTTTCTAATTTCTAAAATATTTTTAATTTTCAATAATAGGTTTTGGTCCCTGTAGGGGCAAAATGGTCATATAAAAATTTATTTATAAAAAATAAAATTTATTAGTTATTAATTAATATTAGTTAATAATTATTTGTTAGTTATCAATTAATGTTAATAAAAAAATTAATTTTTGAAATTAGACAAAAATATAGTCATATGAAATTTATTTAATATGTAAAACATTTTAATTTGAAGTTAATTTATATTAAAAATTATAAGAATATATAAATTTATTTTATATTATTATTACATTTATATATAAGAAACAAATATATATTTATAAATAATTGATTATGTATGATAAGATTATATATATATATATATATATAATTGTGTAATAATATAACGTCAAAGCAGTCGAGCTCATTTGGCAAGGCATCGTGCGCGTACGGCACATGGTGGAGCTAGGCTGCGATAGATGGCAAGTCTAGGTGCTAACGACAAGGTGGAGGCCGCCGGTGTTGCTACTTGGCTTTTTAAAATTTTAAAAATAAAAAAATCAATTTGGGACAAAATTTTTGATGGAATTCAGAAATTACAGCGGAATTTTATTCCTTCGGAAATTCCCTCACAATTTCCAATAGAATTCAATTTACGACGGAATCTAAATTTGTTTGTCATATTATTATTAGCGACGGAATCTATTCCGTCAGAAACTCTAAATTTCGTCAAAAATTCAATGTTTTTTTATAGCGTTGCTTGGAATTTAGTCACTCTATCCATGGACACGTATGTCGAGGTGGAGGCGGAGGCGGAGGCGGAGGTGGAGGAGGATGCAAACGCGAACCTCATTCATGTGTGTATTGGAGGATTTAGCAGTGCTTTCTTTGCTGGGTTTTATTGAACCTTCTGCCAAAAAGGCTCAAACAACGATCTCATGAACCTACGGGTTTACGCTAGGCATAGAATGGGTAGTCCTATGTCTGGTTCTGATTTTCTCAGGCTACTCGTGATGTCCTTTTTTTGTTTCGTTTTCGTTTGGAGCTTTCTTATTGTTTGGTTTTGTTTAGGTATGGGTTTGGTTGCTTCTTAGACCCTGATGCTGCGATATGAGGATCTAAGCTTTTCCTCCATGTCCTTTGGATCAGGGTCCTTCTAACTAGTCTTTTTCCAGTGGAGTTTTCAGTATCTCTTAGGATACCCGAGTCCGTTAGTGGCTCAATCTGATGGTCTTATGCTCCGATTTTTGTTAGCCCTGGATCACCTTGTTATCCTTTTGCTTGGGTCCTCAAATTTACAGTATCTACGTTTGAGTTTGCCACCTTGTTCCATGCCTCTTTTCGTTTATTTCCCTGTAGGTGTTGTTGCTAAATGCGCTAACTTTGTTCTCTTGTTAGTGGCTTTGAACTGGGCTTTTTTATGCTATACTGCCTTTACTCTAATGTAAAAGCCCAATTTGTTCGTTTCATTTTACTTCTTGTATGCATTGTCTTTATTACAAAAAGACATCGTTTGATTAAAAAAAAAGGAAAAAGACAGAAAAAAAAACTTTAAAATTGTAACATCTTAAATCAGATTTATTATTAATAGTTGATAAGGGAATAAAAGAACTTGATAAGTAATTTATAATTCAGTTTTTAGAAAATACCTTATTTGAATTTTTGTAAATTCAAAATTCTTTTTCCCTTAAAAAAAAAGACATGATTTATCTGTTACAATTTTTTTATTTATGCCCCATTTGGTACACTGGAAATGAGGATGAAGAAGTGGAAATGGAAATATAATTCTAAACTTTGGTTGTTTGGTTTGTGGGAGTCAACTAGGGGTGAGCATCAGTTTTTCGGTAAAAACCGAACTACCGAAATAAAGGAAATTTTGAAACCGAACCGAAACCGAATAATCGAAATAACTGAACCGAAATAACCGAAATTATTCGGTTCGGTTTTGTAAGAAAAAACCGAAATTTTTTTAGCCTTCATTTTTTATTTCAAATATTTGAATTTTCAACCCGCAAAAATTAATACAAATTATAAAATTGAATAACCTCATCAAGATCCAAAGAAAAATGATATAAAACAAAGTATAAACAACATATGACATATATGATCAATGTAGTTTGGAGTACTTAATACTCCAATAATGGAACCAAAAATAGAAAGTTTTTGAGAGATACAGAATAATTGTATTCAACATTACTTAATTCAAAGAAAGCATAACAAAAGTTCAAAAAGACGAATATCCAATGATATATCATTCTTTGTCTTGCATCCAGTTTTTCGGTGGTGGTATACTCTTTTAATATTTTTCAATTTTTTGATTTAAACCGGAATTTTTAAAAAAAAACGAACTGAATCGAAAAATCGAACATGCACTAAACACCGAAAAAACGGAACCAAAAAGACCTAAATTGATTCGATTTTGCTCACCCCTAGAGTCAACTCCATATGGAAGTCACTTCCATAAAAAAATGATGAAAGTGAGTTCCTTTTAGATAGAAACATGGAACTCATCTCACTTCCTTAGAAGTGAAATATTTTGGATAATATTACCTCAGGTTATGAAATATTTGGACAACTTTGCCCCTACCCCAAATATAATAAAAAACCCTACCAGATCAAAGGGCCCTAGCCGCACCCCCACACTCTGCTCCAAAGAGAAGGAAGGCAGCGAAAGACATAGTTGAGCACAACGGATGTTGCGGCGGAGATCAGAGCATGACTCGACAAGGTACAAAGGAGAGGAGGATGGTGGTGGAGAAAAGGGGATTTTTCATATATATATATATATATGTGTGTGTGGGTTTTGCTTCATTTGTGCTTTTCTGGGTTTTTCGGTGAAGGTCAAAGCACGACTAGTGATTTTCAGGGTTTGTTTCATTTGACCTCGTAAGGAATTAAAAAACAACTAATTTTTAAACAAAGTTAATAAATTGTAAATTTTTGCATTCTGCAAAATAATATTGAAAGTGACCTATAAATCTGTTGGGAACAAAAGCATTTTATGGAAGAGGATACTCTCAAAATCATTTTTCTTTTTTTTCTTTTCAGAATTTCATCTTCTTTCTTAGATAAAAAATGAATTGTTCAAATTTAACATTTCTAAAACTATTATTATAGCATTTTATTATTTATTTTTTAAAAAAATTTTGTTTATATTGTAGTTATGAATTGTGTAAATTATATTTTAACAATTTAAATTTATTTATTTATGTTTAAAATAATAGTTTTATAAAATATGAAATTTAAAACATATATTTTTTTAACCTGAGAGTGAAGATGAGATTCTAAAAAAAACCAGAGAGAGAGAAATGATTGTCACAGAACCTAAACCCTTACATTTCCATCATCATAGGTGCAAAACATACTCCTTTTTTTTCCAACCGCAAAACATACAACTAATTGCCATGAAACTGCTCCCTTCGATCCTAATTATAAAATAAAGTTGATTTTTTTGAAGAAATTAAGGAAATTAATTAAATTACTTTAGAGTGTTTATATTTTTAATATCCTTAGATTATATATTAGTTTATTAGTCAAATTAATTAGTTTAAAGAAAAAAATAAAAATATAAAAACTCTAAAATAATTTAATTGATCTCCTTAATTTTTCCAAAAAAAAAATCAATTTTGTTTTATAATTAGGATATGGAGTATAATTAAAATAACATTTCAGGGTAAAAAACCAAAATAACAAATTAATCAGAAAATTGAGGGGGGAAAGCTTCACGGTTGTCATTGTTGATTAAGTGAGTGTTTGGGAAACACCCAAACCATAATTTTAAAAATTATTTTCCGTAAGTTAAGATAAAATTTTTCTTACACACTTATCTCATAAATCGAAAACATTATTGTGAAAAGTTAATACAAACACACAGCAAATTCTCACAAACTGATTGATGCGGATCGCTGACACCTCCCCATCCAACATTCCATTTCCTTTCTTACGATGGAAATAGATTCCCTCCCCAACGGCAGTGGCACCGCTGCAACTGCCACCACCGGAACCACCGTGACTTCTACAACTGTCGCCAACGCTGCGGCACCTCCTCCGTCCTCACAACTCAGTCGACTCACAGAGTCTTTGAAGCTTGAGCATCAGCTCTTGAGGGTCCCTTTTGAGCACTACAAGAAGACGATCCGTGCTAATCACCGCATCGTCGAGAAGGAGATCTCCTCTGTCGTATCTGGCGTTTCCGGTGCTACCGATAGTGATATTTCACGTGATGACGCCGTCAACCAACTGAATTCCCTTGTCTCTAGACTACAAGGGCTTAAGAGAAAGGCAAGTGCAAATCAAAATTATTGATTTGAATTAAAATACTACGGTTATGCTCATTCAGGCAATCTATCTTCACTGTTTTTGGTTAAATTTAGTTGTTTTCTCTTCACACAAGTTTAGATATTTATTGATATTTTGTGGTCAGAGGGAGGGGTAGTTCTGAATTTTATTCGTTACTCTTGATTACATTTCCTATTGTGATTTTGGGTGACAAACGAAATAATATGTGATCAATTTTGGAGCTAAAAATGCAGTGATTGTTTAATATTCAATTAATTATTTGGATAGATAAGTGAAAAGACATTAAGACAACCCATAATTTTGATGCATCATGAAGGACATTTAGGTTTTTTTTGGGGTGTGATGTATTGATCTTTCTTCTCAGAATGCATTGTGGTAAGGCTTGCATAGCTGCATTCACATTTTACCCACCAGATTTATTATTTTTTGAAAAAATCATTATTCAGTCATGTAGCCGAGAGGGATATAGATATTGTACATTTTATGGTATACAGGAAGGGGGATAGTTTCAATGCCTGATTTAGGTATATAAGTTTAAAGATAACCAAAATCTTTGATGCATCAAACAAGAGGGATACTGGCATTTTCTAGGTGTGATGTGATTGATTTGTTGTGTAAAATTTGATCTTCCTTTTCTGCAAGTGTCATGGCACATCTTTTGCATTCGCAGTTTTCATACCAAATGATTTATTTACACTCGTTAGTGATTGTCTCACATTTATTTCATAAGTTTATTCGCCATGATCATCTTTTAACAATGCCTTCAGTTAGAGGAAGGAAGTCGAGCAGAGCAATTACAAGTGCAAAGGTATCGGGTTCGTATTGGTCACTTAGAATCTGCTGATGCAGAAAAAATATCAGAATGGAATGACACACGGTTGAAGAGGATTTTAGTGGATTACATGTTGAGAATGTCATATTATGATACAGCAGTGAAACTTGCTGAAGGCAACAACTTACAGGTAAATCTTTTGAATTTTGTTTTTTCTGTGTATTTCGCCCCCCTTTGTAAAATTTGGACTTTTGTTTTTTAAAAGGAGTCAAATGGCTATTAACTTCTTGAGGATTCTGTGAAGATTCCTTGGAGATTTTGTCAAGCAAATGATGGTTTCCCAAACTCTAATTTTTCAATCATAAGCCAATTTATTCTGCTTTGTATCTGATAGCAATGTCATTCTTTATGCATCAGGATCTTGTTGATATTGACGTATTCCAGGAAGCAAGAAAGGTTATCGATGCTTTACAAAATAAGGATGTTGGACCTGCTCTGGCCTGGTGTGCTGATAACAAATCAAGGCTGAAGAAGTCAAAGGTTCACGCTACTGTTTGAGATTATTAACACTGGTGGATTGATGAGTTTATTTATATAATTATGCTTTACTTTAATGAGAGATATTGTGTCTTTACTCATTCATTTTTTTTGTGTGTGTTGAGAAAGTGATTTATCCAATGCCTAACTGCATTTGCGACCTTAAGTAAAGCCCGAAGAGATTTCATTTACAAGCCAAGATCCTTGGAAAAGACATCACTGTAGATTCGACCATGTTAGATGTCATATTGTTTTAAGAGAACTGGCGTCTACAGGTGTCATCACACTATTATTGAAATCCCTCCTTTTATGAGGATCTAATCTGAAAAGCTCTGCTACAGTACTAATTTAGGCAGTTTAAACCCATTAAATCTCCTTAGACCCCTCTAAAGCGACTAAAGGATGTGGTTGTTTCATATGCTTCTCTTACAGTCATTCATTTTTGCATGACATTGGACCTTTATTTGTTCATCTACTTCAAGCATGTTTCTCCAGAAATGAGACCAATTTTCTGACGTTTAGCCAATGATCTGGGCATTCGATGGATTATGTTTTACTTAAAAGAACTTAGCATTATGCTGCTGCTTTCTTCTAACTCTCAGTGTACCATCAATGTTTACCTCCAATTAAATTTCTGTGTTTTTATTTTTATCTTATTGACGAGATGAAGCAAGAGTTCTGCAATGGGAAATTATGGAAATTTTATTGGAAATGCAGGAAGCTTTAGTTTAGAGATATTTTCATTTTACGTATTTTCTAACTTTTATTTGTATTATCATACCTGTTGAAGAATATCAATTTATCTGGTCATTTTGCTCTCCTAATCTTTTCCCTCCCTCTCCATCTCTCATGATCTCCCTCTTTCCCCTTCGTTCCCCCTTTTCTTCTACCATTCTAAATCACTTTGGATTTCTTCTTATAAGGTAAATAGCAATGGTTTTGGAATCTGTCAGAATTATGCGGTTTAAGCATTTAATGGTAAAAATTCATTTCAACAAACTGACTTGCTTGATGGTATGAATGTTAAATTGAAAGAGAAAGTAGATTATTATAAGTTGTTATATTTGACCATGAACGACATAAATATCTCACTAACTTTCTTCAGGACTCTCTCTCACGGACACACACAAAAACAAATATTTTTAAAGGTGGTTAATTATACATGGAATACTGTAAGATAAGTCAGGAGAGATTTTGACAAGCCAAAGTGGCACAACCATTGTTTGAAAATAACACATCATTTTGCTTCTTGGTTTTTTTTGGGGGGCCAGGGTGTTAAGAAAATTATTTGTTGCCTCATATCTATCATATTTGCCGCTAAGGTAGGTCATATGCCATGGTTCTTCATAAACAAATGTGGACGTGGCTTTGTGATATATAAATGTAATATGAACTTAAAAGTTAGTTAATGTCAATTAGTTAGAGTTAGTTGTTAGAATTAGTTAATTAGTTAGTTAGTTTTAGTTTGGCTTGGCCATTAAGTCATTCTAGCTTATAAATAAGGCCTAATTCCATTGTTTAGGTAAATTTGATTTTGCTAAATGTAATTTCCGTACTATTCAGAATTATCTCTCTCTCCTTACTCTTCTTCTATCTCTTTACTCCTCTCGATTTCTTCTTCTTCAATCCTCTAATTTCTTCTTCTCTACCCTAATTCCCAATTCTTAAGGACATTCAAATTACAGTCTCCTATCAGTGGTATCAGAGCAATTCTATTCTTGGCCTGGGATTATTGGCTCGTCACTCACTGGGTGAATGGTGGCAACAAGATTTCAAGAAAACGCAAGAATGATGGATGAAAGAATACAAACTATGGAACAGAAGTTAGGAATGTTCGAAGACTCCAATGAAAACAAGATATGGCTATGACAAAAAGGAAGTGTAAAGGAATTCAATGCTGCCTTTGATGAGGCCACAAGCAACGTACAGCTTCCAGAATGATATCTCTTCCTGACATATGTGGCGGGGATGAAGAGCGAGATAGCAGAGTTTGTCCGATTATTTGGACCAAGAACTATGCTTGAAGCCCGATTACTTGCAAGAAGTCAAGAGGTATCTTTGCAATGGCGGGCCAAGAGAGCTGAGCAGGCATGAAAAAACTTGGAATATCAAAGCACGAAGAAGGCGTCTCTATTTGTCAAGAATGACACCCAAGAAGAAGCTACGAAACTATACGATATACCTACATTAGACATGTCCCTAATTCAAGAGGATTGCAACGTTGATTTCACAGAGTGCCAAGACTCTTACATCGATGGTGACAGCAGTTTGCCTTCAGACTTGAAGACTCTGAGCGTTCCGATAGTTAGAGCTAGCTGTTAGAATTAGTTAGTTAGTTAGTTTTAGTTTGGCTTCGCCATTAAGTCATTCTAGCTCATAAATAAGGCCTAATTCCATTGTTTAGGTAGATTTGATTTTGCTAAATGTAATTTCCGTACTATTCAGAATATTCTCTCTCTCCTTACTCTTCTTCTATCTCTCTACTCCTCTCAATTTCTTCTTCTTCAATCCTCTAATTTCTTCTTCTCTACCCTAATTCCCAATTCCTAAAGACATTTAAATTACAATCTTCTATCACTTTGCACCACACTACCATTATTGATTGGGGCTGGTTTTCTTGACAACAGAGCAAATTGGAGTTTCAATTAAGACTTCAAGAGTTCATAGAGTTGGTAAGGGCTGAAAAAAATTTGCGAGCCATCACATATGCTAGGAAATATCTCGCACCTTGGGGAGCCACAGACATGAAAGAATTGCAGCGATTCATGGCAACCTTAGCCTTTAAAAAAGATACTGAGTGTGCTACTTATAAGGTAAGCCTTGGTTGTCATGTATTTGTACAGTCTTTTACGTTATTAGTATTATTAATTCTTCCACGTTAGCGGAATTTACAGTATTTGATTAACTGGTGTGTCTTTTGAATTTTGATTTGTTTTGCTAGAATTGGATTGGATATATACCATATATCAATATTGGTATTGATTAGAAAGTTGCTACCACTCCCTTCGTTTTCTTTGCATTGTTGAAGGTGGAAAAATCCATCTATTTTTCCCCTAGATGCCAAGATGTGAATGTGTTTTTCAGTTAGATTGTGAGGTTCATTTTAAAAACTTGTGTGCTTCAAGTAACTGTAATTTTTTTTTTTTTAAATAGTGGAGGAATAAGAAGATTGAAATATACTTATGGCTCTTTCTAGTTGATACAAGCTGTGACTATGTGTCTTACTATTCCGAGTTGGTAATTATTACAGTTCACGAAAACCAAGCTTCATTTGCTCTTTTGTTTTAGGGCTTTTGGCCAAAAAGCTTCTTGTGCTTAAGCTGTCATATGTTGTATCTATATTCTTTGAGCTGAAATTTCAGCTACACATAAAAGATATAACTGACTTTTTTCAAATCCTTTTACAGGTCTTATTTGAACCAAAGCAATGGGATTATCTGGTAGACCAATTTAAACAGGAATTCTACAAGTTATATGGCATGACTGTAGAACCTTTGCTTACTATCTATCTGCAAGCTGGTCTTTCTGCTCTGAAAACTCCGTATCCATATACATCTCGTAGCATCCATTAATCACTCTGTCTTTGTGTTCAACATTTTTATGTTTGCTCTCGATTGTTTAATTGAGATCTGATTTTTTTGTGTTTTGTTTTCTGTTGGGCCCCCCCCCCCGGGGGCCGGGGGGGGGGGCATTACCTCTACCTTTAGCCATAGACTACCCAACAGAGGCACATAACTTTTCATGTTACATGCTCCTATATTTTCCCTTTTGTGTGACAGTTATCATAAAGCTAACACCTCGCGGAGCTTCCTGATCTATTTATGGGGTTTACTAGAAATGACTAGGGTTGTCAGTCATATTGAATCCCTTTGATTGGATTGAGTCATTATTTATGCTGTAAGGAAAGTGAAATCACAAAATCCTCTATGATTCACAAGTCAAGAGCATTCATGGTCTGATGTTTGTGATTGATATAGAATTTTTCTTTTATTCTGGCGTGAGAAATAATGTTTGGAGAAATCATATTTGAGCAATTAGGTACTCATTTTAATTTGATTTTCACATGCAAGAATTCACTTACGGATTTGCATGTTTAGTCTCGTTACTGCCAAGATGATCAAAAGTATGTTTTTGCAAGTTTGCCATAGTTTGTCTAAAGTATGATCCTTAGGAATCTTAACCGCTTCTCATTCTTAACCTACGCAAGGGAAATTTTCAAATTTGAAACCAGTCAACCTTCTCAATTTAAACTTAAGCTGGCAACTGATCATGGGCTGAGCTTGGCGTGAATTTTGTCATTTAAGAGAACCATAAAATTTTATGTGAATAGAGCACATTTGTGAAGTGTAATCCGGTCCCATCTAGTGGGGGATAAAACTTCTTGTTGTTGAAATCCTGTGGCTGTGGATGCACAAATCATAGGCAACTCTCTGTTCTTGTGATCTTTTGACTTGATAAAGATACTGTTACGAGGATGATTGTACAAAAGAGGACCCTCTATCACAGGAGGGTTTCCGAACACTGGCCAAGCCATTACCTTACTCTAAGCAGCATCACTCAAAGCTTGTTTGCTACATAACTAAGGAGCTAATGGACACTGAGAATCCGCCACAAGTCTTGCCCAATGGATATGCCTACAGCACTAAGGTCCCATTTATTCCAGATGTCTTTTTTTTTATGCATTATTTTTGTCTGTTAGGCTAATTATAGTTACTGGTTTGCAGGCTCTTGAAGAGATGGCAAAGAAGAATAATGGTAAAATCACCTGCCCGAGGACTGGTTTCTCTTGCAATTATTCAGAAGTGGTGAAAGCTTACATTTCATGATTCTAAATTCTTTAACTTGTTTAATGACTATAAGTTTGACTTTAAACCCAGCCTTGTACTTCTAAATTACTCAACATTTCTGGTGAAGGGTCTGGAAAATTATTGTCTCGGACAAGACATTTTTAACTATCCGTACCTTTACATTATTCCTCTGGTGTTACTTAAACTTGTAAATGATACATATGTAACTATTGTTTCAAATGTCTCTTCGGGAATTACCTTAGATTGTGCATAATAATTCACCTTCCTCATTGTTCTGTGATGTTTTCGTAGTGTTCTTGGTGAATTTTTGTGCCAGGCAACTTTTGGTATCGGTATCAAGAAGGTAAAATAGTTTATTAGCAATGATTTATTTGTGATGTTTTAGGTATTGTAGTCAGATCAAGATTACCAGCTTGGTATGGTCCAATCCTATGATTTTTTTCCCAAAAAAGAAAAATATCTTTGTGCATGATTTAATATGAACTGGAAATGTTTCTCTATCTATTGGACATAATGCTATAAATGGATTGTAATATTTAGGACGAATAATTTATTATAACTTTTATATTGATACGTTGATTATTGAACCATATAATTAAGACTGATTTTGTTACATGTAAGTGAATGTTCGGTAGAACTACTCGGACGAGACTGGAATTTGTTATAGTGATGGAACGGATTTTTGTCCCGTGTCCCGTGTCCCGTCCGATCCTGAGGGCGTCTTGGTCCCGGTCCTGCTCCTGGTCCCGATCCCGAATGAGATGGATTATTCGAGACAGCACGGGACATCCTGCCAGTTGCCACCCACGGTTGGTTTGAAACAGTATAGAGAAGAGCAAGAAAGCAAAATTAGGAACTAGAGTTTTATCCCCAAAAGCAACAAGAGCTATACGGCCCAGTGGCCCACATCAAGATAGGAACCCTATCACTTGGCTCCAATCAGTTCACTTTCATTTGAAACCAAAACAATCGGATCAAATAAAAAAGATAATCTTCATATGGCAAGTGCACTTTCATTTGAAACCAAAACGATCGGATCAAATAAAAAAGAAATCTTCATATCACAAGAAACAATGGATTCCAGATGTGGAAAGAAATAGAGCTCAGATTGAATGGGTACAAGAAATTTATCGACACATTAATTAAAAAAAAAAAAAAAAACAGTGCATGACTTTCTCTAATACTCATCACCACCCATAACATTCAATATGAAGAAGGAAGATAAAACAAGCAGAAAGAGAGAGAATAAGGGTGTGATGGCTGGATCTAAGAGGTTAAGTGGCTGAGTTGGCAATGATAAAGAAGAATAGCAGAACGAGTGAGAACACCTATGGTGCCGAGCGATGATGTGAGATGCTAGCATTGATTGTTGAGGAGCAAGAGTTGAGAGTCTGAAAGAGAAAAATGCGACCAAGGAGGAGGAGAAGCGACTAAGGTGAGAGCTGCCAGCGATTTTGACTTTGGGGTTCCTAATTTTTGGGATATACTGTTATATTAAAAGGCATAAATAATGCTTCCTCCGATCTTAATTATAAGATAAAGTTAATTTTTTTGAAGAAATTAAGGAAGCTAATTAAATTATTTTAAAGTATTTTTTATTTTTATTTTTTTTTTCTTCAAACTAATTAGTTTGACTAATAAATTAATATATAATCTAAAGATACATAACATATGATATGATTAAATAACTTATTTAGCTTCCTTAATTTCTCCAAAAAAAAATCAATTTTATCTTATAATTAGAACCGAAGGTAAAAAAAACTAAAGAAATATAGTACCCAGGACGAGATAAGATCGGGACACACCTATCCCATCCCGAGACAACATTTTCCCGTATCAAAAAATTTTGATAGGGCGACTGGGACAGGAAAATCTCGAACAACCCTAATGTTAGGTATTAAAAGGGTTTTGAAAGTATGAAATTGAAGTAGTAGAGACACATAAGGAGAAGATGGTATAAGATTGTTAGATGGTTGGGTCTTGGCTCCTAAATGCTGAATTGATTTATTTGATTAATGAGCAATGGTCAGTGATACCAAGGAATAGAGAAGATGTAATAATAATTTCCTTGGAGCGCAAAATGCACTCATGGGGAAAGAATTTAACGAGAAATCTCAATATGCGCTAATGGGGAAGAATTCAACAAGAAAATTTTTAGGTTTATGGGTGATGCTGATTTGTTAGGCCTGTACTGTTAACATATTATTTTAAAAAAAAAATAGGAAAAAACATACATTTAGTCCTCTAACTGCATGCAACGTTTGAGTTTTATTTAAAAAATAACTTTTTAGTCATTTAATCCTAACACTGCTAGTTTCAAATGATAATTTTTTTATAACAATCAATATTATTTTGAAAATAAACTTTATATGTTAGCGTTTGACAATGTTTTGTCAATATTAAAATTTCAAATTCAGCATTTTTTTATTAACAATTGTTTGAGATAAGGGATTAAAAAGACATTCTTTAAAGTTAAGGGACTGGATTGAAGCCTCGTATAAAATTTTAAAAGTATACTTTTAAAAAAATATAATGGACATGATAAAAATAATAGAAAACTTAAAAGAGGAGAAATGGGAAAGATGTTTCTCCTTTATTTAGAGGTGTAAAATTTGAGTATATGATCTAATTTTGAAGTATTAAACCTTAAAAATTAAATCAAAAGTGCCATTATAAGGAAGATTATTTGTCTACATAATTGTACAATATAAATATTAGTATATTGAGTATCTATGGCAAGCCCTTTAAAGTTTAATTTTTAAGGTTTGAGTTCAAATGCTGGTTTAAGAAGAAAGAACTTTGAAGGTCATAAGATATTAGTTTAGAGTATAAGTAATTATTTTGACTGAACTTAAAATAAACATTAGAAAATCTTTCACTTGAGCTATGTGGTAAAAGACCATTTTTGGGAAGTTGTGGAGATTTATAACATATGCAATCCTTTGATTAATATACTTAAAGAAGATACATTAAAAATTTCAAGCTTTTCTTTTAGAAAAACAATGAGAATTAGTGTTAGAAAATCGCTTGCTTAGGCCCTGATGGGCCAAATTTTTTTATAGGCTTAACCCATAACAGCCCTAGCCTTTTTATTGTTGTTGTTGTTTGTGCCGCCGCCGCCGCGGCCTTCAAGCCTTTTTATTGGATGAATTGATGAGCCTTCTTTTTTTCTTTTTTGCCGTTGACGGGCCTTCATTCTTATATGGGAATGACATTTATAAACCCCAACCCTTATTATAAGGGTTTAGGATCAGGCCCGTATGAATGCAAATGCCCCCCCCCCCCAAATTTTCTCGAATAAAAATTAGTAAATACAAACATAATATATTATTTCCTTGTATAAAAACACATAATATATAAATTAAAACATTAAATTTAAATTGAAATTCTTCAAATGATAAATGATGATGATGATGATACAATTCCAATATCTTAAAATTTGATTATGTGCTCTTAAATTCTAGGTAATATGTAAAGAATTGCAAAAGAATATGATTATATATTACATAAAATAAATGAACTTTAATGCTCAAATAACATCAAAGTTACACTACAAACTTATACCATAAACTTAAGCGATTTTTTTTTTTAAAAAAAGAATAAATTGATTCAACTTAAAACAACAAAAAATAAATTGTTATATCACAAAAAAAAATCATGAAGACAAAACAGTAAAAAATTATTTTTTATTTTTATTTTAAATTAATTTACCCTCCTGCCTAGAATGAGTGAAGAGCTTATATTAAATTCTGGGGTTAACATAATCTTTGATCCTTTGAGTTTGATCTCATTTTGGTTTTGATTCCTGAAGTTTCAAATCATATGTTTCATTTTGTTTAAAATATTAATCCCCTTATAATTTAATAAAATTTGGACAATTTTACCCATAGATGGACCAAAATCTTAGTTATTATTGAGATTTTTGATATTTAAGTTCATTCCTTATAACCTCATACTAATTCCTCATTTTATTCAAAGATAATTTTTCTGTCATTCTTGATTTTCCCATCTGTTTTTGTTTTTCATCTTGGACAAATTAATATTTACAAAAATAAAGGAAGAAAAGCTGACAGGCGCATATTGGTAAGAAGACTTTATGGTAATGATAGAGGCCATCATGAAGGAGCAAAAGGAATGATTTCAGCTTTGGCGAACAAAAAGGAAAAGGCAAAGATCACAAAAATAAATAAGGAGGGAAGCTAAAGACACGCCATAATGATGTGACGTAAAGGGCAAACACTACGAGCTAATGGCATTCAAGCATTTCATGGTTTGTGTTCAAAATAAAACTACTCAGTTTTCACAGTTTCTTTCTGTCCTTGCATTGCGTGGTTTTTGTTTCAATAGAAAAGTTACAATTTAAAATTTTAATTTAAAATACGTATAGGTTAAAACTCTTGCAAATCTTATCACTAATTCTTCTACCATTTATCCAAATATATGATTCATCTATGACTAACAACGTAACTTAAACCAAGAGGTATATATAAATTAGAATTATAAAATATCCTAATATATGAGCATGGCTTTTTTTTGGGGCCAATATGTGCATGGCGTTTTATTTTTTGGGACAATCACGCAGAGATCTTAGGGACCAAACAAAACAATAGCAAAGTCCCTTTAAAAAGTCAAACATCAGAAGAGTTTGAGACTTTTCTGTAATTATTTTCCAAAGTCAAATGATAAAATTGCCCCCAAGTCATTTTACAGCTGACAACTTTATTAGTCATTTACACAACATGTTTTTATACAATGAGTTAATTTCAAGTTTATCAAGTCCTTACGTTCACAATTGTTATTACGTGTTATAACAACTGCTTAAATGATTTTTTGCACATTCTTTTAGTTAACGGAATGAAATGACCTTTTCTAGAACTCCAAATTTGACAACTGTATATGTCTTGTTTAACTATTGACTATGCTTGTGTTTACAACATGTTTAGTCTTTTTTACAATATATTTTTCAGATCACAATGAAACTACCTTTTTAACAATTATTCACCACTGCAAATTGCTTAGTTTACAACTCGTTAAGCATGTTTTCACAATAGGTTGAGTCATTTTAATAACTTCTTCTCATGTCTGAATGAAACTATCTTTTTACATATATCCAAGTTCAACACTGAAAATTCCTCAGTTTACAACTGGTTAAGCGTACTTTTACAACATGTTGAGTCATTTTTACAACTTCTTTCTTGTGTCTAAATAAACTACCTTGTTCACATCTCTAAGTTTAACACTGCAAGTTGCTCAGTTTACAACTTTTAACGCATGTTTTTACAATATCTTGAGTCATTTTTACAACTACTTTTTCATGCCTGAATGAAATGACAAGTTTCAAAACTCCAACTTGCACAATGCAAATTGCTTTTTTAACAACTGATTATGCTTGTTTTTACAACATAATGAGTCATTTTTACAACTGTTTCATGCTTGACTGAAATGACAAGTTGTAGAACTCCAACTTTCAGAACTACATGAGTTATTCCTGTAGGGTCTGTCACAACAGCTAAAATTGGTTTTTAACAACTTCTTTTGCCTTGTTTTATAAGTGCATGAGTCATATTTACAACAGTATAAGTCATATTGCAATTCATCTTCTCCACCATTTAAAAACTCCCCCATGAAAGAAACATAATATATTCTTTCCTAAATTAGTTTCCATCTTTCATGATAACCTGCAACATAAACTTCATATTAACAACTGCCACAACAATCACTACTACAAAAAAGGGTTTTTGTAACAAACTTTATGTAGCACTTATTCTACTAAGTGCTACAATTATAAGGGAGAAAATATTTTGTAGCACTTACTAACTTGAGTGCTACAATAGATTGATATCTCCTGTAGCTTATGCTTGACAAAAAAACTACAAAATCCTTCCTTAATCACTTAAAAATAAACAATTTGTATACTGTAGCAGTTTATTAAATAAGTGCTAATAGGTTGAATTATTTTTTAAAGAAAATTAATTATTGTTTTTAAAAGAAATCTTGGGCAAGCCCTACAATATGTTTTAATGTCTTTTTTAATAATTAAAATAAAATGATCTAATATGGCATTTGTTTAAGAAAGAGTACAATATCTTTTTTTAATATTTAAAATGATCTAATGTAGCTTTTTTTTTTTTGAAAAAGCGTTACAGGAGGTTTAATTATTTTTTTTAAGGAAATCAATTATATTTTAAACACAAATTATGTATTTTAAATGAAATCCTCAACAAGCATTATAATATGTTTTTAATATTTTTTAAAATAATTAAAATAAAAATAATCTAAATGTAGCGCTTGTTTAAGAAAAAGTTACAATAGATTGTTTTTAATATTTAAAATAAAGTTATTTATTGTAGCTATTTTTTTTGGAAAGCTTTACAATAGTAATTTTTAATATTTTTTGAACTCTAATGTTACTCCACCAGCCCCACTATCAACCCCACTTACTTAAATGGTCGAAACCTTTTCCCTCCTCTTTTAGGCACAAAGCTTTCCACACCGGTAACCAAAGTCCCTTTTTGACATTTATCTTCTTCTTTGGCGTCGCTATGCGTGTCCCTTGCCCCTACTTGTGACCTCGTTGCCATTTGTGGCCCTGAAGCTCCATGCCACCATCAAGGATTGTGCCTTTGTCGAAGTTATGTGTCTATTTAGGTACATGCTTTTTTTTTCAATGATATGTTCCTGTGATGTATTATTGAAATGAAATTCCTTGCGAATATATCCATAAGAAAATTCAAACTTGTCAACCAGAGAAAATACTGTCTATGAATGCTGCCACCCAAGATTCAGCTATATGGGTTAAATTCAATGGCTCTTGCAAGAGCAAGCAAAAAAGCAAATCAACTGAAGAGATAGATTGAATGAAGACCACACTTTTTAGAGAATTCTAGTAAAACTTTTCATCTTGTTCATTTGATTTCTCTTCTTTGCTTCTCTCACTGTAAATCTTTTAAAACGGTCACACACACTCTGAAGTATTGCTTAAATTCCCCATTGGGCTCCATGGGTTTTTCCATCCTTATTCAAAAGTAATCTAATAGTAGTATCAATTTGATTAATTCAGTAAACAGTTGTGTGAACCTTGAGGGCTTTAATCTTGCTGGCAATGGGACGCTCTATTTTAAAAGAGCTCTTCTCTAGGCTTCGGCTATGATCTTGATACCATATATAGCATAGGTTAATAAAAATATAAATAAATAAAAATAATAATTGAAAGCAACTGATTGTTATGTTAGTGCGTGGATATGAAAAGTTTGAATACAACGTTGAAATCCATGACTTTATGCAGAGTGAAGAAGTATATATCTTAATGGGTCATGGATTAAGGGGATGAAGTAGAGCTCCCCTTATGATTATACATATTTGAACAAATAATAAGTAATAAATAAATAAAAATAAAAGCAATAATTGATTTGTTTAGTCTTAAAGAAACTCTGTTCACATTTTGGCTGCATAGAAATTCAAAGTTGTAAAATTTATCAATCCTTGATTTTATCATTGTCATGTAGTTTAAATTCAATACTAAAAAAACCCCTATCCTTTCTTCTTCCACTCCACTTCCCTCATGTTCTTTTTGCTTTCCAGAAATTAATGGAGGAATTTGGAATTAGATTTGTGTCTCTTTTTGGTAGACATATAATTTTTTGATTTTTTTTCTTATTAATTAGGCTGCTTATCATACTCCAACAAAATACCTAATGGCTTTTTTTTTAGATCATGGGATGGATCCCTATGTGTGGACTATGCACTGATCTATAGGAAAATGGTTGAATTCCAACTGTTGAATCACTGAAGTCTATGGATCCTTGTGTGACTCTTTTGTAGTAGTGAATATTAACAACTATAAATGCATATATAAACAATACTTTAATAATATTTTTTTTTTAATATCATATTAGTATTTTGTAATAAAAAAAACCACAATCACATTCAATAATTCCCGCTTAAAACAAGTCATCACTATGTTACCTTGCCCAAAAATAGAGCATTCCCTCTATTATATTACCCAAAAACAGAGCATATGTTCTGTATTAGCAACTACAACAGCCATATTAACAACTATAATTATACGAATTAACAACACTCTTTTTTTCATATCAGAGTTTTCATAGCTAACAAATACCATCACATTCAACCATTCCCACTTAAACACAAAGCACTATAACATTCACACAACCCAACCACAATGAAACCCCAACTTCAATTGTTAAAATCATATCTTTAGCAAAATCTTAGTTTTATTTATCTACTTCCTACCACTTAGTCTACTATTAAGTCAAAGCTCTAACCTTTGACCAACCCCTCAATCTCAATCCAGCCAACGTACACAAAAAAAAAAGTTCGTTGTTCTACCTCTGCTATATCACAACATAGGCTTGAGCAGCGGAGAAGTGGCAGATGAACGCACTAACACTAGGATTCAGAGGAATGACGTACGACCACTCGAAAGGATGAAAGGAAGACGAAGAAGCAAAGCAGAACGAAGAAGATCCACTTTTTTGAACATGGAGTGTTTTTAAATTCCTTGGGTGCAATTTTGTCATTTCAACTTACAAAATAATCACAAAAAAGTCCCTAAGGACTTTTTCTGATATTGAAATTCTCAAAGGAATTTTGTTGTTGTTTTGTTTGGTCCTTAGGATCTTCGTGTGATTTTCCCTTATTTTTTTCATAGGCCCAGGATATCCAAAGCCAATAGTAGCGACTAATCCCCTCACACCATAGACTTCCCGAGGGGTTTCAATGTTGGCCATGAGGCCCTCTCCATACATACTATCAAGGATTGAACCCCTGATTGGATGCTGAAGAAACCTTCGTGATTTAAATAAAAAATGTCAAATGTTAAGTCCAACTATTTAACAGCTGTTTAAAAAAAAAAAACTAGTAACAAATAGTTGTAAAATTTTTGAATTTTTTTTTTAAAATACAACTATTTAACAGTTGTTTAATATAACTATCTCATAATTGCTCATACTTATTTGATGGTCAAAAGAATAACCATCAAATAAGTTTTTTTTCATCCTCACTTGACACTTTTCTTATTAATGTAAGAAGCACCATGTAAGTCTAATTCTATCTCCTTCGGTTTTTTTTATAAATAACAATTATCCTTATTATGTCAAATGAACTGACAGTTAAAATTAGTTAAAAATAATAAATGTGTAAAAAATGTAATATCTTTGTCAAATATGTTCCTATTTATGAAAAGAATATAAAAGAGAGGATGAGTAAAAATATGAGAGAGAATGAGTAGTAAATGATGAAATGAAAGAGAAATAGAGGCTAATTAATATAAAAATATGTATTTAATATGAGTTAAAATTTGAAAAGGAGTTATAGTTTAAATTTTGAAATACAAAAAATGTTATATATCTTAAAGACAAGTGTCAAAAGAGAGAAAGTTACTTGTAAAGGAGACTGGAAGAGTAGTATTATATTCTATTCTATTTCCCATATCCAGCCCAAGCCTAAAAATTGAGCATCAATTGAATTTCAAATTCTACGAATAATGAATCAATCCGTCGTAAATAAGAAATTATAATTGACAAGGTAATTAATTATGAGATTATGAGCCGTGCTTTAATAAAATTTGCTCTTATTTTTTAACGTAAATGTTCCTTTCCGGGGTATATAAAAGTTATTTAACGTAAACGTGAGATTATAGACTAATGAACCTATCAGGCAATAATTGTGTTTTGTACAAAACTTCTCGAACAATATATTTGTATGAGACTTAAAGTCTCAATGATAAATTACCATTTTCAGAACAAAAAAAAAAAAAAAATGATGAGTTACCATTTCTCTGATGACTTATAAATATTCTCTTTGTTTTTAAGAAATCATAATTTCTTTTCAAAGCTTTTTTAAGACATGCATCGCATTGACCAATCTGTCAAGAAAAGTTAAGTTTTAATTACATATAATCATTTAACTAAAGCATTCTTATATGCATTATTTATAAAAACAAGTAGTATTAAATATATACTTAAAACTAACAAAACACAGAAATATCTTTAAAAATAAACATATATTTAATTTATGATTTTTAATGAGAAAGTAAAACTAAAAATTAAAATAATTCTTTATAAGTAATATTTTTTATAAGAAAGAATATTATTTTTAAGAATAGTATGGTTGTCATTTGATGTGCATATTTTTACAAAAGATATAAAAGTAATATGATTTAATTTTTTTGAATGAGTTTAGTAACTTGCCTAAAACTTAAATGTCTAAGACACGAGTCCACCTTTACAAATTTAATTAATTAGGGAAGTAAATCTCCAATGATTTTCCACGTTTCCATTTTTTTTAAAAAATACGTTACTCCAAACAATATTTAAAAATAAAAAAAATTATATACTTAAGGAAAAAAGATAAAAAAAATACCATTTGAACTTCAAAATCTCAAATAAGTGATTTCCTATAAAAATGAGTTGTCAATTACCATACACTTTAGTTAATACCTATATACTTATAGGTAACAAGATTGATGTGAGATTTTGAAGTTCAAGTATTATTTTCTTATCTTTTTCCTTATTCTTAAAGAAAATGCTAGATAAAAGTGTATTTTTATTCCTTTAACTTTATGCAATATTTTATTTTGGTCCATTAATTTCATAAAATGTGTTTTAATCCTCTAAGCCTGAAAATGTTAATTTCAGTAACAAAATGCTTGCCACGTGACAATTAGTGGATACCTATGCTTAGGGGGGGGGGGATCTTAAATGATTAATGTCCAATTTTACCTTAGAAGTTATCATGTGGGATCAATGTTGCTTTAGAAGGTTTGTTTGGCTTCAACTTCACCTCAAAAGTTTTTAAATCATAGAAATTTTGTCTTGACAATTATCCAAATTAAGTTTGCCTATACCTTAATCAAATATGTTGAGTTAAGAGATCCACATATCATTAATGTCACTTTTGTTAAAGTGCGAATTTGCCTTGGAAGCTTTCACTTAGGAGTAATGTTGCACTAGAAGTTTTTTGGGTTCAATATTGCCCCAAAAATTTTCAAATCATAGCTTTGTTGTCTTGGTCATTATCCAGTTTATGTTTAACTGTTAGTTGGTTAAATATATTTAGTTGGTAGAGTTAACAACACTGAAAAGAAAGAAATTGCAAATAGAGGAGAAGCTCATCATGTTCACCAGCTAGTGACGAAGAATATTTGATTACTAGATGCATGAAACACCGGGGGACATTGTTGAGAACATCAAGGCCACCAAAAACCCACTGCTGCCATACTTTAGCGATGTTGAGATAAATGGACACTTCTTCGATTTTCTTTTCACCATATAAGATGCTTGTCCTTCTTAGATTTTCTTCAATTCTCTAGACATGATGCATATTTTTAAAACAACCCCCTTTATTTATAAATCTAACTTGGAGAAAAAGATGAAATGGATAATATGTGAATATGTCAAATCAATATGTTTTGTCAATTAACTAGCGCTCATGAATAAAAACTTTTGAAGTAAATATGCACTTAAACAAAAAAAAAAAAAAGGCAAAGACAATAAGTAGACCCACCATCACAATATATTTAGTTAAGTAACATTTAAAATTAGCCTAAATAAAGGCCTTGATGACATTACTTTGATTTAAAAATTTTCAGGGTGACATTGAATATAAAATAAATTTTGGGGGTAATATTGCTCTTACGCATGACAATTTCTAGTATAAAATTGAACCTTAACCTAATCTTAAATGTTGACTAAACATTCATAAATACCGACATATTATTTAATTTATTTAAAATAATGATGATTGACAAAAAATATCATTGGAGACTGAGATATTAAGTTAGAAGATTGGAAAGACACCTTGTGAAATTAAGAGATCAAATTAGATGATGAAAGGATGATATCTTTGATTAAAAAATAAAAATTATTACAACTTAATTTTTGAACATTAAAGAATAATTTTACATTATTTTTATTCTTAAAATTAGGGCTTAACAAGGAACCCAGAACTCGTGAGCCCGCCCATAATCCAGTCTAATTGGGCCAATTTGAGCACGCCCAAAATGAACCCATGACGGGCAGATTTCAACCTGCCTATTTAAGACTTAAATGGGCGGGCTACGAGCACACCTTCAGGCTGCCCGTACCCACCCATTTAATTTTTTTTTATCAGCTTTACCTTGATTGTCACTCCCTCATTTGGTCATTCCCTCCCCAACTCAAAGTAAGATTTGTTTTCTCTTAATTTGTTTTGTAGAGAAAGATTTAGCTTATGGAGCTATAGACCCTCCCTCAAGTGAATTTGAAGATGATGGTGAAAACTAAAGCCTGAAGATTTAATGGAAAAATGCCATTTTGTTAATCTCTATAGTTGTAATGTGTTAATTTAAAAGTTAGAATTTGTTTAAATTTAGGTTCTTTTGTGTGAATTGTAATTATTGAACTTTGAATATTCAGATTTCAGAATTTAAATAGATTGCTTGATAGATTTTGATTGATACTTATGCGAATATGTATGTTTTTTCTTCTTCCAAAAAAATAAACAGGTCCAAGATAAATGGGTTTCAGGTAACTTGGTTAGCCCGCCCATTTGGTGGTTCGTTAAATGAGTTGAGGTACGGGTATAAGCTAACTCGTCCCTATATAAAGTTAAATGGGTAGGCTATGGATTTCGCAACAGGCTGACCAACCCACCCATTGCTCTCCCCTACTTAAAATATCGATTTCTAATAATTTTCCCCTAATATTCCATTAAATTTTAATAATATTATCTATCATTTTATACAGCTATTATGAATTATGAATATTAAATATAATTAATAATCCATGTTTGGGGCCCAAACGACAATGATTAGTTCATTCAACTCCCAGTGCGCCTGATCCAAAACCCCGCTCCGTCACCGCCTTTTCCGCGCGACACGAAACTTTTTGAAATTTCCATCACATGACTAAATTACCCTTCCTCTTTTGTAGAAATTACCCACATGATGGCTTATTCTCACACCCTTACGAAACTGAACTGTCCCTTTGTGGTTCCCTTACTTGCTCTACCACGTTGGCCTCCGACCCAGCAAGGGAGCGTTACGACTTACGAATCTCTCGCTGTTCAAATTCTGTTTGAAATTTGAATTTTCTTGCTCAATCTGGATATCTCTCTTTAATGGTATGTCATTAACTCATTGATTTTGGTTTTATTTTCTGATTTCTTTTGAGCAACGGTAAGTTTCTTCCCATTTGAATTATGTTTTCTTGGGGCTTGATTTTAGTTTTCTTGTGCTCTGTGTCCGTATTTGTTCCATCGTCTTATGGCAGCAACTAGTCGAATGGGTTGTTTTTATTTCAGTATTTTCCGTTTGTTTACTGTGAAAGTGGAGCAAACGTAAGCGAAAAAGCTTTCCTGTTAATGGCATTATACTGATTGCCGGTTTTCTTGTTTTGTTTTTTAACCTTGAATCGTAAGTGGTACAACTCTCTCTCTCTCTCTCTCTCGTTTTTCGCAGACTAATCAAACCGAGCTCAGGGTTTCTTCATAGTTTTTCCCGTTTAATGGCATGGAGGAAATTGGTTCAATTTTCAGTCTATGTAATCGTAAATGCATGAAATGGTTCTTGTTGTTAGAATTATCAGAAGGTTTCTCGACAATTGGCCTTTTTCTTCACAGTAAGCTTGTGTGTTTGAATTTGGGATTGATCAAAGCATGTGCATCATCGTAGAAGGAGGGTTTCGGGTTTTACATGCCGTTGAAGATGGGGACAATTTAGTCTTTTTATTCACTGGAGCTGCTTAGTCTGATCGTTCTGAAGGATTCTCTTAATATTATTAAAATAAAGCGATGACTTGTATGTTCTCGGCTTTTTGATAGATTCGTTTTTATTTTGAACAAGAGAAGGGCGCCTAACTCAATGATTCACTTGTATCTCACATGCTTGTCACCATTTCCTTGGTCATTCACATTGAATCATGAGATGAATTCTTTATAGGCGTGTTTTGCACAGAAATCTAAGATGAACTGTCCTGTTTGTAGTAATTAAATAGTTTGACTTCTTATAAATTTTGTATTATATATAGATGTAAAATATGTAGATTATATATATATATATATAACCTTCACCTTTCTTGCTTTTGTGGATATGCAATACTTCTTTGTATTATCTGATTTTGTTTCTTTTACTGTTGTGACAGTTCATTTTTGCTTAACCATTATTTCGGAGGTTAAGATAAAGGAGTGCAAAGCTTCCCAGAACTGCTCTGTTCTGTAAATATTTGCATACCCTATTTTATTCTCTGAATCTTTCAAAATAAAAATTAGTGTTTGATCTTAGTTTTTTCATATCATAGTTCTCTCTGTTTTTTTTTTTTGGGCTGACTTATAGTTAAATTACATCAGATGAACATGGTCATTATCTGAGGATCTAAACTTTTGCCCCTTAGTCCAACAAAATGGAAAAATGGGTGTGGAAAAGTTATAAAGGCCTAAATATCCATTATTGAACTTGCGTATAACGGTCAAAATCAGTCAATCCCTCTGAGTGGACTCAAAAAATTAGTGGGCTGTGTTTAGATTTTACTTCTTGGTTTTGAAGTATGCTGTAAAAACATGCAGTCTATACATATGGCTTTGGATTTCTTCAAAACTAGGAAGCTTTGACGTATGTCCCAAAACTTGCTGATTCTTAAGAGACATCGATTGAAAATGGCATGCAACTCTTTATTAACATAGTTACATTTATCGTACAATCCTCCTTGTGAAATATAGCAAAATAAAAGATTGGACTGTTGTGCTTATTAGTTTCAGTATTGTTGGGCTCATCTTTTGAACTTTCAGCCGCCAGCATGGATCACATTGAACCAATTCCTTTCTTTCAATAATATTGTATCCTATTTAATCTACATCTACTATGCGAAGCAGTGGTGATAGAGAATACTGGCAAAACATGAGCTCAGTAATTAATTCAACAATAAAAGCTAAACTTAGACTATAACCTAATTCAAATCGAAGCAATGTCGTTGTTTTTCCTTGGTGAGTTAAACCAGCCTATTCTCACCTCTACCCATAACGTGTTACTATGTGGGTTGGGATAGCCTGTTTGGATAGCTATAGGCTTATTATTAATAATATTGTTTTTGTGGTTGGCTTTTGTTTGGGCTAATTTTTTTTTCTATTTAATTTAATTTTCTGTTAAATAATTGGTTATATGAGCATGCATAACAGATGGAGTTTCGAGTTTCAACTCTTGTGCATGTAGCAACCTAGTTGGGAGGGTCTACCCTTTGCCCTCAGTATGGGACTTGACTCTGCTGTCGGCAAAGAATACTCCTTGTGTCTCACAGAAAAATGATTTAAAGAATAGATAGAGCTTTTTTTTTTTTTAGTTATAAATTATAAAGTATATTTTCTCCATGACATCCTCTTTCTTTTTTCAGTTAAGTTCTTCATATGATTAAGTAATATTCTGTATTACGACTGTGTTTAAGCTATATATATATATACGCATAAATTCTGTACTGATATTGGCTTTTTGTGTTTTTCCTTTTCTTTTTAGGTTCAGTGAGATCTGAGCTATTGGCAGGTTGGTTCCTTGGATCCCTGGAAAGCTGATCGCGTTCATGAGATTGTTTTGGAATTACAAAGGATCATTAACACATGAAGAAACTATTCTTTTTAAAATCTTCTGCTTCTAGCAGTGGCAACAATAATGCAGTTTCCCCAAGACCCACAAATAAGCAAGTATGTTGGGAAAACTCATCAGATAATGGATTTGATGGCCAGGCTTATGGCAGAGCCGAGGATAGCTTCCAGAGTCCAAAGGGATTGTTCTCCAAATCCCAGAAGCATGTATCGGATAGCCAGGGTTCAGGTAGTGGACCAATTCTTAGAAGGAGCAGGTCTTTGTCAACAGCAACCTACCAGGGCAAAGATCATAGTAGGTCTCCTAGTTTATTTTCAAGTGATCAATATCATTCGTACGAGAATTCATCTCAGTAAGTATTTTTATCACCTAATTTTGAAGCATATATATCCTATAGAATTCAATTCTAAGTTGTATATATTTACTTTCCCCCCTTTTTTTTGCAGAGATTTCTTAGTTTCTTCTAGTTATCGGACTCTTACTCCTGAGAAGCAAAGGCAGTCGCCTATCCAAATTCCACATGGAACTGAGAGGCCTGGCTCAGCTAGCTCTTCAAGGTCTCATAATGATTCATCTGGGAACTCCTCCACTACTTCTAGCAACATTTCAAGCAAAATTGTTGACCGTTACATTGATGGAGAGCAGCAACCAGAAAAAAGTAGGTCAAGGAAAAATTTACAGAAAAGTTATGTTGAAAATGGAAATAATGGCAAGAAGCTTCCTCCAAAAATTCAATACACAGCACCTAATTCACCAACTGATGGTGGTGCTAGATATAAACCAAGAGCTCATTCATTTAGAGAAGTTAAAGGCACTGATATTCACTTCTCATCGAAAGATTGGAAAGAAAATGTGTTAGGACATGAATCTCCTCGGAGCCTAGCAAAAAATGTCATTGAGAGACTTTCTCAGTTTCATTCTTTCTCCAAAATCAGTTCAAAAGAGGTTGGTCTTGATAATCCAATTACAGTTGAAGACATATTTGCTAGATCTGTAAATGAATGCTGTGATTCAGATCCAGATGAGGCTCTGTCAAAAGGTTATTCTTTCGATAAACCTCACAGAATGGCAGATGGTTATCATAGCATTGATGATCAAAGATTTCAGAAGCATGATATTTCCGCAGCAGCCAACTGTGAGGGCTTAAGCCGTGTTGTCCTTGAAGAGGGTGTTGATGCAAAGCTACAGAGGCGATTAAAGGAAGTCAAAGAGAGTGTCACTATTTTTTCTGAGGAATTTGAAAGAGAAAGCTTTCTTCTTGATGGTGGTTTTGATTTGTCCGTGCTGGATCAGAAAATCAGAAACCTAGAAGAGGAGAGGTTAAGTTTGGCCGTTGAAGTTTCAGGCCTTCTCCAGTCTCGCATTGCTGAAAGAACATCTGCGAAGGAAGAACTTAGATGCTTAAAGGAAGAATCAGAGTTACAGGCACGACGGCTAGAAAGAGAAAAGAATGAGATACAGTCAGGATTGGAGAAGGAATTGGACAGAAGGTCAAGAGATTGGTCACTTAAGCTTGAGAAGTGTCAGTTGGAAGAGCAAAGGCTTCGTGAACGTGTTAGAGAGCTTGCTGAGCATAATGTTATGCTTCAAAGGGAGGTCTCATCCTTTAGTGACAGGGAAACTGAAACTAAAAGACTAATAACTTGTTCTGACCATCAGCTCAAGGGAATGACTGAGAAGATGGAAGAAATGAAGGAGCAGAACTTGTATTTTCAACAAAATGTCTTAGAATTACAAGAGAAGTGTAAGATGGTAGAAGAAAACAGGGACGTTTACCGAAGAAATTATGAAGAGAAGGAGAAGGAATCTAAAGAGCTACACAAGTCCATCACAAGGTTACTAAGAACATGCAATGAGCAAGAGAAGACAGTCACAGGGTTACGAGATGCATTTAGTGAGGACTTAAAGAAGAATCAGTCTATGGAGAGCAGAGACAAGCATATTGCAAAAATGCAAATGGAGCAAATGAGGTTATCAGGGGTAGAACTAGCCTTGAGAAGGGAGTCAGAATCTTATAGGATTGAAGCAGATTCTCTTCGCCAAGAAAACATATCTCTACTAAACCGCTTTAAAGGAGATGGGAAAGAAATTGTTGCTGCTACTTATAAGCTAGATAAAGAACTGTTGGCCCGTGTCTGTTGTCTGCAAAATCAAGGCCTGACAATGCTAAATGAAAGCTCTGACTTGTGCTTAAAGTTGATGGAATTCATCAAAGGGACAGGAGGGCAGCTTCTTCAAGATTCGCGGCAAGAAAAGGAAGTCATGAATGGTCTAGACGGCCAATTTATTGTAGAATCTGAAAGTAAAATACAGGGTCTTAAAAGTGGAATTGAGGGCTTAACTAGGAGTTTGCAGATGATGTCAGCTTTGTTTGCTGAAAAGTCAAGTTCATTGACAGCTAAATGTCAGTCACAGTTTATTGATCCTGATAAACTAGCTAAACTGAATGATCGGTTGTCTGAGGTAAGTTACTGCTGGACCTTTATAATATATTATCTTAAGAAAAATTCGGATTGTAAATTGTCTGTTGTTTATATTTAACCTTTCATTGAAAGCATTATAAGCTGTTCTGTTTTTTTTTTTGGGGGCACGTTACGTTCTCTCAATTAAAGACATGTTTAACTTTCTAAAAATTTTTGTTAGGATATTATAAGAACTGAACTTAAAGCGGAATGCTTGCTAACAAGTCTGTTAAGAGAGAAGCTGTACTCAAAAGAGCTCCAAGTTGAGCAGCTGCAAGCTGAACTTGCTACCGCAGTAAGAGGAAATGACATACTTAAATCTGAGGTGCAAAATGCACTAGCCAACCATTCCTGTGTCAACCATAAGTTGAAGGACCTTGAACTTCAGGTCAGTCCCCACTATTAATTTTCATCAATGTTAATATAGGTAAGCAGGCCATTTTTCGCAAAAAATGTCCAATGAAATATAATAAAAAGTTTTCCATAAGGATTATTTTATTTAAGAATTCTTTTGAAATATTATTTTTCAACAACAGAAGGTTAGCGTTAGAGGGCTCCTGGCACTACTTTTTGAAGTTGCCGCTAGGAAAGGTATGAAAATTAATTTATCATGTTCCTGTGTAACAGATGTTGAAGAAAGATGAGAGCATAAACTGCCTCCAAAGTGATCTGAAGGATTCTATGAAAGAATTAGCCATTGTTAAGGGAATATTGCCCCAAGTAACTGAGGAGAGAGATCGCATGTGGGAACAAGTGAAGCAATATGCTGAGCAGAACATGCTGTTGGATAAAGAGATCACTGAGTTGAAGAAGAAGATAGAGGTTCTTGATGAAGAGATACTTGTAAAGGAAGGTCAAATAACAATATTAAAAGACTCCCTTGGTAAAAAGCCATTTGATCTCCTTGGGAGTCCTAACTCTATGCACGAATTTTTGCTTAGCTGAATACTATAAAAGCACATTTCTTTTTTTAATAGGCCAAGTTACTACACTACAGTGTTCATAGTTCTATATATCAATGAGGTTTTGAAGGTTCTTTTCTTGGTTTTATACATGAATTTTTGCTTGTTCTATTTTGTAAATGTATTGTTCTCTTTTTAGGCCATGTTATTATATCTTCTACTCTTTGATTGACTTTTGTTATCAACAATCAATATTTCATGGTATGATATCGAATTTTGTATAACTTGTAGGCTCACTTTAAACCCCAGGTAAATTATGACCCGTCTAATTATTTTCCCCCCTTCAATGCTTTAAGTATATGATCGATCAACTTAAAACATTAAGGGCTTGTTTGGTATGAGGGGAGGGGAGAGAAAGTGGGTAGAGGGAAATTTTTTGAGTTGAATTTAAAAAAATTAGAGAAATGAGATTAAAAATTTTTAATTAATTTTTCTTACTCTTTTATCTTATATACTCTATTTATTAAAATTTATTACTCTACTTTTTCAATATTTTAAAATTCAAATCATAAAAATTTTCCTCCTCTCCCTTCCCCTCCAAATCCCTCACACTAAACAGACCTTAAGGCCCTGTTTGGTGCGAGGCACTTGGTGATAGGAATTAGGATTGGATCAGAGATTGAGCCATAATATATCGTTTAGTTTGAGGGATTACGGATAACTAAATATTGGAAGTACCACGAAAGTGGGATTGCTGCAAAGCCACCCCTAGTATTGTGTTTTCAATTTTGGGATTGCAAATTTTAGAGACAAAAATATCATTGTTTATAATATTTTCTTGACAAAAATACCCTCTATCAATGTTGCCCTAAATTATAATTGATCACTTTATTTCTCCACTCATCATCAATCTCATGGGTGTTCATTGCTCTCATGGGTGTTTTTGTTTTTCTGGTTGTCAAAATCACCAACATCACTGGTGGAGAATAGCCGCCGCAGCCACTATACAAACGTACTGGCACTTCAATCGCATTAGGAGATACATGTAAAGTGGAGACATTTCTTTATTTTACTTTTTCAGATCTCAAACTAAAAAGTTCTAGCGATCATAATTTAAAGAAATTACAGCAAAAATCTGTCAGGTCCAAACCATTATGCCATTAGAAAATAAAGAAACCCAACTCAATAGAGCCAGAGATTCATTGAAACTGAGACATATCTTACTTTGGTACCCGCTGGTGTAACCCCCTTCCCACCTTTGGCCGGGATTTAGTTCTTAAAGTTATAATTAAGTTGTAATTAGAGACCATAATGAAATTGGGACTTAATAAGATACTCATTTGCCCAAAAATCGGATTTGCAAAAACATTTTTCAAAACTTATTCACAATGGTCTCAAGTTCTCAATACAAAATAACACTGGCCTGAACAGGTGGATTCCATTTACATATATCAAGTGCAAATAAATTCCCGACTCACTCGGGTTCCATTCATTAGATAAGGGATTTACAAAGGCACAAAGCCACAATTCAATACCCTTAACTTGGGGATTACACAAAATCTATATATACAATTCCAAAATCTACAATGATAACCATTAATTCCAAAATACACTCCTAAACAGGAGCTCTAACTACTCTTCGTCGCCCGCTTGCCTCTCGATCCTTCGGCCCTGTCTAAAAGGTTTAATTTTTGGGAGAGTGAGATTCTAAAGAATCCCCGTAGTAACAAGTCAATCATATAATGTACAACAATAATGCATGTAATCAAATCATCATCCACACAAGCAACTACAACGGCAGTTATAGCGGCAATGGTTAGTATGACACATGTCATCCCTGACGATTGCTCACGCTGTATTGCATCACAACAGTCAACACAGTATAATTCACCACAGCTGGGATCCATATAAAGCATATCATATTCGCAAGCCACATAGGCAAGATACACACACACAGCCTACGGCTGGTTTTCACATACGCCGCCCCCACGGGTCGGATTCACAAAGATCCATGTCGATTACGACGGCAGTCCAACGGCCGAACTAGAGATGACCACTGTCACTCCCTATACGGCTCACGCTGACCTGCTCGCGCCGTAATGGTCCATGGCACACATTTCACAAGTTCAATGATAAGATATGCATACCAAAACATCATACAAGATATGAGAGAAAAGTCACTACCTGAGTTCTTCCGGGCGTGTCCTAGCGCCGGTCTCTCCCGAGGAAGGCAAATATCAAATCCTATTTTCACAATTAGGGACGAAGAGTTATTCTCTATTCCAAGACTTAATTCACTTTATAATGCTTAATTGGTTATCATTATTGCTCTTTTAGAGTCACTAAATACTCCTAACAAAACTCCTAAAGGGTTGGAAGAACTATCCCAAAGATCCCCTTTTGGAAGCACAAAACCGAGATTTTACACTGTTTCACTCGAGCACAGATGACCATGCTCGAGCACGATATACGGACATCACTCGAGCACAAGAGAAAGTGAGACTGCGAGTGAGCACCCGAGAGCACAACGAAACTCTCCAAGTACTGGATCACTCGAGCACAGCCAGGTGTGCTCGAGCACATACCCCATACCCGCGAGTGAGAAAGCACACTCGTGCAACTTTCCCGCGAGCATCAACCCGAAAGCACAACTCTCACCTGAAGCACAATCTCACTCGAGCACACACAACTCACTCGAGCACGGTGCCCATACCCGCGAGTGAGAAGGCACACCCGTGCACCTACTCGCGAGTGACAACCCGAGAAGCAAGCCCTTTGGTGTCAAATACACTCATCACTCGAGCACAAAATCCTCACTCGAGTGATGTTCATCCCTCACTCGCGAGTGAGGCTCTGCTTGCTATGACCCAGAGAGTGCAATAAGAACACAGAAAGCAAGAAACGAGAATTGCACTTCCGCACTCGAGCAGACCCATCTCTGCTCGGGTGATATTCATCCCTCACTCGAGCAGACCCATCTCTGCTCGGGTGATGCTCATCCTTCACTCGAGCAGACCCCTCCCTGCTCGAGTGAATCCCTCAGATAGCAGAAAACGCAGAACAGAGGCACTTTCCTTAACCTTTGCCCAATTGATTCCCATTGATACAAAACTTAACCCAAAGCCATTCTCCCACAAAAACACCCAACAAACTCAATGGAATACTCAGAATCATCAAAATCCTACTCCATTATCATGCTTTGGGTGTTGGGCAACAATTTCATCAAAATTCCCATTTCATCCTATCATCATATTTCAATCTCTAATCAATCTATCTAACATAAACTCATTCCAAAATGTCATTCTCATGCCATAAACATACCAAATGAACAGTGGCACTCATTTTCATGATTAGGCCCAAAATTCCCAGAATTTATAAACTATTCCAAATGGCATGAAACTTAGATAGATGAGTTAGATTCACTCACCTTATCAACTTCTGTAACGAGAGTTCTTGATCCACCGCTTTCCAAATTTTCGTGTAGCACAAATCAGCACCAAATGGCTACATTATACATACCAAAATAAAGCCCATGATTCAAGGATCAACATTTAAGAAGGGAACTTGAGCAATGGAGATCATTTACTTACCCAAAAATCAATCTTTTCTTCCTTCCTTTGGGCACAAACTGACGAGAGAGAGAGAGAGATGGAGGGAAGAGTGTGAGAGATGAAATGATGATTATGTTTCCCCCATACTCCCATGTCAGCCGAACAAGAGAGAGGAGAGGAGAGAGAAAATAATTTCTTATCCCATTTGACTTTTATACACACCTACTCTCTTCGCCACATGTCACCCTACCATTGGCTCTCACCAAATAAGTCACACATTAACTTATCTAATCCCTCCATTAACCATTTTAATCACACATCTCATTTCTCTTAGTTAGTAATTAATTTCTCCCTTAATTACCAACTCATGGCCAATAATTCCATTATTCCAATTTTTCCATAATTATGACATATTAATTAAAATAGCCGTAAAACACATAATAATCCCAATTAAACCCATAATTATCCATAATAATCATGATTATCCCTTAATCAGAAATTGGGATATTAAAGCTGGCATGTTGCTCAAATCATAATTGCAGAAGAAAGTGTGAAGGGGAGTCTTTTCTGGATTGCTTAAAACCTGCAGAGAGAAAATAAATGTAAGAATGAAGCATTGAACACAATGATTGCTTAAAACCTGCAGGAGATACATTACAAATTGGTGATTCTCAATGCACCAATCATGAATTAAAAAGCGATTGATTATAGATTTGGGATTTAGGACAGGGGTATTTGGGTCTTTTCATAATTAGTAATTGTTTATTAAATAAAATTAATGAAATTATTCCCTCTAATTATTACCTTATACCAAACATATTTTCAAAGCACCAATCCTAGTCTTAATTCTAATCTTAATATCAATCCATTAAAATTCAATGTCCCATATCAGACAGGGCCTAAGGGGTTTATCTTCGAAAAGAATCTTTTCTTTTCAGCCTCTCATTTGAGCAAACTTTTTAATAAAAAAAATTACTTATAAGTCCCAAGTAAAAAGTTAATTACAAATAGATTCTCTAAATTTTAATTATTATTTACAGGTTTCAAGAGATTTGACATAATTTAGAATAGCTGTGAAATGACACCAGCACCATTTGATTGCATTCACCAACTTGGGTGGATGATAAACTATGGACCATTGATTGATGAACATTATAACAAATTTATACTTTTAAATTTTAAGATTCAAATATTTAAAAATTAGTATTTACAAATCAGAACTTTCATATTTACATCATAAAGTTGCCTTATTTGTAGGTCAAATTTAAAAATTTATTTTTCACAAATCAAACATTCATATTTATATGTGAAGTTGCTTCATTTATAAGTCAACTTTTAACAATTTCATGTTTACAAGTTGAATTGCGCAGTTTAGAATTGATTATGTGTGATTTTTTCACAATTGTACAAGTATGCAAAACTTTTGAAGAAAAACACATCATCATCAGTTATGAATGGCATAATTCAACCTATAAGTATGGACGTTTGACTACTTGTAAATATTAAGGTGTTCAATTTGATTTGTAAATATAAAAGTTTACTTTTAAATATGAAAGTTTTACTTGTCATGTCTTTATTTTAATTTCACCTTTACCAGAGTATTCGTGGAAAATGACATGCGGTTCGGTAGGCAATACAGGAATAGTATAACTATACTGATAATATGTACATGATTACATAAATTCCCCATAGGGGTTTGTACATTATACTTACGATTAAGGTAGTTGCACAAGGCTACCAGGGTGTCTAAACTCATCCTAGTGAAATGGAGACTTCTTCCCATCTTCGTTCCACTACTGTAATCCCCTCGTACGGTACTCTGCATTGTTGTTTGCATATTTTCTGTCGTCTCCTGTCTGAATTGTTGGCAGGAGAGGGTGAGATTCGAGAGAATCTCAGTAGGAAACAGATACCATAATGCATGCATGATTGATGCTATGTGTATGACATGTTAGCTTTATCTAGATGTATGCCCCATAATGACATTTCTGCATGCTCAATGTTTTATGTAACAAAACTATGGCCACAACGAAAACAGAAACAGAGCTTCATTTATTCAAGTATGCTCTACACAATCAAGTAAAGCAATCACATACATCACTACACAAGAAAAAATATCAAATACATGCAAGTAAGATAAGTCCCCTACCTTAACCCTTTTCCGCCTCGAAATGCGTGCCTCGATCTACGTGCAAATAGCTCGGGACTTCATATTCGATCCTACAATGTCAAATGTACTATTTAGACACTTCCATAGTGTTTCTGGGGGTTATATGACTCTATCTTGAAAAATTACTAAAATACCCCCGGGGACCCGGCCCGGCCCCGCTGTACCCTGTTCGGCTGTACTTTTTCCGAAATTCTAACCTGGGCTATCCTGACAAATTTTCATCCAAGGAATCCATTTCCGAACTCGGAATTATCAAATTCAATATCAAATTACGAAATTGCCCTTAGCAGCCCTACTTTTAGGGTTTTAGGGGCATTTTTGTAATTATGCTTTCTCGGCCTTTTCCAAAAAAGTGCCCAACTGTAATCCCACCTAATCTTCGCTCCTGAACTCAATGGAATCATTAAATCATTGAAAATCCAACTCCAGGGTCCATTTATAGCCCAGACCGAAATATATGGGTTTTAAGGGGAAAATCATGGTTTTTCGGTTTCGGCTGCGTAAACGCGTTCCTTTCTACTCCTAACTACTTTATTGATTATTCCATTAGGTTACAACTACCATTTAGTACCAATTTTGGCAGTATAACAGCCCCACAAACCCATTTTCCATTTTTAGAACCAAAGACAATCCGGCGAAATTTCACCGATTAAATTGTCCACAACAGTCAGAATAAGCAATATATAAAAGTTTGGAAGTTACCTCAAGCTCCTTTTGGCTTTTCCCAAATATGGCTAAAACCCTAGCTCTCTTAAACACCAAATTTGCTTCTCAAACACCTTAAATAACCTAGAAGAGAAGCTTAGGAGAAGGAGTATACACGTTAGGTACGAATTCAAAGGGTTAGAAGAGTTAGGAGGAGCAGGTTTATGCCCGAGTCTATTGCTGTACCAAACTGTTTTGATATCTAAGGGAGAAAGTGAGCAAAAGGGAGGAGATAATGACAAGGATGGAAAAGGGGATTAGAAAAGATGACATTAGAGCAGATTATCAGGAAGCTAAGCAAGGGAAGAAAGGAAGGGGCTCAGAAAAGGGAACTACTAGCCACATGCCGCTTAAGGATATTTTGAATGTGTCTAAAAGCGTGCCTAGTGTAGAGCTTAGAGCGAAAGTGAATAATGAAGTAAAGAAAGTGGGTTATATGCAAGATAAACAAAGAG
Source organism: Inga laurina (assembly GCA_963855925.1). Classification (NCBI taxonomy): domain Eukaryota; kingdom Viridiplantae; phylum Streptophyta; class Magnoliopsida; order Fabales; family Fabaceae; genus Inga; species Inga laurina. The sequence goes on along the minus strand of OY979702.1, from coordinate 37,888,719 downwards.
CTGATGAATATTTCGCTACAAAAGAAAGGATCGAGGTGGTTTTTGTTAATCAGAGAATAGTAAGGGAAGGGGTAAGCTATTGTGCGGTCCATAGAAATAGAGAAGAGGGTGGTCTTGAAATGGAAAATCATGGAGTACTGTCAAAAGGAAGAAATGGGTGTGGGTCCATGGTTAATCAAATTAACTCGGATGGTAAGCGAAGTGAGAGAGTAAGTCGGGAGGAATCGGCGGAGGCGGAGGGTTATGAAGGAGAGGATATTATAATGGGGGCAGATGCTAAAGTTTTTTAGGGGAGGGAGTGGATAAGACATTGTTAATAAATGTCTTTGTTAGTTTAGAATTGTAGAGGCTGTGAGTAAGCGGTTCCTTGTAACGTGTATTTTACAGCCCTGTTAGAGCCAAGAATTAGCTGTGGAAGGGCTGAGAAAGTCATTAAGGAGCTTGGGCTAAAAGCTCGATTAGAGTTTATGAAAAGGGGTTCGCTGGAGGGATTTGGTTGTGTTGGAAGGACAAAGGCTGGGTGGTGAGGAAGTTGGAGAAATTTGACCAGTTTCTACATATGCAAATAGGTGAAGGAAGTGAGACATGAATGTTTACTATTGTTTATGTAAATCCGCACGAGGTAGGGCGAAGTGAATTATAGGAGCAGTTAGAACTATTTGCTTCTGGAATCACAATGTTGTGGTTAATCAGTGGCGACTTCAATGAAATTGTGTCACTTATGGAACAAAAAGGAAGTACTGAAACTAATATGAAGAGAAGCCATGGTTTTAGGAATTCGATTCAGAGGTGTGGGCTCAAAGATATTGAAGTTGAGGGCCCTTTATTTATGTGGAGGGGCCCTAAGTGGTAGAGGAAGGAGAGAGTTTTTAAGAGGTTAGATCATGGATTATGCAATGTGGCCTGGAAGTAGAACTTCCCAAATATGTTCGCTCAGGTATTAGCTAGAGTATACTTCGATCATCATCTTTTATTTTTTTGATTTTTATAGAAGTGCTCCTCCTACTCATTTAATGCCATTTCGCTTTGAGGATCGCATAATGGTTTTGCGAGCTTTACGAGAGAAGAGTGGAGGCATGGCGTTGAAACTCATGTGCTGGTGGATGAGTTGAGACAGTCGCTGCAAAAGTGGAATTTAAAAGTGTTATGGTTTATTGAAGGGATAAAAAGAAGGGTAAAGGTACATCTAACACTCCGATCTATTGCAATCAGCACTCTAAAGTGTTTAAGGGTGCAATCAGCATCCTAAAGGTTTTTTGGAAGTACAATCGGCACCCTAATGTATTTTTAGAGGTGCAATAAGCATCCTAATATATTAAAAATGGAGTAATTATACCCTTTTATCAACAGAATACTAAGTTTGTTTGTTAACACACTCTTTTCTTTTCACTCTCATCGATCTTCAACATGTTCATTCCTTCTTTTAGTATTTAAGGGTATAATTTTGCCCATAATATATTAAAAATAGAGTAATTGCAACCATTTACTAACAGAATATTAACTAAAGATTTGGGGTTTATCTTTCCCATCATAGTTCCTCTATCATTGTGATGAAAGTGTTTGGCTTTGGTCTTGTTCAGTGTTTTCAAACCCGGACCGGACCATCCAGTCTAGCCCGGGAACCGGTCGGGAAACCAATCCAGTTTGGGGTCCGGTCCGGTCAAGCAATTTTTTATTTTTTAAAATCGTTTTTTCTTTAGAATTTCATATTAATAAGCCTAAAATCTTCAATTTCTCATCGGTTTAGTCCCGGGTTAGCTCTGATTTGACCCACTAACCCTTGACTCAGTACTCCAACTGGTTCAGTGGTCGGTCCGGGTTTTAGAATTTTGGTCTTATTGAATCTTGAGACCCAAATAAAAGAAGAAGCCAAGTAGAAATCAGAAGGGACTTTTATTCATAGTAAATTATCAGTTTTAATCACAGATGCAAGAATATATTGAATTGTATTAAATTCACCAAGTGAAGGGGTGCAATCGTTCTATTTTTAATACATTAGGATACTGATTGCTCCTCCAAAAATAGTTTAGAGTTTTGATTGCACCCTTAAATACTTAAGGGTGCTGATTGTACCTCTAAAAATAGATTGGAGTGCTGGATGTACCTTTACCCAAAAAGAAATGCTGATTGTTAGTGTTGCAGGGATTCAAAATAATTTAAATGGTGGGGTGAATAGATACCTTGAAAATTTGGAGAGTCAGTTGGTTGGTGAACAATAGAGGTAATGGAGCAAGAAAAGGTTTACTGGTTCCAGAAGTCTCAGGGGAAATGGCCAATGAATGGTGATTGAAATACTAAGTTTTACCATTTGCGTATTGTGAGTAGAAGGCGCAGAGGTTTTTAGATGTGAAAGAATGCGAAAGAGATGTTAGTAGAGGATAAGAGAGAACTTGTTTGCATGGTCAAAGAGTTTTATAGCTCCTTATTTACAGAAGAGGTTGTGTAGAGACCATGGGTTGAAACAAAGAATTCGTGGAGGAGTGTTAATGTGGAGGAAGCTAATATATTGGGAAAGTGTCTGTGTAAGGAGGAAGTGAGAAGAGACATGTTTAATATCGGGGCAATGAAAGCCCCTGGTGAGGATGGCTTCCTGCTACCTTTAATTATACTAATTGGCATGTTGTGGGTGATAGTGTATTTGAGCTGGTTACTAAGATGTGGCAGGAACCTAAGAGGTTGGGTGAGGTTAACGAGACACTGATTGTACTTATTTCGAAAGTAGATTTGGTTGAAACAGTCAGCAATTTGATGCCAATATCCCTTTGTAACATTTTGTACTTCCTCTGTTCAAAATATAAGAGCCAAATTTGTGAGGGGGTGTGGGTTTTTTTATGAGATACACTTTGCTTTTGTCTAAGCGTTTAATTCTTTTTTTTTTTTTTTTATCAAATTTGCCACTATTTGACATTAAGTATTTTTTTGGACCAGTAACTATATTTACTGCATTTAATACAATATGCTCCTGATAATTTTATTCACAAGACAGGAAGAGAGAAGGCGCTAAAATAAGAGAACAGAGGAGACAAATGACTCTTCGATGGAATCGAACATTCTTGTTTTAAACTCATATGAGAACTAAACCATGGATAATGCTTCTTACTCAAATCTTATTGTACAAGACTCTATAGAGAATGATTCATCGTATACTATGCAGTACTCAAATCTTATCGTGGAAGACTCTTTTGAGAATGATGGAGTTTCAACTGATCATGAAGAAATTTATAGCAAGGAGAAAGCAGAGGGACTTTCAGAGTTGAAATAAAAGCCATTTCTTGACTTGAATAAGTTGCTGGAGGAAGCCATTGCAATGGACATAGATGAACCAGAAGAATGGGTAATTGATGCATTTGCTATTGTGGAGGACTCTATGGAGAAGGATTCTTATTATGACATGAACGGTGAAGAAATAAGTTCTGTCAGGAAAGATGAGTTAAGTGGAAAACAAAGAGGAGCAAAGTAAAGAACCTCTTCCAACAACATCGAGTGTCGACGACAGTAAGTTACTGATCGACCTTAACGAATATCCTGAGGAAGGACTTGACTCCATATTCAAAAGTGCAACGTTAAACAAAGAGTTTCTGACTTTGCTTAGGATTTATTTTGGTAGTTACCCTTAAGCTATAAATATGCTTAATGTTGAAGGAATTTTTTTACAGTTTGCTTGCTTTTTTGTACTTTAATTTTAGACTCTAATAATGTTATGAAGACGACGTTGACTTGGAATGTTTTTTTGAAGCACTTCAAAATGTTTTGGATTATAATCGAATTGCTTTCGTTATTGGGTAATGCAGCCTCCATGCGAATTTGATAAAATTCTTTTTATGCTTCTTTGCTTGATAATACTATTTCCTCTTGTTCAAGTGTCATTGTTATTTGAACACCAACAAGTACAAAGTGTCCACATCAGTGTGGCTGTTATGTGCAAATATAAAGTGTTTACATAAGTGTGATTGTCATTTTACATCAGTGTGGCATGTGCTCTATTTTCCATTCAATCTTCCGCCTTTTTTCCTCCTAATCTAGAAGGTTATAATTTTAAGGTTCAGTTCTAGGGTTCTACCACAGTTTAAACATATTCAATAAGTTAATTTGATGATTTTGATTGATGTTAAATAAAGTCATTTACATTATCTATTGGAGCATAACGCAACAGCTACTATATACTACATTTGGAACATGATAGTGACTTGAGTAATCGCATATCATTGCAAGAAAAGGAACGGGTGATAGATAATCTTAGGCAGTAATTAAACATTTGATTAGGCAAAAACTGATCATATGTATGCATGAGATGGAACAAATAAATTTAACTTTGTCCAAATTGAATGGTATTCAACTTAAAATACTTATCGTTGCCATCATGGTAGTGAATGAGACAAAAATGTTTGAAGAAATGATATTGTTCATAAATAATTAATATAATCACTTTAATGAACCATGACAACAAAAAAATTATATACATCTCAAATAGCTTCGAAATGCATAAAACACTTGATGATATCTTATGCAAAAACACATCATTCACATATAATTTGGCTTCTTGATAGTTTGGCTTAAGTGCATATCAAAAAGATCTTCTCAATTCTGGCCCTGCGATTACAAGAGAAATATAGAATAAGATAGAATGTATGAGAATTAACATTATATATAGCAACATCAATATTTATATTGCTATTTGAAATCTCCTCTCTAAAATCTGGGACATCATGATTACTCTTACATAATGCTTCGAGCACAGCTACATTAGATTCCCGCCACACATAGCAAAATTAAACAACAAAAAATAACATTCAAAAGGGAGTAGTTCATCAAGGTGCTAGTAACATTCAAAAAAAATCAAGGGAAAAAACATGATGCTTAAAGTTCTGGTGCATTGTCCATTTCTAAATAATGGCAAACTTCTTCCAATAGTGAAGCATCACAACTAAGTTAAGTTGGTAATCCATCTTTCCACACCACATCTTTCCTCTAGTGAGGCAATCTGTGATTGTTTGATCATGTTTGCTTGAAGAGAGCAGAAATTTTTTTTATGAATTTTTGACTGAAAATTCTTGAAATGATTTTTCCACTACCTCTGTGAGGGTGTCAATTGAGTTTGCAGGTTTCTGTGTTTGTAAATACTGAATGGCTCTGAAAAAACCTAGATCCAACACATTCAAATTAGAAGAATTTAGAGGTTGATAGGTCAAATGTATGTCAAACCCACCTTCACTAGCTGCTTGACAAAAATCCTCATCATCTATATTAACATGAAACCTTGCATTATCCTATTGTATGAAAATTGTGTTCCCTAAATCCTTGGTTGGCGATTTATTTTTTATAGCTGCTAAAACCTTATCAATTAACCACTTCTTACATACCGCTTTTGTAATAGAAGTTATGGGTTTCTTTTCCAATGCACCTGCAAATATATTAACACTTATTCTTCTAGCTTCTTGTTCGTAAACAAGAGGAAAGACACTAATCTTTCTTGAGAATGTTTCTTTTCCCTCATCATCAAACCTCGGTCTAGCCACTTCAACCAAGAACATTACCTTCACAATAAAGTTTTTGTTTTTGCAAGTACGGTATGGCTCATCTTTGTTTGCAACTAATTAAGTAACAATTTAAGGTTCTTTTTTTTTTTTAAGATGGAACCACTTCTCATCAATGTGAACAACATTATGCATGGATTTAAATTGATGATACTCTCTTCAAGCAATGACAAGCAAAATCTAAGATGAGTTATCTTGTTCCCCTTTGTCAAATGTGGCTTAATTTCATTTGAAGAAAGTAGGATATTTCCATTCCTTAGCATCCTTGTCAGTGTTGTCTTACTAATATTTAGAGTAGAAACTAGTGATCGAAGTGTTTTCTGCTTCAATAATGAAATGTCTCTCAATGTTTCATTGTCCAAGTTGACTCTTTTCTGACCACAATTACTTGTCTTCCTATCATCTACATCCCCAATCTCCTTAACTTGACTCCAAATGCGCTTAATGATAGATCTACGGATTACATATAATGTACCTATTTTTGTTGTTGTGTCCCATTTTAGTTTACCTTCATGACTTGAGTGAAACAACAAATGAGATATTGCTCTCCTTTATTCATTCGTTAGAAAGCAACATTTTCTAGAGCTTGGTTCATTGTCAACAAAATCTGGAGACAACACAAATAAGAAAAAACCATGTAATGACAAAATCCACAAACTCAAGAAATGACTTTATGACATGAAAAATCAAACTGAAACCACCAGTATTCAAAACATAAGAAAAGAATATATAGAATAATAGATATAAGTATTAAATTTAATCAAAAGTATTAATATTTATAGTAGTGAAAAAACAACATCGAATACTAACTTATATATCTATGCACATGGTCAAATATTATCAACTCACACTGATACATGATGATTTCTAAATCCATTTTACATATGTGCATGGTATCTAGGTGAAAATATGGAATTTAAGTGTATTGTTGAATGAAGTGGAGGAGTGAAATTTGTAATATTGGCAGAGCATACGAGTTTCTTCATCTTCTTCATGCTTAAAAAAGACGTGGTCTTCTTCATATGGGGTGTTTTGTTACGCTAAATAATTACCTTCTTCACATTCTAGATCATCTCCAAAAGCCAAGGGCAAATAAATTAATAGAGTAATGTGTTAGTAAAACAAAGTAATATGTCAACAAACCAAAAATAGAGTAATATGCCAATAAAAAATAGAGTAGAACTGATATTGAAGATGTAATGCCCCAAAATGTGATTAAGGGCTAAGAACTTCAAAAGTGAATGTAATTATTGATAAACAAACACTTTTGGAGAATGTGATTTGAATTGTGATCCGAATGCGTAATAAGTAGTGCCTAAATCCTATATTTAAGTCCAATTGTGGACTAACATCTAAATTGAGTTAATTAGAGGGAGGGCACATATTAAGATGAAATGGGATAATAAGATATGTTTGGTGGTGATTCGGTAAAAATTGCCATAATCAGGGACAAAATGGGAAAAAGGAAGTTACTGACCAATTTGTCAGTTACTGACCAATTTGTCAGTTACTGAAGAGGAACCTCATTGTTAACTCAAAGATCAATGGTTAGGATTAATTGTCAAGAGAGCATGAGGGTGGAATTACATGTGTGTGTGCTCATGTGTGCTTGTAGAAGAGGAAACAAGATGTTGATACATGTCAACATGTGAGCCATGAATTTGGTCAAATTATCAAAATCTCTTTCCCTCTCTCCTCCCTCTCAAAGTCGGCCAAGGGCCTTCTTTTCCCAAAAAATTCAGATTATCTTCATCATCTCATCCCTCTCTCTTCCATTCTCTATTTCGTCCAAGTTCAAGAGGAAAGAGAAAGAAGAAAGCTTAAGGTGAGTGCCCTATATGACTTTGAATGCTCAAATACTCTTCTGTAATGTTATTCATGGTGATGAGGGCTTCATCTCTATGGTTTTAGATTTGTGAAAGAAGGTGTTTGAGTGATTGAGGAAATTTGAAAGTTGAGGAATTAAGAAACTAGCTTTGGAAAGAGGAAGATGTGAGTATTAGTTACATTTTGACCTAAGTATTGTGATCATTGGTTAAGTTTTGGAAATTATGGATTTTGCCTTGATTTTAGTGTGATGTTGGAATGAATGAATTGGATGTTGTAATGTGTGGAAAATGGTGTCATGTTGTTATTGTGTCATTGGAATTGGTTTGGAACTTCAAATAGAAAGTTTGGCAATTTGGTGGTTTGTGTTGTAACAACCCAAATTTTGATTAAGGGCTGATGAGAATTTTGAGAATATAATCGTGGATTAAAGTTGAATTAATGTGTATTTGTGACAATATTATCTAATATGTCATAATTGATGTAAAAATTGAAAGAATGGGATTATTGGCATAAGTTAGTGATTAAGGGAGAAATAAATTACTAAGAGAAAAATGAGATATGTAACTAAATGGCTAATGGAAGGGTTAGAGTAACTACTTTGGTTACTTAATCTATGTGAACCAATGAGGAGTGGACACTTGGCAAAATCACATGTAAAGAGATTGGTGGGAAAAGTCAAATGAATTTTTTAGTATTTTCTCTCTCCTCTCCTCCCTCTTTGTGTGCTGAAACTGATATAGGGAAGGGAGTGTAATCATTTTTTTCCCTTCTTCTCCAAGCACATCTCTCTCATTTTGTCTCTCCCTCTCTTCGTCAGCTATTGTTGCCAAAAGGGAAGGAAGAAAAGCTTGAACAGGTAAGGAAAAATGATCTCAAATGCTCAAACTCATTTCATTAATGTTGTTCCTTGAGTAATGAGCTTTATTTTGATGGGTGTAGTGTGTCCATTGGTATTGATTGGTGATCTCAAGGAATTTTGAAATTTAGAGAATCAAAAAGTCCCTTTGAGAAAGTTATTGAGGTAAGTTAAAGAAACTTATCTATCTAAGTTTTGTGTCAAATGGATTATTTTTGAATTTCTAGGAATTTATTGCCTATTTTTGAAAATATGGGTCATTGGTCACTTGGCATGTTATTGGTATGAAAATGGTGTGTTTGGAAGGTGTATGAATAGATAACATTGATTTGGGATTGAATGATTGAGTTTGGAAATTTTGGAAATTTAGCGTTGAATGTTGCTCAAAACCAAAGCAAGATAATAGAGTAGGATTTTGATAGTTTTGACACTTCCATTGGATTCCTTGGGTGTTTTTATGAAGGAGTAGCTTTGGTTGAGGTTTTGGGTCCATTGGTAGCTTTTGGTAAAAATTCTGAAAAACTATCATTGTTTCTGCATTTTCTGAGTTCTGATATGGTCATTGGAGTGATTTGGGGCTCACTCGAGTGAGGGATGAATATCACTCGGGTAAGGTTGGGTTCCACTCGAGTGATTCAGTGAAATTCTTTATTTTTTCCTTCAGTTTCTGAATTGCACTTCGGTCAAAAGGGCAAGAGTGTTGCCTCACTTGCGAGTATAGTGGGATATCACTTGAGTGAGCCTCCTCTCACTCGAGTGTTGGTGTATTTGACACCCTAAACCTGCCTCTCGGGTTGTCACTCTCAGGTAAAGTGCAAGAGTGTGTCTCAACACTCGCAAGCATTCAGTATCACTTGAGTACAAAGGCTAGTACTTGAGTGCTTCTTTTCTTTGAAATTTCCGTTTGCTCTCAGGTTCTCACTTCCTGGACTTCACTCTCTAGTGCTCGAGTGAAGCATTTGGTTATCACCCGAGTGAGGTCTTGTGTGCTCAAGTGTCCCTATCTCTGAAAAATTTCTTGTGCTCTCCGGTGCTCACTCGCTATCCTTTACTCTCAGATACCCGAGTGCAGACCGTACCATCACTCGAGTGAGGCCATCTTTACCGAGTGTCAGTGCCCCATCACTTTAGTGAGGCCATCTTCACTCGAGTGAAATAGTGAAAAGTATCAGTGTTTGTGCTTCCAAAAGGGGATCCCTGGGGTAGTTCTTCCAACCCTTTAGGGCTTTTATTAGAGGCATATATGAGTATTTAAGAGACCGTAATGATAACCAATTGAAGGATTGTAAAGTTATTGAGTATTGGAATAAGTGGTGATGTATCGTCCTTAATTATGACTTTAAGATTTGATATTTCCCCGGAGCGTAGAAGGCTCGTGCTTGCTCAAGAACGGAAAGACCAAGGTAGTGACAGTTTATCCTATATCATGTATATTGCATTGCTTGTTTGCATTAGTCATTGAATACAGTGAGGGGACATGGCGAAAGCTTGGCCTTGAATAGAGATACAGTGAAGGGAATGTGGCATAAGCCCGATCTCGAATACAGATACAGTTGATAGGATGCGGCAAAAGCCCAGCCTTGAATACAGATACCGTGAGGGGATGTGGCGAAAGCCTGACCTTGTATATAGTAAAGGGGATGTGACAGTGTGCCTGGCCTCGAATATTGATTGCTACATTATGATATATGCCTACTTGCTTTGTTTATATGTATCATATACGTAAACTGTTGCTACTGGGATTCTCTAGAATCTCATTCTTTCTAAATAACATTTTTAGACAGGGCAAGTGGATCGAGGAGCAAACAAGTGGATAAGGGTGATTAGGACTGCTGGAGGTAGTCTTAGATATTTTGGTTTTATACTGAACTGGTTATCATTTTGGATAAATGTATATATTGAATAGATCATAGCATTATAGTTTTGTGTAATCCCTGGTATGGATATTAAGATAGGTAATGATGCCTTGTATAAACCTTTGGATTAATGTTATTATCCTGGGTGAACGTCGGGAATTGTGCTTATACTCTGATATTAAGCATGTGACAAACCTAACATGCCAATTGCTTTTATGAATGAATGAATGGAGATCATATTGTTCATGTGTTGAAAAAGTTTTTAATTATTCCGGATCTCTCATTCCATTATTAAATGTTTTTAAACGCTTAATCTCGGCCTTGATTGTGATGGGGGTTACATGTGTTGCAGTGTGGTTCAAAATTGAATATGCACTAGTACAAAATTCCCTTTTTAGACCGCCATATTTAGACCGGTTATAGCGGATAAGGTCTAAAAAATTTGACCGGTGGCAGTTTTGTAATTATATAGAACTTCTAAGACCGGTTCTCAAAAAAACCGGTCTTAAAAAAATTATTTAGACCGGTTATAAATAAAACCGGTCTTAAAATATCAAAATATTTAAAAAATTAAAAATTTTAAACTTTTAAGACCGGTTATTATAAATAACCGGTCTAAAATATCAAACATTAAAAGTCCAGACTTTTTAAAAACCGGTATAAAAATTTTTTTCAAGACTTTTAAGACCGGTTCTTAAAATAACCGGTCTTAAAAGTCATACTTTTTAGACCGGTTCTTATAATAACAGGTCTAAAAAGTACTTTTAAGACCGGTTATTCTAATAACCGGTCTAAAAAGTGATATTTTTTTTAAAAAAATGGATTTTTTTTAAATATGAAATTTTTTTAAAAAAATTTTTTCACCCTTTTAAGACCGGTTTTATTTATAACCGGTCTAAAATATCAAACAATAAAAGTCCAGACTTTTTAAAAACCGGTATAAAAAATTTTTTTCAAAACTTTTAAGACCGGTTCTTATAATAACCGGTCTAAAAAGTCATACTTTTTAGACCGGTTCTTATAATAACCGGTCTAAAAAGTACTTTTAAGACCGGTTATTCTAAGAACCGGTCTAAAAAGTGATATTTTTAAAAAAAAATATGGATTTTTTTTAAATATGAAAATTTTTTAAAAAAAATTTTTCACCCTTTTAAGACCGGTTTTATTTATAACCGGTCTAAAATATCGACCCTAAATTTTTGAATCTCCTCTTTGTCGCGCCTAATTTTCGCTCTCTTAATTTGAAACCTCTCTTCTTGGTGCGATTAGGCGCGACAAAGAGGAGATTCAAAAATTTAGGGTCGAGACAATATGATGATAAGAAGGAGAGACAATCTGAAACCTCTTTTCTTGGTGCAGACTCAGCATTTTAGAAAAGGTTGAAGAAGAGAACATCAACCTTGCGTTGTTACGAAGGAAGCATCTTTTCGTCTTTTTAGTTTTAGTATACTGTAAGTGATGATAAGAAGGAGGAGGTTCCTGAAGTTAGTATTCTTCTTTCCCTCTTTAATTATTTATGATTTTACAACGTTGTTTTGCTTTGTGTTTCGTTTGATTAGCTATGCAAGGATTTTTTTTTTGTTATGATCTATAAGTTGTTAGATTCATGTTTCTACTCTCTGGCAACCCCATTTGATCCTACTAAGAAGAAGAAGAAGAAAGTTGCAATTATAGATCATGCTGATGATTTAGTTGACAACTTAGCTGAGAAGACAGAAAACTTGTCTGGTATCTAATTTAAACCAAAAGATATTTTTATTATTGTTGCCGATGTTATCATTTGAGGTATCTCTAACTGTGCATATGCATGGTTCATTCTCATTTTTGCAGTTTCGGATGGGGCTGAGACTCCATTTGCTGGTTTAAAAAAGAAGAAGAAGACAGTAAGTCATTCAGTATTTATGTAGAATATTTTTGCACACAATCTCTGCCGAAGCCATTGGAATATATAATTATATGGGGGCAATATGATGCTTGTTTTTTGATTGAAGGTTGAAACTCGTAACTTTACTAATGAGGGTGGAGATGCTGCTGAAGATTTAGATGCTAAGAAGTTGTATTATTTATTGTTGTGCGATAAAATGAACTCAATGACTGTATGTATGTTATACTCTTGATGTCAAGTGAAATTAGCTGAATAAGTGATGAGCATCTAATAAATTTTTTTTACTAGAGTGAAAATGGTGATACAAGTATAGCACTACAAAAAAAAATCCACATTTATTTTTTTTAAAAAAAATATCACTTTTTAGACCGGTTATTAGAATAACCGGTCTTAAAAGTACTTTTAAGACCGGTTATTCTCTAAGAACCGGTCTTAAAAGTACTTTTTAGACCGGTTATTATAAGAACCGGTCTAAAAAGTATGACTTTTAAGACCGGTTATTTTAAGAACCGGTCTTAAAAGTCTTGAAAAAAGAAATTTTTATTCCGGTTTTTAAAAAGTCTGGACTTTTTAGACCTGGTCTTCAAACAACCGGTCTAAAAAAGTAATTTTTAAGACCGGTTGCTTGACCGGTCTAAAAAATAACAGACTTTTTAGACCGGCTGTATCAAGACCGGATCCAAAACCGGTCTAAAAAGTCATTTTTAACCGGTCTAAAAAGTCATTTTTCCACCGGTGATGTGTGGATGAGATGAGAGTTTGGTTGTTGTAGTGATTCCAATGGTTTTCTTGTGAAAAATTGTGTAGGAATAGGTTTGGTTGTTGATTTTGGAGCCATTGGACACATTGGTTGAAAATTGGAAAAACTGTCAAGTGTAAACACTGTGCAGGGCAGGCGATTTGCATGGACATTTTGAATGAGCAAATGGTGTTTACAAATTCTGAAGCTTTCCAGTTTTAAATTTCATATGCCAAGCTTCAAAATGGACATATAATTCATGTCATTTCGATTTATGAGCTAGGAGTTATGATTTTCCAAAGTTTGGGGTTGAAACTGGAAGCTATTCTGAAGCAGTATGAGATTTCATGTAATTCTGTATTTTTGTGGTTATGGACAACATTGATTCATATTTTTCCTGTGTATAGGACTTCAATAAGTTTCCATAGGACTTAGTATCAGCTCTTTTCAATTTTTCTAGAATTAGTTATGCTTTTTCAAAGTTGATGAAAAATTCTGGCAGATTTGGTCACTTACGCGAAAATTAAAGATGTTATGGCATAATGTAATATTGTTGAATTTTGAGGTTAGAGATTGGTCTTTTAGGTTAATTGACCACTTTAGCTCCTTAGTTGACTTGATTAAATGACCATAGTGATAACCAACCCAAGTATTATGAGTTATTAAAGAATTGGAATAGGTAATAACTTGTCACCCTTGATTTTGGTTTATAGGATTCGATATTTACCCTGTTCGTGATCTACCTGTGCCAGAGTACAATCAGAAAGAACAAGGTAGTGACGCTTTTCCTTATACTATATATGATGCATTGTATGTTGGATTTATGATTGTTTTGTGATGATTCCGGATGCGGTAAAGCTTGTGGATGTGAAACCCGAAAGGTATGTGAAAGTTGAAAGGCTATGTGACAGCCGTAAAGGCTATGTGTATTACAACATGCGCATTTCAGCATGAGCAGTCATAAGGAGTGATGCCGATTATATCTACCCCTGTCGTTGATATGCCGTTGTAAATGTGTGAGCCGTTAAGACTATATGTACACTGTGAAGACTATGTGAATGTTGTGAAGGCAATATGTATATTATGATAGCTATGTGTATATTGTGTTCGTTGCTGCTATGCTACTTGATGATTTACTTTCATGCTATGTGATTATATGTGGTATGAGTGATTTGTTACACTGGAATTCTTTTGAATCTCATTCTTTTCATTGACTAACCTACAGACAGGGCAAGTGGCTCAAAGGGGAAGCAAACGACCAAGGGTGGCTAGGACTCTTGTAGGGATGTGTTTTGATAGTTGTTTATTGAATTTTGGTTGGGATTACTGTATATATTCGGGATATAAATTTTTGGAATAGTTCATGTAATCCCATGTATGGGAACTTGTAAATAGGCGAATGCGGCTTGTAAACCCTTTAGTTAATGTATGAAACCTGGGGTTTCCTGGGACTTTTGTTTTACACTCTGATATGTATGAATGCGACTTAACTGCGCAGAATAATTATATTTAAAATGCGAATATGAGACCAGGTTAATTGGATTTTGAAAGAAATTTGTGAAATCCCTATCTTGAAGATGGGATTGAAAATGTTTCTTTTACCATCCATTGTTCTCTAATTCATCTTAAGTATGTATTTTTGAATTATAATTACGGTTAATAAGGCAGGGGGTTACATTTGTGGTATTAGAGCTGTAGCTCCTGGCAAGGGTAGAATTTGCTAGGATAGTTGCTTTAGTGATAGAAGATAACCTATAAGTGTTTGTTGTGTATACACATGTATGTTCTTGATGTTATGGATATATATGAGTTTTGTGGACTATGTGTATACATTATCTGTGATACTGACATGGAAAATCATTGTAGAATTGAAAGATATAATGGCTAGCTCAAGAATCAGATGTGTAGACCTAGAGGTGGAGGTGGTTAATGACAGTCTACAGGATCCTATGCAGGAAATGATAGATCTAATTAGAGAATAGAGGGATATGATTAACGAGCTAAGAGAAGAACTTTTAGAAGAGAGAGCAAAGCATAATGAAGACCAGGTTTAATCCACTTAGGAGGTGACCTAGGAAGAGACTCGTCACGAGAGACTGCGGAGGGGTCTAATTGATCTCAAGAATCCCTAGCTCACATTACCCCAAACCAACAATCACAAGGGGTACCGGTAAGAGAAGAGAGAGATCCTCAGTATTGGGTCTCAAAGTTCTATAAAGACCTACCTCCATTGTTCAGAGGGAGGTTTGATGGCCAAGCAGCCAAAGATTGGTTGAACCGGCTAGAGAAGATCTATGAAGTGCTTGAGTGGCCGACTGAGGTGAAGACACGCCTGGTAGTATATAAGGTAGAAGGGGATGCTGATCGTTGGTGGCAGAATATCACCCTAACACTGTAAAATCAGAATGTGCCACTGACTTAGGAATTATTTTAACAACAGTTCAATGAAAAATATTTCCTAAGTCGGTGTGGCTCGAGAAGGAAATTGAATTCCTATCTATCAAGCAGGGTGATGCAGAGACCTTCGACAAATATCTATCTCATTTCATTCGGATGGCCAGGTATTCCTCTATCTACAGCATATGGATGATGAGGAATGGAGTTTAGACATGCTCATTCATGGGTTGAGATGTGAATTGAGAAAGAGGTTAGCCACCTACCAATTTACTAAATTGAACAAAGCCATGGAAGAATGTAGAATCACTGAGAATAATTTGAGAGATTTGTATCCTACCAAGGGTACCAGTAGCTATAATGAACCCAGTAAGGGTAATGCCTCCTAAAAGCAAAAGGGCCAAGGATTTTCCTCATCCAAGGGCAGTAGTAAATGAACACTTTTGGTGAAATATGATATAAGTTTGTTATGAATATTCATTGGTGCTTATAGATTAAGGGTTAAGATTCTTTGACCATGGGTTGGAATCCGATGTATGAAGTCTATGTGAGCTTATAGAGGAGTGATTAAGATATTGACATGTGGCATAGTGTGGACCATAGGATGTGGCACAAGAGGACAAATAATCACTTTTCTCTCTTATTCGGTTGAGGGAGGGAGTATGGACTAAAAAGAAGCTTCATCATCATCATTCCTATATCTCATTTTCTCTCTCTAGCCTCCATGGTTTCCGGCGATCAAGGGGAAAAGGAAGAAGAAAAGGTGAGATTTTGATGTTTTGATTAACCTCTTAAGCTCAAATCCTCTTCCCTAATGTTGTGTATCTCATTGAGAGCTTCAACTTGGTGATTTCAGAATCTTGAAAGGTGATGATTTGAGTGTTGATTCAAAATTGAAAGTGGTAGAATCAAGATTCTGGGTTTGGCAAAGTGAAGAGGTAGGCATTTAGTGCATTTTGATATATTGTTTGTGCTTTTTGGATAAGTTTGGGAAAATCTGGAAATTTAGCCTTGAGTTTGTGTAAATGTTGAAAGTATGGATTTCATTGTGATTAATGTTGGAATTGGTTCATTGTGAAGATATTTGAGTAATGGATTTAGTTTGGAATGTGGGAAATGAATTGAATGAAATTTGGACATTGGTCGTGTCATAGAGACCTAAGTGCATGATTATGGTCAAAAAGGTTTTGGGTGTGTTTGAGAGGTTACCAATGTGTTCCCTAGTCAGTGCTAAGTGTGTATGAGCTTTTGGTAGAGTTTGGGAATCATTGGGTATGAATTTGACCATCTGGTATTTTCTGTTGTTTTCTGCGTTTCTGGTCTCTGATGCACAATACTCGAGACGAGGAAGATCATGCTCGAGTGCTGTGTGTATTTTCCCTTTTCTGCTTTGAGTTTTACTTGGGTTCTATGAATGAGGCTCGAGTGCACTTCTGTATCCGCGAGTGAGGTTGATGATCACTTGAGTGAGCAAGGGCTTGCTCGAGTGATGGTGTGAATCCAGAGTTAGGTTGCTCTCGGGCTGTCACTCGTTAGCCATTGTTCAAGAGTGTGCTCTGACATTCGCAAGCACGGCCGTCTCATCTAAGCACTAGAGGGTATGCTCAAGTGAGCTTGTCCTTCTGATGGTTGCATGTGCTCTCGGGTTGTCACTCGTTGTGTTACACTTTCGGGGACTCGAGCATATTTGGAGTCATCACCCCAGTGCAAAGTTTCATGCTCGAGTGATGTGAGCACTTTCTGGTCGTTGTAGTTGCTCACTGCCAAATACTCACGAGTGAGATCATTCTCACTCGAGCACGAGTCGTTCATCACTGGAGTGAGGTCATCTTCACTTGAGTGATCCAGTCTAAAATCTGTGTTTTGCCTTCCGAAATGGGGTCTTTAGGGTAGCTTCTTTCAACCCTTTAGGCATATGTTTAGGCCTCTAATAGTCATCTAAAGAGTCCTAAATAATAACCAACTTAGAGTATGATAGAACTATGTAATTGGAAAAGAGATTGATCGGTTGTCTCTACTTTGGTTATAGGATTTGACATCTGTCAGACACGTGAGCCCACTGTGCCAAAGATTGTCAGGAAAGATATAGATAGTGACTTCTCTCTTATACTTTGTGTAAATGTATTGTATGTTTGCTTATCATGCATTGTGTGCTGCTGTTGCTGCTGCTTTGTGCCTTGTGGAGCTTTGTGCATTGTGGAACTATGTGCCTTATGATACGTTGTGCTTTATGATACCTTGTGTATTGTGGTGCTGTTGCATGGTGATTACCACGAGAGCAGGCATAGTGTTTACAGTGAAAGCTAGCGTTGAGATTGCAGCGAAAGCTGTCATTGTGATTACCGCGAAAGCGGGCATAGTGCATTGTGATACAGCCGTGAGTGCTGTCGGTTGTGGCGGGAGCCATGACTCATAGTGTTGTTGCTGCTCATGATTAACATACATGCTTTGTGTTTATATATTGTATGAGTGATCTTTTATTACTGGGATTCTTTAGAATCCCACTCTTTCCAAATGACTAACTTTTTCAGACAGGGCAAGTGGCTCGAAAGGGAAGCGTCCAACCAGGAGTGGTTAGGGCTTTAGGGACATTTTGTATTTTGGATGTTGGTTATCTAGTTGGGATTTGGGATTACCATTTGTACATGACATGTAAATGATGATTTTGGATATGTAATCCCTATTTTGGGAACTTTGAAACCCATTATATGTATGTAAGTAACCCAGGGTTTGCCGGGATATTAGTTTCCGCACTCTGATATTTATTATGAGATTTGATTTTTCAAGTAATTATATCCACACGTGAATGTGAGACCAGGAATAATTACGTTTTGAATTGATTTTTGAAATACCCATCTCGTGATGAGGGATTATAAATTGTTGATTCATCTTATTGGTCTCTACTTCACCTAAATTTCATAATCCGGATGTAATTACGGTGAGGGGGTTACAACAGGTGGAGTAAAGACTGAGGAATCAGGGTAGGGTGTTCGCTATGACCTATGAGGAAGCTTGGAAGTCCCTTGACCTGTGTAACCCCCTTCACACCATAGGCCGATATTTACGTTCATAAACATGTAATTAAGTTTGAATTAGAGACTGTAAGAAGATTTGAGACTTATTCAAATTAAACTTCCCAAAATCAAGGTTTTCAAAAACTTTTACAAAACCTATTCCAAGCAGTCTCATATTCACATTCAATACTTAAATGGCCTGTATAGGCTGATTTCATTCATACATATCAGAGTACAACATAAATTCCTGATATACTCAGGTTCCATTAATTAATAAAGGGTTTACAAAGGCACAAAGCCCCTTACTCTTTTCCCTTATCTTGGGGATTACACAAAACTACACTATATTCCAAAATATACAACTATTTACCACAAAATATTCAATGAATTTTACATTGATAACTATTAACCAAAATAAACTCCTAAACTGGAGCTCTAACTGCTCTTCGTCGCCCGCTTTCCTTTGGATCCTTCATCCCTGTCTAAAATTTTATTTTGGGAGAGTCAGATTCTAAAGAATCCCCGTAGTAACAAATCACTCATAATATGCACAACATCAAAGTATGAAAGTAAATCATCTATACAACACACAACAATCCCAACAACAGTTGCAACGACCGGGGTAGGTATCATAGGTATCGCCCCCATATGGCGGCTCACGTTGAACTACTTGCTGTATTGCACATCCACATGAATATATCACATATATCACCACAGCTGGGATCCATATAAAACATTTCACAACACGTAGCCCCACGGGCTGGATACTCAAACAGGAATCCACGATTCCATAACGCAACCTCGGCACTTACAGCGGTAGATACAACGGCCGGGGTAGGTATCATGAGCATTGCCCCCTACAATGGCTCACGCTGAACTGCTTGCGTTGTAATGCCCTATGGCTGATAACACATTCACAATAATAAACATGCATACCAAGTATCATACACAACATGAGAGAAGAGTCACTATCTTGATCCCTCCGTGCGTGTCCTGTAACATCCTGGATTTTAATCAAGGAATTATGACTTCAAATGATGTAATTAATGTTAATTGATCATATTTGAAGTATATGTTGTGTAATGTGATAATAAGATCATTATTCATGATTTAATAAGTATTGTGCTAAACAGGGGTAAAACGGTAAATTTACCAACCGTCTGGTTAGTTATTGATGAGAAAACCCTTTAGTAATCAAGATCAATGGTTGAGATTGAAAGACCAAGGGGTGGAATCTTGTGTGGAGGAGTTTATATAAACTCATAAGAGGAAGGATGAGATTTTGCCAAGTGGCAAGAGGAGAGCCATGGGATTGAAGTCCAAAAGTCAAACCATTTTCTCTTCCCTCCCACTCTCAAAGTCGGCCATGTGTGTGTATTGAACCAAGAGAAGTGATCATCACTATTCTCTCTCCCTTTCCTCCATTTCCGGCGGTGTAAGCAAGAAAGAGAAATTAAGGGCTTGAAATTGGTCAAGGTAAATGATCTTATATGCTTAGCTACCCTTCATTAATATTGATCAAGAGGTCAAGAGCATTATTTCTATGATTTCAGAATTTCCATTGGTGGTGTTTGATTGTGGGACAAATCTGAAAGTTGGTGGAATCAAGGTGTTGATTTCAGCAAGTTAAAGAGGTAGGTTTGTGATGCATTTTGATATATATGTCAAGATGTTTGCCTAATCAATGAGAATTCTGGAAATTTGACCTAATTATGATGTTAATTAAAGGGTAGGCTTGGATTAGTGGGTCACTGTTCATTTGGTCAGTTTTGACACTTGAGAGTGATTAGAAGTTGATTTGAAGTTGAATAAGGGAAATGTGTTAGAAGGAGGTTTTGAGTGATTTAATGATTTAGAGAGAGAATGTGTTGAATGAGTTGAATTTGGGTTGTTTGTGGTTGCCAATGGGGTCCTTGTGTTGAAATAAGTGATAATGAGCTTTGACACAAGTTTAAGAACCCTTGGAGTCCATTTGGTGGATTTTGGAGAAGTTTACCAGTTGCTGCGATCTGGTTTCTGAGGTGATTTCTCGAGTGAGGGAAGAACTCACTCGAGCACTGGATGAATGTGCTCGCGAGTGAGCATGTTTGTGCTCGAGTGAGGGTGCCTGAAATCACTGGGGGTGAGCGTCTCGGGTGATCACTCGTGGGTGGTTGCCAAGAGTGCGCTGGCACTCGCGAGTATTGGGAGCAAGCATTGGGAGATCACTCGAGCACTGGAGTTTGTGCTCGAGTGAATCTGTTGCCTGGGAGTGGGGTTGCTCTCGGGTGGACACTCACGGGACCTCACTTCCTTGTGCTCGCGAGCATTGAGGATCTGTGCTCGAGCACAGGTGTTTGTGCTCGAGTAAATGTAGAGGAAGATGTTGAGAGATGCTCTCGGGTTGTCACTCGTAAGCCTCACTTCCGTGGTGCTCGGGTGCTGGCGAGGTCTCTGCTCGAGCACAGCCTCTTGTGCTCGAGTGAGAGTGTGGGTTTGTCGCAGGAGTTGCTCTCGGGCAAGCACTTCCTGCGTCTCACTCGCATGTGTGCTCGAGTGAGAGGAGGGATCATGCTCGAGCACGGCCTTCTGTGCTCGAGTGAAGAGACCAAAAATCATTGTTTATCTTTCTAAAGGGGGATCTTTGGGGATAGTTAACCCAACCCTTTAGGCATATGTTTAGGCATTTAATGGCCATCTAAAGAGTTCAAATGAATACCAACTTAGAGTGTTATTGAATTAAGAACTTGGAAAAGGAAATTAACCAAATGTCCCTATTTGATTATAGGATTTGACATCTGCTATCCTCGTGAGCCTACTGTGCCAGCAACCGTCAGGAAAGGATCAGGTAGTGACTTTTCTTTCGTACCATATATGATACATTGCATGTGTGTGATATCGTTGATTGGGAATGGATTCGTATGCTGTGATCTTTGTGGATTTGTGTTAGCACTGTCATTCCAATAGTCCCTGAGTAGCTAACAACGGTTCGGGTAGGCAGTGTGCCTTCCCGGCGGAGAAAGGGGATGAGGATGAAGTGTGATATATGTGATATGTGAGCCGAAAGGCTATTTGTGAGGCCGACGGGCCATTTGCGAGAGCCGGATAGCTGTATGAGCTGTCAGGCTATGTTTATGCACTGCCACGCCAATAGTCCCTGAGTAGCTAGCAACGGTTCGGGTTAGGACTGTGTGCCTTCCCGGCGGAGAAAGGGGATGAGGGTGGAGTGTGATATGTGCTTCTGCTGCATGATGATTTGCTTACATGTTATGTGCTTATGTGTGGTATAAATGTTTAGTTACTACTGGGATTCTTTTGAATCTCATTCTTTCCTTTGAACTAACCTTTTAGACAGGGCGACTGGCTCCAAGGAGAAGCGTGTGACCCGGAGCGGTTAGAGCTTCCTAGGGACATTAGTATGGCTTTTGTTGGTTAATCATTTTGGATAGGGATTATTGTATTACATTTTGAGATGTAAATAGTGTGGATATTTTGGTTTGTAATCCCCTACGTGGAATTTGAAACTCTATATATATATAGATGAACCCGGGGGTTGCCGGGGTTTAAATTACGAACTCTGATATATGTGAATGTAAATTAACTGCACAGGTGATTATATTCGGTAATTGAAAATGAGACCCGGATAGGAAAGAAGTTTTGAAAATTTTGGAAGGTCCTACTGCTTGGTAGGTAATTTAATACGTTTTGAACTATCCGACGATCTCAAACCCCTTTTTATTATGCATTATCGAATATTAATTACAGTAATTAAGGCAGGGGGTTACATGTCCTAGCGCCGATCTCTCTCGAGTAGGGTAAATGTCAAATCCTATATTCATAATTAGGGACAAAGACTTATACTCTATCCCAAAACTTAATTCACTGCATAATACTTAATTTGGTTATCAATATTGCTCTTTTAGAGTCATGAAATACCCCTAACAAAACTCCTAAAGGGTTGGAAGAACTATCCCAAATATCCCCTTTTGGAAACACAAAAAATGATTTTTCATTACTACACCTCGAGTGAAAATGGTCTCACTCAAGTGTTGGTACAGATACTCGAGCACACAAGACCTCACTCGAGTGATGTACGGATAGCACCTCAAGTGCTAGAAAGTAAGGACAGGAAGTGTTTGCCCGAGAGCACAAGAACTTTTAAAGAAGATGATCACTCGAGTGAAGAAAACCTCACTTGAGTGAGAACTCAACACTTGCAAGTGTTAAAGTGCACTCTTGAATTTTGGACGCGAGTGACAACCCAAGATGATAGATCAGCTAACAAATTCACCAGCTCTCGAGTGAGAGGAGGCTCACTCGAGTGAGAACCCTTAAGACTTGCAAGTGAGGCAACACTCTTGCCTCTCGCCCGGAAGTGCAACATGAACACCGAAGGCCAGAGGGGAAAATACACTAACATACTCGAGTGATCCCACCCTCACTCGAGTGATGTTCTTCCCTCACTCGAGTGAACTCACTCTCACTTGAGTGATATTATCAGAACCCAGAAAAAGCAGAAGGTAAGACAACACTTCCAGAATTTTTACCAAGTGATCCAAATGAACCCAAATACCAAACCAAAGCTAGTCCCACACAAAAACACCTAAGGAATTCAATGGAATCATCAGAATTACCAAAATCCTACTCCATTATCATGCTTTGGTTTGAATCAACATTAAACACCAAAATCCCAAAACCATCAATCTTAACATTTCAACCTCTAATCAATCTATCTATTCAAAACTCATACCAAATCACCATATTCCACACCAATAACATGCCAAATTACCAATGACCCATATCCTACGAAAATAGGCCAAAATTTCTAGAAATTTCAAACTTATTCATTTGGCATGAAACTTAGATAGATATATTAGTCTCACTTACCTCTTTCACTTTGCCAAAGAGATTTCTTGATTTGCCAATCTCCAAAATTTCGTGTGGCTCAAACTAACACCAATAGACATACTATGAACATTAGAATGAAGCCTATAACTCATGGAGGAATATTAAATAAAAGAATTTGAGCAAAGGAGGCCATTTACTCACCCAAATCACAAGCTCTTCTTCCTCTTTCTTGAGCAACAATGGCCGAACCAAGAGAGAAAAAATGAGAGAGAGAGAGAGAGATGGAGAGATGGAGTGTGAGAGATGAATGAAATGATGATGGTGAAACTCCCTCCATACCTCTTCAATGAAAACCAAGGGTAGGAGAGAGAAAAATATATTTCTTTATTCCCTTTTGACTTTTCTTCCTTCACACACCTACAAAATCTTGCCACATGTCTTTCTCCTATGGCTCTCATACAAAAAGCACCCAATTAGCTACTGTAATCCCTCCATTAGCCATTTAATTACACATCTCATTTTCTTCTTAGTTAGTAATTAATTTCTCCCTTAATTACCAACTTATGGCAAATAATTCCATTCCTCCAATTTTTACTAATTATGACATATTAATTAATATTGCCATAAAACACATAATAATTCCAATTAAATTCATAATTATCCACAATAATCATGATTAGCCCATAATCAAAAATTGGGATATTACAACCTGATCTAAGGTAAAGTCCTCCTTAATGGTAATTTGTTACAAGCTCTATTCAATTCGGGTGCAAGTCACTCTTTCATTGCTTATGATTGTGTGAAGCACCTGGGATTTCATATGCATAAGTTGCCATTTGATTTGGTGGTGTTGACGCTGATGGGTGTCAGGGCTGTAACTGCTGAAGCCTGTTTAAACTATATCATAAATGTTGAAGGGCTTGAGTCCACCGTAGATTTGATTTGTTTGCCGCTCTACTAATTAGAAGTCATATGAGGTTTTGATTGGTTGACGGCAAATAATGTGTTACTTGATTGTGGCAATAAGAGGATAGTGAATCCTGCCTCGCAAAATGTTGATGATGTGAATGCTAGTTTGAATTTCTATTCAACGGCCAAAGCTGAGAAATATTTGGAGAAGGGTTGCCAGGGGTATATGGTGTTCTTTTCCGTACAAGGAGAGACTGAAGAAACCCTGAGTAGTATACCCGTAGTATGAGAATTCCCTGAGGTATTTCTGGACGATCTTAGTAGAATGCCTTGGGAAAGGGAAGTTCAGTTCTAGATTGAAATTGTGCCTGGAGCTAGTTTTATATCAAAGGCCCCATACCGAATGGCCCCAAATGAGATAGCAGAGTTAAAGAAGCAAATTGAAGACTTGCTTGAAAAAGGGTTCATTAGACCCATTGTGTCGTCGCGGGGAGCTCCAGTGTTGTTTGTCAAAAAGAAAGACTGGAGTCTACGTTTGTGTGTCGATTATAGAGAATTGAACATGATTACCACCAAGAACAAGTACCCTTTCCCGAGAATAGATGACCTTTTAATCAACTATTTGGTTCGTGTGTATTTTTGAAGATTGATCTAAGGTTGGGTTATCATCAGCTGCGTGTGAAAGTAGATGTACCAAAGACTGCTTTCAGAACCAGGTATAGGCATTATGAGTTTCTGATAATGTCCTTTGGCCTAACCAGTGCACCTGTGGTATTCATGGACTACATGAATCATATCTTTCGACAATATCTAGACCAATTCATTGTTGTGTTTATTGACGGCATTTTGATATACTCCAAGAGTAGGGAGGAACATGAGCATCATTTGCAAATTATGTTAGAGATATTGCATGAGAAGAAGCTTTACGCCAAGTTGAGTAAGTATGAGTTTTGTCTTCCAGAAGTGAAATTCTTAGGCCATGTTATCTCATAAGAAGGGGTCTCTGTGGATCCCAGCAAAGTGGAAGTAGTATTGGACAGGAAGAGGCCGGAAACATTACTAATATACACAATTTCCTGGGTCTTGCTGGTTACTACTGGAGATTCATCCAGAATGTCTCTTATATTGCCTTGCCGATGACCAAGCTCATGAGAAAGGATCAGCAGTTTGTGTGGGATGAGCGTTGTGAAAACTGTTTTGTGGAGCTGAAGGAGAGGTTGGCTACGGCGCCTATATTGATTATTCCTGATCCCATCTTGACTTATGTTGTGTATAGTGATGCGAGTAAGCAGGGATTGGGGTGTGTCCTTATACAGCAGGGACGTGTAGTGGCTTATGCCTCCTGACAGTTGAAACCTCATGAAATAAATTATCCCACCCATGATCTGGAGCTTGCGGCAATTGTGTTTGCATTGAAAATATGGTGGCATTATTTGTATAGTATGATGGTAGAACTATACTGCGACCACAAGAATCTCAAGTATTTGTATGATCAAAAAGAATTGAACATGAGGCATTGTCGTTAGATGGAGTTGCTTAAATACTACAAACTGGAAATCAAATATCATCCGGGTAAGGCAAATATAGTCGCGGATGCTCTTAGTTGAAAGACGGTGCTTGTGGCAGCAATGATGATACAAGAGGGGAAGTTGATAGAAGATTTTCGAGATTTGAATTTGTCAAACCAAATTGTCTATGCTAATTATAATGTTTCCTAAGGGGAAAGTGATTTAAGAGCTGGAATTGAAGAAGCTTAAAGGCAAGATGATCGAGTACGATCTATTCGGACCAGAATCAAACAAGGAAAAGCTTGGGACTATGATTTGTCACCTAGTAGATTGGTTCATTACAAAAAGAGAATTTGTGTTCCACTTAAGGTGGAATTGAGGCAAAAGATCTTAGATGAGGCACATAAGAGTCGATACACTATTTACCCTAGAATGACCAAAATGTATCATAATTTGAAGTCTTTGTATTGGTGGCCAGGATTGAAGAGTAACGTGATCAAGTATGTTGCACAGTGTCTTACTTACCAGAATGTGAAGATCGAGTACCAAAGACCACCAGGATTGTTGCAAAGTCCTGAAATTCTTGAGTGGAAATGGGGAAGTGTGACCATAGAACTTGTTATGGGATTGCCCAAGATCAAGAACTATAATGCGATCTGGGTGATTATTGACTGTTTAATGAAGTTGGCATACTTTATATCGATCAATGCTAGTTATTCTCCAGACATACTAGCAGAGATTTATATTCAAGAGATTGTGCGACTCCATGGCACACCAAAGAATATCATTTCTAACAGAGATCCTCATTTTACTTCAAGATTCTAGAGGGCTCTACATGAGGATTTGGGTACTCAGCTGAGATTCAATACGGCC
Organism: Inga laurina; assembly: GCA_963855925.1. NCBI lineage: Eukaryota > Viridiplantae > Streptophyta > Magnoliopsida > Fabales > Fabaceae > Inga > Inga laurina. Next base: position 37,862,494 of record OY979702.1, on the reverse strand, counting down.
TACCATCCTAAGACAGATAGACAGTCAGAGAGGACTATTCAGAAGCTGGAGCATATGTTGGGAGCATGTGTCCTATATTTTAAAGGGAATTGGGACTACTTTCTTCTACTTGCCGAGTTCGCCTACAAAAATAGCTATCATATGAGCATTCAGATGGCTCTGTATGAAGCGTTATGTGGGAGGAAGTGCCAATCACCTTGTGCTAAAATGAGTTGTTAGAGAGGAAGCTTTACGGGCCGGATCTTGTTGATCAGACCTTGGCACAAATTTGCATCATTCGAAAGAGGCTCCTTGTAGAATAGAGTCTACAAAAAAGCTACGCTGACAAGTGAAAAAGACCTTTAAAGTTTGAGGTTGGTGATCATGTGTTGTTGAGGGTTTCTCCAGTTATTGGCATAGGGAGAGCCATCAAATGAAAGAAGCTAATCCTGAGGTATAGAGGTCCTTTTGAGATTCTTGCCAGAATCGGGCCCGTTGCTTATCGAGTAGCCCTACCCCAAACTTGATCAGGCTCCACGAAATGTTTCATGTTTCCCAACTGAAGAAGTACTAACTAGATCTGGCGCACATTGTTGAATATGAAGAAATCAAGTTACAAGACAATTTCACATATGCAGTAGAGCCAGAACGGATTATTGATAGGGAAGAACAATGGCTCAGACATCGGAGTATACCATATGTAAAGGTGATCTGGAAGGGAATGACTCAGAGAGAAGCAACTTGGAAGCAGAAGCGGATATGCAGAGACGGTATCCAGAGTTTATGGCTCAAATTGTGTAACAAATTTTAAGGGTAAAATTTATTTTACGAGGGGAGAAATGTAATGCCCCAAAATGTGATTAAGGGCTAAGGACTTCAAAAGTGAATGCAATTATTGATAAACAAACACTTTTAGAGAATGTGATTTGAATTGTGATCCTAATGCGTAATAAGTAGTGCCTAAACCCTATATTTAAGTTCAATTGTGGACTAACATCTAAATTGAGTTAAATTAGAGGGAGGGTGTAATACCCCGAATTTTGATTAAGGATAATGATAATTATTGTGAATGATTTTGTAAATCAAAATCGATTTGAGATATGAATTGTTATTGGAAATGCCCAACACTTGCATTTTAGCTTAATTATATGACAAAGTAATTATTTGGGCTAAATATAGGGGTAAATGGCAGATGGAAGAAGAAAAGGAATTTAATTATGCGTTATGTGACAATTACAGTTATTATGCCATAATTAGTGGAGGAATTGGAAGAATGAAAAATTATCGGTTAAGTAGTTAGTGATTAATAGAGAGATTAGTTACTAAGAAGAAATGAGGAGTGTGATTAAATGGCTAATGGAATTGGTTAGTGTAACTAAGTAGAGGATTAATTATGAGGAGATTGCATGAGAGTGACATGTGGCATTGTAGTGAATGCATGAAGGTAGTGGTTGGATCAAAGTCAACTAAGCATGGTCTCATCATTTTTCTCTCTCCCTTCCCTCCTACAATTCAGCTGAATTGAGCATGGGAGTCCGAGGAGATCATCATTTTATCTCCCTCATCACACTCAATCTCCTTTATTTTCTCTCTACCCCTCTCTCTTATGCGTATGGGGCAAGGGGAGGGCAGAATTTCTGCCTTTATGTTTATCATTTCACCCACTCTTCATCTCTCTTCTCCTTCTCTCATGCGTGCAACCATTAGAGACCAAGAAGGAGGAAGAACTCTTGCAAAAGGTAAGCATTTTGACCCTCCAAATGACCTCTAATGCAAAAACTCTCTTCTTCAATCTCGTTCCTTGTATTGAGAGCTTTGATTCTATGGTTTTAGATTTACCATTGGTGGTGATTTGAACTCTCAAGGAGATATAGAGTTTGGAGAATCAAAGAACTCCTTTGGAGAAAGTTGAAGAGGTGAGTGAGTTGAGCATTTTGATAAACGTTTTGTGGTCATTTGGTTAAGTTGGAATTTCTCGGACTTTATTCCTATTTTCAAAAATTAGGGTCTTGTGGTGTTTGAGTTGTTGTTGTCATGGATATGATGTTTTGAGATGTATTTTGGATAGATAGAATTTGATTGAAGCTTAAATGCCAAGTTTGACAATTTTGGGATTTTTGTTGAATATATGCCAAAAACAGAACATATAGATGGAATGAAAATTTGGTTGTTTTGATGGTTCCATTTTGTTCCTTGTGGAAAATTGTGTAGGAGTAGTGTTGGATATGAATTTTGAACCATTGGGAACGTAGTTTTAAAAGTGGCAAGTTTTGGTTAGTAAAAAACTCTATGGTGGCAGTGGTTTTGCACGGATGTTTTAAAATAGCAAATGGTGTTGAAAAATTTTGAAACTTTCCAGTCTTAAAGTTCACTTGCGCTTCAAAATGGACATATATTTCATGTCATTTCGATTTTTGAGCTAGGATTTTGACCGTCCAAAGTTTGATGTTAAATCTAGGATCAATTTTAGAGCAGTGTGGACATTTCTTAAATTCTATATTTGTGTGGTAATTTCTGGTAATTGTCCATATTTTTCTAGTATAGAGGACTTAAATAGCTTTCAATGGGCTTTGAAATCACCTTATTTCAATTTTTTTAGAATTAGTTATGATATTTCAAAGTTTAGCCAAGAAACCTTCTAGGCTATTTCTGGCTGCAGCCAACCCCTATTTTCAGCACCTTGTGATTTTGAAAAGTGGTTTCAAACCTAATACTTCCCAATCCTTTTAGGTGATTGTTAGAGACTTTCATAACTATTTAAGGGACTTTAATGATAACCAAAACTAAGTGTTTTGAAGTTATTTGAGTATTGGAGTAAGTGATAACGTGTCATTCTTAATTATGACTTTAGGATTTGATATTTGCCCAGAGCGTAGAAGGCCCGTGCCTGCTCAAGAACGGAAAGACAAAGGTAGTGACACTTTATCCTATATCATGTTTATTGCATTGCTTGTTTGCATTAGTCATTTAATACAGTTGAGGGGACGTGGCATAAGCCCGACCTTGAATATTGAATACAGTGAGGAGACGTGCGAGAGCCCGGCCTTGAATATAATGAGGGGATGTGGTGAGAGCTCAGTCTTGAATACTGTGAGGGGATGTGGTGAGAGCCCGGCCTTGAATATAGTGAGGGGACGTGGCAGTGTGCCTGGCCTCAAATATTGAAATACTGCGTTGTGATGTATGTTTACTTGCTTTGTTTATATGCATCATATACGTAAACTGTTGCTACTGGGATTCTTTTGAATCTCACTCTTTCCAAATAACATTTTTAGACAGGGCAAGTGGATCGAGGGGCAAGTAAGTGGATAAGGGTGACTAGGACTGCCCATGGTAGTCTTAGATAGATACTTTTGGTTTTTGGAATTGGTTATCATTTTGGACGAATGTATATATTGAATTGACCATAGAATTTTAGTTTTTTGTGTAATCCCTGATATAGGAAACTGAGATGGGCAATGATGCCCTATAAAACTCTTGGATTAATGATATTATCCTGGGTGAATGTCAGGAATTTTATTAGTACTATGATATTGTATATGTGACGAACCGAATAGGCCAATTGTTTTTGTGAATGAAGGATGGAGATCTTGTTGTACATGTTTTTGGAAAAAGGTTTTTAATTACTCTCGATCTCTTATCCAATTATAAAACGAGTTTAAACACTAATCTCGACCTTAATGACGGTGGGGGTTACAGGGTGCATATTAAGGTGAAATGGGATAATAAGATATGTTTGGTGGTGATTCGGTAAGAATTGCCATAATTAGGGACAAAATGGGGAAAAGGAAGTTACCGACCAATTGGTCAGTTACTGAAGAGGAACCTTGTTACCCCCTTCTCATCAAGGCCAATTTTTACATTTAAAATTATGTAATTATGTTGAATTAGAGACCACAGGATAAATCAACGGTACTCCCATTAGTAGGAGTCAAACAAACAGTCAAATTCTCTTGTGTTTACAAAGTGGAAGGTGTGGAATCCAACTTAGTGTTGGGGTACACCACATCATCATTGCAATCACAAGAGATGGAAGGGAAAAGAGTGGAAGAAGAAAGAGAATTGTTCAGATCATTACCACCTGAAACTTTTGAACTTTCAAAAGAATCACTTTCCTGTTCTATATCGGGTGGCAAATCACAAGAAAGAATCATATGGAAAGAATCATTTTCATTTGTAAAATCATCAATCAAAGTATTTGAATCTTCCCATATGAAACTATCATGTAATTCATTAGAATCAAGAGAAATATCATTTCTTAGGCTATTGTCTTTCTCAATCACAACAATCACAGTGGCATCCACACAAGATTCAACATGTTCACAAGTGTCATGCTTATAATCATCAATAATACTAGGATGTGTATCAAGATCAATGGTAGAATCAACCACTTCATTAGAGGCTTTCTTTTGAAACTCAACAAGCAAGTGGCGTTTGTCATGATAACAATCTACACATATTTGATCTTTCGCACAAGAACATGAAAATATATCATTCAATTCATCACAATCATCCCTAATACTATGAAGAGAAGCATTTTTGACAGTTAAAACATCACACAAAGAAGTAGCAGCAGGGTCATTAACAAGTACAGTCGAATCACTACTACTTGAACTAATGGGTTGAGCAATTACATTTTCAAACAATTGAGGGGATTCAACAATGATTTCCTCATCCACCTCATCATCACTCGAATCATTAATTGCTTCATTAGTTGTTAAGGTAGCAGGAGAGTCTACTTCTATAAGGATAGGATCATTACCAGATGGTAGGAGAGACTCTTCAATGTTCTTTTGTACTTGTTTCACTTCTTGTACTTGTGTAGGAATAGGCAATGGAGGTATGAAATCTTCCACTTGTGAAGTGGCATGTGACCCTTGAGCTTGGACTCCTTGTTCTTCCTCCACAGGAAAGGAAGACTCCTCTGGAAGTTGAAATCGCACCTTTTTGACTTTCTTGGCTTGAGTGGGTGGATTACATGGAGGTAATAGAGAAAGGGTCTCTTGTGGAGTGTTGCACTTAGAAATCTTTTGTGAAAGCAACTCCATATTTTTCTCAAATTGTTCAACGTCTTTCTTCCATTGCTCTGCTTCTTTTGATGGCTGAGTGAGACACTCAAAATTCTTGGCCAAACTTGCACGCTCTTTATCTCCTTGCTCCATTGATCACATTATAGAGGCCATGCAATTGGCAAAGGTGTCCTTGTGTGACTGCTCCTTATTTATAGTACGAGTAATTGGTTTTTGGACTTCTCCAATAATTCTTACCAATAGAAGGTTCTTGGAGAGGCACACATGGTTGGGAATGAGGTCCATAAGATGGTTGAAATGGTGGGAATAGAGGCTCATGAGGTGGATGGCATGGTTGGAAAGTGGAATGGAATGAAGGAGAAGGGTCATGATATGGCATGCGATTATATGATGGAGGATTAGAGTGAGGCTCATGATATGGGTTGTATGGTGGTGGAGAAGGTTCATGGTATGATCTATAGGGTGGGTGTGGTGGGTAATGAGATTGGAATGAAGGTTGTTGGTAGGGTTCATGGTATGAAGGGTGGAATGGACCTTGGCATTCTTGACCAATTGGACTATTTTGACATCCCAATTTGGCTTGAAGAAGCTACGATGTTTGTTGAATAGCATGGATGCTTTCAGAGATGAACTCTTTCCTTTCAGTCGAATATGCTACAGAAGAGTGAGAGTGAACGGATAAACCTTGATTACCATTAAACCAAGCCATGAAATCTAATCACAATAAATTCCAATGAATCACAAAGAGGATTATCTAACAAAAAAAACTATAAAAACTAAGGAAAAAAAATCTAAGAGAACTCAAATGCAAATGAAAAAGGGGAAAAGGATTTCAAAATGACGAAAGATGCAATATGCTTTGAAAAACATGCAAAACTACCTAAACTAACTAAAATGCAACCTAAAGGCTCAAGGTACCAACTAATCAAAGATTGACACTTAGCTACTAAGGAACCAATTACTTGGCTCCCCGGTAACGACGCCACTTGAAGAAATAGGCTTTGTCGGCTTTGTGCCTTGGTAACCTCTTCAAAAATAACCAAGGATTGCAATATAGGGTGCAATCCCGGATCGTCTCTCGTAGAGCCTTTTATTAATTACCTAGAAACTAAGTGCAATGACTGACATGAAATGAGTTAAAAATGGTTTTTAAGTTTTTATCTAACAACTAAATTGCAATTAAACTAAAATTCTTTTAAAACTAATATTTTTGGATTTTTGGAATAAAACTGATATGGAATGGAATGGGTTAGAAATGCAAATGATGAAGATGCTCTTGGAAATGGTTTTCAATGACTATTCTTGCTCAATTAGATATTTGGGGAGTTAATTCACTAAGCTTCTAATATATCAAACCTCAATTACCATTGAGTCTAGCATCACAAGAGAGGAACCCCTACCCTTGAAATGCTATTAAGCCCTTTTAGTGTAATGAGTTTCTCTAAGTTTTCTAATATACCAAACCTCAATTACCATTGAGTCTATTGCTTAAACTCATGAACCCATTATTTAAGCATTATTAAAACCCTTTAGAGAGTGACTATGGAATAAGCAATGCATTTATGTTCAACTACAATTCTATTTCAATCAAACCATCCAACAATACCATGTTAAATAGATAGAAATCAATAAAATTATAGAGAAACATATATATAACTATATATATATATATTAATGAGTACAAATCCTTATTACAAATTCCAAATCACAACAACTCAATTCATAAAAATTGTAACTAAAATCATAGTTTCATTACATAAATGAATTCTTAAACCTAAGAAATCATAAATATAATGAACTATAGATAAAATAAACTCCCCTTTGAAGCACATATGAGCTCAAGCCATCTCCAATTCATCTCCAAGAGCACAAAATTGCCTAGCCAATCATGAGAATAACTTCAAGAGATATAATTATATTCTAATTCAAACACCCAGCCATATTAAATCATAGATTAAAATAATCAATTAGCACTAATTCAAGGAAGGCATTGGGGTTGGATTTGAACTCAGAACAGGACAGAGATAGCCACTGCTCAGATGATTAAAAATAGAACAGACCAAAGGCTGGGATAAGTCCAGAACAGATCCACGACCTGCGTGAGTGCCGAAGCAGAGGCAAGCTACAGCTCAGATGATGATGGAAATAAAGGAGGCTGTCGGCGGTGAAGAAGGAAGATGGTGACGGAGTAACGGTGGTAGAGAGCTCTTTGTTCTGTCTTGTAGCTGCTGCGTTTCAGGTGAAAATGAAACTTCCCCCAACTCTCAGCTGATCTTCGCCCTTGCTCCTTTGTCCAATTTTCTGAGCTCAGTCGCTGCCTCTCTTCTCTCAATTCTGTCTGACTTTCCTCTACACCCAGCCTCCCTTCCAGTTCCGACTCTAAACCCTGAAGCTCACCGGCGATGAAATAGTATGGTGACGGTGTAGCTTGGTCATCGGTGAGTGAGAGGAAGTAGAAGGCGAAGGGAATGAGAGGTTAGAGGAGGAAAATATGTTTGTGTGTCTGCGGTGCTCTCTGTGATATATCCTTAGCTGCATCTCTCGCATCTCTTCTCGGGTCTGTCTCCAGTCGGGTCCACCAGCTGCAGAAGCCCAATCAGAGTAGCCCAAGTCCCTGGTCAAAACACAAGTTTTGACCAGGGACTTCAGTGAAAGAACAAAAACTTCTCTGGAGGCACTGATATGAAAGTGTTTGAAATATTTTAGAGCTTCACTGTAATTTTCTGAACATGCGGGTTCGTTTCTGTGATTTTCACTGACTCCCTTTCTTCACACATTTGTTATTCTCAGCAATTTTTGGGCCCTTTATGTAATCTTCTCCAATGCTCCAAATATTGATTCTAACCCCCCAAAATCACCAAATTCTTCTAAAACCGCTGTAATGCAATAATAAACATAATGTAGCATCAAAAGTTTAAAGGATCATTTGTATGAATAATTAAACAATTTATAACTATTTTACCCCTATTTACAATTAATTCAATACAAATGCCCCTAATTAAAAATAGTGCTTAATCATGCAATTATGTCCCCTAAAATCCATTAAAAATCCCAATTTAATTACTAAAAATCATAGAAAATATGGTTCAATCAAATGTCCGTCTGTCTGAGGATGGTAGGCCATGCTAAATCTCAATTGCGTACCCATAGCTTTATGTTGAGCCATCCAGAATCTCGAAGTAAACCGAGGATCTCTGTTAGAAATAATGTTCTTTAGTGTACCATATGGAGTCTCACTATCTCTTTAATGTATATTTCAACCAACCTATTAGGAGTATAGCTAGTGTTGATAGGTATAAAGTGTGCTGACTATAATGACCCAAAATATGGTTAAGGGCTAAAGACTTCAAAAGTGAATGTAATTACTGTTACATAAACACTTTTAGAGAAAGTGATGTGAATTATGATATGAATATGTTACAATCAATGCTTAAACCCTACATTTAAGCTTAATTGTGTGCTAAAGCTTAAAATTGAACCCTAAGTATAGGGGAAGGTGCATAGTTGAGGGAATGAAATGAATAATAAGATGTGTTTGGGTGTTTTAGTAAGATTGTGACAGTCAGGGGCAAAATGGGAAATTTACTAACCAATTGGCCAGTTATTGAAGAGGAAACTCATTGGTAACTCAAAGATCAATAAGTGGGATTAAATGTTAAGTGATCTAGAAGGTGGAATCATATGTATGTGTGCTTATGTGTGTGCCCATGGAAGAGGTTTAAGATAATGACAAGTGGCATTGCATGAACCATAGGATCAAGGTTAATATTTCAACTATTTTCCTCTCTCCTCTCTCCCTCAAAGTTGACCTACATGCATGGGGGAGGCCAAAAATCTGTTTCTTCATCATCATCTCATTCTCTCTCTTCCATTCTCCATTTTTGTTCAAGCAAGGAAGGAAAGAGAAAGTGAAAGGTGAGGTTTTTACTTGTTTGATGTCCTCTTTAGCTCAAATCCTCTTCATTAATCTTGTTTATGGTGATGATAGCTTCATCCCTATGGTTTTAGATTTTTGAAAGAAGGTGTTTGAGTGCTTGGAGAAATTAGAAGGTTGAAGAATTCAAGAGCTAGCTTTGGAAAGAGGAAGAGGTAAGAAATTGTTGCATTTTGACCTAAGTTTTGTGATCATTGGTTAAGTTTTGGGATTTGTGAATTTTGCCTTGATTTTGGTGTAATTTTGGAATGGATGATTTGGATAGTGTATTGTTTTAGAATAGGTGTCACAATGTGTCATGAGAACAATAGAATTGGTTTGAAACCTTGAAAGCAAGGTTAGTCATATAGTGGTTTTGGATTGCAATGTGTTTGGAAGCATGAAATGTGTCATTGTGATGGGAATTTTGTTGTTTTGGTGTTTCTAATAAGTTCCTTATGAAAATTTATATGGGAAAAGGTTTGGTTGTTGATTTTAGGGGCCATTGGACACATTGGTTCAGATTTGGAAATTCTATCATCTGCTGCGTTTTAGCTTCTGATAGAGCCTCACTAGAGTGCACAGGGGTATCACTCAAGTGTAGCATCATATTTCCTATTTCCCTTCAATTTTTAGTTGCATTTCCCTTCTGAAAAGTAAGAGTGCATTTCCTCACTTGTGAGGTATATAGGATCTCACTTGAGTGCACCTTGTATCACTCGAGTTTGTGTGTATTTTGCATTTTGAGCCCATATCTCAGGGTAACACTCACAACCAATTTGTCAAGAATGTGTGTTAGCACTCGCAAGTGTTATGTCATCACTCGAGTGCTAGAGTTGTTGCACATGTGCACTTCCTAGTTTAAGGTTTCCTTTGCTCTCGGGTAGTCACTTTTTGTGCCTCACTTTATAGGACTCGGGTGGGCATGAGGCTACCACTCAAGTGTTGGGTTCAGGATTCGAGTGCAGTGATCATTTTCTATCTCTGTCGTTGCTCTCGGTTAAGCACTCAGACAAGTGAGTCATCCTCACTCGAGTGCAAGTCATCTCATCACTCGAGTGCGTCATCGATCACTCGAGTACATCAGTTAAAATCAGCATTTTAACTTCTGAGAGGGGGTTTTTTGGTCAAGTTTTCCCAACCCTTTAGGCATGTATTTAGGCTTTTAGTGGCTACCTAAAGGTCTCAAATAATAGCCAACTTTAACTGTTAATAAAGTAAGAATTTGGAATAAAGATTAATTAGTCGTCCTTGATTTTGGTTGATAGGATTTGATATTTGCCCTGCTCTTGAACAGCCTATGCCAGAGCACATCCGGAAAGAATAATGTAGTGACTCTTTCTCTTATATTATATGTAATACATTGTATGTTTGTGATGTCATTGGATTGTGGATATTTCTGTAAGTTGCATCGCCACGCCAATAGTCCTTCAGTATCTAACAATGGTTTAAATGAGTGTTGTGTGCATCCTCGGTGGTGAAAGAGGATGAGGGTGGGGTGTGACAGTGGATTTGTTGTGAATGAGAAAGCTGGAAGGCTAATTATGAGCCGTAAGGCTATGTGAATTACAGAACGTGCATGTTAGCGTGAGCCGTTTAGGGAGTGACGCTGGTGATCTTTACCTTGGCTGTTGGTATGCTGTTGTAAATGTGAATGCCAAAAAGGCAATGTGTAAATGTGAATGCCAGGAAGGCAATATGCTTATGTGACAACTTGTAGGCTGTGTTTTGTGCTACTGTGCTGCTTGATCATTTACTTGCATGCTATTTGATATATGTGGCATGAGTGATTTGTTACTACTGGGATTCTCTTGAATCTTATTCTTTCCATTGACTAACCTTCAGATAGGGCAAGTGATTCCAAGGGGAAGGAGATGACCAAGGGCGGCTAAGACTCCTTAGGGATACTTACATTTTGGTTGTTGGTTATCAAAATTTGGTTGGGATTATTGTACATATATATTTGGAATGTTATTGTGTAATCCCCTAATTGGGAACTATAAACCCCTTAGTTAATATATGAGACCTGGGAGTTGTCGGGATTTTTATTGTACACTCTGATATGTATAAATGTAATTTAATTGTGTAGGGTAGTTATAATCAAATTTGGATATGAGACCAGGTTATTTGGATTGTAAAAGGAATTTGTGAAAACTGTGAAGATGGGATTTAAAATGAGTTTTGATTATTCGTTGGTATCTAATTCATTTAATTACACATTTTTGAATTATAATTATGGATTGAAAGGCATTTTTGAACCCTTGGTCGGATGAGAACCCTTGGTCTTTACGTTTCTGGGATGAGCTTCCCTTACCAGTGCCACAGCAACTACCACCCTTATTTGGGTTAATCTCCCTCAAGTTGTTCTCGATGGTCTGACACTCTTCCACCGCTTTGTTGAACTTGTCAAAGTGTCGGGCGGCCAATCTTTTCTTCAACTCCCTCCTCAAACCCCGGATTAGTATATCGGAGCTCCATTCCTCATCATCTTTATGCTGGAGGTAGGAGGAATACTGGGATAAACGAACAAACCGAGACAAGTACTCATCAAAGGTCTCATCGTCCCCTTACTTTATCTTTAGAAACTCTGACTCTTTCTCTATTCTCACAGACTTAGGGAAGAACTTGTCATTGAATTCTCTTAAAAACACTTCCCAAGTCACTTGCACATTCCGGGCCCGCTTGGTCATGGCAATGTTTTGCCACCATCGATCCGTATCTCCTTCTAGCTTGTAGATAGCTAGCTTTGCCTTCACTTTTGATGAGCACTCAAGCACCTCGAAGATCTTCTCTAGCCTCATTATCTAATCCTCCGCTGCTTGAGGGTCAAATCTTCCTTTAAACACAGGAGGCATGTGTTTGCAGAATTTGACACCCAAGAATTAAGGTCTCCATCATTTCGAGCCGGCACCCCATGTGACCCTTGATTATGCTCAATATGAGGTGGGGACTCTTGAGGTAGATGCGACCCCTCAGCTGTCTTTTCCAGTTGGGCCTCCTCTCTAGTCTCTTCGTGTGTAGACTGGAGCCTTTCCTCATTTCTCTTAGCTCTTTCTTCCCTGAGCTCTTCCCTTAGCTCACGGATCATATCTCTCTGCTCTCTTATCAGAGTCATCATCTCTTACATCGGATCAGGAGGATTATCATGAAGCTCTTCCACCTCTGGATCCGGTTGTCTATTTCTAAGGTGACCTATTGTTCTCTTTAGTCTACAAATGATTCACCCAGTCAGAAATCACAATAGAAGTATACACATATTCCTTAAACTCTTATATACCAATCAATATCAGGAATATTCATGTGTATACAATCAACTAGCAACAATCACTTAAGACTCAGGCAATAAACTAGGGCAACTATCCTAGCAATTCCTACATATGCCAGGAAAACTGCTCTGATACCACAAATGTAACCCCCTTCGATAATCAGGCCGGGATTAGCGTTTAAGCACATTTAATTATCAAATAAGAAATCTGGGACAATTAAAAACTTTTTAAAACACCTGTACAAATGGATCTCCATTCATTTCATTCATTAAAACAAATGGCCTGTTTGGTTTGTTACATATACAATATCAGAGTAAGCAGAATTCCCGACGTTCACCCGGGATAATAACATTAATCCAAAGGTTTATACAGGGCATCATTGCCCATCTCAGTATCCATACCGGGGATTACACAAAACTATACCACTACAATTCTATTCAATATGTATATATTTATCCAAAATAATAACCAGTTCAATATAAAACCAAAATATATAGCTAAGACTACCGCTGGCAGTCCTAATCGTCCTTTGCCACTTGCTTGCTTTTCGATCCACTTGCCCTGTCTAAAAATGTTATTTGGAAAGAATGAGATTCTAGAGAATCCCAGTAGCAACAGTTTATTTATATGATGCATATATACAAAGCAAGTCACATATATCACAATGCAGCAATCAATATTCGAGACCGGGCTTTCGCCACATTCCCTTCACTATATACGAGGTTGGGCTTCCGCCACGTCCCCTTCACTTTCACTGTAATCGAGTCCGGGCTTTCGCCACGTCCTCTTCACTTTCACTGTATTCAATGACTAATGCAAACAAGCAATGCAATACACATGATATAGGATAAAGTGTTACTACCTTTGTCTTTCCGTTCTTGCTCAGGCGTATGCCTTCTATACTTCGGGCAGATATCAAATCCTAAAGTCATTAAGGATGATAGGTTAATACTTATTCCAATACTCAAATGACTTCAAAACACTTAGTTTTGGTTATCAATAATAACCCTTAAGAAGCTACAATATGCTCTAATAAAGGCCCTAAAGGATTGGGAAACACCGGGTTGGAAACCACTTTTCAAAATCCCAAGGTACTGAAAACAGGGGGTTGGCTGCAGCCAAGAAACCTCTGGCTGCGGCCAAAACACGCACAGAAGGTTTCTGGCTGCAGCCAAGAATTTCTGGCTGCGGCCAAAACACGCACAGAAACTTTTGTGCTGCAACCAAGGCAACTTCGGAAATTCATAACTAATTCTAGAAAAATCAAAATGAGGTGATCCCAAAGCCCATTGAAAGTTGTTTAAGTTCTCTTTACCATAAAAATATGCACCAATACTGGAAATCACCACAAAAATACAGATTTCAAGAAAAGTCCACACTGTTCCAGAATTGTTCCCAGATTTAACATCAAACCTTGGACAGTCATAACTCTTAGCCCAAAAATTGAAATGACACAAAACATTTGTCCATTTTGAAGCTTGAGATGTGAAATTTAAGACCAGAAAGTTTCAAAATTTTCCAATACCATTTGCTATTTTAAAACGTCCATGAAAGACCACTACCAGCACAGAGTTTTTCACTGACCAAACTTGCAACTTTTCAATCCAAGTTTCCAATCAACTTCTATCTATCCAAGATACATCTCAAAACACCATACCCATGACAACAACAACTCAAACACCACAAGACCCTAATTTTCAAAAATAGGGCTAAATTCCCAGAAATTTCAACTTAGCCCAATGACCACAAAACTTATATCAAAATGCTCAACTCACTCACCTCTTTAACTTTCTCCAAGGAGTTCTTTGATTCTCCAAACTCTATATTTCTTTGAGAGCTCAAATCATCACCAATGGCAAATCTATTTCACCAAGTTCTTTCTCCTTCTTGGGCAGCCATGGAAGCAAGCATGAGAGAGGGGGAGGAGATATGAAGAGTGATGAAATGATGGGAATGAAGGCATAAATTCTGCCCATCCTTTGCCCCATACGCATAAGAGAAAGGGTGAGAGAGACAATGAGAGATTGAGTGTATGGAGGGAGAAGGAATAATCATTCTTTGACTCCCATACTCCATTCAGCTGAATGCAAGGGAAAAGGGAGAGAGAAAAATCATTGCACCATGCCCTTGACTTCTCCAAACACTCCACCATCAAGTAAGCTTGCCACTTGTCACTCCCTCATACAATCTCCTCCTAATTAATCCTCTACTTAGTTACACTAACCAATTCCATTAGTCATTTAATCACACATCTCATTTCCTCTTAGCTAGTAATTAATTTCCCCATTAACTACTAACTTATGGCCAATATTTTCATTCTATCAATTATGACATATAAATTAATATTGTCACCAATATACATTAATTCCACTTTAATCCGATAATTATCCTCAATAATTATCATTAGCCCTTAATCAAAAATTGGGGCATTACACATAGGATATCATTTGAGAGATTGAAGTCCCAAAAATCCTCAATCAATTTCACCTCTTGAATCATCATTGCTGTAACAAGCACCGTCTTTCGACTAAGAGCATCCGACATGACATTGGCTTTAGCCAGATGATATTTGATCTCCAGGCTGTAATCTTTAAGCAACTCCATCCAGTGGTGCTATCTCATATTTAACTTTTTTTGATCATATAGATATTTGAGACTCTTGTGGTGCAGTACAATTCCACTGTCACACCATACAAGTAATGACGCCATATTTTCAACGCAAACACAATAGCCGCAAGCTCCAGATTATGAGTGGGGTAGTTCATTTCATGCGGGTTCAGCTGTCAAGAGGCATAGGCCACCACATGTCCCTGCTATATCAGGACACACCCTAACCCCTGCTTACTCGCATCATTGTACACGATGTAAGCCTAACTGGGATTAGGTATAATCAATATTGGTGTTGTAGTCAACCTCTCCTTCAGCTCAGCAAAACAGTTTTCACAATGCTCATTCCACACAAACGGTTGATCCTTTCTCATGAGCTTGGTCATCTGCAAGGCAATACGGGAGAAATTTTGAATAAATCTCTGGTAGTAACCAGTAAGACCCAGAAAATTGTGTATTTCGGATACATTTTCTGGCCTCTTCCAATCTAGTACTGCTTCCACCTTACTGGGATGCACTGAGACCCCTTCTCGTGAGATAACATGGCCAAGAAATTTCACTTTCATAAGCAAGAACTCACACTTACTCAACTTGACGTAGAGCTGCTTTCACGTAATGTCTCAAGCATAATTCTTAAATGATGCTTATACTCCTCTCTACTCTTAGAGTATATCAGGATATCATCGATAATCACCACAATAAATTGATCAAGGTACTGTCAAAAGACACAATTCATGTAATCCATGAATACCGAAGGTGCATTAGTCAACCCAAAAAGTATCACCAAAAACTCGTAGTGCCCGTATCTCATTCTGAAAGCAATCTTTGGCACGTCTTCTGCTCTCACACGTAGCTGATGATATCTCGACCTTAGATCGATTTTAGATAATACATAAGATCCAGACAGTTGATCTAAAAGGTCATCGATTCTCAGGAGTGGAACTTGTTCTTGACAGTAACTGTGTTTAATTCTCTATAATCGATACACAACCATAAACTCCCATCTTTCTTTTTCACGAACAATACTGGAGCTCCCTACGGCAAAATACTAGGTCAAATAAACCCTTTTTCAAGGAACTCTTTGATTTGTTTCTTTAACTTCGCCATTTCATTTGGAGCCATATGGTATGGGGATTTAGATATAGAACCAGCTCCAGGCACAATCTCAATTGGGAATTGTACTTCCCTTTCTGGAGGCAACCTGTTAAGATCGTTCGGGAATACCTCAGGGAACTCTCTTACCACGGGTATACTTTCTAAAGTTTCTACTGTCTCTCCTTACATGGAAAAGAACACCATATACCGTTGGCATCCCTTCTCAAGATATTTCTTAGATTTAGCAATTGAAAGGAAATTCAAACTGGTATTCACATCATTCTCCCTTTATGCAGTACGGTAAATTATCCTTTTATTACCACAATCGAGCAGCACATTATTTGCTGTCAACTAGTCAAAATCCAAAATAACTTCTAGTTGTTGAAGCGGCAAGTAAATCAAATCGACTATGGACTCATGTCCCTTAACAACTATTACATAGTTTAAACAAGCCTCAGCCATTACTGCCTTGACACCCATTTGCGTCGGCACGACCAAATCAAACAGTAATTTATGCATATGCAATCATAAACACTTTACACAGTCATAAGCAATAAAAGAATAACTTGCACTTGAATCAAATAAGACTTATGATTCATCACCACTAAGAAGGGTTTTACCTTGAATCAGTTCAGGGGACTTCTGGGCTTCCTCATGTGTCATCATGAACACTCGACCTTGATTCCTAAGCATTTGCTTTGTAGGCGGTCATAGGCACTTAGTAGAAATATGTCCCGGCTGTTTGCAGCTGAAACAAATCACTTACCCCTAGTAAGTTTTGCTAGCATTATAGATCTTACATTGATTCCTCATCATTCGCGCTAGAGGTCTATGATTACCATAACCCCTTGATTGTTAGGGCCTCTTACTACTACCCCCAGGTGAGAACCCTTGTCCCTTCCGCTTCTGGGAAGTATTTTCCTTGCTAGGCTTACTGCGGCTACCACTACCCTTTATTGGGTACAAGTCTCTCAGATTATTCTCAGTTATTCTATACTCTTCCACCACCTTGTTGAAGTCAGTGAATAGATGAGTGGCTAATCTCTTC
The DNA here is from genome assembly GCA_963855925.1 of Inga laurina. Lineage (NCBI taxonomy): Eukaryota > Viridiplantae > Streptophyta > Magnoliopsida > Fabales > Fabaceae > Inga > Inga laurina. Next base: position 37,845,556 of record OY979702.1, on the reverse strand, counting down.
CTTAGCTCATGTCTTAATCCCCAGATAAGTGTAATGGCCCAAATTTTGATTAAGGGCTAATGACCTTTTAAGAGGTTGTAATGAATATTTAGAGAATGATTTTGTGAATTAAAGTTGATTTGAGACTTGAATTAATTATTAGAAATACCCAACACCCTGTATTTTAGCATAATTATGTGACAAAGTAATTTTTGGAGCTAAAATAAGGGTAAATAGTGCATGGAAGAAGGAAAAGAATTTAGTTATGTGTTATGTGGCAATTTAAGTTAATATGCCATAATCAATGGAGAAATTGAAAGAATGGAAATTATTGGTCAATTAGTCAGTGATTAATAAAGAAATTAATTACTAACTAAGAGAAATGAGTAGTGTGACTAAATGACTAATGGAGTAGTTAGTGTAACCATGTGGTTACTTATTTAGTGAGAAATAAGGAGATTATGACATGTGGCACTATTGGAAGAAGAGAGAGTTGAGGGAAAAGTCAAATAAGCATTTTTTATTTCTTCTCTCTCTCTCTCTCTCTCTCTCTCCCTCCCTCTTATGCGTATGGTATGGGCAAGGGGGCAGAAATTCTGCTCCCATCTTCATCTTCATCATCTCATTTTCTCTATTTTGCTCTCTCCATTTTCGTTCAACAAGAAAGAAGAAAGAGAAGAAAGGCTTGAGATTAAGATTCTCAAAAGGAGGTGTTTTTGTGCTTGAGAAAATTTAGAAGTTGATGAATCAAGAAATAAGTTTAGGAAAGTGAAAGAGGATTTGATATTAACCCTGCTCACGAGAGACCATTGTCAGAGCAAGCACGGAATGATCAAGGTAGTGACCTTTCTCTTGTGTTATGTATGATACATTATATGTATGACTTATCATTGTATTGTCATTATGAAATATGTTGTACAAAACCCTATTGTTATGAAATATACGGATGAGATATGTCGTTGTGTGTTATAGCGTGAGCAGTCATAGGGGGTGATGCACGTCACACCTACCCCTGTCATTATAACTGCTGTTGTAATTGCTGTTGTAGCTGCCGTTATTGATTTGTGGATGTGAGATATGTCGTTGTGCGTTGCAGCGTGAGCAATTTAGCATGAGCAGTCGTAGGGAGTGATGTATGTCACACCTACCCCTACTGTTGTCATTGTCATTGTTGAGTTGTGGTATTGTGAACTACCCATTGTTGAGAAACATGCCGATGTGACTATATTGTTGTGAAATGTGTCATATGGAACCCTGCTGGGTGTGGCTATGTGGTTGTAGTATTGTGATTTGCTTACATGCTTTGTAGTTGTGCATACTATGAGTGAATTGTTACTACTAGGATTCTTCAGAATCTCATTCTTTTTATAAAACAATTTTCAAACAGGACCAGTGGTTCTAAAGTAAAGCAGGTGATGAAGGGCGGTTAGAGCTCCGGACTAGGAGTTTTATTTTGGATAGTTGGTTATCATGCTGTTAATTATGGAATTAATTGTATATATATTGAATAGTTTGTGTAATCCCCTAGAATGGGAAACCGATTATGGGCGTTTGTGTCCTGTAAACCCTTAGTTGATTAATGGAACCCAAGTGTATCAGGAATTTATGTTGTACTCTGATATTTATGAATGGAATTGAACTGTACAGGCCAAATGTGTATTTGAAATGTGAATATGAGACCATATTGAACAGGTTTTAGAAAAGTTTTTGCAAGCCTTGTTTTAGGAAATGAAATTTTTAATAAGTCTCAATTTATCCTGTGGTCTCTAATTCAACATGATTATGTATTTTAGAATGTAAAACTTAGCCTTGATATGAATGGGGTTACAATAAGCATATCAGAACTCCATTTAGTCATCCATCCGCTGGAGGTAGGAGTATCGGGATAGATGAATGAATCGGGGCAAGTAGTCATCAAATGTCTCATTATCTCCTTGCTTAATAGCCAAAAATTCTGACTCCTTCTCCATTCTTATAGACTTTGGGAAGTATTTGTCGTTGAATTGCTCTTGGAACAACTCCTAAGTCACTGGCACATTCCAGGCCTGCATAGTCATAGCAATGTTTCTCCACTATCGGTCTGCATCCCTTTCAATCCTATAGATGGCTAGCTTGGCCTTTACTTCGGTTGGGCACTCAAGCACCTTAAAGATCTTCTCCAACAACATTAGCCAATCCTCTATTGCTTGAGGGTCAAACCTTCCTCTAAATATAGGAGGCATGTGCTTGCAAAATTTTGAAACCCAAAATTATTGATCTCTACCCTCTCAGATTAGTACCCCTTATGACTCCTGATTAGGTACCATGCGAGATGGGGACTCTCAAGACCGATCGGATCCCTCAACTGTCTCTTTATTACGAGTCTCTGCTTGGGTTTCCTCTTGGGTAGAATGAGCCTTATCAGCATTACGCTTGGCTCGCTCCTCACTGAGCTCCTCTCTTAGCTCATGAATCATATCTCTCCATTCCCTTACTAGACTCATCAGCTCCTGCATTGGGTCAGGTGGATTATCATTTAATTTTGATTCTAGGGCGAACCATTTTGTCATTTAACCCTACAAATGATTCACCACGTCAGTACCATAGCAAATGTATACACATAATCCTTAAAACTTATATATATCCTCAAACAACAGAAATACTCATGTGTATACAATAAACAATCCTAAGTCGTCATTTATGACTAAGGCAACAAACTATGGCAACTACCCTAGCAAATCCTACCCTTGTCAGGAACTATAGCTTTGATACCACAAATGCAACCCCCATCTCATCAAGGCCGAGATTTGCGTTTAAAATTACGTAATTATGTTGAATTAGAGACTACAGGATAAATTGAGACTTATTAAAATTTTCATTTTCCAAACAGGGTTTTCAAAAACTTTTCAATAACCTATTCAACATAGTCACATATTCACCTTTCAAATAAACTAATGGTCTATACAGTTCGATTCTATCCATAAATATTATAGTGCAATAAAATTTGCCGACTCACTTGGGTTCTATTAATCAACTAAGGGTTTACAGGGCACAAACACCCATAATTTGTTTATCATAACATGGGGATTACACAAAACTACTCAATGTATTCAACATATACATTAATTCCCAACAAAATATCCAAATGATTTGTGTATGATAACTAATTATCCAAAATATAAACTCCTAGCCGGAGCTCTATCCGCCCTTCATCACCTGCTTTTCTTTGGAACCACTAACCCTGTCTGAAATTTATTTTATGGGAAAGTGAGATTCTAAAGAATCCCCATAGTAACAATTCACTCATAGTATGCACAACAACAAAGCGTGTAAGCAAATCATAACACCACAGCAAAAACAATGTCATTTGCAATGGCGGTTACAACGGCAGGGGTAGGTGAGACATACATCACCCCTTACGTCTGTTCACGCTAAAGTGCTCATGCTGTAATGCACAATGACATGTTTCACATCACATATTCTACCATAGCTGAGTTACATATAAAACATTGTTCAACACATAGCCACACTGGCATGTTTCTCAAAGTGGGAATTCACAATTCCACAACACAGCCACGACAATTGTAACCCCCTCCATAATTATGATTCGAAAGTACGTAATTAAGATGGATTAGAGACCAACGGATAATTAAAACTCATTTTCAATCCCATCCTTGAGAGAGTTTTCATAAATTTCTATAAAAATCAAATAAACCTGGTCTCCTATCCAAGTTTCAAATATAATTACTTGGCGTAATTAAATCACATTCATATATATATATATATATATATCAGAGTGTATAACAAAATTAGCGGCAAACCCTAGGTTCATAATTAACTAAAGATTCACAGGGCACATTCTCCCATATACAAATTCCCATACAGGGGATTACATAATATCATTTCAAAATTTATATCCCAATACCCAACCAAAATTAGATAACCAACAACCAAAATCACATCCCTACTGAAGTCCTAGCTGCCCTTAGTAGTCTGCTTCTCTTTAGAGCCACTTGCCTTGTCTGAAGGTTAGTCAATGGAAAGAATGAGATTCAAAAGAATCCCAATAGTAACAAATCACTCATACCACACATAATCACATAGCATGCAAGTAAATCATCAAACCTTACATAGCAGGATCACAACATACACAAGCTATCACATATACACATTGCCATCATGGCATTCACAACCATAACACACATATTGCCCTTTTGACATTCACATGTACAACATACATGTTGCCTTCCTGGCATTCACAACCACAAGCTTCGCAACATTCGAAACCATCACAAAACAATGATATCACATACATACAATACAATTACACATAGTATGAGGGAAAGCGTCACTACCTTATTCTCTCCAAGTGTGTTCTGGCACAAGTTGCTCACGAGCAGGGCAAATATCAAACCCTATAAATGAAAATTAAGGATGACAGATTAATCCCTATTCCAAGTTCTTAATTCCATAGTACCTAAATTTGGTTATCATTTGAGCCCTTTAGGTAGCTATTAGAAGCCTAAACACATGCCTTAATGGTTTGGGAGGAACTATATCAAAACCACTTTCAAAAGTTCTAGAATGCTGATTTTTGAGAGTTGGCCGTGACTAAGAAGTATTTAACGACAGCTAAAAATAGGTCAGAAACTTTTTGGCTACGGTACAAAATTTTTGCTATGGCCCAGGCCAAGAGTCTCTGGCTGCGATCAAAAACAGGTCAGAAACTTTTGGGTTGCGGCCAAGAAAATTCTGTTTCTTGACTGAACTTCAAAAAATCATAACTAATTCCAGAAAAATTGAAATGAGGTGATCCCAAAGCCTATTGAAAGCTACTTAAGTCCTATTCATAAGAAAAATATGAAATATCCCCAGCCACCACCATACAAATACAGAATTGCACAAAATTTAACACTGCTCCAAAACAGATTCTAGTTTCAATCCCAAACTTTGGACAATCATAACTCCCAGCTCACAATTGTTAGACGCCATTTCCCATTCAAAATGTCCAAACAAACAAACTGCCCTGTATAGAGTTCACACTGGACAGAATTTCAAGTTTCCAACCAATGTGTCCAATGGCTCTAAAATCCACAACCAAACATATTCCCACACAATTTTTCACAAGGAAACCCATTGGAATCACTAAAACATCCAAATTCATGTCACATCCACACATATTCAATTTTGAACAATATTGCAACACAAACCACCAAATTGCCAAACTTTCTATTTCAAGTTCTAAACCAATTCCAACCAATTTCATTGTTCAAATCATGCAATAAGACACCTATTCCAATTCCAAATTACCATGCAATACACAAGAACCTAATAGCATGAAAATTAGGGCTTAAATCCAGAAATTTCAAGGTCCAATCAATGAGCTAACATACATACCAAAAGATAGCTATTTCTTACCTCTTTTATTTTCCAAATCTTGTTCTTTGATTCCATCACTTTCAATTTTCCTCAAGCTCTCAAACTTCTTTCAAAAATATAAAACCATAGAAATGAAGCTCTCATCACCATGAACAACATTATCGAAGATGATTTGAGCTAAAGAGATCATCTACCAAGCCAAAAACTGACCTTTTCCTTTCTCTTTCCTCGGCCTCAACAAAAATGGAGATGAGAAGACAGAGAGAGATAAAATGATGAAAATGATGAAGGGAAATCAGATTTTTAATTCCCTCCCCAAGCTTGGTCGGCTTAAAGAGAAAGAGAAAGTAATAGTGCAATACCCTGAATTTTGAGACTTGAGGCTAGAGAATAAGCCTGAGATAAGTGGACTGCTAAGCCCCAGTTTAGCAAGATCCCAAATTGTGATTAAGAGATAATGACTCAAAAAGTGGAGGTAGTTAGTGATAAATAAGCCTTTTGGAGAATATAAAGTGGATTGTAGTCGCTTGTGTTATGAGCAGCGCTGAAACCTTGTATTTGAGTTCAATTATGGATTAACCTCTAAATTGACTTAAAATAGAGGTAGGGCATATAATATGGTGTAAATGAATGAGAAAATGTATTTGGTGATTATTCAATGTGAATTGTCATAATCAGGGGCAAAACGGTAAAGTTACCGATAGATTGATCGGTTACCGAAGAGGAAACTCATTGGTAACTTCAAGATCAATGGTTAGGATTGATTTGTGTTGAGATCAAAGGGTGGAATCCCATGTGGTGTGCCTATGTGAACTCATGGTTGATGGAACAAGAGAGTGACACTTGGCAAGTTTTGGACCCTTGATCTTGGGTCAAAGATTTAATACTCTTCCTCTCTTCTCTCTCCCTTATTTGGACGTTTTTGGGGGGCCTAATTGCCCAAAAACTGATCACTCTATTCATCTTCATCATCCACTCATCTCTCTCTCAACTCCATTATCGTCCATAAGAGGAAAGAAAGAGAAAGCAAGAGGTGAGGTTTTAGCCTTGTATATGTCCTTTAATGCTTAAATCCTCTTCACTAATCTTGATCATGTTAATGAGAGCTTCATCTCTATGGTTTTAGATTTTTGAAAGGAGGTGTTTGATTGCTTGAGAAAAAGTGGAAAGATGAAGAATCAAGAAATTGGTTTGGGAAAGAGGAAGAGGTGAGTATTTGAAGCCTTTTGATCTAAGTTTTGTTAATTATGGTTGAGTATTGTGAATTGTGAATTGTGAATTGTGAATTTTGCCTTGATTTTATGGTATTTTGGTGTGGAATGTGAATGGTGGAATTAGATGGTGATTTTTGTTGAAAATGGTGTCATGTTGTGGTGTTTAGTCATTAGAATTGGTTTGGATTGGATTGGAAACATTGTGTGAAAAGTTTGGAAATTCTGTCCAGTGTGAATTTTGTCTGAGCAGTATGTTCGTGTGGACTGTTGATGGGGCATATGATGTCCGAAAATTATAAAACTTTCCAATCTTAAAATTCACATCCCCGGCTTCAAAATGGACATATAATTTGTGCCATTTCGTTTTAGGAACGGGAAGATATGGCTGTCCAAAGTTTAAGGTCCAAAATGAACTCTGTTTTGGGATAGTCTTGAATTTTGGGGAATTCTGTATTTTTATGGTGACTTCCAGTAATGGCCCATATTTTTCCTATGAAGAGGACTTAAATATATTTCATTTGGCTTTAGAATCACCTCATTTAGATTTTTTTTGGAATTAGTTATGATTTTTGGAAGTTTAGCCAAGAAACAGAATTTTCTTGGCCGCGGACAGTGAATTCTTGGGCAGCGGCCCAAATGTTTCTGAGCAGTTTTTGGCCACAGCTAGTGGATTTGTGGGCTGTGGCCAACCCCTAAAAATCAACATTTTGGACTTTTTAAAGGTGATCTTTGGTCAAATGTTTCCCAAGTCTTTAGGCATGTGTTTAGGCTTTGATTAGCCACCTAATGGTCATGAATGGTAACCAACTTTAAGTGTAATGAAAGTAAAGATTTGGAATAGAGAATAACCCTATGTACTTGCTTTGGTTATAGGGTTGATGTTCGCCCTGGTCATGGTTCGATGTTCATTTTGTTAGTGAGCAGCTGTGCTGGACCTTACGTGGAACGAATGAGGATAGGGAACATATATCTTCTGCATGTATTTGATATTTGTCTTAGTGTGTTGGTGCATATCTTTGCTTTGCATGATTATATGTTATTTGAAGCTATGTTTCAATTAATGCTATAGCCATTAGTATGTTGTTTGAAGCATTGAGCTCACAAATTGTCATTGTGTTAGTATGAGTTATATGATGCAAGCATGTCATGCATTAAACATTTATCATACGTGCATATTGATATTGTTTTCCTACTAATATTCTCTAGAATCTCACCCTCCCCTACTAACCATGTAGACAGGGCAAGAGGCTCGAGGGGGAGGCAAGCAACCAAGGGCGACGAGGCTTCCTTCGAGATATTTGAGTTGGTAGTTGGTTATCATAATTGGGATGATTTGTATTTGTATATGGATTTGGATGTGTATATATGTATGTGGATAAGGATTTGTTATGTATTTGAGATGGATTTGTGTAATCCCCATATGAGGGCTTGTAATAGGCGAATGTGCCCTATAAAGATTGAGTTAATAAATGGAATCCAAAATTGCCGGAATTATTACATTACGTACTCTCATATATTAAATGTGATTTATCTTTGTGTAGTAATTGTATTCGGAATGTGAATGTGAGACCAGGTTATAAATGATTTCAAAAGGTATTTGTGAAAATCCTGTCTGGTATATGGGTTTATAAATTTTATTTGATTGTTATTGGTGTCTATTTCATTTTAATCACGTATTCCGAATATTAATTACAGAAGGGGGTTACAAAAAGAGTGTTGAAATTTTGACCTTAATCCCATGGTTCATATGTTGCCAAGTGTCAATATCTTGGAACATCTCCATGAGCACACATAAGCACACGCACATATGATTCCACCCTCTTAATTTCTTAACAATTAATCACAACCATTGATCTTTAAGTCACCAATGAGTTTCCTCTTCAGTAACTGACCAATTGGTCGATAACTTTCCTTTTTCCCCCTTTTGCCCCTGATTATGGTAATTCTTACTGAATTACCACCAAACACCCTTTATCATTCCACTTCAACGTAATATGCGCCCTCCCTCTATTTTAAGTCAATTTAGATGTTAATCCACAATTGAACTTAAATATAGGGTTTTGGCACTGCTCATAACACATTCGAACCATAATTTACATCGCATTCTCTAAAAGTGTTTATTTATCACTAATCGCATCCACTTTTGAAGTCATTAACCCTTAATCACTTTTTAGGGCATTACAACAATTACAACGGTAGTTACAATGGAAGTGGTAAGTATGACGTGCATCACCCCCTACGACTGTTCACGCTATAATGCACTATAGCACATTTCGCATTCATAATTTTCACAACATCAAGGTTTCATGACAAAGTTTCATACAATGCATTTCACAATAATAACACAATGATAGGTCATGCATACCAAGCATCATACACAATACAAGAGAAAGGTCACTACCTTGGTCTTTTCGTACTTGCTCAGGTGCCAGTCTCTCGCGGACAGGGCAAATATCAAATCCTATAATTCATGATTAGGGAGGAAGTGTTATTCTCTATTCCAATACTTAATGACTTCAACACTTAGATTTGGTTATCATTAATGTCCTTTAGGAAGTTGTAAATGCCTTTAACAAAAGCCTTAAAGGGTTGGAAGAACTATACCAAAGATCCCCTTTTAGAAGTAAAAGTATTGATTTTTCACTATTGCACTCGAGTGAAGAAGGCCTCACTCGAGTGATGATGAACTTGTACTCGAGTCATGAAAGGCACAATTTTGTGAGTGCTTGACAGTAAGCAATGGCAAAGACAAGAAATGATCGCTCCACTTGAGTGGTAGCCTAATACTTACCCGAATTCTACAAAGTGAGGTTCAAGAAGTGCACACTCGAGAGTAAAAGAAACTTTTAAACGAGACAACACTCGAGCAAGGACCTTGGCACTCGAGTGACGGCTTACACCCACGAGTGCTAAGACACACTCTTGAAAAATTGGCTGCAAGTGCTATCCTGAGAGGCGAGTTCATAGTGTCAAATACACCTACACTCAAGTGAGACAAGGTTCACTCAAGTGAGAACTCATAACACCCGCAAGTGAGACCAACACTTTCTTTTTGCATGGAAGTGCAATAGAAAAATTGAAGGAAAAAGAGAACATGCAATGTTGCACTCGAGTCTAGATCACTCGAGTAATGCTTATCAGAAGCCAAAATGTAGCAGAGTTGATAGCATTTTCCAAATTTTAACCATATGTTTCTAATGATCCCAATTTCTAATCTAAGACTATTCCCACATAATTATGCCAAAATATAGGGCGTTGGCATTTCCAATATCTCATTTAGATCTCGAATCAAATTTAATCCACCAAATCATTCACAATAATTATCATTAGCCCTTAATCAAAATTTGGGGCATTACAAACCTCATTGGTAACTCAAAGATCAATAGTTAGGATTAATTATCAAGAGAGCGTGAGGGTGAAATTACATGTGTGTGTGCTCATATGTGCTCATAGAAGAGGAAACAAGATGTTGATACATGTCAACATGTGAGCCATGAATTTGGTCAAATTGTCAAAATCTCTTTCCCTATCTCCTCCCTCTCAAAGTTGGCCAAAGGGCCTTCTTTCCCAAAAAATTCAGATCATCTTCATCATCTCATCTGTCTCTCTTCCATTCTCCATTTCGTCCAAGTTTAAGAGGAAAGAGAAAGAAGAAAGCTTAAGGTGAGTGCCCTATATGACTTTGAATGCTCAAATTCTCTTCTATAATGTTATTCATGGTGATGAGGGCTAACTCTATGGTTTTAGATTTGTGAAAGAAGGTGTTTGAGTGCTTAAGGAAATTTGAAAGTTGAGGAATCAAGAAACTAGCTTTGGAAAGAGGAAAAGGTGAGTATTAGTTACATTTTGACCTAAGTATTATGATCATTGGTTAAGTTTTAGAAATTATGGATTTTGCCCTGATTTTAGTGTGATGTTGGAATCAATGAATTGGATGTTGTAATGTGTGAAAAACGGTGTCATGTTGTGTTATTATGTCATTAGAATTGGTTTGGAACTTTAAATGGAAAGTTTGGCAATTTGATGGTTTGTGTTGCAATGTGGTTCAAAGCTGAATATGTGTGGATGTGATGAGAATTTGGTTGTTTAGTGATTCCAATAGTTTCTTTGTGAAAAATTGTGTCGGAATAGGTTTGGTTGTTGATTTTAGAGCCATTGGACACTGGTTGAAAATTGGAAAAACTGTTAAGTGTAAACTCTGTGTAGGGCAGTCGGTTTACATGGAAGTTTTGAATGAGTAAATTATGTCTAAAAATTCTGAAACTTTCCATTCTTAAAGTTCACATGTCAAGCGTCAAAATGGACATATAATTTATGTCATTTAGATTTTTGAGCTAGGATTTATGATTTTAAAAATTTTGGGGTTGAAACTGGAAGCTATTCTGTAGCAGTATGGGATTTCGTGTAATTCTGTATTTTTGTGGTTATGGACAACATTGATTCATATTTTTCCTGTGTATAGGACTTCAATAGGTTTCCATAGGACTTGGTATCAGCCTTTTTTAATTTTTTCTAGAATTAGTTATGATTTTTAAAAATTGATGAAAAATTCTGGTAGATTTGGTCACTTATGCGAAAATTGAAGATGTTATGGCATAATGTAATATTGTTGAACTTTGAGGTTAGAGATTGGTCTTTTAGGTTAATTAACCACTTTAACTCCTTAGTTGACTTGATTAAATGACCATAGTGATAACCAACCCAAGTATTATGAGTTATTAAAGAATTGGAATAGGTAATAACTCGTTATTCTTGATTTTGGTTTATAGGATTTGATATTTGCCCTGTTTGTGATCCACCAGTGCTAGAGCACAATTAGAAAGAACAAGGTAGTAACACTTTCCCTTATACTATATATGATGCATTGTATGTTTGATTTATTATTGTTTTGTGATGATTTTGGATGCGGCAAAGCTTGTGGATGTGAAAGCCGAAAGGCTATGTGATAGTCATAAAGGCTATGTGTAAGGCCTAAGGCTATATGTATTAGAGTGTGCGTATTTCAGTATTAGCAGTCGTAGGGAGTGACATCGGTCATCTCTACCCCTGGCGTTGATATGTCATTGTAAATGTGTGAGCCGTTAAGGCTTTGTGTATGTTGCGAAGAATATGTGAATGTCGTGGAGGCAATGTGTATATTGTGATAGCTATGTGTATGCTATGTTTGTTGCTACTGTGCTGCTTGATGATTTTCTTTCATGCTATGTGATTATATTTGGTATGAGTGATTTTTTACTACTGAGATTCTTTTGAATTTCATTCTTTCTATTAACTAACCTACAGACAAGGCAAGTGGCTCAAAGGGGAAGCAAATGACTAAGGGCGGATAGGACTCTTGAAGGGACGTGTTTTGGTACTTGGTTATCAAATTTTGGTTGGGATTACTGTATATATTCAGGATGTAAATTTTTAGAATAGTTCATGTAATCCCCTGTATGGGAACTTGTAAACGGGCGAACACGTCCAACAAACCCTTTAGTTAATGTATGGAACTCGGGGTTTGCCTGGACTTTTGTTTTACACTCTGATATGTATGAATGCGACTTAACTGCACAGAATAATTATATTCGAAATGTAAATATGAGACCAGGTTAATTGTATTTTAAAAGAAATTTGTGAAAACCCTATCTTGAAGATGAGATTGAAAAGGTGTCTTTTACCATTTGCTAGTCTCTAATTCATCTTAAGTACGTATTTTTGAATTATAATTATGGTTAAAAGGAGGGGAGTTATAGAAGAAATTGACTGGAAGAAATGTATGCATCATCTTTAGCATCAACATATGGGGGTTGATTTAAATCCAGTGGAGGCATTTTATTTACATTATCATCATTGAAAACATAGACCATGTTTTCTACTCTACTATTATTCTCCATAAGTGGTGCTTCTATACCTTCCCAATCTAAGTTAGTGAAATCACTATTCAAATCTATATCCATATCATATGCATAGGTCTGTTGTTAATGATTGCTTAAATTATCCTATCTAGTCTTCCTTGACGGTGAGTTCAATAGCAAATGTTCACTTGCATTTTTGCTTATTAAAGGAATAGTGATTGATGTTTGGTTTCATGGAATGTTTTTGCACCTTGCGTTATTTTTTTACATGAATTTTTGGGCAATTATATTTCCCTCTACATATTTTAATACCAATAGTTGTACTTATTCTCTCTTATAATTTTTCTCCCTTACATTCTCTTTCTTCCTTTTCCTATTTATTATCTCTCTCACTTATTTCCTTAATAAATAAGGGAATATTTGGAAAAAATTATGTGGACAATTTTGAAAGGAAAATATGTATTTTCTCACGTTACAATAGTGAGGTGCGAGTACCTATTTATACATCAGAGAAGAAGACAAAGCAATAAAAACTAATAAAAGCTAATAAAGTTGAGTAAGGATAATAACTACTAATAAAAGCTATACAATAATTGTTAGAATCGGCTGACACCCAAGAGAGGGTGAATTGGGCGTTAGCTAAAAAAACATAAGAACTTTGGAAAACTTTTTGTATCTTAATGAAAACATTAAGTATGAAACTAATGATTCATAAATTAATAGTTAGATAAGTGATATATGCTGGAAATATAAGAGCTTAGGTAAGAGAATATGCAAACTGTGATTTATCTTGGTTCGGTCCAATGTGTGATGGCCTACGTCCAATCCCCAGGCTCCTCCTGAGATTTTGAAATGCACTATCTTCTTATTTAATCCAAGCACAAGAAAAGCCTTTATAAACCTACAAGTTTAGTCGGGCACTTGTGAAGCCTTTAACAAATATCTCACCAAGATACTCCCCCTTAGAGCAAGTCTTATGAGCAAAGCAATCCCGAAGACCTTTCTCTCTTGCTTACCCATACAAGTCTTACGAGCAACAACGTTCTCTCCTGTTTACACCTCTGTAAGTCTTATGAGCAGCAACGTTTTCTGCTGCTTGCACCTTGTAAGTCTTACGAGTAGAAAGTTTTACCGGTAATGCTCTCTATAGCTTCCCCCCGTAAAGAAATCAACCCACTTAAGGTCCCTCTACCTTGAGATCAATTTAGAAATACAGTTGAAAGTGTTTACAAACTCTCTCAAAGAGTGGATATAATGATCACTGAAGTATAATATAAATAGTTGTCTCTCAAATATACATGATTTAGAAAATAGATAAGAACAGAGAGTAGTTGGGTTGGAGTGGATGATTCATGATATAAGCATGTTTGTGTTGTTGTGCTCACGCTATTTTTTTAAGGAGATCCTCTCCATAGCTTCCCCCGTAAGGAAATCAACCTACTTAAGGTCCCTTTACCTTGAGATCAATTCAGAAATACAGTTGAAAGTGTTTACAAACTCTCTCACAGAATGGATATAATGCTCACTGAAGTATAATACAAATAGCTGTCTCTCAAATATACATGATTTAGAAAATAGATAAGAACAGAGAGTAGTTGGGTCGGATTGGATGATTCATGATATAAGCATGTTTGTGTTGTTGTGTTCACGTTGTTTTTTTGAACTCTGAATGCTCTTCTACTTATAGTTAATGAAGATTGATGACCTTTTGAGAATTTCAACAAATCCGTTGGAGTACGATTGCTTCTTTTGTTCATTTGCTTGAGTTTGAAAAACTAGCAGCTAGAACGTTGGACGCTTCGCTTCCATAAAGTCAACTTTTATCTCTTCACATAATCTCTTCATTACATTCCTGGAGAAATACATTAAACACAAATACAATGAAGTGTTAAAGTAATTAGAAGCAAGATAGATGAATTACATAATCATTTCATTAATTTTTAAAAGCTTCGGATATGTTTTCTGTCGCATTACTCGAGTGGTCCCTCGAGTAATTCTTTTTTTCAATTCAGATTACTCAAGTGCTCCCTTAAGTAATACCTCCAATTCTTTTTTGATTACTCGAGTGATCCCTCGAGTAATGTCATCCAAATCTTGGCTGAGAGTAACTGCTTCTTTGCTTACCTGATTATTTGAGTAATCCCTTGAGTAAGGCAATCTTTTCATTTCATATTACTCGAGTAATCCTTCAAGTAATGTCACTCATTTCTTGGCCGAGAGTGTAACGCCCCAAATTTTGATTAAGGGTTAATGATGATTATTGAGGATAATTATTGAATTAAAGTCAGAATTATTTTGTGTTTTTTGGCAATTTAAATTAATATGCCAAATTAAGGAGAAATTGAAAGAATGGAATTATTGGCCATGTTGGTGATTAATGGGGAAATTAATTACTAACTAAGAAAATGAGAAGTTTGATTAAATGACTAATGAAGGGATTAGATAAGCTAAGTGGGTGTTCACTTTATGAGAACCAATGACCATGAGACAAGTGGCAAGCTTATAAGTATAGAGGAAGTAAGGAAAAGTCAAATGCATTTTTTTAATTATATTTTCTCTTTCTTCCCTCCATTTCGCTGATAAGGAAGGCTAGAGGGAGTATCATCATTTCCTTCTTTATCTTCACTCATCTCATTTCTCTCTGTCTTCCGGCACCATTGTTGTCCCAAGAAAGAGGAAGAAAAACTTGAAAAAGGTTAGGTAAATGACCTCATTTGCTCAAACTCTCTTCTCTAAAGTTGTTTCTTGAGTTAAGAGCTTCTTTTTGATGTTTATAGCTTGTCCATTAGTGTTGATTTGTAACTTCAAAGAATTGTGGAGGTTGGAGAATGAAGAAGCTCCTTTGAGAAAGTTGTTAAGGTGAGTTAAAGAGACCTATCTATCTAAGTTTTGTGCCAAATGAATTAGCTTTGAATTTCTGGGAATTATTGCCTATTTTTGAAAACAAGGGGTTATTGGGTATTTGGCATGTTATTGGTATGGAATTGGTATGTTAGAATGTGTTTTGGATAGATAGGATTGATTTGGGATTGAATGATTGAGTTTGGAGATTTTGGAATTTTAGTATTTAGTATTGCCCAAAACCAAAGTATGATAATAGAATAGGATTTTGGTTATTTTGATGGTTTTATTGGATTCCTTGAGCATTTTTTTGTGGGAGTAGCTTTGGTTAAGGTTTTGGGTCCATTAGAATTGATTGGGAAAATTTTGGAGAATACTGTCAGTGTTTCTGCGTTTTATGGTTCCTGATATTTATCACTCGAGTGAGTCAGTGAAATTCTTCAATTTCCCTGTAGTTTTTGTTTTGCACTTCTGCAAAAAGGGCAAGAGTGTTGCCTCTCATGCGAGTGTGGTGGGTTCTCACTCGAGTGAGCTTCCTCTCACTCGAGTGCTGGTGTATTTGACACCAAGAACTTGCCTCTCGGGTTGTCACTCGCAGTCAAGTCTCAAGAATGAGCCTTAACACTTGTGAGTGTTAAGCCTTTACTCGAGTGGGAAGCTTCATATTTGAGTCCTCCTTCCCCTTGAAATTCCTATTACTCTCGGGCAATCACTTTCTGGACTTTACTTCCTGGTACTCGAGTGAGCATTTGGTATCACTCGAGTATTGCATTTTGTGCTCGAGTGTTCCTGTCTCTGAAAGTTTCTTGTGCTCTCGGGTATTCACTCGCTGTCCTTCACTTTCTAATACCCGAGTACAGACCGTACCATCACTTAAGTGAGGCCGTCTTCACTCGAGTGAAACAGTGAAAAATATCAGTGTTTGTGCTTCCAAAAGGAGATATTTGATGTAGTTCCTCCAACCCTTTAGGGCCTTTATTAGAGCTATTTAAGGGTACTTAAGAGACAGTAATGATAACCATTTTAAGTATTTCGAAAGTATTGAACATTAGAATAAGTGATAATGCATTGTCCCTAATTATGACGATAGGATTTTATATTTGCCCTGAGCGAAAAGGCTCGTGCCTGCTCAAGAACGGAAAGACCAATGTAGTGACACTTTATCCTATATCATGTGTAATGCATTGCTTGTTAGTATTAGTCATTGAATACAGATACAGTTAAGGGGACGTGGTGAAAGCCCAGCCTTGAATACAGATACAGTTGAGGGGACGTGGCAGTGTGCCCGGCCTTGAATATTGATTACTGCATTGTGATATATGCTACTTGCTTTATTTAATTATGCATCATATACGTAAACTTTTGCTACTGGGATTCTTTAGAATCTCATTCTTTCCAAATAACATTTTTAGATAGGGCAAGTGGATTAAGAAGCAAACAAGTGAGCAAGGACAACTAGGACTGCCGGCGGTAGTCTTAGCTAAATACTTTTGGTTTTTCATTGGTTATCATTTTGGACGAATGTATATATTGAATAGATCATAGAATTTTAGGTGTGTAATCCCCGGTATGGGAACTGAGATGGGCAATAATGCCCTATACCAACTTTTGGAATAATGTTATTATCCCGAGTGAATGTCGGGAATTTAGATTATACTCTGATATTGTATTTGTGACAAACCGAATAGGCATATTGTTTTTACTTTGAAATGAATAGAGATCTTGTTGTACAGGTTTTGTAAAAAGTTTTTAGTTACCTTCGATCTCTCATTCAATTATAAAACGTGTTCATACATTTAATCCCAGCCTTGATTATGACGAGGGTTACAGAGAGTTACTGCATCATTTCTTCTCTGATTACTCGAGTGATCCCTTGAGTAATATTTTAAATAAATTTTTAGATTACTCGAGTGATCCCTCGAGTAATGTCATCCAAATCTTGGACGAGAGCATTTTCAACTTCATACTCGAGGGGTCCCTTGAGTAAGCCATGCACATCACTTGAGTTTGACAGTTATTGGAAACTAATTGGGCCTAATGCAAGCCGGTATAGGAGTTTTGTCGGCCTCCTAGCATGCAACAAGCCTAGCATCTTGATAGAGCAGTGGAGAAATGTGGATAAAAGTCTGAAGCGACATATTTGGAAAACTATCCAACTTACTTACGACATTCCTAAGAGTGAAGTCTTGTGTGACAAGACAATAACGTATTGTGATGAATGCTGGAGGAACTTTAAGACAAGTCTAGCTAATAATTACGTGCATATTGGGGTGGAAGAAGGTCAGCCTCATCCTAATCCATGAGATCAGTATTCTTTTATAGACGAACAGACTTGGAAAGAATTTAGACAGCTTCAGACTACTCCAGAAGCATTGGTGAGTTGATTTATTTTGCATTTGATTTGCTTATGAATTATGAATTGTCTTTATTCATTTACAATGACTAAATTTTGATTTCTTATTCACAGGAAAAAAAGGAAAAAGGCCCAAGAGAGTGGTAGAAAGAATTATTGCCACCATACAATGTCACTGGGGGTTATGCGAAGGCTGAAAAAGACTTGTTGGCGGCCAAATGGAAGAGATTGGAAGAAGTAGCTCAATCAGATCCTTCTGTTCTTCTTTCTCCACTATCTCTGATACGTCACAAAGAGAAGTGGCTGTTCACTCACCAAAAGAGGAGCAAGTCTTATACAAGTAAATAATCTCATATAGTTGGTGAGAAAATTCTAAGTATTGTTGTTGACTTTTTGTTATTAATTATTTAGTAAAAAATTTCATTACTAACATTGTCATCTGTGTCTTATAGGAGGAGCTTAAAAAAACAAGATGAGGGATCATTTAGGTCAAATGGGAGGAATGACATCTTGACCGTAGCTATAGGAAAACTTGAGCATCCGGGCCGAGTCAGGGGGATTGGAGGAGGGGTAGGCATAAGGGATTACTTTGGAGCACCCCTACGTCGTTCCTCAAGTAGTATGGTGACTAAGGAGGAGATAGAGCGTATATTGGCCATTGTGAGGGTGGAAGCTAGGGCCAAGGCAGAAGCATCATTTGATGCACGATTTAAAGAAAGGTTCAGCAAGATGAAGGAGGAATAGATTATCATGACGATCATAAGACAAGCAGATACCAGAGATCCCCAGGCTCATTCCCTAAACCCTAAACAGAGCACTAAAGGGAGTTGCATTGGTTAGTCATTAGAGGGTCCTAGAAAAGAAATTGGTGAGCCTTGTAACTTGTTTTTGGAGGATCCTCTGAGACGATTGGTTGCATGGGGGAGCATGCACAACTTGGGATCAACTGTCCACCACCAAGAAATAAAGGATGATCAAGTTAGAGTGGCAGTTGAAGAGGTGATCGTTGCAGATGCACCTCTCCCTATCCCTGTTGATGACTTCAAGGTTGTGGGTGATGTCATCGACTCTTTCATCTTGTGGCCAAAGAACCTTATTTCTTATCGAGCTGAGGAATCCCCGCCACCTTCATCTCCACCTCCACCTCCACCTCCCTCCACTCAAGATGTTTCATGGCCTCCATTGAATGTCATGAGCAAGTGATTTTGATGGCATATGATATGTCCTTTGCAACAAGAGATTGGTCTACTGAGTCAGCTGTTGGCAAGTTAAGGGCGTAAAGCTATCTTGAGAGGGATGATTTAATGTCCCTAGTAGCTCCTCTACAACAACTTACAATTTCAATTGTCCAGCTCTTTTTTATGTAAGTATCTTCTCAAATTGGAAGTTAATATTTTACAAGTGGTAGTGGGGATGCATTGAGGCGCTACTTACCCCCAGGTAGTGGCTTCGATCCCCACGGAGGCGAAAAATCTCGCTAGGGGAGCGAGGGACTCTTGTGAGTCTTGGGCCCGTAAGCCCAATGGACCGACCGGTGGGTGGGTCCAGCATCCTAGCCTCAGTCCTGGGTCAGAGCCCAGTGGCGGGTAGGCCGGTTGGCCGAAGGGGGGATGTGACAAGTGGACACTTGTCAAGATAAGGTCAAGAGAGAGGGCTTTGGAAAAGTCAAATAAGCAATATTTTATCAATTTTTCTTCCCTCTCTCCTCTCATTTCGTCCAAAGGGGCATAGGGGCATATTTTTTTTCTGTCATTCTTCATCATCTTCACCTCTCATATCTCTCTCCTCTCTCCATATTTTCGTCCTCCATGGCTGCTCAAGAGAGAGGAAGAAAACTTGATAAAGGTAAGCTATTTTGACCCTCTTAATGGCTTCTAATGGAAAAATGCTCTTCCATAAAGTTGTTCCTTGTGTTGAGAGCTTCAATTTCATGGTTTTAGATTTTTCATTTGGTGGTGTTTGAGCTCTCACAAAATTCTGGACTTGGGTGAATCAAGGAACTCCTTTGGGGAATGTTTTAGAGGTGAGTAAATCAAACCTTTTCATATAGTTTTTGTGGCATTGGTTAGGCCTTGAATTTCTGAAAATTTTGCCCTAATTTTCATGATTTAGAGTCATTTCGTTTTGTGAACTGAGAGTTATGCTTTGCCCAAGTTTGAGATCAAAACTGAACTCTGTTTTGGGGCAGTATTGAGTTTTGTGTATTTCTGGAATTTTGTAGTGATTTCGAGTAATGGTCCATATTTTTCCTATAAATAAGACTTAGATACCTTTCATTTGGCTTTGGAATCACCTTATTTCGATTTTTCTAGAATTATTTATGATTTTTGGAAGTTTAGCCAGGAAACAATTTTCTTGGCCGCGGCTAGAGGTTATGAACCGCGGCCCAAGAGCTTCTGTGCATCCATTGGCCGTGGCCCATGGGTAGGTTGGCCACAGCCAACCCCTAAAAATCAGCATTTTTTACTTTTAAAAGGTGACCTTTGGTCAAGTGTTTCCTAAGCCTTTACGCATGTGTTTAGGCTTTGATTAGCCATCTAAAGGTCATTAATGGTAACCAACTTTAAGTGTAATGAAAATGAGAATTTGGAAAAGAGAATGATCTTATGTCCTTGATTTGGTTATAGGGTTGGGTATTCACCCTGATCATGGTTTGATATCTACTCAGATCCTGAGTAGCCGATGCTAGAGTATACATGGAAAGAAAAAGGGTATGGAACTTACCTCTCCTGCATGTATTGATATTTGTGTTTGTGTATTGATGCATGTTATTGCTTTGCTTGATTATGTGAAACATATATGAATGATTGAAGCTATGTTTCTATTTATGCTATGGCCATGAGTATGTTGTTGAAACATTGAGCATGCGGATATATCATTATGGGAACACGAGTTATTGTTATGCAAGCATGTCATGTATTAAACACTTATCTTGCATGCATATTGGTATATGTTTCCTACTGGGATTCTCTAGAATCTTACCCTCCCCTACTAACATTTTAGATAGGGAAGTAGAACGAGGATGGAGCAAGCATCCAAGGGCGATGAGGACTCCTTCGGGTTGTCATTTTGGTAGTTGGTTATCATGGTAGTTGGGATTATGTATAATTGGATATTGGATGTATATGTGCTTGGATGTATATTGGGTTATTTGATTATGTATCGGAGATGGATTTGTGTAATCCCCATTGAGGAATTGTAATGGGCAATTGTGCCCTACGTATCTTTAGTGAAGGTATGAAACCGGAATTGCCGGTATTATTATTGTGCACTTTGATATTTATATGAATGTGATTTATCTTCACGAGGTAATTGTATTCGAAATATGATTGTGAGACCAGGTTAAAGTATTTGTGAAAGAAATTTGAGAAAACCCTATCTTAAGGATGTGAATGTAAATGATTTTTGATTATTATTGGTCTCTATTTTATTTTAATCATGTATTTTGGATATGATTACGGAAGGAGGTTACAACTAGGACTCTAGTAGGAATATAATTTGGGTCGTTGGTTATCGGATTTTGGTTTGGGATTACTGTATATTGTTGGGATGTAAATATTATTTTGGATACGGTGGTGTAATCCCCTAAATGGGAATATATGGACCCTTAGTATATATATATGAAACCTAGGGGTTGCTGGGATTTTTGCTATATACTCTGATATGTATAAATGTGATTTAACTGCATAGGTAATTATATTCAGAATATTGAATTTAAGACTAGGGTAAGGCAGAATTTTTGAAGGAATTTGTGAAAACCCTATCGGGAGGAAGGGATTGGAAATAAATTTTTAATTATCCGTCGGTCTCTCATCCATTCTAATTACACATTTTCGAATCATAATTATGGTTTCCAAGGCAGGGGGTTATATTGCAACCCCTACACAATTTTGTACCTCAGTTCTCGACTGGTTATATCAGTGTACTTGGAGATACTGCCCATGCGCATTATTCATCAGTGCACCTAGAGGCACTATACATCATACACATTACAAAAGAAGACATATACAAAGCATATAAACATTCACATAGTGTATGAAGGATAGAGTAACTACATTAGCCTTTCCTGGATAATATTATATTTCTAATCTTCCCCTAGTCTATGTTCTGCTACCTTCCTCACAGCTCATTATTATGATCCTTGATCATTGATTCGTGTTTGATATTCTACTAACATGTAGAAGATTTACTATATTGGGTCAGGTTCTAGCTTCTTGACCCAGCCTAGCATTTGTACCTCCGAGCCTTACCATCTTTGTGTTTCACTATGGCAATTCCTAGTTTGTTTCAACTTAAATCATTCTGGCCATTTCAAATTTTCGTGGAATTGAAACTTAACAGTTGATTCCTAGGTTATTGATTACTTAGTAACCCTTTTACTCATACCTTTCATTACCTTATTCTTTGCTATCCACTAATCGACTCCTAATATGCCTCAAGTCATAGTAATAACATGCAGATCAATTCTATCTCTCATTCATCAGAGAGCTATCACCTCAATAAATCCTTTAAGCTATCTATAAGGCTCAAACTTCTATCATGAAAGAGAACCATAGTGCAACCAATTCACATTTCGATCTAAACATGATTTCAGCTTAGCTCTGATTCAAGCTTATCCCAACCTTCAGTCTAATCAAATTGGATCCTCTAGGATTGACATACTACATAATCATCACACATCATGTAACACCGTATATCGTATCTACTTCGCTTTGACACTACGGGATTACTAAAAATCATTGCTTAGCATGGAGATACCTCAAAATATTTTCTACACCTCAAGTTTCCCATCACCTTATCAGTATACTATCCTGTTGCCCGAACTGCCCCTTTGCCAGAACCTCTTGGGCTCTTCTAGAACCGTTTGAAGCTTTGATACCAAAATATAGAGCTATGGCACTTTACACAGGCTCCATACTTAGCTCAATGGTAGCAGGTTTCACATAAGGCTTCTACTTACCCTTAGGTAAGATCTTCGATTCTTACGGAGGCAAAAGAAACTCGCTTGGGGATTGAAGATATTCTGCCTATGCCAAAAGACCTCTTAAGTGGGGTAAGGGTGGGCTAACCATAGAGTCTAATAAACCTCTTCAGTGGGGTGAGGGCAGCCCAAAAGGACCTCTTTGGTGGGGTGAGGGTATGATCGTTACATTTTGCTTTAAATTGAGATACATTGTTATTAATTCATAAATTTCTAGTTAAAATCATTAACTAGTGTCCAAATTAGTGTATTTTTTTAAAATTTAAATGAATAACCAATGAGGAAAACTAAATAAATAAAACATTTTATAAAATTAAATTAAAGAAAAAGATAATAACTAAATATTTGCAACATTATTAATAATATAAAAATTAGAGTGTTGTATGAATATTTTTTTTTTTAAAAAAAAGGGCCTAAATGGGCGGACCCTCAGCCCTACAGGGCTAACCTTTTTAGGCCATCATCCCATTAAGGTTAGCCCTTTTAAGCCCATTTGCAATTTTAGGGGCAATTTTTCAAGCCCGACCCTTGTGAGAAAAGGGTATAAATGGTCAGGCCTAACGGGCTCAACCTATTTTTTCGGCTCTATGGATTGGAATCAACTTCTCTCAAGTTTGCATGTCTATAATTTCTTTAGTTTCAGTTGCGTGAGTGGTTCATGCATAATTGTGTTGTGATAAACATGTAGTTGGGAGTGTTAAATGATGTGTGATTTTTGGAATTACATGGTTCTTGTTGGGGTGGAGAAATAAATACCTATTTGAAGAGGATTTTGATCATAGTGGTATTAGTGTTGTAGCAAGTTTAGAATATGCCAAGTTTGTAGTAAATGTGTATACAAAGCAGTGTGGTGTTTTTCTTAACCAGAAAAGGGGAAATTAATCTTTTGATCCTTCAAGTTTTAATTCAATTATGACTCAGTCCTTCAACTATATATGATATAATATGACTCAGTGCCTAAACTTCTAATTTAGTTATAACTTAATCTTTAAACTTTTAGCTCTGTTATGACTCATTACATAATCTTTTCCCCATTTAATAAATTAATCATTTTCATACATGACTTACTACCCAATCATCCTATGTGGCTGTTGACATGGTTATAAATTGCTGCCATGGCTTCCAAATTGGCTCCATACCAGCTACAATCCATCCTATATAGTTGCTCACATTATTAAAAACTGTTGTCGCACAAATAATCCAACACCATACTCCATTTAGTCTTTCTCCCTCTCTCTCTAACTCTCCCAGTAACTAGGTACACAATTTGTCAAGCATCAATTGATTGGCATCATTCTTTGGAAGACATAAAATGTATGGTTTGAAACTAGAACAAATTTAGGCATAGATGATAAAGACGATTCAAACCATGAGTCTTATTGTCTTGCCAAATGTTTGATTCCATAGTGACACCTCCTTGTAATACTTCGCTTTCTCTAAAATGCAATTTAATTGCATAAATTTTTGTTTGTAACCAAAGTTTTTGTAACTCAAGGCTTTTTAATGATGCATTTTCTTCTACAAAGCTTCCTTTTTAGAAAGACATACCATTGCATTGTGAAGTTTCCTCATGGCCCAGACCAACTTCTCTATCTTCTCTAACTTCTCCAGGATACAAGGAAGGGACAATAGGTTATATGGAGCTTATTTGGAAGCTATGGCAACAATTTTTAACCTTGTCAGTAGCCATATAGCATTATTGGGTGAGGAGTCATGTATGAACTTGATCAATTTATTAAATGGGAAAATATTACGAAATGAGTAGTAACTGAGTTAAAAGTTTAGGGGCTAAGTGATAACTCAGTCAGAAGTTTTGAAACTGAGTCATATCGAGTCATAGTTGAAGAATTGAGTCATAACTAAGTTAAAACTTGAAGGGTCAAAAGATTAATTTTCCCTAAAAATCATTTTTTGAAAGTCTGAAATTTATGATATTATTTTTGTTTTAAATTTTTTACCAACTAAAATAATTTTTACTATAAAAATATTCAATCTCAAATATCCAAATTAGAGAACCCATCTATCGACTTATTAGCAAAACTCACTTCAAGAAGGGTAAATAGTTATCTTATGACAGTTCAAATGTGGTTTTGTTCTAATTATGGTTTTGATTAGCTTATTCTTTTCAGTCTATTTCTGTAATACCCCAAAATTTTGATTAAGGATTAATGACTTCAAAAATGTAGGTGATTATTGATAAATAAACACTTTTGGAGAATATAATGTGAAATGTGATTCGAATGTGTTATGAGTAGTACCTAAACCCTATATCTAAGTTCACTTGTGGATTAACATCTAAATTGACTTAAAATAGAGGGAGGCCACATAATATGGTGATATGGAATGATAAGATGAGTTTGGTGGTGATTCAGAATGAATTGCCATAATCAGGGGCAAAACGGTAAAATTACCGACCAATTGATCAGTTGTCGAAGAGGAAGCTCATTGGTAACTTTAAGATCAATGGTTGTGATTAATTGTTAAGAGATTCAAAGGGGTGGAATTCCATGTGTTGATGCTCATGTGAGCTCATGGTAAAGGGAACAAGATTGTGACAAGTGTTACAATGTGAACCATAAGATCTTGGTCAAAGGTTCAAACTCTTTTCTCTCTCCTCTCCTCCCTCAAGGTTGGCTATATGCATTTGGAGAGCCAAAAATCTGATGTTCCATGTTCATTTCATCTCTCTCTTTCATTCTTTATTTTCATTGAGCTTAAGGAGGAAAGAGAAAGAAAGGAGCTCATGGTAAGTGTCTTATGTGACCTTAAATGCTCTAATCATCTTCTATAATGTTGTTCATAGTGATGAGAGCTTCATCTCTATGGTTTTATATTTTTGAAAGAAAGTGTTTGAGAACTTTAAGAAATTGGGAAGTTGAGGAATCAAAGATTTAGCTTTGGAAAGAGGAAGAGGTGAGTGTTTGATGCATTTTGACCTAAGTTTTGTGGTTATTGATTGAGTTTTGTGGATTGTGGTATTTGCCCTGATTTTGGTATATTTGTGAATTGGAAGAATTGGTTAGTGAATTGTGGTTAAATTGATGCCATAGTGTGTTTT
Source organism: Inga laurina (assembly GCA_963855925.1). Taxonomy (NCBI): domain Eukaryota; kingdom Viridiplantae; phylum Streptophyta; class Magnoliopsida; order Fabales; family Fabaceae; genus Inga; species Inga laurina. The sequence goes on along the minus strand of OY979702.1, from coordinate 37,819,935 downwards.
GGTATCATTGGAAGTAGTTTTGAATTTGAAATGGAAAGAGTTGTAATGTTGAGATTTGTATTGTGAATTGTGGTGACATGTTGAGATTGTGGTGTAACATGTCAAAATAATGTGAATTTGGTTGATTTGGTGTTTCTAATGGTTTTCTTGTGAAAATTTGTGTGGGAATGGTATTTGATGTGAAAATGGGAACCATTTGAAGCAATTGTGAAAATCTGGAATTCTGTCAAATGTGAATTCTTTTCTGAGCAGTCTGTTTGTACTGACTTTTTGAATGACCAAATGGTGTCTAAAAATTCTGAAACTTTCTATTCTTAAAGTTCATATCCCAAGCTTCAAAATGGACATATAATTCATGTCATTTCATTTTGTGTGCTGGGAGTTATGATTGTCCAAAGTTTGGGATTAAAATTGGAATCTGTTTTGGAGCAATGTTGGGTTTTGTGAAATTCTGTATTTTCATGGTTATGGATAGCCTTGATCCATATTTTTACAGTGAAGAGGACTTAAATAGCTTTCAATAAACTTTAGAATCATCTCATTTCAATTTTTCCAGAATTAGTTATGATTTTTTGAAGTTTCCTTGGCTGCAGCGCTGAAATTTCTATACACGTTTTGGCCGCAGCCAAAAAATCTTGGCTGCAGCCAAAAACCGTCTGTGTGGGTTTTGGCTGTTGCCAAAGGATTCTTAGCTGCAACCAACCCCCATTTTCAGCAATTTGTGATTTTGGACAAGTGGTTTCCAACTTAGTACTTCCTAATCCTTTAAGCATGTGTTTATACTTCTAGTAACCACCTAAAGAGTACAATGATAACCAACTTTAAGTATTATAAAAGTGGGAATTTGGAATAGAGATTGATCTGTCGTCCTTGATTTTGGTTTATAGGGTTCGATATTTGCCCTGTACTCGAACAACCTGTGCCTGAGCACCTCCGGAAAGAACAAGGTAGTGACACTTTCTCTTATACTATGTGTAAATGCATTGTATGTATGTGTTATAATTGTTTTGTGATAATTCTGTATGTGAAAGCCAGTGAGGCTATGTGAATGCCAGTAAGGCAATATGTTATGAGTATGCCAGTGAGGCAACATGTATATGTGACAACTGATATGCTGTGTTTTGTGCTGTTGTGCGGTTTGATGATTTACTTACATGCTATGTGTTTACGTGTGGAATAAGTGATTTGTTACTACTGGGATTCCTTTGAATCTCATTCTTTCCTCTGACTAACCTTCAGACAGGGCAAGTGGCTCTAAAAGGAAGGAGGCGACCAAGGGCGGCTAGGACTCTCGTAGGAATATAATTTGGGTTGTTAGTTATCGGATTTTGGTTTAGAATTACTGTATATATATTATGGATGTAAAGTTTGTTCTGTGTTATGTAATCCCCTAGTTGGGAAGTTGATGGGGCGATAATGCCCATGAACCCTTTAGTTATTATATGAAACCCATGGGTTGTCGGGATTTTTGCTATACACTATGATATGTATAAATGTGATTTAGCTGCACAGGTAATTATATTCGAAATATTGAATTTGAGACAAGGGTAAGGCAGAAATTTTGAAGGAATTTGTGAAAATCCTACCGGAAGGAAGGGATTGGAAATGAATTTTTAATTATCCGTCAGTCTCTAATCCATTATAATTACGCATTTTCGAATCATGATTATGGTTTTCAAGGCAGGGGGTTACAATTTCATTCTACTATAGTTTTGTTGATTGATCCTATCAACAAATCTGATATGATAGCCTCATGATGAAGCCTCATTTTCAATATCAGTTGTAGTTTAACCATATAGCCTTGTGTTGTGGTTTGGATAATGGAATTGATTTGAGACCTGAATGGAAAGTTTGGAAATTTTGGAAATTTGTGTTTAATTCAACCCGAAACAAGACTTGTGAAAGGAATGGGAATTTGATTATTTTGATGTTTCCATTGAATTTTATGCAAAAAAATTATGTAGGGAGTAGCCTTAGTTGTGAATTTTGAACCATTGGAAGGTTGAAAAATTGAAAGTTTCGTCAACAAAAACTCTGTGCAGGGTAGCTAGTTTGTATGGCAATTTTGATTGAGTAAATGGTGTTTAAAAATTCTAAAACTTTCCAATCTACTAGTGTACATGACAAGCTTTAAAATGACATAAAATGGGTGTCATTTTGATTTTGTGGTAGAAGTTATGTATTTCCAAAGTTTGAGGTTGAAACTAGAAGTTATTCTAGAACAGTATGAAAATTAGTTTAAGTCTATATTTTTGTGGTGGTAGATGGTAGTGGTTCATATTTTTCATGTATAGAGGACTTAAAAAGGTTTAGGTAGGACTTGGAATCACTCTGTTTCCATTTTTGTAGATTTAGTTAAGAATTTTGAAAGTTCAGCCAAGAAACAAGAATTTTCTTGCCCGTGGCCCAAAAGTTTCTCACCTGCTTTTAGTCACGGCCAAAGGTTTTTGGCCATTTCTTAGCAGCAGCCATGGACTTTTTGGCCGCAGCCAACCCCCAATTTCAGCATTTTGAACTTTTAAAAGGTGGTTTCTGATCTAGCTCTTCCCAATCCTTTTAGGCTTTTGTTTGAGCTTCTCATAGCCACCTAAGGGACTCAAATGATAACCAACCCCAAGTGTTTTGCAGTTATTTAAGAATTGGAATAGGGAATAACTTATTGTCCTTAATTCTGATTTATAGGATTTGACATCTACCCTAAGCGTGAAAAACCTGTTCTTGAGCATGAACGGAAAGAATAAGGTAGTGACTCTTTCTCTTATATCATGTATAATGCTTTGTATGTATATGCTTATCATTGAATATTCACGAATGTGAATGCTACTATGAATGTTGCCGTGAATGCTACTGTGTGATGAATGTCACGAATGTGAATGCTACTGTGTATGATGCTGTGAATGCTGTTGTGAATGCTGCTTTGTGATAATTACTTACATACTTTGTAAAATTATATATCATATAACATAAATGTTACTACTGAGATTCATATGAATCTCATACTTTCCAATGACTAACTTACAGCCAGGGCAACTAGATCCAAGGAGAAGCAGGTAATGAAGGGTGGCTAGTACTCCCAGCTAGGAGATTAGAGTTTTGTGTTGGTTATCAGTTTTTGGGATGAATGTATATATTGTATATGATGTAAACCTATGAAGTTGTATGTAATCCTCGGTATGGGGACTGAAACGGGCGAACATGCCCTATAAACCCTTTTTAGTGAATGAAAGAAACCCGGAAATCTGTCGGGAAATTTTGTTATGCATTCTTATATTACGAATGAAACAGAATTGTATAAGCCAAATAGATTCGAAAAGTGGAAGTGAGACCGTATTAAACAGGTTTTGAAAAGTTTTTGAAAACTCACTTTATCACATAACTGAATCATGTCTTGAAGTCGGAACCTTTAATGAGTTTTAGATTATTCTTTGATCTCCTGTTTATTTCATAACATGTTTTCAAACCATATTAATGGCTTTCAAGTAAGGGAGTTACAATCTGAGTATTGTTATTAATTATATAATTATTTGATGTTAAGACCTGTTGTAGTGGCACTAGGTCTAAATATGATCATCTGAACTGCCATTTAACTCTTCACCAGTCTAAATGTTGTTTAATATTCCCACGTTCAAATTTAATTTAGACTAGTTAAGAAGTACACCTGTCTCATTGATATTATGTAGATCGCGTGTTGAGACGACTGGTCTCACTAACATTATTTAGAACACATTCTAAAAAATGACTAGTTTAAATACACAATGTTTCAACTTCCAATGCACAAGTCATCATGTCTCATCATTATCTGAAGTGTCCATTCATCAGTCCCGATTATAAATACCAATGCGCCTTTAGTTCTGAAGTTCAAATTCAAAAGTCCCTTTCTAAATTTCTTTTTCTTCTTGGAGTTGTGATATATCCCTATTTTAACATATATTTTCATACCTATTTATGGGATTTTATTGTTATTATTGTGCTTACATGTGATTATTATGATTATTTTGGATTAAAAGGTATTGCACAAAATTTGTCATAAAAAGGTCTTATTAGTCAATTGATTTTATAATTCCTCTTTATTGGATAAAAAGGTATAGGCTAAGGCTAAAGACATTAACAGAAACTTAGAAGATGATGAAATAAGCTTTGGAGCCTAGAGAGAGTGAATATTCACAGGTGCTAGAGGAACTATGAAGAGCAAGGTTTTAAGAATAGTTTTGGGCCAACGAACAACATGCTTATGGCCCATACATGTCAACCTATCAATTATACTCTTTAAATGGGTTCTATTACCATCACTTAAGCCCAAATGACATGTCTTCCTTGACCCTAGAGAGCAAAGAAAGCCACTAACAATTAATGAAGGGCAAAGAAGTGATTTCACAAAGCCTTCTTTGTAACCATTTCAAGAAAGGTGTTGATTCAACTAATGAAGGGTACAATGGTCATTGCACATGATTTTCTCTCCAACAAACACCTATATGGAGTCACCCAACAAGACAAAAGAAGAATTGAGTATCAGGGAACAAGGTTTTAGGAAGCTCATGAATTTAGAAAACTATTTCCAATCTTAGTCCTACTAGGATTAGGAATCTTTCACAATATTTCATCCTAAATAACCAAGAAACAAGTGGTACCACCTAGTTCATTAAACCAATTTAGGAAACCTTCATTATAGGTAAGTTAGGACACTTAAATAATTTCTTAAAGCATAAAAATGCAGCTTCAACTTCTCTTAGTCCAATTAGGAAACCTTCATATCTTGCACCCAAATATATGACATCTAGTTTCCTATTTTGGAGTAAGCTTGACCGCTACGCATTTCCCTTTCCACGTAGAAAATTAGGCATGCAATTAACTTTAGAAAACCATGGGAAACCCTAAGAAAGGTTAGAAAAATTGAAGCCCTAGTGATCACACTCAATTAGAAATTATACTAAGTTTCTCCTAAAACAAATGCTAAAACTTTCCTATTTTGTGCCTAGTATTGACCAGCCACCTTCATCACCATTATGACCAATTGATTTCATCCAAAGGACATTAAGAAACCTTAGAAAGGTGTCTAAAAGTGGGCTAGATCATTTACCTTTCATTCTCATGCAAAATTGGGCCATCATAAACTTATCAAGCCTTGAACACCTAGCCTTAGAGGCCATGACTTGTACCCTAACTTGTTCCTATATAAATGTCAAGTGCTGGAGGCTTAAGGGGGAGGATTGGGACGCTAGATAAGATATGAGTGGCTAAATCTCTTGCGCTTCTTGAGATGGATGATTGTGTTTGAGCTCCAAAGATAATTTAGGGGGAGTTATTTGCTTTAATCCTTTATTTTAACTATGTAATGGATTTCTTGAGTTAGGATTGATGTTATGTGATTCATTTTATTGAGATTATGAGTTTTTTTATCTTAGTTTAGATTAAACAATTGTGATTTGAATTCAACTGTGTGGCTTGATATTCATACTCATATATATTTTCCCTTTTTAGTTTAATGTGGTTGTGTTATTCTTTCATAGTTTAGGTGAGTATTATGACTACATTGAGCTTATCTAAATGTCTCAGTTGGGTGTTCATTGCATGAAAGAATAAATTGCGTGAATCCAATCCAAAATTGCCCACTAAGTGGTGTTTAATAGTGTATTAAAGAGTGATTATCTAACTAGAGTTCTAGATGTAATCACTAATTAATATTAATAAACTTCGCAAGTTATGAAGGTTTGCTTTTTGATTTAGATAGTAATTTAAGTCCCAGATCATTTTGACCAAGAATAACTCATTTTCCATTTCCCAACAAGCATTCATCACCTTATTCCCTTACATTCAATATTATCCTTCATTCATCATTTTGTCAAAAAAAAAAAATACAAATGTAGTAGTTTAGGTTGTTTTTCATTAAATTTGTAGATAGTTTTATTAGGAAAAATCAATTTCAAAACCCATCTCACTGTTTTTGTTACTTAGTCTAGCCTAGGAATTAAATAAAAAGCATCTTAAGAGAACACGACCTAAGACCTAGTTGTGTACTTTACTACACCATTTGATTTATTTTGATTTAACCTGAGGCAACTAAAGGTTAAAATCAAGTGGCAATACTTTCAATGACAAGAACAAAAATAACGTGTTCTCCCTCTCCTCCAGTAGCAACAACCACCTCCTCCTTCGACCTTGGAGGAAATTGCAGAAGCCATCTTTTACCTCCAGGTCATTGTCCTAAGGGTCATGGAGAAGCAAGATCGCTTCTCCCAACAACTGGCTGAGTTGTTAGAGAAGGTGGACGACATCCTAGACTGTTTAGCCTAAAGATTGTCTCCTTGAATGATGATGATCGTTTGATTGCTTAAGTTTCAAAAACCCTTTTTATATACAAATTTTGATTTTGTGCCTGATCATCATAAACATATATGCATGTATTGCCGCCTCCAGGCAAACAATATTAATAAGAAAGTTTCAATCTTTTTAAGTCTTTTGATCAATTACTATTATTTCATGTTCATGATCTTCATCTTTTCGTGTTGTATGATCATTCATATTGTTTAAGTTCTTGTTTATGAATTTTGTTTCTTAAAGTTTACTTCTCTATTTTTAAAAATAACATATTAAACCAGTTGTTTTTAAAGCCGATCTCATTATGAATTAAATATTTTTTTTACATATTTAGATTGGATGTAAGAAAAATTTATCCTAGTATTTATACTCATTTTTACATTCGGACTTCATCTCTTACCTCACAGAGTTGCGTGTGCTCTTCCTCTCTTGGTAATAAGTTCAAATAAGATTTTAATAAGTTTTAATAAGTTCAGAAAAGATTTTTACAAATTCCAATTCAAAGATCACTTATTGTTATAATGGCAATGTATTGATTCCCAATTTTGATAAGGGTTTCACAAATTTATAAAAGGTTTTAACAAGTTTTGAAAAGATTTTCACAAATTCCAATTCAAAAATACCACTTTCAATGATGTCAAAATATTGATTCCCATTTCTAATAAGGGTTTCACCAGTTCAAAAAAGGTTTTAACAAGTTTTGAAAAGATTTTTACAAATTCCAATTCAAAAGTCACCACTTCCTACAATAATAAGGTATTAATTCCCATTTTTTATGAGAGTTTCACAAGTTTATACAACGTTTTAACACACTATGATAAGATTTTTAATTATTCCAATTCAAAAATCACCACTTGTTACAATGACAAGGTATTGATTCCTACTTCCGGTAAAGGTTTTGCAAATTTAGATAAGGTTTTAACAAGTTCTGATAAGATTTTCACAAATTTCAATTTGAAGTTCCTCACTTGCTACAATGTCAAGGCATTGATTCCCACTTTGGATAATGGTTTCACAAGTTCAAATAAAGTTTTAATAAGTTATGATAAGATTTCATCAAAAGTAGGAATTAATATCTTGCCATTGTAGAAAGTGATCATTTTTTAATTGGAATTTGTGAAAGTCTTATTAGAACTTGTTAAAACCTCATCTGAACTTGTTCAACCCTTGTGAAAAAAAATGGGAGTATGTTTTTTAAACTCAAAGGGACATTTTTGTCATTTTCATTTAATTTTGAAAAGAATAAATCCAGCCCTCACACCTCTTTGTCATTATGAATATTCAAAACACCTCTCTATATTGATTCCTACTTCCGATACAGGGTTTAACAAACTTAGATAATGTTTTAACGAGTTCTGATAAGATTTTCATAAATTTCAATTCAAAGTTCCCAACTTGCTACAATAACAAGGTATTGATTCTCACTTCTAGTAAGAATTTCACAAGTTCACATAAGGTTTTAATAAGTTTTGATAAGATTTCATCAGAAGTAGGAATCAATACCTTGCCATTATAACAAGTGATGATTTTTGAATTAGAATTTGTGAAAGTTTTATTAGAACTTGTTAAAACCTCATATGAACTTGTTCAACCCTTATAAAAAAAATAGAAGTATGTTTTTTTAAACTCAAAGGGATATTTTTGTCATTTTCATTTAATTTTGAAAAGAACAAATCAGGCCCTCTCACCTCTCTGTTTTTATGAATATTCAAAATACTTTCTTGTCCTTTAGCATTTTTAAAGTTCTTTTTTAAGGATTTTTCCTATAATTTTCCTCACTTTTGTATTAGGTTCTTAATTTTTTTGAAAAAGATCCCTTAAAAAGAACTTTAAAAATGTCAAAAGATAGGAAATGTGTTCCAAATATTTATAATACGAAAGAGGAGTTAGGTATGATTCGTTCTTTTCAAAATTAAAATAAAATGATAGAATTGTTCCTCTAAGTTTAAAATTAAGAATAGAGAGGAACATGTGATTTCATAAGTTTCAATAAAGGTTTTTACAAATTTAGATAATGTTCTCACAATTTTTCATAAGAATTTCATAAGCTGTAAATCAAAATTTACAAGATCTGATAGGGTTTCACAAGTTCGGTTAAGGTTTTCACAAGTTCTAAAAAAAATCACAATTTCCTTAAAGAATTTTACAAGTTGTAAATTTGAATTCACAAAATCTGATAAGGGTTTCATAAGTTCAGATAAGCTTTTCACAAGTTCTCAAAATAATTTTACAACTTCCTTAAAAAATTTCCCAAGTTGCAAATATTGATTTATAATATTTAATAAGGGTTTCACAAGTTCTGATAAAGGTTTTATAAGTTTGGGTAAGGTTTTCATAAGTTCTTAAAAGAATTTCACAACTTCCTTAAAGAGTCTCACAAGTTGCAAATTTTGATTCACAAGATCTGATAAAGATTTCACAAGTTCCAATAAAAGTTTCATAATTTCGGATAAAGTTTTCACAATTAATCCTGTCAAAGTGAAAATTAAACTCTAAAAACAATTAGGTCATTTTCTTTTAATTTTAAAAATGATAAATCATGCCCCAACATCTTTTTGATATTATGAATATTCAAAATACATTTTTATCTTTTAAAAATTATTTTTAAGGAATTTTCCCTTAACTTTTTATCTTAAATTCATTATCAACTGAATAAAATGAACTTTGTCTAAAAATCCGGGAAAAGAGTTGTCATGCTCGGTGCTTCAGTGCATTCTTTTGGAAGGGTCATCAAGCCTCAGATTCTTCCATTACCGTTGGCCCATAAGCGCCAGCTCATCGGCTCTTTGACCGGGCGTGCTGCCGTCGCCGGCGAGTCATCGACTATGGACACTAACTCAGTCCGAGTCGCAGCCGCTCAGATGACTTCCGTTAACGATATTGCTGCCAATTTCGCCACCTGCTCTCGACTTGTTAAAGTAACACATGTTCTTCACAAGTTTCACTTTTTTGTCACTCTTCTAAACATGGTTTATTTCATGTTTCAGAATTTGGTTTACTGGGGATTTGTAATTAGTTGCTGGTTTTGTTTTCTCTCTTTGCTGATGAATCAGTTATCTATGATGTCATTTTGGGGAAACTGTCATAAATTTAGTCGGAGAATATATCATTATGGTCTTTTTACCTTTTAGGCCAATTATATCATTCTAGTCTTACCCTAACTGTGTTGGGAGAGCAGAATCGATGAGGTGGACTAATGATGTGAATATTTGCCATGGGCTAACACACAAATATTGACAAAATTTCCATGAACGAGTCTCAGGACTAAAACAAAATATTCTTTTAGTAAAACGTTGAGACAATTGATTATGTAAATTTATGGATCAAAGGGATGCCAACGAATTTTCATGGACTAAATTGATTTTGTTTACGCTGGTTCAGTTATCTATAATGTATTGCTCATGGGAGATTTCTTTTGTTGGGTAATGTTCTGCGAAGGAAGCAGCATCAGCTGGAGCAAAATTACTCTGCTTTCCTGAGGCGTTTTCTTTTGTGGGTGCTAAGGATGGGGACAGTGTTAAGATTGCGGAACCCTTGGATGGACCAATTATGCAAAAATACTGCTGTTTAGCAAGGTAATAAAGTAATGTGATCCTTGATTGTTCACTGATCCTATGTCAGCATGCTCGATAGTTTGATTACTAGTCATTCATTCTTGTCTACACCAAATCACGCAACTGGGTTCTTTTCTCACAAATCACGCGTGCTATCATTGATTCTTTCCTACGTGGTCAATGGCTATCTGTGGAAGAGACCTTAAGGCGCTCTTTAATTTTGTTTGTTGTATGATAGATAGTTTATACTTCCCCTGTTCTGTAATATTAATTGTCATTTAAGTAAATTTTCTTGTCCCATCTTGACTATGGTTTTATATTTCCAATGCACAATTGAATACTTTTTTCCAACTGCGTACCCGTACCAAGTAATTAACGTGTGATTTAATAGTGTTGTTATATTAAGAGAGAGAAGAGATACAAGAAGGATAATTTGGTCACTATTGGTCAAGTTATTTATTGAGTTTCTTAATCCTTGTGCTCAAACCTTAAAACAATTCTTAATATGGGACAGAGGGAGTATCGTTATACATATTTTCCCGCCAAGATGACCAAATTATTGCCAATAGGGTTCACTTAAAACATTTGCATTAGTTCACTTTGATTTTGCATTCTAAGCACTCTGCTGATGAAGATTTCTTTAAGCATGTAACTGAATTACATATTTTGATACTGCAGAGAGTCCAGCATCTGGTTATCACTTGGAGGCTTCCAAGAAAGAGGATCTGATGATGATCACTTGTGTAACACCCATGTTGTAGTTGATGACACTGGGAAAATTAGAAGCTGTTATAGAAAGATACACTTGTAAGACTAGTTTATGATATTTCGATTTTTCTGTTGGAAATTTGTTTGAACTGTTATATTAGTCTTGTTGTCTTTTCAAGATGATAATGCTTTAAGGTTTGATTGGGTATCCTGTTTCATCACATACACATTGGCACAAATACAAGGACCAAAAAGATTGTTTGAGAAAAGATAATTGGGAGAAAGCCTGAAATTCTACTATATGAGAAAAGAAAAGGGGATAGAAGGATAAATGGATTAAAGAAATGACAATTAAAGTAGTAATATCATTCAATGATCAAATCTAAGATCGGGTAAAGGAGGAGGGTTGTGTTAGGCCCTGACAGTTGATATGAAACCCTGTCGAATCTCTTATGAACATGGATCAACGAAGAAATTGTGCTAATGTTAGGTCGTTTTCTATAAGTAACTCGCTGTATGGCTCGGGTATAGTGAGAAGTGAGTGAGAGCCTTTGCATCGTCGCCCGAATTTAGTGTTAAATGAGCAAGGGCTACTGCTCTCTTATGAATGGATGTGGCTAAAGAAGCTAGTTCATGAGAGCAAGATTAGATTTGGCACTTGGAACATTAGGACTCTGAATGACAAATCTCCGGAGGTTGTGGGTGCAATGAATGATTGAAAGATTAATATCTTGTGCCTCTAGCAAACTAAATGGGCAGGAGAAAGAACGTGGTGGAAGTTAATGGTTTTAAGCTTTGGTACACAGGAAAGGTCAATGGAAGGAATGGTGTTGGTATCATCGTTGATAATGAATGGAGGAAGAACGTGGTGGAAGTTAAGAGGGTTGAGGATAGAATCATTTCCTTAAGAATGATTGTTGGAAAGGATACTGTAAATATTATCATTGCGTATGCACCTCAAGTAGGGGCAGAAGCAAATTTTAAGGAAAAGTTCTGGAAAGATATGGAGGGGCTAATTCAGAGTATTCCACTAACCAAAAAGATTTTTATTAGAGGAGATCTTAATAGACATGTTGGTAAAGAGGCAAAACCTCATGTAAGGGCTCATGGTGGTTTTGGATTTGGGGTGCTCAATAATGAAGGTCAATCTATTATTGATTTCTCCCTCACATATAAAAGATTGTCAACACTTGTTTTAAGAAGCGGGAGAAGCATTTAATAGCAAACGAGAGTGGAGCCGCCAGTACACAAATTGACTTCTTTTTTGTAAAGAATCTTGATAGAAGACTTTGTACTAACTGCAAAGTGATCCCTGGGGATGGCGTGACAACACAACATAGGGTTTTGGTCATTGATATGAATATTAAGTGTGTAAAACAAAAGCGCTGGCAAGTTTTAAATCCAACGGTTAGGTGGTGGCAATTATGGGGGGAGAAGCGGGAGCTTTTTAAGAGAACTCTCTTAGAAGAGGGGGAGTGGGATTACAAAGACGTGCTAATATCATGTGGGAGAATATGTCGGAAAATGTCCAGAAGGTTGCTAAAGCAATTTTGGGAAAATCAAAAGGTTTTAGTGGGCAAGATAAGGAGACTTAGTGGTGGGATGAGACTATTCAAGAGAAAGTAAAGTATAAGAAAGATTGTTTTAAAGCCATACACTTGTATAATAATGTTGAAAATTGGGAAATGTATCGTTTGGCTAAAAAAGAGAATAAGAAGGCAGTGAGTGATGCTTGTAATAAAGCATATGAGGAGTTTTATAAGGAGTTAGAGATAAAAGTAGGAGAGCGTAAGATTTACAAGATCGCAAAGAACAAGGAGAGAAAATCGAGAGACTTGGACCAAGTGAGGTGTATAAAAGACAAAGAAGGCAAAGTTTTTATTATTGATGGATCTATTAAGAATAGGTGGGAAGCTTACATTTATAAGTTGTTTAATGATGGAGGGGGAGGGTCGCCTTGTGACTGGGAAGATTTAACAACTCGAGAAGGTGATCTCAATTTGTCATTTTACTGCAAGATTTAAGTTGGCGAGGTTAAGGAAGTTCTTAAGAAAATGGAAAATGGTAAAGCTGTTGGACCTAATGGTATTCATGTTGAAGTTTGGAAATGTTTGGGTGAAGAGGGTGTATTGTGGCTAACAAAATTATTTAATGAGATTTTGCAATCCAAGAAAATGCCGAATGAGTGAAGAACCAGTACTTTGGTCCCTATTTATAAGAAAAAAGGGAATATTCAGAATTATGCAAGCTATAGAGGAATTAAGCTTATGAGTCATACAATAAAATTGTGGAAAAAGGTGATTGAACTCAGATTCAAGTTAGAGACTGATATTGCTGGAAACCAATTTGAATTCATGCTAGGATGGTTTACAATAGAAGTGATTTATTTACTAAGGGGGTTAATGGAAAAGTGTAGGAGCAAAAGAAGATATTTACATATGGTTTTCATTGATTTGGAAAAAGCATATGACCATGTGTCAAAACATGTACTTTGGAAAGCCTTGGAAAAGAAGGGGGTGCGATTGCATATATCAAAACCATTCAGGATATGTATAAGGGGGTTACAACTAATGTTAGAATTCCAGGAAGTGTTACAACCTAGTGGTAGATGTTCTAACTAAACCTATAAAAGAGGAGATCCCTAAATGCATGCTTTTTGCAGATGATATAGTTTTGTTGGCTGAATCCAAAGAGGAAATTAATTCTAAATGGAGAAAAGCTATTGGAGTTATTTGTGGTCAGAAAGTACCTAATAAGGTAAAAGGAAAGTTCTATTGCACTGTTATAAGACCAGCAATGTTATATAGTAGTGAGTGTTGGGCTTTAAAAGGACATGAACATAAAATGGGGGTAGCCGAAATGAGGATGTTGAAATGAATATGTGGTCATATGAAAAAAGACAAGATTTGTAATACTCATATACGTGAATGAGTTGGAGTGGCCTCTATTGAAGGAAAAATGGTAGAAAGTTGTTTGAGGTGGTTTGGACATGTTCAACTAAGGCCATTGAATGCTCCGGTGAGGAGAAGCAATATGGAGTCCTGTAAAACGGGGTCGGGGAAGGCTGAAACGAATGCTCAATGAGATCATAAAGAGAGGTTTTTTTTATTAATAATATATATAAAGATATGGTTTTCGACAGAGCACAATGGTGTCGTGCGATTCATGTAGCCGACCCCACCTAATGGGATAAAGGCTTTGTTGTTGTTGTTGATGATGATGATCAAATCTGAGACCTTAAGTATAAGTAATCTTTCAAAATAAGTCAACCCAACCGGTTCGTTTACCACTTTGAGAGGAATACTAATATGACACCCTACATTATTTCCTTTATTAAAAACCCTACTTTATCAACCAAGTGTTTTGGGAAATATGAGTTTCTTGGCAAGCCAGGTTAGGCCTCAAGGGAGTAAGGGAGAGGTGTTTAGAGGGAAATTGTGAGGAAGAATATAGAGAGTCAATCATGTCTTTTGAAAGAAAAGGGTCATTCATTGGGGAGCTCAGTGTGTCTAGAGATTGAATGTTTTAACCGTTACATCTATGCTCAAGCAGATCTAATGGTCTAGACACTTAACTTTTGAGAAGCCAAGCTGCTTGTAAAATTGCTCAAGAAAATTTAGATGGTGCAAGATGATATAAAGGGTTGATGTTGCATGGGATGTTGACTAGATAATGAGTTACAAGTAATTTATAAACAAGATGTGACATAGAGCTTACAATGTGGGGCCTCTGTACTTGTATTTTTAAGGGGAGTGGAATTTGTAGTGCTAATGCTGAAGATGAATGATTTATGTCCTAGGTAAATCTTTCTTTTCAACGTTGTAGGATCCTTCAAACAATGATGCTCCTCCAGTCTTTTATACAAGACATATTTAAAGAGTTGATCTTGACCCTAAATATAATATATAGTTTTGATTTTTGTCAAACCTTTCTTAATTTTCCCCTATTAATACTACCTCAACAATAATCAAGGAGTAGAGGTAATGAGTGAATTAAAAAATATGAGTAGGGGGTTTTAGAAAGTACATGTCATATTAACTAATTTAACTAACTTCCTTAATCTAATTAAATTAGGTAAATATGTCTTATATTAAGGATAGGAGGGAGTAGTAAAAATGATGCAGCTGTCAATAATTTTTGCTTGTCACCTATATAAACATAATACTGATCAAATGCCTTCTTTACCACCAAACCATTACCCTCACTCTTTTTAACAAAATTCAAAGAAAGTAAACCCCAAGGATATCCATCTTAGAGCCTATTGAATTATTTGAGTTCTTCCCCCAGCCTATTGAATTATTTTTGTTCTTCTCCCAATGTAACAGGAACTTATTCAACTGAAATCTTTTTGTATGTCTTACGAAAGGTGTATTAACATTTTTATTTCTCTTTGTTTGATCTTAAGGTTTGATGTTGATGTTCCTGGTGGAAGGGTATATAAAGAAAGCAGTTTTACAGAAGCAGGTAGGATATCAACTCTTTACAAGGTATTAAACTAGAAGAGTCATCTTACTTTGACTCTGACTGGAACTTCTATGTTTTATGATGGTTTTTGAAGTAAAATAAATAAATTAAATGATCTTTTAATTTTATGGCCACTTTTAACTCACGGACGGAGAAAAAAGGCCAGCCCAGTACACAAGGCTCACACAGATAGAGAATGAAGTATAATTTGAATGGGATTCTTACATACTAGGCCAGTGTCTCTGTATTGATTGTCATAAATTAGGTCAGGTTGAAAGGGCAATACAACTAATCCAAGCCCAATTCACTAGTAATCAACACACGTATTTTAATCTTTTCATCACATTCTTGGACTATTCTAACACTTCCCTTTAAGATGAAGATTATTCAAACTTTGACCTGTTGCGAACAAAACCTTATCAAAATAAAGAAAAGCATATTCAGGCTTACAAGCCTAGACACCCACGCAAAGAATGGCCATTGACATGGGTGCGCTACAACAAAAGAACTTAAACAAACTGGAACTTCCATGTATTTTGTCAGTTTGATTGTTGGTTAGCTTGACAGAGAAAATAAGCATTATGATGCCCTAAATGTTTCCAAATGAAAATCTTCTATCTTGATGCTTTCAGGAAAGGATATTGTTGCGGTAGATAGTCCCCTTGGTCGTTTGGGTCTCACTGTTTGCTATGATTTGAGATTCCCAGAGCTTTATCAGTTATTGCGTTTCCATCATGAAGTACAGGTATTAGTTTATTATTGTTTCCTTTATGATTGAAATTGGTTGTTTGGCGTCTAAAATTTCATTGCATCAGGTGCTATTGGTGCCTTCAGCTTTTACTAAAGTGACTGGTCAAGCACATTGGGAGATTCTTCTACGCACTCGTGCAATTGAAACTCAATGCTATGTGAGAAATGAATTTTACATCTGAAAACATTATCCTTTTCTCTTTCTTACCCTAGTTTCCTGATGCCAAAGTGCCGTGTGATCAGATTCCATTGCTTACATAACATTAAATTCTTTTAGAAGGCTGCCTTCTTATTTACCAATGTAAACTGATTCCCATAAAAAACATGCTAATTGGTAAGATGTATAAAATGTTATAAATTCTGAAGATATGGCTTCACTGTTAGTTTCAGTAATGTCTGATACCACACCAGTTGGACTGCAAATCTTATGTGATGGGTAAATATAATTTGAAAAACTTTTTGTGGCAGTGGAGATTATGGTCCATCACTTTGGAAAAGATGAGCATCAGAATCCCATATGTGAAGAACAAAGAACCTAATTTTATGGAATTGAATTGGAAATCCATTATACATCCATCCAGGTGTATTCCACATATTGAACTTGATAGCTAGTATTCCACAGATGTATTTATTGTTGTTAGATGCAATTTTATGCTA
Organism: Inga laurina; assembly: GCA_963855925.1. NCBI lineage: Eukaryota > Viridiplantae > Streptophyta > Magnoliopsida > Fabales > Fabaceae > Inga > Inga laurina. The sequence goes on along the minus strand of OY979702.1, from coordinate 37,803,487 downwards.
AGCCACCAACATCCAACTAATTAGTGAACCAGCGCATTGTTAGATGGCTAAATTTCTCTTAACTAGTCTCCAAGATACAAGGAATATAGTAGAAGTAATGGTATTATGGAAATATCTAATGCTAGTGTCATGGATCCTTTAATGTTGAATAAGTAATTTTGGATTTTTAGTGGATTACTTCATGTTTAACTATTCCTCGGAGGAATAACTGCCTGTCGTAAATTTTATTATCCTCTTGCCCCATGTAGAATAATAACATCTTTAATTATTTAGGGACACATTGAATGGAATAAACAACTACAAAATTCTTTATTAAAATGATTATAACTCATGAAATTAAATTTCCCTACCTTTTATAGATTAGATGGTAATAAATATTGGCTACTTTAGAATCAGCTTATCAGTGAGGGCAACAATCATCATGAATTTTATTTGGTCACATTGTTGTACCTAGTTATTCATTATTCATTATCACATTTGGAGTGGCTTTATGTTTGAATTATCAGGTCATAGCTGCTGCACAAGCTGGCAAACATAATGATAAAAGAGAAAGTTATGGTGATACATTAATTATTGACCCATGGGGAACCATTGTTGGTCGATTACCTGGTAAAAATCTCCTTCCCTTTGCATGCGTATGGTTCCAACTTGATTGATTCTTTATTGAAAGTAGAATATGGCAGTACGGCCTTTTTGGGTATCTTTCAGACTTCTCCCTCTAATTGATATTCTTGCAAACGCTGCAGTTGAGGGTTGGAAAAGTTGCAGTTCTGAATTCATTTTTTTCCACCACTTCTAATCATATGATCAAAATTTCAATGCTGGTTATGCAAGCATTTCTCACTGTCTTGCACATTCAACTTCTGTTAGTGCCCTACTTTATGTTAGATTTATGGAGTCGACCGTATGATAGTCAATTCATACAAAGATCAAACAAAGGGAAGGAATGAGATATTTATATGAGACCAGACATGTAACCTAGGTTCAATTTGCTTATTTCTTCGAACATTTTTTAGTGTTCCTCTCTTTGGCTTTCTTGATGGTTTTGTGTACATTGCTTTCCTCCACTAACATTGCATTTTTAGTGAGTGTTTGGAAAACCATAAAACCACGGTTTCAGAAACCATTTTCTGCAAGCCGAGACAAAACTCTTCTAACATATTTACATCGTAAATCGTAAAAGCTATTCTCCAAAAGCTAATCCAAACATGCTTTTACTTTGGTTGATGAATGCTTTTCTTGTAAGTTTCAACAAGTCATTTGTTACTATAGAATCATATTATACAAGTCAATTTTCTGTTTCCATTTTATTTTTATTATTTTTTGTTTAGATCTAGCAGCAGTTTAAATCTAAGTTTTCTGGCTCACTCTGGTTTTTCTTGTCTCAGATCGCTTGTCTACAGGGATTGCCATAGCTGATATTGATTTATCATTAGTTGATTCTGTCAGGGAAAAGATGCCAATTGCTAAGGTAACTTCTTTCATATTGGGGAATGTGTAAGAACTAAGAAATGCCCACCATGTTTTGTAATTTGTTAAAGTATAAGGCACCTGAGAACCCTTTATGATAGGAGGCTCAAGTCAGAAAGGGTTTTGGATTACCTAAAGGGTCCATTTGGGGATCTATTGCCTTTTGGATAGCTATTAAGTAATGGACAGAGTGAAAAAATGTGACCTAAACCAAGTATAGTTAAGGGAAATTTTTGTTTGCAGGCTGAACAATTTAGCAGAAGTCATATCATTCATGAGCTATAATTTTTGGATATAAAATTTCAAATAAAAATTAAACTGGAATAGTATATTTTCAACTAGAGTAGAAGAATATTTGACACTTGTTTACTTAATTGTGTTTTTGTGTTGGTACTATTGAAAACATTATAGCAATTTTTAGTTATAACTGCTATGTAAAATAAGTATATATAGCATAAAAAACTTGATATGAATTCAATAAGGATATACCTTGCAATTTAATTAAATAGAAAGTTTGTTTGTCTTTCTAAAGCTATGAAAACCGCAGCTATTTGGTAAAGTAATTCCTTTGGTGCTTTTTGTAAAGGCAGTAAAACAAATAATAAAAACTTAATGAAACATAAATTCCTGAACTTTGCCGTCAAAAATCACCAAACGCAAAAGTCATTGCTTTCCCAAATGGGGCCAGAATCTTTGAGGTGCATAAATATGAATTGAAAAGGGGTTTTGGGGGGAAAAGTAATTGGCTTCAGAAATTTTATTTCTAGTGTCAACCTTTAGGCTATGTTTGGATAGAGAGAAGATTGAGGAGAAAATAGGGGGGAGGGGATACTAGGAAGGAAAACTTCCAAAATTGGTAAAAAAATTTACTATTTTTGGGAGTTTTCCCTCCTAGTTTTCTTTCCCCACAAATTTTCTCTCCACCTAAACATAGGGTTAAAGCAAGATTCCAACTTCCAAACGAAAATGCCTTTCTGTCAGGCCTGCTGCCGGATCTGACTTTCACTTAAATTGTGGTCAACTTGCAGCATTAGACCCTCCAACTATAAGAATATTGGGTGGTTGAGTGGGTATTATGCAGCTAGGATCGAAGGAGTTGATTATATGAGTGTCTGGGAAATGTGGTGATTAGTGTTGGACATGTGGAGGCGTAGGAGGAGACTTCTAGAAGATGATTTGTTGGGCTATTGGAGATAAATAAGAGATGAGTGCAGGACAGGATGTAACTAGAAAATTTAATTCATCTAGGATGTTCTAGCCCCTGAAAGTGCTTAGAACTTTTCCCTGTTTCTTTCTCTGTTTTTCTCTACTTGTGGCGTTGATTTATATTTTAATTCATGTGAAATTCAGCATTCTTAGCATGTGGTAACATCACGCCCCCTTGAATTTAGTGTTTAGTAGGACCATACATTTGATGTTGATTATTATACCTGGAAATTCAGAATTCTGCTGATAACCAGTTGTTGATGAGTATAATTTATACATCAATTTTTGCATTATTAGCTCTATAAGTAGCAATAGAAAATCTTCCGCTCATGAATTCAAAACTGAGGAGCGTTCAGGGACTTCTAACTGTTGTTTAGTCTAGGATGGCTCAGGCAACGAGTTTCTAGTCAGTCCCTCTTGTTTTTGTCAAAAATGTATATAGTCAGGTCCTCTTGAGAGGATTCAAAATTTCAAATAAAAGCTGACTCCCTCAAAAATGTTTTATTTCACTTTACCACGTGGAAAAATGCTTTATTATATTTTTTTTCCAACCACATAGGAAGTATGCACCTCCAAAATCAACCTTTTGATCTTTGGAGAAATGGAATTGGAATAAAACCAACCGTTTGAGTAATTGGTGAAACCATAAATCTTTTTGGTAAAGCCCAACATGGAGTTTTATGCTTTTTGTTCCAATTGCTTATACCACGTATCCTACACCTTAATGCCTCCACTTTGTATCTTTGTTCTGTCTTGGTTGCATTTGTATTTGCATTTGATTGGGTTATTGGATTTCTGCTTTATTCAATACCTGACACATATTCTTATACTAATTTCAGCAAAGGAAGCCACTGGACTTTTGGAAGACTTCATCTTTATAGTTGGAGGGCCATTGCCACTTGCTTTTCTCTGGGCTTTCAGAATTCTGTGGGTGAAAGAGTTTGCAAGTTTCTTTGTGCACCAGCTGTAGTTGTTTTCCAGACAACAGAATTGTAATGGGGCAAAATCTCATTTTTAGTCCTTACAAAATCTCATTTTTTTTTTCAGGAGAGCTTATTGATATTTGATGGACCTGCATTTTAGATTAATGTTGAAGGATGATGAGATCTTATGTATAATCGGTATCTGTTTTTTGTTGAAAGGATAACCAAACCTTGTAATGAAGATTTGCGTCTGCCACTAGTGGTGTGTGCTCCATGATATATTTGTTATAAACAAATTCATATGCAAGATAAAATGCTTTCTTTTCCCCAAAATACAAGAACATTTTTATTTTGATTCAGGCGTGTTGTATGTCACTCCATTTGATTCTTACTATAGAAATAACTAATTTGACTAAATTGAGGAAACAAAATAAATTAGTTAATTATAATAAATGTGTAATAATATATTATATATTAATACCGACAAGGGTTGGGTCTAGCGGAAGGGGTTAGTTCCTCACAACGTGGCGAATCAAGATGTGAATCCTTATTGGGAGAGGTGCCTACATTTTTAACAGTCCCTCGAATAGGATTGCTTCCATAGGAGGATACCTATGCTTATAAAAAATATTATATATTAGTTTATATTGCATAAGTTAGATAAATTAGTTTAGAAAAAAATGACAATAAATTTAGAAAATAAAATAGATTTAGATATTATATTTTGGACTAAACCTAAGCCCATTAGGTATTGGAGGTGGTACTCAATATTCAAGATGCATTTTTTTTTTCTCCTCTTACCAACAAGATGCATTTGTTTGATATAAACACTTGTTGGGAAGATTTTAATCTTAACGATCCAAGCCTAACAGAGATTAGGCCCAAGTTCAAAATGACTATAAAGTTTACAATAAAACTAAAGAAACTGAACTAAAATGTAATAAATTAAGTCTATCTTAATCATTAACAATAGCAATAACAATATGAAGGAAGGAAATTCTTTGAGCAGAGATTGAATGTCCTGGATGATGACATTAACGCTATTTGATTGAACTGTTGTTGAGGAGATAAAAGTTTCCCCTAAGCACCAGATCTTCAACCTGCAACTATCCATCTAAAAACCATTGTGTCTTTTAATCCATAGAATTGAGGTTTGAAGGCATTTATAGTGAAACCACGGATCATTTTGACATTGCTTCCTCCGAATGAATTGATGCAAAACTGACCTGCCAAGCACACATGTGCATAACATCCTTTGACATTCATTCTATCCATAAGTTTGTGCAGAATGATTATCCATTCTTCAAAGTTGAATTCATCTACATTCATTGGCAGACTGCTAATCGAAGGCCTACTTCTATCTTCCATATGATTATGAGAATGAAGCATTGTAAATGAAATCTTTCCTTGAATTTCCTTTGACGATTTATGAAGGGTGACCTGTATATCCATGATGCATAGCATAATTTCTCTTATAACAGATGGTATTTATAAAAGTGATAATGCCCTTTAAAAGAGTGATCTCTCTGTTCTTGAATAACAAGTTTATGGAAACTTTCAACCATAATTTAGAGTGAAAAAAGGGTGACGATTGAGATTGGATTAAAAAACTATCAAACCAGATTGCTTTAGCATAAACATGTGATGAAGAGATGATCAAGAGTTTCTTCACAGTTGCATCCAAAAAGGCATTCACCAAAAACATTAAGGTGATGCTGCCTTAAAGCATTAAAAGATGGGATAGCATTATGAATCAAATTCTAAATGAACAATAAATTCTTCTGAGGGAAATGGACCATAGAAATTTCCAGAATGGACCATGAGATTGATTGATGGAAAGTGAATCCCAAGCATAAAGATAGCCATCTTTAAACTTAATAGTATCCACATGAATTGCCATTCCAAAAAATTTGATCTGAATGCTCGGTGACTAAAAGAGGTAACTGAGAAATGTGGTTAGCAATGGACGGAGAGTCATGTTATAAACTTCCTTTTTTAGAGGTCGAGAGATTATTACAATACGGCACTAATAATAGTTTCCAAGTCATAATCCGCCGCAGTAGCAATACCACGGTGGATAATTGCAGATTAATCTGATTTTGTTCTAGTTATCAAAACAAGAAAGACTAATCTGATTTTGTCTCCTTAAAAAAAAAAAACCAAAAACAAAAGATCCTGTTAGTCGTTTTCAACACAAACTTTGAAACCAACATGACCGGCTAGCTTGCCCGCCACCAGACTGACGGTTACTTGATGTCAAAATTTTAAGTACACGGCGGAGTCATTTAGTTCATGTTCGATAGCTAAAATTACAAGCTTAATATTCTCCATACTAAAATATCTCAGCATCAAGCTGTATTTAGTTGAGATACCCTCCCAAAGAACCGGGCCTAACAATCCTCTATAATCACTCAATTAATCACCTCATACGAGGTAGCAGCAAGCGATTTCAACATCAGATATTTCCAATACAATGGCCATCTTGATCGACCTTCCCCATCAAGTAACTTCGCTTCTTGTTACCCTAATCCAGATCGGCAGTTTCTGGTTTTTTGTCATCATGTGAGTCTATGGCCACATTATCTGGATACTTCAAACCTTGATCCTGCCCACGTCTCTCGATACTACTTGTATCCTCTGGAGCACCTGAGTCTAGAGTGGTCTCCAAGTGGGTGATACAACTATCAATGCTCTCAACTGGCACTACTGTTGTGCTGACCCCCTCCTCTGCAACTGGTGTCACATCTTGGGCCTTGACATCAGTGTCGTGGGTCATTTGCCCTTTATCAGCATCCCCATCCATATCATTTTCGGGGCCTGATATGGGCTCGGCTTGTTTCAGGTCTACTTGCTGTCCTGAAGCATCATCTTGCGTTGAATTAACTAAGATAGCACTTCCCTGCTCACCTGAGTGGGATATACTTTCATGATTCTCAATACCCGGCGTGCTCATTTTGTCAGATGCAACCTCAGCTGACTCGAGAGAATGCTTCGTAGCAGCAACTTCTTCTTGCTGGTTAGATTGCACCCTGTATTGGTTCATAATGTTCTGAAGCTTTTCCACTTCTGCCAGAAGATCCCCATATCTCTTTTGTAAGGTTTTCTCAAGTTCCTTTTGCTTCTCTACTTCGGACCATATATTGTTTATCCGATGCGATGCAGCTAGCTGCTCCTGCCTTTGCAAAACTTGGAAGCACTCTAGTTCTGTTGCAGCAGTGTTCATCTGCTTGAATGTGGCTTCAATTTGTGGCCAAAGACTTTTCTTTGCCCTCATCTGACAATTCCAGGTATGGTTATAAAGTCAATAATCATAGATGATATAAAGATAAGATTTATGATTCTACACTGGCCAGACAATCTTCACCATCATCTGAAAAATGCATCAGTGAAAATCAATATGAAAAGCATTCAAACAATAATTTCACTAGATGGACCAAGTAATGGGATCATAAACAAATTAATCACAGCTGCACATCTATCGTACAAATTTGTCACTACGCCACAAACATTCTATAAAGGAGACTGGTAAATCTAATAACTAAACTACCTTTGAAAGGACAATCTTCTAGACAACAAGCATTCAGCACAACTCCTAAGCATGGCATATGTACTCTGAGTGAGTTTTTGTATGCCATCAAACAAGTTTTTTGTTCCATTCTTTTCTGGGATTAAGCTTGAAACGTTTAACTTTATTTAACCTCCCCTGGGAGCATCAATGTATAATTTCTGCAAATGCCTAACACTCGCAAAAAACAACTTTAAAGAAGATACGCAAGCAGAATGAATCACAAAACTGAATGAAACCAATGCAGGTCAAATGTTGAACACAAGAGACCATTGACATGTAAGAACTAAACAGGAATAAGTAGTGCCATTAACTAAAAAAAAAAAAATGATGCTACAAGAAACAAATATTGCCGGCATAAAGGACAATAATTACATACCTCATAGCCTTGTGTAAGAACCATCACCTTCTTCTCAAGGCGTACTGCCTTCTCCTTGCCATCATCCAACTTTTTTCTCACATTTTCAAATTCATTCTGCAATGCTGCAAGCTTCTCCATGTTTCCAGCAACACTTGACAGCCCATAGGCATTACGGGTAGGGAAGTACATAAGATCATTAAGGCAAGTTCTATGTGCTTCAACAAACTCATCAACATGTTCACTTTCATGTCCCATTGCTACACGAAGATACTGAGCCTCCTCCTTTATCAACTGATCAGCCTGCCATATTTGACACATATAAGTAGGAGGCGATTTAACCATGGTTTCCCTAACATATAATGTTATCTCCAATAACTCTGCAAGCAACACCCAGATTTTATAAGCGCGCCCCCCAAAACCACAAAAAACAAACAAAAAAAAGAAAGAAATTGAATAGAACCCCTAGCTACTCAAAATGGGTCAAAATTCCTTTTAACCAGAAAAAAATAGCAAAAGGTTTCATCAACAAAGGTAAGAAATACAGAACAGAAGGATAATAAATTCTCTTGAAAAAAACAGTAGCAACATTAACATATATCTTTCTATCTTGCTATTATTTAAAGATGATTTTTTGAGTATTTTCTGGAGAAGGGTGCAGACAGGGTTGGGGGAAAAAAAACAAGAAGAAAATCTAACGCACTGATGAGGCAATTTTAGTGCTCAGGAGTGGGCCAAGAAGGAAGTTGTATGTGTTCTCTACATGGGAAAGGCAGTTGATTCTGCTCCAAAACATTAAGGATCACCAAGTTTAGTACGTTCTATTAAACAAGTTAAACATGCACGAAAAAACTGTAAATACATACATCTTTCATTTCATCTTCCTCAAAATCTTCAATCAGAGGGACAACGGCAGGCCCATTTGCAACACGCTTGACTCCTTTTTTCCTCTCCTTATTAACTTTCTCATCAAGTGGGTACTTGGCATTGTCATGTTCCAGTAAGCTTAGAAACTCCTTTCTTATCATCTCATCAGCTTGCTCGATGGAAGTAGGAGGAACAAAGGAACTCTTGTCCCCATCAGCAATAATCAAAGAATTTCTTATCAGTTCCAGTGACGCAGCAGGAGGCCTAGGAAGCTCCCTTTGAAGGACCTTAGATCGTTTTCTAAGTAATGCTTGTTGCCGAGCTTCTTCTTCATCTTTTTCTCGAGCAATTATGTCGGACATATCCTCTTCAATCTTTTCCTCAGGTTCTTCAACATCTTCTGGAGCTGGTTGCATGACTATCTGGTACTCATTTTTCGGCTGTGGAAGACTGCTTAAACCAGAGTGCAAGCTTCTTTTGAGATCAGCTTGTCTACGTAGCTCAAGTTTTGTGCTCTCATGCATATCGATGTCTTCATTGATATGAAGCTCATCCCTTAGTGGAGTTCCCTTAGGAGTCATGCCAAAAGAAAAGCCATCCCTTGCTGGTGTCATAACACTTCTAGGAGTGAGGCCAGCACCTCCAGGTGTTGCAGAGGGAGTCAACATAGGATTTGGTGTCTGAATTTCATTTTTCCTAGGAGTGACCCCAGAAAAGTCTGAAGGATGCAACTCCGGGTTATCTCCTCCCAACAATGGTGTCTGAGACTCCCTTAACCTTGCCAGATTTTCAGCTTCCATCAAGATAGCATCTCCTTTACCAGCTGGTGTTCTCTGAGGAGTTCGCAAAGGAGTCATTCCCTGGCTAGGGGTCTGAGCATAATTAGCCAAAAGAGCACGTGTTGCACCACTGCCTTCGGCAATTTCCTCACTCCCCATAAGGTCACTAGCATAACCCATCTTTGCAATTTCTTCTAATTCATTATCAGAAATTTGTGGTGGGGGCAGCATCAGTTTTGACCTTTTTCTTACAGTTTCTGGGTCATTGAGCTTGTTGGCATGCAGTATAGCAGAGGGGGTATCTTGCCTCTGGGCAATCTTATTCTTTGCAATGTCTTGCTTTCTTAACTGTGCTTCCACATCAATCCTTCTTTTTCCCTCAAGTTCTTCAATTGTGGTAGGGAATTTGGGCTGTTCCACTGATCTATCCTCATCAGTAACATCAAAAAACCCTGGCGGAGGCCTTTTCTCAAATGGGATTTCTGCATTGTAGTCTATTCCTCTCCTTTTCCTCCTCCGGTGCCTGATATCAATTCCAGCAGCCTTCAATTCTCTCTTTTTTTGTAAGGAGGCAAGCCTCCTGGCTTCTTCAAGTTGTTTCTCTCTAGCTTTCCGTTTTGCCTTCTTACCCTTGGTGTTGGCTAACCTAGCTCGGGCTTCAGACAACATTTCCTTCTCATCCTCATCCATATCAACAGGATCTGGTCGTGCAGGCTTTGACTCAGGGTTTGGATCAATCTCACCAGGTCGCAATTTCCGTGGGTCATCACCAGGTTCATAGTTCTCATCCTTGACACAAGCTGCATCAAGGAGTTTCTCATACCGCTCAAGGCACTGGGAAGGGGTACGGCCAACAATTGGAGCAATGGTTCTCCACTGTGTGGGCATAAGCTTAGCAAGATGAAGAAGCTTTTCATCCTCTTCTCTTGTCCATTCAGTCTATACAATGAGCACACAATCAAAAGACTATTCCATGAATGAAAGGCTTGGATCAACATGACAGAAAGTTGTAATGCTAGAAGCAACATAATAATCATAGTGTAAAAGTACCATAAAATAAAAAATAGAAGGGAACATCAAATTGATTCCTCAGACATGGCAGAAATATTGCACTTCTTAAAGAAAAACACATTTGAAAAGATGCGCCAAATAATAACACATATATAATAAAACCAGGCATTATTTATTCTAGCCCAAATAAACATATCAATGACCTAACGAGAAAGAGCACAAATAAAACAGCCCAATAATGCCCAATTGTCCTTCAAAGTTCAATTGCTAGCTTTGATAACCTAATCACATGATGAGATGATAATTGTATGTTCCACCTCCACTACTTAAAATAATACCAAAAGGCACAAGGCTGAAAGCATACAAATAACGACATGGGTTAGGTTCAGTACTATCCATTTGGACCCCAAGTCACTCCAGAGCAGAATATTCAATCAAAATTTATACTCCCTCCAGTCCTTAATATAAGACATATTCAACTAATTTGATTAGATTAAGGAAGATAGTTAAATTAGTTAACATGATGTGTATTTTCTAAAATATCATAGTCATCTTTAATTCCCTCCTTCCTTCTCTTCCTTGTTTGTGGTTGATGGAGCATCAATAGGGGTAATTAGGAAAATATTGAAAATTATGAAAACTATATCTTATATTTAGAACCAAGATCAACTCCCCAAATATGTTCTATGTCAAGAATTGAAAGGAGTAATTTACCGGAATCAATTCATTCAAAGGTCAAAGCATCATAATAGGAAAGGTGCCTACTTATTTGTATTAATTCTCACGAGTAAGATATTACATTAAGATATAAGATATTAGATTTGAAATCAAAATAATAATTAAATAGGAAAAGGATTAAAAGCTTAAATCATATACAAAACAACGTTTAGCATCTAGAACAAGAAAAATCAAGAACCACTCAATGTCACCAATAATTTCATATGTAATTGTAGGGATCCAAATACCAGCGACCCTAAGTAATTCCCCTACAACCAAACACCCATCAGTTCTCTGTTAACTGAAATAGAACATCTTAGCAAACTAGCCGCTGCACGATTACTGTGCTCACACTTGTCCCAACATGCAACCAGCCAAAGGGTGAAAGGAACAGGACACCATACTTTGAATATAACTGAAAAGAAGGATACCTTTTTAATGGAAGGATCAAGCCACTCATACCATCGGGCCTTACATTGCTTGGCAGATTTGCGAACCAGGAGTGAAGAGATTCGAGCCCATTGGTTTTTACCATATTTCATGACAGCTGCTTTGAGTATTTCATCTTCAGTGTTTTTCCAAACACCACCTTTTATCATAATCCTCATCTTGACCCCTTTTAGATTGCTCCTGCTTGCTTCAAGTTCAGATTGTAGGGTTATCCAAGTTCAAGAAAAAATGAAGCTCACAACACCAATACAGCACAATTTCTCCGTTCTGATTATGAATTCTTCTCTCATTAATTGGTGCGATTCAGTACCAGTAGGCTTATTTTTTCCCTACGCGTCTTTAACCTTTACCTCTAGAGTCTAGACTCCAGTGTGCTCACCACTGACACTACCAGGAGCGCAAGTATAAATAGCACAAACTGCAGAACTTCAGACAATTACCACCACAAGGTGCCTGCTGTCAAAGGTCAAACCAAGAGAGTAAGTAAAACTGTTTCTGCCACACAGATAATGGAAACCCAAAAAATATATATTTTGTCTATATTCACAATATAGCAAGCTGGCAACACAACTAATTGAAATCAGACTACAAAAACTAATGTCACATACAATAATGATGAATTTAAATTTTTAAGCCCACACTAATCAGCAACTAAGAAACTCTGGGTAAACCAACAGCATCAGTTTGAGACTAATCAATCATTGCAAGAATATGTGCCCAAGTGTGGGAAAGGTTATATTTCACACAAAGCTTACCTGAGTCACTCAGTAATTGAAATAAGGATCAAACTCATGAAAACTCTCGCACCTTATAACCTGTATCAATACACAAAAGACTCCAATGTCATGGACTACTAAACAAGCTCTGATCAATAAATGAAATACATATATTGCTATGGTGCTGCAGGCGGAATCAGGCCAGGACAAGATTTGGCCAAATAGGCCTGAGCCTGTAAAGGGGCCCTAAGACCTTAGCTTGTATACATGCTCTTTTTTAAGGCTTGGGCCACGAAGCATTAAAATAAAATATCAAATTCAGAAACTGTTTGAATGGGATAAGGCAAGGAACAGAGTTTCAAGACTTGACAAAGCATAAAGAAAATTGTTACACAACATCTTTAGAATCTCCCTAAACTAGTATAAGAATCAGTTGATCTTTTTTTCCCAGAAATCATTGAAATGTTTTCATTTCATAATGAATTGATCTAACATGACAGCATGACTAGCATACTATGACAGGGATGGGTGACCCAACCAGATATCTGTAACTGTTTAGCAAAAGGACTAGCTATAAACTGTTGTTATTCCTTAATATATAATAAGTCACCAAAATGCTCCTCTAATGTTGAGCATTTAATTTGTAAAAACAGAAAATTCAACAAATTGTACAACACTATCCGGCAAAACCTGCAGGATGGAATACTTAACAGGAAAAATTAGGAACACAGTAGCATGATAATAGTTAATACGTAAACCTTACCATGCTTTTATTTAAGCAGGCATTGACGAACAACCAAATATACAGAGTCTTTAGTGTTCAGTTTCATATCTTAACATGTTCAAGCAGCAACTCCAAGACTGAAAAATCAGAAGTGAAATGAACAGAAAACAGAATAAGATAAATTTAGACAGATTCCATCAAGTGTCAAGAAAACACACAAAGTGAATCTACCCACTATTTGGCCGTTCCATTAACTTCTCACTAATTAATCGACAAATATTTTGGATCGTATCGCCATGCTTTTAAACCCAACGAAAGAATCCTAAAGCAAGGAAATGAAAGCAAACAAGGAAATGAAGGCAAACACGAATTATGACTGTAGACATATATTTCTCCCTGGGTATTCTTTAAATTAAAAGGAAATGAGAGATGATAAGGATCACTAACAGGACTACAGCAAGAATCGACTCATTAAAATCCAAAGACATTTAATTCAATGAACTCAACTGTCCAGTAAACTGAGGTACTACAATACAAAAAGTAAACTTGGAAAATTTAAGCCAGACCAGAATAGTGTTCAAGAACGGGTTCTTCTTCCTTACTGCATACTCTAGCCAGGGCCAGAAGTTTTCAAAGGAAATACAATGCAAAATAGAGAACGGAGAAAGAGAAGACGAGCACGGAGACGCTACCCGCTGGCGATGGAGACAGGAGAATCAGAACGAAGAACGCGAACAAATCTGATCTGAACGTGAGAAGCTGTGACTTGGGAGATGAGAACCCTTTGAACGCCGACTGTGCGCCTGTGCCGCTCGGGAAGTCGCTCGTGAGAGGGTGAGAACAAAAAAAAAATCATCGACCACGGTCAAAGTCATCAAATAATCAAGCAATCAAATAATCCATCGTCAACTTTAAATTAAAAACTTGTGCTACTGAAATCCTAAATATAAATATAAGATAAATTTTTTTTTATAGATTAAAAAAGTTAAATAAGTTATTCATCATATATTATATATACTTAAATTATACATTCATTTATTAGTTAAATTAACCGGTTTAAATAAAAAAAAATATAAATACTCTAAAATAATTTAATTAATTTTCTTAATTTCTAAAAAAAAATCAATTTTTGTCTTATAATTAGGACCGGAGTGAGTAATACACTGTTAATAAAAAAAACGAGTAAGCGTCACATCATTAAAGACACATTCTTAATCATCATTTCATAATTTTTCTAATTCCATTTATTTATATTTTTTATATTGGAAAAGTTAATTAATTATATTTAGAAATGATTTAATATCAATCAACAACTATGGTCTTGAAAACTTATAATAGTCAGTTCCATGAGAAATAGGTCAGATTCATATGTCATTGAATACACATTCTTACTCATCATTTCATAATATTTTCTAATTTCATTTATTTATATTTTTCATATTTGAAAAGTTAATCAATTAAATTTGGAAATGATTTCATAATTCTTAAATTCCCTAATTTCTTTTATTCTATAACTGCCTCCATTTGACCCAAAAAAAAACCTCCTAAAAACGAAAAAAAAAACATGATTTCATATAGGTGCCGTAATTATCTCTCCATCAATGGCATTACATCCCATAAATAATGATCATTCCCTGTTTTTTTATCCTCATATAGGTGCGGAAATGATTTTTTTTTTTTTTTTTTGAGTAGCTTATATTTTGGCTCTTGACTGACAATCATCAGACATTTTCTAACAATAATTATTCACAATACATAATTATAACAATCCATATTTCTAGTCCAAAAATTAGGAGATTATTATCCCACTTTTAATGATGATTAATGGATTGCTAAAAATTTGCAGAGACATTTGAAAATTCAATACTATGTTTAACGATATTTAATGGATTAATGAAAATATGCAAGATAGACGAATTAAAAAATGTATTACCAAAATGTTATTTTTTTTATGTATTTTAAAAATGCTTTCAATGTCATTAAGTATACTTATTCTCTTATTTCTTTTATTTATAATTTTATATGCCACAATCATGATTAATCCCCTTTTATGTCAATAGTGACAGTGAAAGTAAATTCCCTTCTATTTTTTCAGGTGTTATTTTGTTGAGTTCTGACAACATGTATCCTTATGCTAGGTTCAATGTAGTTCAATGTGGTTGCAGAAAATAGTGGAAAAAAGAAAGATCATTCTATGAAGATTTCAAGCTCGATTGAAATGGAGAAAGCAAAACTAGCTGATGGAAAAGCGCCCAGGAAGAAGAGGAAGCAAACAGATTGTAGTTTCAAGTAATCTTCTTCTTTGATACTTGCATTAGTGTAGTACTCATTGGTACTTCAACCTAAAAATGAAGAATGTCTCCATTCAGGGGCACTCATCATATGATATTTATCTATTTATCTCTTTTCATGTGTATGCATATATATATATATATATATATAAAAGCTTTAGTTATTTTAATTAAACAGTATTGAAAAATCAATATATAGTTGTAAATGAGTTGGTTGCAACAGCAAATGGTAGAAGCATGCAAGCTTGTGGTGAAGAGCATTGGAATGTGGTTGAAGGTCAGAGCACTAGTAGGAGGGTACAATTACCTAGTGGGGTTGGTTATATTTGCACCAGTTGTGATTTTGGCTTGGTTCCCATTTCTATTAGAATTCCAAACCAAGCTTTTATACAACTGAGCATTCAGCAAAGGGCTTTACATCCAACAAATTCTTCCACGTGGCAATAATTAGTAACATGAAACTAAATTGGATAGATAGAATATGAGAGTAAGACGTTATAGCAAGAGAATACAATTACCTAGTGGGGTTGGTTATATTTGCACTAGTTGCGATGTTGGCTTGGTTCACATTTGTGTTATAATTACAAACTAGGCTTTTACACAACAGAGCATTCAATAGAGGGCTTTACATCCAACAAATTCTTCCACGTGGCAAGAATAAGTAATACAAAACTAAATTGGATGGATAGAAGATGAGAGTAAAACGTTATACAAGATGAACTTAGAAATATGGCTAGGATATACTTGTAAAATGTCCAGTTATTTTTCAATTTTATGCAATATTATAATATACTTTTAGAAGATATTAACCTATTAAATATTAGTGGTTCAATTTTAAACTAAAGGAGAATAGGATGAGGAGGAGAAGATCAAGCGGAGAGCATCCAGACCTAGATTTAAATCAATGAAGCCTTTTTTTTCTTTTGTAGGGTGGGGTCCAATTTGATATTTAACTTGTCCAATTGGGATTATGCACTCCCATCTGATCCTTAGTATAACATCTATTTTGCAGTGTAATTATTCATTGAGTTAAATTTTATATTAGGAATAGGAGGGAGTACTTTCCAATTATCATAAAATTTGATGGAATATAATATAGGTTGAATTTGATCTTATTGAGCCACATGGAAACAAATTTGAGTTTTTTTATGTTGAGTTTAATACTGTTAGTGTTGCTTTATGAGTTTTTATAGGGGAAAAAAACTTCGACACCACATGTTGATTATATTCTCAACATACTTTCATTAATCATGCCACCTAAATTTTGTTCTTATACTCCCAATTCAAATAGATAACATGATCATATAAACTATTATTACAATTGTGAGAAAACACTTCTCGTGCAATGCATAGGGAGATATAACTTGTGTTAACTATATCTGCAAGAAACTTAATTTCCAAGAAATATAGTTGACCCCATGATTATAGTAATGCTTATATATATTAATGTCATCAATGAGTTCCATTTTGTGTTCTATGTTCTTCATTGTTGGTGAGCTCAATTATTCATCCCCAGTTGTTAGTGCAAGCGTTTCACCCAAGAGGGGGTGAATTGGGTGATACTAGAAATTTCGTTGCGTATAAGAAAATTGACTGCATATTTAAAGCAGTTGAGAGTAAAGAGAAATATCACCGAAGTGTACACCAAGAGTTATACTGGTTCGGCTACAACCCCTTTGACCTACGTCCAGTCCTCAGAGCGTCTCTGAGAGTTTCACTATATTCTCCAAGATTTAGTGGGTTCTTTGCACCTCAGTACACAGCAAGTTCCTTCACTTGGACACTCACTCCCCCTTACACGTTGTACTCAAATCCCCAACTCAAGGTTCCACAACCTTAAGTTGTCTCAATAATAAATATTGAGTTTGTAATAAAAAACTCTCTCACAGAGCAAATATATAATTACTGAAGTACAATGAATGAGTATAAGAAAAACAGAGCACTAAGAATGTGTTGATCAATGTATCTTTGTGTGTTCTCAGTTGTTGTTTTTGTATATTTTCTGTCTTGAATGCTTCAGTATTATATAGAGGTTGTTTGAGAGCCATTGAGATCATTCAAACATTTGCCAGTTGTAGAATAATTATTACGTTGACAAATGCTCCTGTCGTTGTTTACTGCTGCGCTCCTGAATCTTTGAAGTCTGATTTCCCGTTGTAAAATAGTCAAATGCTCCCTCCGTTATTATTGACTGTTGCACTCTGAAAGTTTTTGTATTCTGATCGTTGTGTATTACCTATAACACACTCAGAAGAAAAGATTAATACTGTAATTAATTTATTATTACTAATTTTTTAAAAACTTCTCTTCAATTGATATCATCTCTAGAAGTTGTCTTCATGTGCCTGTCAACATCACTCAAGTTCACTACCAATTCACTTGAAGTGATCCAATGTTTTGGTTATTACTTCAAGTAGTTCTAATTCATTGGAAGTGATTTCTCATCACTGGAGGTGATTCTGACAATCACTGGAAGTGTTCTTACATTGCTTCAAGTGTTTCTGTTATTACTGGTTATCACTTCAAGTGATTTTGGACTTCACTGGAGGTGATTCTGATATCACTGGATAGCACTTCAAGTGATTTTGGCCTTCACTGGAAGTGATCTGACTTCATTGGAAGTGATTCTGATATCACTGGATATCACTTCAAGTGATTTTGGACTTCACTGGAAGTGATCCGATATTCACTGGAAGTGATTCGTCTTCACTGGAAGTGATTTTGATATCACTGGATATCACTTCAAGTGATTTTGGACTTCATTGGAAGT
Organism: Inga laurina; assembly: GCA_963855925.1. Taxonomy (NCBI): domain Eukaryota; kingdom Viridiplantae; phylum Streptophyta; class Magnoliopsida; order Fabales; family Fabaceae; genus Inga; species Inga laurina. Next base: position 37,785,640 of record OY979702.1, on the reverse strand, counting down.
GATTCATCTTCACTGGATATCACTTCAAGTGATACTAAACTTCACTAGAAGTGATCTTGACTTTTGTAGAATCACTTCAAGTGATTTTGGTCATAACTCGAGCACAGTGATAATTTACTTCAAGTGATCTGATATCACTTCAAGTGATTTGTTAACAGATCAATTTCTTTCTATTCCTTACCTTTGCAATGAATAATTGATTAAGATCTTTTGCAAAATATTACCAACAAGATTTATTATCATCAAAACACTGAAACTAACACCAGTATCATGGCAAGTCGGCTTTATGCACTCATTAGGGATAGTAATGACCCAATGACACCTAGGATATGTTGCTTGGGTTATCAAGAAGTAGATGATGACTAAAAAGATGTCACCTTTTGATGAAAAATTAGTCGTTGTACTTACCTCAATCCTTTCTTTTTCTCATTTTGTTTGATCTTTTGTACCTTATAGTATATTAATTTTTGAATTTAAATTTCTTTTTCTATATTCCTCCATACTTGACTTTCATAAGATTCATCTTTAACTATAGAAAGGAGATCTTGGAGAGTGTTGTGTTGGAAGAGAAATTATTGTTAGGCTTAGAGTCAAGTGAAGCAACATCGAATACATATCCAGTAGTTTAGACGTTTTGAAATTTTTTGAGCAGGGAGATATTTTGCAATGGTTTACATACTCAAAATTAATGGTAAGAAAAGGATTTAGTTGATAGTGGCACATATTGTGATTGAATACTTGATTTTATATTCATTTGTTTACTGTTTCATTTATTCCTTGGGTCTTTTTTTCGTACCCTCCAAAATATAAACACAACGCCTCAAGTTCCTTGACAACATTTATGTTAGCAGTAAAAGTTCAAAACCATGATGACCTTTTAATTGTTCAGTCGTCAAGATCTTTAACCACTCCTTCAAAGAGAACGAGGAGATATGACACTCCATTGGCTGATAATGGGGATTTGGGATACCTTCGTTGCCAACAAAGCAATCATCAGGAACATAAAAATAGAAAAATGAATTCCCATGTGTTGCTGTGAGTTTTCGAATGTAGCCTAGGTTTTGAGTGTACTTTACTTTTTATTGTGTTCATTGTTTTCAAGTTATATTAGGCTATACTCCTATAGCTTGATATATGCCTTTTAGACCTGCCTATTTAAGTTTGATTTTATAATTCTTTGCCACTTATGAATATCCTTTTGTCAGAATATATACAATGAGCTACCGTAAGTTATATTATATTGACGAATAATTCTTTTTTGGTTGAAGTTATATTGATTAATAATTCTAAGTGCATACAATATGTTAATGCATTGTAACATTTATAAAAAAAAGTATACAATATGTTAATTAAAATGCAATTATGTAAATATTTAATGAAAATTGATTTGGGTCAAATATGAGGATGAGTGGGGCACTATTCTTGACTTGAGAAATGACAAATCAGATGCTTTAAATAGAAGGGAAGAATTACCACAATCAACAACAAAAATTGTATTGTAAAAATGAAAGCTAACTACAATCAAAATGTTAAAGTTAGTAATTCAAGGGGGGGAAAGTAAAGAGAGGGGGTATGAAATTTCTATATATTTGAGTAGATTATCAGTATAAAGAGGGATCCATGTGTTAGTGCAAGCCTTTCACCCAAAAGGGGGGGGGGTAAATTGGGTGATATTTAAAAATTTAAACTTAAATTCAAACTTAAAGAAGATAGTGAAGTCAAAGAGATATCAGCAAAGGTTGACACAGGAGTTCATACTGGTTCAATCCAACCACTTGACCTACGTCCAATCCCTAGAAGCCTTTCTGAGTTTTCCACTAGCTTCCAAGATTCATAGGGCTCTTGGTACCTTAGTACAAACAAGTTCTTCTTCAAAGATTGATCACTCCCCCTTACATTTTGCAATTAATGCCCACTCAAGATCCTACTATCTTGAGTAACTCATTGTAATAAATGAATCAATAAACGACTCTCATAAGAGTATAAGAATAATCACTGAAGTACAAAATCATAGTTAAGAGCTCAAGACTTAGCAATGGATGAATGATAAATTTTGCTTAGAGACTTATTGCTTCACCTTTAATGCTCTCCTATTTATAGTGTGAGAATGATTAATGACTGTTGCTTTTGAAAGTATTTGTTAGAGTGCTTTGTCTTCGATTCCAGCCGTTGGAATATCATAATATTCTTTGTTTCTTAGGAGTTAGCTGTTGGAGCTGAGAGCATGTTCATCATTTGAAACCTCAGAGTATTAAATGCTTCTGACACATAAAGTGCTTTTTGCATTTTGTGTGTTAATCCATGATCAATCACCTGTAAGAAGCTTAATCACTTATTTAATGAAGTGTTAGAGCAATTGGAAGCAACAAAAAAGTTAAAAATGAATTTGAATGAGTTCCAAGATTTTCAATACGATGCTTCGTCTTTTGGAAATGCATCACTCGAGTGGTCTTCACTAGGCACTGAATGGGTCACTGTAGTAATTGTTAGATCTCTCATGTTTTGATGATAACAAAGGATGGTATGAAAAAGATTTGATAAACAAATAAGTTTGAACAAAGTAATAACAGGGCAAATCATTACTTGAAGTAAGCATTGGAGTAATGAAGAAAGGTCAAGAGAAAAAGCTGAGAAACTTCATCACTGGCAAGTTTTCTAAAGGGTTACTTGAGCAAGTACTCGAGTAATGAGACATAAACTTGAAGTAATCAGGTCAACCTTCAAGTAACCTGCCAACGTTACTCGAGTAAGCACTCGAGTAATAAGGTAAATGATTTCTAGTTGCTCTCGGCCTGCCAATGTTACTCGAGTAAGTACTCGAGTAACCATGTAAAAACTTCCAATTACTCTCGGCCTGCCAACGTTACTTGAGTCTGTACTCGATTTACTCTGCTTCAAGAAATATGTTGCTCTCGGCATTTTCAACACTACCAATGTTACTCGAGGCGCTACTCGAGTAACTCATATTGGTAAGCAAAACCTGAAGGTAATACTCGAATAACATGATATGCTTTTATCACACTTCACTCGAGGCACTACTCAAGTATGCAGGTATTTAATCACTTATTTAAACTAGATTACTCGAGCAAGTAATTGAGTAATATGCAGAGTTATTTACACAGAACTTCAAGTCGCTACCCGAGTAAGCAATGCAGAAAATTTATGTTTACTCGAGTAAGTACTCGAGTAACAAGGTAAGAAAACTTGAAGTGCTCTCTGCCTTGTAATCCTACCAACATTACTGGAGTAAAGCATCGAGTAACCTAAAGTTTATTTGAAAGTTTACTCGAGTTGCTACTCGAGTAACTTATGAAGTAAAGTGTGCCATACTCGAGTAAGTACCCGAGTAAATAGGTATTTCCAAAGGTTTGAAATTGTGCTTACTCCATGCACTACCCGAGTAATGTAATGTTCATTTGTTAAGTTGCAGTTTGTCAATACTTTCACGATGATACTCGAGTAAGTACTCGAGTAAACTTAATGAATACTCGAGTACTACTCGAGTATGCAAGTTCAGAAATTCAGAAATCATTCCAACGTTCATTGATTTGTTTCCTAGTGATTAACCTTTCATTGTATTAGTATTCTTAGCATATCCATAGATAAATAATGAAGAACTCTTACCAAATAAGGAAAGTCAAATGCAACGTTCAAATGCCACCTACCACCATCTACCGCAAACGTATATTTTTCAAATACTGGAAAAGTCAACAGTGGCTGTGCACACTCTAACGGGCATGAATAAATATGTTCCAACAATCATTACTAACGCATCTATATATATGAGAACATCCAAACAGAGATAGAACAACAAGAACACACACATGAACGCATTATCAAGTTCATTACTATGTTTTACATTATACTTGTAATTCTATGCTTCAGTGATTCTTATTCACTCTGTGAGAGAGATATTTCATTCAAACTCAATATTTGTTATTGAGGTAACTTAAGGTTGTGGAACCTTGAGTTGGGATTGGATTACAACTTGTAAGGGGGAGTGAGTGTCCAGGCGAAGGAACTTGCTTGTACTGAGGTGTAACCCCCTCACCGTAATTACATCCGGGTTTCAAAATTTAAGTGAAATAGAGACCAATAAACTAAAATCAATGATTTATAATCCCTCAACTCAGGATTAGGCATTTCAAAAATCAATTCAAAATGTAATAAATCCTGGTCTCATATTCACGTGCGGATATAACTACTTGAGAAATCAAATCACATAAGAAATATCAGAGTGCTTAAACTAAAATCCCAGAAAACCTCAGGTTCATCTACATATATAACATGGGTTTGCAAGTTCCCAAAATGGGGATTACATATCCAAAATATTCATTTACATCTCATATACACTTAGTAATCCCAAAACCAAAAAAAAGATAACCAACATCCAAATATAAAATGTCCCTAAGCCCTAACCACTCCTGGTTGGCCGCTTCCCTTTCGAGCCACTTGCCTTGTCTGAAAAGGTTAGTCATTTGGAAAGAGTGAGATTCTAAAGAATCCCAGTAGTAACAAATTATTTATACCACATGCAATCATAGAATATGCAAACAAATCATCTCATATCAGCAACACAAGTACACTCTACCCTCATCCCCTTTTACCGTCAGGAAGGCACACCGTCCTAACCCGAACCGTTGTTAGCGACTCAGGGACTATTGGCGTGGCAGTATATACGAAATAGCCTCACGACTCACATATAGCCTTTCGGCTTTCAAAATTGGCCCGTCGGCCTTTACAAATAGCCTTTCGGCTCATAATTAGCCTTTCGGCCCACATAATCACATATAACACACCCTAACCTCATCCTCTTTTACCGCCGGGGAGGCATACAGCCCTTACCTGAACCGTTGTTAGCGACTCAGGGACTATTGGTATAGCGGTGCTTCTACAATTTCACATAACTTACAGCACACATCTCTATCACATCACAATGATATAGTACACATACAATGTATCACATAAGGTATAAAGAAAGAGTCACTACCTGTATCTTTCTTGACTGGCTTCGGCACCGTGGTCTCATGAGGGTGACAGATATCAAATCCTATATCAAATTAGGGACAACCAATCAATCTCTTTTCCATATGTATATTTCAATAATACTCTAAGTTGGTTATCATTTAGGACTCTTTATGTAATATTCCAATTTTTGATTAAGGGATAATCATGATTATTATGGATAATTATGAATGTAATTGGAATTATTATGTGTTTTATGATAATATTAATTAATATGTCATAATTAGTGAAAAATTGGAAGAATGGAATTAATGTAATATGAATTTGGTGTGCATGTGTGTGGTATTTAAAACCAAGGGTTGAGATTCATTGTGCATGGGTCGGAAGCCAGTGTATTTAGCTTGTGTGAGCTCATTGTGGGAATGAATGAGATACTGACAAGTGGCATTGTGGGAGTTGTTGGATGAAGTCACAAGAGGACAAAAGTTTACTTTTTCCTCTCTTCTCTCTCTCCTATTCGGTGGAAGCATGGAGGGAGTATGTCCTCATTTCATCTCATCATTTTCTCTCTCTTCTCTCTCTCTATTTCGCTGAAGCAAGGGAGAAAGGAAAAAGAAAAAGCTTGATCTTTGGGTAAGTAAATGCCCTCCATTGCTCAAGTTCCTTTCATAAATGTTGATCCTTGAGTGATGGGCTTCATTTTGATGTGAATAGTTTGGGCATTTGATGCTGATTTGTGCCACACGAAAATCTGATTGTTGGTGAATCAAGAACTCTCTTTGGAGAAGTTGATAAGGTGAGTAAAACCAATCTATCTATCTATGTTTCGTACCATTTGAAGTAGTTTATAAATTCTGGAAATTTTGGCTTGAATCCGAAAATTGGATGCCACTGTTCATTTGGTATGTTTTTGGCATGAGAATGGTGTTTTGGAATGAGTTTAGGATAGATAGATTGATTGGTAATTGAAATGTGAAGTTTGGTTAAGATTGGTGTTTTGATGAAATTGTTGCCCAGAACCCAAAGCATGATAATGGAGTAGGATTATGATGATTCTGAGGATTCCATTGAGTTTATTGGGTGTTTTTGTGTGGGAATGGCTTTGGGTTAAGTTTTGTATCCATAGGAATCAATTAGGCAAAGGTTAAGGAGAGTGCCTCTGTTTCTGCGTTTTCTGCTATCTGGTAGATTCACTCGAGCATAAATGGGTCTGCTTGAGTGAAGGATGAATATCACCCGAGCAGAAATGGGTCTGCTCGAGTGAGGGATGAATGTCACCCGAGCAGGATGAACTCTACTCGAGTGCGGTAGTGCAATTATCGGTTCTTGCTCTCTGTGTTCTTATTGCACTCCCTGGGTTATAGCAAGCATAGCCTCACTCGCGAGTGGGGGATGAACATCACTCGAGTCACCTTCCTTGTGCTCGAGTGATGAGTGTATTTGACACCAAAGGACTTGCTTCTCGGGTTGTCACTCGCGAGTAGGTGCACGGGTGTGCCTTCTCACTCGCGGGTATGGGCATCGTGCTCGAGTGAGCCGTGTGTGCTCGAGTGCAGTGAGCCATTTGGGCTGCTGCCATTTCTCTTGTGCTCTCGGGCATGTGCTTTCTGTCTTCACTTCCTTGTGCTTGAGGTGAATTCCGTACTTGTGCTCGAGTGAGGATTTTGTGCTCGAGTGATCCGTTTCCTTGGAAGGTGTTGTGCTCTCGGGCAAGTGCTTTCTGCTCTCACTCTCTTGTGCCCGAGTGATGTCCGTACCATCACTCGAGTGAAGCCGCTTTCACTCGAGTGTCCGTACATCAACACTCGAGCATAGTCATCTCTGCTCAAGTGAAATAGTGTAAACTCTCAGTTTTGTGCTTCCAAAAGGGGATCTTTGGGATAGTTCTTCCAACCCTTTAGGAGTTTCATTAGGGGTATTTAATGACTCCAAAAGAGCAATAATGATAACCAATTAAGCATTGTAAAGTGAATTAAGTCTTGGAATAGAGAATAACTCTTCGTCCCTAATTGTGAAAATAGGATTTGATATTTGCCTTCCTCGGGAGAGACCGGCGCTAGGACATGCCCGAAAGAAGTCAGGTAGTGACTTTTCTCTCATATCTTGTATGATGTTTTGGCATGCATAACTTATCGTTGAATTTGTGAAATGTGTGCCATGGTCCATTACAGCGTGAGCAGGTCAGCGTGAGCCGTGTAGGGACTGACAGTGGTCATCTCTAGGTCGGCCGTTGAACTACCGTCGTAATCGACATGGATCTTTGTGAATCCGACCCGTGGGGCGGCGTTTGTGAAACCAGCCGTGGGCTATGTATATCTTGCCTGTATGGCTTGCATTATGAAATGCTTTATATGGATCCCAGCTGTGGTGAATTATACTGTGTTGATTGTTGTGTTGCAATATAGCGTGAGCAATTGAGCGTGAGCAATCGTAAGGGATGACATGTGTCATACTAACCATTGCCGTTGTAACTGCCGTTGTAGTTGCTTGTTGTTGATAATGATTTGCTTACATGCACTATTATTGTACATTATATGATTGATTTGTTACTACGGGGATTCCTTAGAATATTACTCTCCCAAAATTAACCATTTTAGACAGGGCTGAAGGATCGAAAGACAAGCGGGCGACGAAGAGTAGTTAGAGCTCCTGTGTAGGAGTATATTTTGGAATTAATGGTTATCATTGTATATTTTGGAATTGTATATAGTAGATTTTGTGTAATCCCCAAGAAAAAGGGTATGAATTGTAGGCTTTGTGCCTTGTGTAAATCCCTTTTTATTAATGAATGGAACCCGAGTGTGTCGGGAATTTACTTTGCACTCTGATATGTATGAATGAAACAACCTATACAGGCCATTTAAGTGTTAAAGATGAATATGAGACTGCTATGATAAGGTTTTGTAAAGGTTTTTTAAAACCCTGATTTTGGGAAGATTTATCTGTTTAAGTCCCAAAATCAACTACAGTCTCTAATTCCACGTTAATTACGTTTTTACGAACTAATCTCGGCCTAAGGTGGGAAGGGGGTTACATTTGTGGTATCAGAGCTATAGTTCCTAGCAAGGTGAGGATTTGCTAGGATAGCTCCTTAGTTGACCTTAATCCTTTGAGTTTAGGGTAGCTTAATGATTGATAGGTGCTTGTTGTGTATACACATGAGTATTTCTACTAATTGTGGATTGAGATGAATTTTATGGATTATGTGTATACATTGGCTAAGGTACTGACGTGGTGAATCATTTGTAGTGATAAGACGAAATGGTTCGCCCTCTTAATAGAGTCAGGCCGGATCCAGATGTGGAGGAGTTGAATGACAATCCTCCAGACCCAATGCGAGAGATGATGGATCTCATGCGGGAACAAAGGGACATGATCCGTGAGCTAAGAGAAGAGCTCAGAGAGGAAAGGGCTAAGCGAAATGAGGAAAGGGCCCAGTCGACTCATGAGGAAACTCGACCAGAGACTCATCATGAGGAGACAGCTGAGGGGTCCAATGGATCTCATGAATCCCTACCTCACACAGTGCCTAACCAAGAGTCTCAAGGGGTGCCGGCTCGTAAGGAAAGAGACTTGAATTCTTGGGTCTCCAAGTTTTGCAAGCATATGCCTCCGGTGTTCAAAGGGTGGTTTGAGCCCCAAGTTGCTGAGGACTGGTTGAACCGTCTAGAGAAGATCTTTGAGGTCCTCGAGTGCTCTACGGAGGTAAAGGCGAAGCTAGCTGTGTATAAGCTAGAGGGGGATGCAGACCGGTGGTGGCGGAATATTGCCATGACACTTCGAAGCCGGAATGTGCCATTGACTTGGGAAGTGTTCCAAGAAAAGTTTAACGAGAAGTACTTCCCCAAGTCTGTGAGGTTGGAGAAAGAGTTTGAGTTCTTGGCTATCAGGCAGGGAGATACAGAGAGTTTTGATGAGTATCTTTCCCGTTTTGTCTGACTATCTCGGTACTCTACACATCTCTGGGATAGGGATGATGAGGAGTGGAGCTCCGATATGCTTATCAGAGGCTTGAGGCGTGAATTGAAAAAGAGATTAGCCACTCACCTGTTTACTGACTTCAACAAGGCAGTGGAGCAGTGTAGGATTGTTGAGAACAATCTGAGGGATTGGTACCCAGCTAAGGGTAAAGACAATCGCAGTGAGCCTAGCAAAGCTAACACTTCCCAGAAGTTAAAGGGGCAAGGATCCTCATATGGGGGTGGTAACAAGAAGCCCTATCAATCTGGGGGTCGTAGTGACCAGAGACCTCCAGCGGGACCAGTGTGCAATCAGTGCAGAAAGTACCATCCGGGAAGACAATCCTCATGTATCATCATAGCTGCCACAACCACAGTCTTTCGACTAAGAGCATCAGCGACTACATTCGCCTTACCCGGATGATATTTTATTTCCAGGTTGTAGTCCTTAAGCAACTCCATCCAGCGCCGTTGTCTCATATTCAATTCTTTCTGATCATACAGATATTTGAGACTCTTGTGGTCGCAGTACAGTTCCACAGTCACACCATACAAATAATGCCTCCAAATCTTCAAGGCAAACACAATAGCCGCAAGCTCCAGATCATGAGTGGGATAGTTTAATTCATGAGGTCTGAGCTGTCGAGAGGCATAGGCCACCACACGTCCCTGCTGCATGAGGACACACCCTAATCCCTGCCCACTGGCATCAGAATACACAACGTATGTCAAACTGGGATCGGGTAAAATCAACACAGGTGCCGTAGTCAACCTCTCCTTCAGCTCCACAAAGCAATTTTCACATTTCTCATCCCACACAAATGGTTGATCTTTTCTCGTGAGCTTGGTCATCGGCAACGCAATACGGGAGAAATTCTGAATGAATCTCTGATAATAACCAGCAAGACCCAGAAAACTGCGTACCTCTGCCACAGATTCTGGCCTCTTCCAGTTCAGTACTGCTTCCACTTTACTAGGATCTACAGCGACCCCTCCTTGCGAAATAACATGGCCTAAGAATTTCACTTCTGATAGCCAAAATTTGCATTTACTCAATTTAGCATAGAGTTGCTTTTCACGCAATATATTCAACACAATTCTCAAATGATGCTCATGCTCTTCTCTACTCTTAGAGTATATCAAAATATCGTTGATAAATACCACAACAAACTGATCTAGGTATTGCCGAAAAATACGGTTCATGTAATCCATGAATACCACAGGCGCATTGGTCAACCCAAATGGCATCACCAAAAATTCATAATGACCATACCTAGTCCGGAAAGCAGTTTTCGGAACATCTTCCGCTTTCACACGCAGCTGATGATACCCCGACCTTAGATCAATCTTGGAGAATACACACAAGCCAGATAATTGATCTAACAAGTCATCAATTCTAGGGAGAGGGTACTTATTCTTGACGATAATCTTGTTCAACTCTCGATAGTCGATACACAAACGAAGACTCCCGTCTTTCTTTTTCACAAACAAAACTGGAGCACCCCAAGGCGACACACTGGGTCTGATAAACCCTTTCTCAAGCAAATCCTCAATCTGCTTTTTCAACTCCGCCATTTCATTTGGAGCCATACGATATGGGGCTTTGGATATCGAACCCGCTCCAGGCACAATGTCAATCAGAAACTGAACTTCCCTTTCCGGAGGTAATCCACTTAAGTCATCCGGAAAAACCTCAGGGAATTCATTCACTATGGGTATACTATTCAAAGTTTCACTGGTTTCTCCTTGTACAGAAAAGAAAACCATATACCCTTACAACCCTTCTGCAAATATCTCTCAGCCTTAGCCGTCGAAAGGAAATTCAAATCAACATTTCCATCCTCAATATTCTGAGAAACAGGATATACAATCCTCTTGTTCCCACAATCTAACAACACATTGTTAGCTCACAACCAATCGAATCCCAAAATGATTTCTAATTGGCAGAGCGGTAGACAAATCAGATCTATCACTGACTCACGACCCTCTACGGTTATAACATAACTCAAACAGGCATCAGTAGTTACAGCCTTTACACCCATCGGTGTTGACACAATCAATTCGAATGGTAACTTATACACATTCATACCCAGACGCTTTACACAGTCATACGCAATAAATGAGTGACTTGCACCCGAGTCAAACAATGCTTGCAATACAAATCCATTAAGAAGAACTGTACCTTGTATCAGCTCTGGGGATTTCCGGGCTTCCTCATGAGTCATAGCAAATACTCTGCCCTGAGTCCTCGGTCTCTGCTCCGTTTGCGGTCGTTGGCAATCTCTAGAAAGATGTCCGGGTTGCTTACAGTTAAAGTAGATCATCTCACCCTGACAGTTCTTGCCATAATGTGACTGATTACAGCGAGGACATTTCCGCTCAGTCCCCGATCTCTGGGGTTCACGATCTCTGGGCTGGTAGGGCTTCTTACCACTGCCCCTATACGAAGATGATGATCCCGAGCCCTTCCACTTCTGAGAAGCACCGCCCTTACTGGGCTCACTATAACCACCAGCAGTCTTAGCCGGATACAACTCTTTCAGATTACTCTCTGTGATCCGACACTCTTCAACAGCCTTGTTGAACTTGGAGAACTGATGGGTGGCTATTCTCTTCCTTATATCACGCCTCAAGCCCTGAATAAGCAAGTCTGAGCTCAACTCTTCGTCATCCCTCTTCTGAAGATAAGAGGAGTATCGGGACAACCGGGTGAATCGGGACAAATACTCATCAAATGACTCCGCGTCCCCTTGCTTGATATTTAAGAACTCAGTCTCCTTCTCAAGCCTCACCGACTTGGGAAAGTATTTCTCATCGAAGTGCTGCTGAAACACTTCCCAGGTCAATGGTATATTCTTGCTTTTCAATGATAGAGCAATGTTTCGCCACCAGCGGTCTGCATCACCCTCAAGCTTGTACACCGCCAGCTTGGCTTTCACTTTCGAAGGACACTCTAAGACTTCGAATATCTTCTCAAGACGGTTCAACCAATCTTCCGCCGCCTGAGGATCAAATTTCCCTCTGAATGCCGGAGGTAGGTGTTTACAAAACCTAGAGACCCAAAACTGAAGATCTCTTTCCTCATTGACCGACTTCCCATGTGGCCTTCGATTTTCTTCAGTACGAGGAGGCGATTCAAGTGGTCGTGCCGACCCTTCAGCAGTATCCTCTAGTCTAGTCTCCTCTCGGGTTTCCCCTCGAGTTCCTTCTTGAGTAGACTGGCCTCTACCCTCATTATTCTTTGCTTTCTCAGCTCGAAGCTCTTCTCTAAGCTCCGCAATCATATCCCTTTGATCCCTTATCAAGCCCATCAATTCTTGCATAGGGTCCGGTGGATTGTCATTGACCAACTCCACCTCGGGATCTACTTGTTGTCCTCTAGGGCGACCTTTCATTGTTCTTCTCATTCTACAAAGAACTCACCCGTTAATCCAACAATTATGGTATACACATATCCATAAATCTCAGATATCCACAATCATAACCCAAAGATGTGTATACGAACAAACATTCACAATCAATCTTATATCATTAAGTTCAACTATGGGAGCTATCCTAGCAAACTCTACCCTTACCAGGAACTACAGCTCTGATACCAAAAATGTAACCCCCTCACCGTAATTACATCCGGATTACGAAATTTAAGTGAAATAGAGACCAATAAAATAAAATAACCATTTATGATCCCTCATTCAAGAGATGTGATATTTCAAAATCAGTTCTAAAGCATACTTGATCCTGGTCTCACATTCACGTACGGATATAACTACTATGAGAAATCAATTCACATAAACAATATCAGAGTGTGGAAACCAAAATCCCGGCAAACCCCGGGTTATTTACATAAATAACTTGGGTTTAAGATTTCCCAATTATGGGGATTACACAACCAAAAGTAATCATTTACATTATTATGTACACTTGTCAACCCCACATCCAAAACTATGATAACCAACTACCACTTAGATTTCGGAGTAAGCCTAACTACTCCTGGTTGTCCGCTTCCCTTTCGAGCCACTCGCCTTGTCTGAAAAGGTTAGTCATATAGAAGGGGTGAGATTCTAAAGAATCCCAGTAGTAACAACAAATTTCATACCACATGCAATCACAGAATATGCACACCAATCATCTCATACAGCAACACAAGTCACTCCACCCTCATCCCCTTTTACCGCCGGGAAGGCATACGACCTTAACCCGAACCGTTGTTAGCGACTCAGGGACTATTGGCGTGGCAGTGCATATAAATAGCCACATGGCTCAAATATAGCCTTTTGGCGTTCACAATAGCCCGTCGGCCTTCACAAATAGCCTTTCGGCTCACAATTAGCCTTTCGGCCCACATATACACATATGTCACACCCTAACCTCATCCCCTTTTACCGCCGGGAAGGCATACGACCTTCACCCGAACCGTTGTTAGTGACTCAGGGACTATTGGTATAGCTGTGCTTCCACAGTTTTCACAAAACTTGCAGCATACGATATTCGTTTCAAAACAATGACATAATATACATACAATGTATCACACAAGGCATAAAGAAAGAGTTACTACCTGTATCCTTCCTGACTGGCTCTGGCACCTTAGCCTCACGAGGACGACAGATGTCAAATCCTATATCAATTAGGGACAACCAATCAATCTCTTTTCCATATGTACATTTCAATAATACTCTAAGTTGGTTATCATTTAGGACTCTTTAGATGGCTAATAGAGGCCTAAACATATGCCTAAAGGGTTGGAAGACACTACCTAAAAGACCCCTTACTCGAAGGCAAAACACAGATTTTTGGTCATCTCACTCGAGCACAGATGCTCTCACTCGAGCACGAGTACGGACATCACTCGAGCACAAGAGAGAGTGAGACTGCGAGTGAGCACCCGAGAGCACACACACAGCTCTTCAAGCACAGGATCACTCGAGCACAGCCATTTGCACTCGAGCACACACCTCACACCCGCGAGTGAGAAGGCACACCCGAGCACCTTACTCGCGAGTGAGAACCCGAAAGCCCAACTCCCACCTGAAGCACAATCTCACTCGAGCATGACCCCCAGTGCTCGAGTGAGAAGGCTATGCTCGTGAGTGTCAGAGCACACTCGTGGTATCCACCAGCAAGTGAAGACCCGAAAGCAACCTCAACTCCAGACTCGCACCTTCACTCGAGCAGAACCATGCTCACTCGAGCATGTTCTTCGCTCACTCGAGCACAAGGCGATGCTCTCGAGCACAACCCATAAAACCCAGATAACTCGAAGCACAACAGGGAAAAACTTGCATATCACTCGAGCACGTTCTTCCTCTACTCGAGTGATGTGTATCAGAGACCAAAACGCAGCCAAAAACCAGAAACACCAGATGGTCAAATGCACTCCCAAATGGCTTCCCAAACTCTTCCCAATGCTCACACACACTAAGCACTAACTAGGGAACACCTTGGCAACTTTAAAAACACTCCAAGAACCAATTTGACCACAATCATTCACTAAGGTCTCTAAGATACAAAATGTCCAAATTCCCTTAACACATTTTTATCATTCCAAATTACATCAAATGTTCATATATCTCCAGACTAAATCATTTTCAATCATCAATCATAACGAACTTCGCATTTCCAGAAATAGGCATATTTAGGGCAAAATTCCAGATTTGACCAAACTTAGCCAAAAATCACAAACCACATACTAAAATGCTCTAAATGCCTACCTCTTCTCTTTGGCTCAATTCAGAACCTTGATTCCTCAACTTCCAATTGCGAATCAATGTCCCAATCAACACTATTCAAGACTCTACAACCACCACAATGTAGCTCTCAATGAGATGCATATCTTTAAAGAAGAGATTTAGGGCATTAGAGATGAATCAAAGCATCAAAATCTCACCTTTTCTTTTCCTTTCCTTCTAGGTCGCCGGAATCAATGGAGGAGAAAGAGATGAGAAGATGGAATGATGATGATTTCTCTTCCCTCACCAAGCATACAACCGAACAAGAGAGAGGAGAGAGAGAAAAAGTGGTATTTTGTCTTCTAGTGCTTCATCCAATAGCTCATACAAGGCCACAAGTCATCATCCACTCACTCCCTTATGAGCTCACCAAAATTACAACACATAGGATTCCGACCCATATGAAATGCATCTCAACCCTTGATCTTAAATACCACATGTATTTATTCCAAGATTTACATTACATTAATCATAATAGTGCTTAATTAAGATAATTACAATAATTATCAGTATCATTAGCCCTCATCACAAATCGGGATATTACAAAATCCTTCTCGGTGATAATGAATTAAATGCTTTGTTTGATTCGGGTGCAAGTCATTTGTTTATAGCTTATGACTGTGTAAAGCGCCTGGGATTGCATGTGCATAGACTACCATTTGATTTGGTCGTGTCAACGCCGATGGGTGTCAAGGCTGTGACGGCCGAAGCCTGTTTAAATTGTGTGATAGTTGTTGAGGGTCGTGAGTCTTCAATATATTTAATCTGTTTGCCACTCCAACAATTGGAAGTTATTTTGGGTTTTGACTGGTTGACAGCAAATGATGTTTTGCTTGATTGTGGTAATAAGATGATTACTTTCCGTAGTGCACAACGGGATAGCAATATAATGTAAATGCTAGTTTGAAATTGCTTTTAACGGCTAAAGCTGAGAGATATCTTGAGAAAGGATGTCAAGGGTATATGGTGTTTTTCTCCATTCAGGGAGAGTCAAGTGAAGCTATAGAGAGTATACCTGTGGTAAATGAATTCCCTGAGGTATTTCCAGACGATCTTAGTGGACTGCCTCCGGAAATGGAAGTGGAATTCCCAATTGAGATTGTGCCTGGAGCTGGTTCGATATCGAAAGCCCGATATCGTATGGCCCTGAATGAAATGGCGGAGTTGAAGAAGCAAATTGAAGAATTGCTTGAGAAAGGATTCATCAGACCCAGTGTATCACCGTGGGGAGCTCCAGTGTTATTTGTGAAAAAGAAAGATGGAAGCTTGAGGCTTTGTATTGATTATCGAGAACTTAACAAGGTAACTGTTAAGAATAAGTATCCACTCCCAAGGATTGATGACCTGTTAGATCAATTGTCTGGCTCGTGCGTATTCTCCAAAATTGATCTGAGGTCGGGATATCAACAGTTGCGTGTGAAGGCAGCGGACATCCCGTAGACTGCTTTCAGAACGAGATATGGGCACTATGAGTTCCTTGTGATGCCCTTTGGTTTGACGAATGTACCAGCGGTATTCATGGATTATATGAATCGCATCTTCCGAGAGTATCTTGACCAGTTCGTGGTTGTGTTTATCGATGACATCTTGATCTATTCCAAGAGTAGGGAGGATCATGAGCAACACCTGAGAATAGTGTTGAGAATTCTGCGAGAAAAGCAACTCTATGCCAAACTGAGCAAATGTGAGTTTTGGCTTACGGAAGTGAAGTTCCTTGGCCATGTGATCTCTCGAGACGGGGTATCGGTGGATCCCAGTAAGGTGGAAGCAGTACTTGATTGGAAAAGACCAGAAACTGTTTCTGAGATTCACAGCTTTCTGGGTCTTGCTGGTTATTACCGGAGGTTCATTCAGAACTTCTCACGTATTGCATTGCCGATGACCAAGCTCTCAAGGAAGGATAAACAATTTCTGTGGGATGAATGTTGTGAGCGGAGTTTCACTGAGCTGAAGGAGAGATTGACTACGGCACCAGTGTTGATTATACCTGATCCCAGTGAGGCTTACGTCGTGTACAGTGATGCGAGTAAGCAGGGGTTAGGGTGTGTCCTGATGCAGCAGGGACGTGTGGTGGCCTATGCCTCTCGACAGCTGAAATCGCATGAGATGAACTACCCCACTCATGATCTGGAGCTTGCGGCAATTGTGTTTGTATTGAAAATTTGGCGTCATTACCTGTACGGTGTGACTATGGAATTGTACTGCGACCACAAAAGTCTCAAATATCTGTATGATCAGAAAGAGTTGAACATGAGACAACGTCGGTGGATAGAGTTGCTGAAAGACTATAGCCTGGAGATCAAATACCATCCGGGTAAGGCTAATGTCGTCGCGGATGCTTTGAGTCGGAAGGCGATACTGGTGGAAACAATGATGATCCAGGAATGGGAACTGATAGAGGATTTTCGGGATTTAAATCTCTCGAAGGATATCCTATGTGCCAGTTATGGTGTGGTCCAAGGGGAGAATGACCTGAGGACGAAAATTGAAGAGGCTCAAATGCATGATGAGCAAGCCCAATCGATCCGAGCTATGATTGAGCGAGGAGAGACTCGGGATTATGACTTGTCGCCTAGTGGGTTGGTGCGCTACCAGAAGAGAATCTATGTACCACTGAAAGCTGAGTTGAGATTGAGAATTCTTGATGAGGCTCATAAGAGTCAGTATACTCTTCACCCCGGTATGACCAAGATGTACCACAACTTGAAGTCTATGTATTGGTGGCCAGGGTTGAAGAGTGATGTGAATAAGTACATGGCGCGGTGTCTTACCTGTCAAAAGGTGAAGATTGAGCACCAGAGACCACCAGGATTACTCCAGAGTCCAGAAATTCTAGAATGGAAGTGGGAGAGTGTAACCATAGATCTAGTGGTGGGTTTACCCAAGATCAAGAATTACGATGCGATCTGGGTGATTGTTGATCGACTCACGAAGTCTGCGCACTTCATACCTATCAACGCTAGCTATTCTCCTGATAGGCTGGCTGAGATTTATATCAAAGAGATTGTGAGGCTCCATGGTACACCGAAGAATATTATCTCCGATAGAGATCCTCGGTTTACTTTGAGATTCTGGAGGGCTCTGCACAAAGCTATGGGTACTCAATTGAGGTTTAGCACGGCTTACCATCCTCAGACAGATGGACAGTCAGAGAGGACTATCCAGACTTTAGAAGATATGCTGAGAGTGTGTGTCCTAGACTTCAAGGGAAAGTGGGACTACTATCTTCCATTAGCTGAGTTTGCTTATAACAACAGTTACCATGCGAGCATTCAAATGGCTCCGTATGAAGCACTGTATGGGAGAAAGTGCCAGTCACCATTGTGCTGGTTAGAGTTGTCTGAGAGGAAGTTGTACGGGTCGGATCTTGTTGACCAAACCGCTGAGCAGATCCGAGTTATCAGGAAGAGGCTCCTTACAGCACAGAGTCGTCAGAAGAGCTATGCTGATAAGAGGAGAAGACCTCTTGAGTTTGAAGTGGGGGATCATTTTTTCTTGAGAGTGTCTCCTGTCACGGGCATCGGGAGAGCAATCAAGCGGAAGAAGCTGAGTCCGAGATACATTGGTCCATTTGAGATTCTGGCACGAATCGGACCTGTAGCATATCGGATAGCCCTACCCCCGAGTTTGAGTAGATTGCATGATGTATTTCATGTCTCACAACTTAAGAAGTACCAACCAGACCCTGAGCATGTCATTGAGTATGAAGAAGTGGAATTGCAAGATAACTTCACTTATGCGGTAGAGCCAGAGAGAATCATCGATCGAGAAGAGCGGAGGCTCAGGCTTCGAAGCTTACCATTTGTGAAGGTGGTCTGGAAGGGAATGTCTCCAAGGGAAGCCACTTGGGAGGCGAAAGCAGACATGAAGAAAAGATTTCCTGATTTTATGCCCCATGATGTGTATCAAATTTCGAGGGCGAAATTTATTAAACGGGGGGAGAATTGTAATATTCCAATTTTTGATTAAGGGATAATCATGATTATTATGGATAATTATGAATGTAATTGGAATTATTATGTGTTTTATGATAATATTAATTAATATGTCATAATTAGTGAAAAATTGGAAGAATGGAATTAATGTAATATGAATTTGGTGTGCATGTGTGTGGTATTTAAAACCAAGGGTTGAGATTCATTGTGCATGGGTCGGAAGCCAGTGTATTTAGCTTGTGTGAGCTCATTGTGGGAATGAATGAGATGCTGACAAGTGGCATTGTGGGAGTTGTTGGATGAAGTCACAAGAAGACAAAAGTTTACTTTTTCCTCTCTTCTCTCTCTCCTATTCGGTGGAACCATCGAGGGAGTATGTCCTCATTTCATCTCATCATTTTCTCTCTCTTTTCTCTCTCTATTTCGCTGAAGCAAGGGAGAAAGGAAAAAGGAAAAGCTTGATCTTTGGGTAAGTAAATGCCCTCCATTGCTCAAGTTCCTTTCATAAATGTTGATCCTTGAGTGATGGGCTTCATTTTGATGTGAATAGTTTGGGCATTTGATGCTGATTTGTGCCACACGAAAATCTGATTGTTGGTGAATCAAGAACTCTCTTTGGAGAAGTTGATAAGGTGAGTAAAACCAATCTATCTATCTATGTTTCGTACCATTTGAAGTAGTTTATAAATTCTGGAAATTTTGGCTTGAATCCGAAAATTGGATGCCACTGTTCATTTGGTATGTTTTTGGCATGAGAATGGTGTTTTGGAATGAGTTTAGGATAGATAGATTGATTGGTAATTGAAATGTGAAGTTTGGTTAAGATTGGTGTTTTGATGAAATTGTTGCCCAGAACCGAAAGCTTGATAATAGAGTAGGATTATGATGATTCTGAGGATTCCATTGAGTTTATTGGGTGTTTTTGTGTGGGAATGGCTTTGGGTTAAGTTTTATATCCATAGGAATCAATTGGGCAAAGGTTAAGGAGAGTGCCTCTGTTTCTGCGTTTTCTGCTATCTGGTAGATTCACTCGAGCATAAATGGGTCTGCTCGAGTGAAGGATGAATATCACCCGAGCAGAAATGGGTCTGCTCGAGTGAGGGATGAATGTCACCTGAGCAGGGATGAACTCTGCTCGAGTGCGGTAGTGCAATTATCGGTTCTTGCTCTCTGTGTTCTTATTGCACTCCCTGGGTCATAGCAAGCATAGCCTCACTCGCGAGTGAGGGATGAACATCACTCGAGTGACCCTCCTTATGCTTGAGTGATGAGTGTATTTGACACCAAAGGACTTGCTTCTCGGGTTGTCACTCGCGAGTAGGTGCACGGGTATGCCTTCTCACTCGTGGGTATGGGCATCGTGCTCGAGTGAGCCGTGTGTGCTCGAGTGCAGTGAGCCATTTGGGCTGCTGCCATTTCTCTTGTGCTCTCGGGCATGTGCTTTTTGTCTTCACTTCCTTGTGCTTGAGGTGAATTCCGTACTTGTGCTCGAGTGAGGATTTTGTGCTCGAGTGATCCGTTTCCTTGGAAGGTGTTGTGCTCTCGGGCAAGTGCTTTCTGCTCTCACTCTCTTGTGCCCGAGTGATGTCCGTACCATCACTCGAGTGAAGCCGCTTTCACTCGAGTGTCCGTACATCAACACTCGAGCATGGTCATCTCTGCTCGAGTGAAATAGTGTAAACTCTCAGTTTTGTGCTTCTAAAAGGGGATCTTTGGGATAGTTCTTCCAACCCTTTAGGAGTTTCATTAGGGGTATTTAATGACTCCAAAAGAGCAATAATGATAACCAATTAAGCATTGTAAAGTGAATTAAGTCTTGGAATAGAGAATAACTCTTCGTCCCTAATTGTGAAAATAGGATTTGATATTTGCCTTCCTCGGGAGAGACCGGCGCTAGGACACGCCCGGAAGAACTCAGGTAGTGACTTTTCTCTCATATCTTGTATGATGTTTTGGCATGCATAACTTATCGTTGAATTTGTGAAATGTGTGCCATGGTCCATTACAGTGTGAGCAGGTCAGCGTGAGCCGTGTAGGGACTGACAGTGGTCATCTCTAGGTCGGCCGTTGAACTGCCGTCGTAATCGACATGGATCTTTGTGAATCCGACCCGTGGGGCGGCGTTTGTGAAACTAGCCGTGGGCTATGTATATCTTGCCTGTATGGCTTGCGTTATGAAATGCTTTATATGGATCCCAGCTGTGGTGAATTATACTGTGTTGATTGTTGTGTTGCAATATAGCGTGAGCAATTCAGCGTGAGCAATCGTAAGGGATGACATGTGTCATACTAACCATTGTCGTTGTAACTGCCGTTGTAGTTGCTTGTTGTTGATAATGATTTGCTTACATGCACTATTATTGTACATTATATGATTGATTTGTTACTACGGGGATTCCTTAGAATCTCACTCTCCCAAAATTAACCATTTTAGACAGGGCCGAAGGATCGAAAGACAAGCGGGCGATGAAGAGTAGTTAGAGCTTCTGTGTAGGAGTATATTTTGGAATTAATGGTTATCATTGTATATTTTGGAATTGTATATAGTAGATTTTGTGTAATCCCCAAGAAAAAAGGTATGAATTGTAGGCTTTGTGCCTTGTGTAAATCCCTTTTTATTAATGAATGGAACCCGAGTGTGTCGGGAATTTACTTTGCACTCTGATATGTATGAATGAAACAACCGATACAGGCCATTTAAGTGTTAAAGATGAATATGAGACTGCTATGATAAGGTTTTGTAAAGGTTTTTTAAAACCCTGATTTTGGGAAGATTTATCTGTTTAAGTCCCAAAATCAACTACAGTCTCTAATTCCACGTTAATTACGTTTTTACGAACTAATCTCGGCCTAAGATGGGAAGGGGGTTACACTTTAGGTGGCTACTAGAGGCCTAAACATATGCCTAAAGGGTTGGAAGAAACTACCCCAAAGACTCCTTTTTGGAAGGCACAACATTGGTTTCTGGCAGACTCACTCAAGCACAACATCTCTCACTAGAGGATTGGTACGGACAGCACTCGAGCATAAGAGAATGAGAGACAGCGAGTGAACACCTGAGAGCACAAAGAAGCTTTCAGGAATAGGATCACTTGAGCACATCCATATGCACTTGAGTGAACACCACATGCCCGTGAGTGAGAAGGCACACTCGTGCACCTTACTCGCGAGTGACAACCCGAGAGCAACCCCTACTCTGGGCTTACACCATCACTCGAGCAGACCCAAGCTCACTCGGCCATGATCTTCCCTCACTCGAGAACGAATAAGTACACTTGAGATTCCTTCAAAGAACCCCAACTATCACTCAAGCAGAAAAGGGAAAATACTCACATCACTCAAGCATGATCATCCCGTGCTCGAGTGTTATGCATCAGAGACCAAAAACGCAGATCATATCAGCTAACACCAGACGGTCAATTTCACTCCCAAATGGTTCCCAAACTCTACCAAAATATCACACACACTTGGCACTAACTAGGGAACACATTGGCCACTTCAAAAACACTCCAAAACCAATTTGACCACAATCATGCTCCTAGGTCTCTATCACAAAAAACATCCAATTTCCCTTAACACATTTCCAACATTCCAAACTAAATCAAATGCTCATATATTTCCACAATAAATCATTTCCAATCATCAATCACAATGAACTTCATATATCCACAAATAGGCATAACTAGGGCAATTTTCCAGATTTTTCTAAACTTATCCAAAAATCATCATAAATACATCATAAAGAACTACATGCTTACCTCTTCACTTTGCCAAATCTAGAATCTTGATTCTCAAACTTCCAAATTCGCCCAACTCACAAATCACTACTTTTCAAGATTCTACAACCACCACAATGGAGCTCTCAATGAGATACATAACATTAGAGAATAGGATTTGAGCAAAAGAGGATCATTTCTTACCAAAGATCAAAGCTTTTCTCTCTCTCTCCAAGCTTAAGGTCACCAAAAATGGAGGAATGGGAGAGAGAATATGATAGATGAAAGAGATGATGATGCAATGTCTCTTCCCTTCTCTAGCACACAACCAAACAAGAGAGAGGAGGGAGAGAGAAAAGTGCTATTTTGTCTTCATGTGCCTCATCCAAAGGTCTTCACTATGCCACATGTCACCATCTCATCCACTTCCACTATGAGCTCACATAGACACAAAGCATAGGATTCCGACCCATATCCAAGGAATCTCAACCCTTGATCTTAAATACCACACATATTTATTCCAAAATTCACATTACATTAATCCCAATAGTGCTTAATTTCACTAATTACAATAATTATCAGAGCCATTAGCCCTAATCACAAATCAGGATATTACATGAGGTGCCAAGAACCCACTAAATCTTGGAAGTTATAGTGAAACTCTCAGAGAAGCTCTGAGGACTGGACGTAGGTCAAAGTGGTTGTGGCCGAACCAGTATAACTCTCGGTGTACACTTCGGTGATATTTCTCCTTACTCTTTATTGCTTTATATTCACCGTCAAGTTTTTATATTTGCAACGAAATTTTAGTATCACCCAATTCACCCCCCTCTTGGGTGAAACGCTTGCTCTAACATTTGGTATCAGATAGTAGGTCTTCTTGTTAAGGCTTAACAACCTAAGAAGGATCCAATGACAAGCATGGGTGAAGGAATTCTTTCCGACGGAGTATCCATCACTTGACCTCCAGGTTTTAGTGTAAACTGTCAACCTACAAAGATTGTAGATTCTCAGAAAATTCCCAAGACACCAGTGGAATATGATGAGAATGACAAGAAACTTATCACTCTCAATAGCAAGGCAATTCTGATGTTACAAAGTGCTTTGAGTCAAAGTGAATATTTCAGAATTTGCACACTTCCAACAGCAAAGGAAATGTGGGAAGCTCTGGAAATAGCTCATGAAGGAACTTCGGGAATAAAGGAGAATCGGATCAACACCTTGGTCACTGAATTTGATCTACTTCGAATGAAATCAGGTGAGTCAATATTTAAATTCGAACTTAGATATACTCATCTTATTAATCAACTTTCAGCACTTGGGAAAATCTATGATCAACATGCCCAAGTACGAAAGATTTTGAATATTCTTTCTAAAGAATGGGAGGCCAAAGTTACTGCGATAGAAGAAGAAAAAGGAGAATCAATGAGATCAATTGCTTCTCTATTTTAAAGCCTTTCTGAATATGAAAGCAAACTAAAGTTCAAACGGGAACTAGATGACATCGGTGACAAGAGAAAGAAAGGTCTAGCACTAAAAGCAAAAGAAGAAAATCAAGATGAGGATGAGGATTTTGACAATGATGAAATGGGCCTAATCATAAAATGATTCAGAAAGTTCTACAAGAAAGGTCAAGGATTCAAACACTTTCAGAAAGGAGGAACTAGCAGCAAAGTTCATATCATTTGCTATGAATTTGGAAAACCAGGACATATCAAATCAGAATGTCCAGAACTGAATCAAAAGAGCAAAGAAAAGAGAAAAGGCAAATTGTTTAACAAAAAGAAGGCCTTTGTATCTGCTATATGGGGTGATAGTTCCTCTGACGAAGAAAGTGATGAAGAAGAAGTAACCAACATATGGCTCGTTGCTCAAGAAGAAACCGACAAAGAGGTAAATGATTCTGATCCTACCTATGATGAATTACTTTCTGAATATAATGCTTTACATTCTGAATTCATCAAAGTAGTTAAAGAATTAGTTGTTTTCAAAAAGAAAAACAAAGCTCTTGAAATCGAACTTAAAGAAAGTTCAGAAAAGGATTGTGAAAATTGTTCTTCTTTGAAAAAGAAAAACATTGATCTTATAAAAACTCTTGAAAAATTTACACAAGGAAGTGAGATGCTAAATATTATTTTAAAAGCTCAACGATTTATAAATGACCGATCTGGTATTGGATATGATCTAAAATCAGATAGAAGGAAAGGTAGAAAGAAAGCATGAGGTAAGTCATATTTGAATTATTTCCAGCATTCTGTGCATACATCAAATCCTTTTGCATTTTGTAATTACTGTAATAGAAAAGACCATTAGACTTCTTCATACATTCATAAGAAGAAAGGAAGGATAGGAACCTACAAATGGGTACCTAAAGGATCATATGTTTCCAAAATTTCCTGTACTAACCCAAAAGGACCCAAAAAGAAGTGGGTACCTAAGAATTAATTGTATTTAATTGCAGATGTGTCTCAAAGCATCCAAAAACAACAAATGGTACATAGACAGTGGATGCTCTAGACATATGATCGGTGATTTCGAAAGTTTTACCAAATTACAACCTAAAGAAGGTGGAAAGGTAAAATTTGGAGGAAATCAAACCGGAAGATAGCAGGAATTGGTGAAATCAAAAATGATAAAGGCATACAAGTCAAAGACGTATACTATGTCGAAGGATTATGCCATAACTTACTGAGTATAAGTCAAAGTGCAGACAAAAACAACTGGGTAATATTTGACTCAGAGGAATGTCTAATTATCAACAATAATGACTTACTACTTGATAAGAAGAATATCAAGGCTTAGCTCAGAGCAAAAAGGGAAGGTAATTGTTATACTCTAGATATTAGTAGAAATGAATCTGAAACTGTTTTTTGAGTAATGCCGATGAAAGTTGGCTATGGCATAAGAGATTGGCTCATGTCAATATGCATCAATTAGACAAACTACTCAAAAAGGATTTAGTTCTTGGATTACCCAAAGTAACTTTCAAAAATGACTTGATTTGTGACGCTTGTCAAAAAGGTAAACAAACTAAATCATCTTTCAAATTGAAAAATGAAATTTCAACAAATAGACGACTACAATTATTGTATATGGATTTAGTTGGCCTAGCAAGAGTAAAGAGTCTTGGTGGCAACTTATATTCATTAGTCATTGTTGATGATTTCTCCAGATTTACATGGGTTATTTTTCTATCATCAAAAGATGAAACCTTTGAAGAATTTATTGTCTTTGCCAAGAAAGTGCAAAATGAGAAAGGTATGTCCATTACAGGTATTAGGACCGATCATGGTGGAGAATTTGAAAATCAAGCCTCTGAAGAATATTGTGATACTAATGGCATTGATCACAATTTCTCTGCTCTAAGGACACCTCAACAAAATGGAGTTGTGGAACGTAAGAATAGAGTACTTACTGAAATGGCTAGAGCAATGTTAAATGAAAAGAACGTGTCTCAAGTGTTTTGGGCTGATGCTATGAGTACAACATGATATATTTCAAATAGAGCCTATATTAGAACAAAACTTGGAAAGACACTATACGAGCTATACAAAGGAAGGAAGCCAAACATTGCTCATCTACACATCTTCGGTTATTAGTGTTTCATTCATAATAATGGTAAAAATAACTTAGGAAAATTTGATTCTAAAACTGATGAAGGAATTTTCCTAGGGTATTCTAACCGAAGTAAAGCATATAGAGTTTTCAATAAAAGAACATGTGTTGTTGAAGAATCAATTCATATTGTATTTGATGAATTTGAATCCTCTGACAAAACCATTGATGAAGAACAGGAAATTGTTTTAAATCAAGAAAATGGTCAATCTATTTCTAAATCTCTTATTCCAGAAGTTGATGAAACCAAGGAAGATAAGCAATCACTAGGACAACCTAGAGCCTGGAAATACAATAAAAGTCATCCTTTAGATCAAGTCATAGGAGATGTGAATGAAGGGATCAAAACTAGAAACAGAATTTTCAATGAATTAAGTTTTTCTGCATTCATTTATGAGATTGAACCTTCTAACATTGATGAAGCCCTAACAGACAATGATTGGGTTATAGCAATGCAAGAAGAACTAAATCAATTTGAAAGAAATCAAGTTTGGGATTTGGTATCCCGACCTAAGGATCATCCGATCATTAGTACTAAATGGGTATTCAAGAACAAACTCGATGAATCTACAATTATTGTCAGAAACAAGGCAAGATTGGTGGCCAAAGGCTATAATCAGGAAGAAGGGATTGATTATGAGGAAACGTATGCTCCAGTGGCTAGATTGGAAGCTATACGCGTACTTTTAGCCTTTACATGCATCAAAAGATTCAAACTCTATCAAATAGATGTGAAGAGTGCATTTCTAAATGGCTACATTATGGAAGAAGTATATGTAGAACAACCTCCAGGTTTTGAAGATGTAACTAAACCTGACTATGTTTTCAAACTCAAAAAGGTTTTATATGGTTTAAAACAAGCTCCTAGAGCATGGTATGAAAGGCTCAGTAAATTTCTTATTGATCAAGGTTTTGTACGGGGAAAATTTGATACAACACTTTTTATAAAATGAAAATGTGATGATATTTTAATTGTTCAAATATATGTTGATGACATTGTTTTCGGTGCTACTAATGAATCTCTGTGTAAGGAATTTTCTGAGATAATGCAAGGAGAGTTTGAGATGTCAATGATGGGAGAATTAAATTTCTTTCTTGGTTTGCAAATCAAACAAAGAAAGATTGGAATCTTCATATCTCAAACAAAGTATTTGAAAGAGTTGTTGAAGAAGTATGGAATGAATGAAGCAAATGGAACGGACACACCTATGAGCTCAACTACATTGCTTGATGCTGATGTCAAAGGGAAAGACTACAACATCACAAAATACAGAGGAATGATTGGATCATTACTCTATCTCACAGCAAGCAGATCAAACATCTAATTTAGTGTTGGCATATATGCAAGATATCAATCAGCACCAAAGGAATCACATGCCGAAACTGTCAAACGAATCTTTAGATACCTTGCTGACACACCAGAATTGGGTTTGTGGTATCCTAAAGGAAGAAGTGAATATCTAGTTGCATATTCAGATTCTGATCATGGAGGATACAAGACAGACAGAAAGAGCACCAACGAACAAGGACAATTTCTTGGAGGATCTCTTGTATCATGGTTCAGCAAGAAACAAAATACAGTGTCTCTTTCATCAACAGAAGCCGAATATGTTGCAGTCTCAAGTTGTTGTGCACAAGTGATATGGTTAAAACAACAACTACAAGATCTTGGTATTTATCTCAAAGAAATACCAATCTATTGTGACAATACGAGTAGATAAGCTTGGCAAAGAATCCAGTGCAACATTCTAGAACCAAGCATATCGATGTTAGACATCACTTCATCAGAGATCATGTCCAAAAGAAAGATGTGAAAGTGATATTCATTCCTACTCATCTTCAACTAGCTGATATCTTCACTAAATCCCTTGCAAAAGATCAATTTCTATACTTTAGAAGAGAATTGGGAATGGTAAATCCCAATGAATTGTAAGTTATTTCAGTCTCTTATAATGTTAGATATTTGGTAATGTTTTGATGATTACTAATTTAAGCATCGGAGTATGTAGAAACTTGTTTTGCAGGAAGATTGAAACTCTGTTTTGAGAAATAAAAATAGAGGTTATCAGAGGACATCTTTACTGGAGTACCAACTTCAAGTAATGACTGACAGTGAAGCATTACCTGAGGAACAACTTGAAGTAAAAGAGCACTTTACTCGAGTAACTGCTTGAGTAATGGTCTCCCAAAACTGGAAGTAACGTATCAAGTTACCTGAAATTTAAATCAAACGGTTTAGTTGGTGAGAAATGAACAGTCAAAAGTAGAAAAGACATGTTATCCGAAGGAAGCCTCGAGTAAACTTGAAGGTTACTCGAGTAAGGCCTCGAGTAACTGCAAGTCCAGATCACAAATTTGATGAGAATCGACTCAAATCTGTTCTAAAATGGCTATAAAATGATCAAGGGAACATACATGGATAATTACAATATTATTCATGCTAGGTACGTAATTTAAATGAATTATTTTGGAAATTTTCTGTATGATCACTCGAGTAGGGACTCGATTAAACATGATATTTACTCAAGTAAGGCCTCGAGTAAAGTCAGGTTTTAGGTCTTTATCTGTCGCAAACTCAGTCATTTCCACAAAATCTCCTCGAGTAAATCACTTTGTCCTCTCACAAACTTTTCACAATCTCTTCCCTACACTATTTCCATCAAAACCCATCAATTTTTAGCCCTAGAAACCTCCTATTCTGTTCAGATTCTTCTTGCCCTATATCGCGTCTTACACTCTGTTTTCTGGTTTTTTCAAGGTTTTCACTGAATCAAAATGGTTAGAACCAAAAACCTTACTCCCACAGATTCTTCTGGATCCCCACAACTCTCTGATCCTCTTTCTTCTCCTCCCAGAAAGAGATGAAAACTCATACCTAGGTCAAAAGCAAAAATCCAACTCAAACCTCAACCTCAACTGAAACCAAAAGAGAAAGGAGTTGTTATCAAAGAGCCAGTGGTTACAAGGGCTCAATCTAAGAAGAGCACCTCTACTGGGAGAGGCAAAAGTGCCAAATCTCCTTCTCTTCTAATTTATGATTCCTCCACTCCCTCTTTCACACCAAAACCTTCCAAAAAGCCCAAATATGATGTGAATGTGGCTAAGGCAATGGCTGGCATTCTTGATCAACTTGAGAAGGGGCAATCATCCAAGAAATCAGTACTGCCAGAAGATGAGATCACCAAACCTCCAAAGGGGTTTAATGTCAACAAGCTAGAGGATTCCCAGAAGTACCTCACTCAATGCTCAAGGAGAAAAGTCTATAAGACTCACTAAGTGGACCTCAAAGTACTTCAGGAGGTATTGAAGTACAATCTTAGTCCCTTTCTGGAACTTTTTATGCCTTGGTTATCTATTGAGCTTCCTTTTTGCACCAAAGTAGTCACACACTTTTACTGCAATCTTGAGATTCTAGATGAACCAAATAGGACTTCAACTGAGGAAGAAATGACTACTATTGTTAGAGGCCAAAAGATACTTATCTCACCTTCTAGGATCAATCTGTGGTTAGGAATAGAGAACCCACCAGATGACATTTACTCCAAACTTGATTCAAACCAAATTTTCTCTGTTTTTAAACCTGGTGAGCTTATAGGCCCTTTGAACTTCAAACCTAGTGACATGTGCGATCATCACAGGGTTCTATGGTATATATACTCTAGATCCCTTGTGAACAAGGCCAACAATTATACCCACTTTTCTGATAGGGACTATAGATGGGTTGCTTCCTTACTCCTGAAGGAACAAAAGGATTTGGGGGAGTACATATTTTCTGAGATGAAGAGGTACAGAGTAGATGGGAAAGCTACTATGCCTATGCCATATCCTCATATTGTTTCACTCATTCTGAAGGAAAATAAGATATAGTACTTGGAAAGCAAAGAGCATATTGAGAGAGTTACTCCAGTTGGGAGAAATCAAACTGGCAAGCTCAACATTGAAATTCCTCTCTAAGATGAGTAAAATGGATGACACTCAGTCTTCGGCTCCAGCTGCCACTACCTGTACACCCTCTTTCCTTAATGCTACATGTAACCCCCTGCCGTAATTAATATTCAGATTACGCAATAAAGTGAAATGAGACCAATAAGAAAGAAAACTATTTCAAAATCCCATCATCATGATAGGTTTTTCACAAATAACTTTCGAAATATAATATACCTGGTCTCAAATTTAAATCTCGAATACAATTACTATGCGAAGATAAATCACATTTATATATCAGAGTACACAATATAATAATCCCGACAATCCCGGTTTCCATATATTAACTCAAGCTTTATAGGGCATATTTGCCCATACAAGCCCTCATATGGGGATTACACAACAAATCTCAATACAAATAATCATAACCTCATCCACTTATATTCATCCAAATAACCAAATACAATTATCCAAATATACATCCCAACTAAGATAACCAATTACCAACTTCAATCCCGAAGGAGTCTTCATCGCCCTTAGCTGCTCGCTATATCCTTGATCTACTACCCTGTCTGAAGGTTAGTAGGGGAGGGTGAGATTCTAGAGAATCTCAGTAGGAAAACAATATCAATATGCATGTACGATAAATGTTTAATGCATGACATGCTTGCATCACATAACTATCATGATGACGAATCTGTAAGCTCAATGCTTCTAACAATATACTAATGGCCATAGCATAAATTGAAACATAACTTCAATAACACATAACCATGCAAAGCTAAGACATGCATCAACACATTAACACATGTATCAAATACAAGCAGATGAGATATGTTCCCTACCCACTTTCCACGTAAGCTCCAGCTTCGCTTACTCGTGATCAGAATGAATACCGAACCACGATCAGGGCAAATATCAACCCTATAACCAAAGCAAGGACATAGGGTTAAATCCCTTTTCCAATTCTTTAACTCTAAAACACTTAAGTTGGTATCATTCACGACCTTTAGGTGGCTAATCAAAGCCCAAACACATGCCTAAAGGCTTGGGAAACACTATACCAAGAACCACCTTTAAAAGTGTAAAATACTGATTTTTGGGGGTGGGCCGCGGCCCAAAATCCACTGGCTGCGGCCCAAAACTGCCCAGAAATGCTCAGAAACATTTGGGCTGCAGCCCAGAATCCACGGGCTATGGCCCAAAACTGCTCAGAAACGCTCAGAAACATTGGGGCTGCGGCCCAGAATCCACAGGCAGCGGCCAAGAAAATCCAGTTTCTTGGCTGAACTTCCAAAAATCATAACTAATTCCAAAAAAATCGAAATGAGGTGATCCCAAAGCCAAATGAAAGCTATTCAAGTCCTCTACACAGGAAAAATATTGGCCTTTACTAGAAACCACCATACAAATACAGAATTCCCAAAAATTTAAGACTGTCCCAAAACAGAATCCATTTTCGACCTCAAACTTTGGACAGCTATAACTCCCAGTTCCCAAAACGAAATGGCACAAATTATATGTCCATTTTGAAGCTTGGGATGTGAAATTTAAGACTGGAAAGTTTCATAATTTGTTAACATCATTTGTCCATTGAAAACGGCAACACAAACAGACTGCCCAGACAGAACTTCCAATTGACAGTTTTTCAAGTTTTGCACAATGATTCCAATGGTTCCCAAATTCACATCAAATACCATTTCCACATAAATTTGTACAAGGAATCCATTAGAAACACCAAATCAATCAAATTCACATTACATTGACATGTTTCCACAAGATTCACAACATGTCAACACAAATCACAATTCAAACCCAACATTACAACTCTTCCAATTCAAGTTCCCAAATCAATTCCAATGACCAAATACCACAACATGGCACCATTTCCAACATAAAACACAACCCAATTCATCCAATCAAAAATCACATGAAAATCAGGGCAAAATTCAAAATTTACTAGGCTTAACCAATAATCACAAAACTTAGGTCAAAATGCTTCAAATACTCACCTCTTCCTCTTTCCCAAACCAATTCTTTGATTCTTCATCTTTCCAAATTTCCTCAAGCCATCAAACACCACCAATCAAGAATCTAAAACCATAGAGATGAAGCTCTCATCACTATGAACAACATTAATGAAGAGTGTTTGAACATTAGAGGACAAGAACAAGGCCAAAACATCACCTTTCTCTTTTCTCTTTCCTTCTCTATTTGGGACGCCATGGAGTCTTGAGAGAGAGAGGGAGTGAAGATGAAGATGATGAAGAGAGAATCATATTTTCCCCTTTTTCTCATGTGTTAACCGACTATGAAAGAGAGAGGGAAGAGTTTGAATGTTGACCAAGATCCAAGGGTTCCCATCTTGCCACTTGTCATGATCTTGCAACATCCTCCATGAGCTCACATGCACACACATACATATGATTCCACCACTTGATCTAATACACAAATCAATCCTAACCATTGATCTTGAAGTTACCAATGAGTTTCCTTTTCGGTAACTGACCAATTGGTCGGTAACTTTATCGTTTTGCCCCTGATTACGGTAATTCTCATTGAATCACCACCAACACTTCCCATCTTTTCATTTAGCCACAATATACGCCTTCCCTCTATTTTAAGTCAATTTAGATGTTAATCAATAATTGAACTTAAATACAGGGTTTCAGTACTGCTCACAGCACTTACGAATCACATTCGAGTGCCAAATCACATCATATTCTCCGAAAGGGTTTATTTATCACTAATGACATCTATTTTTGGTGTCATTATCTCTTAATCACAATTTGGGATCTTGCTAAACCGGGGCTTAGCAATCCACTAATCTCAGGCTTATTCTCTAGTCTCAAGTCTCAAAATTTGGGGTATTACACTACATTCCAACACTTTATGGAGAATATGCTCAAGGGATTCCATGTAGACATTGCCAACACCAATGCTGAGCTAATAACTCACATGAACCACAAGTTGGGTGAGCTGGTTGAGAGGATGGATAAGAGGCACGAAGAGTTGCTAACTGAGCAACGTGCTTAGGGTGAGACCTTGAAGTTGATTCTGGCAAGATTGGACTCTTTGGGTCCTGGACCTTCTGCTGGTCCATCATCTTCTGCATGAGACTTTTTCATCTCCAGAGCATATACCACCACCTCCAGAGAACATCCCATTTGACCTTCATCACACTGAGGTTGAGCCACTTATCCCTCTAGTCTCTAGTTCACTTGAGTCAAGACCCAAAGATATCCTATGCTCAGTGGATAACCCTGAAACCAATGAGACCATCCATATCATCATTGAGGATTCACCACCCAAACCTCAGCCTGAACCTTCTCCTAAGTCTATTCCATCTCCTACCTATACAGAGGAAATATCTCCCCCATCCTCTGATCATCATACTCCAGGTGCTACTGAAGAGGTTGAGACCACCACTATGATTGTCTATCAGCCCTCTCCTGTTCCTCCAAGAGAAGACATTCACATCCCTCCACTAAATCTTCCTGAACCAGAATCTTCCAGTTCCTCATCTTTTGATTCTTCTGGTTCAGATGAGTCTTTTGTTCTTCCTGTAAAACCTATTTCTATGGTCAAGCCTTCTGATCCTCCTCTTGATTGATGAAGACAAAAAGGGGGAGAAGAACTGGAGTGATTTTGTGGAGTTTGAGTTTCTTTTTCATTTTGGGTATATGGGTGTACATTGGGATTTAGGGAGCTTTTCAATTTATAACTTTTCATCTTGTAATGCAATTTTTAAGTTCAATGCAAGCTTCCTTAAGTTATGATTTCATTTCAAGTCCATTTAAGCTTTTAAATTATAATACATTGTGGGACCAATGAGTTTATTATGTATGCAAGGTAAACATGTTATGATTTCAACCTTTTCCAAAACACTTTGAATTTAAACTTAACAAGGTTTTCAAAATTATCATTGAATTCAAGAAGTGTTTATTTGAGAACTTAATTTCAAAAATCTTGTTCAAAATCACCTAGTTTTGTTATCATCAAAAAGGGGGAGAATGTTAGATCTCTCATGTTTTGATGATAACAAAGGATGGTATGAAAAAGATTTGATAAACAAATAAGTTTGAACAAAGTAATAATAGGGCAAATCATTACTTGAAGTAAGCATTGGAGTAATGAAGAAAGGTCAAGAGAAAAAGCTGAGAAACTTCATCACTGGCAAGTTTTCTAAAGGGTTACTCAAGTAAGTACTCGAGTAATGAGACAAAAACTTGAAGTAACTAGGTCAACCTTCAAGTAACCTGCCAATGTTACTTGAGTAAGTACTCGAGTAATAAGGTAAATGATTTCTAGTTGCTCTTGGCCTGCCAACGTTACTCGAGTAGCTACTCAAATAACCAGGTAAATTACTTGGAGTTGCTCTCGGCCTGCCAATGTTACTCGAGTAAGTACTCGAGTAACCATGTAAAAACTTCCAGTTACTTTCGGGCTGCCAATGTTACTCGAGTTTGTACTCGAGTTACTTTGCTTCAAGAAATATGTTGCTCTCAGCATTTTCAACCCTGCCAATGTTACTCGAGGCGCTACTCGAGTAACTCACTGTGGTAAGCAAAACCTGAAGGTAATACTCGAATAACATGATATGCTTTTATCACACTTTACTCGAGGCACTACTCAATTATGCAGGTATTTAATCACTTATTTAAACTAGATTACTCGAGTAAGAAATCGAGTAATATGCAGAGTTATTTACACAGAACTTCAAGTCGCTACCCAAGTAAGCAATGCAGAAAATTTATGTTTACTCGAGTAAGTACTCGAGTGCTCTCGGCCTTGTAATCCTGCCAACATTAGTGGAGTGAAGCATCGAGTAACCTAAAGTTTATTTGAAAGTTACTCGAGTTGCTACTCGAGTAACTTATGAAGTAAAGTGTGCCATACTCGAGTAAGTGCCTGAGTAAATAGGTATTTCCAAAGGTTTGACATTGTGCTTACCCATGCACTACCCGAGTAATATAATGTTCATTTGTTAAGTTGCAGTTTGTCAATACTTTCACGATGATACTCGAGTAAGTACTCGAGTAAACTTAATGAATACTCGAGTAACTACTCGAGTATGCAAGTTCAGAAATTCAGAAATCATTCCAACATTCATTGATTTGTTTCCAAGTGATTAACCTTTCATTGTATTAGTATTCTTAGCATATCCACAGATAAACAATGAAGAACTCTTACCAAATAAGGAAAGTCAAATGCAACGTTCAAATGCCACCTACCACCATCTACCGTAAACGTATATTTTTCAAATACTAGAAAAGTCAACAGTGGCTGCGCACGCTCTAACGGGCATGAAGAAATATGTTCCAACAATCATTACCAACGCATATATATATATATATATGAGAACATCCAAACAGAGATAGAACAACAAGAACACACACACACGAACGCATTACCAAGTTCATTACTCTGTTTTACATTATACTTGTAATTCTATGCTTCAGTGATTCTTATTCACTCTGTGAGAGAGATATTTCATTCAAACTCAATATTTGTTATTGAGGTAACTTAAGGTTGTGGAACCTTAAGTTGGGATTGGATTACAACTTGTAAGGGGGAGCGAGTGTCCAGGCGAAGGAACTTGCTTGTACTGAGGTGCCAAGAACCCATTAAATCTTGGAAGTTATAGTGAAACTCTCAGAGAAGCTCTGAGGACTGGACGTAGGTCAAAGTGGTTGTGGCCGAACTAGTATAACTCTTGGTGTACACTTCGGTGATATTTCTCCTTACTCTTTATTGCTTTATATTCACCGTCAAGTTTTTATATTTGCAACGAAATTTTAGTATCACCCAATTCACCCCCCCTTTTGGGTGAAACGCTTGCTCTAACAGTAATATGCTAGTGATGTACAAAATATGATTACTCGAGTAGTCACTTGAGTGATCTTGTTTGTTTTGAAAACGAATTACTAGGAATGTCATTGTGGTGATTTGGTGGTGATGAGAATTACAGAATTACTAGAGTGGTCACTCAAGTGATTTTGTTTCTTATGAAGTTAAAAGAAATAGATCACCAAATACCATCACTGTAGTGTTCTGGTAGCGATGCACTTTTTACATATCACTCGAGTGATCTTACACTTAGAAAATTTTCAAGTAATTAGTACATTACCAAGATCATCATGGTCTTCTAATAGTGATGCTCTTTTTCACACATCATTTGAGTAGTCACTCGAGTGATCTTAACTTCAAAATATTTTTAGTAAACTAATCATTAGGACAGATCATTGTGGTAATGTGATGGTGATGAAAATTGAACATATCATTCGAGTGGTCATTTGAGTGATCTTCTCTTTGAAAACTTTTCACAAAACTAATCATTGCAATGGAGCCCCGTAGTGATATGATGCTGATGACAAATTAAACCATCACTTGAGTGATCTTCCCTTTAAAAAATCTTTGCAAAACATATCACTAGATGAGTTACCATGGTGGCATGATAGTGAAGGCAACTTCTCTAACATTACTCAAGTAGTCACTCAAGTTATATGAGTTTTATTCATTAACATCACTTGAGTGGTCACTTGAGTAGTCTATGTTTTACCCTTTTAGTGGTTACTACAGTGATGAGTTACTTTCCAAAATACATCACTTGAGTCGTCACTTGAGTAATCATCTATACTTTATAGGTAATGACTTTGTATGCCCTAAAATGTTTTTCTTATCATTGTAACCTTTTATAAAGCCTTTATAACTCTTTCTTAAGCTTTGTTATCATCAAAGCATAAGCTCTAACATTCTCCCCTTTTTTATGATGACAAAACTTATCTTGAGTCAGTTTTTGAAAATAAATTTGCAAATCTTGTCTGAACCAAAATTGTAAGTGATATTTATTCAAATTATTTTGATAGTCATAGAATTAGCAACAATGAGAGAAGAGCCATGAAAGATCAGTTTGTTGTAAATATATATATATATATATATGCATCTTAAAAACATGTTCAACTAGACATTAAAGGAATTTAACCGGAACATGTGTAACCCCCTTCTCATCCATAGGCCAAGATTAAGTTCATAAATGTGTAATTATGTGGAATTAGAGACCGTACGATGATTTGGGACTTATTAACATTCCTTTTCTCCCCCAAAACATGGTTTTCAAAAACTTTTCTAAAACCTGTTCAACAACGGTCTCATATTCACATTTTAAATACAAAAATGGCCTGTACAGTACGATTTCATTCATAAATATAAGAGTACAATGTAAATTTCCGACACACTCGGGTTCTATTAATCAGTTAAGGGTCTACAGGGCACAAATGCTTATAATCAGTTTTCTAATATAGGGGATTACACAAATCAATCCAATATCTCCAATATATACATGTAATTCCCAACAAAATAACCAAATGATTTCTACATGATAACCAAAAACTAAAATAAACTCTTATCCCGGAGCTCTATCCGCCTTTCGTCATCTGCTTCTCTTTAGAACCACCAGCCCTATCTGAAATTTGTTTGGGAGAGTGAGATTATAAGGAATCCCTGTAGTAACAAGTTACTCATAGTATGCACAACCACAAAGCATGTAAGCAAATCACAACACACATACTGCAACTACAACGGCAGTTACAGTGGCAGGTGTGACCTACGTCATCCTTACATCTTCTCACGCTGAAGTGCTCACGCTGTATTGCACAACCACATGTTCATATCACATATATCACCACAGCTAGGTTCCATATAAACATTTCATAACACATTGCCACACTGGCATATTCTCAAAGTAGGAATCTATATTTCCACGACACAGCCTTGGCAATTATAACGGCAGGGGTAGGTGTGATAATCGTCACCCTCTACGACTGCTCATGCTGAAATACTCCCATTGTAATGCCCTATAACAAATAACTCATTCACAAGATCACAATGGCCTCATGCCCACAATTTCATAACAACAAGTTTTCACACGAAATATTTCATAATAACATAATGATAAGTCATGTATACTAAGCATCAAACACAACATGAGAGAAGAGTCACTATCTTGGTCCTTCCATGTGTGCTCTGGCACTGATCTCTCTCAAGTAGGGCAAATATTGAATCCTATAATTCATAATTAGGAATGAAGTGTTATACTCTCTTCCAATACTTAAATGACTTTATATCACTTAGATGGTTTATCATTAATGTCCTTTAGGAAGCTACAAATGCCTCTAATAAAAGTCTTAAAGGGTTGGAAGAACTATACAAAAGATCTGCTTTTAGAAGTATAAGTGCTGATTTTTCACTGTTGTACTCAAGTGAAGAATTCCTCACTCGAGTGATGATGCACTTGCATTAGAGTCATGAAAAGAATACTCATGCGAGTGCGTAACAGCAAGCATAGACAGAGACAAGAAATGCCTGCAACACTCAAGCATAAAGATCAATACTTGAGTGATAGCCTAATGCTCACTGGAGTTCTACAAAGTGTGGTATAGAAAGTGCTCACCCGAGAGCAAAGGAAACTTTCAAAGGAAAAGTACACTCGAGCATGGACCCTCACACTCAAGTGAAGACTTAACACTCACAAGTATTAAGACTCACTCATGAAAATTGGCTGCGAGTGACAACCCAAGACACAAGTTCATAGTGTAAAATACACCTGCACTTGAGTGAGACAAGGTTTACCCGAGTGAGAACCCACAACACTTACAAGTGAGACAAACACTTTTGCTTTTTACAGGGGAGTACAACAAAAAAACTGAAGGAAAAGAGAACATTTATGCTGCACTCGAGTGAGACTTATTAGAAGCCAAAAACATAGTAGAGTTAAGAGCATTTTCAAACTTAACCCAAGTGTTTCCAATGATCCCAAATCCTAAACCAAAGCTACTCCCACATAAATTTGCACAAGGAATCCAATGGAAACATAAAAACTACCAAATTCCTATTCCATTGTCATGCTTTTGTTTTAGGCAACATTCAACACAAAATTCCCAAAATCTTCAAACTTAACGTTTCAACTTCAAACCACTTCTATCTATTCAAAACACATACCAAGACACCATTTCCATGACCATTTCATGCCATACTCTTTAAGACCCTAATTTTCAAAAATAAGGCCAAACATCCCAGAAATTCAAAATTTATCCAAATGCCACAAAATTCATATAGGAATGTTCATTTCACATATATCAACAATTTTCCCAAAGAGGTTTCTTGATTCACCAATCCTTAGATTTCCTTGTGTGCTAAAAACACCACTAATGGAAAATCTACCACTATAGAATCAAATCTCTCAATCCAAGGAACAAGATTAATGAAAGGCGTTTTGGCATTTGAGGCCATTTACTCACCTTAATTCCAAGCTTTTCTTTCTCTCTCCTAAGCTCCCATGGCTACCAAAAATGGAGCAAAGAGTGAGAGAGAAGAGTGTGAAGGAAGAATATGAAATGATGATTTTCACACTCCCATGCCTTGCTTCAGCCGAAATGGAGGGGAGAAGAAAGAGAAAAGATGATAAAAAATTGCTTATTTAACTTTTCTCCATCCTCTTTCTTCATCTTCACTTGCCACTTGTCACAAATTTCATTGGCTCTCATAAAGTAAGTAACCAATTAGTTACTCTAACCACTTTATTAGCTATTTAGTCACATAACTCATTTCTTCTTAGTTAGTAATTAATTTCTTCATTAATCACTGACTAATTAACTGACAATTTTCCATTCTTTCAAAATTTTCACTGATTTTGGCACATTAACTTAAATTGCAACATAACACATATTTAAATTCTTTTCCTCTTCTTCATGCGCCATTTCCCTCATATTTAGGCCAAATAATTATTTTGTCATAAAATTATGCTATAATACAGGGTATTGGACATTTTCAATAATTAATTCGAATATCAAATCAAATTTAATACACCAAATCATTCTAAATAATTATCATTAGCCCTTAATCAAAATTTGGGGCATTACAATTCTCCCTCCGTTCAATAAATTTTGTCCCCAAAATTTGTTACTGTCATGGGGCATAAAATCAGCAAATCGCTTCTTCATGTCCGCTTCTGCTTCCCAAGTTGCTTCTCTTGGAGACAGTCCCTTCTAGACCACCTTCACAAACAAGAAGCTTCGATACTTAAGCCACCTCTCTTCCTAATCGATTATTTGTTCTGGCTCTACTGTATAAGTGAAGTTATCTTGTAACTCAATATCTTCATACTCAATAATATGCTCAGGGTCTGGTTGGTACTTCTTGAGTTACGAAATATGGAACACATCATGAAGTCTACTCAAATTCAGGGGTAGTGCTATCCGATATGTCATTGGTCCGATTCTTGTAGGAATCTCGAATGGACCAATATACCTCGGACTCAGGTTCTTCTGTTTGATTGCTCTCCCGATGCCTATGATTAGAGATACTCTCAAGAAAACATGATCCCCCATTTCAAACTCGAGAGATCTTCTCCTTTTGTCAGCATAGTTCTTTTATCTACTCTGTGTTGCAAGGAGCCTCTTCCTAATAATTCTGATATGCTTTGAGGTTTGATCAACGAGTCTGACCCATACAACTTCCTCTCAGATAGTTCTATCTAGCATAATGGTGACTGGCATTTCCTTCCATAAAGGGCTTCATACGGAGCCATCTGAATGCTCGCATGATAGTTGTCATTGTAAGCAAGCTCAGCCAATGGAAGATAGTTGTCCCATTTTCCTTTGAAGTCTAGGACACACGCTCTCAGCATATCTTCTAGTGTTTGAATGGTCTTTTCTAACTGTCCGTCTGTCTGAGGATGGTAGGCCATACTAAACCTCAGTTCCATACCTATAGCTTCATCCAGAGCCCTCCAGAATCTAGAAGTAAATTGAGGATCTTTATTAGAAATAATATTCTTCGGTGTACCATGGAGTCTTACTATCTCTTTGATATAGATTTCAGCCAACCTATCTAGAGAATAGCTAGTATTAAGTGGTATGAAGTACGCTGACTTTGTGAGTTGATCCACAATTACCCAAATCGCATCATAGTTCTTGATCCTAGGCAAACCCACCACTAAATCCATGGTTACACTCTCCAACTTCTATTCTAGGATTTCCAGACTTTGAAGCAATCTTGGCGGTCTCTGGTGTTCAATCTTCATATTTTGACATGCAAGACACTACGCCACATACTTAGTCACATCACTCTTCAACCTTGGCCACCAATATATGGATTTCAAGTTGTGATACATCTTGGTCATACCTGGGTGAAGAGTATACTAACTCTTATAAGCCTCATCCAGAATCCTCTATCTCAAGTCAGCCCTCAATAGAACATAGATTCTCTTCTGGTAACGAACTAGTCCACTAGGTGACAAATCATAATCTCGAGTCCCTCCTTGCTCAATCATAGCTTGGATGGACTGGGGTCACTCATCATACATTTGAGCCTCTTTAAGTTCAATCCTCAGGTTATTCTCGCCTTGGACAACACCATAACTGGCACATAGGATATCATTCAAGAGATTGAAGTCTAAAAAATCCTTAATCAATTTCACTTCATGAATAATCATTGTTGCAACTAGCACCGTCTCTGACTAAGAGCATCTGCAACAATATTGGCTTTACCCGGATGATATTTGATCTCCATGTTGTAACCTTTAAGCAACACCATCCACTGATGCTGTCTCATGTCAACTCTTTCTGATTATACAGATATTTGAGACTCTTGTGGTTGTAGTATAGTTCCACTATCACACCATAACGGTAATGACACAAAATCTTCAATGCAAACACAATTGCTGCAAGCTCTAGATCATGAGTAGGATAGTTCATTTCATGCAGCTTAAGCTGTCGAGAGGCATAGGCCACCATACGTCCTTGATGCATCAGGACACACCCTAACCCCTTCTTACTCACATCACTATACAAGGCGTAAGCCTCACTGGGATCAAGTATAATCAACACTAGTGCCGTAGTTAATCTCTTCTTCAGCTCAGCAAAATAATTTTCACAATGCTCATCCCACACAAATGGCTGATCCTTTC
Organism: Inga laurina; assembly: GCA_963855925.1. Classification (NCBI taxonomy): domain Eukaryota; kingdom Viridiplantae; phylum Streptophyta; class Magnoliopsida; order Fabales; family Fabaceae; genus Inga; species Inga laurina. The sequence goes on along the minus strand of OY979702.1, from coordinate 37,743,832 downwards.
TCGTGAGTTTAGTTATTGGTAAGGCAATATGGGAGAAGTTTTGAATGAACCTCCGATAGTAGCCAGCAAGACCCAGAAAATTATGAATCTTAGAAATAGTTTATGGCCTCTTCAAGTTAAGTATAGCTTCCACCTTACTGGAATCCACCGAGACCCCTTCTTGTGTGATAACATTGCCAAGAAATTTCACTTCCTTAAGATAGAACTCACACTTACTTAACTTGGCATAGAACTACTTTTCACATAATGTCTCTAAAAAAATTCTCAAATGATGCTCATGCTCTTCTCTACTCTTAGAGTATATCAAGATGTTATAGATAAAAACCATAACCAATTGATCAAGATATTGTTGAAAGACACGATTCATGTGATCCATGAATACCGCAAGTGCTTTAGTCAACCTGAAAGGCATAACCAAAAACTTGTAGTACCTATATCTTGTTCTAAAAGTAGTCTTTGGTACATCTTCTGTTCTCATACGTAGCTGATGATAACCCGACCTTTGATCGATTTTGGAGAATACACAGAACTAGACAGTTGATCTAAAAGGTCATCATTCTTGGGAGAGGATACTTGTTCTTAACAGTGACTTTGTTAAGCTCTCTGTAATCAATACAAAGTTTAAGCTTCCATCTTTCTTTTTCACAAACAGCACGGAGCTTCCCCGCGGAGAAACATTAGGTCAATAAACCCTTTTTCAAGCAACTCTTCAATTTGCTTCTTCAACTTTGCCATTTCATTTGGGGCCACATGGTATGGGGCCTTTAATATAGAACCAGCTCTAGGCACCATTTCAATTGGGAACTGTACTTCCCTTTCCGGAGGCAATCTGCTAAGGTAATCCAGAAACACCTCAGGGAACTCTCTTACTATGAGTATACTTTTTAGAGCTTCCTCTATCTCTCCTTACACAGAAAAGAACACCATATACCCCTGGCATCCCTTCTCAAGATATTTCTCAGCTTTAGCCATTGAAAGGAAATTCAAACTGGCATTTACATCATTCTCCCTTTGTGAAGTATGGTAAATTATCCTCTTAAGCACATTATTCGCTATTAGCCAGTCAAAACCCAAAATAACCTCTAGGTGTTGGAGCGGTAAACAAATCAAATCAACTATGGACTTATGTCACTTAACAACTATCACATAGTTCAAACAAGCCTCGGCCATCACAGCCTTGACACCTATCGGCATCGACACAACCAAATCAAATGGCAATTTATGCACATGCAATCCGAGGCGCTTTACATAGTCATAAGTAATAAAGAATGACTTGCACCTGAATCAAATAAAGCTTGTAACTCATTACCACTGAGAAGGATTTTACCTTGAATTAGTTCAGGGGACTTCCGGGCCTCCTCATATGTCTTCACGAACACCCAACCCTGATTACTAGGCCTCTGCACTATCGGACGTCATGGGCATTGAGTAGAGATGTGACCCGTCTATTTACAATTGAAGCAAATCACTTGCCCCGTGCAGGTTTTGCCAGGATGATATTTCCTACACTGGGGGTATATTGTTCCCGCTGGGGGTTTCTGATTACCATGACCCTCTCATTGGTAGGGCTTCTTGCTACCACCCCCGGATGAGAACCCTTATCCCTTCCACTTCTGGGAATCATTTGCCTTACTAGGCTTATTATGGCTTGCATACCCTGGTCGGGTACAACTCTCTTAAATTGTTCTCAACTATTCTGTACTCTTCCACCACCTTGTTGAATTCAGTAAACAGATGAGTAGCTAACCTCTTCCTTAGCTCACACCTCAACCCTCGATAAGCATATATGAACTCTACTCCTTATCATCCATATGCTAGAAGTAGGAAGAGTATCGAGATAACGAGATGAAACAAGATAAGTAGTTATTAAAAATCTCTATATCACCCTGCTTGATAGCTAGGAATTTGGATTCCTTTTTAAGCCTCACCGACTTAAGGAAGTACTTCTCATTAAACGTCTCTTGGAACACCTTCTAGGTCAATGGTACATTCTGGCTCCGCAGTGTCATAACGATATTCCGCTACCTCTGGTCTGTATCTCCCTCTAACTTATATATTGCTAGTTTTGCCTTCACCTTTGTTGGACACCCGAGGACTTCAAAGATCTTTTCCAACAGGTTCAACCAGTCCTCAGCGGCTTGGGGTTCAAATCTCCCTCTGAACACCAGAGGTAGATGCTTGCAAAACTTTAAAACCCAGAATTACAAATCCCTTTCCTCTCAACTGGTACCCCTTGTGACTCTTGATTTGGTACTATATGAGGTGGGGACTCATGAGACCGATTAGACCCTTCAGCTGTCTCTTTAATATGGGTCTCTGCTTGGGTTTTCTCACGTGTAGATTGGACCTTTTCCTCATTGCACTTGGCCCTTTCTTCTCAAGCTCTTCTCTTATATCAACAATCATGTCTCTTTGTTCTCTGATCAGGTTCATCATCTCTCGCATTGGATCAGGTGGATTATCATTTAATTCCTCCACTTTTGGATCCACTGGTTTGAGTCTAGGGTAAACTATTTTGTCCTTTAACTCTACAAATGATTCATCACGTCAGTACCATAGTAAATGTATACACATAGTCCTTAAAACTTATACTATAGTAAATGTATACACAACAATCCTAAGTCATCATCTATGACTAAGGCAACACACTATGGCAACTATCCTAACAAATCCTACTATTACCAGAAACTACAACTTTGATACCATAAATGTAACTCCCTTCTCATCCAAAGGTCAATATTAAGTTTATAAATACATGATTATGTGGAATTAGAGACCGTACGATGATTTTAGACTTACTTTTTTTCCCCCAAAACATGATTTTCAAAAAATTTTCTAAAACATGTTCAATAATGGTCTCATATTCACATTTTAAATACACAAATGGCCTGTACAATACGATTTCATTCATAAATATCATAGTACAATGTAATTTCCCAACACACTCGGGTTCTATTAATCAGTTAAGGGTTTACAAGGCATAAATGCCCATAATCAGTTTCTTAATCTAAGGGATTACATAAATCAATCCAATATCTCCAATATATACATGTAATTCCCAAAAAAAATAACCAAATGATTTCTACATGATAACCAAAAACCAAAATAAACTCTTATCCCAGAGCTTTATCCACCCTTCGTCACCTGCTTTTCTTTAGAACCACTAGCCCTGTCTGAAATTTGTTTGGGAGAGTGAGATTCTAAGGAATCCCTGTAGTAACAAATCACTCATAGTATGCATGACCACAAAGCATGTAAGCAAATCACAACACATATACCGCAACTACAACGGCAGTTATAGTGACAGGGCAGGTGTGACCTACGTCACAATAACACAATGATAAGTCATGCATGTAATGACCTAATTTGGGATTAAGGGCTAATGACTTCAAAAGTAATGTAATTAATGTTAATCAAATACTTTTGAAGCAAATGATGTGAATTTTGATTTGAATATGTTCCGATCAGTGTCCAAACCCTGCGTTTAAACTTAAATGTGTGACAGAGCATAAATTGAACCCTAATGTAGGGTAGGGCACATGTTTGAGTTAAATGAGTGATATAAATATGCTTGATAATGTTTTTGTAGATGTTGTGATAATTAGGGGCAAAATAGGAAATTTGTCGACCAATGGTCAGTTACTGAAGAGGAAACTCATTGGTAACTCAAAGATCAATCGTTGAGATTTATTGTCAAGAGATTAGAAGGGTGAAATCCTATGCATAAGTGTGTATGTGAGCTCATTTAAAAGGAGGCAAGATGTTGACACATGGTAAAATGTGAGCCATGCATCAAAATGAACTTTTCAAACATGCTTTTCTCTTCCCTCTCTCTCTCTCCAAGTAGGTTAATGGCATGGAAAAAGGGAAAAAATATGTTTCATCATCATTCTCTTATCTCTCTCTCCCAAACCCCATTTTCATTAAGCTTCAAGAGGAAAGAGAAAACCAAAGGTAAGATTTTGACATCTTTTTTGGCCTTTAGTGCTCTAAATCTCTTCATTAATGTTTTCCAACTTGATGAGAGTTTCATCTTGATGGTTTTAGATTTTTGAAAGAAGGTGTTTTAAAGCTTGGACAAGTTTGAAAGATAGAGAATGAAGAAACTAGCCTTTAGAATTTGAAGAGGTGAGCATTTATAGCATTTTGGTATATATTTGTGATTTTTGGTTCAATTTTGATGTTTATGGAAATTGCCCTGATTTTAGTGCCAATTCGGAATGCTAGAATTGCATAGTGATTGAGGGTGGAATTGGTGTGATGTGATGTTATTTGAATGTTAGAATTTTTTTGGAATTAAGTTTGATGGAATTGAGTACGGTGTATGATATAGAGCCCAAAACCCAAAACTTGCTGTTAGGATAAGAATTTGATTGTTTTGAGGGTTCCATAGATTCCTTATATGAAATTATGTGGGAATAAGCTTTGAGTTAAGTTTGGGATACATTGGAAACAAATTGGTCAATTTTGGGAAATACTATCATTTACTGCATATTTGGCTTTGATAAGCCTCACTCGAGTGAGGTAGGGTCTCACTGGAGTGTAGTATTATGATTTCTCTTTTCCTTTAGCATTTTAGTAGAGTTCATAGGCAAAGTTCAAAAGTGTACTTCCTAACTTGCGAGTGATATGGGGTATCACTCGAGTGCTTGTGTGTTCTGCATTTTGACATTTCATCTCGGGTTAACACTCGTAGGCTATTTTCCAAGATTGTGACTTGACACTCGCAAGTGTTGGGTAATCACTCGAGTGCTAGAGCTAGTGCTCGAGTGCACTCCTTATTCTAGGGTTCTTGTTACTCTCAGGTTGTCACTTTCTATGTCTCACTCGATAGGACTCGGGTTAGTATGAGGCCATCACTAAAGTACAGGGCTCAGAACTCGAGTATTATGACAACTTTCTATCTTAGGTTGTGCTCTCGGCTAAACACTTGCACGAGTGATCTTCAGTACTCGAGTACAGATCGCTCCATCACTCGAGTGAGGTCTTCTTCACTCGAGTGTCTAAGTCAAAAATCAATGTGTTCACTTCTGAAGAGGAATTTTTGGGGTAGTTTCTTCCAACCCTTTGGGTATGTGTTTAGGCTCCTAGTGGCCACTTAAAGAGTTTTAAGGATAACCATCTTTAAGAGTTGTGACAGTAAGAATTTAGAGTAGAGAATTAATCTGTTGTTCTTGATTTTGGTTATAAGGGTCGAAATTTGACCTAATCATAGACGTGCAGTGCTGGAAGACGTCAGGAAAGAATAAGGTAGTGACTTTTTCTCTTATACTATGTGTAATACATTGTATATATGTTTTTCATTTATTGTGATGATTTTTTATGCTACCGTATAGAGTATATAGCCAGGTAGGCTGTCGTCATTGTGATTACAGTGAAACCTGTCGCATAGTGTATACAGCCAGGAGGGCTATCATCATTGAGATTATAGTGAAAGCTATCACATTGTGTTTACAGCCATGAGTGTTGTTGTTTATGGTGACTGCCATTAAACATTGTGATTTTTCATTGTTGGAGTGGAGAAGTCCTCACTCGAGTGATGATGCACTTGCACTCGAGTCATAAAAAGCACACTCGTGTGAGTGCTTGACAAAAAGCACAGATAGAGACAAGAATGACCGCAGTACTCAAGCATAAAGATTAACACTTGAGTGATAGCCTAATGCTCACTCGAGAGCAAAGGAAACTTTCAAAGGAAAAGTACACTCGAGTATGGACCCTTGCACTCAAGTGAAGACTTAACACTCGCGAGTGTTAAGACTCACTCTTGAAATTTGGCTGCGAGTGACAACCCGAGATAAGAGTTCATAGTGTCAAATACACCTGTACTCAAGGGAGGCAAGGTTCAACCGAGTGAGAACCCACAATACTCGTACGTGAGACAAATACTTTAGCTTTTCACACGGGAGTACAACATAAAAACTGAAGGGAAAAGAGAACATATCATGCTATACTTGAGTGAGACTTGAGATCACTCGAGTAAGGCTTATCAGAAGCCAAAAACGCAGCTGATTTAACAGCATTTTCCAACTTTTACCCAAGTGTTTCCAATGATCCTAAATCCTAAATCAAGGCTACTCCCACATAAATTTGCACAAGGAATCCAATGGGAACATCAAAACTACTAAATTCCTATTCCATTATCATGCTTTAGTTTTAGGCAACATTCAACACAAAATTTCCAAAATGTTCAAACTTAACATTTCAACCTCAAACCACTTCTATCTATTCAAAACACATACCAAAACACCATTTCCATGACCATTTCATGCCATACTCTTTAATATCCTAATTTTCGCAAAATAAGGCCAAAAATCCCAGAAATTCAAAATTTAATCAAATGCCACAAAATTCATATAGGAATGTTCATTTCAATTACCTCAACAACTTTCCTAAAGAGGTTCCTTGATTCACCAATCCTTAGATTTCCTTGTGTGCTCAAAAAACCACCAATGGAAAATCTACTACCATAGAATCAATGCTCTCAATCCAAGAAACAAGATTAATGAAAGGAGTTTTAGCATTTGAGGTCATTTACTCACCTTAATACCAAGATTTTCTTTCTCTCTCCTAAGCTCCCATGGCTACCGAAAATGGAGCAAAGAGTGAGAGAGAAGAGTGTGAAGGAAGAATATGAAATGATGATTTTCACACTCCTATGCCTTGCTTCAGCAGAAATGGAGGGAAGAAAAAAGAGAAAATATGATAAAAAAAATGCTTATTTGACTTTTCCCCATCCTCTCTCTTCATTTCACTTGCCACTTGTTTAAACTCTTTTCCTCTTCTTCATATGCCATTTGCCTCATATTTAGCCCAAATAATTATTTTGTCATATAATTATGCTAGAATACAAAATGTTGGGCATTTCCAATAATTAATTTGAATATCAAATGAACTTTAATTCACCAAATCATTCACAATAGTTATCATTAGCCCCTAATCAAAATTTGGGGCATTATAACATGTACACAGAGTTAGTCATAAATTAAACTTGAGCATAAATTAAACACAATGATACATAACTAAACATCAAATGACTATAAACAATTAAGGGGTAGCAGCATCATGTCCACCATTATCACTCCAAGTGTCAATATCCAAACTCTAGTTCTTCTCCCCTATTTTGGCAACATCCGAAAGGGAAGGTTTGGTAGGAGAGGAAATAAAAATAAAGAGAAATAAAAGAACTAATGGCAATTCAATTAATTTTGCCATGATCAAGGGCAAAAGAGATAATTGCCATTTGATCTTAAGGTTAAAATTGGAAATAAAAATGAAAGGTTAGGATTTAGCCATAAAAAACAAGAGTAATTATGAAGGTTGAAAAACTAACTCTCTCCTCTCACATAGATAGGGACAACCAAAGGGGCAAAAGGTGAAGATAAAAGCTTGGTCAAAGTGTCAAACCACTTGGAAGATCAAAGTTAAACATGAACTTACGCATATGTGATCAATTGTACAACATATTCTTTTCTTTCCTTTACCTCCACTTCAGTCAAGACTTTAAAAGAGAAGGAAGTGAATTAAATTTAAACCATATTCAATGACAAGTCAAAAAGAAATGAAAAGAAGAGAAGAAGGAAAAGTCAATTAGTCTTCATTTTTTATCAAGTTGAAAAGTTGACCAAAAAGGTGAGCTTTCAAGAGAGGAAATTGGTCAAAAGTCCTCCTCCTTTTTGGATGATAATTTTGGTCAAGGATAACAAAAGAGAAGGGATGAAGATTAATCCAAGTTAACCAAACCATCCTTAGGTTAATTAACTTGGTAACTTTTTCAAGAAACCACCACACCATGACAAATCATCACCTTTTGCTCTCTTAGATGCATTTTTGGCGAAGTGAATAAAGGGCAGAGGATAAATGAATTCAACAACATCACACACTCTCTCACACTCCAAAAGTTGGCCAAGCTAAAAAAACATAAGAGAGAGAAAAAGGAAAGAGAAAGAGCAAATTGAAGAACAAGAAGCAAGGTAAGGCTTTTAGCCTCATTTTCACTTGCTAAATCACCTCTTTAGCTTAAAATCTCTTCATAAGCATTGTTCCCCTTATTAAGACCTACAATCCTATGGTTTTTGTTTCTAAAGGGGAGGTGTTTTGAGCCACCCAAGAAGTGTCAAAGTTGGACTAACAAAGAACAAGCTCTAGAAAGTAAAAGAGGTGAGTATAGGCTTTAATTTGAACCAAACATCTTGTTGATTGGTTGATTATTATACATTATCTTGGCTACCCTAATTTTGGTCATGATGGGGTTTTAGGGTTTTATGTTGATTTGATTATGGAAATGATAATAAATGGTGTTTAATGATGATTCTAGACTAGTTTAGTGGAAAAATTGCAAACTTGGTAATTGTTGGATTGTGTAGTGTGATTCGGCAGGGGCAGGGCAAGGAAAGTGAATGTAATTTTGAAGGTCAACAATGGATTCTACATAAAAAATTGTGTGGGGGTAGCTTATGGTTGTCATTTTGGATGAATAGGATAGAAAATGTCAAAATTGGAATTCAATGTCACCTAGGTTTAATGCAGCTAGATACGAGACAAGTATATTGTGGCTTCTTTTTAATTGATCACATGTGATCCAATGGCCATGAAACCTTTTAGAATTATAGTAGACATGATAAACTTTAATTTGATATATAATATATTGCAATTCGATTGATAAATTGTGAGTTATGATTTATTAGAGTTAGGCATTAAATCTGGAGTAATGTTAGTGGCAATGAGGATTAATTGGGAATTTTGGAACAATGTGCATGTAATTGGTAGTGGGAGGCATTTTTCCATTAAAGTATACTTGTAAAGGGTCACATAGGACTTTGAACCAACTTAATTGGAGTTTGATTAACATTGCCATGATCAAGGGCAAAAGAGACAATTGCATTTGATCTTAAGGTTAAAATTGGAAATCAAAATGAAGGGCTAGGATTTAGCCATAAAAAGCAAGAGTAATCATAAAATTTGAAAAACAAATTAACTCTCTCCTCTCACATAGACAGGGATGGAAAAAGAGGGGCAAAAGGGTAAGAGAAAAGCTTAGTCAAAGTGTTAAACCACTTGGAAGATCAAAGTTAAACATGAACTTACACATATGTGATCAATTCGACAACACATTCTTTTCTCTCCTTTACTTAGTCCATTTCAGTCAAGACTTTAAAAGGGAAGGAAGTGAATTAAATTTAAACCATAGTCATTGACAAGTCAAAAAAGAAGGAAAAAGAAGAGAAGAAAGAAAAGTCAATTGGTCTTCATTTTTTATCAATTTGAAAAGTTGACCAAAAAGGCAACCTTTCAAGAGAAGAAATTGGTTAAGAAGTACTCCTCCTTTTTAGATGATAATTTTGGTGAAGGACAATGAAAGAGAAGGGATAAAGATTACTCCAAGTTAACCAAACCATCCTTAGGTTAATTAACTTGATAACTTTTTCAAGAAACCAACACAACTTGACACATCACTACCTCTTGCTCTCTTAGCTACATATTCGGCGAAGTGAATAAAAGCTTGAGGATAAATGAATTCAACAACATCACACACTCTCTCACACTCCAAAAAGCTAGCCAAGCTGAAAAAAATAAGAGAGAAAGAGTGGAAAATGAAAAAGGAAAGAGAAAGAGCAAGTTGCAGATTTCACTTGCTAAATCACCTCTTTAGCTTAAAACCCCTTTGTAATATCCAAATTTTTGATTAAGGACAAATCAAGATTATTGTGGATAATTATGAATTTAATTTGAATTATTACGTGTTTTATGGAAATATTAATTAATATGTCATAATTATTGAAAAATTGGAAGAATGGAATTATTGGCCATGAGTTGGTAATTAATAGAGAAACTAATTACTAACTATGAGAGAAATGAGAAATGTAATTAGAATGGTTAATGGAGAGATTAAGGTGATTAATGGGGAGATTACTTTATGTGAGCAAATCAGAAATTGACAAGTGTCAAGGTGAGAGGAAGCAAGAGAGTGTGTGAGAAGTCAAATTGCATTGTTTAATCTTTTCTCTCTCCTTTCCTTCCTCTTTTTCGGCTGAATGAACAAGGGGGTGTAAGGGTGATCATTTCTTCATCCTCTCTAATGCTCTCATCTCTCTCTTCTCTCTCCATTTTCTAGTGCCATTGTTGAGGAAGCTAGGAGAAGGAAAAGCTTTGAAAAGTAAGGCAAATGATCTCTATTGCTCAAACTCACTTCATGAATGTTGTTCCTTGGAGTGAGAGCTTCATTTTGATGTTTATAGTGTGTCCATTGGTGATGATTTGTGGCCACACGAAATTTTGGGAAGTGGTGAATCAAGAACTCCCTTTGAGAAAGTTAATAAGGTGAGTGAAACCTATCTATCTATCTATGTTTTGTGCCAAATGGATTAGCTTGCAAATTCTGAAAATTTGGCTTGAAATTTCGAAAATTAGGGTCTTGTGGTGTTTGAATTGTTGTTGTCACGGATATGATGCTTTGAGATGTATCTTGGGTAGATAGAATTTGATTGAAGCTTAAATGTAAGGTTTGGCACATTTGTGTTGGTTTTGTGCATTAGGCAAAAATAGGGCATGTAATTGGGTTGTGATTTTGGTCATTTTGAGGTTACCATTGTGTTCTTTGTGAAAATTTATGTGGGAATAGGCTTGATTGTTAATTTTGGAGCCACTAGACACTTTGGTAGAAAATTGGAGAATCTGTCTTGTGTGAACTCTATCTGGGCAGTCAGTTTGCACGAGCATTTTGAATGACCAAATGGTGTTGGAAAATTCTGAAACTTTCCAGTCCTAAATTTCGCATCCCAAGCTTAAAACTGGATATATATTTTGTGTCATTTCGTTTAGTATTCTGGGATATATGATTGTCCAAAGTTTGGGATGGAAACAAAACTCTGTTTTGGAGTAGTGTTGAGTTTTTGGTGATTCTGTATTTGTGTGATGATTTGAAGTAATGAGCCATATTTTTCCTAGAAATAGGACTTAAATACCTTTCATTTGGCATTGGAATCAACTCGTTTTGATTTTTCTAGAATTAGTTATGAATTTTGAAATTTCAACCAAGAATTAGGGAATTTCTTGGCCGCGGCCCAAACCTTTCTGACCTGATTCTGGCCACGGCCCATGGGTGGCTGGCCGCGGCTAGTGACCTTCTGACCATATTTTGGCCGCGGCCCAAGGAAGGGCTGGCCTCGGCCATCCCCTATGTTCCAGTGCTTTGAGTTTTTGAAAGGAGATCTCTAACCTATTATTTCCCAACCTTTTAGGGCTTTTATTAGAGGTATTTGTGACCTCTTAAGGGTCAATTATGATAACCAAATTTAAGTGTTATGAAGTAAATTAAGTCTTGGAATAGAGTATAATTCTTCATCCTTAATTATGATTCTAGGATTTGACATTTGCCTGATTCGGGAGAGACCGGTGTTAGGACATGCCCGGAAGGACCAAGGTAGTGACTTTTCTCTCATGTTGTATATGATGTTCTGGTATGCATAACTTATCATTGAACTGTGAACTGCATGTACCATGGTCCATTACAATGAGAGCAGGTTAGCGTGAGCCGTGTAGGGATTGACGCTGGTCATCTCTAGTTGGCCATTGAACTACCATTGTAATTAACATGGAACTTTATGAATTCGACTCGTGGGGCGGCGTTTGTTAATCCAATCGTGGGCTGTGAGTTTTGAATCTTGCTTGTATGGCTTGTGTGATGAAATGCTTTATATGAATCCCAGCTGTGGTGAAATATATTGTGTGGATTGTTGTGATGCAATGCAGCGTGAGCAATTCAGCGTGAGCAATCGTAAGGGATGACATGTGACATGTGTCATACTAACCATTGCCGTTGTAACTACCGTTGTAGTTGCTTTGTGTGGATAATGATTTGATTTCATGCCTTATTGTTGTACATACTATGATTGATTTGACACTACGGGGATTCTTTAGAATTCACTCTCCCAAAAACCATGTTTTAGACAGGGCAGAAGGATCAAAGGGAAAGCGGGCGACGAAGAGCGGATAGAGCTCTGGTTTAGAAGTATATTTTGGGCTATTGGTTATCATGTATATCATTTAGATGTTTTTAGGAAATAATTGTATATAATGGGATTAGTGGTATAGTTTTGTGTAATCCCCAAGTTAAGGGTAATGAATTATGGGCTTTGTGCCTTTGTAAAACCCTTATTAATGAAATGAACCCGAGTGTGTCAGGAATTTGCTTTATACTCTGATATTTGTGAATGAAATCAACCTGTATAAGCCATTTAGTATTGAAATGTGAATGAGACCGTCATGAACAGGTTTTGCAAAAGTTTTTGTAAGCCATGATTTTAGGAAGTTTGATTTTGTTTAAGTCCCAAAATCATCTAAGGTCTCTAATTCTACATCAATTACGTGTTTATGAACTATTTCTCGGCCTTAATCGTGAAGGGGGTTACACCCTTTATAAACATTGTTCCCCTTGCTGGGAGCTACAATCCTATGGTTTTTGTTTCTCAAGGGGAGGTGTTTTGAGCTACCCAAGAAGTGTCAAAGTTGGACAAACAAAGAACAAGCTCTAGAAAGTAAAAAAGGTGAGTATAGGCTTTAATTTGAACCAAATATCTTGTTGATTAGTTTATCATTGTGGATTCTCTTGGTTGCCCTAATTTCAGTCATGATGGGGTTTTAGGTTTTTATGTTGATTTGATTGTGGAAATGATAATACATGGTATTTAATGATGATTCTAAACTAGTTTAGTGGAAAAGTTGCAAACTTGGTAATTGTTGGATTGTGTAGTGTGATTTGGTAGGGGTAGGGTAAAGAGAGGGAATGTGATTTTGGTGAATTGAAGTCATCAATGGATTCTACATTAAAAAGTGTGTGTGGGTAGCTTATGGTTATCATTTTGGATGAATAGGATAGAAAATGTGAAAATTGGAATTCAATGTCACCTAGATTTAATACTGTCATATGAGAGGCAGGTAGCTTGTGGCTTGTTTTTAATTGATCACATGTGATCCAATGGCCATGAAAATTTCCAAAATTATAGTAGACATGATAAGCTTTAATTTGATAAATAATATGCTGCAATTAGATTGGTACATTGTGAGTTATTATTGATTGAAGTTAGGCATTAAATCTAGAGTAATATTAGTGGCAGTGAGGATTAGTTGGGAATTCTGGAACAGTGTACGTGTAATTGGTAGTGTGAGGCATTTTCACCTTAAAGTATACTTGAAAAAGGTCACATAGGACTTTGAATGAACCTAATTGAAGTTTCCTAGACAAAGTTATAAAATTTCAAATTTAGTTGAAAATTATGACAGAATAGGCTAATCATGCGAAAATGAGGTGTTTAGGGTAAATAGTAATAAGTTGGAATTCCAAGGGTTAAGTTAAGTACTTGGAGTTAGTGTAGGCATATTAAATACACATTGGGCATAATGTATTGATTTTAACGACAATCAACTTATGTATCTTTAGTTATCAAAGAATTTGGACAAGTAATTACTCGTCCGTTTGTGAATTCTAACATATAGGATTCAATATCTGCCCAGGACGACCAAGGAGCTAGTAACTCATTTATGAACTTTGGAAAGGCTACCAGGTAGTAACTCTTTCTCTTATAACATATGTATTTTTTGCATGTATAATTTAATCATTGGCATTGTAGGGACGGGTAGGTCCTATGTATAATGCAATGGTTGCATATTGATGAATCTGTTTGATATAATGATTGAGTATGCTTGTACGATGATTTTTTAACATGCTCTATGTATTTACATATCATATGAATGATAAATGTTACTAATAAGATTGTTTTGAATCTTACCCCTTTCCGATAACTAACCTACAATAAAGGCAAGCTACTCGAAGGGCAAAAAGGTAGTCACGAAGAGTAAAGGGTATGATCAGAAGATTAATAATTACTTTTGGTTATCTATTTTGAATTATGTATATATTGTAAATAACTTGAGGGCATGACTATAGTACTAGTTGTAGCAGTAATAACAATTGCCATATGAGCATGCAACAAGCCAGTAATAGATCTTTAATGTGCTAATGAAATTAGAATAGGGCGACCATAAGATAACAGACCAACAACTAGCGAATATAATATAAATATCAGTAGAGACGTGATCTCATATTAATAAAAGGAATTAAGAATGGGTAAGTTATGACGCAATTGCAAACCTTTGGGAATTTATTTCAAAGAAACAATTTTCAAGAAAAACCTATTCAATGATAGGTTCAAATCCTGTGTTGTAATTGGGATTTAAATAGTCTTTCAAAGGTTTGTAAGATATAAACTTGGCTGAATGGTTCGAATCCATTACGCATCTAAACTCATCTAATGACTACAGTAAGAAGGGTGTTACAAATATAGTACAAAAAGTTAGATTTAATTAAGTTATTATGATTTATGAGAGCCATTGTGAAACTGCCTTATTTAATATAGCACTGTGAAGTTGCTAATGTAGACAACAACTCTTCTCCCAATGTACTTAGTTCTTCTATAATTACTAGATTTGATCAAATTATGAACACTATTCATGAAAAGCAATCAATTCCCCCTATGAAATCAGAATTGGAAGTTTATCTTGAGGAGGGTGTTTACATTCTTGAGGGCAGTTCTAACTCCTTTAGTGCTTTGAATGGTGGAAAAATAATAGTATAAAGTATAAGATTTTATCTAAGATAGTTGCTGAAATATTAGCTATTCCAATCTCAACTGTGGCATCAGAGTCCATATTCAGTGCTGGAGGTAGAGTTATTGATGAATATCATTTTAAATTGAATGAAGAATTATTTGAAGCACTTATTTGTGGTGGGGATTGGCTTCACTACAAGTTTAAAGAAGAAACAAAAGGTATAAATTTTGCATTGTTAAAATAATGTCATTTCTTATATATATATATATATATTACTTGTTAAATTGTGTTATGATTTAACAATATATATTTGATTAATTTTTTTCAAAGTCTTCAAAGTAGAAGAAGAAATTATATTGAAGATTTGATGTGAAGGTCCAGTGGCTTTACATTGATTTGGTCTAAATTGGTAAACTTGTAATAAAAATTGTTATGTTGTTGTATTTG
The DNA here is from genome assembly GCA_963855925.1 of Inga laurina. Lineage (NCBI taxonomy): Eukaryota > Viridiplantae > Streptophyta > Magnoliopsida > Fabales > Fabaceae > Inga > Inga laurina. Next base: position 37,728,778 of record OY979702.1, on the reverse strand, counting down.
GTTTCATATTTTATGATGTATTTTGGATAATTAGTATTAATTTATGTAATTTTGGCTTGTTTTTGGCCTGTTTGAAGGCCTAGGCTTGCATTGCAATGAGGCATATGGTGTAATATCCTGAATTGTAATTAAGGGCTAATGACCTCAAAAGTGATGTAATTAATGTTAATTAAGCACCTTTAAAGTATATGAGGTGAATTGTGATGCAAATATGTTTGATGATGATTTGGTAGAGGTTATGATAATCAGGGGCGAAATAGGAAATTCACTTACCAATTGGTCGGTTACCGAAGAGGAAACTCATTGGTAACTTGAAGATCAATGGTTGTGCTTGAAAGTCAAAGGAATTAATAGCTAGGATTTAAAGATCCTAGGGGTGGAATACTATGCTAATAGATGTATGTGAAATCATAAAGGAAGAGTAAGATTTTGCCAAGTGCCATCATAAGGACCCTTGGATCAAAGTCAAAATTTCAAACACATTTTCTCTTCCATCTCTCCTCCAAGTCGGTTATGGGAGAGTGTGTGTGGAAAAAATCTGATCATCATGCATTCACCATCATCTCTCACCTTCTCTCTCCTTCCTTCCATTTTCGCTGAAGTTCAAGCAAGAAAGAGAAAGAGGAAAGCTTGATTTTGAGTAGGTAATTGTCTCCCTACACTTAAAGCCTCTTCATTAAACTTGTTCAAGAGGTTGAGAACTTCTTTGCTATGTTTTCATAATTTTGAAAAGTTATGATTTGGTGTTTGCAAAAATTTGGAAAGTTGGGAAAATAGATATTTGATCTTACCAAGTTGAAGAAGTAAGAATTTAATGCATTTTGGTATATTTATGGTGACTTTTGGTTGAGCTTTGTAAATCCTGGAATTTTACCCTAAATATGATGTTAAGTGAAGTATAGGAATTGGATATAGTGTTACTGTTGTATTGGTAGCTGATTGTGTCTTTGAGTCATTGAGATTGATTTGGGGGAATTAGAAATGAAAATGTTGGTGATTGAGTATTTAAAAGTAAAGTGGAGATCTAAGAGCGAAATTGTTGTTGGGATGTGATTTGGGTATTTTGTAATTACCAAGGGGTTCTTTGTGTCAAAATGAGTAAGAATGAGCTTTGGCACAAGTTTTAGGACCATTGGTAGTGAAATGGGTAAATATGGGAACATATATCAGTTGCTACGATTTTTGGCTTCTGATGAATAACACTCGAGTGAGGGAGGGTTCACTCGAGTGCTGAGAGACATTTTTCCTTTTGCCTTTAGTTTCACTTAGATTCTCAGGCAAAGCTCAAGAGTGCACTTTCGTTCCCGCGAGTGATATAGGTCATCACTCGAGTGATCTTGGTTTCACTCAAGTGAGAGAGTAAGTTTAAGCTTTCGGGATTTATGGTTGCTCTCAGGTAGTCACTCGTTGTGCCTCACTTTTTGGTGCTCGAGTGCATTTGAGGCCATCACTCGAGTGCAGCTTCATGTGCTCGAGTGAAGGTGTAAGACATATTGAGGTTTGCTCTCAGGAAAACATTTCCAATGTGGCACTTTTGGGGACTCGAGTGAATTTGAGGGTCATCACTCGAGTGAGGTCATCTCCACTCGAGTGAGGTCATCTCCACTCGAGTGAGCCGATAAAAAATTAGTGCTTTTTCTCCCAAAAAGGCATCGTCGAGGTAGTTTCTCCCAACCCTTTAGGCATATGTTTAGGCATTTAATAGCCACCTAAAGAGTTTACATGAATACCAACTTAAAGTATTATGGAATTAAGAACTTGGAAAAGAAATTGATCTATTGTCCCTAATTTGGTTTATAGGATTTGACATCTGTCGTTCTCGTAAGCCCACTGTGCCAGCGAACATCAGGAAGGAACAAGGCAGTGACTCTTTCTTTTATACCATATGTGATGCATTGTATGTGTGTTATATCATTGATTTGTGACGGATTTGAATGGTGCAATAATTATGGATATGTGTAAGCACCGCCATACCAATAGTCCTTGAGTCGCTATCAACGGTTCGGGTTAAGGTTGTGTACCTTCCCGACGGTAAAAAGAGATGAGGATGGGGTGTGATATTTGTGATTATGTGAAAGCCGAAAGGCTATTAGTGAAGGCCGACAGGCCATTTGTGAAAGTTGAATGGCTATATGAGCCATAAGGCTTTGTGTATGCACTATCATGCCAATAGTCCCTGAGTCGCTAACAACGGTTCGGGTTAGGACGGTGTGCCTTTCCGATGGTAAAAGGGGATGAAGGTGGAGTGTGATTTGTTCTGCTACTGTTGTATGATAATCTGCTTGCATGCTCTGTGCTTATGTGTGGTATGAATGATTTGTTACTACTAGGATTCTCTTAGAATCTTATTCTTTCCTTTGACTAACATTTCAGACAAGGCAAGTGGCTCTAAGGAAAAGCGAACGACTTGGAGCGGTTAGAACCTTATAGGGACATTTGATTCGGGCCATGTTGGTTATTCATTTTGGATAGGGATTACTGTATGATATTTTTGAGTTGTAAATGGTTTTGAATACATGGTGGTGTAATCCCCTAATTGGGAACTAAAACCCTATAGTTTTATAGATAGATTAAACCCGGGGGTTGCCGGGGATTAAGTTATACACTCTGATATGTTTAAATGTGATATAATTGCACAGGTAATTACATTCAATAGTTGAACTTGAGACCAGGACAGAGAAGAAATTTTGAAAATTTTGTGAAATCCCTACTACGAGGAGGGAATTTTAAATGAGTTTTAGATTATCCGGCGATCTCTAATCCATTTTATTATGCATTATTGAATCTTAATTATGCTAATTAAGGTAGGGGATTACATGTGGCTTGTTAGCTTGTTAAAAAGTTTTAAAAATATAGGCTTCCTTAACACGTCTCAAGCCAAGGTAAGCTTATGTATAGGTAAGGCTTTGTCATAAAAAGGCCTTTAATAGGCCACAAGCTAGGCTCAGGCCACCCCATTATAGAAACAGGCCTAGCCTATTAAGGTAAAAGCTTAACTTGGCTTAGCTTGTTTCCACCTTTATGTCTGAGGTCTGTAATGATGTGACTTGAATGGGGGAAGAGGTATCATCAAAGGTGTCACCCCTTTGGTAAGCAAAAGTGGGTGAATATGAAGTAGCTAGCTTAGGAAGATGGAGAGGAGGGATTTTAATTGGATCTTTAGGATCATGGACATAGATGGGAATATGTTGAAGCTAAGTGAAGTGTTGAGAGGACTCTTGAATAGGTTAAGATAGTTCTTTGGAGGGCTCAAGGACTTCTATTTCCTTATATACGTGAGAGTTACTTTGAGAATTATCATTATCAGAGGGATCAGAGTGGTAAGAGGGAGATGAGGATCTTTCTTGGAGAATAGGTTCATTATAGGAAAGCTCTCCTTGCGTAATAGGTTTAGAAATGAGAGGGCTAGCTAAAGGTTAAGTGTTGGTAGAGTCAACTATGACATGGATGGGAGTGGATGTATTAGGATCATGAATTGAGAATAGGATGTTGCTCTAAGAAGGATGCTCAGAAGTAGGAGTAGGAGCACATGATACTAGAATTAGTGGTAGCAGAGTTGAGAAACTGGTGTCATGGCATCTAACTTCTCATGCAAATACCTTGGCAAATTTACAACTTCAAAGATCATTTGAGTTTAAGCCTCCTAATAAGCAAGCACCTCTTTGTGATTCTAATTCATAACCTCACACATCTTGCCCATTTTCTCATCAATGTGTGAAATAAACTCAATATTAGTGTTGGCAAGATCAACGTGAAATCCCTGGAGGACTTCCTTCAAGTACATCTGTATGGTAATGCCTAGGAAGGAAGGAGCAATGGATGCTGTTGGGGCAGATGACAGAGTATCATCCATTCTTGAATGCTCTTTTATAGTATCAGATTCCTATATCTTTCTCTTCTTAGGAGTAGTGGCAAGCGGATGCCTTTAAGGTAGATCAATTGCCAATTTCCAATTTGGTGTCTTCCAAACTTAGGTGGCCTCTCTAGGGATTTATTTGGTTTTAGGTACCAAATCTTATTTGCCTTTAAGAACAGAGAGATCAACTGAGGATATGGCATAGGGGTTGACTTTATAGAGAAGTACTTATACCTCTTGATCTCTGAGAATATGATTTCTCCCAAGTTTCTTCCTCCTTACTCAGTAGTGAAGTCATCATACCATAGTCATAATCAATGTAATGTGTGAAGTTATTGGATTTGTTCACAATGGCTCTTGAATAAATATACTAGAGTATACGATGCTAGTCACACATAATACTTGGCTTGAAGTTTAGAGGACTTAAAGGCTTACTAGGTTTAAGAATTCTATAATTTTGATTTAGCTTGAGCTTGTCAAGAGGATATTATGGAGAATTCTTAATTCCTAGACACTTGTTGATTCAAGAAGCTGAGATTAAGAATTTCTTTCCTCTCATAGTGTAACACTCGTACTTATGCCCCTTTATTATACATCGGAAGCGTTAACTTTATTATTATGGCTCAAGATAATCAATAAATAAAGCTCCTAGCCAAAGACTTGCACCTTTATTCTTAGGGCACTTTTCATTTGATAAAACCATATTTACTACATTAATTAACTTTATTCACAGGGTTACTATTCAATTAACTTTTCAATTCTTCCATTCATTGAATCAAGGTTACTTTATGCAAATTCAATTACTCTACTCATTACTAATAGGCTTGTACCATGATATTACCCATCTCCTATTTCAATTAACTCACTCAGATAATTAACCCCTTCGTCATGCGAGTTATACAGTTAACCATATAAAATGTTAATAAAGCATATCTTAGTCTTCATCTCCTCATCGCAACTTCTTCATCTGCACATCATCTTTCAGTGCATCGTCCTGCACTCCTTTTTGTGTTTACATGCCTATATGGTTGGTTGGGGGAGAGTTAGATTTGGGGGAGTCTCAGTAGCAAAAAATACCAAACAATGCATGAAAGATAAATACTAGTACATGATATGCTTGCCTTACGTTGGCTCATGTTAATATAATGACATACTTGCATGCTCAATGCTTTACATTTCTTACATATGGTCATAACATCAATAGAAAATAGAACTTCAATCATTCAACTATGTTACACATAGACAAGTAAATGGCCATATTATTAGAGCCATGACAAATAATGTCCAATAGGCTATATGGGTCTTCAACAACTTTAAAGGCTAATCCTAACCCTTGGAGTTCCTAATTATTACATTTGTGCCATTAAGTCTTAAATTCGCATAGAACATAAAGCTGACAGATTTTTCATTGTACTTTAAAAAATCATAACTAATTCTATAAAACTTCAATTGGGTTGTTTCAAAGCTCAATGTGATCCTTATTAAGTACACTTTAAGGGAAAAAATAGTTAGTATTGCCAGTTACATGCACACATTTCTAGAATTCTTAATTATTCACTTCTGTCACAAAATGCTGCCCAAAATTAATGCCCAAATTCAAATAATCATAAATTTTTGTGTACTTATCCAATTGGTACAAAGTTCCCATCAAATTAAAGCTTATTGGGTATAATTTAGTTTTGAAAAATTTCATGGATATTGGAATTCATTTGGCTAGACAAAAACATGTCACCATCAGTCTTCCACAGAACAACTTCCAGATTCAATGCCCAATTTTCAAAAATCAATTAATTCTAGAAAACTCTAAATTCACTAATTCCAAGTTCATTGTAAACCTCTTTAAGTGTACTTTCAAATAAAAATATCATTTAGTGGAAAATGTAGCCACACAATTTCCATAAATTCGTCAAACCTTAACTGTTCCAAAATTGGTTCCATAAACAGGGTTTAACTTTGAAAATTCATAACTTTAAATCCACTAGTCCAAAAATTACATTCTACCTATCAAAATGAAGCTCAAGATGTCTACTTTTAGTCTGAAAATTTTTACAATATTTGGACTAGGTTTGACTAATAAAAAATATGCCACCACATCGCTACCTCCCAGAAAACAAAATCTGGCAGCACTACTCTTAAGTTCCAAATTTGTGATTTCTTATTTCTAAACCTTATTTAACAACATTTACAAGACAAACCACCATGAACTCTAAGAATAGCCATATAACTAAAAATTAGGGCAAAAATACCCATTCCATAAAGCTCCACCAAACCACACAATCTATGGTTCAACCACTTTGGGTCTTTATAAATGCTTCAAAATACCTCCTCTTGAAAAAATAAACCATAGAGATGAAGCTTAGACTAAGAGAAACAATGTTTATGAAGACATCTTTTGCTAGAAAAGTGAGTAGGAGGGTGAAATCAAGAGAGAAGTGCTTACCTTGCTTTTGAACTTTCAAGATTTGGTTTCTTTCCCTTCTTCCTCCTCTTACCCGTCCAAAATGATGAATAAGGGAGGTAATGACGTGGTTTTAAGTCACTTATTTCCCTTCATTATGGGTTGACCAAAATCCCAAAGAAAATAGAAAGCCAATATCACATCTAACTTTAGTTTGATTTGCTACTAAGGTTACATGTGTCTTGATTAACTCCATAAGTAACAAGTGGCTTGATAAAAATCTCTTGCTTTTCTTTTTCACTTAACCAAAAATGAGAGAAAGAGTGAAGTGAAAATGGAGCATTCAATTGTCCAATGGTCTTGCAAGAAAAGCACCAAGGTTATTAATATAACCCCTATCCAATCAAAGGCCGATATTAAGTTCATAACTACATGATTATGTGGAATTAGAGACCATAAGATGATTTGGGACTTAATAAAAGTAAATTTCCCCAAAATCAGGGTTTTCAAAAAAATTTCTGAACCTATTCAACAATGGTCTCATATTTACACTTCAATTACATAAACGGCTTATATATTACGATTCCATTCATAAATATCAGAGTACAATGCAAATTCCTGACACACTCGGGTTCTATTAATCAGTAAAGGGTTTACAAGGCACGAATGCCCATACATCATTTCCCATAATAAGGGGATTACACAAATACTATTTTATGATCCAAGACATACAAGTAATTCCCAACAAAATATCCTAATAATTTGTACATGATAACCAATTTCCAAAATAAAACTCGTATCCCAGAGCTCTATCCACCTTTCATCACCTGCTTCTCTTTGGAACCACCATCCCTATCTGAAATTTGTTTTGGGAGAGTGAGATTCTAAGGAATCCTCATAGTGTCAAATCACTCATAGTATGCACAACCACAAAGCATGAAAGCAAATCATCACAAAACACATAGCAACTACAACAGCAGTTACAGCGGAAAGGGCAGGCATGACTTGCGCCACCCTTACGTTTGCTCACGTTGAAGTGCTCACGTTGTATTATACATTCACATGTTCATATCACATATATAACCACAAGTGGGATCGATATAAAATATTTCACATACACACAGCCACACTGGCCGGATAATCAAACAGGAATTCACAATTCTACAATGCAGGCTTGATAATTATAATGGCAAATACAACGGCGGGGGTAGGTGTGATAACTATCACCCCCTACGACTGCTTACGCTATAATGCCTTACGGCCGATAACACTTTCATATGTTCACAATGGCCTCATGCCAAAGATTTTCACCATAAAACAATGATAAGTCATGTATACCAAGCATTACACACAACATGAGAGAAAAGTCACTACCTTGGTCTTTCCGTGCATGCTCTAGCACTGGTCTCTCCCGAGTAAGGCAAATATCAAATCCTATAATTCATAATTAGGAACAAAGTGTTATTCTCTATTCGAATACTCAAATAACTTCATATCACTTAAATTGGTTATCATTAATGTTCTTTATAAAGCTACAAATGCCTATAACAAAGCCCTAAAGGGTTGGAAGAACTATCCTAAAGATCCCCTTTTTGAAGTACAAGTACGGGTTTTACACTGTTGCACTCGAGTGAAGAAGACCTCACTCGAGTGATGATGGACTTGCACTCGAGTCCTGGAAGCAACACTCGAGTGATGGCCAAATGCCCACTCGAGTCCTACAAAGTGAGGTGCAGAAAGTGCTCACCCGAGAGCAAAAAGAAATGACAGAAACCAAAATTGATCACTGCGCTCAAGCATAACTCATATTACTCGAGTGATAGCCTAATGCTCACCCGAGTCCCCTAAAGTGAGGTTTAGGAAGTGCTCACCCAGAGCACAAGAACTTTCAAAAGGGAACATCACTCCAGCATAAACCTTGGCGCTTGAGTGATAGCTTACACCTGCGAGTGCTAAGACACACTCTTGAGAAATGGACCGCGAGTGACAAGCCGAGACATGAGTTCATAGTGTCAGATACACCCACACTCGAGTGAGACAAAGTTCACTCAAGTTAGACAAATTTCACTCGAATGATAACCTGCAACACCCGCAAGTGAGACAGCACTTTTGGATTTTGAACATGAGAGCACAACAGAAAAACTGAGGGAAAAATGAATATTCAACACCTCACTAAAGTGAGACCCATGATCACTCGAGTGATGCATATCAGAAGCCTAAAACGCAGCAGAGTTGACATCATTTCCCAACTTTTTTCCAAGTGATTCCAATGATCCCAAACTCTCATCCAAGGCTACTCCCACATAAAATTGCACAAGGAATCCATTAGAAACAACAAAACTATCAAATTCCTATTCCATTATCATGCTTTTGGTTTTAAACCACATCCAACACCAAAATCCCAAAATCACCAAACTTAATATTTTAACATCAAACTCATTTCTATCTATTCCAAACATATACCAAAACACCATTTCCATAACCACATCATACCAAACTACCAATGACCCTAATTTTTGGAAATAAGGCCAAAAATTTTAGAAATTCAAAGCTTTATCATTTGGCACAAAACATAGATAGAAAGGTTTGTATTACTCACCTCTACAACTTTCCCAAAGGAGTTCCTTGATTCACCAATCCTTAGTTTTCCATGAAAGCTCAAACCTCCTAATGGACAATCTAGAACCATAGAAATGGAGCCCTTAATACAAGGAACAAGGTTATTGAAGTGAGTTTTTGCATTTGGAGTCATCTACTCACCTTAATATCAAGCTTTTCTCCTTTTTCTTTGGTCTCCTATGGCTGCCGAAAATATGGAGAGAAAAGAGAGAGATGAGTGTGGAGGAGGAAGATAAAATGATTATTTCCACACTCCCATGCCTTCCTTTAGTGAAATCCAAGGAAGGGAAGAGAGAGAAAATGTTAAACAATGGGATTTGACTTTTCTCACACTCTCTCTTTATCCCAACTTACCAAGTGTTACCCTCTCATTGGTTCTCATCAAATAAGTAACTAATTAGTTACCCTAACCACTCCATTAGCTATTTGGTCACATATCTCATTTCTTCTTAGTTAGTAATTAATTTCTTCATTAATTACTGACTAATTGCCCAAAATTTTTTCACTGATTTTGGCACATTTACCGAAATTGCCACAAAACACATAATAATTCAATCTTTAATTCATAATTTATTTTCAATAATTATCATTAGCTCTTAATCAACGTTTAGGGCATCATAATTCTACCCCCGTTTAACAAATTTCATCCCCAAAATTTTTTATGCATAATGGGTTATAAAATGAGGAAATCGCTTCTTCATATCCGCTTCTACTTCCCAAGTTGCTTCTCTTAAAGACATTCCCTTCTAGACCACCTTCACAAATGGTAAGCTTCAATGCCTGAGCCGCTGCTTTTCTCAATTAATGATACGTTCTGGCTCGACCTCATAAGTAAAGTTATGTTGCAATTCAACCTTTTCATATCCAATAATATGCTCAGGGTCTAGTTGGTACTTCTTGAGCTGCGAGACATGGAATACATCATGCAATCTGCTCAAATTTGGGGGTAGTGCTATCTGATATGCTACTGGTCCGATTCACGCCAGAATCTCAAATGGACCAATATACCTCTGACTCAGCATCTTCTGCTTGATTGCTCTCCTGATGCCTGTGATAGAAGATACTCTCAAGAAAACATGATCCCCCACTTCAAACTTAAGAGGTCTTCTCCTTTTGTCAGCATAGCTCTTCTGTTGACTCTATACTATAAGGAGCCTCTTCCTGATAATTTTGATCAGCTCTGAGGTTTGATCAACAAGATCCGGCCCATACAATTTCCTTTCAGATAACTCTGTCCAGCACAACGATGACTGACACTTCCTCCCATACAATGCTTCATATAAAGCCATCTGAACACTCGCATGATTGCTATTGTTGTAAGCAAACTCGACCAATGGAAGATAGTAGTCCCATCTTCCCTTGAAGTCTAGGACACATGCTCTCAACATATCTTCCAGTGTCTAGATGGTCCTTTTTTACTGTCTGTCTAAGGATGGTAAGTCATGTTAAACCTCAACTGAGTACCCATAGCTGTTAGATATGATTAGTTTTGATGATGTCAAATATAAATGTCAAATGATAAGAGCAAAAAGTTTATATAATACTTTGACTAATTACTGTGTTTAATGTTGTATACCTTATAGATTAGTCAAGCAAAGATTGAAGATAATCAAGAAAATAAAGAAGTTCTCTTGTTGGGTTATGGAGAATGATCATCAAGAAGGAAATCAAGCAGAAAGATTTTGAAGAAAAAACAAATTACAAAATCTAGTGAGAATATCAAGGTTCAAGCTGTTAGAAGTGATACTGGAGGTTTCTATGATGATACTAGAGGCTTCTTCTATGATCAAATGATGGTTGGAATAGGTTAATACAAAGCTAATATGACTTATTATGAGTTATGGCACTTCTAGAGGAGTTTTACTCGAGTGTGAACTCAACACTCAAGTGCCAGAAGAGTTGCACTCAAGTACAAGAGAACACACTCGAGTGTCGGGGCTACTATGTCCAACTCTATTTTTCGTTTTGCCAGATAGAGGTCTGATATTTTGGCCATATCTCTCAAACCATAAGTCGAATTGACCTGAAACCGGTGGCATATGAAAGAAGACTCACAACACGAAAGCTTTACACCAAGATCACATTGAAAGAATCTCAAATGAAGGAGATATGATCTGTGGAAGATGACATTGAAATCACCATCACGTTTCAATACATGTTCGCTATTTTAGACATAACTCACAAATAACACATCAGATTGAAACAAAACCAGTTCCATATGAAACTAGACTCAAAGAGCTTTCCATGTATAGGTCATTTGCTTAATTTGAAGTTATATTCTAGGAGCTATGTCTTCTGGAAGTCGAAACTTGTGCAGTCCAGTGCGATATACACTCTTTCAATCATAACTTACAAAATACAAGGAGTTTGGAGCTAATTATTTTTGCATTGGAATGCATATGACAAGAGCTTTCTTATGATACATCATTTTTCTTATTTAGAATCCAATAAATAAATCGAGTCTGACATTGCTCCACATCACCCCCGAGTCCAAAAACACACTCTTGGAAAACTTCATGCAAGTATTGCCCAGAAGCTCAAATCCATAGTGCAATATATATGTGCACTCGAGTGAGGCCATTCATACTCGAGTGAGAGCTTAATACACTCACGAGTGAGAAATCTCACTTTTGCAAATATCATGCGAGTGTATTCTGAAGCGGCTGTGAATTGAAAAATTTCAGCAACGCTTAAGTAAGAGGTGTTGTACTCAAGTGATGTCCAGATTTACACTTGAGTCCTTTGAGTGTGATACTGAAAGTGTTTACCCGAGAGTCAACTAGAACATGAAAACTTGAAGCGTACTTGAGTGAGGAACGGAGTACTCGAGTGTTGGCAACCTGCACTTCCAATTGCACTTGAGGTGTTGGCAGAAAGTGCAAATGCATTTCCAAGGAGCACTTCCAGGAAAAATAGAGCAACGCTATATAACTTCTAAAAATCATAAGAATGATTGTATAACTCATTTTTCTTGCTTCTAATCACTCTAACACTTCATCATATTAGTGTTTAAGCATTTTTCAGGTGATCAAACAAGGATTAACACACAACCTGAAAATATGACGTGACAGATGCAGAATGCATTACAGAGTTGTAGCAAACAATCTGAATATGGTTAAAGGTTATTTATTCATTATGTTTTCACTTGTTAGTATACATAAACGTCAACTAACATATATTTCAAGTGAGAAACAGGAGATTAAACATTTGGATTGTATCTTCAAGAACGGAGGTCACTCATGGCAAATATCATCATTCAATGAACAATCTGAGTTTGATTAAATGTTATTGAATTATTGTGTTTTCACTTGTTACTATACTTAAACATTAACTAACATATATTTCAAGTGTAAAATAGGAATTTGAACGTTCACATTATAGATTCAAATGAGGAGGTCAATTATCGCGGGCGGCATCATTACACACCGAATATCGGCCACCTACCACGACAAAAGATTGACCCACCATGAATGAATGTCTAAAACACAAACACTCCACAATGTGACGTACAGCTCAAAATGCATCATCCTGCTCTTCAACAAGACGCTCCACTCTGCAACGAACATTTCATAGTGGCTCGTTATTCAAATGCACTCAACGGTCAAACAAAGCAATGGGACTCCAATGGATGAATGCTTTGAATGGTTATCTTCTATAACTCATCTATAAATATGGTAGCATTCAAAGAAGAGAAGGAGACAATAAGAGAATAGAGCAACGACACCAACATGCGAATATCATGAGTCATCCACTTCTACCCAAACACTCTATATTCTTATCTATATTCTATATCATGTATATGTGAGAGTGATTATTTGTATTGTACTTCAGTGATCATTATATCCACTCTGTGAGAGAGTCTGTAAACACTTTCAACTATATTCCTGAATTGATCTCAAGGTAGAGGGACCTTGAGTAGGTTGATTCTCTTACAGGGAAACCTGTAGAGAGAATTGTCAGTAAGCCTTTCTGCTCGTAAGACTTACAAGGTGCAAGCAATAGAGAACATTCCTGCTCGTAAGACTTACAGGGGTGTAAGCAGGAGAGACCATTGCTGCTCATAAGACTTGTATGGGTAAATAGGAGAGAAAGGTCTTCGGGAATACTCTACTCGTAAGACTTGCCGTAGGGGGGAGTATCTCAGAGAGAGATTTGTAAAAGGCTTTACAAGTGCCCGGCTAAACTTGTGGTTTTGTAAAGGATTTTCTTGTGCCTAGATTAAACATGAAGATAGTGGATTTGAAAATCTCAGGAGGAGCCTGGGGACTGGACGTAGGCCATTACAGATTAGACTGAACCAGGATAAATCACAATTTGCATATTCTCTTCCTGAGCTCTTATATTTCCAGTATATATTATTTAATCTAACTGTTGATTTATAATTCTTTACTTTCATAATTACCACTTTTGTTAAGATGCGAAAATATTTTTAAAGTCCTTAAGTTTTTATCATACACCCAATGCACCCCCCTTTTGGGTGTTAGCCGGTTCTAACAATAGCTTCATGCAGAGCCCTCCAAAATCTAAAAGTAAACTGAGGATCTCTGCCAGAGATGATGTTCTTCTGTGTGCCACAGAGTCTCATAATCTCTTTGATGTATATCTCAGCCAGCTTATCAGGTGAGTAGCTAGCATTGATAGGTATGAACTGCGCTGACTTCGTGAGTCGATCAACAATTACCCATATCACATCATAGTTCCTGATCCTGGGCAGACCCACCACTAAATCCATGGTCACACTCTCCCACTTCCATTCTAGAATTTTTGGACTCTGAAGCAATCCTGGCAGTCTTTGGTATTCAATCTTCACCTTTTGACAAGTAAGACACCATGCCATGTACTTAGTTCATCACTCTTCAACCTTGGCCACCAATACATAGATTTCAAGTTGTGATGCATCTTGGTCATACCGGGGTGAAGAGGATACTAACTCTTATGAGCCTTATCTAGAATCCTCTATCTCAAGTCAGCCTTCAGTGGAACATAGATTCTCTTTTGGTAACACACCAGTCCACTAGGTGGCAAATCATAATCCCAAGTCCCTCCTTGCTTAATTATAGCTCGGATAGACTAGGCTCGCTTATCATGCATCTGAGCCTCTTCAATTTCAGTCCTCAGGTCATTCTCCCCTTGGACCACACCATAACTGGCACACAAGATGTTAATCGAGATATTCAAATCCCAAAATTCCTCTATAAATTTCTTCTCTTGTATAATTATTGTTGCCACCAGCACCACCTTCCAACTCAAAGCATCCGCGATGACATTAGCCTTACCCGAATGATATTTAATCTCCAGGTTATAATCTTTCAGTAACTCTATCCACTAACGTTGTCTCATGTTCAACTCTTTCTTATCATAGAGATATTTAAGACTTTTGTGGTCATAATACAATTCCACTGTCACACCATACAAGTAATGACACCAAATTTTCAATGCAAACACTATTACAGCAAGCTCCAGATCATGAGTGGGGTAGTTTATCTCATGCAGTTTTAGCTGTTGAGAAGCATAAGCCACTACTCTTCCCTACTACATTAGGACACACCCTAACTCCTGCTTACTCTCATCACTGTACACGACGTAAGCCTCACTGGGATCAAGTATAATCAACACTGGTGTTGTAGTCAACCTCTCCTTTAGCTCAGTGAAACTCCACTCACAACATTCATCCTATAAAAATTGTTGTTGATCCTTCCTCGTGAGCTTGGTCATCAACAAAGCAATCTGGGAGAGGTTCTGAATAAATCTTCGATAGTAACCAGCAAGACCCAGAAAATTGCAAATCTCATAAACAATTTCTGGCCTCTTCCAATCAAGAACTGCTTCCAACTTACTAGGATCCACCGAGACCCCTTCACGTGAGATAACATGGCCAAGAAATTTCACTTCTCTAAGCCAAAACTCACACTTGCTTAGCTTGGCATAGAGTTTCTTTTCTTGCAAGATTCTCAGCATAATTCTCAGATGCTGCTCATACTCTTCTATACTCTTAGAGTATATTAGTATATCATCGATAAACACTACCACAAATAGGTCAAGATACTGTTAGAAGATGTGGTTCATATAATCCATGAATACCTTCAGTGCATTAGTCAACCCGAAGGGCATCACAAGGAAGTTATAGTGCCCATACCTTGTTCTTAAAGCTATTTTTGGTACATCTTCTACTCTCACACACATCTGATGATAACCCAAACTTAGATCAATTTTGGAGAATACACATGAGCCAGATAATTGATCTAATAGGTCATAAATTCTCGAAAGAGGATACTTGTTCTTGACAGTAACTTTATTCAACTCTATATAATCGATACACAACCACAAACTCCCATCTTTCTTTTTTACAAACAACACTAGAGCTCCCTACGATGATACACTGGGTCAGATGAACCCTTTCTCAAGAAATTCTTCAATTTGCTTCTTCAACTCTGCCATTTCATTCAGGGCCATACGATATGGGGCTTTTGATATTGAACCCACTCCAAGCACAATCTCAATTGGGAACTACACTTCCCTTTCTAGAGGCAATCTGCTAAGATCATCTAAAAATACCTCAGGGAACTCTCTTACCACGGGTATACTTTCTAGAGTTTCTCCTGTCTCTCCTTGTACGGAAAAGAAAACCATATACCCCTGGCATCCCTTCTCAAGATATTTCTCCGCTTTAGCCGTTGAAAGGAAATTTAATCCACTATTTACATTTACATCCCTCCATGGAGTGGGATAAACTATCTTCTTATTACCATAATCAAGTAGTATATTATTCGTTGTCAGCCAGTCAAAAACTAAAATAACTTCTAGTTGTTGAAGTGTCAAGCAAATCAAATCAACCACGGACTCAAGTCCCTTAACAACTATCACACAATTGAGACAAGCTTCGACCGTCACAGCCTTGATACTTATTAGCGTTGACATAACCAAGTCAAATAGCAATTTATGCACATGCAATCCTAGGCACTTTACACAGTTATATGCAATAAAAGATGACTTGCACCTGAATCAAATAAAGCTTGTAACTCATTGCCACTTAGAAGAATTTTACCTTGGATCAATTCAGGTGACTTTCGGCCTATTTGTTCTATCTGCAGTCGTGGGCATTGAGTAAAGATGTGACCGGCCTGTTTGCATTTGAAGCAAATCACTTCCCTCGTACAGGTTCTACCCGGATAATACTTCCTACACTGATTACATACTGGTCCCGCTAGAGATCTCTGATTACCACTACCATCATATTGATAGGGCCTCTTGCTATTACCCCCAGACGAGGACCCTTGTCCCTTCTGCTTCTAGGAAGTATCGGTCTTACTAGGCTCACTACGGCTGCCACTACCCTTAGCTGGGTATAACTTTCTCAAATTATTCTCTGTTATTCTACACTTTTCCACGGCCTTATTGAAGTCGGTAAATGGATGAGTGGCCAATCTCTTCCTCAACTTACGCCTCAACCCCCAAATAAGCATATAGGAGCTCCACTCCTCATCATCTTTAGGCCAGAGGTATAAAGAGGATCGAGATAGCTGGATGAAACAAGATAAGTATTCATCAAAGCTCTCCGTATCACCCTGCTTGATGGCTAGGAACTCAGATTCCTTCTTAAGTCTCACCAACTTAAGGAAGTACTTCTCATTGAACTTCTCTTGGAACATCTCTTAGGTTAGTAGTACATTTCGGCTTCGCAATATCATGGCGATATTCTGCTACCACCAATCTACATCCCTTTTTAGTTTATATACTGCCAGTTTTGCTTTCACCTCAGTTGGACATTCGAGGACTTCAAAGATCTTTTCTAATCAATTCAACTAGTCCTCAGCAGCTTAAGGTTCAAATCTCCCTCTGAACACCAGAGGCATTTGCTTACAAAACTTTCAAACCCAGAATTATAGATCTCTACCCTCTTGGACCGGTACCCCTTGTGACTCTTGATTTGGCACTGTGCGAGATGGGGTCTCTCGAGACCAATTAGACCCCTCAGCTGTCTCCTCATGACGAGTCCCCACTTGGGTCTCCTCACATGTAGACTGGACCTTTTCCTTATTATGCTTGGCCCTTTCTTCCTTGAGCTCTTCTCTTAGCTCAGAAATCATGTCTCTTCGTTCTCTTATCAGATTCATCATTTCTCAAATTGGAACAGGTGGATTATCATTTAATTCATCCACCTCTAGATCCCCTGGTCTGAGTCTAGGGCAAACAATTTTGTCTTTTAACTCTACAAATTGTTAGATTCCAAGTTTTGATGATAACAAAAGATCATTGTGTGTTGTGGTAAGAAATTCATACTTTACAATGGTTAAAAATATTACCAAATGTATTTCACATAGTTTAGAGGTGTTTGCTATCAGTTTTGCTGATGCACTTGAGTGATGGAGCTAGCACTCGAGCATTAAGCTATTTTACACTTGACCACATACAAGTGTTGAATAGAAAGTGTTTGACAGAGAGCAATGACAGAATCATATATCATTTTCTCTCTCGAGAACAGACTTTGTACTCGAGTGACAGCCATGAGCGCACCTGAGTGCTTGCAAGTGTGGCACAGGAAGTGCTTACCTAAGAGCAATATAACCAGAGAATGTAATTTGTACTCGAGTTCAAGCGAGTGAGGAACACCAAGTGTTTTCCTGAGAGTTACCAAGTGCATGAAGGAGAAAGTATGCTCGAGTGGAGGAATATGTACCCGAGTGATACCTCAGCACCCGCGAGTGAGAAATCTAACTCTCTCCATTCTAATGCATGTGCTGAAGACAAAGAGTATCTTATAGAAGAATATTTAGTTCACTCGAGTGAGAGTATGTATGCTCGAGTAAGAACCCACATCACCTGAAAGTGCAGAATTACACTCTTGATAAAATAGGAAGCGAGTGTTGTCTAGAGACGTGGTTCATAATGTAAAATAAAGAAGCACTCGAGTGAGGTCCCATATCACTCGTAAAATCAATTGGCTATAAATACAGAGCTTTAGAGACCATAAAAAAGAACCAAGAACAAGAATTCACATAAGAAAATTCACGAGTCTCTATTATTTATATTTTCTTTGTATTCATATTGTTCTTCAGTGTTTATCATATTTACTCTATAAGAGAGTTTGTATACACTTCAAATTCTATCTTCATTTGATCTCAAGGTATTGGGACCTTGAGAGGGTAGATATCCTTACAAGAAAAGCAGATGAGAGAATTCCTAGTAGGACTCTCTGCTCATAAGACTTACAAGATACAAGCAGTAGAGAACGTTGCTACTTGTAAGACTTAAAGTGGTGTAAGCAGGAGAGAACATTGCTGCTCATAAGACTTGTATATGTAAGCAAGAGAGAAAGGTCATAGGTTTGTTTTTCTGCATGTAAGACTTGTCGTAAGGGGGAGAGAAATTTCTAACGCTAGAATATTTCTACTCGTAGTCCTTTCAAGGACGGTTGTTGTTTTGCGGTGTTCTAAGAGCCCACTGAATCTTGGAAGAATAGTGAAAATCTCAATAGGTCTTGATATCTGAGGACTGGACGTAGGCCTGGGTTTTTGGCTGAACCAGTATAACTCTCCGTGTGCTTATCTTCTCAACTCTACTCAATCTATAGCTATTGCTATATCACTGCATCAACCGAAAAATTTATCACATCACCTAATTCACCCCCCCTCTTGGGTAAACCTTGCCTTTTTCATTTGGTATCAGACCGAGGTCTTCTCTGAAGAGCCTAACAGCTTGAGAAGGATTTGGTAAATAGCAACAATCGGTGAGAACATCCTTCCAGACGGAGCTTTAATCACTAGACCTCCTGGTTTTGCTAGAGAACATTTTTCATTCTAGAAAGCTAAATTCAGAGTGTTCGTGATGGCTAACGAATATGGTGTGTGGAATGTGATACAAGACGGTGACTATGTTCTAATGAAGAAAATCGAAGATAGAGTCATTAAAAAGAGCCCAGAGGAATTTGACGAAGATGACAAGAGGTTTGTAATGTTAAATAGTAAAGCTATTTTAATGATACAGAGTGCCCTCATTCAAAAGGAATATTTCCAAATCTGTACCCACCTTTTTTGAAATTTCCTGAACAGTTCCTGTAGAGTGGGATATGTGGGATGCTCTTGAAATCGATCACAAAGGCACATTCAGAATCAAAGAAAATAGAGTCAATACTCTAATTACAGAGTATGATCTATTTTGTATGAAACCTAGAGAAGGAATATCATAATTCAAACTTAGATACACTCATCTTGTTAATCAATTATCTGCACTTGGTAAATCATTTGACCAAAATTCCCAGGTAAGAAAGATTCTTAATGTTCTTACAAAAGAATGGGAAGTGAAGGTGATAGCTATCGAAGAAGTTAAATGAGAGTCAATGTCGTAGCTGCTCTCTTTGGGAGCCTTACTGAGTATGAAGGAAAGTTGAGATTCAAGAAGGAACTAGAAGAGTTTGATGATAAAAAGAAAAAAGGAGTTGCATTTAAAGCTATCAAGGAAGAAGAATCTTCCAAAAATGAAGATGTTCCTGATGATGATGATATGCGAATGATTGTGAGAAAATTCAAGAAGTTCTATAGAAGAGGCCAAAAGAACTTCAAAAATTATCAAGGTGGACCAAGCAAGAAAGAAAACAAGGAGCAACAGATAGTATGCTATGAATGAGGGAAGCCTGGACACATCAAATCCGAATGCTTCAAAAACAAAGACAAGAAGAAGCAGAAGAAGAAAGCATACATTTCATCTATCTAGGGTAATAGCTTGTCGGATGAAGAAAGCGACAACGACAGAGTTGCAAATCTATGCTTGGTAGTAAAAGAAGAAGAATCGGATTCTGAGGTAAGTGACTTTGAACCTACTTATGATGAATTATTATCTGAATATAATGCATTACATACTGAATTCATCAAGGTAGCTAAAGAAATGGTTAGTTATAAGAAGAAAGCAAAAGAATTAGGAAATACTGTCATATCATCATGTGCATTGTGTGAAGAAAAAGATAAGAAAATAAGTGATTTAACAAAAACTGTGGAAAGATTTACTAAAGGAAGTGAAACTCTTAAAGTTATTCTAAAATCTCATAGAGTTTCATTTGATAAATCTGGGATTAGATATAAATCTAATCAGGATAAAAATAGAGGAAATAAGAAAAGAGGTAGTAGAATTTATCTCAAATATTTTAAAAATTTTGTGCATACATCAAATCTATTTGCATCATGTAGTTATTGTAATAGGAAAGGACATTATAATTAATCATGTTATTTTAGAAAAGGACAAGTTAGTGGTGTAATATCCCGATTTGTGATTAGGACTGATAACTCTGATAATCATTGTAATTAGTGTAATTAAGCACTATTATGATTAATATAATGTAAGTTTTGAGAATAAATACATGTGGTATTTAAGATCAATGGTTGTGATTCCTTGACCGTGGGTCGGAATCCTATGTGTAGTGATTTGGTGAGCTCATAAGGGAGTGAGTGGATGATGACATGTGGCAAGAGGGTGGCCATTGGATGTGGCACTAGAAGACAAAATACCACTTTTCTCTCTCCCTTCTCTCTCTTGTGCGGTTGTGTGTGTGTAGGGAGAAAGAGTGACACCATCATCATCATCTCCTCCACTTCATTTTCTCTCTCCTCTCCTTCCTCCATTTCTGGCGCTGGACAAGCAAGTGAGAGGGGAAGAAAAGCTTGAATCTTGGTAAGTTGTGATTCTCCTTTGCTCCAATCCTCTTCTCTAATATTGTTCATCTCAATGAGAGCTACATTGTGATGATTGTAGAGCCTTGAATGGTGTTGATTGGGATTTTGGCCGAAATTAAAAGTTGAGGAATCAAGGTTCTGAATTGAGTAAAGAGAGGAGGTAGGCATTTAGAGCATTTTGGTGTATTGCTTGTGATTTTTGGCTAAGTTGGTCAAATCTGGAATTTTTGCCCTAAATATGCCTATTTCTGGAAATGTGAAGATCATTATGATTGATGATTGAAAATGATTTAGTTTGGAGATATATGAACATTTGATGTAATTTGGAATGATAAAAATGTGTTAAGGGAATTTGGACATTTTGTATCTTAGAGACCTTAGTGAATGATTGTGGTCAAATTGGTTTTTGAGTGTTTTTGAAGTGGCCAATATGTTCCTTAGTTAGTGCTTAGTGTGTGTGAGCATTGGGAAGAGTTTGGGGAACCTTTGGGAGTGAATTTGACCATCTGGAGTTTCTGGTTTTTGGCTGCGTTTCTGGTCTCTGATGCACATCACTCGAGCAGAGGAAGAACGTGCTCGAGTGATATGCAAGTTTTTCCCTGTTGTGCTTCGAGTTATCTGGGTTTTATGGGTTGTGCTCGAGAGCATCGCCTTGTGCTCGAGTGAGCAAAGAACATGCTCGAGTGAGCATGGTTCTGCTCGAGTGAAGGTGCGAGTTCGGAGTTGAGGTTGCTTTCGGGTCCTCACTCGCTGGTTGATGCCAAGAGTGTGCTCTGACACTCGCGGGCATAGCCGTTCCACTCGAGCACTGAGGGTCGTGCTCGAGTGAGCTTGTGCTTCTGGTGTGAGTTGGTGCTCTCGGGTTGATGCTCGCGGGAAAGTTGCACGAGTGTGCTTTCTCACTCGCGGGTGTGGGGTGTGTGCTCGAGCACACATGGCTGTGCTCGAGTGATCCAGTGCTTGGAGAGCTGTGTGTGTGCTCTCGGGTGCTCACTCGCAGGCTCACTCTCTCTTGTGCTCGAGTGATGTCCGTACTCGTGCTCGAGTGAGAGCATTTGTACTCGAGTGAGACTGTCAAAAATAGGTGTTTTGCCTTCGAGTAAGGGGTCTTTTGGGTAGTGTCTTCCAACCCTTTAGGCATATGTTTAGGCCTCTAATAGTCACCCAAAGAGTCCTAAATGATAACCAACTTAGAGTATTATTGAAATGTACATATGGAAAAGAGATTGATTGGTTGTCCCTAATTGATATAGGATTTGACATCTGTCGTCCTCGTGAGGCTAAGGTGCCAGAGCCAGTCAGGAAGGATACAGGTAGTGACTCTTTCTTTATGCCTTGTGTGATACATTGTATGTATATTATGTCATTGTTTTGAAATGAATATCGTATGCTGCAAGTTTTGTGAAAACTGTGGAAGCACCGCTATACCAATAGTCCCTGAGTCGCTAACAACGGTTCGGGTGAAGGTCGTATGCCTTCCCGGCGGTAAAAGGGGATGAGGTTAGGGTGTGATATATGTGTATATGTGGGCTGAAAGGCTAATTGTGAGCCGAAAGGCTATTTGTGAACGCCGACGGGCCATTGTGAAAGCCGAAAGGCTATATTTGAGCCGTGTGGCTATTTGTATGCACTGCCACGCCAATAGTCCCTGAGTCGCTAACAACGGTTCGGGTTAAGGTCGTATGCCTTCCCGGCGGTAAAAGGGGATGAGGGTGGAGTGACTTGTGTTGCTGTATGAGATGATTGGTGTGCATATTCTGTGATTGCATGTGGTATAAAATTGTAGTTACTACTGGGATTCTTTAGAATCTCACCCCTTCCATATGACTAATCTTTTCAGACAGGGCGAGTGGCTCGAAGGGGAAGCGGACAACTAGGAGTGGTTAGGCTCACTCCGAAATCTAAGTGGTAGTTGGTTATCATAGTTTTGTATTTGGGGTATCAAGTGTACATAAGGATGTAGATGATTATTTTGGTTGTGTAATCCCCATAGTTGGGAAATCTTAAACCCAAGTTATTTATGCAAGTAACCTGGGGTCTGGCCGGGATTTTGGTTTTCACACTTTGATATTTATTATGTACTCTGATTTCTCTGGTAGTTATATCTGCATGTGAATGTGAGACCAGGATTAAATATGCTTTAGAAATGATTTTGAAATATCCCATCTCTTGAATGAGGGATCATAAATGGTTATTTTATCTTATTGGTCTCTAATTCACTTAAATTTCGAAATTCAGATATGATTACAGTGAGGGGGTTACAAGTGGTACGTATAAATGGGTTCCGAAAGGGACACATGTGCCAAAAGTAATGCATACTAACCACAAAGGACCTAAGAAAGTGTGGGTACCTAAAACCTGATCACATTACTCAAGGTATGTCTCAAAGCATCATGAGCAAACAAGTGGTACATTGATAGTGGATACTCTAGACACATGACTAGTGACAGAAATAAGTTCACCATGCTAGAAATCAGAGAAGGGGGAAAGGTAACTTTTGGAGGAAACCAATCTGGACGTATTGCTGGGATTTATGAAGTGGGAAAAACTAATGGTGTTCAAATCAATTATGTATACTACGTTGAAGGATTATGCCACAACCTCCTAAGTGTGAGTCAAAGCGCTAATAGAGATAATTGGGTGATCTTTGATTTAGAAGAATTCTTGATAGTAATCAAGAAGGATTTACCGCTTAACAAAGAATTTATCAAGGCAAAGATTCGAGCTCAAAGGGACAGTAACTGTTATACTATTGATTTAAATTCAAATTCTTCTGAAAATTATTTTCTTAGCAGATCAGAGGAGAGTTGGTTATGGCATAAGCGTCTGGCTCATGTTAATATGAACCAACTCGACAAAATGATTAGAAAAGATTTAGTTGTTGGTCTTCCTAAACTAAAATTCAAAGATAACATGATTTGTGAAGCGTGTCAAAAAGGCAAACAAACTAAATCTTCATTCAAAACAAAGTATGAGATTTCTACTTACCTTTACAATTACTTCAGATGGATTTGGTAGGTCTAGCAAGAGTAAAACGTTTTGGAGGAAATCTATATACTTTAGTAATTGTCGATGATTTTACAAGATTTACATGGACTATATTTATTGCTTTAAAAGATGAAACATTTGTCGAATTTATTATGTTTGCTAAGAAGGTCCAAAATGAGAAAGGTATTTCTATTATTTCTATCAGAACAGACCATGGAGGAAAATTTGATAATAAACTCTTTGAAGATTTCTGCAACAATGAGGGAATAGATCACAACTTATCTGCACCTAGAACCCCTCAGCAAAATGGAGTAGTAGAAAGGAAGAATAGAGTCCTCACAAAAATGGCAAAAGGAATACTTAATGAAAAAGGAATGTCACAAGTGTTCTGGGTAGATACATGAGTACCGCATACTATATTTCAAACCGAGAATATATTCGCAAGTCACTTGGAAAGACACTATACGAACTCTACAAAGGGAGAAAGCCAAATCTTGCTCATCTACACATCTTCAGATGCAAGTGCTTTATTCACAACAACGGCAAAGAAAACTTGGCTAAATTTGATTTAAAGTCTGATGAAGGTTTATTTCTAGGATATTCTAATAGCAGTAAAGTATATAGAGTTTTTAATAAAAGAAAATGTACTGTTGAAGAATCCATCCATGTTGTGTTTGATGAACTTGATTCTCAAATAAAACATTTTGATGAAGAAGAAATAGATTTGATAAAGAAAAATAAAACTGTTTCAAAACAAAATGATCTTGAATCAAATGATTTTCATAATATAGAAGATGTCGATGATCATGCTCAACCAAAAGCATGGAGACATATTAAAGATCATCCAATTGATCAAGTAATTGGAGATATTCATGAAGGTGTCAAAACCAGAAATAAAATTCTCAATGAGGTAACTTTCTTTGCTTTTATTTCTGAGATTGAGCCTTCTAATATGGAAGAAGCTTTATCTGACAATGATTGGGTGATTGCTATGCAAGAAAAATTAAATCAATTCTGAAGAAATCAAGTTTGGGATTTGGCTCCTCGACTTAAAGATCACTCGGTTATAGGAATCAAATGGGTTTTCTAAAACAAACTTGATGCATCAATAATCATTGTCAGAAACAAAGCAAGATTGGTAGCCAAAGGCTATAATCAAGAAGAAGGTATTGATTATGAGGAAACATATGCTCTAGTGGCAAGATTGGAAGCAATACAAGTACTCTTAGCCTTTGCTTGCATTAAAGGTTTTAAAATTTATCAAATTGATGTAAAAAGTGCTTTCCTAAATGGTTATATTATGGAGGAAGTATATGTTGAACAACCTCCTGGTTTTGAAGATGAAACAAAGCCCAATCATGTTTACAAACTTAAGAAAGCTTTATATAGGTTGAAACAAGCTCTTAGAGCTTGGTATGAAAGACTAAGCAAGTTTCTTCTTGATCAAAACTTTGTCAGAGGAAAAGTAGATACAACTCTCTTCATCAAACATAACAAAGATGATATTCTAATTGTTCAAATTTATGTTGATGATGTTATTTTTAGTGCTACTAATGAATCTCTTTGTCAAGAATTTTCCAAGATTATGAAGGGAGAGTTTGAGATGTCCATGATGGGAGAATTAAATTTCTTTCTTAGACTTCAAATCAAGCAAAGGAAGAATGGGATATTTATATCTCAAACAAAGTATTTGAAAGAGTTGTTGAAGAAGTATGGATTGGACAATGCTAATGGAGCTGATACTCCAATGAGTTTTACAATATTGTTGGATGCTGACGTAAAAGGTCCTAACTATAATATCACTAAGTATAGGGAATGATTGGTTGATTACTCTATTTAACAGCAAGTAGGCCAGATGTACAATTTAGTGTTGGAATGTGCGTAAGGTATCAATCTGCTTCTAAGGTATCACATACAGAGACTGTGAAAAGAATCTTCAAATACATAGGAGACACTGAGAGCTCAGCCTATGGTATCCAAAAAGAGGAAACAAATATTTGATGGTCTATTTAGATTTGGATCATAGAGGATATAAAACTGACAGGAAAAGTACTAGTAGTCAATGTCAATTCCTTAGAGGCTCTCTGGTATCATGGTTCAGCAAGAAGTAGAACACATTGTCATTATCTTCCACTGAAGCTGAATATATAGCTGCAGCAAGTTGTTGTTCTCAAGTACTATAATTGAAGCAACAACTTCAAGATTTGGGGATATACTTAAAGGAGATTCCAATTTATTGTGACAAAACTAGCACTATTAGCTTGGCCAAGAATCCTGTGCAATATTCAAGGACCAAACACATAGATATCCGACATCATTTCATTTGAGATCACGTGCAAAAGAAGGATGTCAAAGTAGAATTCATACCAACACATCTTCAACTTGGTGACATATTCACAAAGCCAATTGCTAAAGATCAATTCTTATATATTTGAAGAGAATTGGGAATGGTTAATCCAAATGAGTTGCAAGTTTTTCTTGTTAATTATTATGTTTAATGAGTTTTGATGATAACCATACTGACTTAGGCATCGGAGTATATAGAAATTGTTTTTGCAGGTCTGTCACTCGAGCACTGGATGTGTCACTCGAGTGCCAAGTTCATTCTTACTCAAGTCAGTCAATAATGCTCAAGTACAGAACTATAGCATATACTCTGCTTCAGGCTATGTAAAACAAGGATTAACAGAGTATGTAAGAACTCTTGAAACTCACTCAAGCATACCAAGAGTGTCAGGTCATACTCGAGTGAGGGAAGAACTTCACTCGAGCATGGTATGAATTCACCTGAGGTAAAGCAAGAGAACTCGAGCAGAAGAGAAACATTTATACAAATACTTATTCAAAGCATGGTTACTAAAATGATCTTGGAGGATTTGAGTACAAAGATGAAAAATATAACAAGATACATTTAAATCAGGTGTGCTTTTACATGCTTTATCAAATTTGTTTGAGTATCACTTGAGCATGAATTTGTCTCACTCGAGCATTGTATGAACAATACTCGAGCACTAGGGTTGTCACTCAAGTGTTCTCACTTGAAGCATCGCATCACTCGAAGATTGTAACTCTTCACCTCCATCCGTTACCCATCGATTAAACAACTCAGATTGCTTCAAATCTCTATTACAACTCTTCAATCATCTTTATAAGGTCAGATTTATCACTATAGCTTCTCATTTCATGCCCTAACCGAGGAGATTTTCCGAAAATATTTCTTCAAGTCCTTATCAAATCTCTGATTCCCATTTCATTTCTAAATGGCTATAACTAAGATTCTTGTTATTTCCCAAAGATCCTATTCACCTTCACCCACTCATTCTGCCTCTAGTACTTCAGAGACTCTGGTGGCAACGCCTTCATCTCTTACACCTTCCATGTCTTCTACTCCAACACCTCCTCCTACACCCAAAACCAAAAAGAGAACTCTAGCCAAGAAACCTCACCTTAAGCCTTATATGGCTAAGAAGGATCAACCTCCGCAAAAGAAACCAAAGGGAGTGGTTTTTAAAGAACCGATTGTCACTCAGTCTCAATCCAAAGAAGTCAAAGGAAGAGGAAAGAAGAAGGAACAGAGCAACCACAACAATCTTCTTCCTATGATGAATCTTTCAATATGCAACTCCGGGAAGCAATAGAGAAGTCAAAGCTTGACGCATTGGTTGGCAAAATTGCCTCACAAGCCGGTACCTCAAGTTCACATCATGTTGGCCAGTCCAGTGCAGTTGCTTCAAGGGTTCCTTTTACTTCACAGGTTCCAGAGGAAAAACAAGTCACAAATCCTCCTAATAACGTCAATGTTAAGGAATTGAAGGCACTTAAACAGAAGGTATATGATTCTGAGTTTGCACATAGACATTCCTGTCCTATAGTTTATGTGGACTTAGATTATCTGAAAAAAGTTGTATTTTGGATTTTCATCCTTTTCTTGGATTTTATGATCCCTGGCTGAGTGTTCATATTCCTTATTCACCCTCTGTTGTGAGAACCTTTTATTGCAACATGAAAACCTATAAAATAAACTCTAAGGCTGGAGAGTTGATAGAGGAAGCAGTATCTACCACTGTTAGAGATCAATTTATTATGATATCTACTAATATCATTAATGACATTCTTGGCTATGTTGCACTACCTTTTGATCCACCCACACTTTCAGTCAATGAAGCCTTCTGGCTTTTAAGACCAAATGACCCAATAGGCCCTCTTAACTGTAAGCCTATTCATATGCCTGATTCTATTCGTGCCCTTAATTACATATACTCTTGTAGCATTGTTAACAAATCTAAGAATTATACCCATTTTGCTCAGAGATATTACTATTTGTTGCCTCCTTCCTAGCCGGTTAACGAAGAAATATGGGGGAGCTTATTTTTTAGTGAGATGAGAAGATTTTGATTTTCTTTATCAAGATTTGCCACCATACCATATCCACAACTTGTGTCTCTCATTCTCAAGAAAAAAAAGTATGGTATTTGGAGGGAACTGAGAGGGTAACCATTCTGAGGTTTGGCAAGACTCAATTGACACATGTGAGTATCAATCTTCCAGTGAGTCAAACCAAGGCTACATCTTATAGAGAAGCCACTCCATCGAGAGGTGATGAGGCTCAATCGTCTGCTCAAGGTCCAATTCAACCTCCATCATTCCTAAATGCATCACTATCAACCCATCTAACTGAAGTGATCAATGAAGCTGTAACTAGTCTGAAAAAGGAATTGATGAATAAGTATGAGAAATTGGTGAACACGATGGAATTGCAAGTCTCAAAGTTGATGGATAAGGCAAATACCAACTTTGACTTGATGTTCAAGACTCAAGAAGATATGTCGAGAAGAATCACTAATATGGAAATCTTCTTGCACGCTCATTTTCTGACTACTTCTCCTGAGGTGACACCTGAGTCTACTCCTGCCATGACTTCACCTCCTCAAACAAAGACTAATGTTCTCTTCACAACCCTGGATTCAAGATTGATGTCACTTATGATCAGTCGCCTTCACCACCACTTGCAGCCTCTGTTCCTCAGCCATCATCTCCACTTTCTAAGACTAAGCCAATTGACCCTTCCACTGTCATGGTGCTCTTTGCCCCACCATCTGATCTCACTTTTCCTCAACCCCCTTGTGATGCTGACAAAATGGGGGTGAAGGATCTGTGATGGTTTATGAGCTGTTATGGTCTGATATGGGGAGTTGGAGTTTAGTATTGGGGGTAGGATATTGTTATTTTCTGGTTTATTTTTGCTGACATGGTTGTATATGGGGTTTTATGGGTAGATGTTGATTCAAGCTTAATATTGTACTTTACAAGTTCACTAATGATCATTTTCAAGTTTGTTAAGTTTTCTGTTCAGATTTAATGATTTATGTGCAAATATAATGGTATTATGACTTATCTTGGCTTTAAGTGTCCATTGGAAGTATTGCAGGAAATATATGAGATTAAGTGCAAAAATCTGAAAATAAGTCTAAACTTTGGTGAAATATGCATTTGGATATGTTGAAAATGTTTTCAAAATTTTCACTTCTATCAAGTTTTTAAAACTCATCATAAAGGTTTTGTCATCATCAAAAATGGAGAGAATGTTAGATTCCAAGTTTTGATGATAACAAAAGATAATTATGTGTTGTAGTAAGATATTCATACTTTGCAATGGTTAAAAATATTACCAAATGTATTTCACATAGTTTAGAGGTGTTTGCTATCAGTTTTGCTGATGCACTCGAGTGATGGATTTAGCACTCGAGCATTAAGCTATTTTACACTCGAGCACATACAA
This sequence comes from Inga laurina, assembly GCA_963855925.1. NCBI lineage: Eukaryota > Viridiplantae > Streptophyta > Magnoliopsida > Fabales > Fabaceae > Inga > Inga laurina. The sequence goes on along the minus strand of OY979702.1, from coordinate 37,699,475 downwards.
GTGTTAAACAGAAATTTTTTGACAGAGAGCAATGATAGAATCGGATATCATTCTCACTCAAGCACAGACTACATACTCGAGTGACAGCCATGAGTACACCCGAGTGCTTGCAAGTATGGCACAGGAAGTGCTTACCCGAGAGCAAGATAACCAGAGAATGTAATTTGCACTCGAGTCAAAGCAAGTGAGGAACACCAAGTGTTTACTTGAGTGTCACCAATTGCATAAAGGAGAAAGTATGCTCGAGTAGAGGAATCTGCACCCGAGTGATACCTCAGCACCAGCGAGTAAGAAATCTAACTCTCTCTATTCTGAGCCAAGTGCTGAAGACAAAGAGTATCTTATAGAAGTATATTCGGTTCATTTGAGTGAGAGTAAGTATGCTCGATTGAGGACCCACATCACCTACAAGTGCAGAATCACACTCTTGATAAAATGGATATGAGTGTTATCAAGAGACGTGGTTCATAATGTAAAATAAAGGAGCACTCGAGTGAGGAGATTTGTACTCGAGTGAGGTCCTATATCACTCGCAAGTGTGGAAATGCACTCTCTCAAAATCACATGAAAGTGCAAGTATAAAACTGAAGCAAGAAGAGAAAATATGGTATTGCACTCGAGCGAGCCCTCTCAGCACTCGAGTAATACTCTGCCAGAAGCCAAAACGCACCAGTCTTACCGCGTTCAATCCAAATATGGTTTAACGTTATTTATTCATTCTATTTTTACTTATTATTATTATATAACATCATTTAACATATATTACAAGTATGATACAGAAGTTTGAATGTTTGAATTAGAAAAGCACAGAGGAAGTCAAATAACGGCAGACAGCATCATTACGATCAATCAAGCACGTACCTACCGCGTTCAAAAATCTCAAACTTACGCATGCCATTCCACAGTAAAATGCTCTGCTCCATAACGATTAGTATTCAAAGGGCAAAATAACTGGCTGTAAATACAGAGCTTCAGAGACCATCAAAAAGAACCAAGAACAAGAATTCACATAAGAAAATTCATGAGTCTCTATTATTCATATTTTCTTTGTATTCATATCGTTCTTCAGTGTTTATCATATTTGCTCTGTAAGAGAGTCTGTATACACTTCAAATTCTATCTTCATTTGATTTCAAGGTATTAGGACCTTGAGAGGGAAGATATCCTTACGAGAAAAGCAGTTGAGAGAATTCCTAGTAGGACTCTCTACTCATAAGACTTACAAGATACAAGCAGTAGAGAACGTTGCTACTCGTAAGACTTACAGTGGTGTAATCAGGAGAGAACGGTGCTGCTCATAAAACATGTATACGTAAGAGAGAGAGAAAGGTCATAGGTTTGTTTTTCTGCACGTAAGACCTGTCGTAAGGGGGAGAGAAATTTCTAGTGTTAGAATATTTCTACTCATAGTTCTTTCAAGGACGGTTGTTGTTTTGTGGCGTTCCAAGAGCCCACTGAATCTTGGAAGAATAGTGAAAATCTCAATAGGTCTTGATCTCTGAGGACTGGATGTAGGCTTGGGTTTTGGTCGAACCAGTAAAACTCTCTGTGTACTTATCTTCTCAACTCTACTCTATCTATAGCTATTACTATATCACCGCATCAACCAAAAAATTTATCACATCACCCATTTCACCCCTCCCCCTCTTGGGTGAAGCTTGCCTCTTTCACAAATGAATCAGCATGTCAATATCATAGCAAATGTGTACATATAGTCCATAAAACTTATATATATCCACATACAGCAGAAGTACTCTTGTGTATAACCCCAATAATTATCAATCATCAAGCTATATTAAGCCAAAGAACTAAGGCCAACTAAGGGAGCTATCCTAGCAAATCCTCCCCTTGCCAGGAACTACAACTCTAATACCAATAAATGTAATCCCCATCCAATCAAAGGCCAAGATTAAGTTCATAAATACATGATTATGTGGAATTAGAGACCATAAGATGATTTGGGATTTAATAAAAGTAAATTTTCCCAAAATCAGGGTTTTCAAAAACTTTTCTAAACCTGTTAAACAATGGTCTCATATTCACATTTCAATTACATAAATGGCATGTACAATACGATTCCTTTCATAAATATCAGAGTACAATGCAAATTCCCGACACACTCGCGTTCTATTAATCAATAAAGGGTTTACAAGGCACGAATGCCCATACATAGTTTCCCATAACAAGGGGATTTCAGAAATACTATTCTATGATCCAAGACAAACATGTGATTCCCAAAAAAATATCCAAATAATTTAAACATGATAACCAATTATCCAAATAAAACTCCTATCCCAGAGCTTTATCCACCCTTCGTCACCTGCTTCTCTTTGGAACTACCAGCCCTATCTGAAATTTTTTTTGGGAGAGTGAGATTCTAAGGAATTCCAGTAGTGTCAAATCACTATAGTATGCACAACCACAAAGTATGAAAGCAAATTATCACACAACACATAGCAACTATAATGGCAGTTACAGTGGCAAGGGCATATATGACTTGTGTCACCCTTACATTTGCTCACGTTGAAGTGCTCATGCTGTATTGCACATTCACATGTTCATATCACACATATCACCACAGCTGAGATCCATATAAAATATTTCATATACACACAGCCACACTGGCTTGATAATCAAACAAGAATTCACAATTCCACAATACAACCTTGGCAATTACAACAACAGATACAATAGCAAGGGTAAGTGTGTTAACCATCACCCCTTACGACTGCTCATGCTAAACTGCTCACGTTGTAATGCCCTACAGCCGATAACACATTTATATGTTCATAATGGCCTCATGCCAAAAATTTTCACCACAAAACAATGATAAGTCATGTATACCAAGCATTATACACAACATAAGAGAAAAGTCACTACCTTGGTCTTTCCGTGCATGCTCTATCACTCGTCACTCCCGAGTAGGGTAAATATCAAATCCTATAATTCATAATTAGGGACAAAGTGTTATTCTCTATTCAAATACTTAAATAACTTCATATCACTTAAATTGGTTATCATTAATGTTCTTTAGAAAGCTACAAATGCCTCTAACAAAGCCCCAAAGGGTTGGAAGAACTATCCAAAATATCCTCTTTTTGAAGCACAAGTATTGGTTTTACACTGTTGCACTTGAGTGAAGAAGACCTCACTCGAGTGATGATGGACTTGCGCTTGACTCCTGGAAGCAACACTCGAGTAATGGCAAAATGCCCACTCGAGTCCTATGAAGTGAGGTGCAGAAAGTGCTCACCCGAGAGCAGAAAGAAATGACAGGAACCAAAATTGATCGATGTGCTCGAGCATAACTTATATTACTCGAGTGATAGCCTAATGCTCACCCGAGTCCCCCAAAGTGAGGTTCAGAAAGTGCTCACCTGAGAGAACAAGAACTTTCAAAAGGGAACATCACTCCAGCATGAACCTTAGCACTCGAGTGATGGCTTAACACCTACGAGTGCTAAGATATACTCTTGAGAAATGAACCACGAGTGACAACCCAAGACATGAGTTCATAGTGTCAGATACACCCACACTCGAGTAAGACAAAGTTTACTCGAGAGATAACTTGCAACACCCGCAAGTGAGACAATACTTTTGAATTTTGAACATGGGAGCACAATAGAAAAACTGAGGGAAAAATGAATATACCATACTTACTTGATGAGACCCATCATCACTTGAGTGATGTATATTAGAAGCCTAAAATGCAGCAAAGTTGATAGCATTTCCCAACATTTTCCCAAGTGATTCCAATTATCCCAAACTCTCAACCAAGGCTACTCCTATATAAAATTGCATAAGGAATCCATTGGAAATAACAAAACTTCAAAATTCCTATTCCATTATCATGCTTTTGGTTTTAGACCACATCCAACACCAAAATCCCAAAATCATCAAACTTAATATTTTAACCTCAAACTCATTTCTATCTATTCCAAACATATACCAAAATACCATTTCCATAACCACATCATGCCAAACTACCAATGACCCTAATTTTCGAAAATAAGGCCAAAATTTCCAAAAACTCAAAGCTTTATCATTTGGCACAAAACATAGATAGAAAGGTTTGTCTTACTTACCTCTACAACTTTCCTAAAGGAATTCCTTGATTCACCAATCCTTATTTTTCCTTGAGAGCTCAAACCTCCACTAATAGACAATCTAGAACCATAGAAATGGAGCCCTCAATGCAAGGAACAAGATTATTGAAGCGAGGTTTTGCATTTGGAGTCATCTACTTACCTTAATATCAAGCTTTTCTCCTTCTTCTTTGGTCTCCTATAGCTGCCGAAAATATGGAGAGAGAAGAGAGAGATGATTGTGGTGGAGGAAGATGAAATGATTATCTCCACACTTCTATGCCTTGCTTCAATTAAAACCAAGGGAGGGAAGAGAGAGAAAATGTTAAACAAATGGGATTTGACTTTTCTCACACTCTTTCTTCATCCCAGCTTGCCACGTGACACCCTCTTATTGGTTCTCATAAAAGAAGTAACTAATTAGTTGCTCTAACCACTCCATTAGCCATTTGGTCACACATCACATTTCTTTTTAGTTAGTAATTAATTTTTTTATTAATTAATGACTAATTGCCGAAAAAATTTTCAATGATTTTGGCACATTTACCGAAATTGCCACAAAACACATAATAATTCAATCTTTAATTCATAATTTATTCTCAATAATTATCATTAGCCCTTAATCAAAGTTTGGGGCATTACAATTAACCAATGGTTAATTGGGTTTACTTGGTTATCTTAAAGATTGGTCTTGTTAGGCCAACTAATTGAGGTTTAGTTCTATTGAAACCATTTCCTCTTCCATTTGGTTGGCTTGGGTTGAAATTAGAGAGAGAGAGAGAGAAGGAAAATCTTGTGTCTAATGGTTTATAGCTTCTTGCACATAAGGAAGCTAATTAACCAATGGTTACTTAGCTAATTCATTTTGTCTCCCTTGCCTTTATCCAATGGTTTTCTTAGTGAATTTTCTTGTCTTCTAATTTCTCTTCTCATAATTACTCTTACTTTTTCAAGAGCAAATCCTAGTCCTTAATCTTGGGTTCCAATTTTAACCTCAAGATCAAATGGTATCAAACGGTAAATGTCTTTTTTTCCCTTGATCATGGAAACATTAACCAAGTTGCCATTAATTCTTTTATTCATTTTATTTCCTCTTCTTTCTTTCTTCCAAGACACCATTCTTCTTCTCTTTGGATCCAAATTAGGCCTTATATCATTTTTACCTTTAGATAAAGGAATTAGGTATTTCCTTTAATTATTTGGAATCAAATTCCATACTTTACTTTCCCAAATTAGTTCCTAAAAGTCATTATGTCTCTCAGACATTCTTGAGACTCTTAAACTAACTAGGGCTTAGCAGTTTGCTTGAGTTAGGCTTAATCTCAAGCTTCTGGTCCTAAAATTTGGGATATCACACATAAGACCTTCTAATTCTTCTTAAATCATAGACCCACCATCTAAGCAGTCTTCAGTGGGCTCTAAATTGTAGTAGAAGTGTCTCACAATCTTAGGGCAATATGGAAGATCAACAAATAACCACAGCATGTAATGACTAAAATAAGATGACAAATCTATTTTAACAGTGTCATATAAGGCCTAAAGATTCACATAGAACATCTTACACATTTTTCTATTTGCAAAATGTTGTATGAACCTCTTGTAGTCTTCTAGCTCTTCTGCAAGATATCCAGGGGGTGCCACTAGTACATCTTTCTCTTCTTGATTTTCTCCTTCTTCTTCAACTTTTACTTCTAGAGATGTTGCTGGTTGGGCAAGCACAGATGATGGTCCTTCTAAAACTTTGTGTCCTTGCCTTGATTTAGTTGGAATCTTAGTACTAATTGCCTTATCGAGCATATTGGCTATGATTTTTGTAATTCTAGTATTGTATCTGGCCTCTTTTTAACCTCTTTCAGTACAAAAAGGCGTGTTCGAGTCAAAGTCTAAACCTAGTGGACTAGGAGGAGCTTTTAATTTTCCCTTGCCTTCTGGACACGCTACTTTTGCCTTTGATATTATTGTTCTTGACTCTTATATCACAATCCATTTGGCTTTTGGTTGAGGTTCAGGTGGTGCTTTGTCTAGAACCTTTGGCCATGGATGCTTTTTCGTCTTTGATTTTGAATACTCTTGGATTTCTTTATCAGAGGTGGTGATGATGAGAATCCTCTTGATCTTCATGTATGGTAGTCTTAGTCCGTGTAACCCCCTCCGTAATTATATCCGAAATACAACATTAGAGTGAAATAGAGACCAATAATAATCAAAATTCATTTACATTCCCATCCTTAAGATAGGGTTTTCACAAAAACATTTCACAAACACTTTAACCTGGTCTCACCTTCATATTTCGAATAAAATTACTTCATGAAGATAAATCACATTTATATAAATATCAGAGTGCACAATAATAATACCGGCAAACCCGGATTCATACCTTCACTAAAGATTCATAGGGCACATATGCCCTTTACAATTCCTCAACGGGGATTACACAAATCCATCTCCAATACATAACCAAATAACCCAAAAGACATCCAAGCACATATACATCCAATATCTAATTATACATTCTAATCTATCATCCGAACATATACAATTATCCCAGCATATAACGATAACCAACTACCAAATCCAAATGCCCATAAGGGATTCTCGCCGCCCCTAGTCGCTTGCTCCTTCCTCGAGCCACTTGTCCTGTCTAAAATATTGGTAGGGGAGGGTGAGATTCTAGAGAATCCCAATAGGAAACAAATACCAATATGCATGCAAGATAAGTATTTAATGCATGACATGCTTGCATCACAATAACTCGTGCTCAAATAATGATATATCCTCATGCTCATTGTTTCAACAACATACTCATGGCCATAGCATAAATAGAAACAAAGCTTCAATCATTCATATATGTTTCACATAATCAAGTAAAGCAATAACATGCATCAATACACAAACACAAATATCAATACATGCAAGAGAGGTAAGTTCCCTACCCTTATTCTTTCCACGTATGCTCCAGCATCGGCTACTCATGATCCGAGAGGATATCAAACCATGATCAGGGCGAATACCCAACCCTATAACCAAATCAAGGACATAGGATCATTCTCTTTTCCAAATTCTCATTTTCATAATACTTAAAGTTGGTTACCATTCTGACCTTTAGGAGGCTATAATAAGGTCAATGAAAGCCTAAAGGATTGGGAAGTACTAGGTTGGAAATCACCTTTAAAAATCCCAAAATGCTGAAAATGGGGGTTGGATGCAGCCAAAATGTGCACAGAAGGTTTTTGGCAGCAGCCAAGAATTTCTGGCTACGGCCAAAACGTGCACAGAAACTTTTGCGCTGCAGCCAAGATTTTCTGCTGCAACCAAGGCCACTTCAAAAATTCATAATTAATTGTAGAAAAATCGAAATAAGGTGATTCCAAAGCCAAATGAAAGTTATTTAAGTCCTCTTTATAGGAAAAATATGGCTCATTACTTCAAATCATCATACAAATACAGAATCACCCAGAACTCAACACTACTCCAAAACAGAGTTCTGTTTCCATCCCAAACTTTGGACAATCATAACTCTTGGTTCACAAAACGAAATGACATACTTTATATGTCCATTTTGAAGCTTGGGATGTGAAATTTAAAACTGGAAAGTTTAACAATTTTCTGAAATCATTTGTCATTCAAAACGTCCACACAAATAAACTGCCCAGAACAGAGTTCCAAGGGACAGATTTTCCAATTTTCTACCAAAGTGTCCAATGGCTCCAAAATTAACAATCAAGCCTATTTCCACATAAATTTTCACAAGGAACAAAATGGTAACCTCAAAATGACCAAAATCACAACCTATCAACATGCCTTGTTTTGACCCAAGCACAAAACCATCACAGAAGGTGACAAACTTCACATTTAAGCTTCAATGCAATTCTATCAATTCAAAAACCAAACAAGGCACCATTTCCATAGCAACAACATACCATACTCCCCATGACCCTAAATCACAAAAATTAGGGCTAAAATTCCAGAAATTCAAGGCCTAACCAATGGCCACAAAATTTATATGAAATTAAAGCTTTCACTTACCTCAACAACTTTCCTAAAGGCACTTCATGATTCTCCAACTTGTACATTTTCGTGATTCCTCAAATCACCACCAATGGAGAAACTACAACCATCAAATTGAAGCTCTCACTCCAAGGAACAACTTTATAGAAGGAAGTTTTGGCATTAGAGGTCATTTACTCACCTTAAATGCAAGCTTTCACTTTCTCTTTCTTGGCCAACAATGGATGCACAAGAGAGAGAAGAGAGAGATGGAGAGAAGAGGAAGAAAATGATGATAATACTCCCTCCATTTCAGTCGAACAAAGAGAGAAAAAGAGAGAGTTAGAAACTATTAAAATATTGCATTAGACTTTTCTCACTCTCATGTTTCATCTCTTCTTGCCACATATCACAAGGTCATTAGCTCACACACAATAAATCACCTATTAGCCAATTTAATCCCTCCATTAGCCAATTAATTTCCCATCTCATACACTCATAATTAGTAATTAATCTCTTCCGTTAATCACTAATTTAGAGCCATTCTTTTAATTTTCCCAACAATTATGGCATATTAATTAAAATTGTCATACAACACATAATTAATCCACTTTAACTCCATGCTTATCCTCATTAACTATCAGCAGCCCTTAATTGAAATTTGGGGTGTTATAATCCGTGCCATGATCTTACTAGCTCAAAAACTCAGAAAATTTTAGAGATTGAGTGTTGGGGCAATAACCCTTGTAACCCCCGCCGTCGTCAAGGCCGTGATTAGTGTTTAAACTCATTTTATAACTGAATAAGAGATCAAGAGTAATTACAAAAACCTGTACAATACAATCTCTATTCATTTCAAAGTAAAAGCAATTGCCTGCTCGGTTCGTCACATATACAATATCAGAGTATTAACAAAATTCCTGACATTTACCTGGGATAATATTATTAATCCAAGAGGTTACGGGGCATTATTGCCCATCTCAGTTTCTGATACCTGGCATTACACAACTATACTGTAAAGTCGCCATTCGGCCATTTGAATTCCCAAGTTGGCCCACGTCATCTTCATCATCAATACTGACCTGCTCCTCTAACCCAATATGTCCTATCACCATTCCTTCATCAACCCTAAGGTCCGAGGATCTGAAATTGTAAGACTCCACCGACGATCGAACCAGCGCCGTCTACTTTCTCTGTCACGGTACCCTTTTCCATCGCGGGTTTCTTCTTCTCCGACCTGAATCCGTCTTTCTTCTCAAGCATGGCTCAGTTTCTCTGCTTCGTCGTACTCCCGCTCCTCTTGTCCACTGCATTCTTGCTCCTTCTCTCCGTCACACTCCCCTGTTGCAACTTCCTGATCCAAAGCCGAGATCAACGGCTGTTGCCCACAAGCATCCACTCTCCAAAGGGTTCCTCGATGTTGGCTTTAGTTTGAGGCACTGATGTGTTCCAATTTGGTATACTGGATTGAGAGTGCCCTGGAACCGATTGGTCCTTATCTCAGTATGTCCAGGTACATTGATCTTTGTGGTGGCCGTAGTGGCCACAGAAAAAATAGATGAGGCCCAGTCCCTCGTACTCCACTTGATAAACCGAGTGGGCTGCAATCACTCATGAGACAAGTTTCTTCTGGAGATCAAGCTCGACACAAATCCTAGCATACTTGCCTCTCTCAATTTTTGTAGACTCAGACACAATGGCAGATAGGGTAAGCATATCTATTTTATTGTTCTGCCAATGTAATTCCCCAGTCGTGTAATGAATTCCTTATTGTAACACTGCATTGGGATGTTAGGAATTATGATCCAGGTGATTATTGTAAGGTTCAAAGTTAGGGGACCATTTTTGCACCAAAATGGTGTACTGCTGCACCACCCATGGCCCCCGTATAATACTTACTGATAGAGCTGCCCCCACCCTTCTTTTTGTAGAAAACGAACTAGAAAATAATTGTTGGGTATATCCACAAGGTCAAATTGGGAGGTCCGCCATATACGGCTAAGATGCGTCTTTAATGTGTAGACATTGTATTTTTTGCCTAACACAGTTAGGATCAATGCTGCATTTTAGGGGCGACACCAAGTGTTGTATTCTTCTGATGTCACAGGGACAACCAGGTGGATCTGCATAAGAGCTTGCACTTCCTTAGTAAGTTCTTGTAGGTCCCATTCCATATTAATAGTGTCAGATAAGAGATCCTCTTCATCCATACAATCACCTCTATAAGCAATGCCTTTAAAACCAATAAGGGAATCCTTATAGAAGGTAGTAGTTACCAGAGCCATCTGTTGGTGGGAAGCTTTATGTTCCATAGAGATATCATTCTCTGGAGAGAGTTTGTCTGGCGTAAAAGTATCCATTATGATGCGAGAAGAGTTATTTCTTGTCTTTTTATTACTACCACTGGCTAGGACATCAGAAGGCCGGTTTGGTGGAAGTTTTCGGTGTTGTTGGTCATCCATGTTGAACAGAGGTGAGGACGGTGGAGCACTATTCAGGAGAGAGCAATTCGTTCACTCATCTTTTGCCTCTTCTCAGGACAATATACTTTAGACAGGCATAAATGAACAAGGACAAAAATGTAAGGGAAAGATAAGAATAGTGCAAAAGCACCGAGACACTGTAAGTAAGAAAAAGTGGCTTCATTTCCGCCGTGGCTTTTCAAACTCTTCCGGTCAAAAGCTATTTAAAAAACAATATCCCAAACATTACGTTTGTTCTTAAAATGACCTCTGGTTGTTGGGATGCACGTTTGGGCCCAAATGTGAGTGTTTGGCAAATGGCAAACCTAGGTTTGCGCAACCCGAGACAAAACTCTTCTCACACATTTACCTCATAAATCGTAAAAGCTATTCTTAAAAGCTAATCCTCTAATCTATTTAAACAACTATGCCTCCAAAAAGGGTTGAGCATGGTTCGACTAGGCTCTAACCAAGCTAAGGTACTAGGTCACTTAGTGTGTGTTTGGATTAGTTTTTGGAAAATAGCTTCTGGAGAAAAAGTGGAGAATAGCTTTTGAAGAATAGATTATGAGGAGAATAGATTATGGGAACAAAGTGATTTTGATAAAATGAGAGTGTTTGGATGTTTTGATCAAAATAACTTTTTTCATGGTCAAATTACTAAAAAGGACATTAAATTTTGTGATAATTACATATAAAGGATAAGATAATATTTTAAGTATTATTTAACATTAAATTGCATAATAAATACAAAAAATGAAATAAATTTGTCAAAAAAATTTAAAATTATAACATTTTTCAATTATGTAACATAAAAAATAGATGAAATTTTTTTAAAATTATAGCATTATTCAATTATGAAAGATTAAAAAAAATAGATCAAACATACATACTGGAGGCGTGTCTTTAAGTTCTTCATTAAATTCTTATGAATATTTTTTATTTTTGCAAGTGTGTCCGTGCCTTTAAATTTTGTTTTGTTTTTTGTTTACCACTCCTACCCAGTCTATCAATATATATATATAAGTACATTAAAAATTTGTTAAAATAAAAAATCATTTCTACATAGTAAGATTTAATATAATCTATTACAAAACACCAAAGTACAACTTCAGACTAATTGTCAATAATAGAGTAAGTCAAAATAATGATACAATAATATTTAACATATTGTCAATAAAAGAGTACTTAAAGGCTTCTGAGATCTCTTTCCACCCATCCTTGTTGAAGCTAGTGCTTTTGCGTGTTCCATTCTCAACTTGTTCTATGCATAGGTCAATGAATACTTTTGTGCTTTTGACATCCCAAGATGCTTTTTCCTTAATCTTATTCATTATGCTTTTACCTTAACCAAACAGAAATCTATATTTGACGATCATTCTCAATCCACTCATTGCATTCTAACCAAACAGAAATCTATTACCAGGATTTCCAGTCATTGCATTATAACCAAACAAAATTCTACATCATACTACATCATAAAAATATAATGACCGATTTTGCAAACATAATACTACATCATAAAACCAAACAAAACCATTAATTTAAAACAATGTGACAGATTTTGCTTGGTATTACAGTCATTGACTATGGAATCATCAGTAATCCTACACAAGTCTAATGACAGATTTTCAAACCAATATTCATGTATTTTTCTAGTACAGAATAACAAAAATGAAATCAATGTCTCCTCTAAATCACAAATCTAAACAGATTAGTAGGTATTTACATATTTTTTTAAAAAAAATGTTATCTAATCAAAATTAAAATGACGCCAACAACCAAAATTAAACCAGTACAATTGAATTTAGAATAGAAGCACAGCGGGTAATTTGGTTATTTTCCCAATCTCAGCTAACTATAATAAAAAGTTTCATTTTTACGTGTTCTAATCCTCCCTCTGGCTAAACTTCCATGACAAAATTCTAGTTTCCAAGTAAGTGAGCCCGAAGAAAAAAGCTAGTTCCAAGTAACTATGCTTCCATGCCCAAACAAAGAAAACATAACACACAAATCTGAAAAAAAAAAATAGAACAAGAGAGCGAGGTTCTTTGCAACGGCTGGCATGCAATGATAGTGAATGAATAAAAAAAATTGCGCATTCTATTCACGCAAATCAGAAAAAAAAAACAAAACAAGGTGAATCAATACACTCACAGAACAGAGGTTTTGTGCAACGGCGAAGAGGAGAGCAAGTTTTGAGTTATTAAATTATAAGAGACTCACCAGCACCGAGGCCAACTATTTGACCTTCTCCAATCGCCAACATGGCCCTGGCAGCCACCATCTCCTCAAATCGGACCAGATTTGAAGCGGATAAATGGCCAGAAATAGGGACCATACTCACCATGACACACCGCCACTGTCCACCACCAGCCACCCACAGTTTCGAAATAAGGCAAATTGGTGACCCAAAACACCAAAGATAGGGAAACCATCTGGGAATCAAAGCTTCAACGGGATCTAGAAGAGAAGGAGACGGACGAATTTTGACGAGATCTGGAAGAGAAAGGGACAGACAACTTTGGATGGGAATCAAAGTTGAAGAAAGGGAACAAAAGCAAGATGGGAATTAGGGAAAGAGACAATGCAGACGGGATCTCTGAAGGAATATCGAAGAAGAAGAAGAAGAAACATACACTGAACAAAGAGAAAAGGGAAAGAGAAAAGGAAGAGAGAGAAAAATAATAATGACCCCCAACGGTCAAAAATTGCTGCAGAAAAGAGAAAAAAGTGGATTCTCGGCAAACCAAGGTTTAAGGCAAAATAGGATTATGACAAAAAGAGTGGGGTTTGGGTGTTTTTTAAGGAAACCTTGGTTTGGGCTGGAAATAGATTATTTTCAATGAATCCAAACACTCTCTTACTAGAAATCTAGTCTATTTCTACTCTTATTATGGTTAAAAAGAAGGGTTAAAGGGCATTCTTGCTTGGAAAGTTTTCACTGAGGGGCAATTTTGTCCCAGAAGTATGAAAAATAGAACAATTTTGTTCTAGCCATTAACTTCGTTAATTTTAACTGTCAGTTGACCAAATTTACTGAGCTCGTAGTCCACATGTCACCCATGTCATTTTTGTTGATATGCAAATTTGCCCAAGGAGTTGTAGATCTAACTTTGAAAAAAAATGAAGTAGATGACACATAGACTTCTAACACAAATTTCCACTTTAACAAAAATAATTTAAATGACATATGGACTGTCAGCTTAGTATATTAGGTCAATTAAGGATTAAAATTAATTAGGTTAATGGTAAGGGCAAAATTACTCCTTTTTTTATACTTCCGGGGCAAAATTACCCCTCAAAAAACTTCTAGGGCAACATTGTTCCTCGATGAAAACTTTCAAGACAAAATTGCCCCTTAATCCTAAAAAGTAGAGCCAGGAAATTAGGCTGGACTTATGATTTAGAGCCTCCAGAATAAGTCGGACCTAAAAGGGCTAGCCCTATAAGGCCGTGGGTTGTAGGGCTAGCCCTTTTAAGCTCATTTAATTTTTTCTTTAAATAAGGCCATAATTGAATAAAGAACCTCAGTCCCTCATGAGTCATGATGGACGTGGAGAAGAAAATGACAGTGTTATTCTTATTGTGATGATGACTATTGTTTAAATAAGACCTGATGACGTTGATAGTGATGATGGTCATGGAGAAGAAAAATGACAATGTTATTCATATTATTTAGTATTTAGTTTATAATTATAACTTTAACTACTTATTTATTTAATTGTTGTTGTGGTTGATTGGTTGTATACATTAGTTTTCATTTGGACTTGGGTTTTAGTGTTTGTGTTTTGTTAAACATGGATAATGTTTGATGTTTTAACTTTATTTTGATAATATTTGTATTTTAAATTAGATATTTTAGTCTTTAAGCATATAGAAAATAAAATTATGTTAAACGGGCCTAAAGCCCACAAACCTTAAGTAAAAGGGCCGGGCTATTAATATCTATACCTTTTCTTGACTTGGGTCTAAATGGGCTCGTGAAGGGCTGACACATTTTCCTAATACTACTAAAAAGAATACCAATAGACGCAAAAGTAAAGCAGGTCACGCAAAGAGAGCAATCAACGTTATGAGCCCATTAATTTTATAAAGCAGGAGTATAATGAGAAGAAAGCATTCAGATTTTGGAGCTTAGTGAGGCCCAGTCAAGCTGCACCAAATTTACACAGCAACAAGGATGACACCGATACTCGGCACCATTGTTTCCAATGCTTTTTTCATCATCCAAAAATGAAAGTTTTCGCTAACAAAATTTCTGATCTCAATTGGCTAGCCACTCATGCACTTCAAATCAGAACTAGAAAGGAAACAAATCAGAGCATCATATTGCAATACATGAGAGATTAAAGATTCAAGTGATTAAAATTGAGAAGTGCACATAGCAATTAAGAAAGGAAAATCACAAAATCAGGGCATCAAATTGCAATACAAGAAGATCAAGCATCAAATCAGGTTCAAAGAAGTTAGCTTTGCAAACCATACCAAAAATCCCAGAGTAAGCAAGACGTCGGCCACCCCTTCAGCATCATAACACCATCTGCCCTTAATCTTGGAGGAGGTCATACTGTCAGCAACCCTCCATCCTTCCCTCCACCTCTGTATTAAATAAAGAAGAAAAAAATGAATTCTAACTTAAAATGTAGGGAAAATCCTATTAAAAAACTGCTGAATTAATCAAATTCTAATTTAGGTCACCCACCTTAACAAATTATAAATTAAGTTATGTGATATAATTAGATATTTAGAAATTAGGTCAAATTATATCTATACCCCTTAGTTATTAAAAAAGTAAAATTGAACATACAATCATATTGGTTGCGCACTAGGTAGAAGCCCTAATGGTGGATATTTATGGGAAACCTCTGTAATTCTCTAATGGAGATAACCTCTATATGTCAAACTAAGATAGCCCCCCATTTCTGCTATTTTTTTCACATTCCTATTCTGACTTTGATTTCGTCTCTTTGTTTCCCATATGCTCTCCTATTAATTTCCAATACAATATTGGCAGCATTCCGTAAGACGTCAGCCTCCAAACTCATTTGTTAGAGGCTGTAGTTTTTGTTGGACATGAAGCACATGAATGCATCTCAGTTCATGCTTTTTGAGGCCACTAGGAATTTCAAGGCGGCCAATGTTGTCATTGAGGCCATCATAAATTTCCCGCGTTATGGTTCCTTCCACCAGTGGGCAAACAAACAATATGGTTGTATTTTCAATTTTATTTTTTTTTAATAACTAAGTGGCATGGATGTAATTTGGCCCAATTTCTACATCTCTAATTGTGTCACATAATTTATAATTTGTTAAGTTGAGTTACCCAAATTAAAATTTGATCAATTCAACCGTTTTTTAATAGGATTTTTCTTAAAATGTACAGCCATGATTAATTGGCAATTAATGGCTCAGATAACTCACTTAGTCAAAACAGTGTGATGAGTGATGCGCACTCGGCCATAATTAGAGCTACTGGTGTTCAACGTTTTCCCATCCCGATCTTGAATAAATTGGGATAGGATTTCAGGACTATAAAAATTTGGGATCAAGAATGGGACTTTCCGATCCCGAACACACACACACACACATATTTATCTAAAATATCTAACTGAAGTGAAGCACCTCTAAAATAAGAATAATGGTTAGTTTATTTGAATTTTTTTAATCAAGTTGTACTTTTTAATCAAAGGAAGGCACTATTTAATCAAATTTTTGTTTGATGTTGAGATAAATTTTAATAATAGATTTGGGCTTCTCTATGGTGCAAAGGGAAGACTAATTTCAAGTTGTTATGCAAATGATTGTATTTTATTTATTTCTTTTCGTAGCAAGAGCTTTTGTTGCTTCCAATCTTCACAAACAATTATTAGCTTCTTCCCCATTTGCGAGCCTCTTCTTAAAATGAACTGCCTCTATCAAAGAATTAGCCTTTGGCCCTCATTTCTCATTGGATTTCCATAATTTTTTAGAGCTACTTTTGCCTCTTGTCATACCACAAAACAAAAAAGATTAACTTCTATTGTTGTTTCTCTCAATATTTTTTTTTTGTTAATACCACCTTATTCACTCATGTAGTATTTCGATGTATCTGGAGTCTCGTTTTGTACTCTCGAGATACCCACACGAACCAGATCACATTGAACACTAGCTATAATGCACTGCAAATTCACCAAGAGAAAGGAGAGAGTTAGGAAGGAATGTTTTTTCTACATAGGTTTTTTTTGTTATGTGCATTTGTTTCACTTTTTATTCACACACATGTAGCAAAAAATTATTTCCTCCAAAACATAAGGGAAAACTATTCCTACCAGTTTTTAATTTGAATGATTATTGGAAAATATTACCAACAAATACCCTATAAAATTTGGGTTTTTTTGGACCCCAAGGCTAATGGGTTTGGGTCTAATTCACCAAAAGTGGACCAAATCCAATTCCCAACTATATAGAGTATTCTGTAAATATTTTTCTTGTTCTTTCATTTAGTTCAATTTAATCTTAAGGATTATCATTCATCCTTGCCATATAATGACCCTAATGCTCTTGTTACCAACTTTAAATTATGGTGCAATTCGGCATACCCTCGAGAAAATGGTAGTCATAAGTGCATCTATGTTCTATGTCAAAGGGAGCAAAACATTGAAAGATTTAGAATATTGAATTATTGATGAATTTGTAATCTTAATTCACTTTAAATATTTGTATTGGATTAATTATATATTTGTATTGAACTAATTTGGTATAGTATGATATTGGATAAATTATATATTTATGCTAAACTAAAGGAAACACAGGAAAAAGTTCGCTACATGGAAAAAAATTTTTTTTTTTTTAAAAAGAAAGGGAACCTTTTCAAGAAATTCCTAATCTCGACTCTGAGAATTTCCCATCGGAACCTTTTTCAAGAAATTCCTGATCTCGACTCTGAGGGAATGAAAAGCTTTCCTGAGCCCTTTTCGGGATCGAAATCGAGAATGTGATTTCCCGATCTTGTCCCATCCCGAGAACACCTCTAATTAAAAGCTAATTGAGTAATTTGTTTTGCTCTTAAATATAAGACATTGATTTACTTTACCTTTCAAAATCATAAAGTTTTCCCAAATTGATCCTATTATATACTTCCTTCGGTCCATAACATAGGGTGCTTCAAGAACAAAAGCATGATCCCAAATATAAGTTACTTGCAGAATAATTAATGCTCATTTCCAAATTTTCCCACTCATTATATCTTCTCTCTTTTCAAAATATTTCAAATGGTCCACATTTTTAAATAAGGGTAAAAGTAAAAAAATGTTTCAATTTAGAGCATATTAAATTAGTTAACTGTCACTTTTTGATTCGCATGAATGAGTAAAATGTCATATATTATGGAACGGAGTGAGTATATATATATATATATATATATATATATATGATCAATGTAGCAAACTCCAATTATTGGGATGAAACTTTTTTGTTGTTGTTGTTGTTGTAGTAAATTATATATATATATATATATATATATATATATATATATATATATATATATATATATATATATATATAAGTTAGGGAAACTAATCTTTTGATTCATATAATTTTGACTTAGTTGTAATTTTAACTTTGTTCCTACACTTTTACCCATCTTATAATTTAGTCCCCATGTTTTTATAAAATAATATATATAATAAAATTATAAGAAAGCTAAAATTAGAGGGACTGAGTTGTAAAATTAAGTTACAACCAAATTAAAACAATAGGAATTAAGTTGCATGAACTCAGTTAGAATTGGGTCAAAACTATAATGATCCAAAAATTAATTTTGCCTATATGTATTCAAAGAGGTTTTCATCAATAAAAATAATAATTAAATGGGTAATATAAAATTTTAAAAAAATTATCTGTAAAAAATAACTGATTTAACTATAATTGTTTTTTTTTTTGGTTAAACCATCCGGTATCTGGGGGGTATGCTGGGTTCATTGCCCGCCCCCCAACTAATCCGGACCCCAATCGAGGAGCCCTTACGGGGGCAGGTCGGTACCGATGGGACAACCTCTTTGAGGCTGCGTTAATTATCGCGTCTGTCACCCCCCAGGATTTGAAACCTCGTCCTGAAGGATGCCGGCCGTAAACCCTTCCATCTCGACCGAGCGCCCATTGGTACTATAATTGTTTTTAATATAGGTATTTATAACTTGATGGATGGAGTATTAAAAATCACTATAATTTTAGGGGAAAAGATAGAAAAAGAATTTTAAAATTATAAAATTTTAAATTAAACATTTATCAAAAAATGATTTGTGAACTGCCTTTTAAATTTTATCATATTTTTATTAATTTTTAATAATAATTCTGATATGAGGTTTTACAATTCTAAAAAAAAAAAATTCTTTCTTTTTCCCGTAATGTTATCCATCCACCCGTAGGTGAGAAAAACCGTTGATTCTTATAGCTACACATGTCGATACATGCTGCTCCTGCGCAAAAATAAAAGACAAGACGCATTCGTTACTCACACGAGACACGTCTACGTTCACAAGGGAGCTCCACTAGTTATGGCTATGCTGGTTCGTGTTTCGTCTGCATTCACAGCAACGCGAGACCCATCGTTACCTTCTCCACGTTTTCCCTCTTCTTCTCAAACCTTAGCCATCAAACTCTCACGCGCTTATTCGCTCAAGCTTCAGCTTCAGCCGCATTTTCGTTCGTCTAACGTCGCCAGCAATTCGTCTGGCTTGTCTTCTTCCAGACCTAGAGCAATGGCAGCTAGGTATGTGTGCTGGATCTTCTTCTGTTTGGTTGCTGAGAAAGATAAACTTCAAAATACAAGCACAAGCTTGATGCCATATAATTGTTAGCAACGAAGCAGAGAGTACATTGCTTGACTTGAATGAGGAAAACCATAATTGGGATGTCAAAATAGGCTAGGTTAACTACCGATTTGCATCTACCATTTTTTCCCTTTCGATTTTGTCCTTTGGCAATGTCGGTCTTCTATTCCATTTTGATTAACGGGTAGTCATTGGCAAGCAATTAGCAAATTTGGATTGGAAAGTGGGTGGCAAATCAGTGTTTTGTTGAACTTAACGTTAAATTTCGGATGAAAATGAGATATAAGGACAGTGTTGCAAGTTCTTTTGAGGGACTGAATTGAAAGTTGTGACTAGTGGAGGACCAATTGAGAGTCTATCTATAAATTAGGTACTAAAATAGGACTTCCTCTTCAATTTCTTAATTAACTTGTTTTAATGGAAATTTCTCTGCCGTGAAGTGTGCAGGAGGCTCTTCCACCAGCCCTTTCTTCGACTTCAGCTCCTCCTAACTTATTTGACGGGACTACAAGGTTGGTTAGTTTCTTACTTTGTGCCCAAAAAATTCACATTATTTTTTTTCTTCATTTTACGGTAGTTTTAGTGTTTTCACTAATGTATTTGCTCCATTCCTCGGACAAAAGCATTGTCCATTTTCCCATATCTGATCTCTGGAAATCTCCTTGCCTTTATTTCTTTTGTGTGTGGATGAAGGTTGTATATCTCTTACACTTGCCCCTATGCACAGCGTGTCTGGATCACCCGTAATTGTAAGGTTGTTTAAAGGACTCTTGTCTAATTTTGTTTCTTGCATTTCTTTTCTAAAAAATTTTGTAGAGGTGAAAATGTCAAGGGTAATTTTGGGAAGAACGATATTGTATTACCTTGTTTGAAAAATCAAGAGGAATAAGGATGGACTGAAAATGAAGATAGTTTTTATTCTTGCTGGCAAAGCCATACCAAAAGTGAAGGAAAATAACTAAACGGGTATACTGGATGTTGTTCTTTGATTACCATCTTTGAAATAAATACTTGCAATTAAATGTTTCGCATTGAAATTCTGTCTTCATTTGCCTTCCCCTCATTTATTCGGAATATGATCGAAGGAAAATTTCTTCTGCTAAATGGATTTCATTCCCTTTATTTATTTTTGTTTGATCACATCTTATTTACTTTTATATTTGTGTGAAACAGGGATTGCAGGACAAAATACAACTCGTTCCTATTGATCTACAAGATAGGCCTGCCTGGTACAAGGAGAAAGTATACCCACCAAACAAGGTGTCCATGATAATTATTCTTCGTTTCTAAAGCAAACCATCATGACATTTTCTATATTTAAAATCAAATCAAAGGTTAAAATGCATCAAAGATTAACAAAACCCAAGAATCAAACTGACACTAGTTGTGTGTTTCTGCTAAATTATTGGAAATAGTTGCATTAAGGCATAACACATTTTTCTCCTGACTATTATTTATGTCATTCTAAATTTAGGTTCCAGCTTTGGAACACAATAACGAAGTCAGAGGAGAGAGTCTTGATTTGATGAAATACATTGACAGTAACTTTGAAGGGCCCTCACTTCTCCCTGATGTAAGATACAACATTTCTTATGGTATTATTTTAGGTGGTTAAATTACTTTGTTGGTCTCTAGAATTTCACTCGATTTATAATTTGATCCTCAGAGTTAAATGTTGAAATTCTAATTTAAAATCTTTAAATTAGTCCCTGACCTCTGTCATTTAATCTTCATCAATATGCTGTTAACTCTTATTGATGCAGCCAATCATTTTCCATATCAGCACTTTGAATATGCATGATTGGTGCTACTTCACCTTAACCATTGAACCTCATTGGTTTCACATGCCACAGACCTAATGAATTTCACTGTCATCTGATTCTATCTTTTTTTGGATTGAATTATGCATATTCAAACTTTCAATATGGCACTAGTTTGGTCACATTGAATGAGTTCAATGGCATCCTGATGAGAGTTTAATGACCTGAACCTGGACCTGGACCAAATTAAAGATTTTAAAACTATTTGGACTCAATTATAAACTTTTTAACTTTATGGACCAAATTAAAAATGGAGTGAAACTTCAGGGCCCAGGAGAGTAATTAACCTTTTTCATATCCTGAATTTAAATTAAAGGTTTTGGTATGGTAAACAGGATTCTGCAAAGAGGGAGTTTGCTGAAGATTTGCTATCTTACACTGGCATTTTTTATGAGACTATCGTTTCTTCATTTAAAGAAGATGTAAATGTGACAAAAGCAGGTAACGTGACACTTCCTTCCTTCCTGGTGTTCGGCTGGTTTATAATTACAAAACCCTCATAATGCTATAGGTACTGCATTTGATTACATCGAAACTGCTCTCTCCAAATTTGATGGTCCTTTCTTTCTTGGCCGATTCAGTTTGGTGCGTACAGACTTGTCCAATTCATGGTTATATGCATTATGTACTCGTCATTTTCATCCCGTTATGGATTGAGATTCTTTGGTTTAAAGTTCAGGTGGATATTGCTTACGCTCCCTTTGTTGAAAGATTTCAACCATTTCTGATGGATGTGAAGAATCATGATATCACAGCAGACAGGCCTAAACTGTCAGCATGGATTGAGGTAGAGTAAACAAACACTATCTTTTTTACGCATTTACATCATTAAGAAATTGTATTAATCTGAGCTATATGTGTCACTCAGTAGTATGAGACTGTGACCTTCATTTTCCAAGTAATTTTAATCCTAATAATACTCTGCATGTGAAAATATAATCAACACCACTGTAGCTAGCAGCAAGTACATTCTAAAGTGTGTTTTGCAGTTCCAGATTCATTTTCATGAAGTAGATTTTCGGACTTGTGCATATCACATTTTAATGTTCCATTTATTGTTAGTCACTTGTGCCTCCCTGGATCTTCACTATCATCCATCTGTTTTCCTTTCATATACATTGGTCTTCTGCTGGCTAGAACTTGGTTTTAACTGTTATCCATTGTTTTAATTGGCTGGGCTGCCACAAATATTGTATTCTTTCAAGTTGCTTTTTCTAAAATACCGTTTTGATACCAGGACCTGATAGAGGGGAATTGAGGAAAGCAAGGGAATAAGGGGTAAAAGGTTAGTTTGGGGAACTTGATGTCCCTATATATAGGGAATTGAAGGACTTGTTCAGTGTCTAGTGAATATACATATTTTACCATCTCAATCTTCTCTCTCCTTTTACCACTAACAGTACCTCACTTTGTAAAACTAAATCTAATCATTTGAATTCATGAGAAGCATAAGTCCCTATTACCTTCATATAATCATGTTTCTAGCATGGTGGCTGTGATGACTATAACATATTGGAAAATTCAGAGCCAGTCTCAATTTTAGATTGATGTCACATTGCGAGATCCTGATCTAATTAGTTTTCATTTACATATACATCTTTTCATACCATCCAATATCGAGTTTTACACTGAGCACTTTAGTTTCTTGGATCTTGAGTCCTTTAGTATAATTGTGCTGATGCTGCAGGAGATGAACAAAATTGATGCCTATAAGCAAACCTGTCATGATCCAAAGGAGCTTGTTGAACGCTACAAGAAACGCTTCTTGGTAACCATATGTGAATCACTTGAAGATGCTGCTTTTATGCTACACTTTCATTTATTTTATTTTGGAAAAATTAATCTTTTGGTGACTATAGTTTTGACTCGGTGCAACTCATCCGCTACACTGACTCGGTTGTAATCTAGTCCTAAAAGTTTTAACTCACTGCAACTCAGTTTCTATAGCTTTCACTGTTCTATAATTTGGTTCTTATCTTTATGTTTTAGAAAATAAAATCACAAAAGCATATAATCAATAAAAATAAAATAAAATCATATATATAATAAATATGAGGGACGAAATTATAAAATGGTTAAAACTATTGGGACTGAGTTGTAGTGATGCACTGAGTTAAAGTAAAGGGATTAAGTTATAATCAAATTAAAATTATAGGAATCAAAAGATTAATTTTCCCTATTATTTTATTTAATCTATTTGTTTATATATTTATTTATTTTTATCTATAGGCACGTCTATGAATTCATTCATTTTGGTCGGGGTTCAAGATCATGGGCTTGGGACTTTGGAGACTGCGGCTTGAAGATCGATTAAGAAATCAATGTGCCACACCGTGAGATTGTCAGGCATTAGGGATGCATCTCAAGACCAAAGTTGTTTCTTCCAGTCATGAACCCAAAATATAGGAATGTGAACATGAGGATGGACAAATTATAATCTATTGTATGGATGTCCTTGTTAATGTCTTTAAAATATTTTTGAAACCACCTATTTGATTTGATTTAGGGCGTGTTTTGATTAGCTTTTGGAGGATAACTTGTTAAAAAAATGAAAAAAGTGATTTTAAGTGTTTTCCCATATCTGGTGGTTGCCCCCGCTTGTGTTTTTTTTCTTTTTTTCTCCAGAGTTGGTCCACTGTGTGTTGTAGTATATGAGTAGGACATTTAGGCAGTAACGTCCTAAAATTTTGATTAAGGGCTAATGATAATTATTGAGGGCAAATAGTGAATTAAAGTTGAAGTAATGTATATTTGTGACAATATTATCTAATATGTCATAATTGATGGAAAATTGATAAAATGGAATTATTGGTCATAAATTGGTGATTAATGGGGAAATTAATTACTAACTAAGAGGAAATGATAAGTGTGATTAAATGGCTAATGGAAGGATTAGAGAAGTTAATTGGTGGTTTATTTTGAAAGAACCAATGGAAAAGTGACATGTGGCAAGTTGGGGTTGTGGGAGGAGTTGTAGAAAAGTCAAATGCATTAAAAAAATGATTTCTCTCTCCTCTCTTCCCTCTTGTGCGCTAAAATGGTATGGGGAGGGAGTAGAGATCATCATTTCCCTCTTTCATCACTCATCTCATCTCTCATCTCTTTCGTTCTCTCTCTCCTTGGTTTAGCACCATTGTTGCTGAAAATAGAGGAAGAAAAGATTGATTCAAGGTAAGTAAATGGCCTCCATTGCTCAAACTTCATTTATTAAAGTTGATCCTTAGAGTGAGAGCTTCATTTTGATGTTTATAGTGTGCCATTGGTGTTGGTTTATGCCCACACGAAATTTTGGGAAGTGGTAAATCAAGAAGTCTCTTTGGCAAAGTTATAGTGGTGAGTAAGAAAAACCTTTCTGAATAGGTTTTATAGCCATTGGTTAAGTTTGGATTTTCTGGAAATTTTGCTTTGAATTTCGAAATTGAGGGTCATTGTGTTGTTGGCATGTTGTTGTTATGGAATTAGTGCCTTGTTTAGTGTTTTGAATGAATAGAATTGAATTGAAGCTTAAAGGTGAAGTTTGGGAAATTTGTATTTGGTTTTGTGTATTGGTCAAAATAGGGCATGGTGATAGGTTGAGATTTGGTCATTTTGAGGTTACCATTGTGTTCCTTGTGAAAATTTATGTAGGAATAAACTTGATTGTTAATTTTGGAGCCATTGGACACTTTAGTAAAAAGTTGGAAAATCTATCTTGTGTGAACTCTGTCTGGGCAATCAGTTTGGACGAACGTTTTGAATGACCAAATGGTGTTGGAATATTCTGAAACTTTTCAATCTTAAAGTTCCCATCTCAAGCTTCAAAATGAACATATAATTTGTGTCATTTCGTTTTGTTAATTGAGAGTTATGCTTTGCCAAAGTTTGGGACAAAAACTGGACTCTGTTTTGGAGTAGGGTTGAGTTTTGGGTAATTCTGGAATTTTGTGGTGATTTTTGGTTATAGTCCATATTTTTCAAGTAAAGAGGACTTAAATACATTTCATTTGGCTTTAGAATCACCTCGTTTCAATTTTTTTAGAATTATTTATGAATTTTGGAAGTTCAGCCAAGAATCAGGAAATTTCTTGGCCGCGGCCCAAACCTTTCTGACCTAATTCTGGCTGCAGCCCATGGGTGGCTGGCTGCGGCTAGTGACCTTCTGACCATATTTTGGCCGCAGCCCGAGGGAGGGCTGGCCGTGGCCAACCCCTGTGTTCCAGCACTTTGAGTTTTTGAAGAGAGATCTTCAACCTATTGTTTCCCAAACTTTTAGGGGTTTTCTTAGAGGCATTTGTAGCTTCTTAAAGGTTATTATTGATAACCAAAACTAAGTGTTGAAGAGTCAATTAAGTATTGGAGTAGAGAATAATGCTTCGTCCTTAATTATGATTTTAGGATTTGATATTTGCCCGGAGCGAGAAGGCCTATGCCTGCTCAAAAACGGAAAGATCAATATAGTAACACTTTATCCTATATCATGTATATTGCATTACTTGTTTTCATTAATCATTGAATACAGATACAGTGAAGGGAACGTGGCGTAAGCCCGATCTCGAATACAGATACAGTTGATAGGATGTGGCGAAAGCCCGGCCTTGAATACATATACAGTTGATAGGACGTGGCGAAAGCCCGGCCTTGAATACAGATACAGTGAGGGGACGTGGTGAAAGCCTGACCTTGTATACAGTGAAGGGGGCGTGGCAGTGTGCTCGGCCTCGAATATTGATTGCTGCATTGTGATATATGTTTACTTGCTTTGTATATATGCATCATATTCGTAAACTGTTGCTACTGGGATTCTCTAGAATCTCATTCTTTACAAATAACATTTTTAGACAGGGCAAGTGGATCGAAGAACAAGCAAGTGAGCAAGGACGATTAAGACTGCCGACGGGAGTCTTAGTTAGATATTTTGGTTTATACTGAACTGGTTATCATTTTGTGATAAATGTACCTATTGAATAGATCATAGCATGATAGTTTTGTGTAAACCCCGGTATGGATACTGAGATAGGCAATGATGCCTTGTATAAACCTTTGGATTAATGTTTTTATCCCAGGTGTATGTCGAGAATTGTGTTGATACTCTGATATTTATATGTGACTGATCGAACAGGCCTATTGTTTTTACCTTGAAATGAATGGAGATCTATTTGTACAAGTGTTGTAAAAAGTTTTTAATTATCCTGGATCTCTCATTCGATTATTAAACATATTTTAAACGCTTAATCTCGACCTTGATCGTGGTGGGGGTTACATAGGCTCTTGGGTAACACTCATGTTAAGTGTTTTCCCATTGGCCTTTGGTCCTAAAATAGGAAAAAAATATATAATTGCTGAAATGTGCTTTAGACATTGAATGGCCTATAAACTTTTGATTTTGCACGCTAAGTCAAACCTTTTGGAACCACAGTATAATGCATTACTAAAGGCACATTTTTAGTCAACCCCCACAACAACAATTTTATTTCAGTCAATTTCTAAAGAATTTTGAAGCTTCACTGCACCTTTTGAACCAAAATGAAATTAAGTTTTGTGGATGAAAATATAATGATACCCTTACTTTATTTTTTTAAAAAGATCTTCAATTGTCATTGTAATTCTCTTATTTGCCATGTAAAATTATTCTCTAATGGTTAAAGCTCAAGCCGGTCAGCGGCTGGCACTGGAGGTCAGGGAGCCAACCACTAGAGGGTAGGAAACTAGTTGGTCAATCGCCGGTGGCAGAGCTTGGATGGCCAACAATGTTGACCCCATTTTTTAAAAAAAAATGTCAAGGGCACAAATGTCTTTTAACCCAGAAAATTTAATTTAATTTTGGTTTATTGTGTGCAATGAAATTTTAGAATATTTTGGTGGCTATTGGATATTATTTACCTACAGTGTTTCTTAATGGGAATTTTCCCATTAATAAATATGGCTATAAAAAATAACTTAGAATTAATATTTGTGTAAGTAGTAAAAGACATTAGTCTTGTGTGGTCTATAAATGACTGGTCTATTATTTTTATAGCTAAATATGAACATTTTTAATAATTAAATTATATTATTTTAATCATTATTAATTTAACTCTTAAAGCACTGATGCTTTAACCATTGTTTCAAGCAGTTAAATGATAGATACTTTAACTTGATGAATTTTTATTTAAATATTATTTTTTATAGCCAAATATGAATATTTTTTAACATTTTAATTAAAGAAAAAATTAATTTAAGGGTCTTTATAGTTTACCTCAGTTTTGAATCAAGTCCCTAAAATTTTTCCCCACTTTTTATTGGATCCTTTAACTTTATGCCGTTAGATGTGTTAGTCCTTACTGTTGAAAATTGTTAAATGAGGACAAACAATCTTAAAAATTTCTATTAAATCAGCCAGTATAATAAAAGCACGGTGAAAAGTGTAATATTCCAAAATATACTCAAGGACTAAATATACAAAATAGATGGTGGGATTAATGACAGAAGTACCCCTGGAAAAGATGATATAAAAGTCAAATAATCATGTGATTTTTGCAATTAAATTATATTGTTCAAGGAAATGGATGATGATATTTCAAGAGGCTCATTAGCTCTCCCAAGAGCCAACGTGTCATCCAAAAAGGGAAGAAAAAGGGGAAATAAATATTTGGTTCAAATTTGTCAAAAGATGAAGCAATATTGGCAAAAAAAATATGAGAAGGAAAAGTCAAAGTAAACATGTATTAAATTGACAATTGAAATAATATTAATTAAGGAGGTGTAAGAGGATATTTTTGAGAGATCATTATCATCTTCCAAGAAGCTATTTTCATATGAATAAAGAGAGCTAAGAGAAAGCAATTCTAGCCAAGTAAAATAAAGAGTTGAAAAGTCAAAAATTATAGGCAAGTTTAAATGGCTACTACACATCAAATTCAAGGAGATATTATAAGAGGTTATCATCTCTTTTCTCTTGCTTCATTTTCGTATATCATGAGGCACGAAAGAGAAACAATTAGATGACCAAGTAAAGGTGAAGACTTGGTCAAAAATGTCATGCTAAGCCTTTTATCACTTTTCCTCTTCTTCATTTCGGTCAAGAAAATGCTAAGAGAAAGAGGGTAAGTATTTAATCAATATACTCCCTCACCTTTTTCTCATTTGGTACGTTGGGACAAAGAAAGAAGAAGGAAGTTGGTCAAATGTTCAACCTCAATTAATTATTCACTTTCTATACAAGAAGCAATTAGGGCCACACATTAATTATTTTCTTTTCCCTCCTTTTCCCTGGAAACTTTTGGTCAAGAGAGTTAAGGGGATGAAGATTTCAAGAAGATATCAATTGAAACACATATTTCTCTCTCTCTCTCTTCAAGATCAAAGTCGGCTACTAGCAAGAGCAAAGAGAAAACCAAGTTCTCTTGAAGACAAGTTGGAGGTGATAGCTTCTTCCTGGATTTTCACTTGGTAAATCACATTTCTAGCTCAAATATCCTCCATAAAACTTGTTCCTCTCTTCCTTAGCTTCATTTCTATGGCTTTTGTTTTTGAAGAAGAGGATTTTTCAACCATCTTGCAAGAACAAAAGTTGAGGAATCAAGAAAAGAACACAAGAAGAAGCAAGAGGTGAGTAAGAGTATCATTTTGATGTTTATGATGCTTGATTTGGCTGAGTTTTGGTGGGCTATTTTGACAGTCCTAATTTTGGTTTTCAGGGTTCATGAAGCTTTCATCCTATACATGTGCTTATATGTTGGTTTGAAGGCAAATGAGCTAAGTTTAGTGATTAAATTCTGAAATGGTTGTTGTTGTGAAAAATTCTAAAATTCTGCCCAAAAAAGAACTTATGAAAGGAATGTGATTTTGGTTGTTTTGATGTTTCCATTGGATTCCATGCTAAAAATTGTGTTGGGAGTAGCCCTGATTGTGAATTCTGACTATTGGAAACTTATGTTGAAAAATTGAAAGTTTTGTCGAAGAAAACTCTGTGTAGGGCAATGAGTTTACATGGAAGTTTTGAATGAGTAAATGGTGTCTAAAAATTATGAAACTTTCTAGTCTAATAGTACACATGCCAAGCTTTAAATTGATATATACTGGGAGTCATTTTGATGTGTGTGCTGTGAATTATATATTTCCAGTTTGAGGTTGAAACTGCAATCAATTCTGGAATAGCATGAAATTTCGTGAAAGTCTGTATTTTTATGGTTGTAGATGGTAGTGATTCATATTTTTCCTATAAAGAGGACTTAAAAAGGTTCAATTAGGACTTGGGATCACACCATTTCGATTTTTATAGAATTAGTTATGATTTTTCAAAGTCTGGAGAAAATTCTAGTAGATTTGATTTAAGTGTGCGAAAATTCAAAGGTAATGGCACATGGTAATAACTATGAACTCTAAGGTTAGAAAATTGGTCTTTTAGGGTAATTGACCACTTTAGCTCCTTAGTTGACTTGATTAAATGCCATAGTGATAACCAACCCAAGTATTATGAGTTATTAAAGAATTGGAATAGATAATAACTCATCATCCTTAAACTCTAATTGATAGGATTTGACATCTGGCTTGAGCGCAAGAGATCAGAGCAAGAATAGGAATGGAAAGAACAAGTTAGTAACCATTTCTCTTATACTATGTATAATATATGTCTTATCATTGAATGATGATGAATGTGAATGCTGTTGTTATGTTGTTGTAAGCTTGTGATAAAAGTGGATGCTGTTGTAATGCCGTGAAAGTGAATATGGTGAGAGTTGTCATAGTGCCGTGAAAGTGAATACGACGAGAGCTGTTGTAATGCCATGAAAGTGAATACAGTGAAAGCTATTGTAGTACTGTGAAAGTGAATACGGTGAAAGTTGTAGTAATGTCGGGAAGTAGATATATGGCTAGATGAGATTGAGATGCCAGTCCTGTCGGGATAGAGGAGTTTGAGACTCCCAGCTGGCCGCCGGATAGAAGAGACTGAGACTCCAAGTGGGCTGTTACAGTAGGGTGCTTCGGATAAAAGCGATTGAGATTCCGAAGTGCCTTGTTACAGTAGGTTGGCCCAAAAGTTCTAGTTACCACTAGCAGAGTCACTGGTGGGTGTTTGGGCGAGGGTAATGCCGTGAAAGTGGATATGGCAAAAAGCTATCATTTTGTGACTTGCAAGTCACGAATCACTATGGTAGCTGAATACAATTTTGGAGCTATTTTGACAATCATCATGTATCATTGTGGTTATAGTGAAGGGTGTCGTTTTGTGACATGCGAGTCACGCATCAATGTGGAAGTTGCTAAGGCTGCTATTGTAAGATTGCCGCTGAGAATATTATTGTTTTTATGTTATTGTCATTGTGAATTGCTACTGGGAGTGTTATTGTATGTTGTTGTTTAGACTACTTACATGCTTTGCTTATTATACATTATATGATTGAATTGTCACTGTTAAGATTCCTATGAATCTCACTCTTTCCATTACTAACCTATAGCTAGGGTAGACAGAAAAAAAAAAGAGAAGCTGGTATACAAGGACACTTAGAGTTTGTGGCTAGGAGATTAGTTTATGTTGGTTATCACTTATTGGGACTTTTGTATATGTAAAGGTAGACTGTCGTAGTAGAATTGTATAATTGTCTGTAATCCCTAGTTGAAAATGGGCGAATATGCCTGTAGGCTTTTAGAGTTAAAGATCGAATCCCGAGTGTGGTTGGGAATTTCATTGAGTACTCTGATATGTATGAATGGATCGATATCAAACAGGCCAAGTAGTTTTAAAATGTGGGCATGAGACCTGTTTAAAATAGATTGTGAAAAGTTTAAAAAAACCTCACTTTATCACAGGACCAAATCTTGTTTTGAAGTTGGGACTTTTGTAATGACCCAATTTGGGATTAAGGGCTAATGACTCTGATATTGATTATAATTAGTGTAATTAAACACTTTTGTAGAAATGTGATGTAAATTTGATATAAGTGTATTTGGTGATTAAAGATCAAGGGTTGAGATTTGTTGCATATGGGTCAGAATCTTGTGCATTAAGCTTGTGTGAGCACATAGTGGGAGTGGACAAGATATAGACATGTGGCATTGTGTGGACCATAGGATGAAGCTAAGTGACAAAAATCCCCATTTCTCTCTCCCTTCTCTCTCTTTTCAGTGGAAGCATGGGGCAAGGGAAGAGAAACATCATCATCATCATTTTCATCACCTCACCATTTCTCTCTCCTTTTTCTTCCATTTCCGACGGACACAAGCAAGGAAAGAGAAAGAGAAAGCTTTGATTTTGGGTGAGTAATGATCCTTTTATGCTCAAATCCTCTTCACTAATTTTGTTCATAGTGTTAAGAGCTTCATTGTGGTGATTTCAGAATCTTGAATAGTGGTGATTTGTGTGTTGGACGAAATTGAAAGTTGAGGATCAAGATTCTGGATTTGGCAAAGTGAAGAGGTAATCATTTGATGCTTTTTGATATATATGTTATGAGTTTTGGATAAAGTTTGAGAAATTTTGGAAATTTGCCCTGATTTATGATTTTGGAATGAATGAAATTCAGTGTGATTGATGTTGGAATTGGTGCATTGTGAAGTTCTTTGAGTATTTGATATAGTTTTGAAGTTTGGAAGTGATTTGAATGAATTTGGGAATTGTGTGTGTCATAGAGACCCAAAAGCATAAATTGTGGTTAAAATGGTATTTGGGTGTTTAGAGGTTACCAATGGGTTCCCTAAGTCATTTTGAGTGGTAATGAGCTTTGTGTGGAGTTTGGGAACCATTAGTTAAGTTTGGTAAATCTGGGAATTTTTTGTCATTTGCTGCGATCTAGCAATCTGATAGCATCACTTGAGTGAGGGAGGAACTCACTCGAGTGTTGCGTGTGTTTTTCCTTTATGTGTAGTGTTTTGCCTGGGCTCTCATGATGAGGGCTCGAGTGCACTTCCTTCACCGCGAGTGATGTTGGTGATCACTCGAGTGAGCATGAGATTGCTCGAGTGATGGCTGGGTTCAAGAGTTAGGGTTACTCTCGGGTTGTCACTCGCTGGTTGATGTCCAAGAGTGTGTTCTGACACTCGCAAGTGAAACCATCTCACTAGAGCACTAGGGGGTATGCTCGAGTGAGCTTGTCCCTCTAATGTTGCATGTGCTCTCAGGTTGTCACTCTTTGTGTTGCACTTTCGGGGACTCGAGTAGAGTTAGAGTCATCACCTGAGTGTAAAGCCTTCTGCTCAAGTGATGTGAGCACTTTCTGGCCGAAGTAGCTGCTCACTGCCAAACACTCGCGAGTGAGAGTCGTTCTCACTCGAGCACGAGTCTTCCACTACTCGAGTGAGGTCATCTTCACTCGAGTGAGTCAGCCAAAAATCGGTGTTTTGCCTTTGGAAAAGGGGTCTTCAGGGTAATTTCTCTTAACCCTTTAGGCATATGTTTAGGCCTCTAATAGTCACTTAAAGAGTCCTAAATGATAACCAACTTAGAGTACTATGGAATAAGTATTTGGAAAAGAGATTAATCAATTGTCCCTAAATTGGTATAGGATTTGACATCTATCAGATGCGTGAGCCCACTGTGCCAAAGAACCTCAGGAAAGATTCAGGCAGTGACTCCTCTCTTATACTTTGTGTAAATGTATTGTATGTTTGCCTATCATGCATTGTGTGCTGCTGCTTTGAGATGCATTAAGATACATTGTGGAGCATTGTGCCTTATGGAGCTTTGTGCATTGTCGAGCATTGTGCCTTGTGATACGTTGTGCATTGAGATACCTTGTGTTTTGTGATGCTACTACATAGTGATTACCGCGGAAGCGAGCATTGTGATTACAGTGAAAGATGGCATAATGATTACCGCGTGAGCAGGCATAGTGTTTGCAGCGAAAGCTGTCATTGTGATTACCGCAAAAGCAGGTATAGTGCATTGTGATACAGCCGTGAGTGTTGTCGTCTGTGGCGTGAGCCACGGATCATTGTGTTGCTGATGATGCTGGTGAACATGATACATTACATGCCTTGTGTTTATATATTGTATGAGTGATTTGTTACTACTGGGATTCTTTTGAATCTCACTCTTTCCAAATGACTAACATTTCAGATAGGGCATGTGGCTTCAAAGGGAAGCGGCTAACCAGGAGTGGTTAGGGATTTAGAGACATTTTTTATTTTGGATGTTGGTTACCTAGTTGGCTTTTGGGATTACTATATGTATATGAGATGTATATAGCAAATTTTGGATATGTAATCCCCATCTTGGGAAACCTTTAAACCCATTCTATATATAAGTAACCCGGGGTTGCCCGGATTTTGGTTACGCACTCTGATATTTATTATGTGATTTGTCGGCACAGGTAATTGTATTCGAAAGTGAATGTAAGACCAGATGAATTATGTTTTAAACGTTTTGTTTGGACACCCTATCTCTTGGAGATGAGTGATCCTAAATGTGATTTTTGTCTTATTGGTCTCTATTTCACTTAAATTTCATAATCCGAATATAATTACAGTGAGGGGGGTTACACCTTTCATGAGTTTTAAATTGTTCATTGGTCTCCTGCTTAATTTATGGCACGTCTTTGAACCATATTAATTGCTGTCAAGGTAGGGGGTTACAAAAAGTCTCAAATTTAAAGCCAACCTCTCTTCCCTCCCTGCTTATTCTTCGACAACTCCTTCCCCACCGTGACCTATCGTCTTCTTCTTCATGTCTTAAAGGTATTGGAAAGGAAAGCTTGGGGCTGGCCTTGCAAATGCTCATATCTTTGCCATCTCTCTTGTCAACATCTTCTTGAGAAAATTATGGCTCTCTAATATATACAACAATGGCTTTGCTACAAGCTAGTACACAAACACTTTCCTTGCACAACATGCTAACATTTTAACCCATAGCCATATTAATTAATTGTTGCTATTCGCAGTGGCTTTCTATTGTTGGGAATTATAGAATTACGAGCATACTTGGAGTGTCATTTCATACTCTCGAAGTACCCACACGAACTGGATCACTCTGACTCTGGTTTAATACACAACAAATTCACTAGGAGAAAAGAGAGAGTTAAGAGGAAGGTTTTTTCTTACAATCTGTTGTTATGTGTAATTTTTTCTCTTTTATTCACACACACGTAACCAAAAAACTGTTCCCCCCAAAACATATGAGAAAACTATTCCCACCAGTTTTAATTTGAATAATTGGGGAATATTACCAACAAATACCCATAAAATTTGGGTATTTTATTTTAGCCCCAAGGCTTATGGGTTTGGGCCTAATCCAGCAAGGGTGGACCAAATCCAATTCCCAACATCTCCTACTCACACTTGGTGAATTGGATACTCTAAGCCTTGTCTCTCTCTCTCTCTTCTTTCATACTAGGTACTTTGCCGTGACTGCATGGCCATGACGTCTTCTAGGTACCTGTACTAGGAATCCCTCTCATAAAACTAGCACAAGACAACCTTTCTTTGTGTAGTTTGAATTTAATATTATGCCTCATATGTCCTAGATTTACCAATAAACACTTTCACATGGCAGATCTTATCCCTCTCAAGTCAAGATAAAACTTAGATTGCCTTTTCATATGCATAGTATCCACACTTATGAAATTACCAAAATTAATATCATAAGAGACTTGTCTTAGACACCAGCATAGGTATGTATATTCCAGTTAATCTTCCTTTCGCTCATATATCATTTTGATGCACATCAACCGCTTTCCTAACATAATACCTTGGATCTATTAGTCTTGATCATATGACGAATCTTAAGGTAGCAGTCGCTGAAGTATACCTCCATGATAATGCGAAAGTCAAAGGACATTACAGAAATGTTTAACCTTCTTGGGACTCACACAGCAATGAAGTAGGGATCTATTCACTTATTTCTCATTTGTAGTTCTTTTGTATATGTGGTATGAATCGCATGCTACTGTGTTACTCTTGCACTATAAGAGCGTACATTGTTTTGAATCTTATTGTTAACACCGTTCAAACATAAGTTTAGATACTCCCAGTATCTAAACCCAAATTCTTCTACTCCATTTAACTCTCATGACGTCAATGTTGAAGAATTTGTTGTCTGGCAACAAGCATCATGGAAGTAGGCATCCATGATTCGATCCATATTTATATTACATCTTATTAGATCTCATCTCGACATACTACACTCTTATTGAGGCAACATAATTTGTGTTTTTTCTATCATATCAGCATTCCTGCTACTTTACTAGTCAACACAACTGTATCATCTTTGCATAGTCCTCCTGAGTTTCAAGGGCGGTTGCCTATGTGAGAAAGCCAACCTTACCCTCCTGTACGACATACTAAACATTGTATTCCTTTATATAGATACATAAATTTATGAAGAAATATTTTCATTAATCATAAACATATTACATAGTGTCTGCAATTTTACATTTTGTGCATTCCAATAGCCTTCACTTGTTTGTCATATATTTCCTTGGCTATTGGTTTAGTTAGGAGGTCAACGACCATACTCTTGGTCAAAATATGTTGTACAGTAACAACTTTTTGTGCTATATAATCTCTCACAAAGTTGTACTTTATATCTTTGTGTTTGGTCTTGCTATGATATTTAGGATCTTTCATATAGGCTATGGCTGTAGTATTGTCACAATACACTAACACCGGATTTGTGCTTTCATTTCCAAATCCAAGGTGTTCAATAAATCTCTTGAGCCATATTGTAATGACCCAATAATGAAATTAGGGGCTAGTGACTTCAAAAGTGGTGTAATTATTGTTAATGAAATACTTTTAAAGAATATGATATGGAAACCCTACCGAAAGGAAGGGAGTAGAAATGAATTTTAATTATCCACCGGTCTCTAATCCATTTTAATTATGCCTTTTCGAATCATAATTACTGTTTATAAGGCAAGGGGTTACATTTTTTGTATCAGAGCTATAGTTTCTGGCAAGGATAGAATTTGCTAGGATATTTCCCTTAAGTCAAACTAAGGAATAAGTGAAGAGCGGTGATTATCTTAGTGGTAGAAGATGACTTTTTATTGTTTAATGTGTATACACATGTATGTTCTTGATGTTGTGGATATATGAGATTGTGGAATATGTGCATACATTATCTGTGGTATTGACATGGTAAATAATTTATAGAATGAAGAAAACAAAGGATCGTCCCAGAGTACAACAGGTAGACCCAGAGGTAGAGGTGGTCAATGATAATCCACCAGATCTGATACAAGAGTTAATAGGTCTGATACAGAATCAACGGGATATGATTACTAAGCTGAGAGAAGAGCTTATAATTGAAAGGGCCAGACATAATGAAGATCGGGGTCCGTCCACTCAGGAGGAGACCCAAGAAGAGACTCGACGTGAGGAAACTGTAGAGGGGTTTGTACGACATCCAGAGTCGCCACCTCATAATATACCTAACCAGAATCTCATGGGGTTCCAGTCAGAGAAGAAAGAGATCTTTAGTACCAGGTTTCAAAGTTTTGCAAGTACCTACCTCCTGTGTTCAAAGATAGATTTGATCCTTAGGCAGCCGAAGACTGGTTAAACTGTCTTGAGAAGATTTTTGAGGTGCTTGAATGCTCGTCTGAAGTAAAAGCACAATTGGCAGTGTATAAGTTGGAGGGAGATGCGCATCGTTGGTGGCAGAATATTGCCCTAACATTGTGAAGCAGAAATAAGCCACTGACCTAGGAGTTGTTTCAACAACAGTTTAATGAAAAGTATTTTCCCAAGTCGGTGTGACTCAAGAAGGAAACTAAATTCCTATCAATCAAGCAGGGTAACACGAAGACCTTCAACGATTATCTGTCTCCTTTCATCCGTTTGTCCTAGTATTCCTCTTATCTTCAAAGAATGGATGATGAGGAATGGAGCTTAGATATGTTGATACGCAGGTTAAGACGTGAATTGAGAAAGAGGTTAGCTACCCACCAATTTATGGAGTTTAATAAAGTGGTGGAAGAGTGTAGAATCACTAAAAATAATTTGAGAGATTTGTATCCTTCCAAGGGTACTGGCAACCGTAGTGAACCCAGTAAGGGTAATACTTCCCAGAAGCGGAAGGATCAGGGGTCCTTATCCAAAGGTAATGGTAAGAAGCCCTATTAACCTAGGAACTGTGAACCACAGAGAGCTTTCACGGGGTAGATATATCCTCATTGTAACCAGGCACATCAAGGCCGAACATGCGAGGGTTGAGGGATATGTTATAATTGCAACCCCCAGGTTTCATACACATATACTAAGGGTTTACAATTTCCCATCAAAAGACACATTCCACACTTCTAAACACATTACACTCCCAAAATGACTAAAAAAATCCTTTCCCTATCCTGGTCTCCATTTCAAATTCGAATATAATTACCCTGTGCAGTTAAATCGTATTTATATATATCAGAGTGTATAACAAAAATCCTAGCAACCCCGAGTTTCATTCATTCACTAAGGGTTTACAATTTCCCATAGAGGGGATTACACAACTATATCCAAAATAGTATTTACATCCCAAATCAAAATGGATAACCAACAACCAAAATCAAATATCTCCAAAGAGTCCTAACCGCTCTTGGTTGTCCGCTTCCCTGTGGAACCACTTGACCTGTATGTAGGTTTAACAATAGAAAGAATGAGATTCAAAAGAATCCTAGTAGTAACAAATCACTCATACAATATATAAACACATAGCAAGTAAGCAACCATCAACAGCAGTAGCAACAAAATGATACATGGCTTTCACTACAAACGACAGCACTAACGGCTGTATATATAATCGCAACATCTTACACTATATAATGACAACTTTTGCTATATAACGCCAGCTTGCGCTACATAATGACAGCTATCACCAACTATATAGGCAGCAACATCAGGAATCCTCACAAAACAATGATACATATACATACAATCCATTTACACATAGCATAAGGGAAGAGTCACTACTTGGTTCTTTCCGA
The DNA here is from genome assembly GCA_963855925.1 of Inga laurina. Classification (NCBI taxonomy): domain Eukaryota; kingdom Viridiplantae; phylum Streptophyta; class Magnoliopsida; order Fabales; family Fabaceae; genus Inga; species Inga laurina. The sequence continues at coordinate 37,661,446 of OY979702.1, read as the reverse complement.
ATGTGCTCTATCATGAGTCATTCACGATCAGGGTAAATGTCAAAACCTATAGATCAAAATCAAGAACGGCGGATTAATTCTCTACTCCAATTTCTTACTTTCATCACACTTAAAGTCAGTTATCATTTGGATTCTTTAGGTGGCTTCTAAAAGCCCAAATATATGCCTAAAAGGTTGGGAAAGATCATACCAAAAACCCACCTTTCAAAAGTGAAAAATACTAATTTTTTGGGGTTGGTTGCAAGCAAAAATAGGTCAGAAACATTTGGGCCACGGCCAAGAAAATCCTGTTTCTTGGCTGAACTTCCGAAAATCATAACTAATTCTAGAAAATCGAAATGAGGTGATTCCAAAACCAAATGAAAGATATTTAAGTCCTATTTATAGGAAAAATATGAACCATTACAGAAATCACCATACAATTACACAATTACACAAAGTCTAACATTGCTCCAAAACATAGTCCAATTTCAACATCAAACTTTAGACAGTCATTACTCCAAGCACACAAAACAAAATGACATAAATGTCCATTTTGAAGCTTGAAATGTGAACTTTATGACTGGAAAGTTTCAGAAATTTTAGAGACCATTTGCCCATTAAAAATGTCCAGACAACTTGACTGCCCTGTATAGAGTTTTAAGGAACAGAATTTCAGTTTTTGTGCAATTGCTTCCAATGGTTTCAAATTCACAACAAATACCATTCCCACACCAATTTTCACAAGGAATCCATTGGAAACACCAAAATAACCAAATTCAACTCACATTGACATGTTCCACAAGAAACACAATATGTCACCCAATAACCTAATTCAAAACTCACAATGCACTTCCTTTCCATTTAAAGTTCCAAACCAATTCTAATGGCACCAAAACACAATATGACACCTATTCTAATACCAAATCACCATGCAATCCACAAGACCCTAATAACACAAAAATTAGGGCCAAAATCCAGAATTCAAAGTTTAACCAATACCACAATGAATATGTCAAAATGTGCCAAATTCTTACCTCTTCCCCTTTCTAAGACTAGTTTCTTGATTTCTCTTCTTTCGAATTTCTTCAAGTGTGCAAACACCCTCTTTCAAAATTCTGAAACCATAGCAATAAATCCCTCAAAACCATGAACAAAATTAATGAAAGAAGTTTGAGCTTCCAAAGTCATTTACAACGCCAAAACCCTACCTTTGCTTTTCTCTTTCTTGCTTGGTTTCTATAAAAATGGAGGAGATAAGAGATATGAGATTATGATGATTATAATCATATTTTTTGGTCTCTACTAGCCTATTTTGCAGACCAAAAAGAATGGGAGGGAAGAGAAAAAAAGTTGAATGTTTGATTTGGATCCTATGGCTCATGCTTTGACACTTGGCAAGATCTTGTTCTCCTTTTCCATGTCACACATGAACTCAATTACACAAGATTGCACCCCTTGATCAATCAATCCTAATTATTGATCTCCAATTACCAATGAGTTTCCTCTTTGGTAACTAACCAACTAGTCGATAACTTTCCTTTTTACTTGTTTTGCCCCTGATTAAGGCAATCTCTACCAAATTACCTCCAAACACATTTTTAGGGTTCATATCCCTAACCATACGCCCTCCCTCTTATTTAAATCAATTTAGATATTAATCTACCATCAAAATTAGATATAGAGTTTAGGCGCTGGTCACAACACATTCAAATCAAATTTCACATTTTATTCTTCAAAAGTGTTTAATTAACAATAATTACATTCACTTTTGAAGTTATAGCCCTAATCCCTTTTTTGGGTCATTACAGCCTCAAATAGGGCACAATCCTGCATCAATGCAAAGATCGAGACACTTCATCACCGCTACAAAGACCTAGACTCCGCCATCGCCACAAATACCCAACACTTTGTCGTCGCTACAAAAATCCACTCTTATTCGCTTTTGTCTCTCTCCTCCCCCTTCACTCTTCAAGTTTATGGGGTATTACTCTGCCTCTTATTTGATTCCTTCTTTACTCACTGATTCAATAAGGGCAATGTGGTCATTTTACTTGCTATTTTATTTCTATTCAAGGACCTCAGTACTTGAGGTCCTATTTGGCAAATAAGTTTCTAATTGGGTATTTTAGGGTAATTTTCCCATATTTCATTAGTGAGCAGTTTCCTCCTTGGCTTTGTTGCATGATGTTTCAGGTTCGAAACTGTATTACTCTATTTTATTCCTATTAATGATAGGGTATATTAATGTGCACCCACACTATCAAAGAACAAGGTGGACAAAAGATAAAAATAAGAGAAAGAGCCTAATAACCTTGATGATAGGCTGACTCCCACTATTCATGTATATATAGTAAAGTGTGAGTACAACATAATCAATATACAAGAGACAATTATGGGTACAACTACATATAATTCAACTATAACAAATCATCCTTATCCTAAAAGGATTTTGTAGTTTATCGTATGATTATATAATAAACCTATTCAAACTTTCCTTCAACTGAGAGGGGGTAATACACAAGCCAATTTTGCTGTAAAAATCAATCATAGTATTATGTAATAAACACATTCTCTAACTCTCTCCTTCAAAATAAAGGGGGTAATAAACAAGTCAATTTTGTTGTGAAAAGTAGGGAATTGAGGAAAACTCATAGCTTTAGTCAGACAATCAGCTACTTGACACAATGAGTCAATATATCGAACATCAAGAGTTCCTACTAACACTTGATCACAAACAAACTAAATGTCAATTTCTATATGCTTTGTTCGGGCATGTTGAACTAGATTTGTTGCTAAAGCATTGGCACTAAGATTATCGCACAAAATGGTTAAAGGATGTCTAAGAAAAAAAACCCAACTTAAATAATAAGGAACACAACTAATTAATTTCTACTGCAAGTCTACCAAAGCTCTTTACTCAAATTTCATGCTTGAATGGGAGACCACTCTCTGTTTTCTAAATGCCCAAGTTACCGAAATATTACCCTAATATACACAAAAACCAACTATTGATTTACGATCGCCCACATTGGTCACCTAATCTAGATCTGTAAAAGCTCTCAAATGCAACTTAACAAAGGGTTTGATGGGAAGTCCATAGTGATAAGTGCCTTTAAGATATCTAAGTACTCATTTTACTCCTTGAAAATGAATATAGGTGGGTATTGATAAAAATTGACTCAAATTATTTACAAAAAAAGCAATTTCTGGGTTGCTACAAGTCATTAAAGAGCTCTAATTGCTTGGTGATATTTTGTAGGATTAGCTAATGGTTTACTATCAGTAATAGAATATTGTCTTCATGTAACCATGGGTGTTGCAACTATTGTAGCATCAAGCATGTTAAAACATTTGAGTAAATCAAGAACATACTTGGCTTGATTTAGAAACATTTCAAAACTGTCTCGTACCACCTCAATGCCCATAAAATAAAGTAAGTAACCTAAATCTTTAAGAGAAAATAGGGAATTTATTTTTTACACAAAAGACTTTAGATACATAGAGTTGTTCCCTGTAATTAAAATATCATCTACAAGGCTAGCTCCTAGCTCAAGAAGAAGGGCTGACGACTAGACCGACCTAGCATGTTCCTTGAGCCCCACTCAGGAAAGCCAGCATAGCCCCGCACGAAAGAAAGGAAGCAAGGCTTAGGCTAAATCCTAGGAGGATCAATCCGGAATAGCCCCTCCAATAAGAAAGGCAAATTTAAGACAAAAGGTAAATCTAAATACTGTTAAGATTTTATCTCGAATAAATCTCCTCAATCAAACTAGAAATAGATCAAGGTAAATACCACCAATACACTAGTACAAGGCATGAACAGAGATGTATCACTTCCAACATTCTTTGAACCCTACTGAAGTAGAGTCAACCTTAACTTTTCATACCAAGCATGCAAAGCCTGTTTTAAACCATAAATGGCTTTGATGAGTTTATAAACATGATTCAAGCTTTTTGGATCAACGGCACCCTCTGGCTGACGCATATATAATTTTTCATGGAGAAATCTATTAAGAAAAGTGTTGTTGATGTCCAACTGCCTCACTTCCCATTTGAATGTGAATGCAATCGTTTGAACAACTAGAATAATGGTTGTCTTTACTATATAGAACTGAAGGTCTCACTAAAATCAAGACCAGGAGTTTGTGGAAAATCCTTTCCTAATAATCTTGCTTTGAATTTTAAGAGAGAAATATTGGCATTGAATTTTTTCTTAAACACCCATTGATAATCTTGCTTTTGAGAGCCATCATATGGTACAAGATACGATGTTTGGTTTTGTCTAAGAGTATCAAATTCATTCACCATAGCCTGTTGCCATTGAGGAAATGCTAAGATCTCATACACTGTTAGGTTCAACAACTTGGGCTAATGATTTTGGATCATCAAATGATAAAGCCCAACAAAAGGATACTTTGGATTGAAAATCCCACTTTTATCCCTAGTGGTCATTAGATGCACATTAGTATTGATTTGTGTGGACATGTAAGTTGAGTTGGTGGAAGAAGAAGATAGCAAGGAACCACCCAATAAAGCAGGATATGAGATAGCTGGTTGAGTATTATTTTTCACATTTATTAGGAGATTTGGAGGCACAAAAGTGAATGATGAGATTTGTCTTGGTGAAGGAGATGGTGTTACTTGTTGCTCATCCACACTCATTACACTAGTCTCTATTGTAGATGAAGATGGATGTTGAATAACCATAAGAACCAAATTGTTAGATTGAATTCCAATAGATCTCCTATTTAGAAAACATGTTGCAAAAGGAAATACAGAAGCATAAAAAACTACATGTCTTGAAATATAAATTCATCTAATGGAGCTCAAGCATTTATATCCCTTTTACTGTGAAGTATAGCCAAGAAATGCACACTTCTAAGTATAAAATTGAAACTTATGATCATTGTAGGGCTTAAGACATGGATATCCAAATGGTTGCAAGAATTTGTATTCAGGCTTTGTTTTAGAAAGCTTAAACAGAGTTTCATTGTTTAGAACCAATGTTGGAGGTCAATTAATTAAGAAGATAGCAGCTTGAAATGCATCAACCCAATATGTTAAATGCATGTGTGCTTGAGCCAAAAGAGTTAGACCTGCTTTCACAATATGCTGATGTATGTTCTGCTAGACCATTTTGTTGAGAAGCGTATGGACAAGTATATCTTAGATTAATACCATGAGCTTGAGCAACACTAATAAAAGGTTTATATTCAGTTCCCATATCACTTTGCATCCTCTTAACTTTTATGCCAAATTGATTCCCAACTAAGGCTTTAAAATTATTGAAAGCATTTATCGTTTCACCTTTGTTCTTAAGTGGGTAGAGCCATGTGTAACGACAAAAATCATTAAAAAATTAATATAAAGCGAAGTCCTTGAACAGATTGAACAGGTGAAGGTCTCCATAGATTAGTATGAATTAAATCAAGAGGAGCAAAAGCATGAGAATTAGAACTTGGAAATGATAAATATTTAGATTTCCCATATTGGCAGGCTTCACAAAAAAGAAAAAGAAAAAAAGAAAAAGGAAATTATCACTAGCCTTGACTTTCACATTACACTAATTTAATATTTGTCTCAAAACCCTATCACAAGGATGTCCTAATTTACGATGCCATTCAACTAAATCAGAAAAACATGCTTTTGGATGAAACGATGTAGTAACAAATTGAGCTTCAGCTTGTCCTTGACCATGATCACACACCATTTGGTACATTCCTTGTTGTGGTCTCCCTTGAATCAGCACTTGTGTAATGACCCAAGAATTTATAAATTCTTAAAATCAACAAGAATTAATTATTTGATCAAGGGGAGAAGAAATAATGGGTATAGCTGAAAGTAGTATGGGTAATAACAATTATATATTATAATTAGATGTGTATATTATATAATTAAAATTTTGAATTCACTACAAAAGAAAAGTTTGGTATAATAAAGCTAAAAAAATTATTGCAAAGTCTTTAAAGAAAATAAATAAATAAGAGTGCAATATATATATAATATAAACTAAGTAGTAGTAATAACAATAAAATATATTTAAAAAATCATATTTTATCCAATACTCCCTCGTTCCTTTTTTCCATCAAATAGAGACCCGAGAGAGATAGAAAAGGAAAAAAGGTTCTGGAATCTTCTAGAACAATCTTTGCTTTCTCTATGATTCAAGGATGCTTCTCTGCTATCTCTCATCATAGGTGTGTGCGTATATGTGGTACTAGTGGCAGAGTTCAAGCTTCATTATGCTTCCTCGCATTCTTAATTCCATCGTATTTCTCTTCCTTCCTTTATAGTGACGATGTAGCTTGGGTATGTGAAATCTTCATGATCCTTTGCTTTGAACGATGCTACCTCTGGTGCTTGTATATCAGAGGATCGAACTTGTTCTTAGATGCTGAGAATTTGTATGTATGTTCAAATCCCTCATCTATATTTTATGTTCTGCACCTCATATGCTGTGTTTGTGTCTGCCTCCTTGCTATTATTTGTTATGTTGATTTATATGAGTGTTCAGATGCCCAAATCCTTCTCCTCTTTTTGCTTATTGTTACGTATCGAGTAAGAAATTCAAATTCTTTCATTTCCCCTTGGCTGAACGTTTAAAATAAAAGTGGAGTTTGAGAGTGTATTATTTGTTGGTAATTATAGTTGTGGTGTTCTCCTTTGAGTTAATTTTTAATGCATGTAAGATGTTTAAGAAAATATGTGAATGAAAAAAAATATAATCTTGTAGAAAATTGAGAAAAAGAAAGCTTCTTCCATTAATTTTAATTTCCATGCATGATAAGTGATTTATAAAATGTTTGGAAGGAGAATTTAAAGCTCCGTTTTGGTATTGGATGGCATTGATACTTTTGTGAAACTTAAACAACTAGAAAAAAAATCTTTTAAATCGGTTGAAATTGGCTTTTTAGATCGGATTTAGGTTTGGTCTTGTATTGACTGGTTTTAAAAGTCTTTCTTTATTAAAACCGGTCCTACAACAGGTCTAAAGAGTTACTTTTTAAGATTGATTGTTTGATTGACCGGTTTTAAAAGGTTTTAATTTATAATAAAAAAATACCAACTTTTTAGACCAAATAATTCCATACCCGGTCAAAAATGTGGGCATTTTTTTAAAAAACATTTACATTTTATTTTGTTTCACAGAAGTCCTATTGGATTATTATATCTAAAAGCTATATTATGCAATATAAATTCAACAGATAGTCCTAAAAATACAAATACAATCAATACAAACAATAATAATAACTAGCACCTAAATCTTACCAATATTATTACATAGTTGAAACTTAATTCTACATGTGTTTTTTCAAAGTTTACCTTTTTTGCTTGCATTTTCCCTACCTCCAGCTTAGATTATTTTTTAGTGTTGGATATAGTTGATACAATTTTAGGCCTAGCATTTGCATGTTGTTGACAAATGATTCATATTGTGAGTATCCCAAAAGTTGAATGCAGCTACCCATGGATAGGGTTCTAGGTTACCATACTTATGAATTTTGATTCTTCTATACCTCAAATATATAAAGCATGGATCTGCCTTACCTTGCTCTCAAGTTATAAAGGAGAAGATTCTTATTTAATGAACCTGAGTATAATACAGTTAATATACAAATATGAGAATTAGATTTATATGAGTGAATTTGATATTATGATTAGTGTAACACCTTCGTTTTCAAAGCATACGGACGGCTTTAGTACAGTAATATCTTTAAAAAGGGAGACCGACAATCTTTTGTAAATAGCGGGGATCCTAACTTCAAGCAGAGTGTGGAGGTGTACTTGAGTGGGTTTTCAAAAATCTTTTTGAAAATCATTTTCAGACTTGGTCTCATACTATTTTACGATTCATTTTAAGTCATCCGTTTTAAGTTCATTTCTTCATATCAGAGTTTTTACCAATACGTTCTTTGCTGGAATCCAAATTACTATGATTAATTTACGGTTCCAGGTGGATGGCTGTCCACTACTAGTTCTGATGTTACTATGAGTTTGCTTATATATAGGTGCTTATTTACATGTCTACTGACATGCCAGTATGGGATTGGCTTTATTTAGATACAAATTAAGTACAATTCCCAAAATGGATAACCAATGGGAAAATTAAATTCTAAGTTCTTCACTTCATTTGCCTATGGTTACCTTCTTGCCTGAGAAACTACCTGCCTGAGCTAAAAATTCATTTTTAGAAAAATAGGGTAAGATTCAAAGAATCTCAGTAGTAACAGGTATCACTCATATAAGATACGTATAACATGCCATGTCAACCAAAGTTTCAATACAAGCAACATATTCAAAATTTAGAGATAAATTCACGATATGTGGAAAGCATAAAGTTACCAATTCAATGACAACCGTCCCTTGCCACAGCACTGGGAAATTCTACTGAGCCTGAGCCCTTCTCATCTGAATGCTTTAAATTCACGATGGTACAAACATGCATATAACATATCACATAGTATATGAGGGATAAGTCACTACCTAACAATTTTTCCAAATCTTGACCTCGATTGACGTGCTTCAGGCTTCCCGGGTAAATCTCAAATCCTATAAATTATAATTTATGAGCGATGAGTTATTACTTAGTCTAGTTCTTTCATAAATCATTCTCTTATATTGGTTATCATTAGGGTCACTATATTAGGCCCAATGTGTAGCTAATGGGCCGACGCTACTCCAAATGCTTAACTTAACCCTTAAAGGTCCAATTCTATTAAAAAAATAATTTACTTTAAATTTTCTCACAATTATCAAAAAGCTGTAGAATTTTCATTAATCTTTGAAAATTCATAACTTGAGCTAGGAAAATCCAATTAAGACAATCCCAAATCCTATATATGTGTCACTTATTAAGTTTATTTTAAGGAAAAAATACTTCTAGAAGCCACCTGTGTAACGCCCCAATTTTTGATTAAGGCCTAATGATAATTATTGAGGATAATTATCGGATTAAAGTGAAATTAATGTATATTTGTGACAATATTATTTAATATGTCATAATTGTTGGAAGTAGAAAGAATGGAATTATTGGCATAAGTTGGTAATTAATGGGGAAATTAATTACTAACTAAGAGGAAATGAGAAGTGTAATTAAAATGGCTAATAGAAGGATTAGAGAGATTAATTGGTGATTTAGTGAGTGAGAGCCAATGAGGGGTGGACACATGGCAAGCTCACATGTGGGGGAGATATGAGAAAAGTCAAAAGGGAATTTTTAAATGCATTTCTCTCTCCTCTCTTCCCTCTTGTGCGCTGGAAACTGAAATGGGAGGGAGTATAATCATTTTTCACTTTCTTCACTCCACCTCCATCTCTCATCTCTCTTCTCTCTCATGGGCGCAATTGTTGAAGGCAAGGGAAGGAAGAAAGCTTGATCTTTAAGTAGGTAAATGACCTCTATTGCTCAAACTCCCTTCATTAAAGTTGATCCTTGAGTTAAGATCAAAATTTCTATGGTTGTAGTTTGTCCATTGGTTGTGGTTTGTGGCCACACAAAATTTTAAGAGGTGGTGAATCAAGAACTCCCTTTGAGAAAGTTGTTAAGGTGAGTTTAAGAAACCTTTCTGTATAAGTTTTGTGCCAAATGATTTAGCTTGGAAATTCTGGAAATTTGGCTTGAAATTTCAAAAATTAGGGTCTTGTGGTGTTTGAATTGTTGTTGGCATGGAATTAGTGCCTTGTTAAGTGTTTTGAATGAATGGTATTGAATTGAAGCTTAAAGGTGAAGTTTGGGAACTCTATATTGGTTTTGTGCATTGGGCAAAAACAGGGCATGTAATTGAGTTGTGATTTTGGTCATTTTGAAGTCACCATTGTGTTCCTTGAGTGTTTTTGTGTGGGAATGAGCTTGGTTATTGATTTTGGGTTCATTAAAATCACTTGGGGAAAAGTTGGAAAGTTGTCTAGTTTGAGCTCTGTTTTGCACAGTAAGTTTGTATGAGCGTTTTGAATGACCAAATGGTATTAGCAAATTATGAAACTTTTCAATCTTAAATTTCACATCCCAAGCTTCAAAATGGACATATATTTTATGTCATTTCGTTTAGTATTCTGTGAGATATGCTTTGCCAAAGTTTGGTACAAAAACAGAACTCTGTTTTGGAGGAGTGTGTAGTTTTTGGTGATTCTGTATTTTTGTAGTGATTTCTAGTGAAGGGCTATATTTTTCCTTGAAATAGGACTCATATACCTTTCATTTGGCTTTGGAATCACCTTGTTTTGATTTTTCTACAATTAGTTATGGTTTTTCGAAGTTCAGCCAAGAGTCAGGAAATTTCTTGGCCGCGGCCCAATCCTTTCTGGCCTGATTCGGGCCGCAACCCAAGGGTGGCTGGCCGCAGCCCAAGGAAGGGTTGGCCGCGGCCCACCCCTGTGTTCCAGCACTTTAAGTTTTTGAAAAGGGATCTTCACCCTATTGTTTCCCAACCTTTTAGGGGTTTTATTAGAGACATTTGGGGCTTCTTAAGGGTCATTATTGATAACCAAATCTAAGTGTTGAAGAGTTAATTGAGTATTGGAATAGAGAATAATGTTTCGTCCTTAATTATGACTTTAGGATTTGATATCTGCTCGGAGCATAGAAGGCCTGTGCCTGTTCAAGGAAGGAAAGACAAAGGTAGTGACACTTTATCCTATATCATGTGTATTGCATTGCATGTGTGCATTAGTTATTGAATACAGTGAAAGTGAAGAAGACGTGGCGAAAGCCCGGACTCGATTATAGTGAAAGTGAAGAGGACGTGGCGAAAGCCCGGACTCGATTACAGTGAAAGTGAAGGGGACGTGGCGAAAGCCCGGACTCGAATATTGATAAAGTGATGGGGCGTGGCGTAAGCCCGACCTCGTATATAGTGAAGGGAACATGGCGAAAGCCCGGTCTCGAATATTGATTGCTGCATTGTGATATATGTGACTTGCTTTGTATATATGCATCATATAAATAAACTGTTGCTACTGGGATTCTCTAGAATCTCATTCTTTCCAAATAACATTTTTAAACAGAGCAAGTGGATTGAAAAGTAAGCAAATGGCAAAGGATGATTAGGACTGCCAGCGGTAGTCTTAGTTAAATATTTTGGTTTTATATCAATTGGTTATCATTTTGGATCATTGTAAATATATTGTATAGATCATAGTACTATAGTTTTGTGTAATCCCCAGTATGGATACTGAGATGGGCAATGATGCCCTGTATAAACCTTTGGATTAATGTTATTATCCCAAGTGAACGTCGGGAATTGTGCTTACTCTGATATTGTATATGTAACAGACCAAACTGGCCATTTGTTTTAATGAATGAAATAAATGGAAATCCATTTGTACAGGTGTTTTAAAATATTTTTAATTGTCCTGGATTTCTTATTCGATAATTAAATGTGTTTAAACACTAATCCCGGCCTGATTATCGAAGGGGGTTACAACCTGACCATGCACACTTCCTAGTTTCCCTTTTCCCCTGCTGCCAGATCTGACCAGTTTTAATGGTCTAACTTCAACACTTTTAACTTCTAGTGTACGTATATAAATCCTTCATAATACTTATCAAATTAAAGGTCTTTAAGTCTACTTTAGTTCTGCAAAATATCATCATCATCAGATGAAGGTTGAATAATGAAATTTTTGCCACAATAAAACTGCCAAACAAAAACGCACACTGGCAGCTTAGTGAACTAAGTTTTCAGTATTTGAGCTTTTTTACTAGTCTTCCAAAAATTAAAATCAGAGCCTATTCCTACACAATTTTTCATGTAGAGTCAAATGGAAAGTTCAAAAATACCAAAATCAAACTCCCTCACCAATTTTTTCCCCTGACCTAAACTGCTCCCCAAAAACAACAAAAATCCAAGTTTATGTTTTTAACAAGCAACAAGTCCAATACATCAACAAGCATCATATATAACCTTATATATCATTAAAAATATCTTTATTCTTCAAAAAACCCCTCTGGCCAAAATATTAGGGGAGATCAAAAGCCAATAAAAATCAACGAAAACACAGAGTAATCGATTCAAAATGAAGCTGAGGCTTACCTCTTCGTGATTCTACAAGTGGTTTGGTATTCCGGTGGCACTCCAGCAGACTAACTGACACAAAATATCTCAGATGAGAAATTTGATACCATAGAATTGAAGCTTCTATTGAGTAAAGGAAGTTTTTTTAGGGACTTAGTGAACAATAACGGTGTTTCGGGGTCAGAATTGTCTCTGGTATTTAGGAAATATCATTGTTCACTCCTCCTCTCTCCTCTAACAATTTTGTGAAGTTAAAATCAGATTTTCTCTTTCTCTTTCCTCATTTGGCTGAATTTAAGCCCCTTAAAAGAGGTTGGATGGTTGTGATTTAATCTCACAAAATGATATCATCTCCTCTTGCCAAGTGCTACAAGCTTAAGGCTTAAGAGTACCATGTGTCATATAGCCATTGGTCTTCCATTCTCTCTCTCTTAGGTGGCGTATAAATGGCCAAGGGAAAGGAGAGGCCTGACAATTTCCCCAGACTCCCGACGTGGTGTTCGAGAAAGTCCAGTACTTGACCGGACTGAGGACCTATGGATTCCCCAGACCCAGGCTCTAAGTAGCGCTCTCCAGAGATGCCAACACAAAAGGCATAAAGTGGGTCTAATAATGAGGGACACTTGTCACCTCCTGATTTGGCCAACACAAAAGTAGCCTTGTACTTTATAATGATTATGCGATACTTGTCATTTTCTTACCTGGCCAACATAAATGGTGTGTCATCATGAGTCACCATAACTTACTTTATTAAAGTTGCTTTATCAGGACCATGACACGTATATCGAGGCATGCCACACATGAACCCTGCAACCGCAGATGAATTTTCCTCTGACTACTTACACTCGTATTTTTCAATTCTGACTTCTCAATTTCCGTGAATGACACAATAGGTATCTAGGAGTTCCAAGAGTGGTTCTACCTTTATTTATAAATTTTTAGCCTCATAACCATTTCACTTTTCAAGGGTAAATCCTAGTCCCAAATTAGTCGAGAATTAATTTCATACAAAACTCTTGAAGCAATTGCACTAATACCATTTACATTAACTATTGGGATTCTTAGCCCTTACATGAATTTTGGGATATTACAATTCTCCCCTCATACAATAAATTTCATCCCCGAAATTTGTTACATATCCGATCGCATAAACTCCAGGTAACATTTCTTCATGTCTTCTTCTACTTTTGACATTGCCTCACTTTGAGACAGACCCTTCCATACCACCTTCATGAACGGTATACTTTGATTTTGGAGCCGTTTCTCTTGTCTGTCAATAATTTGCTCTAGCTCTACTTTATATGTATTATTCTCTTGTACTTCAATATCTTCATATTCGATAACGTGCCCAGGGTCGTTGGTACTTCTTTAACTACAAGACATGAAATATGTCATGGAATATGCTCAAATTTGGGGGTAGGGCTATGCAATAAGCTACTGACCCAATTCTCGCCAGTATTTCAAAAGGTTCAATGTACCGAGGACTCACTTCTTTCATTTTATTGCTCTACCAACTCCAGTGACAGGTGATACCTTCAAGAACACATGGTTCTAAACTTCAAATTCTAGAGGTCTTCTCTTTTTGCCAGTGTAGCTTTTGTCTACTCTGCCCTGTGAGGAGCCTCTTTCTAATAGTCTTTATTTGTTCTAAAGTCTGATCAACTAGATCTGACCCATACAATTTTCTCTCCAATTATTCTATCCAGCAAAGAGGTGAATTACATTTCCTTCTAGACGAAGCAATTTGAATGCTCTCATGATAGCTGTTGTTGTACGCAAACTAAGCGAGTGGAAGGAAACAATCCTAATTCCCTTTGAAATCCATAACACATGCTTGAACATGTCTTCTAGTATTTGGATGGCTTGTTCTGATTGGCTATCTGTTTGTGGGTAATAGGCCGTACTGAATCTCAACTTCATACCCAATGCTTTGTGTAAAGCTTTCCAGAATCTGGATGTGAAGCGAGGATCTCTATCAGAGATAATACTCTTTAGCATACCATGCAATCAGATTATCTCCTTTTATAAATTTATAAATTTCTGCTAGCTTCTCAGGAGAATAATTGGCATTGATAGGTAGGAAATAAGCTGACTTTGTAAACTGGTTGACAATTACCCATATCGCATCATAACTTCTGATCCTGGGTAATTCCACCACCAAATCCATGGTAACGCTTTCCCACTTATACTTTGGAATTTTGGGGCTTTACAAGAGTCTTGGTGGTTGTTGGTGTTCAATTTTGATATTTGGACAAGTAAGACATCGTGCAACGTACTTGGTCACATCACTCTTCAACCTAGCCACTAGTATACCGACTTCAAGTTATGATACATTTTAGTCACCCCTAGATGGAGAGTATATCTACTCTTGTGCACCTCATCCAGGATTTTTCACCTTAAATCAGCCTTTGGGGGAATATAAATTCTTTCCTGAAATCTTACTATCCTGTTTAGCGAAATATCATAATTCTTAGTTTTTCTTTGTCTAATCATGTCCCGGATATACATTGCACTTCTATCTTTCTTCTAAGCTTCTTCAATTTTTGTTCTCAGTTCACTCTCCTCCTGGGTAATACTGTAGCTAGAAAGGAGTGTTTCGTTTAGTTCATTCATATTCATGAGTACTCAGTTTGACATATTCAAATCTCTGAATTCTTCTAACAATATTTGTTCTCGTACCATCATAGTTGCTACCTGCACCAACTTTCTACTCAAAGCATCTGCGATGACATTTGCCTTACCAGGATAGTATTTGATCTCTAGGTTATAATCTTTCAACAACTTCGTCTATCTCCGTTGTCGCATATAAGTTCTTTTTGGTCATGTAAGTACTTGAGACTCTTGTGGTCGCAGTATAATTCTATAGTGGTACCATATAGATAATGCCGCCATATCTTCAAAGCAAACATGATTGCTGCAAGTTCCAGATCATGAGTGGGGTAATTCAATTCATAAGACTTTAGATGTCGAGAGGCACATGCCACCACTCTACTCTGTTGAATAAGGACACAACCCAATCCTTATTTACTTGTATCGCTATACACCACATAGGTTTCACTGGGATTTGGGATAATCAATACTAGTGTAGTCGTCAATCTCTCCTTCATTTGTGTGAAGCTCTTTTCACATAGTTCATCCCACACAAATGAATGGTTCTTTCTTGTAATGTTTGTCAATGGTAAGGCAATTTTGGAAAAATTCTGTATGAACATGTGATAGTAACCGGCAAGACCCAAAAAACTGTGTATTTTTGTTACAGTTTCAGTCCTCTTCTAACTCAACATTGCTTCTATTTTATTAGGATCAATAGAGACCCCTTCTTCTAAAATCACATGACCCAGAAATTTGACTTCCAATAGCCAGAATTCACATTTACTGAGTTTAGGGAAGAGTTTTTTTCTTTCAAAATGCCTAGCACTATTCTCAGATGTTCCTCATGCTCTTCTTTATTTTTGGAATAGATTAGAATGTGGTTGATGAAAACTACATGAACTAATCTAAGTACTGACGAAAGATCTGGTTCATGTAGTCCATAA
This sequence comes from Inga laurina, assembly GCA_963855925.1. Lineage (NCBI taxonomy): Eukaryota > Viridiplantae > Streptophyta > Magnoliopsida > Fabales > Fabaceae > Inga > Inga laurina. Next base: position 37,645,914 of record OY979702.1, on the reverse strand, counting down.
ACATGGCAAGTACATTAGTTAGACCAAAGGCATCACTAAAAATTCATAGTGGCCATATCTACCCCTGACAGTTGTTTTCAGAATATCTTCATCCTTTACTCGTAGCTGATGGTAACCTGATCTTAGGTTGATCTTTGAGAACGCACTAGATCCAAACAATTGATCAAGGAGATCGTTGATTCGGGGAAGCGAATATTTGTTCTTAATGGTCACCTTGTTCAATTCCCTATAATCAATACATAGTCTCAAGCTTCTGTCCTTCTTTCTGACAAACAATATTGGTGCTCCCCACAATAAAACACTGGGTCGGATGAGCCCTTTCTCCAGAAGTTCATCGATTTGTTTCTTTAGTTCTATCATTTCATTCAGTGACATTCTGTAAGGTGATTTGGACACAAATCTAGCTCCTGGTATGATTTTAATGGTGAACTCTACTTCGTTTCTGGCTTTAACCCACTAATGTCTTCTGGGAAGACCTCAGGAAATTCATTTACGATGGTTACATTTTCAAGAGTTAAATTTGTCTCTGCTTGTTTGGAGAAAAACACCATATACCCTGACACCCTTTCTCTAAACATTTCACAACTTCAGCCATAGAGAGAAGATTCAGGTTTAGACTAGTATCAAGTTTCATTTGCTGCTTTGGAAATACTACCCTCTTACTTCCACAGTCCAGTAACACATTTTTCACTGTCAACTAGTTCAAACCTATTATGACTTCTAGTTGTTGGAGTGGCAAACAGATTAGATCTATTACAGATTCATGCCCCTCAATATTCATAATACATTTAGATAGACATCAACAGTCACAGCTTTAACACCCGTAGGCGTCGATACATTCAAGTCATATGGCAATTTATAGATTCTTAGCCCTAATTGTTTAGCATAATCATATAAAATGAAAGAATGGCTAGCACTCGAGTCAAATAATGCATGCAAAGTATTACCATAGAGGAGGATAGTACCTTGAATCATCTCTGGTGATTTTTGGGCCTCCTCATATGTCATGGCAAAAAATCTACCCTGGTTCTATGGCTTGGGCTTTGCTGTTCGTTGTGGACAATCCTTCATAGAGTGTCCAGGCTTCCTACAAGCATGAAAAATCACCTGCCCCTAACAAGACCTACCTGAATGTGTCCTACGGCATCAACGAAATGGTCATGGTGGTTTAACGGGATAACCGAGTGAACTGGGGAAGGTACTCATCCAAAGTCTCATTATCATCTTGTTGGACGGTCAAGAATTCTTTCTCCTCATCGAGCCTTATAGACCTCCAGAATTATTTCTCATTAAACTCTTTTTAGAACAACTCTTAGGTCAATGGAATGTTTCGGGCATTCATTATTATTGTTATATTTTTCCACCAGCGGTCTGCGTCTTCCTCCAGCTTATATAAAGCCATTCTAGCTTTTATTTCTGTAAGGCACCTTAGCACCTTAAATATTTTCTCTAGTCGTGTCAACTATTCCTTAGTAACTTATAGATCAAATTTTCCCTTGAATGTCGGAGGCTGGTACTTAATGAATTTTGGAATCTAGTATTGAAGAGTTTCCTCTTCTCGGACGGGGACAATAGGAATCCCCTTATTAGATTCAAGGGTTTGTGATCGTTCACCACTCCCAGATAATTCCCCCTCTAGATCCACCTTAGTATCTTCATTTACCTCAGTATCTTCAGGTGCTGCCTCTTCTTCATTATGTTCCTCTCTTATTTCCCAGACTTCCTCTCGCAATTCCTAAATCATAGTTTGCCATTGAACCAACATTCTAAGAACTTGTTGCACAAGGTTGGGTGGGTTTCTGACTTCCTCAACTTTCGGTAGTCAGGTCTTTCCCTTGGTCTACCCTTTACCATTATTCCTTTTCACTATTAAGAAGGAATACCATGTTAATAGCATATCAAACACACATATGTATATACATGTATGTACTTCTTAAGACTTTAAATACAAACACACAACAAATACATAAGTCCATTACAGTGATATCTTCATTTGTGTCAAAGTGGCTTGGCATTGACATCAAAAGAAGCTTGTTTTACTACAGCAAACCAGTCATACATACATCAAAAAGACTGGGTAATCATACCAAAAAAGCCCTCACTACCTTACATCACTAGTTCATATTTACCAGTACATAGAAATACATGTGATCATAAAAAGCAAAGAACTCAATAGGGCCCAGTGCAACAATCTTGTTCTTTTTCTTGACCCAAGAAGTGAGGTTGGGAAAGTTGGCTAGTGTGGTTTGGATCCATACATCATCGGTCATCCCTAGCCCATACTCATCCCTATGCTCATATAGCTCCTTTACCAAGTCTAAAAATGATGAATACCATGCCATAAGGGAAATGGCACTATCAAAGGCTCTCAAGTATAGACCCTTAAGTTGCTCCCATAGCTCATGGTCTAAGTATGGGTCAAAAGCTAATTGAGTCACCGGGGCTCTAGACTCAACATCAGAGTCAATATCCGATAAGATTCCTTCTCCCTCAAGGTCAGCGGTATCACCAACTGATGGCTCTATACCAGGACTAGCCTGTCTAGCCTTTATCTTTATCATCGAATGGTTGGCAACTCCTTTCCTTACCATACGCAATACTCTTGGTCTACACCCCTTCTTCTCTCACATTTATTGATGACTACATAGAGTTTACTACTTCTAGGAGAGGCTGGTTAACATACGAGAGTGAACTACTTTCTTGCCTTCTTCAATCACTCACCATCCCTATTTCAAAAGGGCATTATTTAGAAGTTAGTACACTTATCTAAGCAGAGAACTTTTTTTAATAGCCAACAACTTATGCTATGATACCAACATATGTAACACAATTGTTTTCAAAGTGGATGGACTTCTTAAATGCAGTAATATCTTTAACAAGGGAGACCGACAATCTTCTGTAAATAGCAGAAGTCCCAACTTCAAGCAGAGTATGGAGCTGTACTTGAGTGGGTTTTCAAAAATCTTTTCAAAAATTGTTTTTAGATTTGGTCTCATACTATATTACAATTCATTTTAAGCCATCCATTTTAAGTTCATTTCCTCATATCAGAGTTTTTACCAATACATTCTCTGCTGCAATCCAAATTACTATAATTAATTTATGGTCCTAGGTGGAGGGCTATCCACTACTGGTTCGGATGTCACTATGCATTTTCTTATATACAAATGCTCATTTACATGTCCACTAACTTGCCAGTATGGGACTGACTTTACTTAGATACAAATTAAGTACAATTCCCAAAATAAATAACCAATGGGCAAATAAAATTCTAAGTTATTCTCTTCATTCGCCTGTGGTTACCTTCTTGCCTGAGGAACTATTTGCCTGGGCTGAAAATTTTTTTAGAAAAATAGGGTGAGATTCAAAGAATCTTAGTAGTAGCAAGTATCACTCATATAACATGCATCATATAACATGCCATGTCAACCAAAGTTTCAATACAAGCAACATATTCAACATTTAGAGATAAATTCACGATATAAGGACGCATAAAGTTACATTTTTAAGGACAACCATCCCTTGCCACAATGCTAGGAAATTCTATTGGGCCTGAGCCCTTCTCATCTGAATGCTTTAAATTTATTATGGTACAAACATGCATATAACATATCACATAGTATGTGAGGGATAAGTCACTAACTAACAATTTTTCTAAATCTTGACCTCAATTAACGTGCTTCAGGGGTCCCAAGTAAATGTCAAATCTGATAAATTATAATTTACGGGCGATGAGTTATTACTTAGTCCAGTTCTTTCATAAATAATTCTCTTATGTTGGTTATCATTAGGGTCACTACAGTAGGCCCAATGAGTAGCTAATAGGCCCAAGCTACTCCAAATGCTTAACTTAATGAGAAATATTTTCCCCATTCAGTCAGGCTGGAAAAGGAAAAAGAATTCCTTAACATATAACAGGATGACAAAGAGAGCTTTGATGAGTATCTGGCTCACTTCATCTGATTGTCTCAATATTCTTCATACTTGAGATATCAAAATGATGAGGAGTGGAGCTCTAACATAATAGTACAAGGATTGAAACTAGAGTTGAAAGAGAAGCTGGTTTCCAAAAACTTTATTAAGTTCAACAAGGCGGTGGAGGAATGCCAAATTATAGAGAATAACTTGTTGAGTCTATACTCCAATAGAAGTGTTCATAGCAAGGGTGCATCTGGCAATGGGAATTCTTGGCAAAAACACAAGAATTAGGAAATTCCCTCCGAATGGAATAATAAAAGACCATATCAGGCTAATAACAGCAGCAAGCAAAGATTTCCTGAGAATGGAACATGTTGGAGCTGTGGCCAGCCACATGATGGCGAACCTTGCACAATCAGGTAGCGAATTTGTTATAATTGTCAGAAGCCAGGTCATATTGCTAAAGATTGCCCACAATAGCTGACAAGGCCTCGACCCAGGAGTCAAGGCAAGGTATTCACCATGACTCATGGGAAGGCACATGAGTCACCTGAAATGACCCAAGGTATGATCTAACTTAGCAATTATGATGTGCAAGCATTAATAGGTTATGGTGCTAGACATACCTATGTTGTATTTAACTATATGAAACACTCAAGGTTGAACATACATGAATTGCCTTATAATTTGATTGTGATCACACCTATGGGTGTGACAACTGCCCTGAGAAAATTTACTAAATTGTATGTATGTGTAAGAGATAAAACCCTATGATATATTTACTTTATGAACGGTTCCATAAACTTAAAGTTGTAGTCAGAGTTGATAGGTTAATAACAAACATGTGTTGCTATACTAGGAAAATAAAAGAATTGGATATTCTACTTCACAAAGTGATTTGGATTTTTTTAGTGGCCTAAGCTGAGAAATGTTGTATATGCACCGCCATGGATATTTTGGTTTTCCTAAATGTCCGTAGAAGCCAAAATGGAATATGAAAATGTACCTGTGGCTAGTGAATTCCCTATTGCTTTGTTTGAAGACATAAGTAGATTACTTGAATAGAATTATTGATAGTTTGTGATAGACTTAGTGTCGATATTCTAATCCAGACGAGTAGTAGAAAGGAACATGAGGAACACCTATGAGTGGTGTTGGGAGTCACATATATGTGTTGGCATTTAGCGGTTAACTTACTGAGTGGTGATTTCTTATAGAATAGGATCCAGTAGATCCTAGTAAAGTGGAATCAGCATTGAGCTGAAAAGGGACAGAAACTGTCAAAGAGATGCATAGTTTTTTGGGTCCATTCAAATGTTATAGGAGGTTTCTATAGAACTTCTTTCAAATCATCTTCACATTGTTGAAGCTTTTACGAGAGGATAAATCATCTAAGTGGGATAGTGAATCTACGTGTAACTTCCAAGAGCTGCAAGAGAGGTTAACATTCACACCATGTTGATCATCCCAAATCCTTATATGACTTGTGTAGTCTATAATGATGTGACATGAGTGATCTATAGTTACACTAACTATGTGGTAAATGGTGATATGATCTGAGTGGTCTATAGTGATTCAACCTGTGTGGTCTGTAGAAAGGCGATTTGTGTGGTTTGTAATGAAATAACCTGTGTGATCTATAATGAGGTGCTTTGTATTGTCTACAGTGACATGATCTGTGTGGTTTTCAATAAGGTGACCTGTGTCATCTACAATGATACAACCTATGCGGTGTATAGTGTTATGAACTTTATGGACTATGGTGAAATATGAAGGTAGAGATGGGATGGGCCCTAGAGTAGTAAGGCATAATGTGGCGAATGCCTCTCAACAGCTGAAGCCTTATGTAATGCCCCAAATTTCGATTAAGGACTAATGATAATTATTGAGAATGTTGTTGTGAATTAAAGTTGATTTGAGACCTGAATTAATTATTGGAAATGCTCAACACCATGTATTTTAGCATAATTATATGACAAAGTAATTTTGGGAGCGAAAATAGGGGGTAAATGGCGCATAGAAGAAGGAAAAGAATTTAAGTATGTGTTATGTGGTAATTTAAGTAAATATGTCATAATTAGTGGAAAAATTGAAAGAATGAAAAATTATTGGCTAATTAGTCAGTGATTAATTGAGAAATTAATTACTAACTAAGAGAAATGAGAAGGGGTAACTAAATGGCTAATGGAGTAGTTAGAGTAACTAATTAGTAACTTACTTTATGAGAGCCAACAAAAATGGGACAAGTGGCAAGTTAAGAGCATAAGAGAGTTGGTATAAAGAAAGAGATGTTAAGTAAAGTCAAAACCCATAATCATTTATTATTTTTCATCTCTCTTCCTCCCTTGAATTCGGCTGAAATGGTATGGGTATGAGGAGTGCACTTATTTCATCTCCTTCCTCACACTTCTATCTCACTCATTTCTCTCTCATTCTCTCTCCCATTTTCACTACCATTGGAGACCAAAGAAGGAGGAAGAGCCCTTACAAAAGGTAAGCATTTTGACCCTCCCAAGGACCTCTAATGCAAAAAATATCTTCTTCAGTCTTGTTCCTTATGTTGAGAGCTTTGATTCTATGGCTTTATATTTTCCGTTGGTTGTGTTTTGAGCACTCAAGGAAATCTAGAGTTTGGAGAAGCAAGGAACTCCTTTGAGAAAGTTAAAGAAGTGAGTAAGTTGAATACTTTGATATAGGTTTTGTGGTCATTTGGTTGAGTTTTGGAATTCTTGAATATGGCTCTATTTTTGAAAATTAAGGTCTTGGTGTGTTTGAGTTGTTGTGGTCATGGATATGATACTTTGAGATATATTTTGGATAGATAGAATTGAATTGAAGCTTAAATGTTAAGTTTGGCAATTTTGGATTTTGTTTTGATTATATGCCAAAAACAGAACATATAGATGGAGTGGGAATTTGGTTGTTTTGATGTTTCCATTGGTTTCCTTATGAAAAATTGTGTAGGAGTAGTGTATGATGTGAATTTTGAACCATTGGAAACATAGGTTTAAAAGTTGCAAGTTTTGGTTAGTGAGAACCCTATGCAAGCAATCAGATTTCATAGACTTTTTGAATAGGTAAATGGTGATGAAAAATTCTGAAACTTTTTAGTCTTAAATTTCACATTCCAAGCTTTAACATGGACATATCACTAGTGGAAAACTGACTTTTTAGACCGGTTAAAAAGACTTTTTATACAAGTTGTGTATTAGGTCTTGTTACAGCAGGTCTAAAAAGTCTGTTATTTTTTGTCTCAAAAGTCAGACTTTTAAGACTGGTTGTTCCTAAAACCGGTCTTAAAAGTCACCTTTTAAGACATGTTCTGGCTACAAGAGGTGTTAAAGGTCAGACCTTTTAAGACTGGTTGTAACTACAACCGGTCTTAAAAGTCCACCTTTAAGACAGGATATAGGCACAACTGGTCTTAAAGTTCTATCCTTTAAGACCTGTTGTAGCTACAACCGGTCTTAAAGGTTCTATTTTTTAAAAAAAAGGTCCCTTTAATATATCTACAACTAGTCTTAAAGATTCTATTTTTTTAAAAAAAGGTCCCTTTAATATATATACGCAGTGGATGTTCAAAACATCTTATCTACACAGTGGTTAGTTTCACAAATTTCACGATTGTTAAATTCAAGTTATGCACAAGTGAATATATATTCTCAATATCAGGTTAACAAGCAAAAGGTCAGAATGATAACAGAAATAGAACCAACTCCAACAACATGTTTAATGAACCTATTTTAACGACAGTACAGAACAATCATAGATTTCAATTTCAATCTTCAAAGGCAGCAATCTATAGCAGCAACAAATTTTTAGACAAGCCAGTCACACATTGATGATTCATTTGCAGCACTTTAATTACAGTATGGAAGAATATGGCAGCAGGTAATGTATACTTCATTGGCTCAATTTCAGCGCAAATGCAGTTGTAGTTTCAGTCCCTGACTCAACAGATTGGGAAAGTATTTCACAGATTTAATTTACTATGACAGCTTTCCAAAGACTCAATTTTGTTCCAGCAAGGTAAATGAAGTGCAATGCACATTTTCACGAAGTTTCAAACAACATCCACTTCAAACAGAGGCTAGAAACAGGGAAAAACTAGAAATGAGTTCAAACAATGTTAACAGCAGACCAATGCAATAGAATGTGTAGCAAAACTTAGATGAAGATAATGCTTGACCTAACCCAACCTGCAAAAACAAAAAGCAGACAAGAAATTCACATCAAATGCACAGAAAATGCCAAAAAAATTTGCTCAATTTCACCAAAGGCTTCATAATGATGCAGAAGTTTATTTAAATCCCAGACTTCAAGAAACTATACATGACAGCTTAATGCACAACTTTGACAGTAATTCTAGTTACAGTAGAGTACAAGCAAATTTGTCAAGAATTTAGCCAAAGGTAATGACCAACCTTAGTTTAAAACTAAATAACACCAACAGTGCAATTAGACAGTAAGGAGGACCAAATGACAGCAATAATGAATCTTGAAGCAACAGAGAACAATGCAAAATGCAATGGATGCAATGGAGTGCATGTATGAAGTAAGTAATAGATAGCACAAAAGCAACATAACAGATTTCATTGTTAGCAATACATATGAGAACAATGTACCATGTAATGTTGGATCCAAAAACTCACTATTTTTGTAATAGCTCATGGATGAATTTAGCACAACATATGCGAATGAAATCAATATCTTCTTTAGGAAAGGGATTAGCAAGATCAAACATCTGTAACACCAAAACCAGACAAAACATTAACTTAGTAACTTAAAAACAATAAAGTAATACAAAAGTTTTGAAATATAAATTTACCTCTTGAGTAAAATCAGTCGTGCCTAGAGTGATAATTTTGTAAATGAGTCTCAAAATATAAAAACCACACAAGTTGGACCCCTGTGGTTGTCTACGGCTTTAAGAAAAAACATGATATCATTAAAATAAATATAAAGGCATGACTTATTACATTCTTTAAACAAATCAATATATACTAACCTTTGGCATGATACATGTAGGGTCATTTAAGTCACGAATATGCTTACCACAAGCTGTATGTAGGAATGTCCGCATAGCCCTATGATCATCAAAATAACAAAGGTTATTTATTTTGTACAAATTTCATAGACTTTGCACACAAAAGGTAATAATGCAAGAAAACTAACGAGTTCATGGTCTTTTTCAAATCATTCCTTGGTTTGAAGTGTAACCCCCTCACCGTAATTACATCCGGATTACAAAAATTTAAATGAAATAGAGACCAATAAGATGGTTTAACAATTTATAATCCCTCATCTAAAAGATGGGGCGTATGAAAATCGTTTCAAAACTTATATATTCATGGTCTCACATTCATGTACGGATATAACTACTTGAGAAATCAGAGTACATAATAAATATCAAAGTGCGGAAACCAAAATCCCGGCAAACCCCGGGTTAATACATATATGATATGGGTTTATGAGTTTTCCCATGAAGGGGATTACACGATCCAAATAATCATTTACAACTCTTTACACTTTGGCAATTCCCAAATCCAAAATGGATATAACCAACTATCCCAAAACATGATTGTCCCTAAGAGACCCTAACCACTCCGGGTTGGTCGCTTCCCCTTTGAGCCACTTGCCCTGTCTGAAAAAGTTAGTCATATGGAAATAATGAGATTCTTGAGAATCCCAGAGCAACAACTCACTCATACAATATATAAACATAGAGCATGCATGTTCATCATAATCAGTAGCTTCACAATGATCTCTGGCTCACGCCACATACGACAGCACTCACGGCTGTAATCACAATGCACTACGCCCACTTTCGTGGTGAACACTATGCCAGCTTTCGCTGTAATCACTATGCACAACGCCCGCTTTCGCGGTGAACACTATGTAGCAGCAACACAAAGCACAAAGCACCATAAAAGCATCTCAAGGCACGGTGTATCACTATGCTCCACAAAGGATCTCAATGCACAAAGTATCACAAAGCAGCAGCAGCAACATCCACACAATGAATGACAGACAAACATACAATACATTTACATAAAGCATAAGAGAGAAGTCGCTACCTGTATCTTTCCTGACAATCTTGGGCACAGTGGGCTCACGCGTGCTGCAGATGTCAAATCCTATACCAAATTAGGGACAATTGATCAATCTCTTTTCCAATTACTTTACTTAATCCCATAATACACTAAGTTGGTTATCATTTAGGACTCTTAAGAGGCCACAAATGACTCTAATGAAAGCCCTAAAATGTTGGGAAACAATAGGTTGAAGGTCACATTTCGAAAACACTAAGTGCTGGAACACAGGCTTGGGCCCCGGCCCACCAATCCTTGGGCCGCGGCCCAAAACAGGTCAGAAAGTCTTGGGCTGCAGCCCACCACTCTTGGGCCGCGGCCCAGAACAGGCCAGAAAGGTTTGGGCCGCGGTCCACCACTCTTGGGCCGCGGCCCAGAAGTTTCTGATTCTGGGCTGAACTTCGAAAAACCATAACTAATTCTAGAAAAATTGAAACGAAGTGATTCCAAAGCCAAATGAAAGGTATATAAGTCCTCTTTCAAGGAAAAATACAGCCCTTCACTGGGAATCACTACAAAATTACAGAATCACCAAAAACTAACCACTACTCCAAAACAGAGTTCTGTTTCAATCCCAAACTTTGGACAACCATATCTCACAGAATTCTAAACGAAATGACACAAAATATATGTCCATTTTGAAGCTTGGGATGTGAACTTTAAGACTGGAAAGTTTCATAATTTTCCAATACCATTTGATCACTCAAAACGCTCGCTCAAACTGACAGCGAAAAACAGAGCTCAAACCAAACAATTTTCCAACTTTTCCCAAGTGATTTTAATGAATCCAAAATCAACAACCAAGCTTATCCCCACACAAAATCACTCAAGGAACACAATGGTGACTTCAAAATGACCAAAATCATCACCCAATCACATGCCCTGTTTTTTGCCCAATGTCCAAACCAATATAGAATTCTCAAACTCCACCTCTAAGCTTCAATTCAATACCATTTATTCAAAACACTTAACAAGGCACTAATTCCATGTCAACAACAATTTAAACACCACAAGACCCTAATTTTCGAAAATGGGTCCCAAAATTCCAGAAATTCCAAGTTAAATCATTGGGCACAAGACTTATATAGAAAGGTTTCTTAAACTCACCTTAACAACTTTCTTAAAGCAAGTTCTTGATTCTCCCAAGTCCAGAATTTCGTGTGGCCACAAACCACCACCAATGGGCAAGCTACAACCATAGAAATGTTGCTCTCAACTCAAGGATCAACTTTAATGAAGGGAGTTTAAGCAAAGGAGATTATTTTTCCTTACCTTTTTCAAGCTTTCTTCTCTTCCTTTTCCACCAAAAATGGCGCCCAGTTTTTTAGAGAGAGAGATGAGAGAAATGGGAGGAAGATGATGATGACTCTTCCCTCTACACACACACTCAACCGCACAAGAGGGAGGGAGGGAAGAGAAAAAGTGATTTTTGTCTTCTAGTGCCCTATCCAATGGCCACTATCATGCCACTTGTCACCATCTACACACTTCCCTCTATGAGCTCACCAAGTCACAAAACATAGGATTCCGACCCACGGTCAAGGAATCACAACCATTGATCTTAAATACCATATGTATTTATTTTCAAAATTCACATTACATTAATCATGATAGTGCTTAATTACACTAATTACAATGATTTTCATAATCATTAGCCCTAATCACAAATCGGGATATTACAATTCTCCCCCCGTTAACTAAATTTCGTCCCCGAAATTTGTTACACCACTTGAGCCATAAACTCTGGATATCGCCTTCGCATATCCTCTTATGTTTCCCAAGTTGCTTCCCGCTGGGTCATACCCTTCCAGATCACTTTCACATAAGGGATACTCCGGTGTCTGAGCCGACGTTCTTCTCGTTCAATTATTCGCTCTGGCTCCACCGCATACGTGAAGTTATCTCGCAACTCCACATTCTCATACTCAACGATGTGAGACGGATCCGGTTGGTACTTCTTCAATTGGGAAACATGAAATACATCATGGAGTCTGCTCAAGCTCGGAGGTAGGGCTACACGATAAGCAACAGGCCCAATCCTATCAAGGATCTCAAAAGGTCCTATATACCTCGGGCTCAGCTTCTTTCGTTTGATTGCTCGTCCAATACCGGTGACAGGAGATACTCTAAGAAATACATGGTCACCAACATCAAACTCTAGAGGCCTTCTCCTCTTGTCAGCATAGCTTTTCTGCCGGCTTTGAGCTGCAAGAAGCCTCTTACGAATAACACGAATCTGGGCTGAGGTTTGATCAATAAGCTCCGGCCCATATAGCTTCCTCTCAGATAGTTCATTCCAACACAATGGCGATTGGCATTTTCTTCCATACAACGCTTCATACGGCGCCATCTGAATGCTCGCATGATAGCTATTGTTGTAAGCAAATTCAGCCAGTGGAAGAAAACGATCCCAACTCCCTTTAAAGTCAAGAACACATGCCCGCAACATATCCTCTAAGGTCTGAATAGTCCTCTCTGACTGTCCGTCGGTCTGAGGATGATAGGCAGTACTGAATCTCAACTTAGTACCCAGTGCCTCATGCAATGCTTTCCAAAATCTCGAAGTAAATCGGGGATCACGATCAGAAATGATATTCTTTGGTATGCCATGGAGTTTCACAATCTCACGAATATAAATCTCTGCTAGCTTGTCCGGAGAGTAACCAGCATTGATCGGTAGGAAGTGTGCTGACTTCGTTAACCGGTCCACAATAACCCAGATCGCATCATAATTCCTGATCTTGGGCAATCCCACCACAAGATCCATGGTCACACTTTCCCATTTCCATTCCGGAATCTCGGGACTCTGAAGTAAACCCGGTGGTCTCTGGTGCTCGATCTTCACTTTCTGACATGTGAGACACCTTGCCACATATTTCGTCACATCACTCTTCATACCCGGCCACCAATATATAGATTTCAAACCATGGTACATTTTGGTCATACCAGGATGAAGGGTATACCGGCTCTTATACGCCTCATCTAAGATCTTCTGTCTCAACTCCGCCTTAAGTGGAATGCACACTCTTTTCTGATAGCGAACTAATCCACGAGGCGACACATCATAGCCCTTAATTTCTCCTCGTTCGATTCGAGTCAAATTACGTTGTATCCAGTCATCTTGCCTCTGGGCTTCTTCAATCTCAGCTCTAAGATCATTTTCCTTTTGGGAAACAGTATAGTTGGCACAAATGAACTGGTTTGTCAAATTCAAATCACAAAAATCTTCAATCAATTTCCCCTCGTGTATCATCATAGCTGCAACAACCACAGTCTTTCGACTAAGAGCATCAGCGACTACATTTGCCTTACCCGGATGATATTTAATTTCCAGGTTGTAGTCTTTAAGCAATTCCATCCAACGACGCTGTCTCATATTCAGTTCTTTCTGATCATACAGATATTTGAGACTCTTGTGGTCGCAGTACAATTCCACAGTCACACCATACAGGTAATGACGCCAAATCTTCAATGCAAACACTATGGCCGCAAGCTCCAGATCATGTGTGGGATAATTCAATTCATGAGGTTTGAGCTGTCGAGAGGCGTAGGCCACCACACGTCCCTGCTGCATAAGGACACACCCTAATCCCTGCCCACTGGCATCAGAATACACAACGTATGTCACACTGGGATCGGGCAAAATCAACACAGGTGCCGTAGTCAACCTCTGTTTCAACTCCACAAAGCAATTATCACAATGTTCATCCCATACAAATGGCTGATCTTTTCTCGTGAGCTTGGTCATCGGCAACGCAATGCGGGAGAAATTCTGAATGAATCTCCGATAATAACCAGCAAGACCCAGAAAACTGCGTACCTCAGCAACAGTTTCTGGCCTCTTCCAGTTCAGTACTGCTTCCACTTTACTAGGATCCACAGAGACCCCTTCCTGCGAGATAACATGGCCTAAGAATCTCACTTCTGACAGCCAAAACTCGCACTTACTCAACTTGGCGTAGAGTTGTTTTTCACGCAATGTATTCAACACAATTCTCAAATGATGCTCATGCTCTTCTCTACTCTTAGAGTATATCAAAATATCATCAATGAATACCACAACGAATTGATCCAGATATTGTCGGAAAATACGGTTCATGTAATCCATGAATACCGCAGGCGCATTTGTCAACCCAAATGGCATCACTAAGAACTCATAATGACCATACCTGGTCCTGAAAGCAGTCTTCGGAACATCGTTCGCTTTCACTCGCAGCTGATGATACCCCGACCTTAGATCAATCTTCAAAAACACACATGCACCAGATAATTGATCTAAGAGATCATCGATTCTAGGGAGAGGGTACTTATTCTTGATGGTAACCTTATTCAACTCTCTATAGTCGATACACAAACGAAGACTCCCGTCTTTCTTTTTCACAAACAAAACTGGAGCACCCCAAGGCGACACACTGGGTCTAATAAACCCTTTCTCAAGCAAATCTTCAATCTGCTTCTTCAATTCCGCCATTTCATTTGGAGCCATACGGTATGGGGCTTTGGATATCGAACCCGCTCCAGGCACAATGTCAATTGGAAATTGAACTTCCCTCTCAGGAGGTAATCCACTTAAGTCATCCGGAAAAACCTCAGGGAATTCATTCACTATGGGTATACTACTCAAAGACTCATTGGTTTCTCCTTGTACAGAAAAGAAAACCATATACCCCTGACAACCCTTGTGCAAATATTTCTCAGCCTTAGCTGTCGAAAGGAAATTCAAACCGGCATCTTCGCCCTCAATGCTCTGAGAAACAGGATACACTATCCTTTTGTTCCCACAATCTAACAACACATTATTAGATCTCAACCAATCGAAACCCAAAATGACTTCTAACTGGCAGAGCGGTAAACAAATCAAATCTACTACAGACTCATGGCCCTCTACGGTTATAACACAGTTTAGACAAGCTTCTGTAGTTACCGTCCTAACACCCATTGGTGTTGACACAATCAAATCGAATGGCAACTTATGCACATTCATTCCCAGACGCTTCACACAAGCATAAGCAATAAAGGAGTGACTTGCACCCGAATCAAATAACGCTTGTAACACAATGCCATGGATAAGGACTTTACCTTGTATCAGCTCTGGGGATTTCCGGGCCTCTTCGTGAGTCATAGCAAATACGCGGCCCTGAGTCCTCTGTCTCTGCTCTGGTCGCGGCTGTCCACACTCAACAGATGTATGCCCCACTTGCTTACATTTGAAGCAAATCACCCGACCATCACACGTCTTGCCATGATGTGGCTGGTTGCAACGAGGACATGTCCATACACTAGGAGCTCTCTGCTGATCACGATTCCCAGATTGATAAGGCTTCTTACTACCCCCTCTATATGAAGAGGATGATCTTGAGCCCTTCCGCTTCTGAGAAGCACCGCCCTTACTAGGCTCACTATGGCCACCACCAGCCTTAGCCGGATACAACTCTCTAAGGTTGCTCTCAGTGATCCGACATTCTTCAACGGCCTTGTTGAACTTGGAAAACTGATGGGTGGCGAGTCTCTTTCTCATATCACAAGTTAAACCCCGAATTAACATGTCTGAGCTCAACTCCTCATCATCCATTTTCTGAAGATAAGAGGAATATCGGGATAGGCGGGTAAATCGGGACAAATATTCGTCAAAAGACTCTGTGTCCCCTTGTTTGATATTCAGAAACTCGGTTTCCTTCTCAAGTCTCACTGACTTGGGAAAATACTTCTCATTAAAGTGTTGTTGGAACACCTCCCAGGTCAATGGCTCATTCTTTAACCGCAATGACAAGGCAATGTTACGCCACCAGCGATCAGCATCGCCTTCCAGCTTGTATACCGCTAGCTTGGCTTTCACTTCGGAGGGACACACTAAGACCTCAAAGATCTTCTCAAGACGATGTAGCCAATCTTCAGCCGCCTGGGGATCAAACTTCCCCTTAAACGCCGGAGGTAGTTGCTTGCAGAATTTAGAGACCCAATACTCAAGGTCCCGTTCCTCCCTAACTGGCACTCCATGCGGCCTTGGATTCGTTTCAGCACGAGGAGGCGATTCAAGCGATCGTGCCGACCCCTCATCAGTATCTTCCAGTCTAGTCTCTTCTCGGGTTTCCCCTTGAGTTCCTTCTTGAGTAGACTGGCCTCTACCCTCATTATTCTTGGCCTTTTCAGCTCTGAGCTCATCTCTAAGCTCCGCTATCATATCCCGTTGATCTCTTATCAGACCCATCAACTCTTGCATCGGGTCCGGTGGATTGTCATTAACTAACTCCACCTCGGGATCTATTTGTTGTCCTCTGGGGCGACCTTTTGTCGTTCTTTTCATTCTAAAAAGAACTCACCCCATTAATCCGACAATTATGACATTCACAAAGTTTCCACAAAGCACATATATCTATATAACTAAACAGATATATGCATACGTCAAGTATTCACAGATGGTCTAGTATCACTAAGAACACACTATGGGAGCTATCCTAGCAAACTCTACCCTTGCCAGGAACTGCAGCTCTGATACCAAAAATGTAACCCCCTCACCGTAATTACATCCGGATTACAAAAATTTAAATGAAATAGAGACCAATAAGATGGTTTAACAATTTATAATCCCTCATCTAAAAGATGGGGCGTATGAAAATCGTTTCAAAACTTATATATTCATGGTCTCACATTCATGTACGGATATAACTACTTGAGAAATCAGAGTACATAATAAATATCAAAGTGCAGAAACCAAAATCCCAGCAAACCCCGGGTTAATACATATATGATATGGGTTTATGAGTTTTCCCATGAAGGGGATTACACGATCCAAATAATCATTTACAACTCTTTACACTTTGGCAATTCCCAAATCCAAAATGGATATAACCAACTATCCCAAAACATGATTGTCCCTAAGAGACCCTAACCACTCCGGGTTGGTCGCTTCCCCTTTGAGCCACTTGCCCTGTCTGAAAAAGTTAGTCATATGGAAATAATGAGATTCTTGAGAATCCCAGAGCAACAACTCACTCATACAATATATAAACATAGAGCATGCATGTTCATCATAATCAGTAGCTTCACAATGATCTCTGGCTCACGCCACATACGACAGCACTCACGGCTGTAATCACAAAGCACTACGCCCACTTTCATGGTGAACACTATGCCAGCTTTCGCTGTAATCACTATGCACAACGCCCGCTTTCGCGGTGAACACTATGTAGCAGCAACACAAAGCACAAAGCACCATAAAAGCATCTCAAGGCACGGTGTATCACTATGCTCCACAAAGGATCTCAATGCACAAAGTATCACAAAGCAGCAGCAGCAACATCCACACAATGAATGACAGACAAACATACAATACATTTACATAAAGCATAAGAGAGAAGTCGCTACCTGTATCTTTCCTGACAATCTTGGGCACAGTGGGCTCACGCGTGCGGCAGATGTCAAATCCTATACCAAATTAGGGACAATTGATCAATCTCTTTTCCAATTACTTTACTTAATCCCATAATACACTAAGTTGGTTATCATTTAGGACTCTTAAGAGGCCACAAATGACTCTAATGAAAGCCCTAAAATGTTGGGAAACAATAGGTTGAAGGTCACATTTCGAAAACACTAAGTGCTGGAACACAGGCTTGGGCCCCGGCCCACCAATCCTTGGGCCGCGGCCCAAAACAGGTCAGAAAGTCTTGGGCTGCGGCCCACCACTCTTGGGCCGCGGCCCAGAACAGGCCAGAAAGGTTTGGGCCGCGGTCCACCACTCTTGGGCCGCGGCCCAGAAGTTTCTGATTCTGGGCTGAACTTCGAAAAACCATAACTAATTCTAGAAAAATCGAAACGAAGTGATTCCAAAGCCAAATGAAAGGTATATAAGTCCTATTTCAAGGAAAAATACAGCCCTTCACTGGGAATCACTACAAAATTACAGAATCACCAAAAACTAACCACTACTCCAAAACAGAGTTCTGTTTCAATCCCAAACTTTGGACAACCATATCTCACAGAATTCTAAACGAAATAACACAAAATATATGTCCATTTTGAAGCTTGGGATGTGAACTTTAAGACTGGAAAGTTTCATAATTTTCCAATACCATTTGGTCACTCAAAACGCTCGCTCAAACTGACAGCGAAAAACAGAGCTCAAACCAAACAATTTTCCAACTTTTCCCAAGTGATTTTAATGAATCCAAAATCAACAACCAAGCTTATCCCCACACAAAATCACTCAAGGAACACAATGGTGACTTCAAAATGACCAAAATCATCACCCAATCACATGCCCTGTTTTTTGCCCAATGTCCAAACTAATATAGAATTCTCAAACTCCACCTCTAAGCTTCAATTCAATACCATTTATTCAAAACACTTAACAAGGCACTAATTCCATGTCAACAACAATTTAAACACCACAAGACCCTAATTTTCGAAAATGGGTCCCAAAATTCCAGAAATTCCAAGTTAAATCATTGGGCACAAGACTTATATAGAAAGGTTTCTTAAACTCACCTTAACAACTTTCTCAAAGCAAGTTCTTGATTCTCCCAAGTCCAGAATTTCGTGTGGCCACAAACCACCACCAATGGGCAAGCTACAACCATAGAAATGTTGCTCTCAACTCAAGGATCAACTTTAATGAAGGGAGTTTAAGCAAAGGAGATTATTTTTCCTTATCTTTTTCAAGCTTTCTTCTCTTCCTTTTCCACCAAAAATGGCGCCCAGTTTTTTAGAGAGAGAGATGAGAGAAATGGGAGGAAGATGATGATGACTCTTCCCTCTACACACACACTCAACCGCACAAGAGGGAGGGAGGGAAGAGAAAAAGTGATTTTTGTCTTCTAGTGCCCTATCCAATGGCCACTATCATGCCACTTGTCACCATCTACACACTTCCCTCTATGAGCTCACCAAGTCACAAAACATAGGATTCCGACCCACGGTCAAGGAATCACAACCATTGATCTTAAATACCATATGTATTTATTTTCAAAATTCACATTACATTAATCATGATAGTGCTTAATTACACTAATTACAATGATTTTCATAATCATTAGCCCTAATCACAAATCGGGATATTACATGAAGTGGAGGGAGCATAAGAGGACGACAGTGTAACTACTCTTGCATAGAAGAACCAACTGCCAATGATCACTGAAAAAAGAGAAGAATATTAAGCAAACATAAAACATGATATAAATTATAAAATATAAGTTTGTTTCTTACCCATGCACATATGGAGCCAAGAAACACTCAGTTCCAGTTTCACTAAGCCTCTCTAATAAGTATTTATGTCTGATAGCAGCAGTGGTCCCTTTCTCTTGGATTTGATAGGGGAATAAGAATCCAAATTTTTCGCTTTTTCTAGAGGAGACCAACCTATGATACGTGCACCTACAATAATGCAAGCACATAAATCAAAGATAAATGGTAAAATTTTAAAATATTTACTTTTAATTGCAAAAGATACTTACATTAAGAACAGTTGGACAATCCCAATCATAAGATTTTGTCTAGGAGCTACCAGGGACATCAAATCATCCCTCTCAAGATAGCATGTCACCCCTGACTTACCAACAATTGAATCCATAGGTCAATCTCTTGTTTTAAAGGATGTTTCATATGACATCAGAATCACTTGTTGCATGAAATTCAATGAAGGCTATGAAACTTCTTGAGTGAAGGGATCTGGACTTGGTGGGGCTTTGATTGGACTTTCTTCAGCTCGAATAGAAACAAGGTTCTTTGGCTACAAGATGAACATACCCGGACATCACTTTGGATCTTGAATTCATCAGAAGGGATAGGGACAGGTACATCTGCAATGATCACCTCTTCAACTGACACTCGAACTTTATCAACTTCCATTTGTTGGTGGTGGACATTTGATCCTAGGTTATTCACACTACCCTGTGCAACTAATCGTCTTAGAGGATCCTTGACAAAAATATCACATGGCTCAGTAATTTCTCTTACAGGATCCTCTGATTACTGCTTGATGTTGCAACAACTCCCTTTAGTGCTCTCCTTATTAGGATCAATCGATTGTGGCTGGAGAGCACTAGTATCTTGTCTTGAGCTCATAAACACTACCATTTCCTCTTTCATCTTGCTCAACCGAGTCTCTAACGGCAGATGCAATGGCAGGGGTAGGTGTAATAACCATCACCCCCTACGACTGCTCACGCTGAACTGCTCACGTTGTAATGTCCTACGACCGATAACACATACACAAATTCGCAATGGCATCATGCCAAAGATTTTTCACAACACACAATGATAAGTCACGCATACCAAGCATCATACATAACATCAGAGAAAAAGTCACTACCTTGGTCCTTCCGGGCGTGCTCTGGCGCCGGTCTCTCCCAAGTAGGACAAATGTCAAATCCTATAATTCATAATTAGGGACGAAGTATTATTCTCTATTCCAATGCTTAAATGACTTCAAATCACTTAAATTGGTTTTCATTTATGTTCTTTCGGAAGCTAAAAATGCCTCTAACAAAAGCCCTAAAGGGTTGGAAGAACTATCCCAAAGATCCCCTTTTGGAAGCTCAAGTACTGGTTTTTCACTGTTACACTCGAGTGAAGAAGGCTCACTCGAGTGATGAGGAACTTTGCACTCAAGCACAAAGGTTAACACTCAAGTGATAGCCAATTGCTCACTCGAGTTCTAAGAAGTGAGTACAGAAAGTGCTCACCCGAGAGCAAAAAGGAATGACAGAAACTAGAATTGCTCGATCCACTCGAGCATAAACCAAATCACTCAAGTGGTAGCCTAATGCTTACTCGAGTCCCCCAAAGTGAGGTTCGGGAAGTTCTCACCCGAGAGCACAAGACACTTTCAAGAGGGAACATCACTCGAGCATGAACCTTGGAACTTCGAGTGATGGCTTACCACCCATGAGTGCTAAGACACACTTTTAAGAAATTGACCAGCAGTGACAACCCAAGACAAGAGTTCATGGTGTCAAATACACCTGCACTTGAGTGAGAGGAGGCTCACTCGAGTGAGAACCCACAACACTCGCAAGTGAGGCAACACTTTTACCTTTAAACCCGGAAGTGCAACAGAAATATCGAAGGCCATAAAGGGAAATGCACTACCACACTCGAGTGAAACCCATCCTTACTCGAGTGATACTTATCAGAACCTAGAAAACACAAAAAAAAACTTACAACACTTCCAGATTTTACCCAAGCGTTTCCAGTGATCCCAAAACCTCAACCAAGGCTATCCCCACATAATTTCACCCAAGGAGTCACATAGAAGCATCAAATTTACCAAATTCCTATTCCATTATCATGCTTTGGTTTTAGGCCACATTCAACACAAAAATTCCAAAATCTCCAAACATATTATTCCAATCTCAAATCAATCTATTTGTCCAAAACACATACCAAAACACCCATTTCTATACCAACAACGTGCCAAGTACCCAATGACCCTTATTTTTTAAATCAAGGCCAAAATTTCAAAAATTCAAAGTTAAATCAAATGCCAAAAGACTTATATAGAAGTGTTTCTCGTACTCACCTCTATAACTTTACCAAAGAGGTTTCTTGATTATCTAACTCTTAAATTTTCTTGATGCCACAAACCACCACCAATGGAGAATCTAGAACCACGGAAATGAAGCTCTCAACCCAAGGAACAACTTTAGAGAAGAAAGTTTTGGCAATTGGAGTCATTTGCTTACCTTAATCTCAAGCTTTTCTTCCTCTCACTTCCTCAACAATGGCCGCCGAATTTAGAGAGAGAGAGAGAATAAGAGAGAAGAGGCTTGAAGAAGGAGAAATAATGATGATACTCCCCCTAGCCATGCTTGCCCAGAGAAAAGGAGGGAGGGAGGAGAGAGAAAAACAATAAAATATTGGGGTATTTGACTTTTCTCATACTCCTCTCTCTTCACCGACTTGCCATATGTCCAAACTTCATTGGTTCCCATAGAATAAGTAACTATTTTAATTACTCTAACTACTCCATTAGCCATTTAGTCACACATCTCATTTCTTCTTAGTTAACAATTAATTTCTTCATTAATCACTAACTAATTAACCATCAATTTCCATTCTCTCAAATTTTCCTGATTTTGGCACATTTACCGAGATTGCCACAAAACACAGAATAATTAAATCTTTAAATTACAAATCATCATCAATAATTATCATTAGCCCTTAATCAAAATTTGGGGCATTACAGTGTTAGCATTCCCGGAGAGTGCCACTTAGCACTTGAGCTGGGGAAATCCGCCGGTCTCTGGTTCGGTCGCGTGCGTGACTTCCCAAACACCGAACTCGGGAGTCCATGGAAATTGTCAGGCCTCTCCTTCCCCTAACCAATCAAGGACACCTAAGAGGAGAGAGAAGGAGGTGGGACCCACTTTATTAAAGCAAGTGACACGTGTCACCGAATCATTAGTCACTGGACAATGGCACCACACAATTTCGACATGTGGCGAACAACTTTCAAGACTCATTAAGGGCCATATATTTTCGACCAAACAGGCCCAAAATTCAGGAAAAAAAATCCCAAAAAACGTTGAGAAAATTGGTAGAGGAGATATGAAGATGAATAGTAACCATTCTTGACCTCCGGAGCTGATTTCACCTCCGAATCAAAGTTTTCTCTCAAAATACCCTTCTATAACCTTCTTCTACTCATCTCAAGCTTCATTTCTATGGTTTCAAATTTTCATTTGGAGGTGTTTGGTGACATCTTGCTCACCGAAATACTGCAAGATTTCCGATCAAGTTGTGGAAACGCGTAGAGGTAAGCGTAAGCTTCATTTTGAACTGATTGGATTATTGTTTGGATGAGTTTTCTTGAGGGTGTGTCCCTGTTCATTTTTTTGCAAGAGGTGTTTTTTAAGGTTTAATCATGTGTTTATGGTTAAATAATGATTTTGGAAGTTGTGTTCAAGTCTGCCTAAATTCATTTTCTTGAGTTAAAGAACTTGCAACATGTTTTTTATCAGTCCAACTTAGTCCAAATGCTATGAAATTTTACAAGATTAAAGTAGATGTTCTGAGCTTGATAGTAATATGAACCATTTGGACTAGTAGATTGAAAGTTATGATTTTTCAAAGTTTGACCTTGATTCTGGAATGAAATCTGTGGCAGTTTGTGTTTGACGAATATCTGAAAAATGTATGGCTATAATCAATGCTCTATGATATTTTTCACTAAAATAGGACTTAAAAATATTTTTATGGAACCTATAACCAATATATTTTGATTTTTTTAGAATTAATTATGAATTTTTAAAGTCTAGTTTGGAAAACTGGCGAATTCTGGGGACAGTGATCAAATAAGTGAGATATTGTATTGATATGTATCCATAAGTGTAATGGCTATATTTTCCGCTAAAACTATACTGATTAGGGGTCACATAGACTTTGTAACCACACCAATTGGATCTCTATAGATAAAGATATGGATTTTCAAAGTTGTGCCCTGTTTCTAGAAAGAAATCTGAAACAGGGGAAGTTTGGCAAATTTCTGGGAAAATGTGATTACAGTGACCAGCCTTGTGTATTTTTCAATCAAATTACCCTTAAAGAGATGTGCATAGGCTTTGGAATCAGTCAAATTGAATTTTTCTATAATTAATTATGAATTTCTAAAGTTGACTGAAAATCTTTCAGTTTATGGAAAACAGTGAAACTGCAATGTACAAAAATTGCTAAACTGTGATAAGATAACCAACAAAATGAGTTTAAAGGAGTTTAGACTAGTACATGAATGGGTCTTGACTCAATTCTTATACATTTGGAATTTTAGGACTAGAGAGTTAGCCTAAACTGGAACAAAGTTCAAGAGCGGTTTGTGAACAAAAAGGGACTTAAGGTAATAACTCTATTTTTCATTCATTATGTGAATGTTTATATGCTTTGTGTATGCCATCTTTCATAATATGTATAATACATAGTGCCTACGGGTACACCGAAACACAATGCTTACGAGTACACCGAATTACAATGCCTACAAGTACACCGAATTACAGTACCTACGGGTACACCGATATATAGTTCTCATGGGTACACCAATACATATAGTGCCTGTGGGTACACCGATATGCCTAGTTTGTGGTCTTGAGCCCAGCAAAGGTACGGAACAGGTAGGGGTTGCAACAGTGGTTGCTCTGAATAGGGATGAGCATGGACTGGACTAGATCGGGTTTGACATCAACCCAAGGTCTGGTCTTGAGAAGATCTCGAGTTGCACAAAACAGTTCGTGGTCTAGTCTAGTCCAGCACCAACCCGAGGTCGGGCTAGACCAGACTGGGTCTGGTGGGCTACCGGACTGGTCCAGATAGTCTAGGACCTAAATTTACTATTTTTTTATTTTTATTTTTTCCTTTTTGGAAGGTAAAATTTGAACCTATTAAACACAATTAGGACCATAAAAATACCTATAATAATATAAAATATGTCACCAAAAATTAAAATATCATAAATATATAAGAATATCCAACAACATTCAACAACAATAAAAAAATATATTGAGAAAAAAGATTTAAACATGATAAATATAATTAAGATAATAAAAATACTTACAATCATATAAAAATCATCATAAAAATATAAAACTTGATTATAAATCCTTAAAAAAACTCTAACATTAAATTGAAAATAAAAAAATAACATCTAAATGATAAAAATATTTTTTAAGAAATTGACATGGACAAGACCGGACAGTCTAGGTGTCTAATCCCTTGGTCTGGAACCCGATCCAACTCGACCAGTCAGTCTAGTCCAGTCTGGTCCGATTTCATGATATTGCTTATTTGGACTAGACCGGACCGGACTGGACCATCTCAGGTCAGACCAGACTGGACCGGACCACCGGGTTTTTGCTCATCCCTAGCTCTGAACATTTCCAACTGAACTAAATTATGTGTTATTATAATATAGTTGTATTTGGTATTTGACATATTTATTATCACATTTTCTATGATTGACTATCTGTTACTGCTGAGATTCGTTTGAATCTCAACCTTTTTTAAAATTAAAATATTCCAACAGAAGCTAGTGGCTCAAGAGATGAAACAATAAATACCAGCAATTGAGGTGTCCAAGTCAAAAAGACGGCTCTGTTGGTTATTATTAGTTTATTTTGGATAGTTTTGAACCAAGTTTGTATATATTTTTCAAACCCTGTGGGGAACTCTTGTATTGATATCAAGTACTGATTATCAGTATTTTTATGCTATTTCTGTGTGCCCACCGAACTACACGTAAGCACTTTAAAAAATGTGAAAATAAGATAAGGGTGTGACATTCAATCACTGTGAAAATTTAACTACAAGATCCTTATTACATAAAGTTTCTAACTAAAATAATTCATTAGCCAAACAGTGTCCAGATGGCTAATTCTAAAAATACCTCAAAAATTTGTCATAATTTCTCCATAAATAGAAAAACCACCCATATTTATAATGTAACCACAAAATCAACCTTCAAGAACTATTTCTAAGTTACCCATAACTGATTATCAAATTTTCAACCAAGAATTTACTCTAAAAACTAAAATCCCTCTTCCCTCACTTAGGGTTCAATCACAACAAGCCTAACATGCAAAAATTAACCTTATTCAACAAAGTAAGCTGATTAAATGCAAGTATTTACTTACCTCTACAATCCTATGGTTTCCATTTATCGAAAATCCACACTTGCTTTAAGCCCTAACCATCAAACTTGCTTTGCTCCCAATGAAATTTGTACTAATGAAAAGCTCTCATAGAGTAGAAAAATAATTGGGAAATAGGCATTGCAGTTTGGTGATTTTATGAGAATGAAATGAAGCTTAAAAGCATCACAATCCTCCATTAATGGAGGATTGGTGGTCCGGACGCCGAAAATTTCGAAGGAAGAAGAAGAAGAATGTTCGTGTGTTGTGTGTGTTGTGTGTTGGAGGAGTTGGAGGGAGTATTATATTGTAATGGTGTGCGCCCCACTATTTTTTTAATTATTTTTTTCTTTTTAATATCATTACCTTTTTATTTTCTTTCATTTTATTTATGCTGTCTCTTTTATTTTTTTAAATCCAATTACTTTTAAATACATATTTTGGCATGGAGAAATCTCTAACACCTTTTCCATAATTAACCATCATTATTTAAAATTCTCCAAGGGTCCAAATAATTAACTATTTGTGTACTTTATCCCAATAAACCCTTTGTAATATATAAATAATTAAAATCACTTAGATGGTAAAATACATTAATTACTTCTATTTAATCCCACCAAACCTTATCAAATTTTCTTTTCATTCTATGCTAAAAACAATAATCAGAAAATTTAATCTATTCAAGATAATTTCTTTATACTCAAATAATCATACAAAAATTTCCATTAACTATGAAATAATCCCTTTAAATTCAACTCATTATTTTGTTTCCAAAATTCAACTCATTATTAATAGATATACTACTCACAACTTTCGATCATATTTTACTATTTTCTTAATTTTATGTTTTTTTGTCTCAAATAATGTGTTTAATCTATTCTACACCTCAAATTACTTAATAAATAACATCCTAACAATGAAAATAAAAATCGGGATGTTACAAATAACATTGGCCTAATGTTCTACACTTGCAAGGACAAATTTATTAGACCGGATGGCCGGGTGTTTATTGTAACAATTCATACGTTTGAATGTATGAAGTCTCAAAAGAGCCAAAATGCCTAAAGTTTGTAAATTTAGCACCCAATTCAAGATTTTCTACATATAGGTATTGAATATCAAAACTCATTCCAGATTTTATGCATTAAAGTCTTAGATAATTGGCTATAATCGTGGGGTTTTGGTTTATATTTGAAGGTTTCTTCAGAATGTTTGGTAGTATGTTCATTGGTGTGATGATTAAAATTACTTTTTATCGAATGTGATATTGACAGATTCAATATAGAGAGATATGTTTTGCTAGCCTACCAGCAATATTTGTAGTAATAGAAATCATAAAAGATTTGTTTCATTAAATCCTTAGATCATGGGATGTTTTCCCCGATTTCATTTGGAGAAATATAATGATTTTGATGTGATAGCTATTAAAGTTATATGAAGTGATATTGACATTATGGCAGATAAAGACATTTATTTCAGGTAGATATGTAAAAGTAAGAGGCAGAGAATATTTTTTTCATCAAATCTTTAGATCATGGGCTGTATTTAGTGGTTTACTGTAGAGGAGTGTCATGATTGTCATGGAGTAGGCATTGTAAGTTACTTTTCCCAGTATTTGGTAAAGGGTCAATGTTTGTCAAAAGGATGGAGACTCAAATTGGCTTAATACTTTTCAATTACTTAATTGGTACCCTCTTACATAGCTACACCTTTTACGTTAGTATTAGATACAACAACAACAACAACAACAACAACAACAACAACAACAACAACAAAAGCCATATCCCATTAGGTGAGGCCAGGTACATGGATCACACGATATCATTGTGCTCTATCGAAAACCAAATCTTTAGACAGATTATTAATCAATAGATCACGCTCTATAACCCCATTGAGAGTTCACTTCGGTCATCCTCTACCCCTTTTTAGTGGACTCCATATTATTTGATCGACCCCCTCACTGACACACCAATGGCCATCTTTGGACGTGTCCAAACCACCTCAGACAATTTTCTATCATTTTCTCCTTAATCGGTGCCACTCCAACTCATTTGCTTATATGATCGTTAAAAATCTTATCTTTTCTTGTATGACCACACATCCATTTCAACATCCTCATCTTGACTACTCCCATATTATGTTCATATTGTCCCTTTAAAACTCAACATTCACCACCATATAGCACCGTTGGTCTTATAACAATGCAATTAAACTTCCATTTTACCTTATTAGGAACTTTCCGATCACAAATAGCTCCAATAGATTTTCTCCATTTATACCACCTAACCTGAATTCTATGATTTTTATCTTCATCAATTTCACTATTTTATTGTACAATTGATTCCAAATATCTAAATTTTGTCATTTGTAAAATGACTTGTTCTCGCAAGGTATTGAGTAACGATGTACTACTATCAATATTAGATAGATATTAGATTATCAGTTTACTCATCTTTAGATGATCAAGGCATTGAGTAACAATGTACTGCTATTAAGTAATTGAGTTGTTGTGGATGCCTCCCGCATGATGTGCGGGGCAGTTCGTGCTTGCCTTAGCTATTAAAAAAATTCACATAAATGAGTATTCATTACTTATTGTTATCATTCAAAAGAGTGGATACACAATTGGCAGATGAAAGCGATATAATATTAATAGAGATGAATATTCTTTTACATAATAGTAGCTCAAGTCAAGTCCGACTGTAACAACTATGCTTAAAGAGAGGGATTTCAGAATTTTCAAACGGCAAATTTACTATCAATATAATGATCATTAGGTGAATTGATTTCATTCTAATTGCATTCAGTACATTGATCTTTAATGTATATTTTTACAGGGAGTAGATGAATGTGTATGAAGTGTCCTGATGTAGTGCTAGAATTTTATATTTTTATAAGCTCTCCAGTTAAGGATAAAGCATGTAATATAACAACGAACATTTTGACCTTAGGGTACTCATTGCTGTAAAGAAAAATACTTTAAAGAAAAACGTGTACTAAAAATACTGAGTGTTACTAGAAAAATACTAATGACTCACAAATTAATTTGGAATTATGGACCCTCTAATTATATCTCATTATTCAATATAAGTAACACCATTTAATGAGTTTTGAAGAAATGTGATTAAAATGGGTTTTTCTGAATTTTTAGCCTCTATATCACACTACACCGACCATGTTTTGTGGGTCCTCACCACTAAGTATTATTCATTTGGTGGCGGGTGCATTGCACTATTGTTTAAGTTTAAGGTATACATTACACTATTTCATAGTCACTTCATAGTTTAGGTGTTTTGTATCTTTAGTTGATTTGTAATTATTGTTGAAATGAAAAGAAACCATTGATTGCATGTGAGTGAAATCATCCCGCGCATTGTAAATTACTTTCAAAATAAAGATGAAAAACAAGGAGTTATTCCTATAAGGATTCTTGGCGTTTACAAGGAGTTAGTTCTTATTCTTGAAGATCTAGTTAGACAAGAAGGGCAGTAAGGTTTAGCCGGTGGTGTATTTATTTTTTGTCTACCTCATTTTTCTGAAAATGAATGCTTACTACGTGTTTGCCAATTTCCATATTAATATGTAATTAGAGAACCGAATGAACTCTAGAGTTTTCTTGTTTGGGGAGCCTGTTGGTGTGACTCTTGCAAAATTACAGGCTTTGGGGTTTCAACCCGGTGACTTTGTTCTGACACAGTATGCTGTTAGAGGTTTCTACAGAAACGATGGTTAATAAGAAATCAATATTTCAAACATTGTACCAAGTTGGTATATTACATTAAATATCTTAGTATTCTGTTTCAACTAATTTTTTTCCCCTTTTTGTGGATGGCTCAGGCATAACTTCATTCTGTCATGCAACACGTGTTATTTGGACCTCAGTTAAGATATATGTTGATTTGCTAGTTCCTTGTATTTAATATTTTCAATTTTTATGTTGGAACTAAATCATCTATGTACCGCATGCTTTTTTAGGTGGTGAATGACATATGGTAAAACAATATTCGAGACATTTAAGGACACTGTTTTGTGTTTATTGAAGCATATAAATGTTTTGAATGTAGGAGTAGGCCATACATATTACATAATAGGTCACTCTCTGCGTTAATAATTGAAGTTGTTGCTTCCGTGCAAAGTGCGGGGAGTCCTTGCTTCTTGTTATAAAAAGAAAGGGAGGAAACAGTTTGAAAGTGCTAATGACCAAAGTGTTTTTTAAGATTAGTCCACCGATATTTGACACTACTAACAACGACTAACTAGTCCATTGCACAGGAATGTAGACCCACAATAAAATAAAGAAGCATTGCTACCTCCAAATAATTATCACTGTTGCATACTCAAAACTCAAACATGAGACCATTGGCTAAATTGAAACCACCACAGTAAATTGATCCAGACGCTTGGTGGTTAATGACCTAATAGTCTAATTGTATGAAATTTCCCCTATTAGAAAGCCGTAGATTTCATTCTACTCGAAACCTCACGCGGTTAGTATTTGACCTTTTAATTAAACAAAAAGCACAGTATAAAATTAGTAAATTACATTAACCGATTCTTGGTATCCTGGATCATCAAGCCTTGGACGTCAACGACCACATACTTCACCAATGGCTACTAGCCCGACCTGACTTAGTCCAATACAACACAAAAGCCCCTTTTTCCCTTTCGTTTGGGGTGAGGAAAAAAAATTTATGGATAGGCGAACCTGTCTGAAAGTTGAAGTTTTTAACCTTTAAAACTAATTAGATATTCCCCCTAGAATTTTTTGGATTAATAAAATGAGTATATCTTAAAATGGATCTAAATGGGCAAAACATCCCAAATCATAAGAGGTGGGGTTCACCAAATAATTATCTATTTGCTAAGGCTTTTTCTCCATAGATGACAAGAGACCAAGAGTTAAGAAAATTTTCAAACAGAAAGAAAAAAGAAAATTCTATGTTGATATAATAAATATACATATTCCTCTGCCACAAATTAAAAGAATGCAGCCTCAACCCGAATGACATTAAGGAGTTTATGTAAGAAGGCGTGGCTCTATCATTAAGGCAAACAAAGGAAGAAGCTACTACTTCAGCAATACCTTCCCTATTTTCCTCATATATACTATCAATGACCATAAAGCAAGCCATGCTGAGATGTAAAGCAAAACAACTCCAGACCCTGCTAAAATGGCAGGTCCCCCATGGCTGAAAAAGAAAAAGAATACCACAATCAGGCGTGTCCAATTGAGATACACATGGATTTTGATCCTCTGCACCATATATTTAAGAGAGTGAAATGGATGAGTGGAAGTGTATGGGCCCATTTGGATTAAAGAAAAGGTTGGAAATGAATAGAAAATCTTTTGCCACGTGTTTGATTTGCACTGGAAAATAAAATAGGTAGATAGGAAAATTTTTATTTGGTTTGAAGAAAATGAGATGAAAAATGAGCCAAAAAACCATTTTGCCTTGGAGTAAAAATATTACTTAAATGTATGAGACCCACTCACCTTTTTATATCACATCCAAGGTCACATTAAGGGGCATTTGTGTCTTTGGGCATTTTCCCTCTCCACTAGAATATTGGTGGGAACCAATTTTGGTGGGAACTCATTTTCAATCATATGGTTGAAAATTGATGAGCCCAGGAAAATATTTTCCCACGGAGATGGCGAACCAAATGGTTGCCGCTAGCAGAAAAATCCAATTTTCCCTTTCCCTCCTCTCATTTTTCCTGAACCAAATGGGCCCTATGAGATCTGCCTCCTCTCTCCCCTAAAATATAAAAGGAAAACCATTCTTGAGATAACTGTAGTTTCCTTTAATTTTTAATTTGGTGCTTGTGTGTTTTCTTTTTATTAAATCTCTTAATTTTATTCTTTTAGTACCATTAGTCCTGTAACTTTGCTTTGTTAGCTTTGTTAGCCCCTGTACAGAAGCTACTTATGTTAACAAAGTAAAATTAAAGGATTTAATAAGAAGAGAAAAACACACACGGATTGAATTAAAAATTGAAGAAAACTATAGATGCTTCAAGAATGATTTTCCCAAATATAAAATATACCTTTATTTACTAAATGCAGAGGATTCAAACTCAATAGACACAGATTACTTCTTCACAACAAAAAACAATAATGCATCCTGAATACTGAAAGGAAGACCAATACCTGCTGTCCCGGGTTGCAAGGAGGATTGTTAGTGCTGTCATTTGTGTCGCTGTTTTCCACTTCCCCAGGTTATTTACAGCAACAGCCTATTATATGAAGCTTCTTAGTATACATATACTCAAGCCTTTTCACATATATGGACCAGACAGTTGATTCAAATGTAGAAGGAGGGTATAAACAAACCTCTAAAAGCTTACTATCCTGGGATGCAGCCCATTCCCTGACCGCAGACATGGTTATCTACAAGCAATTTACAAGAAGAAATTGCAAGACAATTGCTTTCAAAAATTAGACAAGATGCCCCGAAAGGAAGGAAAGAAGAAAAGGTATTGCTATATTCATATCAGTCAAACAAGTAAGCTTGCCAACATCATTGACAATATATGCAAACATACTAGAGTAGAGAAGCTATTTATTTAATGGTACGGTAGTATTATAATTATTATGATTAACATAACATATTGTAAAGTCTTTTAAAATTTAAAGTAGCATATACATTAAAATAATTATCCTAACAAAAGTCTAATTTGATAATTACTTTTACAAAATTTTCCGCTCTCCAACTTTTTCTTTTACCTCTTATCAAAATTAAAAGTTAAACTAAATTCATATCTCGCATCCTCTATATTAACTCTCCTATTGCCCTACTCTTAACTAGTCTACCACTTCTTTAATTTCATCCACCTCTGCACCTGTCTCACCTCTTCATTCTTTCACATATATAAACCAGTATAAACTATGTAATTCTAAATTCTCTTCGACTCTCTCCCTCTTCATCTTATTCAAGAGGCAAGCATCCTTCATTCAGTTCTAGTTCATCCACTGTGTCATTTTGATTCATGAATACATCCATTTTGGTCCAGACATATGAAAATGGGATTTGCAGGGAAGAAGGGTAAATTAGGCAACATTAATCTGATCAGCATGCAATCAACTGAACACATTGCACAGTCTGAGAACAATAATACTGACATGATTGGCCCAGGACACAGTCCAAAGAAGTGTCAAACCAAAACACCCAGGCAAGTAACTCGATGCAAACTCTAATAAAAAGACATAATACACAATCAAATATAAAGCCTCCATTTGAATGTGAAGGGAGCTTATCAGCAGAATTTTGAAACAACAGAGACAAAACTGATGGCCAATAATGAGAACATCATTTATTCTTGTCTTGCTAAGCCAAATTTCCTGAGGAGGTAAGATAGAGACAACAGGCATAGGTGATCCTGAAGCCAAATTGCCTTTCTGCAAACTTGAGAATTAAGAGAACCTAATTCTTGCATAAATCATTGAATTTCTACAGCTTTCTGGAAAATACATTGAGCTTAACCTGTACTCTGATAAAGTGCCATTTTAGAAACTCTAATCTATCCCAGATTGACACATAAGACCAATAAGGAGAAGAGCAATCCTCTAAGCACGTCAAAAAAGGTTAATGCATATAACAAGATCATCAACTGTTCTGATTTTATGGCACTTACTAGAAATTTTAGTTTCAACTTATTATCAAGAGAATGGTAGAACACCAGAGAAAATTGTGAAATAAATTTCAAAGGAATAGACGCAAAAGACATCATAGTATATATCTATAAAAATGCATAAATTTGGTGATCACATGCAAGACCCTTGCTAGGTTCTTAGCAATAAAAGCTCTCGTGTGACACATGAATTAAACAATGTAGATAGAAGGGAAAATTAGGTATTACCTCCCGACCAATTATGACAACTGAAGGTACAGTCAGTAGCCATGGGGCTTGTCCAAAACTGGTGACTTCCAATGGTCTGGTACATAATAAGACCAATGTTGTAGCAACCATAAGCTGCATTCAGAAATAATCACATTCACCAAAGAACTAAATGGGCTCTCACATTTTTAAGAGGTTCAATAAATAAATAAACTATATTCAAAGAAAACCACCACAAACAGACATACCTTGTCAGCCACCGGATCTAAAAATGCACCAAATGTTGATTTCAATTTCATCTGCATTGCAATCACATTGAAAATATAAAAGGATCAGCGTCATTAACATTTGAAATCCTTTGAAAAGGTTGCCTCTTTGTCTTGTTTTTTTGTAAGAAATCTAATCAGTACCTTCCGAGCAAGATATCCGTCGAGCCAATCAGTAACCGCTGCAGCGATGAATATACCAGTGGTAGCAGCTGTTCCCCGCCAACCATCCATATAGAAGGCTGAGCGAAAAAAAAAAAAAAAATCATAACAATTAGCATTCAGTACATACAACAATCTCAAGATGTCCTTCTAGCAAGTGGTGCAGCAGCAGAAATAGTAATTTGCAAGAAAAATATAAAAACTAGTATCACCAGCACCTATAACGAAAGCAAAGATTTCAAAATACAATCCCAAATGACATCATCATCCAGGGAAAAGGCCAACACATAAAACCCCATATCACAGAGGAACCAATGGCGAAGCAACCTGAACAAGACGTCGAATCAGGCCATCCCAGAAAACCAAAAAAACATATAAAAGCAGTGAGAACTCAAATCAAAGCTACAAACACACACATACTTGCAATAAGAATCGGCACCGCGGCGACACGCCCTAGAGTCAATATAGTAGGTAATGTAAGAAATTTAGATTGCTGTTCCGAATTCTGCATAGACGGGGGAGGCCGATCTTTCTGTAAAAGCACCTCATTATTCGAGTCATCACAATCCTTCACGTCCGATCCCATCTCTACAACAAGCCCAGACCTCGATGCACAGCCAGACTCACCCCCAGAAACCCCTGATTTCTCAAAAGAAGACGAATTCAAAGCACGAGCAGGGGCAAAAGACGGGGATTTATGGTGGTGGACCCAAAATGGAAGCCCTAGCCCTTGCGTTATAGAAGAAGGAACCTTATCGTGCGCCGGGGAATGGGAATGAGCGCACGGTGTTATCCTCCACCCACGTAGGTGATGATGATGATATACGATATTTCTGTGCCTCCATAAAAGGGCCAACGAGGTTGTTTTGGGTCCAGAGGAGGAAGGTATGGCCGTTCGCGCGTAAACAGATGAAGCTTTAGCGGTGAATTTAAGGGCTGACATGAATTGGGTTCGAGTTCTGAAATCAAATTCAAATCACACGAAACTGAATTCCTCGGGCTCTCGAATCGGAGGATTGCCGAGAAAAGAATGAACCGGAAAATTAAACCAATAATAAATTATTTTTTGTTAAAATAAATAGATTACCAAGAATATTCCGTAATCCGTAAAGGGGGCACGGTTATTTTTATTTTATGTTTTTTGGTAAAAGTGGGCACGGTTATTTAATTTTGAGATATCGCTTGAGAAATTTACAGATGGAAGATTAATAAATTGAAATTGTTCGTGTGTTTATATAGTTGGTAAAAAAGAGTGAAATAAAAAATTTATAAATTCTGTATAAATTCCTCGTCATATAATACTAAGAAAAAGTAATTCGTAGTTTCATATAATTTTATTTAATTTTTAATATGATGCCTATATTTTTTATTTGATCGTTATATTTTCACCTAAATTTTCTCATAAAATATTCTCACCTAATTTTCGATAATGTCAATTAAGAATGTTCACTTTCGTCCCAAATATTTATTTTGGGATGTGATAGGATAAAAGTAGGATGAGATAAAATTATTGTCGGGATGGGATAGGATATAGAACAAGAGATGGGCTTTGTCTCCTCTTGGATATTTATTTTTTAAAAATATTTTATGTTTATTTATAATTTTTTTTTCAAATTTATATAAATATTAGTTGAGATCTACCCAATGAGTAATGCACAATGAATCATGTTGTTATTAGTTTAATACCTCTAATATTTTTTTAACCAAGATTTATAATATTTTAATTAAAGATATAACTAATATCTTTTTTATATGGATATTAGTTATATAAAAAAATATTACCATGTTGGTTAATATAAAATATTAAAGATATTAGTCATATCTTTAATACAAGATATTAGAAATATCTAAGTAAAGCAACAACCCAAGCAATAATGTTGTTTAGACTTTAGATTAATGTTGAATGTGACTAATGAATTTACTTCCCTTTTGATTTCAATTATTTGAATTTAAATTCAAGTTGTTTTCCTCTTAACTATTTATTTTTTTATTTCCTACATTTCAATTAGGTCCAAGTTTATTTTTTTCATTTATAATAATGGCTCTTATTAGGTTCAATTTTTACTTTTTATTTACAAATAAGTGCAAGCTTTTTTTATTAATTATTTTTTAATTAATGATCACAACA
The DNA here is from genome assembly GCA_963855925.1 of Inga laurina. NCBI lineage: Eukaryota > Viridiplantae > Streptophyta > Magnoliopsida > Fabales > Fabaceae > Inga > Inga laurina. The sequence continues at coordinate 37,609,895 of OY979702.1, read as the reverse complement.
CTTACATGTTCAAATTTTAATTTTTTCTTATTTTTTATTATGCTTTTCATGGTAGATATGATAAAAGAGCATGATTATATATTTGTATTATATATTATCAATCATCCAAATCCAGCGTTCAACTCATACCCATATATTCTACATTTTACAAGTCTAAGTAAAGATGGAAAAAACCTGTTAAAAGTCATAGTCCTTTTTAAAAACAAAAATGGGATGTCCCGTTTCCATCACAATCTTGATCTTATTTCAATCCCGACAAGATGTGACACGGAATAAGCCTATTGTGTTCCCATCCCATTCATAAATAGGCCAATATCAATAGTTTTTTTTATTAGGTCATTATAGTTTCACTTGATTTTAATCAGGTCCTTGAAGTTGTTTTCTTTTTATCTGCGACATGAAACTACAAGAATTTGATTGAAAATCAAGTAAAAGTATAAGAATATGACAAAAAGGGAATAAAATTGCACAGACCTAATTAAAATAAGATGAAACTATAAGGACATGATTAAAAAAAATAGGGAGTTGATTAAAAATCAAGTTGAACCATACGGACATGCATATTCAGTTTGTCTAAATAATATCACTAACCTTAAAAAATTTACAGTAAACCTTATATTTATTTAGATAACTCTTGCTGTTAATTTTTCCAATATGTCATTAAAATAATTTAAAATGAGGAGGGATTTGTTTAGTACGGTTTAAAAAAAGAAGAAGAAGAAGAAGGGATTAGTTTACATGTGACCTAACGTTTATGGGCATATCGACACATAACCTAGAATTGAATTATATCTTCCCACCCAAAAAAATCAAAAGGGTATTTGGTCAATAATATGTTAATGGCAGTTATATGTGCATACAAGGCGCCTTAGGTCAAGAATTGGAATTCCCCCTTTTGAGATATACCAGTAATAATCAAACTCACAACCTCTTGGTCAGTTTTGAGCCACAAACCAAGAGAACCAAAATTATTAATAAAGGCGCCTTAGGTAAAAAAACATCAAATATGACAACCAAGTCTTGTGTGCATAGTAATTAAAGTAACATTCCATATGCCATCCAAGTCTTTGATGACATCTATAGTTATCAAAGTGATGTCTATATTTTCTTAGGTATTTCATCCGGTCCTAATTATAGGATAAAGTTCTAATTTTTACCAATTTATTCCTAAACTACCCCCTATTGATAATTTCTCAATAATAATTAAACACAATAATTAACTTAATAACATGCTTATATTCTAGCAAATGAGAGATTCTACTTTCTTTTTTTTATTTTTAAATGAAATAATTTTAAGATTTCTTTAAAAATATGTTCCAGTAACTATCCGTCCAAAGTGATTGATTTTTTCCCTAAAAATAACCTAATAAAATATTAATTTCATTATCTTTTTCCCTTGGCTAAAAAAAAAAACCTTGCATTTGTATTATGCTCAATTAAATAGACGTCCTCTTAGTAGAAAAATTTGAGAGGTAGGAAAGGAACGATGAAAAATAAATGTACAACATAACTGATGTCATTTTAAATTTTAGATAAGGGTATTTTAGAAAATTAAATATGATTAACTAATTTAACTACTATTCTTAATTTCTCTAAAATTAGGTAACTATATCCTATAATTATAACCCAAGGGAGTATCATTCAAGAAAGGTCCAAGCAATCACAAGATTTATATGACATCAGAGGCCTAATCTCTATAAATCTAGTTGAAAATGAAAATTTTAAAGAGGATGCAGTGAATATTCTAGATTGAATTTGCTATATTAAAAGACCTATAATGATAACTTACATATTGAGAGTGCAAATATGACATTGACTAAGCCTATCCAAGCCGAAATGCATGTTCTTTAAGCACCGTGAAAGTTTAAGCATGCAGCTACGCCTAAAGATCTATGAAGTTGGTATTACTTTATAATCATGAAGCGTTCCTTCCATCTTCAAACTCATCATACCAACTTCATGGACTTTCATACTTGGCCACATAAGCTTCCATAGCCCACAAGAACATGCGCTTTGGGTTGAAATCGCACGGTCAGTGACCCCTTTTGCCCCAATGAGTATAGTATCATTGTAGGCATTTAGTGCAGTAAATTAAGCCCAAATATCTCTACGATCTCTTAAATCTTCGGTCTTTATTGGGCCTATACCCTATACTAACTAGGCGTTCAATGCCATGAAAAGAATCCGCGAATTACTTGGACATTCTTCTTGAATGATAGGGCTTGAGATGACATGGACATTACTTTGATGATTATATAAAGATAGTAACCAAGACTTGGATGCCATGAAAGATTTCAGTTTGACTTCAATATTGCCACTTTATATGCCAACCTTGAGGTCGCATCATATGCTACCTAAGTGCCTACTATGTAGACATATCTTGTAGGAAGTTTAAAAGTTTTAATAACAGCATAATTAATGGTAAGTAACAAGCTATCTTCATAAAAGAAACCACCTCTGAATTTGCATATTTTGAGACTTGAATTTCGTGTTGAAACTCTTGAAGATTAAATGATTTGCATATTTATATTTCAATATATATTTTGAATTCTACATATATTATATTTACAATTTGAGTTTGATGATAGCATGTATTTATTTAGTGTTTGATTAATTATATGCTTTATTATTACTCATAATGTCGTGTTGATTGTTCTTTTAAGAGGAACGAGTTGTAAATTAAATATAAATTACATGCTAAGTGGTTCTACAATCATTTTTTTTTACAGATGTTTATTTGCTGGTGTTTTTGAATAATCATTAATAAAAAATATTTGAGTGATGCCAAATATTTTCTTGGTTTGGAAATTGCTAGAAGCTCTAAAGGTATTTCACTGTGCCAGAGGAAATTTGCCTTAGATATCTTATCTAATGCCGGATGCTTTGAATGTAAGCCAACTGTTACACCAATGACCAAGGATATTAAACTTTCTTAGGATTATGGTCTCCCTTTAGAAGATAGTATTGTGTATGGAACCTTGGTTGGTTGTCTTCTTTACCTTGCTAACACTCGACATGACATTTCTTTTGTAGTCTAGCAATTGAGTCAATTTGTTCAACACCCTACTGACATACATTTGCGAGTTGCTCACAGGGTGCTTCGGTATATCAAACCTGCTCCGGGTCGTGGCTTATTTTTCCCTATTGATTCCACCATGAAACTCAATGCCTTTAGTGATTTTGACTGGGCCGATTCCAATGATACTCGTCGTTCTATTATTGGATTTTGTGGTTTTTTAGACCAAGCTTTGATTACTTGGCATTCTAAGAAACAAATAACCGTCTCCACTTCCTCTTTTCAAAGCTGAATATTGTGCTTTGGCTACCACTACTTGTGAACTTCAATGGTTATCTTACTTATTATGCAATTTTGGTATTTCTCCTGTTCCTTTATATTGTGATAGTCAGTCTGCTCGCCGCATTGCTGCCAACCCTACATTTTATGAATAGACAAAGCATCTTGATATTGATTGTCACATTGTTCGTGAGAAACTCCAAAGTGGCTTATTCCATTTACTTCCTGGCCCATTAAGTCTCAAGATCAATTGGCTGATATTTTTACTAAACCCCTTGCTTCAACTTTTTTTTGTACACTCCTTTCCAAGCTGGGAATGATTGATATACATTCTCTAGCTTGAGGGGTGTTGGAATATACTAGTCCACCCTTGGTGGATTAGGGCCCAAGCCCAATTCAAGAGGGGCTTTATGAAGAGACACGGGTTATAAAGAGTGATACCCTTTGTGGTTTAAGGTTACACCTATTCCTATGTAACCGTAAGTTTAAGGGTTACATCTATTCCTATGTAACAGTACGTTTAAGGGTTGCATCTATTCCTATGTAACCATACATACACTATATATATAATGTGTGGGATTAAGGGATAAGACTAACGAAGAAATAACATACCGAATATTACTATTCTCCCTCTAAAAGATTCTCTCATAAGAATGTTCTCTTCTTTTCCTTTCTTTGGTGTATTTGCTGTGTAACGTGATCGGGGTCCGCATCGGTGCTCTGGTTTCGTGTGGGTACTTCAACGAGTCAATCAGATTCTAGGTACGCCCAAAATTCTTACATGGTATCAGAGCTAGGTTAGTTTAATATATACATACATCTTGAGGCATGTATAATATAAGTTTTTTAATGCTTCCGCTGGATATTTGTATTGGGGTGTTAATATGACTGCATATATTTGTCAAGTGGATGACTTTCTATTCATCAAAGCATATATATCTTGAATCGTTTGAAGCCATGTTAAAAAGTTTAAAAAATGCATAAAAGAACGATTCAATAAACACGTGAATCCAATAAATATTCTGGTTTCATTTCATGATTAAATATTTTTTTATGTAACTTTGGGTGGCATAAAATCGATTACTGCTTTTTTGAGGATAGGGTGATAATATATTTTCTTTATGCTTCTCCTTCATGCCTCTACCAAGTCCTACGTTGTTTCTCATATATATACACATATATATTATATATACATGTTTTCATGTTTCGTTATTGATGATATATATATATATGATTTTATCATAGTTCTCATAATTCTCCCTCTGTTGTGTCGTTATGAACATGGGTTGCCATTTACATGTTTCTATCTTGATGCTCAGTTTACAAGATTTTCTATTGTTTCCCGTGTTAAAATGAGTCGTGTATGTGTATGGATGTTATGAGAAATATCTGGAAAAAAAACAAGAAGAATAAAATAGGACTTGGCAGTGCTTCATGGGTATGTTTGAAAAGTGAGATTTATATAACTGTGTAACAATGTGAAAAGACAAAATAAAAAAAAAAAAGGTAAAGTCACTGGATACTTGCAATCGGTAGCGTCAGCCCTTTAAACTTTAAGACTGGGTTATTTTAAAATCCAGATTGTTATTTTCTTGGATGATACAAGATTGGGATTTAAAACGGTGTTTATGGGAGGCGAGAAGGGTTGATGAGGCGAAAGAAAATTTAGTAAAAATCAACTTGTCTGGGTGGGGCGTGGTGGGTCCCGTGCAACAGTTCTATTTCTGCCGCTCGCTTTGTCGTCTCCCTCGCTGGCCCTCGTGCACTCATGTTGCACTTTAGCATGATATAAACTCAATAGTCAGTTGTCAAACAATCATTCCTACCGACCTCAATCTTTTAATCATAGAGAAAATATGCGACTGGGTGCCTTCTTCTTCATCATTTTTTGGATGGTATTGCATCTCTTCAATATCTTTCTTCACCAAATATTTTATTGTTGCATTTGGCTAATTTTGCTGAAAGAAAAAAAGGGGTTTTTTGAATTAAATTTCATTAATTATTGGAATATGTTCTTCATTTTGATTGAGTTTTGGAAAGTTGTGATGCTCTCTTCCTGTTAGCATTACCATTTAAATTGGCGTGAAACTCAGCAGAAAGATCTGTAAAAAAAATGATTGCATATTACCCAACTGTGGGGGTTCTTGGCAAACAAAGGAAAGAAAAATGATATCCGATGATAATGGAGAATGAAGGGAGTAAGAATTGGGTCTTACTGTATCTGATGAAAGTATATTAAAATAAGCCTATATATGATCAAGGAGGACCATGATCAGTATTGTAAGGGATGAATATCCAATTTCCCCTTCAATCAGACTATTTTAATCTCTATGATGAAGAGATTTTGAAGGTATTGTGATCCTTGCAAACACAAGCAAGAGGCAGAAAAGAAGTATGCAAGTCTGACTAGGTACGAGAAGACGATGAAGAAGAAGAAGAGACATATTAGAATTACCGTTAATGATATCAAATCTTTACCAGGTACGAACTGATTGAAAATAATTGGTGGTCATATATTAAAAAAAATTAATAATATGGTTATAGCTTTCAATATTTGATGTGCCGGTTTTCTTTTAGTATTGATGTGCCCATAGAAATCAAATGTTATGTAATTATTAATGATTGATTATTTACACGGTGAATTTACTTCCGTTGAAAGTTTGATTATCTTTTGTTAATAAATATATTAGTTTTGATTAATAGGGAGGAAGTTAATAAATCTCCTATTATATCTCCTTAAATTTTGCTGATATCCTATTATTTCAATGAAGATATTGTTATTAAAGTTATATTTTATATATTTGGTTTCTATTGTTTTCATGAGTATATTTGGTTTCTCTAAAAAAAAAGGATATATATATATATATATGGTGACCGTATATATGCACCCTTGATCATTGTTTTATTATTGGATGCTCTTTAAGATTAGTCCTAAGAGGAACTTGAATCTCCTGAATCTTAAGATGTCAAGATTTGAATCCAAAGCAACCTGAAAGGAGGTAAAAGTGAAGGATCAGATACTGAGAAAGCAGTTTCAGATCAAAGTGAAAGAAAATCTTAAACAGAGAGATTTTCTAATATCTAAACTCTAAATCATGGTGTGAGAGCTCTTATTAGAGAAAAACAAAATCAAAAGCCCAGTCCAAACCCTAGTACTTAAAATTATAAAAGGGTTGAAAGCAAATAATAAGATAGAGGACATAAAATTATTAAAACTTTAGACTAGGTTTGAGAAGCATAGAGACTTAACCCTTTAGAGAATTTGTTTTGGTTAAAAATTTGTGTTGAATAGAAAACTTAGAAAAAAAAAACTATTAAGTTTTCCCAGCTCCTAGATAAGATGTTAATAAAACATTATGAATATAATGTGATGAAAGCATGAAAAAGTAAAAGTCAAAATACTCTTTATGAGTATGAGCTCTTGGAAAATGAGTCTTTCAAGAACATCATGTGCTTTATCTAAGTGGGAGCTCTTAGAGAATGAGTCTTTTAAGAGTAATAATTGAGCATGTTATTTAAGGTACTTGTTTGAAATTCTTGATAGACAATAATGGTATAGTTGGAATCTGTGTGATGGGAGGTACAAATGTATTCTCCTGATCATAGACCCAATGACGTTGTTATTTTTCTAGTCAAAGAATAATACAAGTATATGACATTGTATACTTCAATGTGTTATATTATTGATAAGTTCTTAGTTTAAAAAAATTATGAATAACCTTGTGTGTGGGATAATTTGAGTGGCTAAGCTAAGAGAGGCTACCAAGAACATAATTTGTAAACTAAATGGGGACAAGCAAAATATTTGGTATTTATAAAAATAATTCCTTGTCAAGCCATTGACAAACGGTCATGGTAATTTTGAAGTTGAGATATTAGCTTAATACAGAAAAGATTACGAGACCTATATGGCTTGACAAGGGAAACAAAATATTATGAATTTCCCTATAAAATTATATAGTTGTGATTCAATCTTTCTTTCAATAAATTTCTTTGGTTGGTAAATTCTTTGTACATAATTGCATTGTCATTTCTTCTAATTTAAGTACTGACTTAAATATACGTCTTACTAGTATCAAAGACATAGAATTTGGTTCTAGAAATAGCATAATGAAAATTTTCCAGTAAGATACTGGAATTGAGTTTACATTGCAATTATTCTACTTCATTGCATATGGTCTTATAAGTTTGAGAGTAAGACACAGAGCTGGGTAAATTATTATCTTTATTGATAATTTCTCATGTTATTACTTAAGTTCACACAAGTTTGAAGATTGTTGCTTTAAACAATACGTTAATGAAGTTCGAGAATCAATTGAATAAGAATTTTAAAAGTCCCACGAACTGATCAAAGGAGTGATCATCTATTTGACCAGTTTCAGTTAGCTTTGTGGAAATAAAGGGATAAATAAATAGATAACTATCCGAGGAACTCTATTGCCAAAAGGAGTTTAAAAAGGCATGATGGAATGCTATTAGACATGGTTAAATATATTATGGCTCATGCTAACCCCCTAAATGTGAGTGGGAGAGTATTATCTAGGCCACTTTTGATGGATTAGTACACATGCACACATACTTGGTTTCATCAAGTTATGTGGACTTGGGTTTAACCATGTGCCCTCTAAAGGAGTCACTACCATACCCTATAAATAAAAGTTAAATATGAGTTTTCATAGACCATAAGGGTCGGTTGCAAATTCCTATAGTGATTGTAAGTGGGAGCTCATAAGGGTTAAGTTTTTTTTTAAAGAGTGAAATGATGATAGAGTTATAACAAAAAAGAATTGAAAGGTACCATATTTGTTATGAATTAGTTTTCAATTAAGGGTGAAACTAATCACATTGCATCTTTTTGCAAGACGCAAGGACAAGGCAACACAGAACATGCCAATAATCCTCAATTGTTTTTGAGAATGGGAGCTTAGAATGGTCAATAAAGAGACCAAACAAAATAAATATGAAATGCAAAAAGCTCATGAGAAAAGGGATAACTGAGAAACATGTTCATGGTTATTCTAAAAGAGGATGATGAGTCACATTCTGTACAAGAGGCCATGTCAAGGGAGAATGGAAGAAAGCAATGGAAAGGGAAGTGGATTTTTTAAGAAAGAATCAAGTTGAGAATCAATTGATCTACTACCAAGTCAAAAGGGCTATTGAGAACTAGTGAGTTCTATAGGTTCAGGAGAAAAATGTGTAAATCAATTGACATGCATAAGACTTGTTGTTACAGAGGGGTATGCATAACAAGAAGGCATTTTTTTCTCACCTGTTGTGCATTTAAATTAGTTTTAATATGGCAATAGTTAACTATTTGAATTTAAATTTACATCATGTGGATGTAAAACAAACACTTTGACTGATGATCTGGATGAAGAAATCTATATGCAGTGACTATTAGATTTCACTAAAAGTAGTATTTAAAGTTTCACATAGTGGTAACTTCATGTGTTTTTGTAGAAGTCCTTTTATGGATTGATACAATCGTCTAGATAGTGATTTTTAATGTTTTGAAAGAGAGGTAACCTAATGAATTTTTCAAATGGTTGAAGAGAACCATTGGTAAATAATTTGTGATGATATACTATTGGCCATATATAGTTTGAATTTAGTAGTGTCTGTTAAAGAATGGTGCTAGCAAATTTTGAAAAAGAAGTTCATGGATAAATCAATTGGATTTAAGATCTAAAGAAATAGCTTAAGAAGACTCCTCTCTTTGACAAGAGAATTACATTCAAAAGATTCTTAAGTTGTTCAAAATAAGTGAATGCAATCCCATGGATACCCCAGTGACTTTAGGAGTGAGTTTGAGTCTTGATAAATTTCTCTGATTGAACCAACCAAGAAGATAATGGAAAAGAATGTCCATATAGATAATTTTAGCAGTGTGATGTTTGCAATGATATATACAAGACCAGATATATACTCATGGTAGGACTTGTAATTCAGTACTAGTCTAACCATTGTGAGAGACATTAGATGGTTTCACAGAAGAGTCTTGAGATACTTGAAGAGTACCTTGATTATGCACGTTCAAAACATGTGTTGTGGTAGTACAAGAGGCTATATGGCTGGTAATGTTCATAGAACATGTGAGATTTGAAACAGAGAATTCAAATCTAGAGTTTAAGTATTGTATGTAACGCCCCAATTTTCGATTAAGGCCTAATGATAATTATTGAGGATAATTATCGGATTAAAGTGAAATTAATGTATATTGGTGACAATATTAATTTATATGTCATAATTGATGGAAAATTTAAAGGATGGAATTATTGGCTCTAAGTTGGTGATTAATGGGGAAATTAATTACTAACTAAAAAAAAGTGAGAAGTGTGATTAAATGGCTAATGGAAAGATTAAAGAGGTTAATTAGTGACTAAGTGTGTGAGAACCAATGGAAAAGTGACATGTGTTAAGATGAAAGGATGTGAGAGTGTAGGAGAAAAGTCAAAATGAGATATTTTAAACATTCTTTCTCTCTCCTTCCTCCCTCCTTTTCGCTGAATGAAGCATGGGTAAGGGGGAAATAATCATCATTTCCTCTCCTTCACTACTCCATCTCTCATCTCTCTCATTTTCCTCTCTCTTGGCGCCATTGTTGCATAAATAAGGGGGAAGCAAAGCTTCAAAAGGTAAGGGGAAATGTCTCCAAATGCTCAAACTTCCTTCTCTAATATTGATCATTGAATGAAGAGCTTCATTTTGATGGTCTTAATATGTTCATTGGTGTTAGTTTGTGACCTCAAGAGATTGTGAAAGTTGGAGAATTGAAAAGTCATTTTGAGAAAGTTAAAGAGGTAAGTGAAACCTATCTACCCATCTAAGTTTTGTGCCATTTGAGGTAGCTTTGAATTTCTGGGATTTATTGGCCATTTTCGAAAATGAGTGTCATCGGTCATTTGGCATGTTAAAGGTATAGAAATGGTATGTTTGGAATGTGTATGGATAGATATGATTGATTGGGAAAGAAATGAGTGAGATTGGAAAGTTTGGAAAGTTAGTGTTTAATGTGGCCATAGACCAAAGCATGCTAATGTAGTGGAAATTAGGTTGTTTAAATGGTTTTGTTGGATTCCTTGAGTGTTTTAGTGTAAGGAATAGGCTTGATTGTTGATTTTGGAGCCATTGGACACTTTGGTAGAAAATTGGCAATCCCAAATCCAAAATGGATATAACCAACTATCCCAAAACATGAATGTCCCTAAGAGACCCTAACCACTCCGGGTTGGTTGCTTCCCCTTCGAGCCACTTGCCCTGTCTGAAAAAGTTAGTCATATGGAAATAATGAGATTCTTGAGAATCCCAGAGCAACAACTCACTCATACAATATATAAACATAGAGCATGTATGTTCATCAAAATCAGCAGCTTCACAATGATCTCTGGCTCACGCCACATACGACAGCACTCACGGCTGTAATCACAATGCACTACGCCCACTTTCGTGGTGAACACTATGCCAGCTTTCGCTGTAATCACTATGCACAACGCCCGCTTTCGCGGTGAACACTATGTAGCAGCAACACAAAGCACAAAGCACCATAAAGCATCTCAAGGCACGATGTATCACTATGCTCCACAAAGGATCTCAATGCACAAAGTATCACAAAGCAGCAGCAGCAACATCCACACAATGAATGACAGACAAACATACAATACATTTACACAAAGCATAAGAGAGAAGTCGCTACCTGAATCTTTCCTGACAATCTTTGGCACAGTAGGCTCACGCGGACGACAGATGTCAAATCCTATTCAAATTAGGGACAATTGATCAATCTCTTTTCCAATGTATATCTCAATAATTCTCTAAGTTGGTTATTATTTAGGACTCATTAGGTGGCTAAAATAGGCCTAAACATATGCCTAAAGGGTTGGAAGAACCTACCCAAAAGACCCCTTACTCGAAGGCAAAACTCTGATTTTTGACAGTCTCACTCGAGCACAAATGCTCTCACTCGAGCACAAGTACGGACATCACTCGAGCACAGATGCTCTCACTCGAGCATTGGTACGGACAGCACCCGAGCACAAGAGAAAGTGAGACTGCGAGTGAGCACCCGAGAGCACAGAGGGCACTTCCAGGAACTGGCTCACTCGAGCACGCTGACCTCACTTCGAGCACAAGGCCAAAAGCCTCTCTCGAGCACCCGCGAGCACACGCTGCGAGTGACAACCCGAGAGCACCACTCTCACCTGAGGCACAGGCTCACTCGAGCACGACCCCACACCAGCGAGTGAGAAAGCACACTCGTGCAACTTTCCCGCGAGCATCAACCCGAAAGCACAACTCTTACCTGAAGCACCGTCTCACACGAGCACAACCCTCAGTGCTTCGAGTGAAACAGCTATGCTCGCGAGTGTCAGAGCACACTCGTGGCATCAATCAGCGAGTGAGGTCCCGAAAGCAACCTCAACTCCGGACTCGCATCTTCACTCGAGCAGAACCATGCTCACTTCGAGCATGTTCTTCGCTCACTCGAGCACAAGGCAATGCTCGCGAGCACAACCCGTAAAACCCAGGTAACTCGAAGCACAACAGGGAAAGACTTGCATATCACTCGAGCACGCTCTTCCTCTGCTCGAGTGATGTGCATCAGAGACCCAAAACGCAGCCAAAAACCAGAAACTCCAGATGGTCAAATTCACTCCCAAAGGTTCCCCCAAACTCTTCCCAATGCTCATACACTCTAGGCACTAACCAGGGAACACAATGGCAACTCTAAAAACACTCCAAAAACCCATTTGACCACAATCATTCCTTACGGTCCCTAAGATACACAATGTCTAATTTCCCTTAACATCTTTTTAACATTCCAAATCATATCAAATGATCATATGTCTCCACAATACATCATTTCCAATCATAAATCACAATGAACTTCATATTTCCAAAAATAGGCATATTTAGGGTAAAATTCCAGATCTTACCAACTTAGCCAAAAAATCACAAATAATACATCAAAATGCTCTAAATGCCTACCTCTTCTCTTTGCTCAATCAAGAATCTTGATTCCTCAACTCCCACTTTCGACCCAAAGCTCAAATCAACACCACTCAAGGCTCTACAACCATCACAATGTAGCTCTCATTGAGATGAACAAAATTAGAGAAAAGGATTGGAGCATTAGAGAATCACAACTCACCAAAATCAAAGCTTTCTTCTTCTCTTCCAAGCTCAAACCAGCGCCAGAAATGGAGGAAGGAGAGAGAAAACGAGAGAGAGAAATGGAAGGAAGATGATGATGGAGACAATTCTTTCTCCCTACACACACACAACCGCACAAGAGAGAGAGAGAGAGAAGAGAAAAGTGACTTTTGTCTTCTAGTGCCACATCCAATGGCCATTCTCTTGCCACATGTCATCATCCACTCATTCCCTTACGAGCTCACCAAAATCACAACACATAGGATTCCGACCCACGGTCAAGGAATCACAATCATTAATCTTAAATACCATATGTATTTATTTCCAAGATTCACATTACAAAAATCCCAAAATGATTTAAATCAAGATAATTACAATAATTATCAGAGTCATTAGCCCTAATCACAAATCGGGATATTACACAAAATCCCCTAACTAAGCCTAATGACCAAGGACATGCATGAGAAACATATTAAGTCCTTTGGCATGCATATAGTATGAAGTAATGATACTTCATTTTGGCTTTTAATATGTGTGTGTAAGTATACAATGTCTAGTATGTCATACAGGTTGGTGAGATCAAGCTTTCTCACACAAGCGACCGCCTTTGACATTCAGGAGGAGTGTGCAAAGATGAGACAATTGTGTTAACCAGTAAAATAGCAAGAGTGCTAATATGGTAGAGAAGAAACATAAACTATGTCGCCTCGACTTGAAGTGCAATAAGTCAAGATGAAATCCTTAATTGTAAAATATAGATCGAATCATGGAAACACATGTCCATGATACCTGTTGCCAGACAACAAATTCTTCAAAATTGACGTCATGTAATATGAGTGGAGTTGAGGAATTTGGGTTTAGATATTGGGAGTGTCTAAACTTAAGTTTGTACGGTGTTAATGATAAAATCAAATGACATATGCTCTTAAAGTATAAGAGTAACACCGTAGCATGTGATTCATACCACATGTGCTAAAGAACCGCAAATAGAAAGCAAGTGAATAGATCCCTGCTTCATTGATGTGTGAGTCCCAGAAAGGTTAACCCTTCATTGATGTCCTTTAACTTTGACATTATCATGGAAATATGTTTCAACGTCTGCTACTTTAGCATTTTGTCCTATGATCATGATTGATGCGATCTAAAGGCATTATATTAGGAAAGCGGTTGATACATATCAAAGTGATATATGGGCAAAAGAAAGATTATTACCTGAAATATACACACCTATGTTGGTGTCTAAGACCGGTCCCTTATGATATTATTTTGTGGTTTCATAAGTGTAGACACTGCATATGAGAAAGGCAATATAAGTTTTATACTGACTCAAGAGGGATTAGATTGACCATGAGTGAAGTGTATATTGGTAAATCTAGGATATTCAGACATTATATCAATATCAAGCTGCACTACAAGATTGTCTTGTGCTGATCTCTGTAAAAAGGGATTTCTAGTACAAAGTGCCCAAATGGAGACATCATGCCCACGCGGTCACGGCAAAACGCCTAGTATGAAAGAAGTAAGAGAAAGAGACTTGACCCATAACATCTAATCCACCAAGTGTGAGTGGGAGATGTTGGAATATACTAGTTCACCCTTCGTGGATTAGGGCCCAAGCCCAATTCAAGAAGGGCTTTATGGAGAGACATGGGTTATAAAGAGTGATACCCTTTGTGGTTTAAGGTTACATATATTCCTATGTAACCGTACGTTTAAGGGTTACATCTATTCCTATGTAACAGTACATTTAAGGGTTGCATCTATTCCTATGTAGCCGTGCGTACACTATATATATAATGTGTGGGATTAAGGGAGAAGACTAATGAAGAAATAACATACCAAATATTACTATTCTCCCCCTAAAAGATTCTCTCATAAGAATATTCTCTTCTCTTCCTTTCTTTGGTGTATTTGCTATGTAACGTGATCGGGGTCCGTATCGGTGCTCCGGTTTCGTGTGGGTACTTCAACAAATCAATCAGATTCTAGGTACGCCCAAAATTCTTACAAGGGGGCTATTAGAGTATATATTTGATTATTGTAACTAACTTTAGTTAGGACGTGTAACAAACTTAGTTAGGAATAGCAGTTACTTATTCCCTTTGTAAAGTGTATATAAACAGGGGTTGTAAAGACTTTCTGTATTAATTTTACATATCATAATTTCCATCTCATTTCTCTTCTTACTTTCGTATTACCACATACCAATTGCTGTGGATATTTCATTGCTTTCTCTAAGATTTTACCTATGTAGAAATCTTCACATATTCTCCATTCATACCCTCAGTTTTGGCTGTCACTTTCATTATTTCCCCAGGGTTTTGGTGGGATTTGTCAATCTCTCCCGCCAACTTTTCTCCCCACAATGACAGTTATCTCTTTGTTTTGAAAATTAAGATTTGCACCATGAAAAGCAAATTAAATAACTCTTCTTCTTCCATTGTCACACGCAGTAATTAATATTGTGTACTTGCGAATGAGGAAATGACAAGAAGATCTGCTATGATGAATTCATCTTGGTCTGCTTGGTGGAAATGAAAACAAGGAAAAACTAAAACATCGTCTATGATTTACAAGTGAACAAGGTAGTTTTAATTTAGTTCCTTTTACATTTTTATAATTTTTAAATGGTCTTCTGCTATATTGTTGATTATTCTTGTTTGATTATCTGAGGCTCCCTATTGTTTGGTTCTTTATGAGGCTTCGTGTTGTTTAGATGGAAAATCTGGAAAACTGATAAGTTCCACGATGGGCAATGAAATAAGTCATCCTTTTTCTTTCAATTTGTCGTTGACTTTTTCTTCAATGGGTGGGCTCTCTTTTTCAATTTTTTTAAATTAAATTTATGATATGTGAATACATCTATTAAGATCTATTTTTAATGTATGATTTGTAAATCTATCAAAATCCTTTTGAATTCGGTTGTATACTTGTTGTCTAATACTTCGATTTTTAGAAAAACTTTGTAGATCTAATTGGCCATCTGTGAAATAAGTCAATTTTTTAGTTATGTGAAATAAGTCATTCTTTTTCTTTCAATTAATCGTTGATTTTTCTTCAATGGTGGGCTCTCTTTTTCAATTTTTTAAATTAAATATATGATATGTGAATACATCTATTAAGATCTATTTTTAATGTGTGATTTGTAAATCTATCAAAATCCTTTTGGATTCGGTTGTATACTTGTTGTCTAATACTTCGATTTTTAGAAAAATTTTGTAGATCTAATTGGCAATCTGTGAAATAAGTCAATTTTTTAGATATGTGAAATAAGTCATTCTTTTTCTTTCAATTAGTCGTTGATTTTTCTTCAATGGTGGGCTCTCTTTTTCAATTTTTTAAATTAAATATATGATATGTGAATACATCTATTAAGATCTATTTTTAATCTGTTGAAATTTTTTTATCTAATTTGTAAATCATTAGCCTAAGAGTTTTATTTGGTGCTCAGGTGGAATAAGTCTACATTTCAATCATTCATTCACTGATTTTGGTTGCCATCGACTTTTGCAAACAGAGTTTTCCTTTTGTTAACTATCTCTTGCTTTCTTCCTTCGTGCATATATGTCTGACTGTCGTTATGATCTCTTTAATTTCCCCCCGTTTTTTGCATTCATTTGTTATAAAGTCAAAAACTAACAAACTGATACAGGAAAACAGCTTCAACGGATTTTCTGCTTAGCTTTGCATTTTTGTGCTTATTACGGGAAAACAACTTGAGCTTCAGTCACAACTTGGGGTAAAACATAACAGTCTTATCATCACTCCCTCCACAATAATGAACAACTAATTGCGTATCCCCATCTTACTTGGTTTCTTCAATCTTGAATATCGGTTATGGATATTGAGTTTGATTAGATATGATGAAAAATGAGTTATATTATTTTGGAACAAAATGTTATTTAGTTCTTGTAATTATTTAGCTCTCCCTTTCAAAAATTATTATACATGGTGAAGGTTTGGTATTTAGACTTTATACTCTGAAAAATAGTATCGGTTCTACTGTGATGAGAGCTATGGTTATTGGGTTTTGTTGGTCTTTTTATATCTTATAGTTTTTGTAATTATTTAGCTCTCCCTTTCAAATATATTATTTTTTGTTTTTATTTCATTGAATAATTTTACTTGCCTCGTGAAACTGAAAAAATGAATATAAAGTATATTTTAAATATTATTTGCTTGATGAATCATGTGAGTGCATTACCACAATCACTCTTGCAAATTTAGAGTTAACTTTGCCATGGACCTTCTATCATCAGGTTATTGGTGATTCAACTACTTTTTCAGGTGATTGTGTTTGATATTTTAGCAGTCACTAACGACCATAGTTATTAAATCCAGATCGGATTGGCCGGTCCGGCCCGGGAACCGGTGATCCGGTGAGAAAACCGGTCCGGTTCATTAACCGGACCGGTTCAGTATTTTTAAATTTTTTTTTTTAAAAATATATTTTTAAACTTTTTTTATAATTTCATATTAATAAACCTAAAATTTTCACTCTCTCACTGGTTTGGTCCTGGGTTAGCTCCGGTTTGACTATGGTCTAACCCACTGACCCTTGACCCAGTATTCCGACCGGTTCATTGACCGGTTCCGATTTAATAACCTTGCTAACAACCATACTTTTTGAGTTGGTTGTTAAATATATTGCACTTTAGTGTTGATGCTCAACTAATATTGTAAAACTTCATTTTCACAGCAACAAACCAAAAGGTCGGTGCAGTTTCATTTGACAGTGTTGTATTACTGTCACATTATGGAATATTCTATTATTCTATCATTTTCGTCATTTGGATATATCGTGGCATTGGACTCATATCACTTACTTAGTATGAGTTAACTAAGTCAGAACTCATGTTACTCAAGATCACGCATGCACCATTAAGCTTGGAAGGTAGCATTATAGTGCTCTTAAGAAATTACATTTCTCACGATCCATTCAAAAATACACAGTCACACTAACACTGGGAAAACAGACCGGCCCGGCCTGTGACCGGCTTGAGCCTAAACGGGCCGACCCCATTTAGGCCCAAGTCCTAAAAACAGCCTCTAATTGACAGGCCAGCCTGTTTAATTAAAGCCCGCGGCCGGCCTGTGCGCTTCAAACCTGTTTAACATTTTCCCCCCTTTATGCCCCTAAAAATTAAAATACTTAATCTAACACATAAATATCATGAAAACTAAATTGAGGTCTGAGGAGAGATATTGTGGTATTATCAAAATTAACAAATCAATATCAAATATTTAAATAATCAAACATTAGATTCACATTACCAAAAGCACACGAGAGATCACTAGAAAACTAGATTAATAGATTAATTAGTGTAGTAGTACCAAACAAGATCTGAGGGGACTGAGGAGCCGTCGGCTGATTTAAAGAATGAAGGAAAGAGTGTCGACTGTCGAGTGAGGACTAAGGTCTAATCTGAGGTCTAAGGAGCGTGGATTCCAAGCGAGTTTGGGAGGGGTTCGCTTCCACGTTCGGCCGTCGACGTTGCTCATCCCTCATTGGGGTTGGGGTTGAAGTCCGTCTCGCGGAGGGTTCACTTCCAGCGAACCAGCTCTAGGTTTGAGTCAGCTTGATGGCGTCGCCGCTCTTGGTGTGTCTTGTCTCAGCGTCGATGGTGTGAGTGGCGACAGACTAGTGGTTGAGGTGAGGTCTTCCGACTTCCAGAGACTGAGAGAGTGAGAGGCAGAGTGAGTGAGCGACAGAGTCAGAGATGCAGTCTAGAGCAGTGAAGCTGGTCGACTTTCTTTCTTTTCTCTTCTTTTCCCAATTAGCAGCTACAGTATTCACTTCTTTTTTTAAAAAAAAAATCTAAACATGCCTAAAAAGGTCGGCCCTGCTGGGCTATAGGGCCATCCCGTTTAAGCCTGCGGCCCTACAGAGCCGACTCTTTTAGGCCTTCCTCCTTTTTCGCACTCTAAATCACAAGCTCGGACCTTAATGGGCTCGGCCCGAATTCCCGATTCTAACTCACATATTTTAGTTGAACCATGTCATGAATCTATTGATTTCATAAATACTCTAGATAACCAATTTTCTTTTTTGATTTTTGAACGAGAAATTATTCACATGAATTATCTCTCTTTGGTTTATAATTTTACATTGGGACCAATTTCTTTTTTATTTATTCACTTGTATCCAACCCTACTAGTAATCAAATGGTTCGATTTAGCTTATTAGTTTGTGCTGCATGTGTGACAGCCTGATAATTTTTGGTCATTTTACACTTTACTTTATGCATAGTAATTGATTCATTGACTATGGAATTGGTAGGGTTTAATTGTTTGCTGATTTGTAATTTGTAATAGGTCAAATTTTGTTAGGCGTACTCATAAGAATCAATATTTGGTTTTACCCCATGTTGTTAGAATAGTAGATTACGAGTGAGATCTTCATGTATCTTGAGAGAAACTCTGAACTTTGAACAATGATGCTATTAATTCAAAATTTTATGATGAATACTATTATTATAAATCAATCTTATGGTTATTGCAAAGGAATATTTTACCCTTTAGAGGTTATTAGTAGTTGGATAGATAATTTTGACGAAACATCCCATATGGATGTTGGCCAACAACTGTAGTTGCCTAAAAAAAGAATGAGTATCAGCTCCTTCCATTCTGAGCTTAATTTATTTTAGTTTGCTGCTGGACTAATTATTAAATGATCATATATGTACCCAAAAAAAACTGAGCCTTATATAAATTTGCATTCCTAATCGTGTTTTAATAATGTGCAATGATATGCATAATGATATGTAATGAGTTTTACAACTTAAAATTGGAATTAGGAGAATGGTTTTATTTTTGTAATCATGCTGCTGTATTCTATCACTGTTATGCTCAAAATGAAAAGTAAAACTTCAATTCATGGCCTGATTTTTCAGTGCTTCTGCTTTGAAGACTATTGTTTACATGCCTGCATTGCTTTTGTACTCGTTTTGCTAGAGGGAATGGAAACTTAAAAAGATAACTTGGAACTCCAAAACGAACATTAAACCAAATGTTGTGGAGAATGTCAATATACTTGCACCTTGAATGTTCAGTTTCCCTGCCTCACGCCATAAAGAATGTCAATATAATTTTTGATGTTGCTTTGCAGGTCAAACTGGTGGGTACGTCTTCCCTTTATTCCTTTCATAGTAAAGGGTTTGATTTGCGTTCCTGGAATCATCTTCTTCGTCTTTCAGTTTCAGACTCATCACTCTTATAGATACACACTCTTGGAAATTAAAAGAGAACGAGATTTCTTATCTTTAGCATGATGACTCTAAACACAGTCAATTTCTGATCAAATCAAAGTTATCTGATTTGGTGGTATGGGGATTGATAGGGGTGAATCAGTTTTATCTCTGCCACAAACTAAATCATATATATTTATATATCTGAATAATTACGTTGGTGCATCTTGGACACAAGGGAATAGGGAAGAGAAGACAGGTTTTGTAATAATATTTGTGAAGGGGCAATTTTCTGAGTACTGGGTTAATTGATGTCGTGTTTTTTGAATATATATAAAATGATGGCTATACAAGATTGATGTGTGAGAGTGTGTTAAATATTTGGGACGGGAATCAACAATATGCGTAGTATTCTTCACTCAAGTGTTGTCATTAAATGAAAGAGTGAAGTTTGATATGTGGGACCCATCAGGCCAATAACGATTGGTCCAAGTATTATGCACATGGCTATATATTCAAAGGGCTTATTTGGCCTGTTAGGTACACGCCAATTTTTCATATAGACATTTCAAAGAAAAATTATGCTCACTCATAAACTGTATATTTTATAAGTTCATATGATTTATTTTTATAATTAGTAAATGAGAAAATTATATTTTACAAAAACATAGCAACAAATGAATTAGGACCCGTTTGGTTCGATCACATTACACACTGCAATGTAATGTAATGCAATGCAATGGTAATGCAATGCGGCATTAATTACAGGGCTAGTGTTTGGTTTGATTTTTAAGTAAGATGTAATAAGCTATTATTTTAACAATTATTTAAAATTAATATATCACACAAAGTCTATTTTACCGTTAATTTAATTTTTGTAGAAAAATAGTTAAGAGTCATCCCACTACCTCATCATAACTTTCATGCTATCTCACCGATGATTGTCTAATGGCGATAGCTGTGGTGGTGGGCGATGGTAATGGTGCTATGGTTGTGGCAATGGTAGGTGGTGATAGTGATAACAGTGGAGGAGGTACTAGTGGCGGGCGACGGCAATTGTGGAGATGGCAACAACAGGGTTTGGTGGAGGAGGAGGAGGTTGTGCTGGCAATGGCAAAGATGGCGGTGGTGGTGGAGGAGGAAGAGGTAGTGGCGGCAATAATAATGGGGATGGTGGAGGTGGAGTAGGAGGAGGATGGTGGTGGCAGTGGGTGACAGCGACGAGGGTGGAGGAGGACGTCATGGCAGAGGCAACAATAGGGGTAGCAGCGATAGTAGTAGAGGAGGAGGACGTGGTGGTGGTGATGGGGGATGGTGGAGGCGGAGGTGGCGGCAAAGGTAGGTGAGGAGGAGGAGGAGAAGGTAGTAGCGGTGGCAGTGGGGGTGGAGGAGGAGGAGGTGGCGTCGGAGGAGGGGATGGTGGCTGAAGAGGTAGTGGCGGCGACAAGGGGTGGCAAAGAGGAGGTGGTGGTGGCGGCGGCTGCTGGTGAGGAGGAGGAGGGGGAGGTAGTGGCGATGGCTGGGGGTGGCAGAGGACGAGGTGGTGGAGAAGAATGAGGTACCGGCAGTGGAGGAGGTGGCGGCGGTGGCAATGGCGGTTGTAGTAAGTGAAATAAAAACACATAAAACTAAAGGGTAAATTGAACATTTGTAACCATACAATAGGTTGGTAACGAGGATTCATAGGAGGGAGGTATGAATGTGGATCATTACCATAGTAAACCCTATTACCATTCTAAAGAGCAACCAAACACTCTTCTCTTGGTAACGCATTCGTGATTATCATTGCAAACATACGATGAGATTGAACCAAACGGGCTCTTAGGGGTTGAAATTTTCTTCGATTTGGGTATAGTTTTTCATTTTTAATTTCATGTTTTTTGTTTTTAATTTCATTGTAATAACTCAGAAATTTAGGAATTAAAAAAACTGAGAATAAAAATATTATTAAATAATTAATTGATAATTGATTTAGGTGTCAATAATAGTAAACTAGGTAGTAAGAATAAAAATTCCCTTGAGGCATACCATCTGGTTATGCAGGATAGTGGCATTCACCACCCACTGAGACTAGAAATTAATGTAGTTAGGGATTTACTCTACTCCGAATGGGATGTTGAACTTCGTTATACACCGCGACACACAATCAAGTGTGCTGATTACCTAGCCCGGGGCACTTAGACCTTGGTTCAATGGATGGTTATCTTACTAGTACCTCATTCGGGGTGTATTCCTCTCATGCAGGAAGACTTGCTCCAGTCGTTTTGACTTGTTTTGATGTTTAATATGTTTTATTGTACCTATTATCCAGGCTAGCTTGACCGCTTTATGTATAAGAAAAAAGGTAGTAAGAATAAAAGGTAATAAGATTGCTTATTTATTTTCTATTTTCAAAGTTGATTAAGTAAATAAAGTTAATAATAAGATATAAATTTTAGAATTTAAATCAAGCTGTCGATTAAGAATTTTAATTTTTTAAAAAACTAAAGTACATCGTTTTTACCTTATTTTAATAAATGTTGAGTAAACGTGATAAAGTGGACAGGTTTAGGGAACTCTAACTTTAGGGAAAATTTTAGAAAATTACTATCAAAATAAGGAAAAGACAAATAAAGGGGTCTAATATATGAAATGATAAATCCCAAGTTAGACAGCAGGTAGTAATCTGGAATTTCTAAATCTTTCCAAAAGACCAATATGCCCTACTGTTCTACCTTCACCCATCTTTTCTCTGTGCTCGGCATTTCTACACCATGAAAACAACAATGCACCCCATTGTTCTGCCTCTCTGAGCTTAATGATCACGCACGGTTTTGCTGATCTTGTTGATCGCCCTATGGGATTGGAATCAAGTGGACTGGGGGAAGAACAATGAGTTGTGAAATCGTTTGACATCGTGGTCGTTGGTGACGTAGCTCGGGCGGGAAGAGTCGCAATCTGTGGCGGTGAATAGGGAATGTTGGGAATCATTGGAGCTGTCGGAGGAGTCACGGGCGGCAGCGGCAGAAGAATCGACTTCGCAAAGAAGCTTCTCGTCTTCAAGGTCATCTCTTTTAGCTTCTTCCTCTTCTCCTCGTTGGTCGCTCAGGGCGTGAAGTTCGCCATCAATTCGCAATAGCAAAGACATCGATGAGGCTTTCAAAGTACACATCAATCTGAAGGTCTTAAGGTTCGGGATGATGGGCTCAGCCATTGGATCCGTCATGGGTTGCTTGTTTCTGATGCTTTCGATGGGCAATGTGACCGAGATTCGATTAGGGATGTTGTCCTGTGGTAGCAAATCTGCTGCTCACGCTGTTGTTGCATTGGTTATACTGGTTTCTTCTATTTTTTTGATTTATATTTCCACTGCTATATATGCTTTTTCACAGTAAATTAACTCATAAATTATTAATTTTGGCCATCCAAGATCATGAAATACTCTGGCTTTTGCTTGATGTAGAATTAAAATAGTGCTGGGCTGTATTTCTATGGCCAATCCATGATTCTTCTGCTTTGGATTTGTTGTATCCTCTAGTGATAGTCTGATAGATACTGCTCGATTTTTAGGTTTTGAATTAGCAAGAACAAGCATTGTTTGATCACTTTTTTTGTGATTTTCTTCTATTGTTTTCATCAGGTAGAAAAGCCAAGCTCATTCCATCCCAAAAATTTAAAAAAAAAAAGAAAAAAAAAAAAAAAAGAAACGCCGAGGTCAGAGAGAGAAGATGGGTGAAGGTAGAACAGTAGGGTATATTGGACTTTTGGAAAGATTTGAAAATTCCATATTCCTCTTTAATGTCTAACTTGGGATTTCATATATTGGGTCCCTTATTTAACTTTTCTATTTTTTGACAGTATTTTTCTGGGATTTTCCCTTATCTTATTGCTCTTCCGGTATTTTACTTTTCTTAGAAAAATTTATATTCTTGAAATAAATGAAGAGGGTATTCATAGTTAGAATATTAGCAAATTGTTCGCCAGCATAGGGAGAATCGTATTACTTATTACTTCTCCTCACAAACTAAAAGCACTAACCTTTTATGACGATGATCTTTGGGCAAAAAAAAAAAAAACCTTTTATGACGATGATCAAGAATTCACAGAGGGCATCAAGGAAGCATCAGTATTGGCAAGTGAAAATCACTTCAGCAAATGCTTTGTGAGCATACTGATATCTCATTGCTTATCCAAATCCAGATTAGTCTGGGATGTAATAAACATTCTCTTTTTGAAAGGTATGCTATATGTCCCTAGAGATTAAGGAAACCAATTAGGTATACACTACTCCTGTGTGAAAAGGTTAGAAAAATAATTCTCCAAATAAAAATTCTCCAAGCATACATTGATATGATAGAATAAAGAAAAACACCCATATTGCCATACTAATACGTTTCTTCCTCAAAAGCTCAATTCGCACTACAAATTTTTCAACATGTTTAGTGGTCGAGTTAATGAAATTTTATTTTGCCCAAATGCCAAAAAACTAAATTTTAAATATTAAAGAAATTAACAAAGTTAGTTATTTATAATAAATATATCTTATTTAACCTCAAATATCCCCATCAATTAGTACAACGAATTGATAAAAACCCGCTTTGATTTTAGTATTGCTCAAATAGTAGTTGTTATGGAATTCAAGTTAAATAGAGATCAATAAGACAAAAAAAAAACAACATTTATAATCCCTCCTCACTCGAGATGTGGTGTCCAGAAAAGCAGTTCAAAAATATAATTAATCTGGTCTCACATTCACATTCAGATACAATTATCTGTGCAGTTAAATCACATTCATAAATATCAGAGTGCACAACTAAAATCCCTGCAACCCCGAGTTACATGTATATATAAAATGGATGTATAGTTTCCAAAATAGGGGATTACATATCCAAATATAATATTCACATCTCATATATATACAGTAATCCCAAACTAAAACAGATAACCAACATTCCAAAATTAAAGCGTCTCTACTAGTCCTAGCCGCTTCTGGTTGTCCGCTTCTCCTTGGAGCCATTTGCCCTGTCGATGGTTAGTCAAAGGAAAGAATGAGATTCAAAAGAATCCCAGTAATAACAAATCACTCATACAATGTTTAAACACATAGCATGTAAGATCATGTTCAACAGCAACACAATGATGCATGGCTCACGCCACACACAACAGCACCCACAGCTGTAATCACAATGCAACAGCTTTCGCTGTAATCACTATGCCCACTTCCGCGATAAACAATATGCCAGCTTTTGCTGTAATCACTATGCCCGCTTTCGCGGTAAACACTATGCAGCAGCATCACAAGGCACAAAGCATCACAAAGCTTCACAAGGCATCACAAAGCAGCAGCAACAACACAATGCATGATAAACATACATACAATGATTTACACACAGTATAAGAGAAAGAGTCACTACCTTGTTCTTTCTTGACGTTCCTTGGCACAGTGGGCTCATGAGTACAGAAGATGTCAAATCCTATAACCAAATTAGGGACAACCGATCAATCTCTTTTCCAAATATATATTTCCATAATTCACTAGGTTGGTTATCATTCGAACTCTTTAGGTGGCTATTAGAGGCCTACACATATGCCAAAAGTGTTGGGAGAAACTACCTTGAAGACCCCTTTTGCGGAAGCAGAACACTGATTTTTGGCTAACTCACTCGAGTAAAGATGACCTCACTCGAGTGATGAAAGACTTGCACTCGAGTAAGAATGGCTCTCACTAGCGAGTGTTTGGCAGTGAGCAACAACAACGGCCAGAAAATGCTCACAACACTTGAACATGAGGTTTTACACTCGAGTGATGACTCCCAATTCACTCAAGTCCCCGGAAGTGCAGCACAGGAAGTGACAACCCGAGAACATAGCCAACTTTAGAGGATAAAGGCTCACTCGAGCACAACCCTTGGCACTTAGGTGAGACGACTACACTTGCGAGTGTCAGAACACACTCTTGAAAATTGGTCTGGAGTGCATACCCGAGACATGGCCCTACAACATGAACTCACACTTTCACTCGAGTGAACCCATGCTTACTCGAGTGATCACCAATATCACTCATGGATTAAGAAGTGCACTCTTGCTTTTATTAGAAAACTAGGCGAAATGCAGAAGGAGAAAGGGAAATTATACTGCAGCACTCAAGTGAGACCCCCCTCACCCGAGTGATACGTATCAGATTGCCAGATCGTAGCAAATGACAAAAATTCCCAGATTTACTAAAACTGATCCCAATGGTTCCCAAACTCAACCCAAAGCTCATTCCCACTCAAAATCCCATAAGAAACCCATTGGTAGCCTCAAAACACTCAAAAACCCATCCTAACCATAATCTTACTCTTGGGCCTCTATAACATACACAATACCCAATTCCATTCAACTCACTTCCAAAGTCCAAAACCATTTTCAACACTCAAATAACTTCACAATAAACCAATTCCAACATCATCCACCATGTAATTCATGCACTCAAAAATTGGCATAAAACCAGGGGCAAATTCCAGAATTCATCAAGCTCAACCAAAAATCACAATAAATATACCAAAATAATCCAAATGCTCACCTATTCAATTTGCCAAAGCCAAAACCTTGATTCTCAAGCTTAAAAATTTGTTCAACACCCAAACTACCACATTTCAAAATTCTGAAATCATCAAGATGAAGCTCTCAATGAGGTGCACAACATTAGAGAAGAGGTCTAGAGCATTAGAGATCAACAAAGGCATCAAAATCTCACCTTTCTTCTTCTCTTTATTCTTCGTGTTCATCAGAAATGGAGGGATAGAGAGAGAGACGATGAAAGGTGATGGAGATGATGATGATGATAAAGGCAAGCATATATTTTTCCCTTCCCAAAGCTCAAAACCGAATAGGAGAGATAAGAGAGAGAAAATGTGAATGTTGACTAATGGCATGATCCTTTGGTCCATAAAATGCCACTTAGCATAATCTTACTCACTTCCTCCATGAGCTCACATAGGTGCGTAGTACTCAATTCCAACCCATTGACAATGAATCTCAACCATTGATCTTTAATCACCAATAAGTTTCCTTTTTGGTAACTGAATAATTGGTCGGTAAATTTTCAATTTTACCATTTTGCCCCTAATTTTCACTATGCTTAATAAATCATCACCAAGTACATTTATATCAAATTCACATCACATTTCTCCAAAAGTGTTTAATTACACTAATTACAATCAATTTCGAAGTCATTAGCCCTTAATCTCAAATTGGATCATTACATCAAAGTTAGCACTTAGCAGAGATAACGACAGATCACCAACATCGATGGTGAAGGAAGTTGCTGCCACCGTTGATGGAGGAAGTTGCCATCGGAATCTAAGAAGAAAATGAGAGATGAATTGGAAAGGGGGTGAGTTAGCAATAGATCAGATCAGATAGAAGATAAGGATTCCCCCTATGCTTGGCGCGGGTGTATTGACTACATCACATATAAGCATATCCTTACCTTCCACTCATCTATTGTTAAGAACACAAAAAACAAACACGAAGTGGACTAACCTTTTATCAGTTACCAACAAAATCTCACTACACAACATCCTCCACCTAGTTCAGATGGGCATATCAAACATCAAAACACACAACAAGCAAATAAAGGCCAAAAAATTCCCCGCAAATTACATTCCACCACCAAAACACCCCCAACATATAAAAAAAGTGGTCCATCTAATGCCTTATACAGCTAATGCATCAACCTAAACAAAAACATCAAATAACATAAAGTTTGCCCTACAACACTAAAAACATCTATAAATGTCATTTGTGTTGACATCGTCTAATAAATTCTGCTCTATCTTTCTGAATATCTCCCTGTAAACTGTAATATCCTAAATTGTAATTAAGGGCTAATAACTTCAAAGTGATGTAATTAATGTTAATTAAGCGCTTTTGAAGTATATGAGGTGAATTGTGATACAAAGTGTGTTGAGTGATGGTTTAGTAAGCATTGTGATAATCAAGGGCAAAATGGTAAATTACTGACCGATTGGTCAGTTACTGGAGAGGAAACTCCTTGGTAATTGAGATCAATGGCTAGGATTGAAAGAGGGAGAGGCGGAATCCTACTCATGCAAGTCCATGTGAATTCATGGTAGGGAGAATAAGATGTTGACATGTGGTAAGTTGTTGACCATTGATAAGGTCAAATTTTCAAACTCATTTTATCTTCCCTCTCCTTCTTCCAAGTCGGTAGTGTGCATGGGGAAAAGGGAAAATTGAGTGATCATCATCATCATCTCTTATCTCTCTCTCTGTTCCTCCATTTTCGCCGCACAAGGGAGGAAAGAGAAAGAAGAAAACTTGAGGTAGGTGCTTTAAATGATTTCAAATGCCCCAACACTCTTCATTGATATTGTTCAAGAGGTTGAGAGCTTGACTTCTATGGTTTCAGAATTTTCATGGGTGGTGTTTGAGAGATTGTGAACTTTGGGAAGTTAAAGAATCAAGAAACCAACTTTGAGAAGAGGAAGAGGTGAGTATTTAATGTGTTTTGGTGTAATTGTTTTGGTCATTGGTTTGGTTTTGGAAATTCTGGATTTTTGCCCTGATTTCTTGTGATTTTGAAAGATATGAATTATTTAGTGTTTGGTGGTGGAATTGGTACCAAACTATGACCTTGGACCATTAGAAGTGATTGGGAAATTGTGGGAGTGTGTTTGGTTGTTAGTGGTTTTGGGTTGCATTTTGGGTAAAAATAGGATATGTGTGAATTGGGAAGGAATTTAAGTGTTTTGAGTTTACCAATAGGTTCCTTATGACATATTAGATGGGAATAAGATCTAGTAGAAGTTTTGGGACCATTGGAGCCAGTTTTGGTAAATCTGGAAAACCATATTAGTTGCTGCGATCTGGCTTCTGATAAGCTTTACTCGAGTGAGGTAGGGTCTCACTCGAGTACAGTATGAAATTCTGGGTATTTTGGTTAAGTCTTCAGGCAGAAATCGCGAGTGAACTTCTTCATCTTCAAGTAACATACGTTATCACTTGAGTGCATATGGTATCACTCAAGTGCAAGTACATGTAGTACTATGGGTGAGCGTCTCGGGTTATCACTCACAGGTAAATTGTCAAGAGTGCACGTGGGCACTCGCGAGTATTGGGAAGTCACTCGAGTGCTAAGGCTGGTGCTTGAGTGCAATTGTCGCCTTGGAGCCTTTATTGCTCTCGGGTTGTCACTTCTTATACCCCATTAGTTGGGACTCGGGTGACTAGGTGTCATCACTCGAGTGCCCAAGTGAATGCTCAAGTGCATTGGCCACTCTAGGACATGTTGGTGCTCTCGGGTACACATTTTCTGTGTCTCACTCGCTGGGACTCAAGTGCGAGTAAGGGCAACACTCGAGTGAGGCCTTCTTCACTTGAGTGAGTCAGCCCAAAATCAGTGTTTCTTCCAAGAAGGAATATCTTTGGGGTAGTTTCTCCCAACCCTTTAGGCATATAATTAGATCTATAATAGCCACCTAAAGAGTTTAAATGATAACCAACTTAAAGTACTACGGAATTAAGAACTAGAAAAAGAGACTGACATGACATGTTGTCCTTAACTTGGTTTATAGGATTTGACATTTGCCGCCCTTAAGAGCCCACAGTGCCAAAAAGCATCAGGAAAGGACCAGGTAGTAACTCTTTCTCTTATACTGTGTGTGAAACATTGTATGTATGTTTGTCATGTATTGAGAATACTTTGTGAATACATTGTGATGCTTTGAAACCGCAACGAAAGCTGACGCTTAGTGATACATTGGTCTACTTTATGATACATAGAGATTGTAGTGAAAGCTGACGCATAAAGATTACAGCCATGAGTGCTGTCGTTTGTGGCGAAAGCCATGATACATTGTGATGCTGCTTAACATGATCATACATGCTATGTGTTTATGCATTATGTAAGTGATTTGTTACTACTGGGATTCTCTTGAATCTCATTCTTTTCAATAACTAACATTGCAGACAGGCAAGTGGCTCTAAAGAGAAGCGGGCAACCCGGAACGATTAGGACCCTTTGGGGTATATTTGATTTTTGGGGAGTTGGTTATCTACTTTTGAACTTGGGATTACGGTATATTTTGATATGTAAATACTATATTTGATTTTGGTCATGTATTCCCCTAATTGAGACGTATAATCCCTTAGTCTATATATGTATAGAACCCGGGGGTTGCCGGGGATTTAATTATACACTCTGATATGAATGAATGTAAATTAACTGCACAGGTAATTATATTCGAGTTTTGAAATTGAGACCAGGATAGGGAAGAGTTTTTGAAAGACTTTGTGAAAACCCTACTGTAAGGTAGGAAGTTGAAATGAGTTTAAATTATCCAACGGTCTCTAATCCAATTTAATTATGCGATATTGAATTATAATTACGCTAATCAAGGCAGGGGGTTACATAAACCACATTGGTAGTTGTATTGTTTTGACAATTACTCCCATGTATAATTTCAATACAACTCTAGCAGACTTATTTATCATATTTAAATAAATAATTTCGCAGCAAATAAAATAGAATCCTCTTCTGTCATGTATGATCCTATTTATCATGGGAATAACTAAAAATGATTTAATCACATACACCAATATTAAAAGGGAGATAAAACATATGTATGTTACAAAGTATGATTATATATAGCAGTTACAACAGGTATACCAGTGTCATAGCATCAGAATTGTTCGAAAACAATGTTCTAGATTAAGACTTCATATCAAAGCACACATCTACAACTTCCACCCCTTCCTACATGAAAAAATCCATCTAAATACCAACATTGAATTACTGCAAAAAAAATCTCTTCCCAATGGATTAATCAAAATGAAGTCATGATTCATGGTTCTTTTAGCCAGTATAATGTAGAACTCATTGAAGCTAAAGAAGTAAGGGTTATGAAGAAGAAGCCTCATCTATCATGTGTTATCATATTTATCATGTCAAAGTATGAAGGAATATAAGTTTGAAAATAATTGAACATGATTTCACCACTGCCCCCACTATTAAAGGACAGAAAAAACATGCAATGATTAGAAAGTAAGACCGAGGCTAAAGAAGTAAGGGTTAAATAACCTCTGTCCAATGGATTTATGAAGATTAAGTCAGAATTGTTTTTTCCATATTGTAAAATGTAGGACCCTAATGAAGCTAAAGAAGGAATGGTTATGAGAGATTAAGAAAAAGGTTTGAGACTTATTCTTTATTTTAATGCATATATAATTTGCCATCGCACTAAGTGAATAAAAGAATAATTTCAATACAGCTCCAACAGACCTATTTATCATATTTGACTAAAAAATTTCACAACAAATAAAATAAAATCCTATTCTGCCATGTATAATCCTATTTACATGAGAAATTATGAAGCAGTATAAGTTTGAGAATAATTGAACATGATTTAACCATTGCCACCAATGTTAAAAGATAGAAAAAACATGCAACAATGACAAAGTATGATTTTCTATTGAAAGTAGAACATGTATGTCAATCTAATATCAGCTTATATATCAGGAAGCAACGTTCTAACTGGAAAAAGTGAGGGAGTCTAATAGGTAGAACAGGCATACCACCATACTGGGACAGAACTGAATGTAGACTATATATAGCACACCTTAAAATTAAAGGAAATCTCCTTCATGAGTTGTTTCAGACTCTAACTTACATGAGATAGATGAATCACCAAAGTTACATCAATTGCCCTTCGAAAATCCTTAAGGCTAAAGTATTTCTCATCATTATGGAATTTAACATCCAACATAATATTATAATTCTTGAAGTATATAACTACAACTTGACTTATCCAACTGACCTCATACCAAACATATCACCTTTTCCATCACAGTGGAGTCAGAGCACAGTGAAAATCACATTAAATCAGGAAGGTGTACTTGTCAACATAGGCATGATTTTTTTATTTATATGCTCCCCTGTTTACAATATTGTGATGCATTTACAAAAAACAATCTATGCCTAAATTATACTTAACGTACACATTACAAAATACATAAAGTTATGAGAGATTGATTGACAGACATATAAGTGGTGCTCAGACAAAGTAAAAACAATTATAGAATACACCGATATTTCAGGGATTGCAATACCTTGATGGAAGGAAAATGATTGCCCTTTACTGACTGATCTTTTTCCTTAGTTATTTCTAAGAAAATAGAAACAACTTGAGCTTAAAAGCCCTTAGATGGAAACCCATTGCCTCCAATATTAACAGCACAAAACCTTCACGTGGTCATTCTTTAAATTAAAAGAATGCCTTTTGGTAATCAAATTAACAGCACACAACAGCCACACTTAACTGTAACCAATCTAGTTATTGTGAGTGTGCTAGGGACTAATAAAAAACAAATACCAATAACTGACATTGTTAATAATAATTAATTACTTATTCACTAATAACACTACTTAGAAGTTGGGGACTTCCAGAATATACATAAAGTAGTATCGTTCTAACTTTGATAGCCCTTCATATAGAACTCAATGTTGAAATCACTAAGTATCCTACCACACATTGGACTTTCTATCAAAACATATAGAGTAATATATAAGTCCACTTTGACATACATCATTGTGTCTATCTAATTAGTAATATGTAGAAGCTACTGAGTGGTGAAAACCAATGAAAATCTTCCACTATAAAACATATCTGCAACATATTTTAAAATATATTAGTTCAAGATTTTCCCAAGATACTATATGGCAGACCATATATTATGGGTACACCTCATGCACTCCTATTTAAAAACTGAGCTGAACCTATAATTGAAGAACTTATTTAACTGAGAAGGAACATATCTGTTTAATTTAGAGATAGGCCTCATAAAAGCCCATCATATGACCTGTGTTGACAGTAGTATATAACTTCTACCTTTCTTTTTGTTTTCATATAAGATCAAGGAAAGTAAGATATAAGTCCACGTCGACATACATCATTATCTCTATCAACTGTGTAGCTCTTAGAATCTACTGAGGCAACAAAACCAATGAAAATTTTTCACTATTCAACATACCTTCAACATATTTAAAATAAGTTAGTTGAAGATTTTCCCAAGATACATGCTACAGAATAGTTTATGAGCACAACTGATGCATACCTATAAAAAACTGAGTTCAACCTACAATTGTAGAGCTTATTTAATTTAGCAGGCACATATGTGTTTACTTAGAATAACATATCAGGGCTATCAAAGCCATGTTGATTCATGTATACCTAATCAGTAAGACTTAAAATACCCTTAATGTCAATTAGTGAACTAAAATGCTTATAGATCATTGTCTACTTGACCATATATCATGATCACTATTTAATAAATGTATATACTCAGTAATATTAGCAATTGTTTTAATCGTTATTATGACTAACTTCATCCAATTGAAAAACTTTATTAGCCACATGTTATTTTTACTCTGTAAAGTTTAAATCAAGAAAAACTTTGAGCATATCATCTCATTTTCCAATGCGACGCACATCAGCAAAAAATCATGGAAAATCCACAGAAAACCCAAGGATATGACAGACATTTAGTTCATCTGCTCGCACTTAAAACACTACCAATTCCCCAATATTTGCAACCATTTACTTTATTTATTTTGTATTAAAAACCACACCTACTAAATGGAAAATATAACCGCAATTAACCATATTGCAACATTAAGAAAAAAGCGTTTTTTTCAAACTTGGCAACTCACCATAACAGAGGATAAAAACATATAAAAATCACTCATTTACTTGTAACCTTGCTTCGAAAATCAACCTCCTCTCAGAGTTTAGACATATCCAACAACTTGAAGCAATGGTTCGAAAACAGAAATGATGTTATAATTCATGTTTTTTACATCTGTTATAATGTAGATCTTATTTATGTTAAAAAATTTGCAAGTCGCTGAAAAAACATAGTTGGTGTGGTTATTATATACCGTGTCCTCACCTTAGATCATGCAGAACTAATTCTTGAAAACAGATCGTGAGGATCTATAGCTATGGGTTAGACTCCGTATCTAAAAACAGACATATAGAAGAAAGAGTATAAGATGATGGGATGAAGAAAAAGTGAACCAAATGAAAATCGCAAGCAAAGAAGAAGGAAAAAAAATGGAGCCTTTCTTCATTATCCATACGATGGCTTGATCTTCCTTCCACAACATTTTTCTGGCTTCTGGAAGAAAGACATCACTATTAGCGAGGAAAGGAGCAGTTGCTGAGCTCAAACTTACATAAGCACCAACTGAACAAAGAGAAAGCGAAGGTGACATCTTTCAAATAGAAGATCTTCACCTACTCCAAGCTCAAATACACTAAATCTCATAATGAATGAACACCAAGCAAAGGAGTATTTTGGGAAAGCAAGAGCTTCACCGACTCCTTTGCAAAAGTAAAAAAAATGAATAATAAATAAGACACAATGAAGTGACATACGAGCAGAGTTTGCTTTTTATGGGGACGTCACTGTTCATGTATGGTCAGTTTTGAATGAAGCCAATGAAGTGGGGACCGGCTTGGCAAATGAAGCCAGTATTGTTAAGAAAAGTGACTTGTGACACAGAATGCATTGAAATGGACCAACGGTTTATTTTGCTATTACTCTTTAGTATATATTGCTTAGAAAACCTAGGCATTTTTATTTTTTTTAAGTTGTGTGGGCCGCACATCAAAAAGTAACATCCGTTAATGCAATCTAATGGTGATGGTATTTTTGCTCTGATTTTAAGGCACATTAGTACTTTTACCCATCAAAAAAGTATTTGGTATTGGGTTCACCTAAAGCTGGCAAAATGGGTCAAGCCCATCGAGCTAGCCCTTTTAAGCCCTCTTAAGTCAAAGGCCGATCTTACATTTTACGGGATGTAAAGGTAAAATGGGCCTAAAAGGACTAGCCTGTTTAAGGCCGCAATATATTTTTCAATAAAATATTATTTATTGAGTAGGATTAGAAGATAAATATTTATATTATTTTAACATTGATGTCTACCTGATGGCTTAATTATTATTATTATTATTATTATTATTATTATTATTATTATTGGCATTTTTGTGGTTCAAAAAATTGGGAATTTGGAAAGAAGAAAGAGGAAAAAAATACCTAGAGAGGTTTATGCTTAAGTAGTAAAAGAGGGGAAATTGATATGAATTCATGAGATGTTTGAAGTGAACATTCATATTAAAATGTAGCTTCTTATTATTTTCTATCCATCCTCTCCCACTCTTTGATTCAGATTTTTGAATGTGTACAATTAATTCTTATATAAATATTGTGGGATAATTACCAATCAAAACAGTTTTTTTGTTTATTCCACAAGACGAAGATAAGTTGTTTCATTTTTTTTTCTTTAGTTTCTGGGAATATCCCAAATAAATACTTTAAAAATATAAAAAAGACAAATTAGTGACTCCAATTTTACATTGACAGATCAAACATCATGTACTGAAATTGAATTTGTAAATCTTGGCAAATGACCTCACTTGCCCTTAACTGCCCTATCTCTCTGTCTTCTCTCTTTCTGAGTCTCTCTCCCCCTGTCCTCCCTCTCCTCCGGCAAGTTAAAATTTTCTGGTTCAAGGAATCCAATAGCGTCTCCTGCTCCTCCACCCATTTGGTGTCATCCCCGTCGACTCTTGCCTCACTATCAAGAGCGTTGAGGGCATCATTCACAAACTTGAGAAGAAATCAACAATTTGCTGGAAAGAGGAACATTTGAGAACAAGAATAAAATCAAAGCAAATCCAGAGACCCAAAATGCTGATAGAGAAGACAATCCATGCTTGTTACTCGATGAAATAGTTGATTTCACTCCTAAAGAATTTGGGAACCTCCAAATAGAACTCAATAAGCTCCTGAATGATGGACTCTTGTGGTGAAACCATCTCCACATTATTATTCATAACAATTTAATAAGCTAAATTAAATTAAGTTTTTCAGATATTGCTTGTAAACTGCAGAAAACAAACTTCGCCTCGCATAATGCCATCACAAAAGACAAACAACAAAAAATTCCATATATTTTCAAATTGCCCAAATCACAAAAAAAAAAAAATTCCCAATTCTTCATTGATCTGCACCATCAAAAAGAGCTAAAAGAGCAATAGATACAACACAATAAATCATCTCATTCAAAAAAATACAAAAAATCATTGTTGAGCATTTGAAAGTTTTCAATTCACATTTAAAGACAAAGGTACAATAGGGACCATGGGAATTTCTTCTTGTACCTCACTATAGCAGTTTGCAATCTCCACCTACCCCATTGATTCCTCGCTTGAATCTAAGGAAATCCGCCATGGAAGCGTTTTGCAAGAACTTATCCGCGAACTCATCTTCTATGACTTGTTTGGAAGAAGAAGCTCTAACATACGAGAAAAAAGGAAGAGAAGTATAGATTTAAGAGAATTGAAAAGGGGGTCTAGTAAATTTAAGGCATCATCTAGAAGAATGGAGGGTTCTGATTTTCCTGGGAGTTAAATTAGAAGGCAAATCAAGGTTGGAAATCGAAGGAAGAAAAAATGAAGAAGGGATTACAGGGAGAAAAAAAGCAAGCACCATTCTTATTCTCTCTTAAAGGTAAGAGAAAGGGACATTGGAGAGCAATGCCAGTTTTGATGTCTCCTAGGACCTTCAAACCCTCTAAACTTTGGCAGCTAGGGACAGCGGTGCACCCCCCCAGGGGAGTAAAGGGCAAAGGTAAATGAGTAAATTCACCACATTTTAAAATTCTAGATTCCTCCTACTAATTTGGCATGGTATTTTGCATATTAAACATTTGAATTTGTCTTTTGGTAATTTCCATAGTAAAGTTAGGGCAATAGTTTATTAACATCAATGTTGCTACCAATTATTTGATGTAGTTTAGTTTTATAAGTTTGAAGCAGCCTTTATTTCCCTAATAGTTATAATTTAAATTAGAAACTCCTTAAAATTTATTTTCTTATTTTTAGATATTTTAAAATAGAAAAAAGAAATTTTAAAAGAGGATCTTAAAGCCTATGGACTATCCCTAAGCCCTCATGTTTAAGGCTGGGCTTCAAAAAGTAGCCAGATTTTAGGTAGGCGGGTTTTTTAGGCCTGACTCTTTTAAATCCGAGCCTGACAAGAGATAGCCCTTTAGGGTCGGTCTGGCGCTTATTGACAGCTTTTGACACACCTTGGGTAAAAGCTCATGTATATTTTTGTACATTAACCTATGAAAAAAACTACTAATGATAGGATAAAGTGTTAAACATATTGTAGTCTGACAAAAAATTTGTGGTGCATATTTACAACAATCACGGGTAACTTTTGAACCCAAGACATTAAATGATCAACTAACCCCATATATATATTGTTAATTGTTTTTTTTAAAAAAAATTCATGCATTCTTTTAAATGTCTGGACAACTTTTTTTATACTGCTATATGACTTTAACTGGAATAACATAAAATCCATTTACAATACCTAACACTTGAAAACTCGAACTTATTTATTTCCATCTCCAATCAAAATTACATGAGCTTATAAATAACGTACCTAGCTTGATGTCATTTCTGTCGCTAAAGCAATAATTAATAACTAGAACAATCTACTAATATAATATAGTGGCAACCTATGTCATTCTCCTAAAGAGCAATCTATGAGTTTTCTCTAGAATTGAATTTAGATGATGAAAAATATAATGGAATGGACCTAAACTAAAATGCAAGACTCTACTATCTAAATGCAATTAAACTAACTAAATGCAAGATGCAAATAACTCTAAAACCTATATGAGAATGAAACTAACTTAAATAAATGCAAATGCAATTTGGGGGGGTTTCTTATGAATAGGGAAATTAAAATCCTCAGGTAAAAAAATAAATTAATATATAAGAAAATATAACAGATTTTCTTTAAATACGATGAATGAAACAACTTAAGATTTACATGAGTTAGTTTCCTTAGCCCAAATTAATTAATTAGACCAAATAGAGATTGATAGAAGAGAGGAATTAATAAATTTAATCATCTAATTGAAGCATGGGAAACCAATGTTTTAAAAGTCAGACCGGACATTGGGCCATAAAGGTTAACGGGTTATAGTCCAAACGGTTCGTTCAATTAGACCGTTTGGTTGAACCATTGTATAATAATTAAATGAAAAGTATTACATATGTATATAATGATATAAATATAAAATTATTAGATATATATTTAAAATTTATATTAATATTAATAGTATTAAATTGAAAAATAATACATGCACACACTGATAATATTTATTATAAATATATACAAATAACATTTTATTATTAATTTTTTCCATAAATAACAATTCATTAGGGTTTGTTTGGAAACACGGTGGGATAGAAAAAAAGCCCAGTTATATGGTAAAAACACCCAAAAGCCCATTCGGTTATTTTTCACTCTGTTTGAGAACTCAGTCGGTGGCACTGGGTTTCGAAAGAAAAAGCCGCTTTTAATAGAAGCTCTCAGCTGGAGCTTTTTTCTAAGAAGCTGCTTCAATGGTGTGGTTTCGTTGACTTGTTTGTGCTTTGGACCAACCAAGTTTCTCCACGTTGCACAGTAGAGTCCATTAGAATGGAGAATTGTTCGATTCTTATAATAATTTATAATGGTTTGAATTTGACGTTACGTTTCGCATGCTATAGGTGGAGTATAATGTATAAAATGATTACAAATCTGTATCATTTTCACTTCTTGTTATTTGTTTATTTCTTTAAAAAACACTTAAAAAATGACTATCAAACATCTTGAAAATTAAT
The DNA here is from genome assembly GCA_963855925.1 of Inga laurina. Taxonomy (NCBI): domain Eukaryota; kingdom Viridiplantae; phylum Streptophyta; class Magnoliopsida; order Fabales; family Fabaceae; genus Inga; species Inga laurina. Next base: position 37,571,526 of record OY979702.1, on the reverse strand, counting down.
TTTTCTTATCAAATTTTATTTATATTTTTTTAATTCAATTATCACAACATATAAAAATACTATATATATATATAGTATTTAATAAGATTCATGCCATTTTCAATCATTTTTCATCTAAATGGGCTTTTCAAATACTAATCCAAACAAGTTTAAGGTTAGAAAAAAAGTCACTTCTGCCACCGTCAATCCAAATATAAATCACATCTATAATCTAACTTTTTTTCTATTTGACTTTTCCAAAAGCCCATCTGCAAAAAAAGCTAATTCTCTACCGCTAATCCAAACAAGCACTATATATATATATATGATATTTTATTAAATGTGTTTTTATTTAAAAGTATATAACAAATATTTAAAAGGGAAAATCCCTATAAAATACCTTTGAAATATGCAAATCCCTAATCAGTACATTGAAATCAAAAAATCCGGATCAGTCACGCGTCAGTACGGATGAACAGTGTGGGTGGCGCCAAAAGACGATTTTGCCCTTCATCTATCATTCTCGCCACTTCAAAAATAACAACACGCGGTTCTTAATTAACAACTCCTGATTCTTGATTAACAACTCCGTATTCTTGTTTCACACCTTCCTAATTTAAGTTTCAAGGCCAATAACAACACCTCTTTTTTTATTAACAACACACCCTCTTAATCAACAACTCCGGATTCTTGATTAACAACTCCGTGTTTTTGATTAACAACTCCATTTCATCTTTTTACTTTCACAATAACAACACCGGTGTTATTATTAACAATAGCCTATTCTACATTAACAACTCTCATTTCTTGTTTCACAACTTCGTAATTTAAGTTTCAGGTCCAATAATAACACCGTATTTTACATTAACAACGCTATATTTTTGAGATGCGAATATGTGGAAGAATAAAGAGGAGTTGTTAATCAAGAATCCGGAGTTGCTAATAACAAGATCGATGTTGTTATTGTGAAAGTAAAAAGATGAAACTGGAGTTGTTAATCAAGAATACGGAGTTGTTAATCAAGAATCTGGATTTATTAATTAAGAACCCCGTGTTGTTATTTTTGAAGTGGCGAGAATGAGGGCTGAAGGGCAAAATGGTCTTTTGGCGCCACCCGCACTGTTCATCCGTACTGACACGTGACTGATCCGAATTTTTGGATTTCAATGTACTGATTAGGGATTTGCATATTTCAAGGGTAGTTTATAGGAATTTTCCCTATTTAAAATTTTTCTCCCCCCGTTCCCGTCAACCTGTCAACACTCAACCTGTCAACACTCAACACTATACATTTACCATTAACCCATTTAATATTCATTGTAATAATTTTTTTGAAATTTGAAGATGAAAATCAAATTGTGGCACCTCTTCTCCGAAGTCAATCACGTGCTCTCTAACAATATTTCTGAACAAAAGTTGATTTCTTTCCAACATCCCCATCATCACATTGCATTACTTTAGATCAAAAAAATTGAAACACCCTAGTAAGTCATATTTATTTCACTCTGCCAACAACCACTTTATCTTCTTCATCTTCTTTCTTTGCGTTTTAACTTCAACCTTCAAATTAAGATCCACACTAGACAACAGAGGCACGAGCACGAGGAGTTGGAGCAAGACTTAGTAATGAACTATACACAAGACACGATAGCGAATCCTCATTTATCTCTTTCATTTTTTTTGTTTTTCTCCACCCATTTCTCACCCCAAGTTTAGCCGTTTGGTTATATCGCAACCGTTCTAGATCTCGGCTTAAAAGCAGGTTCCAGATCAAAAGCGGCTTTTCTCCAATCTAAAACGCCCTATTGTCAAAAACGGCTCTTACCATAAAGACGTGCCGTTGCCGTCTCTGGCCAGCGGTCTGGCCGGCTGGCCGACTGTTCTCTCCGATTCTTCTCTTAAAACGCTGTGGGAAACCCTCAAGCTCAATAATACTTACTCTACTAGAAAACTCATAATGAAATAAGAGTTAGTTAATTAAACCCAGTAAAACCAATCCCAATTAATTTTAAATAAATTTTGGAAATTATGTCACAGTTGTCTAATTAAATAACTAGACAATTAACCAATTCAATTAAACAATCAAGAGCAACAACCAAATTGACCATTAAATTAATAATGAAAACTCAATTAATAATTCAATTGACAATTTAAAGGTTTGTAAACAAAAATTTTAACAAATGTTTTAAGCACAAAACATTCCAAATATCAATTCAATTCAAAAGAGATATGTCTACAATCTAAAATTAGATTGTTCTCAAGCAATATAACTCAAAATTATCTAAAACTAAATAATCTTCTTTATAGTCTTCAAGTGTAAGTTTTAGACTTTAACTTCCTCCATGCTCCTTCCAAGTGGCCTCCTAACTAGCTTAAGCTATCATAATCATCTTCCTAACTCCGTGAGAAGTGTGAGTAATGGGGAGTGTGAATATTTATGTAGCTGCTAGGTATTTTTTATAGGAGAATGAAAAAGCTTAGAGTATAAGATTTGAATCCATTAGAATTAAATTGACCCATTCAAACTCATCCATTAGATTTTCTTTAAAATTCCAAAAAATGATTCTACACCATAGGATTTCCTAATATGCTTTTCTTTATCCTGCAAGAATTAAATAAAATTGTGATATATTATATATTTGGAAATATTATTTAATCACAAGATAGACAATTAAAATATTAACAATTGAAATCCAATAATTCATAATTAATTCATATTTATATTATTTCATAACATTAGCTAACAATCTGAATATTATCTAATAAATCTAAATTAGCCTAAAATAGTCCTCAAGATAAATAAATAAGACAGGATAAAATATATAAAATTTTGAATTTATCAACTTTTATGAACTTGTGCGACTTATCATTTACTTCTATATTTTCAATCTTTTGTAATCCCTAATTAAAATTATTTTTCAAATTTAAAAATAATTTTCATTCCCCTTTCCAAAGAAAGGGGGGCTACTGCGGTTGCTTTTTTATTTATTTCATTTTTTTTGCTGGGCTCCCCAAGTCAGAGAAGTCCTTCACCGGGACAATCAGTATAATGATGCGCTCGCCCTCTCCCGGTCTCTCCCTGGACCAGCGACTTGTTCCGGGGCTGTCCCTGGCCTGCATTCAGCATTCCTGTCTTCATCTAAATTTTCTGGCCTTAATTTGTTTTTAATATTGAATTTTAATCCTTTTACAAGTAAAGCCTTGGGAAAACCGTAAGTATTCATGATGCTTGTCTAGTCGCTAACAATGGAGGAAAGTGTTCGGAGGTGGGTAGTAGACATTTCAAAGTGGGACCCACTTTCCCCCGATTTCTCCTTTGCTCTATCTCTTCTCCCTTCCTATGATCACTCCTCGATCACCAGGTTAGGCTTCCCATATTGTAGAATTACTTCTTGTTAAACTTGATTCACTGCTTATTATTTATAAAAAATAGATGATTTGTCAATTTCTGTAATGTTCAACACTTGGTTTAGCTCTTTATTTCTTGTTTGGTCAATTGAATCAGATATTACAGTTTGTATTCTGTGTTCGGTGGAGAATTTTGATTTGCAACATGAACATGCGAAGTAATAAGTTCTGGTGGAGAATATTTGAGATTCATAATCACTTGAAGGAATCTTTGTCTTTTGTTAATAGAGTCTGCTTCCCTTCACTTAAGCTTGCATATATCAGTATTTTATTTGTTCAGCTGTTGCTTGTTGTGAGTGGGGAAGTCACATTTGATAAACCTGGATTTTGAGAAGAACATACAAGAGGATTAGCTTTTAGGTGTCAGGTCCTAATATCTCAAGATATGGTTTCAACTCCACACTTCTATACCCCTGGAAAGTTGAGATATGGATTTGGTGCTCACAAGTTTTCAGAGTTCAATAAGAAGGTTAGTCTATGTTCCTTAATGGATTTGTTTGGAAAGTCAAAGGGAAGTTTGAAATCATAGGTGCTGTAATCAGTATACTTGTGGTCCAGGAGGCCATTATAAGGGACCTTGTGATGTTTAAGTAAGGCAGAAAAGGACAATTCTTTTACTAGTTTCTGTGATGGATGAAGGGAAGCAATAACTCCTATTGGACCTTGGATTTAGCATGTCCTTCGTATTACACAACAAAAAAGCACTGGTTTGACTCCTACAGATTTCTTGATAAGAGTTTGGGTGTATTAGGGTATAAACACCCTTGCAAGATGGTGGAGATTGAACCAGTGAAGATAGAGATAAATGAGAGGAACCGATGAGGATAAAGATGCACAAGAGGCTGGTCAGGAGTTTGGAGAACATTAGGTATGTTACAGAGTTGAAGAAAAATCTAATTGCAATGTTTTTTTAATAGATGACTGGGTACAACTTCTTAGGATAACAAAGGGAACTCTAACAGTAATTAGCGGCATTAGATGTTCGAGCCTGTATGGATATCCCCCAAAAGTTCTTTCTTAATCATTTTTACGCTTTACAAAACAAAACTATTCTCACATATTTACCTCATACGATGTAAAATCAATTTTCCACAGTTAATCCAAACACCCCCTTATCAACTTCTACGGATTAAATAGCAAGATGGTTGTTGGTGAAGTATCTGCAGTATTTTGGAGTTAGTCACAGACATGTAGAACAACTAATATGACATGTAGAACAGCTTCTATGGACTAAATAGCAAGGAAGTCGTTAGCGAAACAGCTGTAGTATCTTTGGAGTCATGCTGATACTTTAGTTCAAAGTTTCTTTGGCAAGATCCAATGGAGAATGATTTGTTGGTAACTTGAAGTCCTTAAGTTGACGATTTGATAGGAAGACAGTAGTCCAACTGGATAGACTAGCACCATCAGTTTAAGATGGATATTATGGGTCTGGCTCTGACTTGTGGATTGTGGAGAAATGGCAAGAATCCAGTTAAAGATAAGTGTGACCACGATCTGTAAATTGGGGACATAGCCAGGTACAAACTGAAGTGAAGAGTGGTTGCATGAAGTCCTTTCAAAGGCAAAGAAAGGGATATTGTGCCGTGAAGGGTTGGTGATGGGGAGGCCCATTCTAAGGTGAAGTGTTTAGGGCTTTTCTAAGGTGAAAGGAGGCCAGTCTACTGTAATTATACTAAAAAAATGGGTGTATGTCTATGTCAAACGCATATTTGAAGGGCAGATTGTTAATGTACATGTGAGAGCGTTGAAGTATTATATGAGAATTAGACTCTAAGAATATAATGTTGGATCAGCCAATAGGCATAAGTTCTAATGCCTTAAGGTAATGGACCAAGATGCAGCATTACGTTGACTTTATCGCCTCCCTGAAAAGTCAAATTGGCAGCAATCTCCCCAAGCATTCTGGAGCTTTCTAGTTTCAGGCCTGACGTATAACATTACTTTTCTGTTTGATCACTTATATCCAAATCAGTGAGTAATCAGTATTATTTTGAAAAATGTGTTGCAGATGAATCAGAATATGGATAAGCATGTTCTCACAATATCTTAGATTTTCATAATTGCATAAAGGAAGTTTTCTCTAGTGTTATTTTTTCTCTTCAAAATTTTATGTTTATGTCAACTGCGACATTTACAAATTCTACATTTGAATATGCTAACAAGCTTCAGGCTTGAAGTCAAATGAAGTTCTTTAATTTGTTCAGAATATGTGCAAATGGATTTTGTAGGACCCTTTGACCATTAGATTTAATGGTGGAGTTTTTCATTTTCTTGCAGCATTTTATACAATTTTTTTTTTCTATCAACCACGTTGATTTAAAATTTTATCATGCAACATGGTAATAAGCTCCAGCATTTGAAATTAAGTGGCAATGTTTAGTTATTTCAGAATATAAGCAAATGGCTTTTACAGGTCTCATGACTGTTAGATGCACTTGTGAATTGGTAGGTTTTTTAAGATGGAAGACAGGAAACGGGCACTTGTGAGCCGAATGCTTCAGTATGCTCTTGTATATGATGTGATGGATGTACCATATGGCGAATTCATGATAAAACGGACATTGGAAGGGAAACCATATTTGGTATGATTATTTCTTAGAACCAAAAGGGTCCAAAAAAATGTGATATTTGAATTTAGTTGAGAAAGAAAAAAAGAGGGTAAAAAATGTGTCTTTAGTCTTTTCATTACCAAATTACTAAACATATTTTTCATCCTTAATTAGGTTTCTTCTGCCAATGGGATAATTTTTTTTTTTTCTTATTTGTTTCTTAGTTCCTTTTCTTTTCAGGAATATGATGAAGGTGATCTCAAATTCCCCAATTTTAATTTTAATGTATCCCATCATGGTGACTATGTGGGCATAGCTTCTGAACCCATATGTCTTGTGGGGTTAGATATTGTATCCTATGATGTTCCTCAGAAAGAAACAACTGCAGAATTCATTCTAAACTTCTCATCATACTTTTCGAGTTTGGAATGGGATAACATAGTCAATGCTGGAAATTCTGATGATGTATTAATTGAATTTTTTAGGTATGACTATATTTCAAATTTTATTTTATTTTTCGTTTTTCTTTCCTTTTTTTCTCTTTTTTCCAATTCTTCATTTCACTAAGGTTATCTGCCTTGAGAGGGCCGTTGAAGCCCATAAATTTTATGTAATGTTTTAACTCACTCACATTTTATTTATTAGCTATATTTAGAGAAATAATCCAAATTTTTTTTTTTGTTTCTCAAAAAGCAAAATCACACTTCGATAAGGATCCGTAGATAACATTAGTTGCTGTTATCCCATGCCTTCATACAAAGACAACCAATAACTACTTAGCCATGAATATATGGAATCTTGGTATTCTATTTCATTTATATTTTGGTGAATGACATGTATCAAATGAAGCTTGAAGTTGTATACAATGCAAGCCATAAGATGGAATCTAGAATAGCTCGATTCTTTTATCAACAATGCAATAATATAATAGCAGGCAGGGTGCGATCTTATTTTAATTTTATTACAGAAGAAGTGGGAATTTGAAGAAATGGAAAATGATCCTTTTAAATGGAGGGAGAACCGTTTATGCTTTGCAGGTATTGGAGCTTAAAAGAAGCATATGTTAAAGCCTTAGGGAGTGGACTGACTGATGATTTGAGTAAAGTTGAGTTTTGTCACACAAATTGGATCAATATATCGGCTAAGGCGGATGGGAAGGATATGACAGAGTGGAGATTTTGGCTCTTCGAGCTTGGAAAGAGACATTGTGTGAGTTCCTCATCCATTTTGATTAAACGTTTATGTTGGTTCACTTACAAAAATATGTTTCAACAGCCCCATAAATTACATTTACATTTTGTGTGAGTCATGACCACAATTTTGTCCATAAAAAATGAGTTATAACCCCAATTGCACAAAAACATGACCCTTTTAAGTAGGTCCTAGCTCCTTATATCCTTTTCAGGCATGTGAGATTACATTTTTAGTGAAACCCTATTTTGGTCGTTGACAGATAGGTGCACTTTCAATGGTGTCATTTTTTTCAATTCAGCCTTCCTCATGTTAAAATGCCCTCCATACTTAGCTCCTAAAAATTAACGTGTTGCTGTCTTGAAGTGAGCAATTTCTGGTTTGGGTAAATGATGTTCATTAAGGGGTGAATGTCCAAGTCAACTATATGTTGGATTTGACACTTTGTCTCAAAATAGGATGAGGGGAATATTGATCTTTTAGTGATTGAAGGATTGAATTTGAATCAAAATAAATTATGTTCAGAAGATGATGCTTAAAATTTTACATATCTGTCAGGGACCTAAATAAGTTATTCCTCATCTTTAATATTTTGCAAAAGTGGGCCATTGTGTCCATTGTAGTTGGCTGTAAAACAAGATTGGAATGCTTATGATCATACTCATAAGACTCTTTTTCATCAAAAGGATGAATAATATAATTTAACTGAAATAATTGTTTAGATTTCTTAGTTTCAAATACCAGTAATCTTTTTTGCTAGAATTGAGCATTCTCATGTTGTAATCATCCAAACCGCCGAATATGTATGTTCCATCAAAATGGGAATCTTTTTTTTTTTTTGGGGGGGGGGGGGGTGTGGATGCCAAACGCCTATTGAAGATAGCTTAGCTTGCTGGGATTTGAAGATGTATATGCATGACATTTCTATCTGATATGGCAAAATTATTTTCAGGACCAAATATTACTGAGGAATTGGGGTTACCACTTTAGTTGAGATTCTGATTCTTTTAACTCCTGTATGTTCTATGATTTGTTAGTCTTTTAATTCTTGATTTTGCTCCTGAAATCTTGCTTCTTTCTTAATTATTTTATTTCACATTGAGTTTGCAGATTTTATGGAATTGAATGGCAGACTTCTAGCCATCTTCTCCTGTTTATGTAATCGCTTCTCACCATAAATAAATCAAGTATTCAAAGAATGTATGCTCTGAACTTTTTCATGTTATCAAAATGTATCTGAAATTCATAGATAGGGCGAAACGTATGGCTTACCTCTTTGAAAAAGTAAAAGGCTCTCACGAAGTTGCTTCATAGATCAGCAAATCCATCTTCTCTCCAACATTTGGAAACTCCAATTTTGCTGTCATGAACAAGATGTAAATCACGCCCCATTACTGTTTCCATAACCCTGGATCAGTCCAAAACCAAGAGTTTGGAGCTGTCTATATAGCTTCTTGCCCAGATATGGTCGACTCAACTATCTCCATTGATCTTTGTTGTCTCCCTGGCCGTCCTGAGACCATAGTGTTATCTAGCTGTAAATGGTTGAGTTGGATCCTACATTTAAGCAAGAATTTTTCATTTGTCAATATATGAAACGGTAGTAGTATTCGAGTTTTTAGAATTGTGGAAGAGTAGAATTCCTTTAGTCTATAATATAAGAACCAATTAATTGATGAGGTTAAATAAGTTGGTTAAGTTAGTTATATGATATGCTTTTTCTAAAGCAGCCTAATCATTTTCCTTAATTCCCTCTCTCTCTCTTCCTACTTATTATTGTTGAGGGAATATCAATATGGCTAATTTAATATAAAAATTGATAAATATATGAAATAGGCCTTACCCTTAGGATCAATATCAATTCTCTTATTAGATCATATATTAAGAGCTGGATATAAATAATTCCCAGATTGAAAAGTAGGTTAAAGTAAATATCAAAGTAATATAGAAAGGGATTTCTTGTATGGAAGTTGTCTCAAGTGATGGTGATTTCTGGTTCAATAATTGCATCTTATATGCTGATTGCTTCTTCTTGTTTTACAGCTATCGATTGCAAGAGGTCCTCCAAGATCCGCTACAAGGAACTACAAAGAAAAGTTGAAGAAGGTAGATTTTAATGAGGAGGAATATCATATGGGTCTTAATCTTCCAATTGGAGACACTGTTGAACTAAGAGTAGAACAACTCATTTCAATCTTACATAAAGCGATCAATTGTGTTCATAGAAGTTAAATACTATTGTAAATCTAGGGCCAAGAGGATGTTTGTGTGTGATATCCCCATGGAAAAATTTAATTTTAAACATTCAAACTCTGTAACATGTCACTCTTGTTATTATTTGTTATTATTGTTATCTTTACCTTTTTACACATTTTTTATTGTCAATTTATTTTGCTAAAATTTAAAAAGTGTATCATTTTAATCTCGACTGTAATTCTAAGCTAGTTAAAAATTTGGGGAAATCACATATAGCACCATGGGACTAAATTAAATCAACTGAGTACTCAAGATGTAGAAAGAACTTGAGCCCCTCATTATTTGGGTATAAATCTCAGTTGTAGTGCAAACGAGATCTTAAAATAAGGATGAGGAGGTATTTTCTTTTCTTTCACTCTTCCTCCCTCGTCAATGTTGCCATTGACACTAGAGTTGTCATTATAATTTCAAGCAACATCATCCGTTAACTGAGAAAATAATATCTTAGAAGAGTTTCGTTATAGTCCTATAGAAGTCGCATGATTTTTAATAGGACGAAAACAAAATCATGCTTTGATGGTAAATGATCAAAATACCATTCAATTTTTTATAAAAGCCCGCCCACACGGAGGAGCTCCAGCCAGCTGCCGACCATTAGAGCACTGTTGAATGTTTCAACAAGGTGCACAAGGAGGGGCTTGGACATTTATTATTTTACTATGGTTAGTTATTAAAATGTGTGTTGAATCCCTATTTTACTTTACATTTTTGTATTTAATTAAGGGGGCAAGGAGGGGTTTGGATGTTTGTTATTTTGTTATGGTTAGTTGTTAAAATGTGTGCCAAATCCTATTTCGCCATACATTTTTTTAATAAATTAAGGAATTTTATTATAATTATAAGGCTTAATTGCAATAGTTCTTAACAAATTGAACAAAAAGGAATTATATTAAATAAATGCCAAAAGGTCATGTGTTATGTTTTTATAATTTTTCTTAATTAAATTCATTTGCATGTAGGTATTTTGGTTGTGATTATTGTAGGGAAATTATAAAATCAAAATTAAAAGTAATTGGGAACCCAACACCAATATAAAGGATGATGGCCAAGAGAAGATGGGGGTTTGAGCCCTAGAGAGCCATGAAAGGCGCCATTTAAAGGTTAAATATTGAAATTAACTCTAATTCTCATTGTGCCATATATTTTCATCCAAAGAGAGAGTTGAATTAATTAATTCTTGATCAATCCCTTCTAATTAACTTTGAATATAATATTTTCTTCTACATCAACCCTAAATCGCACCACTTGTGGCCTGTCTACACCACACTTATGAAAGCTTGTCAAGGTGACCAATATTGTGGCTAGAACTTCATCCATAGGTTCAGTAGGCATAAATAAGGAGGATCTAAGGGGAAACTTAAGGGTGTGTTCTCATGTTATGAAGTGATATATGAACTACAACTTGTTATAACTGTTAATGGAATGCAACATATGCTACTTTGATGTTTGAAAATAATAATTATCATTGTTTGACCGTTAGTCCTACCTCACATCTTATGGGTTATGTTGGTAGGTAAGGTGGGTAGAATTTGAGTTACTGAACAGTTGTCTTACTTTATTACTTTTACCATTTTTCAAGTGAATGCTCCAAGGGAGGCGTAATGGGGAGGACACCAGAGGTTTGAAGTTGCTATGAGAAGTAGTCTCACCTCCAACTCTTTGGTTTACGTATGAATTTATCATTTATTTCACGTTTAGGACCTGATGATTTGTATTACTATATCGGCATATTCTTTTATTGGTTTGTTGAACACTACATATACAAACTTTTGTTTTAGATTTATGTTGGTTTGCGTGCTGGTAGTTTGCCGGAGGCCTAAGGATTTGTGCATGAAATGATTGATTTATGTGGATCCACATAATAGAATCATGTTTTGATTTTGTTTAATTGATTCATGGTTTATTATGTTGAGTAAGGCCCCAAGGCTGATCATTATGAATCATGAATATACAATGATTAATCAAGGGCGTGAATCTATTAAACATGTTAGATGAAAATCATTCCTTTATAACATGGTTATGCGTGTGAAACTGATGTAGCAAGAGGGGTGGCATTCCCTCCCACCCTAGCTCAGCTAAGGTAGTCATGTGAGTTATGACGGGTTCTTTTATAACCTTGATAGTGCCTTGTACTTGTCTGTTAGATATAATCGTTTCTATCAAGGTTACATCTTTTAGCCTTAATGAAACTTGATAATTGATAATTGTGTTCAATGGCCAAGTTTTCGGCATAACTATATGGAGGTTGTTTCAGGAAATTGCTTCATAGATCAGAAAATCCATCTTCTCTCCAACATTTGGAAACTCCAAGTTTGCTGTCATGAACAAGATGTAAATCACGCATTACTGTTTCCATATCCCTGGATCAGTCCAAAACCAAGAGTTTGGAACTGTCTATATAGCTTCTTGCCCAGATATGGTCGACTCAACTATCTCCATTGATCTTTGTTGTCTCTTTGTCCTTCCTAAGACCATAGAGTAATCTAGCTGTAAATGGTTGAGTTGGATCCTACATTTTAAGGTAGAATTTTTTATTTGTCAATATATGAAACGGTAGCAGTATTCAATTTTTCAGAATTGTGGAAAAGAAGAATTCCTCTGGTCCATAATATAAGAACTAATTAATTACTTTGATTAGGTTAAGGAAGTTGGTTAAATTAGTTAATATGACATGCTTTTTCTAAACACCCAAATCATTTTCTTTAATTTCCTCCTTCTCTCTTCCTACTTATTATTATTGAGGGAATATCAATATGGCTAATTTAGAAAAAAATTGATAAATATATGAAATAGTCCTTACACTTAGGACTTATATCAATTCTCTTATTAGATCATATATTAAGAACTGGATATAAATAATTCCCAGATTGAAAAGTAGGTTAAAGTAAATATCAAAGTAATATAGAAAGGGATTTCTTGTATGGAAGTTGTCTCAAGTGATGGTGATTTCTGGTTCAATAATTGCATCTTATATGCTGATTGCTTCTTCTTGTTTTACAGCTATCGATTGCAAGAGGTCCTCCAAGATCCGCTACAAGGAATTACAAAGAAAAGTTGAAGAAGGTAGATTTTAATGAGGAGGAATATCATATGGGTCTTAATCTTCCAATTGGAGACACTGTTGAACTAAGTGTAGACAACTCATTTCAACCTTACATAAAGCGATCAATTGTGTTCATAGGAGTTAAATACTATTGTAAATCTAGGGCAAAGAGGATGTCTGTGTGTGATATCTCCATGGAAGAAATTAATTTTAAATATTCAAACTCTGTAACATGTCACTCTTGTTATTACAATCTTTACTTTTTTTTTTTCACATTTATTTGTCAGTTTATTTTGCTAAAATTTAAAAAGTGTATCATTTTAATTTCGACTGTAATTTAGTTTGAGGATTGCATTCTCTATTCAATACTAAGCTAGTTAAAAATTGGGGAAATCACATATAGCACCATGGGACTAAATTAAATCCACTGAGTACCCAAGATGTATAAAGACTAAAGAACTTGAGTCCCTCATTATTTGGGTATAAATCTCAGTCGTAGTGCAAACGAGATCTTAAAATAAGGATCAAAGGTCTCCGTTTTATTTTCTTTCACTCTTCCTCCCTCGTCAATGTTGTCATTGACACTAGAGCTGTCATTATAATTTCAAGCAACATCATCCGTTAACTGAGAACAAAATATCTTGGAAGAGTTTCGTTATAGTCCTATAGAAGTCACATGATTTTTAATAGGACGAAAACAAATTCATGCTTTGATGGTAAATACCATTAGAGCAATGTTGAATGTTTCGGCAAGGTTGATAGGGAGTGTAATGCCCCAAAATTTGATTAAGGGCTCACTGTCTCTAAAGTAAATGTAATTAATGTATCTAAATACTTTTGGAGAATACAATGTGAATTATGATCCGAACTAGCAGTAGACAGTGCTCAAACCCTGTATTTAAGCTTAACTGCGTTGTTAAGGCTTAAAATGAATTAAAAGAGAAGGGAGGGTGCATGGCATGAGGAACTGGAGTCAAATAATGTATTAAGTGGTAGTTCAAAAGAAACTACCATAGTCAGGGGCAAAATAGGAAGAAAGAAATTTATCAACTAATTAGACAGTACTTGAAGAAGCAATTGACTATCTACTAAAAGAGTAAGTGGTGTGACTAAATGGCTAAGTGAAATAGTTAGTGTGACTATGTAATTAAATGCTTTATGAGAGGGCACAAAAGTTTGACACATGGTGTAACCCTCTGCTGTAATTATTTCCGAAATATGCAATTAAAGTGAAATAGAGACCAATAACAATAAAAATAATATTTTCAAAATCATTTATAACCTGGTCTCACATTCACATTCCGAATACAATTACTACATGAAGATAAATCACATTCATATAAATATTAGAGTGCACAATAATAATCCCGGTAATCCTGGGTTCAAACCTTCATTAAAGATTCATAGGGCATATACGCCCTTTACAATCTCTCAAACAGGGATTACACAATACTTATTCCAAATACACAATCCAATCTGTCATCTGAATATATACGACCAAACATATACAATTATACCAACATATAATGATAACCAACTACCAATGCACTTGTCCATAAGGAGACCTAGCCGCCCTTGGTTGTTTGCTCCATCTTGATCCACTTGCCTTGTCTACACTGTTGGTAGGGGAGGGTGAGATTCTGGGGAATCTCAATAGGAAAACAATACCAATATGCATGCAAGATAATTGTTTAATGCATGACATGCTTGCAATACATAATCCATGTTCACACAATGACATATCAGTATACTCAATGTTCAAACAATATACTCATAGCCATAGCATAAGTTGAAACAGAGCTTCAATCACTCATGTATGTTTCACATAATCAGGCAAAGCAATAACATGCATCTATACACCAACACAATTATCAAATACATGTAGGAGAGGTAAGTTCCCTACCTTTTTTCTTTCCTCGTATGCTCCAGCATTGACTACTCGTGATCTGAGCGGATATCGAACCATGATCAGGGCGAATACCCAACCCTATAACCAAATCAAGGATATAGGATTATTCACTATTCCAAATCCTTACTTGAATAACACTTATTGTTGGTTATCATCACTTCTCTTTTAATACCCATGAATGTCTCTATCAATTACTCTAAAGGGTTGGAAGATTATCCCTAAAGACCCCCTTTTTGAAAGCTCAAAACTGATATTTTTCATTGAGATACTCGAGTGAAGATGGACCACTCAAGTGATATTGTATGGATACTCGAGTGATGGAGACCTCACTCAAGTGATGGTATGGTCAACACTCGGGCACTAGAGAGTGATTAACAATGAGTGAATACCTGAGAACATAAAGGAACAACAGAACCTAGAGTTGCTCACTGCACTAGAGCACAAACGCAATCACTCAAGTGGAAGCCTAATGCTCACCCGAGTCCCCCAAATAGAGGTCCAAGAAGTGCTCACCCGAGAGCACAAGAAACTTTCAGAAGGGAACATCACTTGAGTAGGGACAAGAGCACTCGAGTGATGGCTTGACACCCGCGAGCGTCAAGACACACTTTTGGATTTTGATTATGGAAGAACAACAGAAAGCTGAAGAGAAATAGAATATACATGCAGTACTTGAGTGATACACAACCTCACCCGAGTGATATTCATCCCACACTCGAGTAATTTTATCAAAAATCAGAAAACACAGCAAAACATACCACATTTCCTAACACTTGCCCAATTGATCCAAATGGACCCAAAACTTCTACCAAAGCTACTCCCACACAAAAACATCCCAGGAATTTAATGGAATCAACAGAATCACCAAAATCTCATTCCATTAACATACTTTGGTTTAGGGCAATATAAACATCCAAAATTCCAAACTTACCAAACTTAATCATTCAATCCCAGATCCATCTATCTATCCAAAACTCATACCAAACACCCATTTCTATACCAATAACATGAAAAACTACCAATGACCCTATTCGAATGAAAATAGGCCATAAATTCTAGAAATTCCAATCTTAATTATTTGCATAAAATATAGACAGAAGGATTGGTTTCACCTACCTCTTCAACTTTTCCAAAGACATTTCTTGATTCTCCAACTACCAAATTTTCGTGGCTCCTCAAATCACCACCAATAGAGAAACTACAACCACCAAAATGAAGCTCTCAACTCAAGGAACGACGTTAGAGAAGAGAGTTTGAGCAAAGGAGATCATTAACTCACCTTAAATCCCAGCTCTTCTTCCTCCCATTCTTGCAGTAATAGCACCGAAATGGAAGAGAGAAAAGAGAGAGAGATGGAGTGAAGGAAAAGATAAAAAATGATGACACTCATTCCCTTGCCCTTACTCATTTTAGCGCATCATGAGGGGAGAAGAGAGGGAAAAACGATTTAATATTCATTGTTTGACTTTCTCAAATACTCCAACATCATCCCAATTTTTTTGCCACATGTCCCACTCCCATTGGCTCTCATAAAGTTAAGTAACTAATTAGTTACTTTAACCACTCAATTAGCCATATAATCACACCTCTCATTTTTTTTCTCTTAGCTAGTAATTAATCTCTCTATTAATCACTAACTAATTGCCCAACAATTTCATTCTTTCAATTTCCACTAATCATGGCATATTAATTAATATTACCCCCAAAGCCCATAATTATTCCACTTTAATTCAATGATTATCCTCAATAATCATCATTAGCCCTTAATTGAAATTTGGGGCGTTACACATGACACTATAATAGTGAGTCAAAAAGTCTAATCAATTATTTTATTCAATTCCTCCCTCTCCCTCTCTCTTTCATAGTCGGCCAAAGAGCATGGGAGGCAAGGAAAAACTGATCCATCCTCATCTCAAGTTAAAATTCTGTGAGGGAAGCTACTTTACATAGTGTTTTGAAATAACAAATGGTGTCAAAATGTTATGAAATTTTCTAGTTTTGTAGTAGACATTGCAAGCTTTCCAATAATATGTCACTTTGATGTTTGTACAAAAAGTTATGATTGTTTGAAAATAGCCAGGAAACAAGCTAGTTGTTGGCCGCGGTCAAGAGTTTTGGCTGCAGCCAAAAGGGTCTTGGCTGCGGCTTAAAACCTTCTGACTTGTTCTTGGCTGCGGCCAAAGGGTGCTTGGCCATGGCCCAAAAGTGTCTGTCCTGTTCTTGGCCGCAGCCAGTGAGTTTCTAACCATCTCTTGGCTGTTGCCAGAGAGTGGCTTGGCCGCGGCCAACCCTTCAAAAATTGCATTTTGAACTTTTGAAAGATGATATTTGGTTTAGTTTTTCCCAACCCTTTAGGCATCTAGTAGCTAGCTAAAGGTCTCAAATGATAACCAATCCTAAGTGTTTTAGAAATAAGCATTGGAATAGGGAATAACTTGTCATCCTTGATTATAGTTTATAGGATTTGACATTTGCCCTGCACGTGATAAACTGATGCTAGAGAGCGAGCTGAAAGAACAAGGTAGTGATTCTTTCTCTTATATCATATATATTGCATTGTATGTTTGTGCTTATCATTGAATTATGATGACAGGGAATGCTGCTGTTATGCCATTGTGAATACAATAAAAGCTATCATAAAAGTGAATACAGCGGAAGCTATGTGCTGTGATTACAGCGAAAGTTGCCGTGAAGGTGACGAAAGTCATGTATATTATTGCTGTTGTGAATGCCGTTGTTGTGTTGTTGCTTTGTGATAATTTTCACGCCCTTATCTTGTTTTGTCTTGCAACGGAATATTAATGCGTGGTTCGGTAGGCAACACATGAATAACATAAATATGCTAATAATCTGTGCATGATTACAGAAATTCCCCATAGAGGTTTGTACTTGATTATTACAATTAATGTAGCCACGCATGGCTACTTGGGTATCTAAACCCATCCTAGTAAAATGGAGATATCTTCCCGTATTCGTTCCACCACAGCAATCCCCTCGTACGGTTCTCTTCTTTGTTCTAGCATATCTTCTGCCTCCTTCTATCTAAACTGTTGGTAGGGGAGGGTGAGATTCGAGAGAATTTCAATAGGAAAACTGTATCAATATACTTGTAAGATAAGTTCTTAATACATGACATGCTTGCATTACATAACTCATGCTCACACAATGACATATCTGCGTGCTTAATGTTTTAAACAACATACTTATGGCCATAGCATAAATAGAAATAGAGCTTCAATCATTCATATATGTTTCACATAATTAAACAAAGTAATAACATGCATCAATACACCAGCACAAATATCAAATACACGTAGGAGAGGTAAGTTTCCTACCTTAGCCCTTCTTGATCCTTAAGTACACTCCTCGAATTGTGTGCCTCGTAATGCATTTCACAGCTCAGCTCTCCACTCGGTCCTACAGTTCCAAATGTACCATTTAGACCCTTCTATAGTGCTTTTGGTGGTAATATGAGCCTGTTATGAAAATTTACCAAAATGCCCCCGGGCACCTAGCCTGGCCCGCCGTACCTGGTCTGACTATACTTTTTCCAAAATTTTGACCTAGGCTATTTGACATATTTTTGCCTAAGGAATCTATTTTTGAACTTAGAATTACCAAATTCATTGCCAAAAGCCAAAAGTGCCTTTTGCAAATATGATTTTGGGCAAAAGATTACTTTAATAAGTCCTAATTTGAAATATGATCTCTAATTCCAACTTAATCATGTGTTTAAAAACTTAATCTTGGCCTAAGGTGGGAAGGGGGTTACGCTTTGTATTGTTGGAGTTAGTTTGGAATTTTGGAAGGAAAAGTGGTGTCATTGGTTAATGTATAGGAATGTGATAACCAAAAACCCAAAACTTCTTGTTGGAATGAGAATTTGGTTGTTTTGGTGTTTTCAATGTATTCCTTATGAAAATTTGGTTGGGATAAAGTTGTTTGTGGATTTTAGGAACCATCGGATACTTTGGTTTCAAGTTTGGAAAATTCTGTTAGTTGCCGTGTTTTGGCTTCTGATAAGTCTCACTTGAGTGCATAGGGGTGTCACTTGAGTGCAGCATACTGTTGTCCCTTTTCCTTCAGTTTTCGGTCACACTTCTAAGCCAGAATGTAAGAGTTCACGTTCTCACTTGTGAGTGATATGGGTCTTCACTCAAGTGAACTTTGTCTCACTTGAGTGTAAGAGTATTTTGCACTAGGAGACTGCGTCTTGGGTTGTCACTCGTAGGCCATTTTTCAAGAGTGTGTCTTAACACCTGCAAGTGTTGTGACATCACTTGAGTGCCAGAGTCAATGCTTGGGTGCACTTCTTACCCTAGGGTTTCTATTGCTCTCGAGTAGTTACTTCTTGTACCTTACTCGGTAGGACTCGGGTGAGTGTGAGGCTATCACTCGAGTGTTGGGTCCATGACTCGAGTGTTGTGATCAGTTTTTGTCTTAGTTTGTGCACTCAGCCAAGCACTTGCACGAGTGAGCCATTCTCACTCGAGTGCAAGCCATCTCATCACTCGAGTGCATCATCCATCACTTGAGTGCTTCAATTAAAATCAGTGTTTTCACTTTTGAAAAGGGAATCTTTGGTGTAGCGTTTCCAACCCTTTATGTATGTGTCTAGGGTTCTAGTAGCCACCTAAAGAGTTTAAATGATAACCAACTTAAAGTGTTATGAAGATAAGAACTTGGAATAGAGAATAACCTATCGTCCTTGATTTTGGTTTATAGGGTTTGATATTTGCTTTGTTTATGAACAGACGGTGCTGGAGCACACCAGGAAAGAACAAGGTAGTGACGCTTTTCCTTATACTATATGTGATGCTTTGTATGTTTGATTTATCATTGATTTATGAAGACTTCATACACTACAAAGCTTGTGGATATGAGCCAAAAGGCTATTTGTGAAAGCCTTAAGGCTATATGAAAGCTGAAAGGCTATTTGTGGGTTGAAAGGCTATGTGTATGTGCTGCCACGCCAATAGTCCTTGAGTCGCTAACAACAGTTTGGGTAAGGACTGTGTGCCTTCCCGGCGGTAAAAGGGGATGAGGGTGGGGTGTAATATGTGTTCGTGTTGCTATGCTGTGTGATGATTTACTTGTATGCTTTGTGATTACATGTGGTATGAGTGATCTATTACTATTGTGATTCTTTTGAATCTCATTCTTTCCTTTAAATAACCTTCAGACAGGGCAAGCGACTCTAAGGGGAAGGAGACGACCAAGGACGGATAGGACTCCTTAGGGAGATTTTTGTTTTGGTTGTTGTTTATCTATTATGGATTGGGGATCACTGTACATTCTGTGTATATTATTTTGGATATGGTTATGTAATTCCCTAAATGGGAAATTGTAAACCCTTAGTAAATATATATGAAACCTGGGGGTTGCCGGGATTTTTGTTGTACACTTTGATATGTATAAATGTAATTTAATTGCATAGGGTAATTATATTCGAGACTTGAATCTGAGACCAGGATAAGGGAAAATGTTGAAAGAATTTGTGAAAATCCTACTGTAAGGAAGGGATTGGAAATGAATTTTGATTATCCGTGGTCTCTAATCCATTTTAATTATACCTTTTCGAATCATAATTATTGTTTATAAGGTAGGGGGTTACAATACCTGCTTCTTTGCTTACCTGATTACTTGAGTAATTCAATCTTTTCATTTCAACTTACTCGAGTGATCCCTTGAGTAATATACCTTTTTCATATCTGGTTACTCGTGTAATCCCTCGAGTAATGTTAGTCATTTCTTGGCCGAGAGCTACGGGATGATTTCTTCTCTGATCACTCAAGTGATCTTTTGAGTAATGCTTCAAAAACTTTTCCTATTACTGGAGTGATTCCTCGAGTAATGGCATCCAAATTTTGACAGAGCTCTCTGGAACAATTTCTCACACATTACTCGAGTGATCCCTAGATTAATAGAGGGTCATTACCTGAAGGCTTACTCGAGTAATGCCTTTAAGAATCTGCCAGTGATGCTTTTCCTTGTTCTCTATCTTTCAATTCTTCTTCATTACTTGAGTAGCTACTCGAGTAATGGTTTTTCCTGCCACGTAAATCTTAGTTACTTTGTTTAAAATTTTTTGTTTATTATCAAAATCTTTTGTAACTTTAATCCAATCTTTGTTATCATCAAAACATATGGGATCTCACATTCTCCCTATTTTTGATGATGACAAAACTTCGTGATTTTGAACAAAGTTTTTGAAATTGAGTTTTCAATCATATACTTCTTGATAACTTTTCATATGGAATCTTTTATTCAATTTAAACTTGAAAACTCTTTTGAGATGACTTTAGGAAGATCATGTTTAATCCAAATCTAATGATCTAGTATTTGAAATCTTTTTGCATCCAATTTTAATGATGTTAAAATAAAAAATCCATAATTTTGAAGGTATGTTATTCGTTTATCTTGCATACACAATCAAAAACTCGTTAGTCCACAACTGATAAATAATTTCAAATTTAAACTGCAGAATGTGTTCATGTTACCAACATAATCAAACTTAAAATAGAAAATAATAAAGCTCCCTTAAACCCTATCACCCATATCCCTACAGAAAGAGGGGTGACTAGAATTAGAGAGGTAACTTCTACCTCCTCTGTACCAGCAGGTGACTGATGCTCACTGGAAGAAACAATTACCTCCTTAGTGCATGCAGGTGAAGCAATTAGTATGGGCACTAGCTCTGGCTGAACTGGCTGGACTGGCGAGACTGAGTCATTAATAGTGATGTGAATATTCTCAGATGTTTTCGGGTCAGGCATAGAGAATAAGAGGTTTATGGGGATGGTGATAGACAAAGTAGGAAGAGGGATAGAAGAAGGTTCAGGCTCAGAAGGTGATAATCGCTCAGGAATAAAGGAAGGCACAGAAGGACCAAGAGTAGAGGGGCTAGATGCCATAGCATCAATTCTGGCATGGAGTGATCTTAGAAGCTCACCCTGGGCCCGCTGTTCTGCCAATATCTCCTCATGCCTCTTATCCTTACGCTCTACAAGCTCTCCCATCTTCATATTCATGTGGGTTATCAATTCAGCGTTAATATTTGCAATGTCAACATAAAAACCCTTTAAGATATTTTCCAAAAATGTTTGTAATGTGGCACCAAAAAATGAAGGAGAAGTAGTAGAGGTAGGAGCAGAAGACTATGTCTCATCTAATTAACTAGTTGCAGTCTTAGTCTTCTTCTTCTTTTTGGGACTTGACTCAAGTGGTTTCTTCAGGGGTAGTGCAATATGCAACTTCCCAATTTGGTTTCTACCCACAGGAGTTAGTCTCTCAATAGGTTCATCCTTCTCCAAGTACCAAACCTTTTTCTTTTGGAGAAATAAGGAAGTAAGCTGAGGATAAGGTATTAAGGTAGTCATTTTTCTCTCAAATCTATATCTCTTAATCTCCTCAAATATGTACTCACCCAAGTCCTTTTTCTGTTGGAGGATAAGTGAGGCAAATTTTCTATAATCTTTCTCAATGAAATATGTGAAGTTATTTGCTTTGTTCACTATGGCTTTGGAGTAGATATACCATAGGACTCTGTGAAGATCACACATATCACTCGGGTTGAAATTGAGGGGTCCCACTATTTCACTAGGCCTTAGAATAGAGAATAGCTGGCTTGGTTCAAGATTAGGATAGTTATCTTTAGGAGGATCGTCTATTCCTAACCAGGTGTTGATTTTTGAAGGTGAGATTAAGATAATTTACCCCTGACCTTAGAAACCATTTCTTCCAAAGAATTTTTAAGGGCATCATTACCAGGCTCTAAATTATAGTAAAAATGCCTAACTATTTTAGTGCAAAATGGAAGCTTGATTGACAACTAGGTCATGTATGATGTCAAATAAGGAGAGAGGTCAAATTTCAATACCTCTTTGAGTAGGGTGAGATGTAGTGCATTTTTCATACTATCTTTCTAGAGAAATGCTCCTTGTATTTCTAAGACTCCTCCAGTTTCTTCACATTAAAACCTTTTGGAGGAATGTGATTTCTTCTTCTTCTGGTTCCTTTAAAGATTGGCCTTGCTTCCTTACTCTAGATTTATGAGCCTTATCTAGTATACTTGCCATGGCTTGGGCAAGTTTTCTCTCAAACTTGGACTTTTTGGATGGTTTTTTAGAGAAGGAGGGAGTGTCAGACGAATCAGAAGAAGGTAGAGATGGCGCTTTGGTCCCTTTGCCTTTACCAGGAGGAATAACCTTCTTAGATTGAGTTCTTGTGTCAATGGGTTCCTTGAACACAACTCCTTTGACCTTAGGTTTGGCTTGCGGCTTGGATTTTGCTTTTGGTTAAGGAGAGAGCTTTTGTCTTTTGGCTGGAGGAGATGGAGTAGATTTATGTGATTGTTGAGGATTAGAAGATTCAGAAGGAGTATTAGGAAGGTTAGTTTGTTTCTAACCATTTTGATTTGAAAAAGTTAGATTCAGAGTTTTGATGATAACAAACCTAAGTCTAGTTTGATTTGTCTCTGCATTCTTATTCACAAGTTTTTCGCTAAGAAAGTATTCGAATAGTATACCTACTATTCGAATACTGGAACTCAGTTTCTATTAGCTATTATTCTGATAAGTCTCAGACTATTCGAATAGTCAAATAATTATCATGATAATGCATATGTTATTAGAATAGTCAAATAATTATCATGATAATGCATATGTTATTCGAATAGTCAAATAATTATCATGATAATGCATATGTTATTAGAATAGTCAAATAATTATCATGATAATGCATATGTTATTTGAATAGAGATACACTGATACATAGTCATATTATTCGCATATACTCTGACTATTCGATTAGTATAATCTAGTATATCAGTTGAAAGTTTTCTGATAAAAAAGTATTCAAATAGCTAGTACATTATTCGGATAGGGTTTATATTCTCCAAAGTAAATATTAAATGTATTATTCGGATAATAATATGACTATTCGAATAAGAATGGTCACTATTCAAATACTATGGTCATTATCAGAATAATCGAAGTTTGCTTAAAAGAGTTTTCAAATTCTATTATTCGAATAGTAATGAAGGGCCAAGGTGCAAAAATAGTTATGAACTTTGCTTAAAAGTGCAAAAGTAACTATGAACTATTTTTGGTAGCAAAAGTAACAATGAACAATGTAAAATAGGGAAAAACCGTTAAATATGTTAACGGTCAATGCATGGTCAACGGTCATATTTAACGGTTTTGCCCCATTTTACATAGTTCATGGTTACTTTTGCTACCAAAAATAGTTCATGGTTATTTTTGCACTTTTGACCAAAGTTCATGGCTATTTTTGCACCTTTACCCTAGTAGAATACTATTCAAATAGTATATCCACTATTCGAATAGTGATATTAATATTCGAATAGCAGTTCAAAGCCAACATCAAGCCTATGAGATTGAGATGAGAAATTATTCGAATAGCAAGAAGACTATTCGAATAATATTGAAAGCTGAAAGAAAATATTTTTAGTCAAACTCGAAGAAAGTATTCGAATAGTAACTCATGTATCAGGATAATCTTTTCTTTGAGTTTAAGAGATCACTATTCAAATAGGTATCTTAACTATTCGAATAGTCTCAGTGTAAAATTTCAAATATTATCCGAATAGAGAAAAAGGTATTCGAATAGTAAGTTATCTGAAAAGTCTTAAACTATCCTGATAATCGTAATAGTATTCGAATACTTGTTCTTCATGAAAAACAGAGCATCATATCTAAATCTAAATTTCTCAGATTCAGTGAGTACTTTCATTAATCTTCATTAATCTTGCTTATTATATTTTTATTTCATGATTAACATTCTCAAAGCAAGTTACAGGAGATTGATACTTCAGATTTCTGGATTCCAAGAAAAGCAGATATACTGTGTCAGACATTAAATGCACTATGAGTCTCTACCAACACATTCTCTTCACCTCAACGGCTATATCAAAATAACATAAAGAATGTTCCAATAAATGCTCAGTGAGTAACGGAAA
Organism: Inga laurina; assembly: GCA_963855925.1. Lineage (NCBI taxonomy): Eukaryota > Viridiplantae > Streptophyta > Magnoliopsida > Fabales > Fabaceae > Inga > Inga laurina. The sequence goes on along the minus strand of OY979702.1, from coordinate 37,547,209 downwards.
AACAGAATGCCTCCAACGGTCATTAAAATCTCTCCAACTACAAATAACAAAGGCATTCAAAGCGGGAGTTAAGAGGCTGAACTACCAAACTGATGAATATTCATTTTCTGAGCTCTTACTCTTTTTTTTTTAATACGCTTTGGTGTTTACATTACCAACTCTTTAAGAGAGAACATTCATTGATTTAATACACTTGTTTTGAGAGATATCTTAAGGTTGTGGGACCTTAAGTTGGGTATCAATTTATGTGGTGTAAGGGGGAGCGAGTATTCAAAGTGAGGAATAGATCGCTGTGTACGAGGTGCCAAGAACCCATTGAATCTTGGAAAGTATAGTGAAAGCACAGATTCTATCTATGAACTGGACGTAGGTCATTGTGAATTAGACCGAACTAGTATAACTCCTGGCGTATACCTTGGTGAAATTTTCCTAACTCTTTAATCTTCTTCTTATTGGTTTTCAGTTTTATTTGTCTTACTATTTTTTTATTATCACCCAATTCACCCTCCTCTTGGGTGAAAAGCTTGCGCTAACACCTTTGCCTTTACTAGGAGGAATAGCCTTCTTAGATTGAGTTCTTGTGTCAATGGGTTCCTTGAACACAACTCCTTTGACCTTAGGTTTAGCTTGCGGCTTGGATTTTGCTTTCGGTTAAGGAGAGAGCTTTTGTCTTTTGGCTGGAGGAGATGGAGTAGATTTATGTGATTGCTGAGGATTAGAAGATTCAGAAGGAGTATTAGGAAGGGTAGTTTGGTTCTAACCATTTTGATTTGAAAAAGAGAGAAGATTTTTAGGAACTGTCACGCGAGTGTTGAAGGTTAGGGCTGAGGATTTTGAGTGATTTGAAGTTTTTTTCAGAGATTTTCAATGGGTTTTGTCAAAAATGGAATGAAGAAGAGTCTGTGAAAAGTTTTTCTAAAAGGTTACTCAGAGAATTAGTTGAAGTAATTTTGTGAAAATGACGGGATGCATAGTGATATATCCCTGTTGCCCAATATTACTCGAGGGCTCCGTCGAGTGATCTTGGGCTTTACTCGAGGGCTCCCTCGAGTAAAGACATTTAAAAACTTAAGTTAATGCAATTAAAATGCGTATCTGTCATAAGTAATATTGTAATTACCCATCTATATTCCCTTGATCATTTAATGGCACTTTAAGAGTGATTTGAATGCAAATTGGATTGATTTTTGATCTGTACTCATGATTACTCGAGGCCTTACTCAAGTAATTTCCATAGTTTACTCGAGGACTCCTTTGAGTAATCTGTCGCTTTATTTCCTAACTAGTCATTTCCAATCATTATGCTTTTCCTTTTGAATTAATGCTTCACTGTCATATTTTCCAGGTCATTACTCGAGTTGTTACTCGAGTAATGTTTATCATCACTTCTAATTATCACTCGGGTAATATAGGCTACTTGAAGTTGTCCCTTAAGTGATATAGTACTTTGTTAACCTCTACTTTTCATACCCCAAAACAGAATATCAAGATCCTGCAAAACAAAGTGCCAGAAACTTCGATGCTTAAGTTGTAATCATCAAAACATTAATAAATAACATCATCTAACATTTTGTAAACACTAAATAACTTACAATTCATTAGGATTTACCATTCCCAATTCTCTTCTAATATATAAGAATTGATCTTTTGCAAGAGGTATTGTAAAGATATTAGCTAGTTGAAGATGAGTTGGAATGAATATCACTTTGACATCCTTCTTTTGGACATGATCTCTGATGAAATGATGTCTAACATCAATATGCTTGGTTCTCGAGTGTTGAACTGGATTCTTTGCCAAGCTTATGTACTAGTGTTGTTACAGTATATAGGATCTCCTTTAAATAAATACCAAGATCTTGTAATTGTTGCTTCAGCCATAATACTTGTGCACAACAACTTGATGCTGCAACATTCTCATCTTCCATTGGCGAAAGAGACACTATAGTTTGTTTCTTGCTAAACCATAACACGAGTGAACCTCCAAGAAACTGGCTTTGTCCACTGGTACTCTTTCTATTTGTCTTGTATCCTCCATGATCAGGGTTTGAGTATGCAACTATATATTTACTTCTTCCTTTAGGATACTAGAGACCTAATTCTGCCGTGTCAACTAGATAAGCGTGTCCATTTCATTCGCTTCATCCATTTCATATTTCTTCAATAGCTCTTTCAAATACTTTATTTGAAATATGAAAGTTCCATTCTTTCTTTATTTGATTTGTAAACCGAGAAAGAAATTTAATTCTCCCATCATTGACATCTCAAACTCCCCCTGCATTATCTCAGAAAATTCCTTGCACAAGGTTTTATTAGTAGCACCGAAAACTATATCATCAACATATATTTGTACAATTAAAATATCATCTCGTTTTCGTTTTGTAAAAAGTGTTGTATCAACTTTTTCTTATACAAAACCTTGATCAATGAGAAATTTACTAAGTCTTTTGTACCATGCTCTAGGAGCTTGTTTTAAATCGTATAAAGCTTTTCTTAGTTTGAAAACATGGTCAGGCATAGTCACATCTTCAAAACCTAGAGGTTGATCTACATACACTTCTTCCATAATGTAACCATTTAGGAATGCACTCTTTACATCCATTTGATACAGTTTGAATCCTTTGATGAATGCAAAGGCTAAGAGTACTCGTATAGCTTCCATTGTAGCCACTGGCGCATATGTTTTGTAACACCCTTCATAATTATATCCGAAATACATGATTAAAATGAACTAGAGACTAGCGAGTAATCAAAACTCATTTTACAATCTCATCTTTACGATAGGGTTTTCACAAATATCATTTAAAATCCAATTCACCTGGTCGCACATTCACATTTCGAATACAATTACTTCACGCAGATAAATCACATTCATAAATATCAAAGTGCACAACATAATTCCCGACGAACGCCGGGTTTCATACCTTTACTAATGGTATGCAAATTCCCATTTAGAGGATTACACAATATCTTTTCACAATATATATCCCAAATCCAAAGACGAATACAAATTATACAATACTCCCTATCTATGATAACCAACTACCAAATCCATATCCCGAATGAGTCCTTGGCTCCCTTGGTTGCTTACTCCCTCCTCGAGCTGCTTGTCCTGTCTAAATTGTTGTTAGGGGAGGGTGAGATTCGAGAGAATCTCAGTAGGAAAATAGTACCAATATGCATGCAAGATAAATGTTTAATGCATGACATGCTTGCCTTTCATAGCTCATGCTCACACAATGACAAATCTGCAAGCTTAACATTTCGAACAACATACTTATGACCATAACATAAATTGAAACAGAGCTTCAATCATTCATATATGTTTCACATAATCAAGCAAAGCAATAACATGGATCAATACACCAACACAAATATCAAATATATGCAAGAGAGGTAAACTCCATACCTTTGTTCTTTCCACTGTGCTTCGGCTACTCACGATCAGGGCGAATATCGAACCTTATAAACCAAATCAAGAACATAGGGTTATTCTCTATTCCAATAACACTTAAAGTTGGTTATCATTCACAATCTTTAGGTGGCTACTCAGAGCCTAAACACATGCCTAAAGGATTGGGAAAGACTATACCAAAAACCACCTTTCAGAAGTGCAAAATGCTGATTTTTGGGCGTTGGGTGCGGCCCAAAAATCCACTGGCCGCGGCCAAAAACAAGTCAGAAATATTTGGGCCACGGTCTATAGCCTCTGGCCGCGACTAAGAAAATCCTGTTTCTTAGCTGAAATTCCAAAAATCATAACTAATTTTGGAAAAATCGAAATGAGGTGATCTCAAAGCTAAATGAAAGCTATTCAAGTCCTCTACACAAAAAAAAAATGAATCAATGCTGTCCATAACCCCAAAAATACAGAATTGCACAAAATCCAACACTGCTCCAAAACATATTCTAGTTTTAATCCCAAACTTTGGAAAATCATTACTCCTAGTTCATAAAATGAAATGACATGAATTATATGTCCATTTTGAAGCTTGGAATGTGAACTTTAATACTGGAAAGTTTTAGAATTTAAGACACTATTTGCCTATTTAAAACGTCCACACAAACAAACTTCCTAGTACAGAGTTCACACTAGACATATTTTCAGTTTTTACACATTTGCTTCCAATTGTCCCATTTTCACATCAAACATCATTCCCACACAAATTTTCATAAGGAATCCATTGGAAACACAAAATCCACCAATTCACATCACATTGACATGTTCCACAATGAACACAACATGTCAACACAATTTTACAATTCAAACCCACATTGCAAATTATTTCCATTCCAAGTTCTAAACCAATTCCAATATCACAATAACACAAGATGACACCAATTCCACCACAATACGCTAACCAATTCCTCCATTTCACAATTACACAAAAATCAGGGAAAATTCTACAATTCTCAAAACTCAATCAATGACCACAAAACTTAGGTCAAAATGCATCAAATACTCACATCTTCCTCTTTCTCAAGCTAGTTTCTTGATTCCTCCAACTTCAAGTTTCCTCAAGCTCTCAAAACACCTTCTTTCACAAATCTAAAACCATAGAGATGAAGCTCTCTATAACCCCCTCAGTAATTATTATTCAAAATACATGATTAAAATGAAATAGAGACCAATAATAACCAAAACTAATTTACATTCTTATCTATAAGATAGGGTTTTCAAAAATTTCTTTCACAAACACTTTAACTTGGTCTCACATTCATATTTCGAATACAATTACCACATTCATATAAATATCAGAGTATACAACAATATTCTTGGCAATCCTGGGTTCATACCTTCACTAAAGTTTCATAGGGCACATATGCCCTTTACAATTTCTCAAATGGGGATTACACAATACTCATTCCAATTACACATTCCAACCTATGATCCAAACATATACAGTTTTCCCAACATCTAACGATAACCAACTACCAAATCCAAATGCCCATAAGGAATTCTTGCCGCCTCTAGCCGCTTGCTCCTTCCTCGAGCCACCTATCATGTCTAAAATATTGGTAGGGGAGGGTGAGATTCGAGAGAATCCCAGCAGGAAACAGATACCATTATGTATGCAAGATAAGTGTTTAATGTATGACATGCTTGCATCATAATAACTCGTGCTCATATAATGATATATCTGCGTGCTCAATGTTTCAACAACATACTCATGACCATAGCATAAATAGTAACAGAGCTTAAATCATTCATATATGTTTCACATAATCAAGCAAAGAAAAAAAAATGCATCAATACACAAACACAAATATCAATACATGCATGAGAGGTAAGTTCCCTACACTTATTTTTCCACGTGTGCTCCAGCACAGCTTACATATGATTAGACGAACATCGAACCATGATCAGGGTGAATATCGAACCCTATAAACCAAAACAAGGACATAGGGTTATCCTCTTTTCTAAATTCTCATTTTCACAACACTTATAGTTGGTTACCATTCATGACCTTTAGATGGCTAACCAAAGCCTAAACACATGCCTAAAGGCTTGCGAAAACACTTGATCAAAGACCATCTTCAGAAGTCTATAATGTCATTTTTGGGGGTTGGCCAAGGCCCAGAATCCACTGGCCACGGCCAAGAAAAATCTTGTTTCTCGGCTGAACTTCCAAAAATCATAACTAATTCTAGAAAAATTGAAATGAGGTGATTCCAAAGCCAAATGAAAGGTATTTAAGTCCTCTTTATAGGAAAAATATGGACCATTACTAGAAATCACCACACAATTCCATAATTACACAAAACTCAACACTGCTAAAAAACAGAGTCTAGTTTTAGTCCCAAACTTTGGCAAAGCATAACTCTCAGTTCCCAAAACGAAATGGCCTGAATTATATGTCCATTTTGAAGCTTGGGATGTGAAATTTAAGGCTGGTGAGTTTCATAATTTTTAGATATCATTTGGTCATTCAAAACTTCTGTGCAAACTGACTGCCCAGAATAGAGTACACACTTGACAGATTTCCAATTTTTCTACCAAAGTGTCTAATGGCTCCAAAATTAATAACCAAACCTATTCCCATACAGTTTTCCACACGGAACACAATGGCAACCTCAAAATGACCAAAATTACAACCTATCAACATGCCCTATTTTGACCAATACACAAAACCAACACAAAGGTGCCAAACTTTACATTTAAGCTTCAATTCAATTATATCAATTCAAAACACTAAACAAGGAACCATTTCCATGACAACAACATACCATACTCCCCATGACCCTAAATCATAAAAATTAGGGAAAATTTTCCAGAAATTCAAGGCCCAACCAATAGCCATAAAACATATATGAAAATGAAGCTTTCACTCACCTTAACAACTTTCCCAAAGAGGTTCTTTGGTTTTCCAATCTCTAGATTTCCTTGTGTGCTCAAAACACCACCAATGGAAAATCTAAAACCATGAAAGTGAAGCTCTCAACACAAGGAACAACTTTATAGAAGGGAGTTTTGGCATTAGAGGTAATTAGAAGGGTTAAAATGGCTTACTTTTATCAAATTTTCTTCCTATCTCTTGAGCTTCCATGGCAGCCGAAAATATGGAGAGAGAAGAGAGAGATGAGAGGGTGAAATGATAAAGATGAAGGTAGAAAATTCTGCCATTCCACGCCACATGTATAAACAAGAGAGAGGGGAGAGAAAAGAGAGTTTAAAATGATTTAATTGACTTTCCCCCCACCAACTCTCATGCTTGCTTCATCTACCAATGGCCATATGTCACTCTCTCATTGGTTCTCATAAAGTAAGTAACTAATTAGTTACTTTAACTACTCTATTAGCCATTTAGTTATATAACTCATTTCTCCTTAGTTAGTAATTAATGTCTCCACTAATTACTAACTTATGGCCATTTTTTTTTAATTTCTCACTGATTATGGCACATTTATTTAAATTGCCACATAACACATAATTATTTCTTTTGCTCTTCTTTATGCGCCATTTACCCCTATTTTAGCCCAAATAATTATTTCATCACATAATTATGCTAAAATACAGGGTATTGGGCATTCCCAGTAACTGATTCATGTCTCAAATTAACTTTAATTCCCAAATCATTTTCAATAATTGTCATTAGCCCTTAATCAAAATTTGGGGCATTACACTCTCATCACTATGAACAACATTATAGAAGGGTATTTGAGCTAAAGAGGACATCAAACAAGCCAAATCTCACCTTTTTCCTTTCTCTTTCCTTTCTTGCTTGGTGAAAATGGAGTATGAGAAGAGAGAGATGAAATAAAGATGGAGAAATCAGATTTTTGGAGAATTAGGCCCTCTTGGCTGACCTAAGAGAGAAGAGAGGAGAGAGGGAAGAGTTGAAACATTGACCCAATCCACGGCTCACATTATACCACTTGTCACAATCTTATTTCCTCTTCCATGAGCTCACATGAACACAAACACATGGGATTCCAAACTTTTAATCTCATAACAATAAATCACAACTATTGATCTTTGAGTTACCAATGAGCTTCCTCTTCGGCAACTGATTAATTGGTCGGTAACTTTCCCGTTTTGCCCCTGATTAAGGTAATTCTAACTAAATCACCATCAAATTCATCATATCATTTCCTTTCAACACATTATGTGCCATCCCTCTATTTTAAGTCAATTTAGATGTTAATCCATAATTAAACTTAAATACAAGGTTTTGGTACTCCTCATAACACATTCAAATCACATTTCACATCGTATACTCCAAATGTGTTATTCAACAATAATCACATACACTTTTGGAGTCATAATCCCTTAATCAAAAATTGGGATATTACACGTTTCCTCATAATCAATTCCTTTTTCCTGATTATAGCCTTTGGCCACCAATCTTGTCTTGTTTCTGACAATGATTGCGGATTCATCAAGTTTGTTCTTGAATACCCATTTAGTACCAATGATCGGATGATCCTTAGGTCGGGGTACCAAATCCCAAACTTGATTTCTTTCAAATTGGTTTAGTTCTTCTTGCGATGCTATTATCCAATCATTGTCTGATAGGGCTTCGTCAATGTTAGAAGGTTCAATCTCAGAAATAAAGGCAGAAAAACTAACTTTATTGAAAATTTTATTCCTAGTTTTGACTTATTCATTCACATTGTAACCCCCTTCATATCAAGGCTGAGATTAAGTTTACAATTACGTAAATTCAGAGAATTAAAGACCATATGATAATTCAAAACTCGTTAAAAATTTCATTTCCCAAAATAGGGCGTGCAAAAACTTTTCTAAAACCTGTTTAACACGGTCTAATATTCACATTTCAAATACACATTTGGCTTGTACAGTTCAATTCTAGTCATAAATATCAGAGTGTAATATAAATTCCCGACATACTCGGATTCCATTAATCAACTAAGGGTTTACAGGCCACAAATGCCCATAATCAATTTCCTATTATAGGGGATTACACAAACTACTTAATTTATATATACAACTAATTCCCAACAAAATATCCCATAATTAACAGCATGATAACTAACTATCCAAAATAAAACTCCTAGCCTGGAGCTCTAACTGCCCTTCATCACCTGCTTCTCTTTAAAACCATTGGCCCTGTTTGAAAATTGTTTTATGAAAAGAATGAGATTTTAAAGAATCCCAGTAGTAACAATTTACTCATAGTATGCACAACCACAAAGCATGTAAGCAAATCACAACACCATAATAGAACAACATCATTTATAATGGCATTTACAATAGTAGGGGTAGGTGTGATGTGCATCATGTAACGCCCCAAATTTCAATTAAGGGCTAATGACGATTAGTGTGAATAATTTTGTGAATTTATGTGAATTTGATATCTGAATTATTATTGGGAATGTCCAACACCTTATATTTTAGCTTAACTATGTGACAAAGTAATTACTTGTGCTAAATATAGGGGTAAATGGCGCATGGAAGAAGGAAAATAATTTGATTACGTGTTATGTCACAATTTAAGTAATGTGCCGTAATCAATGGAGAAATTGAAAGTTGTTGAGTTAAGTGAAAGCTTTATTTTCATATAAGTTTTATGGCCATTGGTTGGTCCTTGAATTTCTAGAAAATTTTCCTTAATTTTCGTGATTTAGGGTCATGGGGAGTATGGTTTGTTGTTGTCATGGAAATGGTGCCCTGCTTGGTGTTTTAAATTAATAGAATGGAATTGAAGCTTAAATGTAAAGTTTGACAACTTTGTGTTGGTTTTGTGTATTGGGCAAAAGCAGGGCATGTCAATGGGTTGTGATTTTGGTCATTTTGAGGTTTCCATTGTGTTCCTTCTGAGAAATTATATGGTAATAGGTTTGGTTATTGATTTTGGAGTCATTGGACACTTCGGTAGAAAATTGGAAATCTGTCAAGTGTGAAATTTGTTATGGGCAGTCAGTTTGCATGAAAGTTTTGAATGATCAAATGGTGTTGAAAAATTCTGAAACTTTCCAGTCTTAAATTTCACATCCCAAGCTTCAAAAAGGATAAATAATTCATGTCATTTAGTTTTGTTAACTGAGACTAATGCTTTGCCAAAGTTTGGGACTAAAACTGGACTCTGTTTTGGAGTAGTGTTGATTTTTGTGTAATTCTGGAATTTTTTCCTTATTTCTAGTACTCGTATATATTTTTCCAGTAAAGAGGACTTAACTATCTTTCATTTGGCTTTAGAATCACCTCATTTTGATTTTTCTGGAATTAGTTATGATATTTGGAAGTTCAGCCAAGAAACAGGATTTTTCTTGGCCGCGGCCAACCCATAAAAATTAATGTTTTGCACTTCTGAAAGGTGGTTTTTGGTATAGTCTTTCCCAACCCTTAAGGCATATGTTTGGGCTTTTAGTGGCCACCTAATGGTCTTAAATGATAACCAACTTTAAGTGTTTTGAGATTGAGATTTGGACTAGAGAATAACGCTTCTTCCCTAATTATGAATTATAGGATTCATTATTCACCCTATTCAGGAGAAACCGGTGCCAGAGCATGCTCGGAAGGACCAAGGTAGTGACTCTTCTCTCATGTTGTGTATGATGTTTTGGTATGTATGATTGATCATGGTTTTGTGAAATGTGATTGGAAAATGTGCCATGGTCCATTACAGCGTGAGCACTTCAGCGCGAGCCTTTAAGGGATTGATGTTGGTTATCTCTACCTCAGTCGTTAAAGTGTCGTTGTAATCGACATAGATTGTTGTGAAATTGCTTTGTGAATCCAACCCATGGGGCGGCGTGTTGTGAATCCAGCCATGGGCTGTGTGTTATATATCTTGTTGGTATGGCTTGTGTTGCTAATCTTGCTAGTATGGCTTATATATGAAATTCTTTATATGAATCCCAGTTGTGGTGAAATATATTGTGTGAACTGTTTTGGTGTAATACAGCGTGAGCAAACATAAGGGTGACATGAGTCTTACCTACCCTTGCCAATATAACTGCCGTTGTAGTTGCTTTGTGTATGTGATGATTTGCTTTCATGCCTTATTGTTGTGGATACTATGAGTGATTTGTTACTACGAGGATTCTTTAGAATCTCACTCTCCCAAAAACAATTTTTAGACATGGCCGAAGGATCAAAGGAAAAGTAGGTGACGAAGGGCGGTTGAAGCTCCGAGCTTGGAGTCTATTTTGGTTTTGGTTATCATAGTTTGATTTTGGATATTTTGTTGGGAAATCATTGTATATAGTGGATTTGTGGTATAGTTTATGTAATCCCCTAGATAAGGGAAATGAATTATGGGCATTGTGCCTTGTAGAACCCTTATTTATTAAATAGAACCAGAGTGTGTCGGGAGTTTACATTGTACTCTTATATGTATAAATGGAATCGAATTGTACAGGCCATTTGTGTATTGATTGTTGGTGTGAGACCATTGTTGAATATATTTTAAGAAAAGTTTTTTTCAAGCCCGGTTTTGGGAAAATGAATACTTTATTAAGTCCCAAACTGTATTATGGTCTCTAATTCAACCTAATCACGTTTTATGAACGTAAATCTCAGCCTATGTCGTGAAGGGGGTTACATTTGTGGTATCAGAGTTGTAGTTCCTGACAATGGTAGGATTTGCTAAAGTAGTTGCCATAGCTTGTTGCCCTAGTCAAAGATGATGGCTTAGGATTGATTGTTGTACACACATGAGTATCTCTGCTATTTGTGGATATGTATAAATTTTAAGGACTATGTGTATACAATTGCTATGGTATTGACGTGATGAATCATTGTAGAGTAACGAACAAAATGGTTCACCCTAGAATCAGGCAATTAGACCCAAAGGTAGAGGTAATTAAGGATAATCCACTGGATCCTATATGGGAGATGATGGATTTGATTAGAGAACAGAGGAAAATGATTTCCAAGGTATGTGATAGTAAGGTTCTAGGTGTCATGATAAACCTAGATGTTGGGTGGAAAACCCTAGGCGGTATGATATTACATGTCAGTGATGTCATATTGGACTTATATGTTTAAAATCCTTAAGACCTAAGGGACCGGTGTGCCTTAGGCTGGCAGAGATATGTGAACTTGTGTTAGAGTTAATGATGCTTTGTGGATATGAGGGAAGTGATTCCTAGGTGCAACTAATGTTGAGGCGTTAAGAGATGAATTGTGATCAATGATCAAACTCTATAGTTGAGCTGATTCTTAGGAATTTGATTTGACCTAAAAGGTCTGAGGTACTAGAACATGGTATTGGAATGTATTGAAATGTAAATGAGGTATCTCGAGGTTGCTATTTGTTAATCTAGCATAGGGAAAGATCTTAATAATAGAATATTCCCATATTAAATGAGAATAGATCTCGATAGAACAACGAGTGGCTATGGAATATAGTCTCATGGTTGAGGCAGAAAATTGAATATTCAAGCGGCTTCCGGATTCCCTATATAAAGGGTAAAGTACCCTGATAAGGGCAGTAGAATTTGTGAATATACCAGGCATGAACTGGTAATGGAAGCCATATGCAATGGCCCAGAATCATTTGACTTGAAATGGGCAAAGAGCGGGCATAGAGGAACATAGATTATGGGTACCATCAGGTGTAGTGGGAGGTTCCTAAGGGACTCCTATTAACCCAACCTGACATTTTTTATGCACACACGAGGAAATGAACCTCCAAGTACGTAGCGAAAGTTTAACAAAAGTGATGCGTTTGAGAATTGCATTGAGCAGAGGATCAAGGCGGTAAAGATAATGTGTTATCTTGATAGCGGGAAATTCAATTACTGTGTATGTGAACATGATGAATTGCATCCTCTGTCTGTGTTTGGATCGGTTCATGGTAGTTTTATTGGTGATATTTTGATATACTGTACGAGTGTTATAGAGGATACTGATAAGAAAGGGCTACTTATGGAGAGTTTAATAGGAGAGAGCTACCTAAGGAGAGCTTTGATTGGAGAGGGCTACCTACAGTGAGATCTGATTGGAGAGAACTACCTACGGTGAGATCTTATCGGAAAGGGCTACCTACAGAGAATTCTGACCAAAGGGGCTGACCAGTCAGTTGACTGAGTAAAGCATCGGGTATAGTAGCGTAGTGTGGAGCCACTGTGATGATGAACCCTAGCATAGAGCCACCATGACGATGAACCCTAGTGTGGAGCCGTCGTGATGATGGACCCTAGAGTGTAGCAGCCTTGACGACGAACCGTGGAGTCCAGCCACCATGATATTGAATCGTAGAGTATAGAAAATTAGAAGCTTGAGGCAGTAAGTGTGATGTGTGAGCATGGCTTCTGAAAGTAAAACTTCGGGGCCAAGTGATATTGTGAGAAGGGGTCTTGGAGGATCCCGGTATGATGAAAGAGTTTAAGGTACCGAAGATGAAGTGTTTAAAGGCATCAGTGTTGAGAATATACTTGGTCCCAGCTTGATGTGATTGTGTATTGTGAGTCTTTCACCTATAGCCCATCGATGGTTCCGGTGGGAGGACCATGCCTACAGGGCGATGGGATTATGGGGGATTGGCTATTTACATGTCTTTCACCTGAGACCGCATGGGGGGTTCCTATGGCAGAGGACCATCTCACTAGGCCGGTAGTTTACGGGGGATTGACTATGTGAAAGCTGGAAGGCTATGTGAATAAGCTGGGATTGGGGTGTGGTTGTGTACCAGAGCAGAGCTAGTTTATTGGATGGCAAATTTGACTACTGATCGAGGTGATCACTTGTAAGGGCACTACCCCAGCATGGCCTGTATGGCTAGCCACTAGGCTGGTTGCACCAGTGTTGACCCTAGGCTGAAAGGCGGTGCGTAAAATTAGAGTCTGCGATATGTGTTGCTGTGGAAGCTATGTGAAGGACATCATGCACACATCAGCGTAAGCCGTCGTAAGGAGTGATGCTGGTCATCTCTAAGCCAGCCGTTGATATACCGTTGTAAATGTGAATGCTGGGAAGGCAATATGTATATGTGGATAAAGCTAGGATAGTTGTCGTATTGTGTGTACAACTATAAGTACTGTCATTTTGTGACTTGCGAGTCATGCATCAATGTAGAAGTTGCTGTGGATATTGTGTTAATGCCCAAAAGTCCCAGTTACCACTAGCAAAGTCGCTAGTGGGTGTACGAGTGAGAGTAATGTTGTGAAAGTGGAGATAGCAAAAGCTGAGGTATATGTGAATACAACAAAAGTTGTCGGTTGTGTGTAGTGAATCTTTAGTGCTTTGAGTTATTCCCATAAGGGGTAACTAGATTGAGCAGAGTAGTGGCATATACCTCTCAACTGCTGAGGTCTTATGAAGTGAGCTAGACACTCATGATTTGAGGATTGCAACGATTGTGTTCGTGAAGCAATTGAGTATAGTGGCGATTACGGCCTTGGGGCAATTGTATTGTGTTAGTGTTTGTATCACAGTTATGGTGCCATTGCTTGTATGGGGTGACAGTGGAACAATACTGCGACTGCTAAAGTCCTAAGTATTGTTTGATCAGAAAAGATTGAATGTGAGATAGCATAAGTGAATAGAGTTACTGAAAACTCACAACCTGAAGATCAAGTATCATCTGAGTAAAGTCAATCTCGTCGCGCATATGTGTAGTCGTAAGGCGATGTGAACTGTTGCAATAATGATTGAGGATTATAGAGATCTAAATCTCTCAAAATAGATTATATGTGTTAAGTATAGTGTACCCTAAAGGAGGAAAGTGACGTAATGACTGAGAGTGAAGAGGCTTAAAGCCAGGATGCACAAGTGTAGTCCATCCAAATTATGATTGAATAAGGTGAAGACCTCTAGTGTTTGAAAATGGAGATCACACACTCCTGAGAGTGTCTTTGGGTACCGGAATTGACGAAGTGTTTGAGAGAAAGAAATGGAGCCACGAAGTATTGGTCCATTGAGATTCTTGAGTAAATCGAACCTGTAGTGTACTATTTGTACGAGTGGTCTTAAATTGACTATCCTAATGAGAAACAATTTGAGAAATAGAAGTTGTCATGAAGAGGCATCAGAGGGTTATGTCCCAAATGGTGCAACAAATTTTGAGGACGAAATTTATTGAATGGGGGGAGAATTGTAACGCCTCAAATTTCAATTAAGGTCTAATGACGATTAGTGTCAATAATTTTGTGAATTTATGTGAATTTGAGATTTGAATTATTATTGGGAATTGCCAACAGCCTATATTTTAGCATAACTATGTGACAAAGTAATTACTTAGGCTAAATATAGGGGTAAATGTCACATGGAAGAAGGAAAAGAATTTGATTATGTGTTATGAGGCAATTTAAGTAAATGTGCCATAATCAATGGAGAAATTGAAAGAATGACCATAAGTTAGTGATTAATGGAGAGATTAATTACTAACTAAGGAGAAATGAGATATGTAACTAAATGGCTAATGAAATGGGTAGAGTAACCAAGTGGTTACCTACTTTATGAGAATGCCTAAGATGTGGACAAGTGTCACTTGATGGATGAAGAGAGATGAGAGGAAAATTCAAAATGTAACCCCCTCACCGTAATTATATCTGTGTTATGGAATTCAAGTGAAATAGAGACCAATAAGACAAAAAAAACATTTATAATCCCTCCTCACTCGAGATGGGGTGTCAAGAAAAGTAGTTCAAAAATATAATTAATATGGTCTCACATTCACATTCGGATACAATTACCTGTGTAGT
Source organism: Inga laurina (assembly GCA_963855925.1). Classification (NCBI taxonomy): domain Eukaryota; kingdom Viridiplantae; phylum Streptophyta; class Magnoliopsida; order Fabales; family Fabaceae; genus Inga; species Inga laurina. The sequence continues at coordinate 37,532,098 of OY979702.1, read as the reverse complement.
TAAATCACATTTATAAATATCAGAGTGCACAATTAAGATCCCGACAACCCCGGGTTATATGTATATATAAAATGGATGTATAGTTTCCAAGATAGGGGATTACATATCTAAAAATAATATTCACATCCCATATATATACAGTAACCCCAAACCAAAACATATAACAACAGTCCAAAATTAAAGCATCTCTACTAGTCCTAGCCGCTCCTAGTTGCTCGCTTTTCCTTGGAGCCACTTGCCCTGTTTGATGGTTAGTCAAAGGAAAGAATGAGATTCAAAAGAATCCTAGTAGTAACAAATCACTCATACAATGTTTAAACACATAGCATGTAAGATCATGTTCAGCAGCAACATAATGATGCATGGCTCACGCCACACAGAACAGCACTCACAGCTGTAATCACAATGTAACAGCTTTTGTTGTAATCACTATGCCCGCTTCCGCGATAAACACTATGCCAGCTTTTACTGTAATCACTATGCCCGCTTTCGCGGTAAACACTATGCAGCAGCATCACAAGGCACAAAGCATCACAAAGCTTCACAAGGCATCACAAAGCAGCAGCATCAACACAATGTATGATAAACATACATACAATGATTTACACACAATATAAGAGAAAGAGTCACTACCTTGTTCTTTCCTATCATTCCTTGGCACAAGGGGCTCACGAGTACGGTAAATGTCAAATCCTATAACCAAATTAGGGACAACTAATCAATCTCTTTTCCAAATATATATATTTCCATAATACACTAGGTTGGTTATCATTCAAACTCTTTAGGTGGCTATTAGAGGCCCACATATATGCCAAAAGGGTTGGGAGAAACTACCCTGAAGACCCCTTTTTCGAAAGTAGAACACTGATTTTTGGCTGACTCACTCAAGTGAAGATGACCTCACTCGAGTGATGAGAGACTTGCACTCGAGTGAGAATGGCTCTCACTCCCGAGTGTTTGGCAGCTCACAACAACAACAGCCAGAAAGTGCTCACAACACTTGAGCATGAGGTTTTACACTTGAGTGATGACTCCCAATTCACTCGAGTCCCTGGAAATGCAATACAGGAAGTGACAACTTGAGTGCACAGCCAACTTTAGAGGATAAAGGCTCACTCTAGCACAACCCTTGGCACTCGGGTGAGAAGGTTACACTTGTGAGTGTCAGAACAAACTCTTGAAAAGTGGTCTACGAGTGCATACTCGAGATGTAGCTCTATAACATGAACTCACACTTTCACTCAAGTGAACCCATGCTCACTCAAGTAATCACCAATATCACTTACGGGTTAAGAAGTGTACTCTTGCTTTTATCAGAAAACCAAGCAAAATGCAGAAGGAAAAAGGGAAATTATACCACAGTAATCGAGTGAGACCCCCTCACTCGAGTGATGCCTATCAGATTGCCAGATTGCAACAAATGACAGAAATTCCCAGATTTACCAAAACTGATCCCAATGGTTCCCAAACTTAACCCAAAGCTCATTCTCACTCAAAATCCCATAAGGAACCCATTGGTAGCCTCAAAACACACAAAAACCCATCCTAACCATAATCTTACTCTTAGGTCTCTATAATACATAATTCCCAATTCCATTCAACTCACTTCTAAAGTCCAAAACCATTTCCAATGTAATATCCCGATTTGTGATTAGGACTGATAACTCTGATAATCATTGTAATTAGTGTAATTAAGCACTATTATGATTAATGTAAAGTAAACTTTGGGAATAAATACATGTGGTATTTAAGATCAATGGTTGTGATTCCTTGACCGTGGGTCGGAATCCTATGTATTGTGATTTGGTGAGCTCATAAGGGAGTGAGTGGATGATGACATGTGGCAAGAGGGTGGCCATTGGATGAGGTCACTAGAAGACAAAATAACACTTTTTCTCTTCTCTCTCTCTCTCTCTTTCGGTTGTGTGTGGGAAGGGAAAAGAAAACATCTCCATCATCATCTTCCTTCCATTTCTCTCTCGTTTCTCTCTCCTCTCCTTCCTCCATTTCTAGCGCTGGACAAGCAAGTGAGAGGGGAAGAAAAGCTTGAATCTTGGTAAGTTGTGATTCTCCTTTGCTCTAATCCTCTTCTCTAATTTTGTTCATCTCAATGAGAGCTACATTGTGATGGTTGTAGAGCCTTGAGTGGTGTTGATTTGAGCTTTGGGTCGAAAGTGGGAGTTGAGGAATCAAGATTCTGAATTGGGCAAAGAGAAGAGGTAGGCATTTAGAGCATTTTGAAGTATAATGTATGATTTTTGGCTAAGTATAGTCAAATCTGGAATTTTTGCCCTAAATATGCCTATTCTTGAAAATATGAAGTTCATTGTGATTTATGATTGGAAATGATGTATTGTGGAGATATATGATCATTTGATATGATTTGGAATGTTAAAAAGATGTTAAGGGAAATTAGACATTGTGTATCTTAGAGACCTTAAGGAATGATTGTGGTCAAATGGGTTTTTGGAGTGTTTTTAGAGTTGCCATTGTGTTCCCTGGTTAGTGCTTAGTGTGTATGAGCATTGGGAAGAGTTTTGGGAACCTTTGGGAGTGAATTTGACCATCTGGAGTTTCTGGTTTTTGGCTGCGTTTTGGGTCTCTGATGCACATCACTCGAGCAGAGGAAGAACGTGCTCGAGTGATATGCAAGTTTTTCCCTGTTGTGCTTCGAGTTACCTGGGTTTTACGGGTTGTGCTCGCGAGCATTGCCTTGTGCTCGAGTGAGCGAAGAACATGCTCGAAGTGAGCATGGTTCTGCTCGAGTGAAGAAGCAAGTCCGGAGTTGAGGTTGCTTTCGGGACCTCACTCGCTGATTTATGCCACGAGTGTGCTCTGACACTCGCAAGCATAGCTGTTTCACTCGAAGCACTGAGGGTCGTGCTCGAGTGAGATGGTGCTTCGGGGGAGAGTTGTGCTTTCGGGTTGATGCTCGCGGGAAAGTTGCACGAGTGTGCTTTCTCACTCGCGGGTGTGGTGTGTGTGCTCGAGCACTGGGGGTCGTGCTCGAGTGAGCCTGTGCCTCGGGTGAGGATGGTGCTCTCGGGTAGTCACTCGCAGCGTGTGCTCGCGGGTGCTCGAGAGAGGCTTTTGGCCTTGTGCTCGAAGTGAGGTCGGCGTGCTCGAGTGAGCCAGTTCCTGGAAGTGTCTTTGTGCTCTCGGGTGCTCACTCGCAGTCTCACTTTCTCTTGTGCTCGGGTGCTGTCCGTACCAATGCTCGAGTGAGAGCATCTGTGCTCGAGTGAGACTGTCAAAAATCAGTGTTTTGCCTTCGAGTAAGGGGTCTTTTGGGTAGGTTCTTCCAACCCTTTAGGCATATGTTTAGGCCTATTTTAGTCACCTAATGAGTCCTAAATAATAACCAACTTAGAGAATTATTGAATTATACATTGGAAAAGAGATTGATCAATTGTCCCTAATTTGAATAGGATTTGACATCTGTCGTCCGCGTGAGCCTACTGTCCCAAAGATTGTCAGGAAAGATTCAGGTAGCGACTTCTCTCTTATGCTTTGTGTAAATGTATTGTATGTTTGTCTGTCATTCATTGTGTGGATGTTGCTGCTGCTGCTTTGTGATACTTTGTGCATTGAGATCCTTTGTGGAGCATAGTGATACACCGTGCCTTGAGATGCTTTATGGTGCTTTGTGCTTTGTGTTGCTGCTACATAGTGTTCACCGCGAAAGCGGGCGTTGTGCATAGTGATTACAGCGAAAGCTGGCATAGTGTTCACCACGAAAGTGGGCGTAGTGCATTGTGATTACAGCCGTGAGAGCTGTCGTATGTGGCGTGAGCCAGAGATCATTGTGAAGCTGCTGATTATGATGAACGTGCATGCTCTATGTTTATATATTGTATGAGTGAGTTGTTGCTCTGGGATTCTCAAGAATCTCATTATTTCCTTATGACTAACTTTTTCAGACAGGGCAAGTGGCTCGAAGGGGAAGCGACCAACCCGGAGTGGTTAGGGTCTCTTAGGGACATTCATGTTTTGGGATAGTTGGTTATATCCATTTTGGATTTAGGATTGCCAAAGTGTAAAGAGATGTAAATGATTATTTTGGATCGTGTAATCCCCTTTATGGGAAAACTCATAAACCCATATCATATATGTATTAACCCGGGGTTTGCCGGGATTTTGGTTTCCGCACTTTGATATTTATCATGTACTCTGATTTCTCAAGTAGTTATATCCGTACATGAATGTGAGACCATGAATATATAAGTTTTGAAACGATTTTCATACGCCCCATCTTTTAGATGAGGGTTTATAAATTGTTAAACCATCTTATTGGTCTCTATTTCATTTAAATTATTGTAATCCGGATGTAATTACGGTGAGGGGGTTACATTTTTGGTATCAGAGCGGTGGTTCCTGGCAAGGGTAGAGTTTGCTAGGATAGCTCCCATAGTGTGGTCTTAGTGATAATAGATCATCTGTGAATACTTGACGTATGCATATATCTGTTTAGTTATATAGATATATGTGCTTTGTGGAAACTTTGTGAATGTCATAATTGTTGGATTAATGGGGTGAGTTCTTTGTAGAATGAAAAGAACGACAAAAGGTCGCCCCAGAGGACAACAAATAGATCCCGAGGTGGAGTTAGTTAATGACAATCCACCGGACCCGATGCAAGAGTTGATGGGTCTGATAAGAGATCAACGGGATATGATAGCGGAGCTTAGAGATGAGCTCAGAGCTGAAAAGGCCAAGAATAATGAGGGTAGAGGCCAGTTTACTCAAGAAGGAACTCAAGGGGAAACCCGAGAAGAGACTAGACTGGAAGATACTGCTGAGGGGTCGGAACGATCGCTTGAATCGCCTCCTCGTGCTGAAACGAATCCAAGGCCGCATGGAGTGCCAGTTAGGGAGGAACGGGACCTTGAGTATTGGGTCTCTAAATTCTGCAAGCAACTACCTCCGGCGTTTAAGGGGAAGTTTAATCCCCAGGCGGCTGAAGATTGGCTACATCGTCTTGAGAAGATCTTTGAGGTCTTGGTGTGTCCCTCCGAGGTGAAAGCCAAGCTAGCGGTATACAAGCTGGAAGGCGATGCTGATCGCTGGTGGCGTAATGTTGCCTTGTCATTGCGGTTAAAGAATGAGCCATTGACCTGGGAGGTGTTCCAACAACACTTTAACGAGAAATATTTTCCCAAGTCAGTGAGGCTTGAAAAGGAAACCGAGTTTCTGAATATTAAGCAAGGGGACACAGAGTCTTTCGACGAATATTTGTCTCGATTTACCTACCTATCCCGATATTCCTCTTATCTTCAGAAAATGGATGACGAGGAGTTGAGTTCAGATATGTTGATACGGGGTTTGAGGCGTGATATGAGAAAGAGACTCGCCACCCATCAGTTTTCCAAGTTCAACAAGGCTGTTGAAGAGTGTCGGATTACTGAGAGCAATCTTAGAGAGTTGTATCCGGCTAAGGCTGGTGGTGGCCATAGTGAGCCTAGTAAGGGCGGTGCTTCTCAGAAGCGGAAGGGCTCAGGATCATCCTCTTCATATAGAGGGGGTAGTAAGAAGCCTTATCAATCTGGGAGTCGTGATCAGCAGAGAGCTCCTAGTGTATGGACATGTCCTCGTTGCAACCAGCCACATCATGGCAAGACGTGTGATGGTCGGGTGATTTGCTTCAAATGTAAGCAAGTGGGGCATACATCTGTTGAGTGTGGACAGCCGCGACCAGAGCAGAGACAGAGGACTCAGGGCCGCGTATTTGCTATGACTCACGAAGAGGCCCGGAAATCCCCAGAGCTGATACAAGGTAAAATCCTTATCTATGGCATTGAGTTACAAGCGTTATTTGATTCGGGTGCAAGTCACTCCTTTATTGCTTATGCTTGTGTGAGGCGTCTGGGAATGAATGTGCATAAGTTGCCATTCGATTTAATTGTGTCAACACCAATGGGTGTGAAGGCTGTGGCTACAGAAGCTTGTCTAAACTGTGTTATAACCGTAGAGGGCCATGAGTCTGTAGTAGATTTGATTTGTTTGCCGCTCTGCCAGTTAGAAGTCATTTTGGGTTTCGATTGGTTGAGATCTAATAATGTGTTGTTAGATTGTGGGAACAAAAGGATAGTGTATCCTGTTTCTCAGAGCATTGAGGGCGAAGATGCCGGTTTGAATTTCCTTTCGACAGCTAAGGCTGAGAAATATTTACAAAAGGGTTGTCAGGGGTATATGGTTTTCTTTTCTGTACAAGGGGAAACCAGTGAGTCTTTGAGTAGTATACCCATAGTGAACACCCAAACTACCACCTTTCAAAATTCTGAAATCATCAAGATGAAGCTCTCAATGAGATGCACAACATTAGAGAAGAGGTCTAGAGCATTAGATATCAACAAAGGCATCAAAATCTCACCTTTCTTCTTCTCTTTCTTCTTCGTGTTCACCGAAAATGGAGGGATAGAGAGAGAGACGATGAGAGGTGATGGAGATGATGATGATGATGATGATAAAGGCAAGCATATATTTTTCCCTTCCCAAAGCTCAGAATCGAATAAGAGAGAGAAGAGAGAGAAAAGGTGAATGTTGACTAGTGGCATGATCCTTTGGTCCACAGAATGCCGCTTGGCATAATCTTGCTCACTTCCTCCATGAGCTCACATAGGTGCGTAGCACACAATTTTGACCCATTGACAATGAACCTAACCATTGATATTTAATCACCAATGAGTTTCCTTTTTGGTAACTGACCAATTGGTTGGTAAATTTCCAATTTTACCATTTTGCGCTTGATTTTCACTATGCTTAATAAATCATCACCAAGTACATTTATATCAAATTCACATCACATTTCACCAAAAGTGTTTAATTACGCTAATTACAATCAATTTCGAAGTCATTAGCCCTTAATCTCAAATTGGGTCATTACATCAAGGTTAGCACTTGGCAGAGATAACGAAGGATCACCAACATCGATGGTGGAGGAAGTTGCTGCCACCATTAATGAAGGAAGTTGCCGTCGGAATCTAAGAAGAAAATGAGAGATGAAGCGGAAAGGGGGGTGAGTTAGCAACAGATCAGATCATATAGAAGATAAGGGCATTAAAGTAAACAAGTACAAAGTCCCCCCACGCTTGGTGCGGGTGCATTGACTACATCACATATAAGCATATCCTTACCTTCCACTCATCTATTATTAGGAACACAAAAAACAAACATGAAGTGGACTAACCTTCTATCAGTTACCAATAAAATCTTACTACACAACATCCTCCACATAGTTCAGATAGGCATATCAAACATCAAAATACACAACAAGCAAATAAAGGGCAAAAACTTCCCCGTAAATTACATTCCACCACCAAAACACCCCCAACATATAAAAAAAAGCGGTCCATCTAATGCCTTATACAACTAATGCATCAACCTAAACAAAGACATCAAATAATATAAAGTTTGCCCTACAACACTAAAAACATCTATAAATGTCATTTGTGTTGACATCATCTAATAAATGCTGCTCTATCTTTCTAAATATCTCCCTGTAAACCATGTTGGTAGTTGTATTATTTTGATAATTACTCCCATATATAATTTCAATACAACTCTAGCAGACTTATTTATCATATTTAAATAAACAATTTTGCAGCAAATAAAATAGAACCCTCTTCTGCCATGTATGATCCTATTTATCATGAGAATAACTAAAAATGATTTAATCACATACACCAATATTAAAAGGTAGATAAGACATATGTATATTACAAAGTATGATTATATATTGCAGTTACAACAGGTATACCAGTGTCATAGCATCAGAATTGTTCAAAAACAATGTTCTAGACTAAGACTTCATATCAAAGCACACATCTACAACTTCCGCCCCTTCCTACATTAAAAAATCCATCTAAATACCAACATTGAATTACTACAAAAAAATCTCTTCCCAATGGATTAATCAAAATGAAGTCATGATTCATGGTTCTTTTAGCCAGTATAATGTAGAACTTATTGAGGCTAAAGAAGTAAGGGTTATGAAAAAGAAGCCTCATCTATCATGTATATCCTATTTATCATGTCAAAGTATGAAGGAATATAAGTTTGAAAATAATTGAACATGATTTCACCACTGCCACCAATATTAAAGGACAGAAAAGGTGAATAGGAGAGAGAAGGGAGAGAAAGGGTGAATGTTGACTAATGGCATGATCCTTTGGTCCACAAAATGCCACTTGGCATAATCTTGCTCACTTCCTCAATGAGTTCACATAGGTGCGTAGCACACAAGTCCGACCATTGACAATAAATATCAACCATTGATCTTTAATCACCAATGAGTTTTCTATTTGGTAACTAACCAATTGGTCGGTAAATTTCCAATTTTACCATTTTGCCTCTGATTTTCACTATGCTTAATAATCATCACCAAGTACATTTATATCAAATTCACATCACATTTCTCCAAAAGTGTTTAATTACAATCACTTTTGAAGTCATTAGCCGTTAATCTCAAATTGGGTCATTACACATAGCATCATTTTTTATTCATTTCCTCTCTTTTATCTCTCTCTCTTTTTGAATAAGCATGGGGAGGGGGCAGAATTTTCTACCATTCTTCATCATCTCCATCTCTCATTTCTCTCTCTCTCTTGCTCTTCATTTTTGTGCAGCCATGGTAGCCAAAGAAGGGAGGAAAAACTTGTGAAAAAGGTGAGATTTTGACCCTCAAAATGACCATCTATGCAAAAACTCTCTTCTTTAAAGTTGTTCCTTGTGTTGAGAGCTTCACTTTCATGGTTTTAGATTTGCCATTGGTGGTGTTTTGTGGCCACAAGGAAATCTAGAAGTTGGAGTGTAATACCCCGAATTTTGAGACTTGAGCTTAGAGAATAAGCCTGAGGTTAGGGGACTACTAAGCCCTGGTTTAGTAGGATCCCAAATTGGATTAAGAGATATGAAAATGAGTTTGATGGTAATTCCAAGGGAATTGCCATAATCAGGGGAAAAATGGTAAAGTTACTGACCAATTGATCGGTTACCGAGGAGGAAACTCATTGGTAACTTTAAGATCAATGGCTAGGACTAAATTGTGCAATAGATCAAGGGGCGGAATCCCATGTATATGTGTGTATGTGAGCTCATGGGAGGTGGGTCAAGAAGGTGACACTTGGCAAATTATGGACCCTTGGATTGGGGTCAAGATTTCAACTCTTCCCTCTCTCCTCTCTCCCTTAAGTCAGTTGTATATGTGTGTGGGAGGCTGAAAATCTACTCCTCTTCATCATCAACACCGTCTCTCATCTCTCTCTCTTGTTTTTCCATTTTCGGTGAGCTCAAGGTGGAGAGAGAAAAAGAAAAGGGTGAGATTTATCTTGGTTAATGTCCTCTTTTGCTTAAATAATCTTCTTTAAAGTTGTTCATAGTGATAAGAGCTTCATTGCTATGGTTTTAGCTTTGGGAAAGAAGGTGTTTCGAGAGCTTGTGGAATTTGGAAAGATAAAGAATCAAGGAAGTGTTTGGGAAAGAGGAAGAGGTGAGTGTTTACTCCCTTTTGATCTATTATTTATTATATTTAGTTAAGTTTTGTAATTTGTGTAATTTGGTATAATTGTGAAATGAGTAATTTGAATGAGTATTGTGGTTGAAATGGTGTCATAGTGTGTTTTGATGCCATTAGAATTGAGTGGAGTCATTGGGAGTAGAAGTTGTGGAATTTGGGTATTATGTGTGATAAGTGTGATCAATGGGGAAAATGTCATTATGATATGATTTTGGTTGTTTTGAGGTTTCCAATGGGTTCCTTGTGTGAAATTGTGTGGGAATAGTCTTGTGTTAGAAGTTAAGGACTATTAGAAACATATTGGTTAAGTTTGGGACATGTTGTCAGTTTTCTGCATTTTCTGGGTTTGGATAGCATTACTCGAGTGAACAAGGGTCTCACTCGAGTGCAACATGATGTTTTCCCTTTCTGCTTCGGTTTTGGTTGCACTTGTTCATGGAAGAAGCAAAAGTGCACTTCTTCACCTGCGAGTAATGTGGGTTATCACTCGAGTGATCATGGGCTTCTGCACTAAGAACCGCTTCTCGGGTTGTCACTCATAGTTGGTTTGTCAAGAGTGTGAGTTATCACTCACAAGTTTTATGGTCTCACTCAAGTGTCAGAGCTAGTGCTCAAGTGCACTTCTGGTTCTGGGTTTTCTTTGGCTCTTGGGTGGTCACTTCTTGAGCCTCACTCGGTGGAACTCGGGTGAGTGTGAGGCTAGCGCTCAAGTGCTAGGTTGAATGCTCGAGTGCTTTGGGTATTTTCTGTCTCTGGTTATGCTTTCAGGCAAGCACTCACACGAGTAAGCTGTCCTCACTAAGGTACGAGTTGTCCATCACTCGAGTGATGAAGCTAAAAATGGGTTTGTGAGGTTTCAAAAGAGAACTTTGGTTAAGTTTCTCCCAACCCTTTAGACGTGTGTTTAGGCTTTGAGTTGCCACCTAAAGGTCGTGAATAATAACCAACTTAAGTGTTTGAAAGTTAAGGAATTGGAAAAGGGATTAACCCTATGTCCTTGTTTTGGTTATAGGGTTTGATGATCGCCCTAATCGTGAGCAGCCAGAGCTGGAGCTTACATGGAAGGACCAGTGTAGGGAACATATCTCTCCTGCATGTATTGGATATTTGTGTTAGTGTGTTGGTGCATGTCTTTACTTTGCATGATTATGTGTAATTTGAAGCTATGTTTCAATTTATGCTATGGCCATCAATATATTGTTTGAAGCATTGAGCTTATAGATTTGTCATTGTGTATGTATGAGTTATGTGATGCAAGCATGTCATGCATTAAACATTTATCGTACGAGCATATTGATATTGTTTTCCTACTGAGATTCTCTAGAATCTCACCCTCCCCTACTAACCTTTCAGACATGGTAGTAGATCGAGGATGGAACAAGCAGCCAAGGGCGATGAGGACTCCTTCGGGTTGTCATTTTGGTTGTTGGTTATCGTAGTTGGGAGTATTATGTATTTGGATTTGATTATGTATTTGAGATAGTTATGTAATCCCCATATGAGTAATTGTATATGGGCGAATGTGCCCTATAAGACTTTGATTAATACATGAAACCCAGGATTGCTGGGATTATTACATTGCATACTCTGATATAATTAATGTGATTTATCTTTGTGTAGTAATTGTATTCGGAATGTGAATGTGAGACCAATTTATAAATAATTTTTAAATGCATTTATGAAAACCCCGTCTAGTAGATGGGTTTGAAAAATGTTAATTAATTGTTATTGGTCTCTATTTCACTTTAATTGCGTAATCCGAATATTAATTACGACAAGGGGTTACATGGAGAACCAAGGAACTTCTTTAGGAAAGTTGTTGAGGTGAGTGAAAGCTTCATTTTCATATAAGTTTTATGGCAGTTGATTGGGACTTGAATTTCTAAAAAAGTTTCCCTAATTTTCGTGATTTAGGGTCATGGGGAGTATGGTTTGTTGTTGTCATGGAAATGGTGCCTTGTTTGGTGTTTTGAATTAATAGAATGGAATTAAAGCTTAAATGTAAAGTTTGACAACTTTGTGTTGGTTTTGTGTATTGGGCAAAAATAGGGCATGTAAATGGGTTGTGATTTTGGTCATTTTGAGGTTGGCATTGTGTTCCTTCTGAGAAATTATATGGGAATAGGTTTGGTTATTGATTTTGGAGTCATTGGACACTTCGGTAGAAAATTGGAAATCTGTCAAGTGTGAAATCTGTTATGGGCAGTCAGTTTGCATGAAAGTTTTGAATGATCAAATGGTGTTGAAAAATTCTGAAACTTTCCAGTCTTAAATTTCACATCCCAAGCTTCAAAAAGGATAAATAATTCATGTCATTTAGTTTTGTTAACTGAGAGTAATGCTTTGCCAAAGTTTGGGACTAAAACTGGACTCTGTTTTGGAGTAGTGTTGATTTTTGTGTAATTCTGGAATTTTTTCCTTATTTTTAGTACTCGTATATATTTTTTCAGTAAAGAGGACTTAAATATCTTTCATTTGGCTTTAGAATCACCTCATTTCGATTTTTCTGGAATTAGTTATGATATTTGGAAGTTCAGCCAAGAAACAGGATTTTTCTTGGCCGCGGCCCAAATGTTTCGGACCTGTTTTTGGCCGCGGCTAGTGGATTTTTGTGCCGTGGCCAACCCCCAAAAATCAATGTTTTGCACTTCTGAAAGGTGATTTTTGGTATAGTCTTTCCCAACCCTTAAGGCATATGTTTAGGCTTTTAGTGGCCATCTAAAGGTCTTAAATGATAACCAACTTTAAGTGTTTTGAGATTGAGATTTGGACTAGAGAATAACGATTCTTCCCTAATTATGAATTATAGGATTCGACATTCGCTCTATTCGGGAGAGACTTGTGCCAGAGCACGCCCAGAAGGACCAAGGTAGTGGCTTTTCTCTCATATTGTGTATGATGTTTTGGTATGTATGATTGATCATGGTTTTGTGAAATGTGATTGGAAAATGTGCCATGGTCCATATAGCGTGAGCACTTCAGCTCGAGCTGTTTAGGGATTGACACTGGTCATCTCTACCACAGCCTTTAAGCTGCCTTTGTAATCGATATGGATTGTTGTGAAACTGTTTTTTGAATCCGACCCATAGGGCGGCATGTTGTGAATCCAGCTATAGGCTGTGTGTTATATATCTTATCGGTATGGCTTGCGTTGCTAATCTTGCCAGTATGTCTTGTGTATGAAATGCTTTCTATGAATCCCAATTGTGGTGAAATATATTGTGTGAACTGTTTTGGTGCAATACAATGTGAGAAAACGTAAGGATGACATGAGTCATACCTACCCTTGCGGCTGTAACTGCCATTGTAGTTGCTATGTGTGTGTGATGATTTGCTTTCATGCCTTATTGTTGTACATACTATGATTAATTTGTTACTACGGGGATTCTTTAGAATCTCACTCTCCCAAAAACAATTTTTAGACAGGGCCAAAGGATCAAAGGAAAAGTAGGTGACGAAGGGTGGTTGAAGCTCCCAGCTAGGAGTCTATTTTGGTTTTAGTTATCATAGTTTGATTTTAGATATTTTGTTGGGAAACGATTGTATATATTGGATTTGTGGTATAGTTTGTGTAATCCCCTGGATAAGGGAAATGAATTATGGGCATTGTACCTTGTAGAACCCTTATTTATTAAATGGAACCTGAGTGTGTCGGGTGTTTACATTGCACTCTGATATGAATAAATGGAACAAATTGTACAGGCCATTTGTGTGTTGATTGTTGGTGTGAAACCATTGTTGAATATATTTTAGAAATTTTTTTCAAGCCTGGTTTTGGGAAAAATAATACTTTATTAAGTCCCAAATTGTATTATGGTATCTAATTCAACCTAATCATGTTTTATGAACATAAATATCGGCCTATGTCGTGAATGTATCATAAATCATGCACCTTACAATGATAAATCATGCATACAATGTATCATACACAACACAAGAGAAAAGTCACTGTCTTGGGCTTTCTGCTCTTGCTTTGGCAATGGTTTCTCACGGGCCGGGCAAATATCAAATCCTAGAACCATAATTAAGGATGAAGAGTTACTCTCTAATCCAAAACTAAATTCTAAAACACTTATAGTTGGTTATCATTTCAGACCTTTAGGTAGCTACTAGAAGCCCAAACATGTGCCTAAAGGGTTGGGAAGTACTATCTCAAAGACCACCTTACAATAGTGAAGAGTTCTGATTTTTTGGTGTTGGCCGCGGCCAAGAATCTTTGGCTGCGACCAAAAATAGGTTAAAACTTTTGGGCTGTGGCCAAAATCAGGTCAGAGAGTTTTTGGCCCGGCCAAAAGCAGGTCAAAAGCTTTTGGGCTGCGGCCAAGAAACTTTTAGTTTCTGGGCTGAAATTCCAAAAATCATAACTAATTATAGGAAAATTGAAATAGGATGATTTTAAAGCCAATGAAAAGATATTTAAGTCCTCTTTATATGAAAAATATGAATCATTGCATTCTATAACCACAAAAAATACAAAATTCAACAATTCTCTTTGTTGTTTGAGAATTGATCCCAGTTTTAATATCAAACTCTGGAAATTCATAACTCCCAGTACACACATTGAAATGACCTCTATAGTATATCAAATTAAAGCTTGGCATGTAAACTATTAGACTGCAACGTTTTAGAATTTTTTGTCACCATTTACCCATTCAAAAAGTCCATGAAAACTGACTGTCTGCACAGGGTTTTCACTAAGCAATTCTTGTAACTCTTAAACCTAAGTTTCCAATGGTTCAAAATTCACATCCAACATTACTTCCGCACAATTTTCCATAAGGAATCCAATAGAAACATCAAAATAACCAAATTCTCATTCCTTTATCATGCCCTGTTTTTGGCACATATTCAACACAAAACCCACATTTGCCAAACTTTATATTTAAGCTTAATTCAATTCTATCAATTCAAAACACTAAACAAGGCACCATTTCTATGACAAAAGCATACCATACTCTCTAAGACCCTAATTTTCAAAAATAGGGCAAAAATTCCAGAAATTATAGCCTCAAGCAAATGCCACAAAACATAGGTAGAAATGTGCATCTTTCTCACCTCTACAACTTTCTCAAAGGTGTTCCTTACTTCTCCAATCTCTAGATTTTATTTAGTGCTCATAACACCACCAATGGAAAATCTAAAACCATAGAAATGAAGCCCTCAACCCAAGGAACAAGATTAAAGAAAGGATTTTTTGCATTTGAGGTCATCTTAAGGGTTAAATGGCCTACCTTAATAAAGAGCTTCTTCCTCTTTCTTGGACATCAATGGCTGCACGAATGTGAGAGAGAAATGAGAGATGAAAGTGTGAGGAAGATGAAGAAATGATGGGCTCTTCTCATGCCCATACCATTTCAGCTGAAATTGGGGAGGGAAGAGAGAGAGAGAGAATGCTTAAAATATTGGGTTTTGACTTTTCTACTACTCTCTTCATCTCAACATGCCACTTGTCAAAATTGTCTTATTTCTCATAAAGTAAGTAACCACTTGGTTACTCTAACTAGCTCCATTAGCCATTTAGTTATCTCACTAGCTCTTTTAGTTAGTAATTAATTTCTCCACTAATCACTGACTAATTAGCCGATAATTTTCCATTCTTTCAATTTTCCCCCGATTATGGCACATTCACTTGAATTGCCACATAACACATATTTTAATTCTTTCTTCTTCTCCATACGCCATTCCCTCTAATTTTAGCCCAAAAATTACTTTGTCACATAATTATGCTAAAATATAGGATATTGGGCATTTCCAATAATTATTTTGAGTCTCAATTCAACTTTAATTCACAAAAAATTCTTTAAATATTCATTATGACCTCTTAAAAGGTCATTAACCCTTAATCAAAATTTGAGGCATTACACACTTCTCCTATGACTTGCTCAAGGGGATGACTTTTATTGTATTTCCAGGCTCTAGGTTGTCCTAGTGACTAATCTTCTTCCTTTGTTTGATCAACTTCTGGGATAAAAGATTTAGGATTAGGTTGGTCATTCTCTTAATTTAAAATAACTTCTTGCTCATCATCAATAGTTTTTTCTGAGGATTCAAATTCATCGAATACAACATGAATTGATTCTTCAACAACACATGTTCATTTAATGAAAACTCTGTATGCTTTGCTCCGGTTAGAATAGCCTAGGAATATTCCTTTATTAGTTTTAGAATCAAACTTTCCTAGGTTATCTTTACCATTATTATGAATGAAACACTTACAACTGAAGATATGTAGATGAGCGAGGTTTGGCTTCCTTCCTTTATATAGTTTGTATGGTGTATTTCCAAGTTTTGTTCTGATGTAGGCTCTGTTTGAAATATAGCATGTTGTGCTCATTGCATCGGCTCATCAAACTTGAGATACAATCTTTTCATTCAGCATTACTCTAGCCATTTCAATGAGTAGTCTGTTCTTTCGTTCCACGACTCCATTTTGTTGAGGTGTCCTTGGAGCAGAGAAATTGTGATCAATGCCATTAGTATCACAATTTCTTCAAAAGCTTGATTTTCAAATTCTCCACCGTGATCTATCCTGATACCTATAATGGACATACCTTTCTTATTTTATACTTTCTTGGCAAAAACAATAAATTCTCCAAAGGTTTCATCCTTCGATGATACAAAAAATAGTCCATGTAAATCTAAAGAAATCATCAACAATGACCAATGAATATAAGATGCCACCAAGATTTTTAACTCTTGGTGGCCAACTAAATCTATGTGTAATAATTGAAGTGGTCTGTTGGTTGTGATCTCATTTTTCAATTTGAAAGATGATTTAGTTTGTTTACCCTTTTGACATGCATCACAAATCAAATCATTTTTGAAATTTACTTTGGGTAATCTAATCACTAAATCCTTTTTAACCAATTTGCCTAGTTGAAGCATATTGACATGAGCTAATCTCTTATGCCATAGCCAACCTTCATTGGTGTTACTTAGAAAACAGTTTTCAGAATCATTTTTATTGATATCAGCAGTATAACAGTTACCTTCCCTTTTTGCTCTAAGCTTTGCCTTGATATACTTATTGTCTAATTGTAAGTCTTTCTTGTTTACAATTAGACATTCCTCTTAGTCAAATATTACCCAGTTGTTTTTATTTGTACTTTAACTTGTGCACAACAAATTATCGCACAATCCTTCAACATAGTATATGTCTTTGACTTATATGCCTTTATCGTTTTTTATTTCACCAATTCCTGCTATCTTTCCTGATTGATTTCCTCCAAATTTTACCTTTCCACCTTCTTTAGGTTGTATCTTGGTAAAACTTTGGAAATCATCGGTCATATGTCTGGAGCATCCATTGTCTATGTATCACTTGTTGTTTTTGGATGCTTTAAGACATATCTGCAATCAAATACGATTAAGTCTTAGGTATCCACATCTTTTTGGGTCCTTTTGGGTAAGCACATATTATTTTCTGAATATGTGAACCTTTAGGTACCCATCTATAGGTTCCTATCTTTCCTTTCTTTTTATGTATAAATGATGAAGTATAATGACCTTTTCTATTATAGTAATTGCAATATGCGAAAGGATTTGATGTATATACAAAATGCTTAAAATAACTCAAGTATGACTTACCTCCTGCTTTCTTTCTTCCTTTCCTTTTATTTGATTTTGGATCAAATCCAATACCAGATTGATCATTTATAAATCGTTGAGCTTTTAAAATTACATTTAACATCTCATTTCCTTTGGTGAATTTTTCAAGAGTTCTCATGAGATAAGTGTTTTTCTCTTTCTGAAAATAACTAATTCTTTAACTACCTTGATGAATTCAGAACATAAAGATTATATCCAGAAAGTAATTCATCATATGTAGGATCAGAATTAGTTACCTCTTCTTCTTTTGACTCTTCTTGTGCGACCAAATAGATATTAGCTATTTCTTCATCATCGCTCTCTTCATCTGATGAACTATCTCCCCATATGGCAAATACAAAGGCTTTCTTCTTATTATAGAACATGCCTTTTCTCTTTTCTTTACTTTTCTGAGCCAGTTATTGACATTCTGATTTGATATGTCCTGGCTTTCCACATTCATAGCAGATGATGTGTTCCTTACTGCTTGTTCCTCCTTTCTGAAATTTTTTGAATCCTTAGCCTTTCTTGTAAAACTTTCTGAATCATTTTATTATCAGACCCATTTCTTAATCGTTGAAATCTTTATCATCTTCTTAGGTTTCTTCTTTCTCTTTTAGTGCAAGACCTTTCTTCTTATTTTCTCCAATATCTTCTAGTTCTCATTTGAACTTTAATTTGCTTTCATATTCAGAGAGACTTCGAATAAAGAAGCAACTAATCACATTGATTCGCCTTTTGCTTCCTTTATTGTAGTGACTTTGGTCTTCCATTCTTTTGAAAGTATGTTCAGTATTTTTCTTACTTGGGTATGTTGATCATAGACTTTCCTAAGTGTTGCAAGTTAATTAACAAGATGAGTATATCTAAGTTCGAATTCAGATATTGACTCACCTGATTTCATTCGAAGTAAATCAAATTCAATAACCAGTGTATTGATTTGGTTTTCTTTTATTCCCGAAGTTCCTTCATGAGCTAATTCCAAAGCTTCTCACATTTCTTTAGCCATTGAAAGTATGTAGATCCTGAAGTACTCATTTTGACTCAAGACACTTTGAATCATTAGAATTGCCTTGCTGTTGAGTATGATGAGTTTCTTGTCATTCTTATCATATTATGCTGGTATCTTAGGAACCTTCTGTGAATCTACAATTTTCTTAGTATTATAGTTTCCACTCTCAATCACGTCCCATAGTTTATATTATGTAGCCATTATGAATACTCTGAACTTGGCTTTCCAAAAAGAGAAGTGTTCACCACTGAAACCCGGTGGTCTAGTGATAGAGGCTCTATCAGGAAGAATTCCTTTACCCATGCTTGCCATTGGATCCTTCTTAGGTTGTTATACCTAAACAAGAAGACCTACACTCTGATACCAAATGTTAGTAGAAGTATTTCACTCAAGAGGGGGTGAATTGGGTGATACCAGAAAATTCGTTGTGTATATAAAAATTGACTAAAATTTAAATTAGTAAGAGCTAGTAGAAATATCACTGAAGTGTACACTGGAAGTTATACTGGTTCAGCCATAACCACTTTGACCTACATCAAGTCCTCAAAGCTTCTCTGAGAGTTTCACTATTTCTTCCAAGATTCAGTGGGTTCTTGGCACCTCAGTATGTAATGCCCCAAATTTTTATTAAGGGCTAATAACAATTATTGAGGATAATTATTGAATTAAAGTTGGAATTATTTTGTGTTATGTGGCATTTAAATGAATATGCCAAAATTAAGGAGAAATTAAAAGAATGGGATTATTAGCCATAAGTTAGTGACTAATTAGGAGATTAATTACTAACTAAGAGAAAAAGGAGAAGTGTGATTAAATGGCTAATGGAGGGATTAAAGTGACTAATTGGGTGTTTACTTTATGAGAACCAATGTTAATAGGACAAGTGGTAAAAGCTCATGATGATAGTGGTTGAGGGAAAGTCAGCATAGGATTTTTTAAACATTTTTCTCTCTCTTCCCTCTTACAAGTCAGCTGCTTGGGCATGGGGTGGCAGAAATTTCTGCTTCTTAACCTCATCTCCATCATCACTCTTCATCTCACCTCTCCCTTTCTCATGCGTGCTGTCATGGTTGCTGCAGAAAGAAGAAGAGCTTTTGATTAAGGTGAGCTATTTGACCCTTCTAATGACCTCTATTACAAAAACTCTCTTCTTCAATCTTGTTCCTTGTATTGAGAGCTTC
The DNA here is from genome assembly GCA_963855925.1 of Inga laurina. NCBI lineage: Eukaryota > Viridiplantae > Streptophyta > Magnoliopsida > Fabales > Fabaceae > Inga > Inga laurina. Next base: position 37,512,804 of record OY979702.1, on the reverse strand, counting down.
GATTCTATGGTTTTAGATTTGCCATTGGTGGTGATTTGAGCTCTCAAGGAAGTATAGAGTTTAAAGAATCAAAGAACTCCTTTGAGAAAAGTTGAAGAGGTGAGTGAGTTGAGCATTTTGGTATAAGCTTTGTGGTCATTTAGTTGAGCATTAAGGTCTTATGGTGTTTGAGTTGTTGTTGTCATGAATATGATGCTTTGATATGTATCTTGGATAGATAGAATTGAATTGAAGCTTAAAAGTAAAGTTTGGCAACTTTGTGTTTGGTTTTGTGCATTGGTCAAAATAGGGCATGGTGATAGGTTGGGATTTTGGTTATTTTGAGGTTGCCATTGTGTTTCTTGGGGAAAATTGTGTGGGAGTAGTATTGGATATGAATTTTGAACCTTTGGGAACTTAGTTTTAAAAGTTGCAAGATTGGTTAGTGAAAAACTTTGTGCTGGCAGTCGTCATTTTTCATGGACGTTTGGAATGGGCAAATGGTGTTGAAAAATTATGAAACTTTCTCGTCTTAAATTTAACATCCCAAGCTTCAAATGGACATATAATTCATGTCATTTCATTTTGTGAACTGAGAGTTATACTTTGCCAAAGTTTGGGACAAAAATTGGACTATGTTTTGGAATAGTGTTGAGTGTTGTATAATTCTGGATTTGTGTGGTAATTTCTGGTAATGAGCCATATTTTTTCTATAAAGAGGATTTAAATACCTTTTATTTGGCTTTAGAATCACCTCAATTTGATTTTTCTATAATTATTTATGATTTTTCAAAGTTCAGCCAAGAAACAGGATTTTTCTTGGCCGCGGCCCAAATGTGTCTGTCCAATTCTTGGCCGCGGCCAACCCCTGTGCTCCAACACTTTGAGTTTTTTAAATGTAATCTTCAACCCAATGTTTTTCAACCCTTTAGGGCTTTTATTAGAGGCATTTGTAGCTTCTTAAAGGTCATTATTGAAAGCCAAATCTAAGTGTTGAGAAGTCAATTGAGTATTGGAATAGAGAATAACGCTTCGCCCTTAATTATGACTTTAGGATTTGATATTTTCCTGGAGCGTAGAAGGTGTAAGCCCCTCCGTAATTATATCCGAAATACGCGATTAAAGTGAACTAGAGACCAATAATAATCAAAACTCATTTAAAATCACATCCTTGAGATAAGGTTTTCACAAATACCTTTTGAAATCTAATTAACTTGGTCTCATATTCACATTTCGAATACAATTACTACGTGAAGATAAATCACATTCATATAAATATCAGAGTGCACAACATAATCATCCCGGCAATCCCGGGTACATACCTTCGCTAAAGATACACGGGACACAATTGCCCATTACAATTCTTCAAATGGGGATTACAAAATCTCATCTCAAATTTATAACCCTATATTCAACCGGATCATATACAGTCTTCACAACTCATTGATAACCAACTACCAACTCTCATCTCGAAGGAGTCCTAGCTGCTCCCTGCACGAGCCACTTGCCCTGTCTAAATTGTTGGTAGGGGAGGGTGAGATTTGAGAGAATCTCAGTAGGGAAACATTATCAATATGCAGGCAAGATAAGTGTTTAATGCACGACATGCTTGCATCACATAACTCATGCACACATACAATGACGAATCTATAAGCTCAATGATTCGAACAATACACATATGGCCATAGCATATATTGAAACATAGCTTTAAATCATTCATACATGTTCCACATAATCAAGCAAAGCAATAACGTACATCAACACATTAATACAGTTATCAGAGCATGCAGGAGAGATAAGTTCCCTACCTCCAGTCTTTTCTCCTCGATTTGCGTGCCAGCAACTCGGGGCTTCACATTTGATCCTACAATGTCAAATGTACTATTTAGACACTTCCATAGTATTTTTGGGGGTTATATGAGGCTATATTAAAAATTTACTAAAATACCCCCGGGGACCCGGCCCTGCCCCGCCGTACCCGATCCGGCTGTACTTTTCTTGAAATTTTGACATGGGCTATTCTGACATATTTTCACCCAAGAAATCCATTTCTGGACTCAGAATTATCAAATTCAATGTCAATTTACAAATTTACCCTTGGCAGCCCCACTTTAAGGGTTTCATGGGCGTTTTCGTAATTATGCTTTTTCGGCCTGTTCCGAAAAAGTGACCAACTGTAACCCTACCTAATTTTCGCTCTTGAAATAAATGGAACCATCAAATCATTGAAAATCCAAATCTAAGACCCATATATAGCCATAACCGAAATATACAAGTACTCCGGGGAAAATTGGGGTTTTTCGGTTTCAGCTCCGTAAACATGTTTCTTTCTACTCCTAACCACTTTATTAACCATTACATTAGGTTACAACTAACATTAAGACCCAATTTGGGCAGCATAACCCCTAGTTCATGTCATTTCCAAAATTTAAAACCAATGGTAATCCGGCGAAATTTCACCGATTAAATTGTCCATAACAGCCAGAATAAGCAATATACGAAAGTTTGGAAGTTACCCCAAGCTCCTAATAGCTTCTCCCTGACTTGGCTGAAAACCCTAGCCTCTTGAACACCAAATTTGCTTCTCAAACACCTTAAATAATATAGAAGAGAAGCTTAGGAACAAGGTTATACGCATTAGGAGCTAGATCGTTAGAGAAATGGGCTTACCTTATGAGATTTCTCCCTCTTTCTCTCTCTAAAGATCCCATATGCTCTCTCTCTATTTCAGTTGTTCTCAGTGTCGGAAATAAGGAGGAGGAAGGAAAAAACCGTTTAATAACATATCCCATGCTTATGTCATCAATGTAACATGATGATGTCATAATTCTCAATTTTCAGATTTTTGGCAGATTTCTGCCCAAAATTTGTAAAATCATAACTAATTCTAGAAAAATAAAAATGTGGTGATTCTAAATCCAAATGAAAGGTATCTAAGTCCTCTTTATAGGAAAAATATTTACCAATACTAGAAATCACCACACAATTCCAGAATTACACAAATTTCATCACTGCCCTAAAACAGAGTCCATTTTCGACCTCAAACTTTGGACAGTCATATCTCCCAGTTCCCAACATGAAATGGAACATATTATATGTCCATTTTGAAGCTTGGGATGTGAAATTTAAGACTGGAAAGTTTCATAATTTTTTGACATCATTTTCCTAGTAAAAACGTCCACACGAGAAGACTGCTCAAACAAAATTCACACTGGACAACATTTCCAGTTTTGCAACCAATGTGTCCAATCCAATTTAAATCAATTCCAATGATTAAATACCACAACATGACACCATTTCCATCATAATACCCCATTCAATTATTCCCTATATTCTAAGTCAATTTGGATGTTAATCCACAATTGAACTCAAATACAGGGTTTTGGCGTTGCTCATAACACAAGTGACTACAATCCACTTTATATTCTCTGAAAGGGTTCATTAATCACTAACCACGTCTACTTTTTTAGTCATTAACCCCTAATCACAATTTAGGATCTTGCTAAATCGGGGCTTAGCAATCCACTAATCTCAGGCTTATTCTCTAAGCTCAAGTCTCAAAATTCGGGGTATTACAGAAGGCCTATTCCTGCTCAAGAACGGAAAGACCAAGGTTGTAACACTTTACCCTATATCATGTGTAATGCATTGCTTGTTTGTATTAATCATTGAATACAGTGAGAGGACGTGGCTTAAGCCCGGCCTTGAATACAGTGAGGGGATGTGGTGAGAGCCCGACCTCATATACAATTGAAGGGATGTGGCGAGAATATAATTGAGGGGATGTGGCAGTGTGCTCGGCCTTGAATATTGTAATGTTGCATTGTGATATATGCTTACTTGCTTTGTTTATTATGCATCATATACGTAAACTGTTTCTATTGGGATTCTTTTGAATCTCACTCTTTCCAAATAACACTTTTAGACAGGGCAAGTGGATTAAGAGGCAAGCAAGTGGATAAGGGCGATTAGGACTACCGGTGGTAGTCTTAGCTACTATCTTTTTGGTTTTTGATTGGTTATCATCTTAGACAATGTATATATTGAATTGACCACAGGATTGTAGTTTTTGTGTAATCCCCGGTTTGAGAATTGAGATGGGCAATGATGCCCTGTATAAAATTTTGGAATAATGTTATTATCCCGGGTGAATGTCAGGAATTTGGATTATAATCTGATAATGTATTTGTGACAAACCGAACATGCCAATTGTTTTTACTTTGAAATGAATAGAGATCTTGTTGTAAAGGTTTTGTAAAAAGTTTTTAATTACCCTTGATCACCCATTCAATTATAAAACGTGTTTATACACCTAATATCAGCCTTGATTATGATTAGAGTTACACAATACACAGCAAGTTCTTTCACTAGACACTCGATCCCCCTTACACGTTGTAATCAAATCCCCAACTCAAGGTTCCAAACCTTAAGTTGTCTTAATAACAAATATTGAGTTTGTAATGAAAATCTCTCTCACAAAGCAAACGACTCTGATATTGATTGTAATTCGTATAATTAAGCACTTTTGGGATTAATGTGATGTGAATTTGGTATAAATGTGTGTGGTATTTAAGATCAAGGGTTGAGATTCATTGTTTATGTGTCAGAATCATATGCTTTGTGGTTGTGTGAGCTCATGGTAGGAGTGAATAAGATGGTGACAAGTGGCTCTTTGGTGGACCATTGGATGGCACTAAAAGACAAATGTTCACTTTTCTCTCTAATTTTCGATAGGAGTATTGGCCAAGGGAAAAGATCACACTTCATCATCATCTTCCTCACCTATCATATTCTCTCTCTCATCTTTCTCCATTTTCGGTGACCTTGAGCAAGGGAAGAGAAAGTAAAAGCTTTGATTTTGGGTGAGTAATGGTCCTTCTTTGCTAAAATCCTCTTCTCTAATGTTATGCACCTCATTGAGAGCTTTATTATGGTGATTTCAGAATCTTGAATAGTGTTGATTTGGGTGTTGGACGAAATTGGAAGTTTGAGAATCAAGAATCTAACTTTGGCAAAGTGAAGAGGTAGGCATTTGATGCATTTTGATATATTATTTGTGATTTTTGGATAAGTTTGAGAAATTCTAAAAAATTTTCCCTAATTATGGTTATTTTGGAATGAATGAAATTCATAGTGATTGATGTTGGAATTAGTCTATTGTGGAGTTATTTGATTGTTGGAGTTGATTTGGAAAGTCTGGATTGAGTTGAATGAAATTTGGACATTGGGTATGTCATAGAGACCTAAGTGTTTAATTGTGGTTAAAATGGTATTTGGGTGTTTTGGAAGTTGCCAATGTGTTCCTTAGGCATGGATAAGTATGTTTGAGCTTTGTGTGAGATTTGGGAACCATTGGGAGCAATTTTGACCAATCTAGTATTTTCTGTCATTTGCTGCGTTTCTGGTCTTTGATGCACAATACTCAAGTGAGGGAAGATCATGCTCGAGTGCTACGTGTATTTTTCCCTTTCTGCATTGTGTTTTGCCTGGGTTTGCATGAAGTGAGCTCGAGTGCACTTCTATATCCACGAGTAAAGTTGATGATCACTCGAGTGAGCAAGGGATTGCTCGAGTGATAGTGTAAGAGCTTGGTTAAGGCTGCTCTCAGGTTGTCACTCGCTGGCCATTATTCAAGAATGTGCTTTGACACTCGCAAGCATGACTGTCTTACTCGAGCACTGGAGGGTATGCTTGAGTGAGCTTATCCCTCTGATGTTGCATGTGCTCTCAGGTTGTCACTCGTTGTGTTGCACTTTCGGGTACTCGAGAAGATTTGGAGTCATCACCCGAGTGTAAAGTTTCATGCTCGAGTGATGTAAGCACTTTTAGTTCAGGGTAGTTGCTCACTGTGAAACACTCATGAGTGAGAGTCATTCCCACTCAGGCACAAGTCTCTCATCACTCGAGTGAGGTCGTCTTCACTCGAGTGAGCCAACTGAAAATCCATGTTTTACCTTTTGAAAAAGAGGTCTTCAGGGTAGTTCTTCTAACCCTTTAGGCATATGTTTAGGTCTCTAATAGTCACCTAAAAAGTCCTAAATGATAACCAACTTAAAGATTATGCAAAGATGTATTGGAAAAGAGATTGATCGGTTGTCCCTAATTTGGTATAGGATTAATCTATCGCCCTCGTGAGACCATGGTACTGGAGCCAGTCAGGAAAGATACATGTAGTGACTCTTTCTTTATACCTTATGTGATACATTGTATGTGTGCTATATCATTGGTTTATGATGGATTTAAATGCTGCAAGATTGTGAAAATGTGAAAGCGCCGCTATACCAATAGTCCCTGAGTCGCTAACAACGGTTCGGGTAAGGGCTGCGTGCCTTCCCGGTGGTAAAAGGGGATGAGGTTAAGGTGTGGTATATGTGATTATGTGGGCCGAAAGGCTAATTGTGAGCTGTAAGGCTATTCGTATACACTGCCATACCAACAGTCCTTGAGTTGCTAACAACGGTTCGGGTTAGGACGGTGTGCCTTCCCAGCGGTAAAAGGGGATGAGGGTGGAGTGTGATTTGAGTTGTGGTTATGTGGTGATTTGTTTACATGCCATGTGATTACGTGTGGTATGAATGATTTGTTACTACTGGGATTCTTTAGAATCTCACTCTTTCCAAATGACTAACGTTTCAGACAGGGCGAGTGGCTCAAAGGGGAAGCGGACAACCAGGAGTAGTTAGAATTACTTGGGACACTTAGTGGATTGTTGGTTATCTGTTTTTGGTTTGGGGTTACCAAATGTATATGAAATGTAATTAAGATTTTGGATATGTAATCCCCATTTTGGGAACTTTGAACCCATTATATATATATATATATATATATGTAAGTAACGCGGGGTTACCGGGATTTTAGTTACGCACTCTGATATTCATTATGTGATTTGAATTCTCAAGTAATTATATTCGCAAATGTGAATGTGAGACCAGGATGACTTATGTTTTGAACTGACTTTGAAATACCCCATCTCATGATGAGGGTTTATTTATGGTGATTTTGTCTTATTAGTCTCTATTTCACTTAAATTTTGCAATCCGGATATAATTACTGTGAGGGGGTTACATATTATATATGTGATTTAACCGTCGTCTTGATTGTGTTGGGGTTAAATGCAAAAAAAATTAAGGATTACACTATGTAATGCAACACTCAAGTTGTTCTCTCATTTGAGGTGTTTTTTATTGGGTCATAAGCAACCTAAATGCCATAAAATGGAATATAAAAAAGGGAAGTAGGTGGTTTTCTTTTAAACTATCTAAAATGCAAATAGAATTAAAAGTCCTAAAACTACTTTTTTATCTTTTTGGTTTATAAAGATGGAAATGGATGGTGTGAATGAATGAATGATGGAAATGAAATGGATAATTAACTAGTGGAATGACTTAGGCTATCATTACTTCAATTGGAAGAGTTAGCTAGTTCAATCAAATATGCCTAAAAGACCCTTTAGACTATTTTGAGTTAGGTTAATCAGACACTTCTATACCAGGCAAGGTCTAATTCTACTAACTGAAACCCAATTAAAACTCTAACAGTTGGTATCAACAAAATGCATTAACATAATTAATCAAGGCCTTTGAATTAATAACAACATAAATTCAAAACAATTCCAAGTAACAATTATACCAAGTGTGTGTTTGGGGGGCGTTTGAGCCCCCAAACGCTGGGTTGACCAGCAAACGCCCAATGGGCAGTTTTAAAAAAAATGAATGTTTGGGGATCACAACGAACAATTGAGCTTGAGATTGAAAATATAGCTTTTGGCATAAGCTCAACTTTGGAGCTTTTGGTGATTTAGCTTTTGGGGAGAGTGAGAATGATTAAAATTTTTTTTCAATTGTGTCTAGTGTGATATGAGACTGATTGCAATTTTACCCTTAATGTACTTTTTCGGCTACTAAAATTAATTTCAACTATTTTTTGGTGCTTGTAACCCTTAAAATATTTTTTCAACGATACCCAGTTTGTTATCAGACTAATTGCAATTTTATCTTTAATGTACTTTTTCAGTTCCAAAAATTATTTTAAAATATTTTTTTGGTGTTTTTAACCCTTTAAAATATTTTTCCACCCACTCTCTCTTACTATTATCATAAAAGTCACTTGTGCTTAAGTTAATCCAAACAAGTTTTATTTTTGCAAAAGTCATTTATACAATCGCTGTTCCAAACATAAATCACATTACACAATCGAGCTTTTACCAAAAAAAAAATTACCAAACGCTAAATTGAGAAACTCTATTTTTCCCACCGCTCTTCCAAACACACTCCAAGTTTAATACAAGAAATTGCTACTAATAAGGCTTAAAGTGTCAAATCCACAAAATCAAATTCAAATAATTCCAATCTCCCAAATTGTATGAAACCTTAGTACAAAATATTAAACCATCATACTAATCAAATCCTAAATCTCACTACTAGAAAAAAGGCCTTTCAGACCATTTGAAATTGACTTTTTAGACCAGGTTTAGATCTGGTCATGTATCAATCAGTTTAGAAGGTTTGTCCTTATTAAGACTGGACCTACAATCAATTTTAAAAGTTACTTTTTAAGACTGGTTGGTTAAATGACCGATCTTAAAAAGTTTCAATTTATGATAAAAAACCACACACTCTTTAGACCAGGTAATTTCATATCTAGTCTAAAATGTGGGTATTTTTTTTTAAAATGTACTTTTTTTTGTTTGACAGAAGCCTTGTAGGATATTATTATATCTAAAAACTATATTGTGTGATATAAATTCTTCAAAAAGCCCTAAAAATACAAATGCAATCAATATAATATAATTATAACTAATAACCATGAATCTGAATCCTATACTATTAGATCATTATTAAATCTTAATTTCCATATTTGTTCTTTCAAGGTTTACTGTTTATTACTTGCACTTTCCCCCACCTCTAAAGGAGTTAGATGATTTTTGAGTGTTCGATTTAGTGAATGTAATTTTAGGCCCGACATCTGCATGCTGTTGAAGCATGATTCATATTTTAAGCATCGCTACAATTGAATTTAGCCACTAATGGATTAGGTACTAAGTTACCATACTTATGAATTTTGATTCTTCTGAACCTCAAATATGAAACATGGCTCTGCCCTACCCCCAGTCTCAGGTGATAAAAAAGAAAATTCTTATTTAATGAAGATGAGTATAACAGAGTTAATATACAAGTATGAGAGCTGGATTTTATATGTGTGAATATGATCTTGTAGGAAGGTCTTGGTTGAGAAGGAAACCATACTGAAGGTGAATAATAAGAAAGTAACCAACTAGGTGGAAATACTAGTGACAAGGTGAGGATTAATAACTCTAAATTGGAGGAAGAAAAACATTGGCTGGATAATCATCACTTGAAAGGATAAATTTGTTGAACTGGGTGGTGATGCAGTGTTGGGATTGATAGGCAAAGCGAAAAATTAAAATTCAAAAGTTTTCCAATCCCTACTACGGATCTTTCAATGGCGTTTTAATCGAGAAGTAGAGAAACATAAATTTCTTATGTATTCAATCTTTCTTTTTGATCTCAAGGAGCTAACAACTCAAATTAGCTCCCTCTACCGGTATACACATGAATAGGAATCCAACACGGACAACATGCTAGAGCCACCAACATCCCTCTCTAGAGTTTTCTTTTCTCACGGCTCTCTATATATATTTCATCACCTGTAGAAAACCTTAGCTCACCCTTTAAATAACTAGTTAGGGCTTTCTATTTTATGATGGATATTGGATTTTTAAAATTAATCTTAATTAATTTTGAAATCCAAATCATATCAATTAACACTTAATTGTCTTTTGATAACCAAAGTAAATAAATATGGTTTAATTAAATATGTCCAACAGTTTTAATTGAACCTATTTATTTAATCTGAATAAATAGCAAAATAGAAATAGACTTAATTTATCTTTATAAATTAAATCTTAGATATTATATCTTTATCATGTTAGTTATTAAATTTAATTTATCAAATAAAACTAAATTTAAAACTAACACAATATAATAATATTATCATATATATATATATATATGTATTTCGAAAATACATATATGTATATATAATATTATTCATTTTCTTTCCGAATATATATATATAAATATATTCGTCCACCTTAGATTAACGATTACATTCATTAAATCTAGACATATTGTCACATCCCCCGTAATCCCACCGCCCTGTAAGCAAGGTCCTCCGCCATGGGTTTCCCCCATGCGGCCGTAGGTGAAGGACTCATAAGGATATAATCCCACCCCTTGGGATTTTCTCTCGCCTCCCTACATCTCGAACCTTTACCCTGGGGGTAAGTATAGGAGTTTTGGTGTTCCTGGAGGCCTCAATTGTGAAATTATCCCACAACTCCTAAGATGGTTAATGGACTTTTGGCTCAAATATTCACCACTTCAATCAGATCGAAATGCTTTAATCATTTTGCCGTGTTGTTTTGTACTTCATTTTGGAATATTGTGAACATTTCAAAAGATTCAGATTTATATTTCATTAGATAGATATATCCATATCTACTAAAGTCATCTATAAATGTAATGAAGTACATGTAACCTCCTCTGGCAGCTGTATTCAGTGGTCCACATACATCTGTGTGTATGAGGCTCAATAAATCAGTGGTTCTCTCACTATGCCCAGTAAAAGGTGCCTTTGTCATCTTTCCTAATAAGCAAGATTCACATGTATCATATGATTCAAAATCAAATGAGTTAAGAAATCCATCTTGATGGAGTTTAAAAATGTGTTTCTCTTTTATATGGCCTAGACGAGAATGCCATATATGTCGGATTCAAATCATTTGACTTGATCCTTTTGATAGTTACGTTACAAATATTTCTACTATTAGCATAGAAAACGTCATTACGATAAATAAAACATTACCATTCCCAATAATAGAAGTATAACCTTCCTTATCTAAATATGAAAGAGAAACAATGTCACTACTCAAAGCAGGAACATAATAGCAATTGTTCAAAACTAACAAAAGCCCACTGGGCAAAACTAATTTATAAGTGCCTATAGCTATAGTAGCAACTTTTGCTCTGTTTCCAACTGGTAGGTCCACTTCGCCCTTCTTCAGCTTTCTACTATCGTTAAGACCCTGCACATTTGTACAAATGTTAGAACCATATGCAGTATCTAATACCTATATAGAGGAAGTAGAAAGATGAATGTCTATAACATAAATACCTAAAGAGATAGCCCCACTATCCTTCTTGTTCTTTTTCAGATCTTCAAGGTAGAGTTTGTAATTCCTCTTCCAATGACCGGGTTTATTGCAGAAGAAGCATACTCCTTTCTTTTTACGCTTTGCGTTCTTGGGTGCAGGCTTGGTTTCGGGCTTGTTTGATTCTTTGGTCTTAGCACCTGAGCAATTACCCTTCCCCTTCCCCCTGCCTTTCTTTTTCATACCCTTTCCTTTCTTAACCATTAAATTAGTGTTGGCCTTTTCTTAATATTCTGCTCAGCAGTTTTAAGTATCCCATGCAATTCAGAAATTGATTTTTCCATGTTGTTCATGTTATAGTTCATGACAGACTAGTCATAACTTTCTGGGAGTGAGTTTAAGATCAAATTTATAGCTAACTCCTGGCTCATGGGAAATCCAAGCCTCTCAAGGTGATCAATGTAGCCTTTCATCTTTAACACGTGAGCACTAACTGATGCACCTTTAGCATCTTGCAGGAATGTAAGGGCTTTGTGATCTCATGCCTTTCTTACCTTGCCTATTGCTGCAACATTTCCTTGAGATGCACAATCATCTCATGAGCCTCCATAAGTTCCAGATCTCTTCGGAGCTCTAAAACTATAGTGGCAAGCATCAAGCAACCTACATCCACAAAATCTTCCTTATGCTTCGTGTAAACATCTTTCTGAGCTTTTGGAGTATTGGCTGCAGGCTCCTCAGGAATAGGTTGATCTAGGACATATGCTTTTCTTTCCTGCTTGAGAACAATTCTCAAGTTCCTGAACCAGTCAAGAAAGTTTATCCTATTGAGTTTGTCCTTCTCAAGGATTGATCGCAATGATAGTGTAGCAGTATTACTAGTCGACATGATTCTACAATAAAATATACAAAATTGGTTAATAATCTCCTACTAAATTAACAACCCTCAATGTAATAATTAGTTAGCTAAGATCCATATTTTGCTTAAATTTAAGTTCGCTTTAGCAGGATGCTTAAATCAAGTTATTTCGGTAGGTAATCTCTTTACCAATTACATCACATGTAACTCTTAGATCTTTATATGATTCAATCATAATATGATCTGGCATGTTTAATCCCATCTAATGCCTTGAGATCCAAAACCATTTTGTTAGTCTCAATTATGTCAAAACAATAATGAATTTTTGTGAGTAGCACCATTACTCATGCTTGTCTCACTAAGATAACTAAAATGCATCCACTTTAGTGGAACCTATAATTGAGCGATCTAGGTTTTGATAGGTATTCATTAATTGACAGCATTATGACTTAAAATTTCATTTAGAGGGCTTAATTAATTATTTCGTTTATATGAATACATATATTGATGTTGTATTTCATACAAATATACATATATATGTAAAATATGCATGTAATGATCTAATCACAAGGAACATAATTTAAATGTGACACAATATGACTCACCTAACCTAAATCCTCTCAAACCAATGAGAGGACCTCTCTAGTAAAAAAAAGAAAATACATTGAGAAACGTTGTTTAAACATACGAGGGGAGTGAGATGAGAAGAGAATATAAATCTAGACTATGCAGAGGAAGGCACGACACGCAGGCCATATTTAAAAAAATTCACAACCCTTGTAAAACTGGAGCCATATTGTTCACCATACCCAAACAATTTTAGAAATTAAAACCACAACAAATAAGAATTCATACAATAGCAAAAGGAATAAATGTTATGATTATGTTACACTGTGAATAGTTAGCCACAGCAGTTCCGCTAGCTGGTTAGCTTATGGGGTTGAAGGGGCAACGCCCCTAGAGTTTTTTTTGTCTTGGCCTAAACACTTTCTGGCCTAAAAAAATCTCAATTAAAAAAAATTATTTGTTTCGGTCCAGTTCAAAACAAACGAGCCCAGCTCACAAACCCTACCTAACTCCTAACCTGTGATCTCAGGTGAAGGTTTCAAGCAATTGGAAAGTTTGAAACAACTATTTTCAACAGCAATAATCATGGGAAAATGAGCCTAAGTAGGATCTAATTGATAATTTTGCATAATCTAATAGAAAATGCAAGATTCAATTGAAATAAAAATATCTCCATCAACGGCAACAAAACCAGAGAATGGCAGCAGGCGATTAATCACTATCAATCACAAACCCTTTTAAAACAAACACGACTCTCACAACAGGCTTTCTCACAATCGAATCCAAAGCAATAACAAAAATGAAAACAAATTATACAGCAGAGCAGTAATCGAAACGAAAACATATGCTTCTTGGACCCTTTGAAAATCATATACAACTTATATATCACATATATAAGACACAATAAGCACTCAAACTCAACTTAAACACGCAATTGATCTAGCTCAGATGCCACTGTTAGGATTGGTAGGAACAACTGAAAATTAAAATTCAAAAGTTTTCCAATCCTTACTATGGATTTGTCAACGGCATTTAAATCGAGTAGTAGAGAAATATACCTTTTTTATGTGTTCAGTCTTTCTTTTCGATCTCAAAAAGCTAACAACCCGGATCAGCTCCCTCTACCGGTATCTACACAAATAGGAATCCAACATGAATAGTGTGCTAGCATCACCAACATCCCTTTTTAGAGTTTTCTTTTCTCACGACTCTCTATTTATCTTTCATCACCCGTAGAAAACCCTAGCTCACCCTTTAAATAACTATTCAAAGCTTTCTATTTTATGATAGATATTGGATTTTTAAAACTAATCTTAACTAATTTCGAAATTCATATCATATCAATTAACACTTAATTGCCTTTTGATAAATTTAATTTATTAGATAAAGCTAAATTTAAAACTAACACGATATAATAATATTATCATATATATATATATATGTATTTCAAAAATACATATATGTATATATAATATTATTAATTTTCTTTTTGAATATATATATGTAAATTTGTCCACCCTAGATTAACCATTACATTCATTAAATCTAGAGATATCTTAGATTCAATGAATCTGGACATTATAACTCGTGTTGAGCTATTTTTGTGTGTGACCCTATATGTAACACCCCAATTTTTGATTAAAGGCTAATGGTAATTATTGAGAATAATTATCGAATTAAAGTGGAATAATTATGGGTTTTGTGGCAATATTAATTAATATGCCATAATTGTTGGGAAAATTGAAAGAATGGCTCTAAATTAGTGATTAATGGAAGAGATTAATTACTAATTAAGAGGGCATGTGATGTAAAATTAAAATGGCTAATGGAGGGATTAGAGTAACTAATTTGGTTACTTGCTTTATGAGAACCAATGATATTGGGACACTTGGCAAGCTTATATGATGATGGGAGTTGTTGGAAAAGTCAAATGACTATATTTTATTATTTTCTCTCCCTCTCCCTCTCTCTCATGCGCATAGATTGGGCTAGGGGGCAGAATTTTCTGCACTTCATCCTTCATCTTCATCATTTCTCTCATCTCTCTCTTCTCTCTTCATTTCCTCCATTGTTGGCCAAGAGAGAGAAAGGAAAAGCTGGATTTGAGGTAAGCAAATGGCCTCAAATGCCAAAATGCTCTTCATTAACATTGTTCCTTGAGCTAAGAGCTTTCATCCTATGGTTGTAGTTTCTCCATTGGTGGTGTTTTGAGCACACACAAAAATGTACAAGTTGGAGAATTATGAAGTGCCTTTGGGAAAGTTGTTAAGGTAAGTGAAAGCTTCATTTTCATATAAGTTTTGTGGCCATTGGTTGGGCCTTGAATTTCTAGAATTTTAGCCCTAATTTTCGTGATTTAGGGTCTTGGGGAGTATGGTATGTTGTTGTTATGGAAATGGTGCCTTGTTTAGTGTTTTGAATTGATAGAAGTGAATAGAAGCTTAAATGTGAAGTTTGGCACCTTTTGTGTTGGTTTTGTGCTTTGGTCAAAACAAGGCATATAAATGGGTTGTGATTTTGGTCATTTTGAGGTTACCATTGTGTTCCTTGTGAAAATTTATGTGGGAATAGGCTTGGTTGTTAATTTTGGAGCCATTGAACACTTTGGTAGAAAAGTTGGAAAATGCTGTCAATGTGAACTCTGTCTGGGCAGTTTATTTGTGTGGATGTTTTGAATGACCAAATGATTTCAGAAAATTGTGAAACTTTTCAGTCTTAAATTTCACATCCCAAGCTTCAAAATGGACATATATTTTGTGTCATTTCGTTTAGTATTCTGCAAGATATGGTTGTCCAAAGTTTGGGATTGAAACAGAACTCTGTTTTGGGGGAAGTGATGAGTTTTGTGTAATTCTGGAATTTTGTGGTGATTTAAAGTAATGGTACATATTTTTTCTTGAAAGAGGACTTAAGTACCTTTTATTTGGCTTTGGAATCACCTCGTTTCGATTTTTCTAGAATTAGTTATGGTTTTTCAAAGTTCAGCCCACGACCTTCTAACCATATTTGGGCCGCAGCCCAAGGAGGGGCGGGCCGCGGCCCAACCCTATGTTCCAGCACTTTGTGTTTTTGAAAAGTGACCTTCAACCTTTTGTTTCCCAATCTTTTAGGGCTTTGATTAGAGGCATTTGTGGCCTCTTAAGGGTCAATTATGATAACCAAATCTAAGTGTTATGAAAGTGGGAATTTGGAAAAGAGAATGACCATATGTTCTTGATTTGGTTATAGGGTTGGGTATTTACCCTGATCATGATTTGATATCCGCTTGGATCGTGAGTAGCCGACACTGGAGCATACGTGGAAAGAATAAGTGTAGGGAACTTACCTCTCCTGCATATATTGATATTTGTGTTTGTGTATTGATGCATGTTATTGCTTTGCTTGATTATGTGAAACATATATGAATGATTGAAGCTCTGTTTCTATTTATGCTATGGCCATAAGTATGTTGTTGAAACATTGAGCATGCGGATATATCATTATGTGAACATGAGTTATTGTGATGCAAGCATGTCATGCATTAAACACTTATCTTACATGCATAGTGGTATCTGTTTCCTACTGGGATTCTCTAGAATCTCACCCTCCCCTACCAACATTTTAGACAGGACAAGTGGCTCGAGGATGGAGCAAGCGACTAGGGGCGGCGAGAATCCCTTATGGGCATTTGGACTTGGTAGTGGTTATCGTTGCCAATTGGGATAATGATAGTTGATTTGAATGTACTTAGAGTTGTATATGTTAGAATGAATATATGGTTGTATATGTTATGATGGTGTATTTGGCTATGTATTGGGAATGAAATTTGTGTAATCCCCCATTGAGGTATTGTAAAGGGCGTATGTGCCCATGAACCTTTAGTGAAGATATGAACCCGGAATTGCCGGGATTGTTATTGTGCACTCTGATATATTATGAATGTTAATTATCTTCGCAATGTAATTGTATTCGAAAAGTGAATGTGAGACCAGGTTAAAGTGTTTGATTTCGAAATGTATTTGTGAAAACCCTATCTTAAGGATGGGGAATGTAAATGAATTTTGATAATTATTGGTCTCTATTTCACTCTAATGTTGTATTTCGGATATAATTACGGAGGGGGTTACACTATAGGCCCATATGGAGTTAGCAATGGGCCAATGACTATACTAACCCACAAGTAGTAAGCGGCCTCTAGCAAGACATTACGACTACCCAATTCATATAAGGATTGATAAACTTATGCAACCTGTCTGTAACCCCCTACCTTATTAGCCACAACAATTATAGTTTGAAAATGAGTCATTAAGTTAAATTAGAGACCAATGGATAATTCAAAACTTATTAAAAGTCCCAACTTTAAGATAAGGTTCGGCCCTATGATAAAGTGTGTTTTCAAAAACTTTTCCAAAATCTGTTAAGTACGGTCTCACATTTACTTTTCATCAAGTCTATAAACCTGTACAATTTGGTTCCATTCAAGAATATTAGAGTGTATAACAAAATTCCCGATGACTCTCGAGTTTCATCTATTATCACCAGGATTTACAGGGCGTATTTTCCTGTATCAGTTTCTCATATCAAGAATTACATCACACTAATCAAATCTACAACATTTATAATATATACAATAATCCCAAAAATATGATAGCCAACTAACAAAGTACAACTCTTCTAGATGGGAACTCTAGCCACCCTTAGTCACTTGTTTCTCCTTTGATTCACTAGCCTTGGCTATAGGTTGGTCATTGGAAAGAGTGAAATTCAAAAGAATCCCAGTAGTAATAGTTCACTCATATGATATATACTCCCTCCGGTCCTAAATATAGGACATAGTTTGTAGTGCAACAATACAACAATGGCATTCACAGCAACGATACAACACCGGTATTCACAACAGCAGTTCTATAATGGCATTTTCAACCGCAATACAACAACGACATTCTCTTATACGGCAATTCAATGATAAGCATAAATATACAATGCAATATACATGATATAAGAGAAAGGGTCACTACCTTGTTCTTTCCCGCCCATGCTCTAGCGTCGGTTTATCACGCGCAGGGCAAATGTCAAATCCTATACATCATAATCAAGGATGATGAGTTATTCCCTATTTCAACTTTTAATTCCAAAACACTTAGAGTTGGTTATCATTTAAGACCTTTAGATAGCTACTAAAAGCTCAAACAAAAGCTTAAAGGGTTAGGAAGAGCTAGACCAGAAACCACCTTTTGAAAATTCAAAATTCAGGATTTTGAGGGTTGGCCGCAACCAAGACCTTCTTTGGCCGCGGCTAAGAGGATGTCAGAAAGTTTTGGGTTGCGGCCAGGAACCACTGGCCGAGGCCAAAATTAGGTAAGAAACTTTTGGGCCGCGGCCAAGAATAGGTCAATAACATTTGGGCCACAGCCAAGAACTGGTTCGAAACTTTTTGGCTACGGCCAACAATGCGTGGCCGCAGCAAAAAACTGGCATGATTCTTAGTTGATTTCAACTAATCATAACTCTTAGCACACAACATCAAATAACACAAACTTTATACCATAGTAAAGCTTGCAAAGTCTACAACAAAATTGGAAAGTTTCATAACTTTTTGACACCATTTGCTATTTCAAAAGATTATGCAAAGGTAGTCCCTTGCACAGAATTTTAACTTGACAACATTTTTCAGAATTTCCAGTTTTTGCACAAATGTTCCCAATGGTCCAAAATTCACAACCAACACTACTCCCACACAATTTTCCATAAGGAATCCAATAGAAACATTAAAACACCCAAATTCCCATTACTTTCTCATGTTCTATTTTAACCACATTTCACATGAAACTCGCAATTACTAGCATTTCACATTTAAGACTCTAAACCAAGCCCATTGTCCAAATGACACAATAAGACACCATAACCATCAACAAAACACCATGACACTCCATAACCCTAATGTACACAAAAATTGGGGCTCAAATCTAGAAATCAAGGCACCCAATTAATGACCACAACATATATACCCAAGGGTACATTTTTCTTACCTCTTTTACTATCTCTAGCATGTTCTTTGATTCCTCCACCACTAACTTTACTTGAACTCACAAAACACCTCCTCTTGAAAATCTAAAACTATAGAAATGAAGCTCTTATCAAGATGATTGAGATTAAAGAAGAGGTTTTTGGCATTTAAGGTCATTCACAAGGTCAAATGGAGCTCACTTGCCTTGAATTCTTCTTTCTATTTCCTCTTCCACACTAGATGTCTATGGAAGCTTGAGAGAGAGAGAGAAAATGATGATGAGATCAGATTTTTCCCACTTCCTCCATGCCCTATCTGACTTTAAGAGAGAGAGAGAGAAGAGAAAAATGAGTTTGAAAATTTGACTTTCATCCAAGGGTCCAAATGATGCCAAGTTTGAACTTCTTGTAACTTCTTCCATGAGCTTGCACCCATATGATTATTCTTTCTTATTCACTAGGAAATTAGTCACAGCAGTTAATCTTTAAGTCATTAGTGGATTCGCTCTTCAGTTGCTGACTAATTATTCAATAAATTTTCTTTCTTCCCATTATATATACCCCTGCCTATGGCAATTCCTATTGGATTACTACTTAACATATTCTTTAGCCTCATTTCCTCCTTCTATGTGCAATTCCCTCTATTTTAATGTAATTTAAGCCTTGACAACACGATAGAGTTTAAATACAGGGTTTGGGCACTAGTTACCGCCACTTCGATCATAATTCACATTGTATTCTTCAAAGGTATTTGTTTAACATTAATTACATTCATATTTGGAGTCATTAGCCCTTAATCATAGTTTAGGGCATTACACTACCATACAACCATATCATGTCTCTTTTGTCACACGATATTTTGGTCAAGGATGAGGCATGGAGAATTTCATCATCCTATTCCTGACCATTACTTTCTCGATCCCTGAGTAGTCTGATTATAGAAATGGAAACTCCTTTCTATCATTGTATGGCCATACATTTTTCAGACCCACTCATTGAGGGGCCCAGTAATATCTCTCTACTAATGTGAGGGATAAATTTCATCTTGACCATTCACATTCCTCTATATGAAAACCACCAAGCCTGAACATAGCCTTTAACATCACCCAGTCAAAGGTGACTTTTGACTAGGTCAAAGTTGAGTGACTCTCATGTAGGAATCTATGATGATCTCAGGTCAAAAGGGCATAGTGACATGGTTATACATGATACAAGCTTATGACTTGATCTAGCATCTTTCTCATAGTGGGTTTGTCCAGCACTTTGTAATCTTATAAGTGCCTAGGACTTTGATTCGTATCTTCATACCTCTTCAAACTTATACTGGTCTTATTTCATCTTTGTTCCCACGTAGATGACCAACCACGGACATTTAGGACAATCATTATGATTTTTCTAAGGATAGTTATCATAGTGAACATATAAATAATATGATACAAAATGGAGAAATTCATTGAATAACAATGTTCAAAGTACAATGATTGACCCCTAAGGCACAATTTCCAACATAGAGTTCAATGAATTTTTCCTTGCAAGTATTGATCACCTGGCCTACATTTTTCATTATCGAATTCAGATGTCTTAATGAATAACCTGTCACCTGTAACCCTACCTAGTCGGGTAGCTCCTTATTATTAGCCTCAACTTTGAGTTCCATCTCAACCAAAACCTCATGACATGACCATATTCAACCAAACAAAATATAATTCTCAAGTTTATACATCAACCAAGTTAGACTCAGCTTAATTGAATAAGATACTCCACCTTTATCTTCTAAAACTGAGGTAGGTCAGAGCCATAATCTATTTGAAAGTCTCAAAAAAACCAAAATGCCTAAGCTTAGTAAACTTAACACCCAATCCAAGGGTGACTACATTCAACTTTAAGGGTGGCTCGTGATACAAACCATGCATCAATAGATCCCATATGTCGGGGTTAAAATTATAATCGACACTCCCACCCAATACTCAATAATGATCCAAGTCCTTTCAAGGAGGGGTCATCCAAACAAAAAAAAACTTTAAAAGAATAAAGGCATGACAAACAAAATTCAATTAATATACGTGTATGCAAACTTTTGTCTATGGAATTCGTGAATATTAGATTTGTGAAACTTGCCATAATAAGAATGATCCAATGAAATTGCATCATTGTCATTATCACAAGTTTCTCAATCCTAACCTTCATGAATTCCATGGACAAAAGTTTGCATACACGTTTGTTAATTGAATATCGAGCAAGTAAAAAATAAATATCATATTTATACTTGTGGAATGAAGGTTTTTTTTTCATTTTTCAAGTCCTATAGGAATGGCTTACTGGCATGTATCTATAACCTCTAACTACATGTGTTCATCCCCTGTTTTTGTAATATCCCAATTTTTTATTAAGGGCTAATCATGATTATTATGGATAATTATGGATTTAATTGGAATTATTATGTGTTTTATGGCAATATTAATTAATATGTCATAATTAGTGAAAAAAAATTGGAAGAATGGAATTATTGGCCATGAGTTGGTAATTAAGGGAGAAATTAATTACTAACTAAGAGAAAATGAGATGTGTGATTAAAATGGCTAATGGAGGGATTAAAGTAGCTAATTGGTGACTTATTTTGGGTGAGCTAATAGCAATTTGACATGTGGCAAAAGTGGGTAAAGAGAAAATGTGTGTAAAAGTCAATGAGGGGGTATTTTATTTGGTTTCTCTCTCTTCCTCTCCTCTCTTTTCACTGAAGGCATGGAGGGAGTATCATTATTTTTATTTCTTCACTCCATCTCTCTCTCATTCTCTCTCATTCGGTCATAGTGGAAGGAAAAGGGAAAGATAAAGCTTGAGAAAAGGTAAGGGAAATAATCTCCTTTACTCAAACTCACTTCATTAGTGTTGATCCTTGGAGTGAGAGCTTCATTTTGGTGTGTATAGTGTGCCCATTGGTGGTGATTTCAAGAATCACGAAAATCTGGTTGTTAGAGAATCAAAGAGTGTTTTTGAGAAAGTTGATAAGGTGAGTGAAACCAATCTTTCTATCCATGTTTCATGTCATTTAAAGTAGTTTGTAATTTCTAGAAATTTTGGTTTGAATCCGAAAATGAGTTCCACTGTTCATTTGGTATGTTTTTGGCATGAGAATGATATCTTGGAATGAGTTTAGGATAGATAGATTGATTGGTGATTGAAATGTTAAGATTGGTGGTTTTGGGATTTTGGTGTTCAATGTTGATTCAAATCAAAGCATGATAATGGAGTAGGATTTTGGTAATTCTGATGATTCTATTGGATTCCTTGGGTGTTTTTGTGTGGGAGTAGCTTTGGTTTGGTATTTGGGTTCATTTGGATCACTTGGTAAAAATTCTGGAAGTGCTGTCATACCTTCTGCGTTTTCTGGTTTCTGATAATCATGCTCGAGTGAGAGTGAGTGTGCTCGAGTGAGGAAAGAACATCACTCGAGTAAGGGAAGATCAAGCTCGAGTGTTGTGTTTATTTTCCCTTCTGGCCTTCAGTTCTCATGTCGCACTTCCGGGCGAGAGGCAAGAGTGTTGCCTCACTTGCAAGTGTTGAGGTTTCTCACTCGAGTGAGGTCTTCTTCACTCGAGTGATCCTTTTCTGTAGAAGTTCTTGTGCTCTTGGGCAAACACTTTCTATCCTCACTTCCTAGCACTTGAGGTGCTGTCCGTACCAATGCTCGAGTGAGGGCTTTTGTGCTCGAGTGTCCGTACCAATGCTCAAGTGAGACCATTTTCACTCGAGGTGCAGCAGTGAAAAATCAGTTTTTGTGCTTCCAAAAGGGGATCTTTGGGATAGTTCTTCCTACCCTTTAGGAGTTTTGTTAGGGGTATTTAATGACTCTAAAAGAAAAATAATGATAACCAATTAAGTGATAAGAAGCTATTGAGAATTGGAATAGAGGATTGACTCTTCGTCCCTAATTATAAATATAGGGTTTGACATTTGCCCTACTCGAGAGAGACCGGCACTAAGAGACGCACGGAAGGATCAAGGTAGTGACTTTTCTCTCATATTGTGTATGATGTTTGGTATGCATAACTTATCATTGAATTTGTGAAATGTGTGCCATGGTACATTACGGCGTGAGCACTTTAGCGTGAGCCGTATAGGGATTGATGTTGGTCATATCTAGGTCGGCCGTTGAACTGCCGTCGTAATCGACATGGATCTTTGTGAATCTGACCCATGGGGCGGCATTTGTGAAACCAGCCGTGGGTTGTGTGTATCTTGCCTGTATGGCTTGTGTTATGAAATGCTTTATATGGATCCCAGCTGTGGTGAATTATATTGTGTAGATTGTTGTGATGCAATACAGCGTGAGCAATCGTCAGGGATAACATGTGTCATACTAACCATTGCCATTGAACTGCCGTTGTAGTTCCTTGTATGGATAATGATTTGATTTCATGCCTTACTATTATACATTATATGATTGATTTGACACTACGAGGATTCTTTAGAATCTCACTCTCCCAAAATTAAACATTTTAGGCAGGGCTAAAGGATCAAAAGGCAAACAAGTGATGAAGAGCGGGTAGAGCTCCGTGTTAGGAGTTCCTTTTTGGTTTTTGGTTATCATTGTATATTATTGGATAATTGGAGGGAGGTATATGTATATTTTGGGATTTGTGATGTAGTTTTGTGTAATATCCAAGTAAAGGGTATGAATTATGGGCTTCATGCCTTTATGTAAACCCTTATTAAATGAATGGAACCCGAGTGAGTCGGGAATTTACTTTGCACTCTGATATTTGTAAATAGAATCCACATATACAGGCCATATTTGTTTTGTATTATGAATATGAGACTATTGTGAATAAATTTTGAAAAAGTTTTTGCAAATCCGATTTTGGGCAAAAGATTACCTTAATAAGTCCCAATTTGAAATATGGTCTCTAATTCTACATTAATTACATGTTTAAGAACTTAATCTCAGCCTTAATCAGGAAGGGGGTTACATTTTTCAATTACATGAAGTTAGATATTGCATTCACTTGTCTACAAAGTGATATATTTTATATGTTTACAAATGGAAGAGCGTAGAGGTAATTCACCAATATATATTTCATTTGTGTTCCTCTCCTTATTAGACTTAATTATTTGTGTTCCTTTTATCATTTGTTTGGTTATAGTGTCTACAGCAACTAGATAAAATGACAGTTTTTTTAACCGTTATATATTTTCACATATATGATGGTTTTTTTTAAACAACCGTGAAGTATATCAAAATATTTTATGGTTATAAATTAACAACCATCAAATAAACTCATTTCAGATGACCAAAACTAATGTCAAATACTTTACCATTCATTATTTGAACTGTAAAGTATTGTGAACTATATTTCACAATTTTCAGTCAACAACCGTTGAGTATTATTTACTATATATAATGGTGATACTTGAACAACTGTTAAATATATATATAAGGCACTACATATAACAGTTAAAAACTGTTAAATATAAATATTTAACGCTCAGAAGCCGTTAAATATAGGTAAAAATAACCATTAAATATAAGCAAATCTGTAGTAGTGGATGAGCAAATCAGTTACACCCTTAATAGGTTCACTCAATTATATTCTTCTTTCCTAACTAGAAGGATATAACTACCTATATGCTCAAATATATGATTGATCACTTTGCTTGTTATTAAAGGTATACTTAAAATAATTTTGTGCTTTGCTCAAGAGTGTAAATGATTAAGTGTGAGAGAATTTGATAAATCTCTATTTTGTTATGTTAATTATATCTATTTTTAGGGTTTTTATCTTATTTTCTAGCTTTAATCGAACTAATTATTGTTTTTCTTGAATTAAGGATAATTACATTGAATAAAGGGTAAAAAGGGCAAATTGATATGCTTTTATAGTGTGTTCGGATGTTTTTTCAAAACCTAGGTTTTGAATAAAAAACATAGTTTGGTTGCTGAGTACTAAAAATGTTTCCAAACCATGGTTTTGATCTCAAATCTAAGGGAGTGTTTGGATTCAATTTTTTTAATTGATTCTAGATCCAAACCATGGTTTCACTTAAAAATATCCAAACACCCATTTTTTTTTCAGAAAATCCCGTTTCAGCCCAAACCAAGGTTTTGAATTGCAAAACCTTGGTTTGGCTAGAATTGGATTTTTTCTGCTCCAGAGTCTGATTATTTGACCGTTAAGGATTAATATCTCTCTCTCTCTTCTCTTTCCCGAGCCCTCTTCCGTCGCTGCTTCCATTTCTCTTCTCATTCCTTCGATTTCTCGTCTCCTGCCATCGCTCCTTCCCTCATTTGCGTCGCGAGTTGCTTGATTCCGTGGCTCCTGCCCTTGTTCTTCTTCCGTCTTCCTTCTATTCCCAGATCCCGTCGAGCTTCGTCCGTCTCCCTCTCTTCCAGATCCCGTCGAAGATCACCATATTCGGCGTTCTCGGTTACTGATTTGGCCTATTTGAAGTCCGTCGGTGGCTAGTGGTGGACGGTGGCAGTGTTTCGGGTGGGTACAGATCCCTTTTGTCCCCATTTTTTTGCTAAATCTCTGTAATGATCTGAGGCGCTGGTGGCTGTCGGACCTTTGTCGGCGGTCGGTGCAGGAAGAACGGATTGCGGTCGGTGCCGGTGACGCTCATAAGTGTTGAAAATCTTTGAACTAGCTCTGTCCGGTGAGTGTTTCGATTCATCTTGTTCTGGTTTTGTTTTCCCCGAATCTCTGAACGGATATTGTTGTCTTGTATTCTGTTGCTTGCTTGTATATGTTCTTTTGTATTATCGATTTTGTGGACTGTGATTGCAGTGCTTCCTTTTTTCGAGGTTCCTTCTGTTATCATTGCCAAATGTTTGTGATTGTTCATTGAGATTAATTACCTTTCTATATATTGTTGTGTTGTATTATTTCTACATTCCCATATTTGGTTTGAAGTTGCCTCTTCTTTCTAGTTTGCATTGTTTGGTGTTTGTTATTTCTGGATTGTTAGAAAATAAAGAATAGTAAGATATCTTTAATACTTATTTAACTTATTGTTGTGATTATTTTATTATTATTATTTTTTTTTTGGGTATGAAATGAAACACATCCCTTGTGCCTCAGAACGAGCTGAAGAGAGTCCTCCAACCGGTATGCTCTTAACTCTCGCCCTTCAATGTTCTTTCTTATCGTTGTCTCTGAATAGCCTCTTTGGTTACTAGCCCATCTAACAAATATTTGAATATATATTGACTTTAATTCCATAGTTCACTGTGATTTTTTATCTGTAGTATCTATCTCCACATGCCTCTTTTATTGTGATTCATTTACCTTTTTAGATGTTGTTGTCTTGTGTTCTTTTGCTTGCCCGTAAATGTTTGGTTTGAAAGCTTGGACCTAATAGGGTGTTAATTTACTGGTTTAGTTCATTGTGATTGACTATGTTCTTTTGTATTATTGATTTTGTGGACTGTGATTGCAGTGTTTCCTTTTTTTTCAAGGTTCCTTAATGCTCTGTTATTATTGCCAAATGTTTGTGATTGTTTATTGAGATTAATTACCTTTCTAGATATTGTTGTGTTGTGTTGTGATTCACTTTGTTCTTTTGTATTATCGTCAAGCATAGATTTGTGTTTGGTTAGAATGCAATGACTGGAAATCCTTGCAATATAATTCTGTTTGGTTATAATGCAATGTCTGTCATCATTTGCTTTGGAATTCTGTTTAGTTAGAACGCAAGGATTGGACTGTGAATGATCGTCAAATCTAGATTTCTGTTTGTTTAAGGTGAAACCATAATGAGTAAGGGTAAGGAAAAAGCATCATGGGATGTGAAGAGCACAAAAGTCTTTATTGACCTATGCATAGACCAAGTTGCGAAGGGAACACGCAAAAGCACTAGCTTTAACAAAATAGGGTGGAAAGAGATCTCGGAATCCTTCACTACAAAGACGGGCAGAATTTATGATAAGGGTCAATTTAAAAACAAATATGATGCTCTTAGAAAGGATTGACAGCTATGGGATAGGTTGTTACACGAGACGGGTGTTGGATGGGATAGTGAGAAGAACACTGTTGTTGCCGACGATGATTGGTGGGAGAAGAAAATTTCGGTTAGTAATTCATTTCAGCGAGTGAACATATTTATTTCCTTGACATCGTACTTGGACGAACTTGTGTAACAAACTTTCATGATGAATGTACAGGAAGTTTCAGGATATGATAAATTCAAGACAAAAGGACTTCAGTTTCAAGAAGAATTGACCCAATTGTTTGCAAGTGTTCTCCCTCTACTGAGCCAATCCCAGAATATGCAATCCTAGAATTTCAGATGCAAGAGGGATCAGGAGACAGCGATGAGGTGTTAGGGACACCTACTGGGTTGAGTGGGGAGATGCATTCATTCAATGTCAATGAAAACAGTGGAGGTAGTGCTACCAACAATGACAAAGGGAAGGGAATCAGTGGTGGGGAAAGAACAAGCAGCGGTGGCAGAGGAGGTAGCTCGTTGGGGATCAGGAAGAGGGGTGCGGGGATGAAGAAGAAGGGGCCGGCCTCAGCTAAAATAGCCGATGCCCTATACAGGATTGCTGATGCAAATGACATTGATGCTGAAGCTGCTCGAGCAGAAAGGATTGCAGCAGCAGCCCGGGCTGAGAGGATGGCTCAAGAGGCACGAGCAGAAAGAATGGCAGCAGAGGCCCGGGCTGAGAGGATGGCTGAAGAGGCATGTGTAGAAAGAATGGCAGCAGAGGCACGTGCTTACGAGATCTCAATTCCGGGCGTAATGAACCACCTTAGACAGGTTCCTGAAGTTGTCAACAATGATGACTTTTATGCACGCTGTGTACACCTCCTTATGAGCAATCCACCTGCAAGGGAGATGTATGCAGCAATGAAGGATATGCCACACTTACTTCTCGTTTTTCTTAAGCATGAATGTTATGGAAGTGTGTGAAATGTATTGTCATATTTACCTTTTCAATTGGAATATGTTTAATTATGACATTGCTCAATTGTCTCTTAACTTTGTTATTGACTTTAAATATTGGTTATGTCACTTGTCTGTTAACAGTGTTGTTTTATAGTTGAATGTTATCTGTGTGCATATTATCACTATATAATTGTTGTCATTACCGTTTATAACATTTAATATATATATGTCAACAGTTGGGTTAGATATGGACAACACATTGAAAATTATGGCAAACCATAGGGAACGGCGCAGACAAAGAGTACAAAAAGTGGCCGCATATGTTGTCGCATATGCTCAGCTATATTTATGTAAAGAATCGCGGCACACAAGTGACTTCACAGGTGCTAAATGGGTGCGTGAAGTCTTAAGCGGTAATTCGAACCGCTGTTATGATATGTTTAGAATGCAACTTCATGTCTTTCACAAGCTTTGCTTTGAACTACAACAACATGGGTTGACGGAGACTCGAAATGTGGGTGTACATGAAATGCTTGCAATATTTTTGAACACAGTTGGGTTTGCGACATCGAGTAGGCTGCAACAGGAAAGGTTTTAGCGCTCAGGAGAGACAATTCATAGGGCTCTGCATCTTGTCTTAGATGCATGTTGTCGTCTTGCAATGACTAACATAAAACCACAAGATCGTAAGTTTGAGAACATTCACTCAAAGATACGACTCAGCGATAGATACTGACCTTTCTTTAAAAATGCTATTGGAGCAATTGATGGCACCCACATTCCATGCAAGGTCAAAGCAAAGGAAAGAACAAAATATATTGGTAGAAAAGGATTTACATCGCAAAATGTAATGGCGGTTTGTGATTGGGACATGTGTTTTACCTTTGTATTGGCTGGATGGGAAGGAACAGCCCATGATGCGTGCGTATTTGATCATGCTTTGACAACGCCGTCGATGAATTTTCCACATCCCCCAAAGGTATGCTTATAACTCCAACACTTTAATTATTATTAATTATATATATATATATATAGTTCTTGACTTTAACCTATTTATTTTGTAAAGATAAATATTATTTGGTGGATGCTGGCTATCCCACCTCGACTGGATACCTTAGTCCATACAGATCCGAGTGTTATCATCTCCCGGACTTTCAGAGGTCATCTACGTTTCAAAACCACAATGAGACCTTCAATTACTTACATTCCAATCTTAGGTGCACAATAGAAAGAACATTTGGCATTTTGAAGAACAAGTTTGAAATATTACAGAACATGCGTAGCTATAGCTTCCCCACACAGGTTAAAATAGTGTGTGCTACAATGGCTATACACAACTTCATTAGAAGAACATCTATTTCTGATCCTGACTTCCAGTGCCATGATCGAGAGGGTATTTTGTGTGATGTCGATGTAGATGACAATATAGAACCTTCAACACAACATTCATCAATTACATCTTTATTTGACATGGCTTCTCTCCGTGATTCTATAAGAGATCAAATCGTTTATTATATGCACGAAGCTTAGTCATGTATAGTTTCCTTCTTCTTACGTACGCTTTTATTGACAATCGGTTAAATGTTATTGTATTTACATTTTGACGTATTCTATTTTTGCCAATCAGTGAAATGTATGCGTATCTCTACTCTGAACTTGTACTTTGGTATTTTGTAGTAGATTATTTTATATCCTAACTTCTTATAATTAATTTTTTGTTACACAAGTTATTACTATACATGTACACACATATGTATATATATTTGACTAATTTTAAACCACATATGTTCACA
The DNA here is from genome assembly GCA_963855925.1 of Inga laurina. NCBI lineage: Eukaryota > Viridiplantae > Streptophyta > Magnoliopsida > Fabales > Fabaceae > Inga > Inga laurina. Next base: position 37,483,559 of record OY979702.1, on the reverse strand, counting down.
CACATATGTTATTACTATATTAAACCACATTATAGACTAATAATATAATTTATAAAATAATTTTATATATCTTTTGATATTGTATATTTGACTAATTTTATTATTATAATTTTTTTAAAATTTATTTCGAATTTTTTTGTATTTATTAAACATTTAATGTTTAATAATGCATATAATATAAATTTATCCCTTACATGTAATTATTCAAAAAACTAATGTCCTTTTCAGTAATTTGACCATGAAAAAAGTTATTCTGACCATAACATCCAAACACTCTTACTTTATCAAAATCACTTTTTTCTCATAATCTATTCTGCTCATAATCTATTCTCTAAAAGTTATTCTTCACTTTTTCTCCAGAAGTTATTAAAAAAAGCTTTACCAAACACACACTAAGTTTTAATCTCAAAACCCAGGTTTTGGGAAAATCTACTTTTTTTTTGTTTTTCCTCTTGTGTGGGCCCCACCCCCTTTCTCTCATTAGTCCTTTATCATTATATGGGCCCCTCATCATGAAAAAAAATTATTCTAACCACAATACCCAAACACTCTAAGTGTGTGTTTGGATTAGCTTTTGAGAATAATTTTTACGGTTTACAAGATAAGTGTGTGAGAGGAGTTTTATCTCAAGTTGTGCAAACATAGGTTTGAAACCTAGGTTTGGGATCTTCCCAAACACTTACTTATTTTATCAAAATCACTTTTTTCTCATAATCTATTCTGCTCAGAATGAAGTTATTCTTCAAAAGCTAATCCGAATACACCCTTATAATTTCTCTTTATAAAATTGATGTGCACGAAGGTGTTTCTGTTTATGATTATTGAAGGGAAATTAGAAAATAAAAATTATAAAGCAGATAGAGCTTTGAACACTGCTATAAGGTGACAAGGAATCAAAGAAGGTGGGCTTTGGAATCTGCAGGAGCTGGAAGGTTGCATAAGATGAAGCAAGGGCCTAGGGACTCGATTTAATGAAGAAACTAGGGCGTTGGAGCAAAAAATACACTAGGGACGCATAAGAAGGAAGCCCCATGAAGTCCTAGGCATTAAGATTCCATTTAAACCAACTTACAACATTGTGGCCGGTCTTCACTGTCAACTTCCTCTGCCGCTTGATCGGCCATCTTCGTGGTCAACCTTCCTCAATCTTTGTCGTCGAGCTTCATCACCTTGCTCCTCTGCACGTTGAGTTTTGCATCCCTATTCTTTGTCGTGTTGTCATTCATTCATCTTCCTTACACGCTCGTATTTCTCCATGGATCTAACTATCTTCTTTAGTGGATACTTTGAGTTGTCCACATATCTACCGTTGGTGGCTTCGTTCATTGTCAATGGCTTTTCATCCACGTCTTCTCCTGTTCTCTTTTGTGAGTTTGTCTCCTTTCTTTCTTGGTTTTGGTATTCATTTGTATATTTGCTTGCAGGTGATTGATGAAGAAGATGAGGGAGTTTTTTTTTTTTTTTTTGCTAGTGAACATCCCATCTCTATCGCTTTCGTTCTTTCTTAATTTGATTTGATATAAACGGGTTTGTTTGTCCTGCCCAAACTCATATGGCCTATGGATTAACTCAACATGTTTAATACGAATTTAAATGTGTTGCAATCAAGCATGGGCTAACTTGTTTTAGTTTATAAGCCACCATCGGGCTATCCCGCCTTTTTGGTTGCTCACCCCTAATTGTACTTGTTCTATGTTTTCTATTTTGTTTTTAGCCCATACTTATTTGGCCTATGATGTGCTTAATATGTGTGATCTCATCTAAACTCACAAGTTTCTAGAGATTCATTAGAAAAAATTAAAAATGACTTGATTTCAATCAAATATGGACATCCATATCTGTATTTGTTACATCAATAGAATCTCCCTATTACATATTCATGCCTTAATAATCTTTCAAAAATAAAATAAACATACATACAAGTGGCATAAAAAAATTATTTATTGGCACATGAGGCGATCGCCTAAATGGCCTGAACACAGCAATGGCAATTGGCTATTTCTTCGCCTAACAATTACGGAAGCTCAATCCAATACGCAAGAACAAACAAGGAAGCTGAATATAAATGATCATAATTATAAGATAAAATTAATTTTTTTTTGGAGAGATTATTGCTTGTTTAGGATATCTTAATTTTAACTTATAAGTATTTTTAAATCGTAATTTACGGTATACGAGATAAATATGTGAGAGGAGTTTTATCTTGACTTATGTGAAAAATATTTATAAGTAAAAAATAAGCTATCACAAACATAGTTCTAGTTAAATAAGTTACTTAATGATATCATATATTATGTATCTTTAGATTATATATCAATTTATTAGTCAAATTAATTAATTTAGAAAAAAAAAGACTAAAGTAATTTAATTGGCTCCTTTAATCCCTCTAAAAATAATTAATTTTACCTTATATTTAAAATCCTACGGAATAATAATTAAGAGGACACCTTGATTGGTTTCTTCTTACGACACAGTGGCTCTTCGAGGGTCCAATCTTTTAAATGGACCTACGTCGAAGAAAAAATGGTAATAAATTATCGAAATTTGTTAAAAAATTGATCTTGCTTTTTGCCTTTTCGATCTCCGTGTGAAGCTATCAATCAGCACATGTAATCATAACGTGACGATAATCTCGCTCCTCCTTCGCTTGTGCATGTGCTTCTCTCTGCTCTGTCTCTACCTTGCGGCAGTAGGAAAAAAAAAAAAAAAAAACTGTTCCTGAGTGACTCTCCCGCAAGAAGCATTCAAATTGCAGAAAATCAAGGGGGTCATAAGATCTTACTCTACTTGGCGTTCAGCCCAAATTCTTCTCGCTTCACGGCTCAATCCGATCCAATCCACCAATGAAGGCCAGCAATGCTCTAAATCCTCTCATCACCTTTGAGCATAAGAGGTACTAACTACACTTGTTTCCTATAGTGTCAATCCCATCTTTGCTCTCTCCTCCAAGTGTCTCTAACTCCTCCAATTTCTCTAGTATCCCTTTTTCATAGGATTTTTTCGTTTTGACCTCTCGCCATCTGTTAGATCCATCAACAGTTAACTTCATTATATTGTTTCCCCCCTATTTTTTTTGAGTTTAATCTGCAATTTGCTTGGACCGCTTCGTTTTTGAGGGCATTTATTCCCCGACTTAGCTATGGAACTTCAAATTTCGACAATTTGATTTGCTTCGTAGTTTTGGGTTTTCTGTTTAATTACCGTATTTTGATGACCGATCTTGCTTTGAGTTGGTTTTTTTTTTTTTGACATCTATATTGGGATTGAATTCTTGATGGGGAGGGTGAAATGTGTTGTTTCTCTTTTCTTTCTTTACTTCTTAATAATTGGGAACCGCGCTGAGGCAATGTCGAACCTTTTGGTGAAGTGGAGTGTGGGTTTTACGACAAATATGCTGTTGTCTAATCTGAGCCTCCTGATGGCAAGTAATTTGAGCTGATTTGCACTTTGATTCTTTTTTCCCTGCATTAATTCTTGATAAGGTGCTTCTAATCCTTATCAGGTTCTTCTCTTGATAATCATTCTCTATACTGCATTTTATTATGTTTTATTCTCTGGTTTAGTCTCATTATTCTAAATTTGTTTATGACTGATACTTAAACATTAATGCCTGACGATGTAAACAGGGACGCCTATGGGTTTACCGTGCGACCTCAGCACCTGCAAAGATACCGTGAATATGCTAACATATACAAGGTTTCATCATTCCTCGGATTTATAATTCCCTCTCATTCTAAAATTTTATTGTTTCTGAGGAAAGATCGTTTAGTGTCATGGGGATTTAATTTTCTGTTAACTTGAAATGGTTAACAGAACAACTGATTCAAACATCTGCAATTCTTGATTATATGTTAATGTGAATTGTTATTTCTTGCTTTTCTGGCATATACATTGTCTTTGAAGTGGAAGATGTTTAATGTGTGACACTTGTGAGCTGTACTTTCAGGAGGAGGAAGAAGAAAGATCAGATCGATGGAACTCCTTCCTAGATCGGCTAGCAGAATCTGTTCGAGTGGGTGAAAATAAACTAAATGTGGAGGATAATGACAATGTCTTGGAGGCTGAAGCTGGTGAGAAAGAAGCCTCAGGAAATGGTGTTAATGGATATGAGTCAAGCAGTCAGAAACCTGCTTCTGATAATACGGTTGATAATGGCAGGAAAAAAGAGGAGTTGCCTGCATCTGAGGCAAAAACAATTCATAGAGTTGAACTATGGACAGAGATAAGACCATCACTTCGTACTATTGAGGATATGATGAGCAATCGTGTAAAGAAGTGTGTTGAAAGAAACAGGAAGAATGTGTTGAGAGATGAACAAATGTTTGGAACTGGGAAATCACAATCTAATAATGATGAGGCAAAATCACAAAAAGGAGCATGTGAGGAGGACTCTGATGATGAGTTTTATGATGTAGAGAGGTCAGACCCTAGTCAAGATGTGCCTTCAGCTGATAGCTTGAATGCCTCTGCCAATGGTATTGCGGGTGATGCAACACCACTAGAGTCTTCATGTCCTTGGAAGGAGGAGCTGGAAGTTCTTGTTCGTGGGGGAGTGCCAATGGCACTGAGGGGAGAGGTACTCATTTTATAATTTGGTTAACTTTTCTTGTGTTTATTCATTCCCGGTGATGTAGCCACTTGTTTGTTTTATGGCTTTAGCTTTGGCAAGCTTTTGTGGGTGGAAAAGCAAGACGTGTAGACAAGTATTATCAGAGCCTGCTAACTGCTGAGAATGATTCAGCAAGTAAAATGGATCAACAAAGTATGCAGTCAACTGACGAAGATGGAAACACAAAAGCAGATTCCATATGTGTACCAGAAAAATGGAAAGGGCAGATTGAAAAGGTCTTTACCTCTGATAATTCCCCTATTATTATTGTTGTTGTTGTGTGTTCGTTGGGGGATGGGGGGCACATATTCCCCCCCTCCCCCAATCTGACTCTAAAGTTCCTCTACTTACAGTCTTTTGTTGGTTGTTCAGGATCTGCCTCGAACATTCCCTGGCCATCCTGCTCTGGATGAGGATGGTAGAAATGCTTTGAGGCGATTACTTACTGCATATGCTAGACATAATCCTTCTGTTGGTTACTGCCAGGTCTTTGCTTCAAGAAATAGTTATATGTTTTCTTTATCCATGTTATTTTTAAATAGGTTGTCTGGTTATTATGGATTCTGTGTCTTCACAAACTTAAGTGTTGGCAAGCTAAAGAGATGTCTAAATAGAACTAGTGAATATTTTAGTGAGCTGACCTGAGTTAAAGAAACTTGTTCACACAGGTCAGTTTTCAATGGTACTGAGATGTCTGTATGCAATTAGTCAACAATTAACAATAACTGGAATATGTGCTGCTTTATACTAGTTGCTTTCAAGGATTCTTAAGTTTCATTATCTGTTCAAACACCAAGGACTAAAACTGCCATAACAGTCTGTCATTGGTATGTCAAATAAATATAATGGTTGTTGGCGTGGCGTGTGACTTTTTTTATGTTAATAAAGTCTGTGGGTTGGAATTATCCAGATTTAAAAAAATCATTTGACCAGCATTTGCGCTAAGGTAGTGTTATCAAAGGCACTAGGTCGTCACACTTGCTTGGAGGCAGAGGCAAGGTGTTTTAGAGCTCCTTGCCTCTGAATTTCAAGGTGCAGAACCTTCATGGATGTGCTCACCTTTAGTTATGAAGTGCACACCTTCATCCAATTACACAAGATATGGAGGCCAGCACTTCTATTTTCATGTGTTATTATTCTCTTAGCTAGCCCGGTTTGACATTAAAATTAGTAAGCTGTACAAAATGGTTTTCTTGTATCAATATAATTTACAGAGTATCAACTACTGAAAAGAGGGAGTGTGTTCCTTCTTTTATTTTGACGACTGTGGCCATAAATTTGTTAAAATTTTCTGGGAAAGTTATTAGGACCATGGCATTGATGATTCTGAAAAAAGGGAGAATTAGGCCTAAGACCAAATTCATAATTCTTTTATTTCTAAGGACTACTAATGGTAAATACTCATTGTTCCACTTGTAAATTTGTGTTGTTTGGGTGGTAAATGGTGTTAAATATCATTTTCGTCATAAAGTTGCATTATGTGAATCGTATATATTTGTAGTTCAACTGGTAAATTTGTGTTATGTTAGTGGTAAAGTTGAGGGTCTTCTTAATAATTAATTTGCTTGGGTTTCCTCACTTTTTCTTTTAAATTTTTGGGTCTGCAAATGTATAACCACAACTCTTGAAGATACATTATTTAATTTTAATGTTATTCTTGATTAGTTTTGATCATACTATGATTCAAAATTTTAAATTAGAGTATATTGATATTTTAATCATGGAAAATGAATGTTTACCACTGATTCTCTTCCTATCATGATCTGTGCATCCTTTAGCAGCATCTTGTATTCTATTCCCGCCCCCCCCCCTATTTCCCATCATTTCCTTGTCTATAAATAATTTTTTTAAACTGTTTTAGTTCATTTCACCATTGCAATGTGTATGATTTATGTATATCAATGTGTCAATGAAATGGTATAAACAAGAATTTTCATCATTTAAATACAAGTGTACCGAAGAATGACTCATGCTATCCTCATAGATTCATGACAGCTAACCTTCTGATCTTAGGTTATTGGAATCGTTTTCATTGCAGGCTATGAACTTTTTTGCTGGTCTATTACTGCTTATGATGCCAGAAGAAAATGCCTTTTGGTAGGTACAGAAATAGATTGATGATTGACTTTTCAGAATTTATGAATTCTGACTGTGATCCTTCCATAGAATTGCTATAGGGAAAACATCAATATAAATGTATTTTTAATCTATAAGCACTCTATCCTGAAGTAATATCTGACTGACTGCTCAGGCGGCCATCTTTAATGTTGTTAAGCTTATTTCTTAGATTTTATACCTATTTATCCGCAACTATGATTTTTATTAGGACCTTGATGGGCATTTTGGATGATTATTTTGATGGCTATTACTCTGAAGAAATGATAGAGTCTCAGGTGGTGTTTTCTATTTCTTTCTATTGTATGTATTCACCAGCAAATTCAATAATGCACTATAAATGCTGTTGGACATTTATTATATTTTCACTTTATTAGGTGGACCAACTTGTTTTTGAGGATTTGGTGCGGGAGAGGTTTCCCAAATTGGGTTTGTATATTGTCAATCATTTTTATCTCTCCTAGTGTATATAGTTTCCAGTTTCATTGTTGATGTCTTAAGTCAATTTTACTTCTTGTGCAGTCAATCACCTAGATTACCTGGGAGTGCAGGTAGCATGGGTTACTGGCCCATGGTTCCTTTCCATATTCATGAACATGCTTCCTTGGGAAAGTGGTCAGGTTTTATGCTTTATCGAGTTGTGTACTATGTAGTCTTGTCTTGTGATTTTTCTTAGACATTCTCATACATCATATCATTGTTCTTTATTCGATAGAATTGTTTTCTGATTTATTGGAAATGCTTTGACTTCAGTTCTACGAGTCTGGGATGTGCTTCTTTTTGAAGGAAACCGTGTCATGATATTTAGAACTGCGCTTGCTTTAATGGAGCTATATGGTACTGGGTAGAAAATTAAATTTTCATGCTTTTATGACTTTTTTCTTGGTTCATATGTTTTGCTGTATTTTTGGAGAAAATAAACTATTAAAATAGTTTTCTTTTGTAATACTTAGTTTCACTCTGTTTATTTTAGGCCCGGCATTGGTAACAACAAAAGATGCTGGAGATGCAATAACCTTGCTCCAATCATTAGCTGGCTCCACATTTGATAGTAGTCAGCTTGTATTGACTGCTTGCATGGGTTACCAAAATGTAAATGAAGTTCGATTACAAGAATTTAGAAATAAACATCGACTAGCTGTTATAGCTGCAGTTGAAGAAAGATCAAAAGGTCTTAAAGCTTGGAGAGATTCTCAGGGTCTGGCATCTAAGCTATTTGGTTTTAAACATGATCCTAAATCAACAACAGAGACAGATAAAGCGGAGCAATTGATTAATGGTAGTTTATCACGTACAGAATCTGGTTCCACTAATGGGGATGAGATTATCATTAGCCTGACTGGAGATGCTGAAACAGATACTGTTCCGGATTTTCAAGAGCAGGTTGCTGTGCCTTTCCTGTTATACAATTGCTTGATTATTTTAGATGATAATGAACTTAATTGTTGGAGTATAAAACATCATTAAAAATTTGATTGAAATTAGAGCATCTCCTATCAAATGATGATGTGCTCATATGTAGTGAGCTCCATGTAGGTAGCATGGTTGAAGAGTGAACTTTGCAGATTGCTAGAGGAAAAAAGATCAGCTATTCTCAGGTACTTAAAATAATGCTGGTTCTTCTGTTTCATAGTGTTTTTCAATTTAACTGGTTTTATGTGCATCACAAGATAATCAGTACTCTTGTGTTCTTTAATCCTGCTTCTTTTTAAATCTTCTTCCTTCATGTTATATGGAGAAGTTTAATTGATTTTAAATAAGAATAAACTCTTAAAACAATTCTGCAACAATTAAGCATGAGTGTCTTATGCATTAAATCCATGCCATTTAACAAGAATTGAAGCGGTCAAGCTATATTAGAAATTTCAGGAATGACTAGAATAGATTGGCATTGTTAGCTTCAACTTTTGTCCAGCTTGGGAGCGGGTCTTGAAATTAATTTTTTCTGCGTATAATTATTAGAAATTTGTCTAAAATTTTGTCCACTATTTAATGGCTGATTTTTTGAATTTTTGTATCCCTGATTTTGCTTCATATGTGGCTTATCTCATGGGATGTTTATGGGAAATATTTGACCTCAATTCACATATTTACTTATTTTAAGGGGACTGGCAAACTTATTGCCATGGTCCCTATAAGTAGTTTGCAATTTCATTCGATAGGGATTTTAAGCTTTATTATTTTCTAATATTGTATGCATTTGATTGGCTGGAAGGATTTACAGATTTTGCTATGTTGTGGGAGAAGTTAAAATCCAAAGTTTCAGTGTTAGAAATTTTGTATATGATTTTTAAAATCTGAAGTTTTGGTATTGGTTGTCTAGTGTACATATTTTTCGTCACTGTCTTAGAGTTTGTTAGTTTCTTTATTTTTGATATCAGGGTTTGAACTTTTCCATGATAATTGGAATTATCATGTACTCTGTATGGCATTAACTCTTCTAATATCTGTTTCAGAGCGGAGGAGCTTGAAACAGCATTGATGGAGATGGTCAAGCAGGATAATAGGCGACAACTGAGTGCCAAGGTATATCATCATAATGTGCTGTTTGTGTGGCAGGTCTTCCATTGTGATTTGTTGCTTTGTTCGATTTGCTGTGGTTGCTGAACTTGGTCTAGCATCGGAACAGGACTCTATAAAATAACCCAGAGAGGGAAAAAACTCATATTATATCAAGGGTTAAGGTGCAATTTACCAACGAAGTATTTTTTGAGGGGCGTCTGACATAAATAAGTTTTAGAAGGGGCAAAAATACCAATAAACAATTTAAAATGATGCAAATTTACCAAAACTATTAAATTTCATCAAATGCTATTAGGATTTTCTTTTCTTATAATTTAACAGCTGTTTGGTCAAATTTAATGGCTTTGGTGAATTTGCACCCTTTTAAATTGTTTATTGGTATTTTTGCTCATTCCAAAACTTATTTGTACCAGATGCTGCTTGGAAAAAACTTTGTTGGTAAAATTCAACTTTACCCCTATATCAATTTTAATAATAATATTAAATGATTTTAGGCAACCTACATAAGAAACCCTGATGATACCTGGGTTTGAAAATTCCAAAAGATATTAAGATATGAAATGACAAGTCTCAATGTCAAATGCATTTCTTGATAATCTCTAATCAAATCTTAAATTAGTTAATTATCTATTTGCAGGCCTTAATACTTACGTTAAATTATTAATTTGCATTGTGGTTTGGTATATTGCAGCTTCATTTTGCATGTCTTGGTCTGTATCATTGTTTTCAGATTTTTGGGTAAAGAAAAATAATCTGTAGGGCCATGGTTTATGAATCTATAAAGGTATGGTTGAAAGGATCCTTTGAAGAACTTTGAGGAGAGGGTTTACTGCCCCACTTGGGGCCTATCATATAATCTCAGCCTTATATGCTTCCAAAGCTGTTAATTGGACTTTAGAGTTGTTGTTCATTAAGCTTATGATGCTGCGCTCTGAAATTTAAAGAATTGAAACCTGAATACTTGAAACCAGCTGTTGTGCAGGTCTAATACAACAAAGCACCTAGATTGACAACACAGGGACCTTCATCTTTAAAAACTTGAGCAAAATATGGGATCCCCATATGAATTGACAGTCGCTGCTCAAGGATCAACTTTTATTTATATGCTATTCTTTACATTTTGCAAAATCCTGCATAGGCATTGTTTACTTGACCTTTGATTGTGGCAATGAAAGTTTGAACATGTTACAAAACATACTGTCCAGAAAGGTACCTATATGGTTTCTTGGTGTCTGAGTTTTAATTTGTTCTGAGAGTTGTTGAACTTACTGCATTTAATTCTCATCATTTTCAGGTTGAGCAGTTGGAGCAAGAGATCTCTGTGCTTCAGCAGGCCCTTGCTGATAAGCAAGAACAGGAAACTGCAATGCTTCAGGTCTCAATTTTGTTCGGTTTCTTATTTACTTTCATAGGGAAAAATATTCTCGTGCAAAGGTGAAAGATTTATTTCTGATCTTATAGGTCTTGATGCGGGTAGAGCAAGAGCAGAAGGTCACTGAGGATGCTCGCCGGTTCGCAGAGCAAGATGCAGAAGCACAAAGATATGCTGCCCAAGTGCTTCAGGTTTCCTTTTCTCCGCTTAATATATACATTTTTATTTGTTATTTATTATTTTTCATTAATCTTTTGTTGCCTTTACAATTCATGTATATGGTGTGCATTGAAAAGAGTTTATTCAACATATTAGACACTTGTTACAATACTGTAGCTCCCTGTTTATGTTAATAGGAGAGTTATTTAATTTCCCTACTCTTATTTTTGAGTGGCAATAGCCCCTTTGCAAAGTTTCACTTCCACTTCCCAGCTCTATGTGACCATATGTTTAATCTTCTCTACTAGACCTCTCTTGTTCTATCTGACTCAAATCCCTCAAGCTGTTTGACAACTTCAATCGAGTCATCTTCTAGCTCAACACTCCTCACGTGAGAGTGTTTCCAGAAGTAAATCTAATTTCCACAATCCCTTTGCCCTTGACTGGGACTCTTGAAGCATTTCCATGTAGAGCACATTCTCATCTTCTTCCTTCAATGTCTTGAAGTCTTTGTTCTTGCTCAAATGAAGAGTTGCACCGTAGTTCACCCACCATGATTCATCATTGTCAACCAAGTGGATCTCAAAATTTACAGCCACATGATTGTCTTCTTCTGAGGATGAACTGTTCCCATTCTCTTTTTTCTTTTTCAAGAAATGGCATTCTTTCTTGTAATAAGAAGCCTTTCCACAAAAGAAATAGTTTCCTTTTTTTTCTTCTTATCATTGTGACTGGGATTGGTCTTTGTCCTTCCCTATTTTCTTTTGAGGTCTTATGGGACTACCCTTCCTCCACCATATGTACTTTCTCATGAGCATTGATGTCTTTGCATCATATTGTTTTTCATATTCCCCTTTTGAACGAAGATGATTCCCCAAGTGCTCAAGAGTGACACCTTCCTTTTTATGTTTAAGACTCTTTGATATTTTTCCATGAAGGAGGAAGTTTGTCTATGATTGAGGAGATAATGATAGATTCATTCATATGCATGTTATGTTGTTTAAAATTATGCAAAATATTGTCTATTTCATGCATTTGTTCCATAATAAATTTTCCAACAATCATCCTATAATTATTGAAAAGAGGGTGAGCCTTGGTGCAGCGATAAGGTTGTTGTCATGTGACTTGGAGATCACGGTTTTAAAGTCTGGAAACAGCCTCACCGTTTGCGGGAGTAAGGCTGCGTACATCTATTCCTCCCCATATCTCACCTAGTGGGATCCTTGTGCACTGGGCCGCCCACCCTATAATTATTGAAATGAGTAACAAGAAATTTCTCACTTGTTACATCCTCTTGCATGCACCTTGCCTCTAGTTTGTCCAAAGTTCTTTTGTAGAGGTAGAGTTTTGATAAACATTAGAGAGAGTATCATTGAGCTTATTGAGGATTATGTCTAGTGCAAATATAATCATCATTTTCCCATTTTTGCCTTTCTTTGATTTCAACATAGTTTCTTCTTGCCTTTCTTGGGGCTTAGGAGTGGTGATAAGCCACATTTAAAGTTGTAAGGAGAAATTTCATCTTCCTTTATCATCTCAAAAAGCTGCCTCCTTCAAGTCTTTCCAACTTCACAAAGTTTGTAGTTTACTCCTGTGAAGAAACCAATTGTATTCAAGAATTAAGCATAAACTTGTATAATAAACTTTGTATAGTTGGAAAGTTTTGAAGGAGGCAACTTTTTGAGATGACAAAGGAAGATAAAATTTCTATTGACAACTTTGAATGTGGCTTATGTACTCACCATGCTCAAGCCCCAAGAAAGAGATGAAGAAACTATGGCTAAAATTAGAGAAAGGCATAAATGGGAGAATGACGACTGTATTCACAATGGACATATCCACAATGGGCATGGTGATACTCTCTTTGGTGTTTTTCAAGATTCTACCTCTACGAAATAACTTAGGAATAAACTAGAGGCAAGGTACATGCAAGAGAATGCAAGAAGTAAGAAATTTCTTGTTTGTCGTTCCAATAATTATAAGATGATTGATGAAAAATCTATCATGAAACAAATGCATGAAATTGAGCATATTTTGAATAACTTTAAACAACATAACATGCATATATATGAATCTATCATTGCCCCCTCAATCATAGACAAACTTCCTCCTTCATGGAAAGATTTTAGTAAAAGTGCTAACTATCTCTCTTGAGCAATTAGGGAATCATCTTTGTGATGCAAAAGACTTAAATGCTCATGAAAAAGTACATGCGGTGGAAGAAGGGCAGTCAAACAAGACCTTAAAGAAAAGAGGGAAGGATTAAGCCAAATCCTAGGGACAAAATGGTTACAAGAATAAGAAAAAGAAAGAAAATTGTTTCTTTTGTGGAAAGACTGTTCATTATAAGAAAGAATATTGTTTCTTGGGAAAGAATAAAGAGATGGAAAGTAATTCATCCTCAAAAGAAAACAATCTTGTGGCTATAATTTTTGAGATCCACCTGATTGACAATGATGAATGATGGAGAGTGGACTTTTGTGCAACTCACCATGTGTGCAAAAACAAGGACTTCTTCAAGACATTGAAGGAAGAAGATGGGTATGTGCTCTACATGGAAAATACTTCATGTGTCCAAGTCAAGGGCTGTGGGATTGTAGAAATTAAATTTACTTGTGGAAAATTTCTCACTTTATGAGATGTCTCTTATGCACAAGAAGTCAGGAAGAATTTAATTCTTGTACCCTTACTTGATAAGTTGGGGTTTAGATTTGTATTTGAGGATCATGCCCATAGTTATACATTCATGGCTTAAGTCATAACTACGATGTTGTTGCCTCCAACAATATTTTCATTCGTTCTACTTTCAGCAAATTATGACATAGAAGATCCCACATTGCACACCTTCTACTCTCATTTTCTACTCAGGCACCATTCAATTCATCTGCTAATGTCTGAAAGAAAATAAGAATGTTGAAAGCACAGATAATTCTTCTTCACATTGCTTTCATTTCATCTCAGTCCCTAAAGAGTAGGAGTGTATTTTAATCATTCATCTTGTACAGTCCACACATGATTGAGGAATAGAGACCCCTAGAGAAATGTGTTGCATTAGCCAATAGTTGGTCATTCAAGACAAGCCACATGAATAACTTGCAACATCTAGGGACATTTAGTTGCTGCATACTCCTTGAAACTTAGGGTGTGTTTGGTTGAAGGGGAGGGGAGGAAAGATGCTCCCCTCCCTCCATTTGGTTGAAAAGTTTAGAGGGGGAGGAGAGATGGCTTCCCTCCAAATTGGGGGTTTTTGGAGGGGAGCAAAATTTCTTTGGAGGGTTTAGGGTTTTGGTGCCCATGATTTTTGTGATATTCCATTAACCCATGAGAAAAATAAAAAATAAACTCTTCACTCATTCCATACACGGAGGGCAATTAATTTAAAATAAAATTTTTTGATTACTTTTCCCTTGTGATTTCTGCGATATTCCATTAATGCCCATGAGCAAAGATAAATAAATAAACCTCTCAGTCGTTGTAGATAATGACAACAAATTACAATTTTTGTAAGATAAAGGCATCATGAGATCTATGTAGTGACCTCAATTAGTAGTATAACATTTTGTTGTTGTTATTGTAACAAATTACAATTTATATATATAATTGTTGGCAGGAAAAATATGAAGAAGCCACTGCTGCGCTTGTGGAAATGGAGAAGAGAGCAGTTATGGCGGAATCGATGCTTGAGGCGACCTTGCAGTATCAATCTGGCCAAGTTAAAGTGCAAGCATCTCCACGGTGCGTCAAGTTCATCAAATATCTGGTTCTCTATCTGTATTTCTATGGTTAAAATGTGTTTTCTTTCCAAATTTGTCATGAAATTTAGTTCCACCCTGAACATCTTACCTAACATCTCTTTCAATAAGAATAAAATAGGCTTGTTCGAAAAAAAAAAAAAAGAATAAAGTAGGGAATAGCTGCAGCCTTTATTATTGGAAAGGATATACAAGAGTTACTGCTATATGTTTTATCGTAAACAGGGCCCTCAATTATCTTCACCCTAATTCTTTTTTGCTTTACAGGTCTTCTCAGCCTAACTCCCCAGCATCACGGATTAATCAAGAGCCAATGCCTGATGGGCCTCCTAGGAGGATAGGTTTACTTTCTCGTCCATTTGGCCTTGGATGGCGTGATCGAAACAAGGTTAGTCTATGCATTATGCTCAATGATTTTAGTAACGTTTCCAACAACTTGGAAAGTTAGGATGCGTTAGGCACAGGGAATTAAATAGAATGAAAAGTAGAATAAGATAAAAACTAATTTTGTGAATGAAAAATGTCTTTTTCCTTTTCATGAAAGAAATAATAAAAATGATCAGTTCTTGTTAAGTAATGATAATTGACGTATAATAACCACGGCATATCTCTTTTTTCATGTAAGAGAAAAAACTTTATTAACCTTTAACGAGCAGGATGATAATTATGTGTTGACTGCCTCAGGGGAAACCAACTGAAGAGCCTGGGAAACCGGCTAATGCAGAAGAGCCAGCTTCAGCGAAGCTGGCTAATACAGAAGACTCAGCAATACCGACTAATGCAGAAGAGCCAGCTGAAGGAAAAGCCATCATTGAGAGACAAAGTACAAGCAGTCACCAAGAGACTAATGGCCATAAAATACAGGATGAGTAGGAAAGAATACAAAAGAAATATATATATATATTTAGTGTCCTTCCCATGAAAGTTTGATGAGGAAGTAATTTATCGTTTGCAATTTTTGTTTAGAGCGAACATGTAATTCATTCATTGTTTGTTCACTAAGTTGCCATAGAATAATTGTGTATTCTGTAAAAGGGAAAAAAACAGGTTGAGCTCGATTACTGCATAACTTTCTCGTTTGTATTGTTCTGAAGAGACGGACTTTGTAGTAGAGTCAAAAGCTTTGTATATATATAAATATAAAATTTTATATATTAAATTAAGTCGTCTGTCAATTCCCTGGTCTTATGGAGGAATTATCATGTTCATATGGATGAATACGTAGGCCCCGTTTGGAATGATCAATGGAAAAGGAATCATTTTGCATAGTGGATAACTAAGGGCAGCTCGAAAAGGAAAAATTACAATTTGATCAATGGACAATTTCCAACTACTGGTACGCCCTGGAATGGAAAGTGGGTTGGTGGAAAAATTTATGTTTGGTACAAGGTTGGTCATTCCCAACCAATGACCTAAAAGAAAGTTGATAATAGCAAGTGAAATATAGCTACGTATATAAAAGTAGGGAATGACCTAAAAATATGACCTTATTACTTTATAAAAGAAAGTTGATAATCTATCGGCATAAACTTTATATTAGAAATCTTATAATATCCACTTAGTAAAGTTTAACTAACAAATGGGTTGGATAATCATAACATCAAAATTACCCATATGTTATTATTGAGGTTTGACTATAAGGACTGAAGCAAATTGAATTTGAAATTAGACGTTAAATTAGGAGTCATTATTATATCAATAATTCTAAAATTGTGATCCAAGTATGCTAAGAAAGTTTAACTTCCATGATTGTAGGGATCTCCATAAATTATATTAATAATTAGGTTATTAATGCAATAATTTTTTAAAAATTATGTCCTAACAATAATGATTTGATTTTAATATAGTGATTCCCAGTTTCTCTTATTGGTGAACGAAAATCATGTTTCTGTTAATGGTATTAATACCGCAAAGTGGAAGATGAAGTTTTCAAATATTGATTAATAATTGGGATATTAATACCACAATAATTACAAATAAGGTATTAATCGAGAAATTAGAAATATTTCAAAATAATATTGTTGACTTTAAAAATAAATTGGCTTTTGACTTTCATTAATGATAATAATTATTGCATGAGCAACCCATTAGATATCATAAAAAGAATTTCATTATTTTTCAGATGCATTATTGATTTTTAGAAATATATAAAAGGAAGTTTATGAGGTATTAACAATTAGTATATTAATCGGGATACTAATATGACAAAAAATCTTATTTCAACTTTTGATGATAATACATTATTTTTCAGTTGCATATAAATTTTTGGAAATATATAAAAGGAAGTTTGTGGAATATTATCGATTAGTATATTAATTGGGATCCTAATATAACAATAACTCTTATTTCAAATTTTGATGATAATTAAATATTAATTGTGATATTGATAACATTAAAATTAAATTTTCTTTTGTTTTTGAAGAATGATAGTAATTAACTTCATAAGCAACCAATTGGATTTTTAAAGAATAAAATCATAATTTTTTAAATGAATAGAAATTCTTACTAAATTTTGTTTTTATATGTCTAAATCAAATAAATAATGTTATGATATATCTCACATCGAGCAACACTCCTCATGCAACGCATAGGGATATATGGCTTATTACTAATGAAAATTTGTGGATACTCATACAAAAATTGTAGATATGTAAACAAAAATTGGAAATGGTTTGAAATCCTGACTTTATTACATAATAAAGGAAAGATAGTAAAAACTAATAAAATGTCGCAAATACATATATAAAAGTTATTGATAGCTAATAAAATATTCCAGTCGCCAGCCACCGGCCATTCGTCAGTCTCTAGTGAGGTGGGAGGGAGCATTATTTAAAAGAAAAATAATTAAGGGGCATTTATCTCTTTTCCTTCAATTTGTCTCTTTGACTGAACTCCGAAATTCCATTTTGGATCTCCTACCTCCTCTAGAGTTGTAAGGGCTGAAGGACCCTTTCTAGCATTTAGCAATTTCAATTTCTAGGTTCATTTTATATATTTTTGGAACAATTACACCAAGATCCTAATTAAAAAAAACTAATATTCATTCTGTTCCTAGATATAAGATCTAATTGAATTTTTATGAATATATTAAAGAAGCTAAATAAGTTATTTAATCATAATGAGTCAGAAAAATTAGTTTGGAGAAAAAAAATAAAAATTTTAAAATAATTTAATTAGCTTCCTTAATCTCTTTAAAAAAAATCAAATGGGTTTTATATTTGGGATTGAGATAATATCAAAAAATTCTCATAATTTATTAATAACAAGTGAAAGAGTCATCATTAACAAACTATAAAACTTTTATGATATTATTTTTCTTAATGGGCACTTTGCGGTGATTTTAGTCATTTTACTATCTTTTTCCTTTTATTTTATTTATTTATTTTTAAAAAGTGGGGTTTTAGCAACAACCCCCAGGCACCAGCAGAGCCACCACCTCTTTAGGCCCCGGGGTTCCCGTTCGCCTAGTGTCTATTTGCCTCCGGCTTGAACCGGGAACTTCGAGTGACACTGCGAGTAGATGGAGCCTCAAGCTTCGAACCTTCTGGACGAGGCCCTAGGGTTTCACGGCCACGACAATCCTGGCAGTCCGGGCGGTCGATTCGTTCTTCTTGAAGATTGCTTAGAGACCAGTGGAGCTGTCGTTCTTCACCACCTCATCAAGCGCTCTCTCGTTTCTCATCCTTATTCTGTCGTCATCTTCCTTGCCTTCAATCACCCATTTGCTCACTACGACCGAATCCTGAGAAAACTCGTCAGTTTCCTACTCCTTTTACCTCTTTCGTAGTTGTATGTTGCTCTGGACTTAATTTATAAGCTAATAATGTATTATGAATGTGTTTGAGATTATTATTGTTCCTCAATTTTGTTTTGCTGATGGGACGTTTGGATGGAAGATGACTAAAAGGAAGCCTGTTCCAGAGTTATTAGTCAGTAGAAGAAGATAAAGAAAAATTTTCGACTAACCCTTAGAAGTTTTCCATTGCTTATTTTTATTTCTCCAAGTTGAGGAATTCTGTAGCAGAAAATTTTTCCAATTCCAATACATGTTCAAGGTTTTTGGTTCGGTCATTATGTCATTACTTGATGAATGATTGCTTTTGTGCAACCGACAAGGCTAACGAATTAGTTCTATTGTGTTAGGTTTTGATTTTCTTGGAATTAATGTGCCTAATACGGGAATAGTTTGGCTTTATTCTTTTATTGAATATGAAGCAAATATGTTCTGCAAATTAATGGCTTGAGTCGTCATGTTTCTTGACATACCATTTTTTCAGTTACCAGTTTCGTCATTTGAATCATATGATGACTGTGACGAATTTGGAGTGCTATTTGCTTCTAGAAGTTTAGATATCCTGTATTTCTACTACTAGATTGCATTTGCCAGATTTTTTTTTTTTTTTTAGTATGGGGCAGTTTAATCCATAGGAGTTAATTTTGTTCACAACTTCTACTCTGTACTTACTTTCTACATTTCTGGGGAAACTATGTTGTTGTTGAATCATAGATAAACCGCTGATAGATTGTGTTACTCATTAATGTTTCTTGTTTCAGGGTTGCAACTTAGCTGCTCAAAGAGAAAATAGTAGATTTTTTTTTATTGACATGCTTATGTGTCAGTGTCCAGGTGAGAAAATAAAGGTAATAATATCTAGTTCTATTTTGGCCCCTTGATGCTGGTGATTCTATTTAATAAATTTAAATAATTTACGAGTGGCTCTATCTCGACAGTAACCAGCAGGCTTTTAACTGTGGCACAAACCCATCAGCTCTCAATAGTTTTACCTGACTTTCTGGCTGATCATCATAGGCTACACTTAAGGATAATATAGACAAATTACCTTCTGATGGGAATTGAGTATAAAATGAGTTGCATGGTATACACTTTCAATTTTGTTGGTTTTTTAAAAATATATGGGATTTTTGAAGCTTCATAAAATAGTAAGAAGGGGCAGAGATGTGATTCAAGCACCAAGGTAACAAGCAACGCAACTTCAAAGCTCATTGCAGGCAGTAGTATGTACTATGTGCTGTTTGTAGTTTGTAGGTGTTGGAAGTTTGTGATAGATAATTGTGTATTCATCCTGAATTGTTTTGTGCTTAAAGCAGAACTGATAGCATATGGTGTTAGTATAAGTCACTTACATTTGGGACTACCAACAAACTGAGAAATTTCATATAAACTCTTTTGAACTGAAAAAATAATAGTAATTACTAATTACTAAATTTCTGTGTTATTGATGACTAGATGACGGAAAAATTGCTCAAAATTGGCTTACCGCTCTGTTTGAGAAAATTGAAGGAGTGATCAGCTCATTACACCCAGACAGCAAGAATTTTGTTACCATCATGATAGATGATGTTTCCCTTTTCGAAGTGGCTGCTAATGGCTCTTCAAATGATGTTTTAGACTTTCTGCATTATTGCCTGACTTTAACATCAGAATTTGTAAGATGAACATCTCCTTGACACCTTCTTAACTCATGTTTCCGTGCTTTATTTCAGAGCAAATCTGATCTATACTTTGACATCCAAAGATAAAATCTCTTTATTTAGTGCCAAAAAAGTTTCCCCCAATCAAAATGGTTCTACCTAGGTTTAGTCATAGTCACTTGACTTGGTGATGTTACACAAATGAAAGGCCTCATGGCGCTATTAACTACTGATCTGGAGTTTCCCAGGTATCCATAAAATGGCATTGTTTAGGCAAATTCTTACAAAGTATATTGAGATGATACATAGAACATCATCAGTGTATTAGTTACTGCCAAGCGTGTCTAAATTCACTCACCATGTTGGGGATAAACCACACCTGGGGAAGTCCAAGCTATGAGTTAACTACCACATGGTTCCTGTTCATACCATATCAGCAAGTTTCTTGAGTGACAGTGATTTTTGCCAGGCACGGGGATCGTTTTGATTGGGAAAAATGTTTCAGTTACCAAATTAGGAAGATCTATTTCTTAAGGACCCAATTGAGAAGATAGTGATCTTTTAGGAGCTAAATAATTTATTTACTGTTTTCTTTTATATTTATAGGATTCTACATTTGTTGCGCTTGATCATAAGGATATCTATTTGGATGGGGAGAAGCCTATACTTATTTTAGAAATGGAGTACCTTGCAAACATTTTGATCAAGGCTGAACCTTTAGCCACGGGTTTGGCAAAAGATGTGCATGGGCAGGTATATTTTGTCAATGTAAAATATTCTTATATCAGCTAGGGAAAATCATTTTGCTGGTATCTATACTTTCCCTCAATATTTAATTTGGTATCTGATGAAATCAGAGTTTTATTCACTCCATTGTTGTGTATTATTCAAAGAGAAATGAGTGAAATATATAGGCTCTATGGGAGTCATCAAAGGAGAAATCAAAGGGATTACAATTAAAGAGAGGTAACACTAAATCAAGGATGTAATAACAAGAGAAAATTAAGGGATATCAATTAGACAATAAATAAGAGATATTTAAGGGATTCTAATTTCTAACACTCCCCTTCAAGCTGGAGAATAGATGCCAATCATTCTCAGCTTGCCTCGAAGCCTTTCAAATTTAGCTCTACCTAGTAGTTTTGTCATAATGTCTGCAATCTAATCTGCGGATCGTATGTAGTACATATTCATGATGCCTGCTTCAACCATTTCTTTAATAAAGAGTCTGTCTACCTCAATATGTTTTGTTCTATCATGATAGACATGATTCTTTGTCATTTCAATGCTGGCCTTGTTGTCACACGAGAGTTGCATGGGTCCCCCATACAGAATTCCTAATTCTGTCAGTAACCTAATAACCCATATTCCCCACACACTCTAAGGGCAACTGCTCTTAACTCTACTTCAGCATTGCTTCTTGATACCATAGTTTGCTTCTTACTCCTCATGTGGCCAAGTTTCCCCACACACATGTGCAATACCTTGTGGTTGATCTTCTATTCGCCACATCACTCACATGGTCTGCATTGTTATAGATTTCTATATTTCGTGCAATGCCTTTTTTAAAGAAGAGGCCTCTTCTTGGATCGAGCTTCAGGGAGCTTAGAATTCTTTGTATATGGCCTTTATGTGTTCTTTTTGAGGGTAAAATGACATATTATTCAAACTGTATAGATGATGTCTTGACGTGTGTGAGTTAAGTATATTAGCTCCATACAAGTCTTCTGTATCTTTCTGAGTCAACTGGGATACCATTTGGTTTGATCTCTAAGTGACACCCTTCTTTCATTGATGTTCCCTTACGTTGTGCACCTAACATTCTTGTCTCATGTAACAGATCTAAGGAATACTTGCGCTGGGACATATTGATACCCTTTTTGGTTCTTGCTATTTTCATATCCAAGAAGTATCTCATTTGACCAAGGTCCTTCACCTGGAATTCATTTGACAAATCCTTTTTTAGCCGAGTAATGGAATCTTCATTGTTCCCTATAATAACTATGTTATCAACATAGACAACCAGGATAATAATGCTTTCATTGTCATGCTTGATGAATGTGTCATCTGCTTGCCCCTGACTATACCCAAGTCTCTTCACTGCTTTGGTGAACCTGCCGAACCATGTCTTACAAGATTGTTTTAGCTCATACAAAGATTTGTTAAGTTTGCACATTGAATTGTTAGGAGCTAGAACTCCATCTGGATGGGATCTCCATGTACACTTCCTCCAAGCCACCATTCAGAAATGCATTTTTTACATTTAGTTGATGTAGTGACCAATCCAAGTTAGCTACAATTGACAATAGGACTTGAGTGGTATTGAATTTAGCTACCAAGGCAAATGTTTCTTGGTAATCAATCTCATATGTCTAAGTATACCCTTTTGCAACTAGTCTCGCTTTATACTTGTTGATGCTTTCATCAAGATTGAACTTCAAGGTAAAGATCAACTTCCACCTTGCTGATTTCTTTTCTTTGGGAAGAGTTGTGATCTCCCATGTTTTATTTTCCTTGAGCGCTTTCAACGCTTTATACTTGTTGATGCTTTCATCAAGATTGAACTTCAGGGTAAAGATCCACTTCCACCTTACTGATTTCTTTTCTTTGGGAAGAGTTGTGATCTCCCATGTTTTATTTTCTTTGAGCGCTTTCAACTCTTTTTCTGTAGCTCCAATTTGAATCAGTCATAGCTTCTTGAAAAGTATCTAGAACTTTAATTTGTGCATTGTTTACAATAAAGTTTTGCATCTTTGCAGGCAGGTTACGATATAAGACAAATTGTTGAATTTGATGCTAAGTACAAGATCTTACCCTTTTCTAAGAGCAATAGGCCAGCCCAACTCTTCAGGGTCTAATCCTGGGTTGAAGTCATGGTCGTTATGTTGGGTGGGAGAGACAGTTCTACCATTTTCTACCTCTTCCTGAGATTGTTGCTTGGGCGTTTCTTCTGGTGTAGCTTCTATATCCACCGTTGAATTGATCTCAACATCTATTTCCAATTCATTAGGTGTAGGTTCAGGTTGAGGTAGAACAAGCTTATGATGAGTTAGGGCAAGCTCAGATTGGTCATGTTGAGATTGTTCAAGATTGGGAATAAGAGTGGGTTCAGTATGTGGATGTAATGGGAAGGAGTCGGGAACTTTGGAAGGAGGATCATGCGAAATTAGTCATCCAATGTTTGAGTGCTCCCCCTAAATGGGTAATTTGGTATTGTAAGCTTCCTCATAAAAAACGGAGAAAGTCATGTATCTTTCCTTCTTATACTATCTTCTTGTACAATTCAGCATCCTCAACCTTTTTTCAAGGATGAACCTCAAACAAGTCATGTTGCTGCCATAATTTTAGCAAAGCATTATAATATTTAGTCACCGACATGTTACCTTGTCTCAAATAACGAAGTTGACGCTTCAGATGGATTAACGCAGCGGTGTTAACATGAGAGGAGTAGGTTCTCCTGGCTGCATCACATATTTCTTTTGCCGTGTTCACAAGAAGATAGCCTTCACTGATATCTAAAGTCATCGAGTTACACAACCAACTCATTACTTGGTTATTCTTAGCAAACCAAGTGTCAAAATTTGGATAATCATGGTTGGTTGAGGAGCTTCTTGATTAATAGACTTCTCATTTCTCTTGCCACGTAAATATCTTAGTACACTCTGGAGCCATTGGAGATAGTTCTTCGCGTGAAGTTTATGGTTAATGACCATAACTTGGTTTTCTGTAAGGGAGAAGAATTCTGTTGCCATTTCTAAAGTCTTCGGAGGAACTGTAGAGGAAGAAGTAGTATTGCTTTGAGTTTCAGGATTTGTACCTGACATAATCCCAAATTCGCCGGATTTCCAAGGAGAGAACCGAATAGAGGAGGAAAATCAGAGGGATTCATCATTTTGGGTGAGAAAATGGTCGGAAACTGCCATAGACAATGGCCCGTGGAGGTCACGCGTTGATTAGATTGCTGCTGCTTCTCTGGGATCCGCCAATTGGCGGGTTTCGATGCTCCCTAGTTCGGGTGTGTAGTCCCATGCACCGTCCTTCACCAGATCTGGGATCTACCTCCTCTCTCTCTCTCTCTCTCTCGTGTTTCTTACTCTTTCCTCACCGTCTTATTCTCTCTTTTTGGCATTGGATCAATAGCTAGGGCTCTGATACCATGATGAAAGCAGAGAATTATTCATTCTATTATGTATTATTAAGAGAGAAATGAGTACAATATATAGGCTCTAAAGGAGAAATCAAAGGGATTACGATTAAAGAAAGATTACACTATATCAGGGATGTGATAACAAGAGAAAACTAAGGGATATCAATCATTAAAATAAATAAGAGATATTTGAGGGATTCTTATTTCTAACAGTATCCGAATGTTTTTCTCTCCTAAATACTTCAATTTTACGTTGTTAGCTATGTTAACCCCTATAATGTTATTCTATTAGCACTGTTAGCCCCCTGTACAGGAGCAAACAAGATTACAGAGGTTAATGGTACTAACAAAGCAGAGTTAAATTATTTAATTGAGAGAGAAAAACCCACAGGTACCGAATTAAGAATTGAAGAAAAGTATAGATATTTGTAAAATGATTTTCCCTATCAGTTATTCTCTTGACTCTCTTGTCTGGTGATAAAATTTGACTCAAGTTATTTGACAAGTGTATTGTTCCTCTTTAAGAAATTGCTATTGTACTGGAATTCGTATAGTATTCATATGCATATTGATTTTGTGGAGATGGTCCATATGGTGGCTTTACTTGGTTTGAATTGTAATTTGCTAGATAGTGTCCCATTATTCTTGCATGACAATGTTTCTTATTGAAACAATTTTATGCAGTTGACGGTGATGAACAAGGAAACGCAAAATCCTCAAGTAGGCTCGCCTATTAAGATACGCAATTTCCACTTCCGGATCAAGGAAAATGGTATAGAGTACTTTTATCCTGGGACCAAAGCCTGGTGATCACTAATCTGTTTACTTGTGAAATTATAATGACTAAAGCATTGTCTGTATTGACCATTGAGTTTCGTTCTAGTTTGGAAGTTCAGTGGTTCATAGATTTTAAGCAATGAAAATGTACGTTTTTATATGCTTTTTTCTTGAGTATTCCATTTTATCAAGGAGAAATGACATTTAAGGATTTTCTGAGAATATTACTGATGTTCAAGAATATTGAAATTTCAAAAAAGGATCATGGTTCTTGGGAATTAAAATTTGAGTTAATTTTTGTTGGCACTCGTCTTTCATATTTATGCTTATTGGTCATACTTTAAGCATTCATCTTTTAACATTTTTAATAACTAGTTTTTCGATTTTTTTAGTAATCCTCTTATATGTTTTTAACCTTTATCTTTGATCCTTTATAGTATTAAAAATATAGGTGAGTATTTGAAAATATTTAAGATGACTAATGATTTTTTAAAAAAAAAAAAAAAAAAAAAACTGGACGTGAAGGATGAATATAAAAAAGGCTAAACTTTGGTTTATACCTATTAGGTCAAGTTCTTCCATCACAATTTGTTGTATTTGATTTTTATTATTAATAATGGTCAACAAGATTTTGAAATGTTATCAACGCGATGGCAAGTTTTGATGTAAAATCTTGACCTTATGAGAATTTGACATAACAGATATAAGTAAATTGATTTAATTTGTACTATAAAAAAATGTGGAAGATGGGTACTGAAGGATTGAACATCCAATGATGAATCTGATGATGATTGAGCATAGTTGTTATGTCAATTCCTGGCCATCTATACTTTTGGCTTATGATCTTGAACGGGAGTGTCAAACATGTCGGATAAGAACAGAGGAGCTCTTTGCACGTGGTGAATTTTAGGTGCAGCTTTCCTATTTTCCAAACCCTTGGATTGTATTAATGGGGTTGGGCCGAGCAGAACGAACTAGTTCCTTATAATATGATGAACTAGGTTCGAATCTCTTATGGGAGAAATGTCCACATTTAGTATCTAGTAATGTCTCAAATAGGATTATCCCTAGTAGGAGAATACATGTGGTTAAAAAAAATCATTATATTGCAATGAATATGAACTAGAGAAGGGGTGAATTGAATGATAATAAAAATTTATAAAATTGAATCAAGAAGAAAGATAGACTTGGAGAGATGTCATGGAATATTGAAGATGAGTTAAGAGAAGAGCATCCATATCAATTTCTGCTAGTTCAGTCTATCATTTGACTTACGTCTAATTTTTAGAGTGCCGCTATGAGTTTCCACTATATTTTTTAAGATTCTGACATGCCCTTGGTGCCACATTACAGTCTTGGCGCAACAACAATTACCTTACACCAAGGTAATTACTTCCCCTTACTAACGTAAGAATATAACCCACTTAAGATCTCACAATCTTGAACAACTCAGTAATAATTAAACCTAAAGATTATTCTCTCAAAGTACAAAATATTTGGCGCGTTTGGCATTAAAAGCTTAACTATCCATTGAGCTTCAACTTCAATATATATTTTAATCTTAAGACACTCTTTTTAGAAGACTAATCTTGATTAGATTTAGCTTGTGATTTAATCATATAAATTCGATGATGATAGTTCAAAAATTATGACTTGGATAATACTTGTAACTTGGGTTAGTATTGACAATGAACCTTTATCCCTATATTCGAGATTCGAGGTGAGATAACCTAGTTTCTCCTTTTGTTATGACTTGCATAAGGCATTTGACTTGGGGCAATTCTGACTTGGAAGACTTATGCCCATATTCAAGGTGTAAATGCTATATTTCTCTTTAAGTTACACCTTAGATAAAGAAAATGACTTGGGGGGCATTTTTTACTTGGAACATATATCATCATATTCCAGGTGACTTGGGGCATTTTTGACTACGAACTCTTATCCTCATATTCAAGTTATAAAAGATTTTTTTTATATTAATTTTGACCCGAATGGATATTCTACATATTTAAGATCACTAACTTCTAGTTTTGTTATCATCAAAAGATTGGATTTCACACCCTAACTTCCACATATTTAAGATCTATAACTTCCATTTTCTAAATCCTTACATATTTGTAATCACTCCTTACTTTCAACTTCCGCTGGAGTAAGCTCAGCTCCTTTTAACTTGCCTCAATACTTTTTCTTTGTTTGGGAGAACGTATTGCTGTGATTATAGTAATGTCAAATTTACCACTTTTCTCTTCTTGTAAAAGGACAAGTTACTTTTATTAGAGCAACGTAAACTCCATTATTTTATTGGAGAACCAGTTCCCAATATCTCAAGAATGCTCGGCTAAGACTATCCTCAACTTGGTCTAGCAATCAATTAGTTTTGGTGTTTTTAGAAAAACTCTTGCTGCTTACCATAATTTCATTATTAGCATGATTTTACTGAGTCCTCATTAGTCGTAACTATAGTTCTACATTCATTATTGGTCTGTGTAGCTAAAGAATAAAATCATTCGACTGAACATTCCTTGGTATAACAATAATCCCAAACATATTTCTTTGGTTTCCTTTATTTTCTTCTCTAAGGAATTCTCCAAAATTCCTTTACTCTTATTCTTTCTATTTTTTCATATCTTTGACCATTTTTTATTCATATGATCACACCTTTGTTATCATGCTAACTATCACAAAACTCAGCATACATAAATAATTCAAACATTCCTATTGAGCAAGCATAATAGTCAAGCATCTAGCTCATCATCAATTATACATGGAGTAAGGAATATCAATGAGAACCATCAATCTTAACAAAAGCAGTTTCATCTAAAAGCAATCCCCTCAAACTCAACTCTATTTGGACCTCTTTATGTAAGCCATATCTTATCTGGATTTGGCCTTTGCTTGAACCTCCCCTCTAATTTACACTCTTGATCACAATTCTATGCTCCTTTTCTATGCAAATCGTACTAACAAGTCTACTATAAAAAGTCTTAGTGTGTGTTTGGAACAGCGATAGAAAAAATGGCTTTTTTCTATTTGACTATTTGTAATCTTACTTTTGATAAAAACCAAATTTTATAATGTGATTTATGTTTGGATTAGCGATTGTATAAATGACTTTTGTCAAAGTAAGTGAGTGTTTGGATTGACTTAAGCATAAATAACTTTTGTGATAATGGTAAGAGAGAAATTAAATTTGAAATTAAAAAAAAAATTATAAAAGTTAAAGTTGGGAAATTTGAGAATTAAAATTAACACAATTTGATGAAATAATATTACATAACTAATTGGATCACATGTCCCTTACAATTTGGTCTCTAATTGAGTTGCGAAGTTGATTCATTTGAGAGGAAGATCACCTACTATAATTTGTGATGGAAGATTGTTCATCTACACTATTATTATCTACATCAACTATATTCTCAACTACACCTTGCCGAAACACTATGTCCGCAACATCAGTTCTCCTAATAAAATTATGTAGGGTCATTGTTGCACAAACAATGTGAACTTGTGTCTGATAGCTGTACTTACGCATTTTTTGTAACAATTCAAATTGATTCTTCCACAATTTAAAAGTCATTTCAATAGTTGACCTCAAACTAGAATGATAAAAATTAAAGGTCTCTTTGGCATTTCTGAATTCGGGTTGGCGGCTAAACTCTGGTATATGATAATGCTCACATCTATAGGGACCAAGGTAACCAAGTTGTGTCGGATAGCTAGTATCAACCAAATAATATTTGTCTAATAAATGTTGAAATCAATTCAAATTGCTCGATAAATATAAGTGCGGAATGACAGCAATTGACAGGAAGGTGATAGAAATATACCTGTAGGTAGATGAGAGAAGTTCACAGATGGATTTGAAACAACAAATTGAAACACACAAGCATCATGTGCAGTACCTTCCCAGCCTGCCAACATAAACGTAAAGCGCATATCCCAATCACATACAACCATTACATTTTGTGTTGGAGATCCCTTTCTCCCGATATATTTATCCCGGTTGCCACCAGTGATTGCACACTTAATATGCGTTCCATCTATTGCTCCAGTAGCATCTTTGAAATATGGATAATAACAACAATCATTTTCTATCTTTAGGTGGCATAGAGTGAATTCGGGATCACTCGGTCTGATATTTTCCTGCCCTAGATTGATGCAAGCATCTAATACCTTGTGGTAAGCCTACTTACTGTTTCCCCTGAATGTTGAAAGAGTTCCTGTACCACCCTATTGCCTACTCTATGGCCAATGGTGAGCAAAAAGATGGCAACCATTTCCTCGATCCCAACATTCATTGAATTCTATAAGCCATGTTCGACCAATTTATGACACAAGCTATAAAATACATGATTTTTCACTCTAAACATGTCATGACAGTGGGAACCATGGGTTGCCAACATCTCTTGCACCCATAAATGACCGGTGCGTTTACTTGTTTTACGCGGTTCTTTGCACATGAAAGGCACCCAATATTGACATATCAATGCGGTCAATCGTTCATACTTATCTAATTCATCATTTATAAGAGATATAACTTGAGACCGGACATCTTCCTCTACCATGTCAAATAAGTTTTGATTGTTCGAATTTGCCATTGATTATGTACCCTGTGAGTGTGATTAAAAATTCAAGTATGAGTAACAGAAGAAAAAAATACCAAATAAGGACAAATATGAAACAAGTAAACATATTCAAGTGAAAATGGCATAAAAATATTTTTCACAAAGCATGTTGTCATGAAGTCAGATATTGTCATCCTGTGCAAATACAAACATAATAAAACATAGTTTAGGTACATTTAGGAGTCATAAATCATAAAGCGCAACCACGGAACCACGAACACCATGTTCCGTTTACAGAGTGATAAAAACGTTTCCTGGTTAGTCTTATCCGCGATTAGCTTGATACAATGGTGACGAAAGTCATCATCACGTACGACTTCATCAATATCAAGCAGCTGATTCAAAGCAACATCAACACTAACATCTTTAAAACCATCTAATGTTGCCGCTCTGTCCTTGGATGCATTTGCCATCACACTAACTGCATCTGCGATTTGTCTTGAAGCTGGCACTTTCTACTTCTTTCTCTGCCTAGACCCATCACTCATCTTCCTCTTACCTCGACTTCCTGACTTAGTACCAACGGTTGATGGAGTGTTTGTTGTTAAGCCAATGCTAGCCAGCTTATCCTTCACTCCTATACTAGGCATCGGATTAGCATTAAACATATCATCTTCGTTGTCCCCTGACCCTTCTTCTTCATCCATTGTTGGTTGATACACATCTTCCTGCTTAGCCTCTTCTGTCTATGTCTGTGGATCTGCAAAAGCCGGATTAAAAAAATCCTCGCCAGTCGTCATAGCATCCTTGAATATAATTCTTAGTTCTCTTTCAAACTTGAGGCTTGTGTGTCTGGACTTTCTATATGATGATTTCTCCTGCATGCAAAGAAGAAACCAAAAAGCAATTAATTAACCAGAACAAATCAGTGGAGAGGGAAATAAATTAAATGTATAAGTTGCTAAAATTATTTTTTACCTGTATTTTCCACTGCCACCACTCATTTGATGCGAGGACTTTACCTGTAATTGGGTCTTTGCTCACACTAGTCTCTTTGATTAATGAATCCCAAATCTTGAAATCTTTCCTAAGGATATCTAACCTATTCTTCAATCATTTCTTCTCATATTCTTTCCCAGTCTTCTCATTAAATGGAGACACAATTCTCTCCCACCTTGTCTTTGTAAAATGCATCTCATTGCATTCTTTTTTATAAATTTGCTCAACGCAGACGTTGATAAAAATCTCAATTGTCTCATCTTCCCAAACTACTTTGCTGTCCATATTTCTATACATAGAAGATATGCATATCATCAAATCTAATCTAACATATATTGTATATGTTAGATTGACCCAAGAGTATCTAACCTATTCTTAAATAGTTCATCTCTCTTGCTTTCAACACATGATTCTCTATATGGAGAGAGTTAACTAGTCATTAGATATATAGTTAACTATCCATTCCTCAGAAGAAACTATTAGTTAAACTAACCATTGCAGCTTCTAATTTACAAGGATAAACTCAATCAATCAGTATTAATTTGCTTTCAAAAATTTATTCTTTTTTTAATTTAATCATGTCAACTTGTCAGGACTAAGTGCATGTTTGGATTCACAGTGGAGAAGGAGCTTTTTTTTGCATATGAGCTTTTAGAAAAATTAGATAGAAAAAAAAGTTATATTATATATGTGATTTGTGTTTGGATTGACGATGGCAGAAGTGACCTTTTTTCTAACCTTAAACATGTTTGGATTAGTGTTTGAAAAGCTCATTTAGATGAGAAATGATTGAAAAATGGTATGAATCTTATTAAATACTACACACACACACACACACACACACACACATATATATTAGTTATGTATATTGTGATAATTGAAGTAAAAAAAAAATTAAAAAATTTTGATAAAATAAAAAAGTGAAATTATTATTAAAAAAATACAATTGCAGCTGCCATGGATTTAATATCTCCTCCAAGCTCCTTCATGCTTCCAGCGTCCATGAATGAATGATTGGGAAATTGAGAAGAATTGATGAATTCACTTCACTCCCTCACTGTGCATGCAATTTCAAAAAGATGAATGAGTTGAAGTGTTAAATGGGTTTGTGGAAGTGGGCCCGTGGATATATTAGAAGAAGGAAATTGATGATGATGCCTCTACAGTGGACATCCCTAGGTGAGCCAATTTCGGCTACTAAAAAAAAGGAGCTTATACAAGTGAAGCCCATCACTTTCAAAAGCTTTCCCAAACACCTCCAGCTTCCGCAACTGGGCTTTTGAGGCTCTACTGGGCTTTTTTTGCAGGGAAATGTGCTCCCAAACAGAGCTTAATATTTTCAAATCATTTATGATGGGAAATCATTATTTTCTCATTTTAATTTTAATTTAAAAAAGAAAGCTATACTTACTAGGTTATATGTTCTTCAATATACAAACATCAACTAGTCACATAAAATATCATAGTATATATACTTACTCTAAGCTAATCTAAAACATCACTATAAATTAAAATTTCGTCTACGGTAAAAAAGAAAAAAAAATATCATCCCTCACCGGAGCACATAATTGGTGAACTTAAGCAGTGGGGTGAAGACAACTTATATCAAACTACGTCATCTACTCACAGCCTCATAACATTTATCAAACTAACACATATAAACTCTTTTGGGCAGGAAACACATAAGGAGTCTCCATACAAAAACTATTTTACACTCAACAAGAGGAGCATCAATCATAACTAATAACAAAATCAAAATTCTGGTGTTAAATTAGATCTTCTCTGTAAACTTTACATGTGACAAGAAAACCAATTGTTTCTGAATCAGAATCTGTACATGATTCTGCGGCCTTCCACTTCACCATCAAAAAAGCCTCACTATAATAACATATCACCACATTGTCCTAACACAATATTATCAAACATTTTCCTCTTTGGCTTGCCCTCTTGAAGCATCTGCATCATATCATCCCTCACCGGAGCACATCTGGCTCTGACATTCTTATCTAATACGTAATCAACGACATTGTCGACAGTATTATCAAGTCACACTCCTCCCAGCATTCACAGAGCACATACGTAGGCATGCGAAAAAAATGGTTCTGGAATGAAAATAACCACATACACCACTGGGAGCACAACCAGAGTTCACATATCACATACGCAGCCAGAATCACACACACTTGTCCCAGCATTCACATACCACATATGCAGCCAGAATCACAACTGATCATTCAGAGCAATGAAGTTCAGAGTAATGTCCGTTTAACTTACATTCAGAGCAATGGAAAATGAAGCAATTCAGAGCAATGGAAAATGAAGCAATTCAGAGCAATGTAGGCACCAAAAATATTAGCAAAAAATTCTTTCACAGACCACATACACCACAGGGATAGATCTCCAGTGCAGATCACCTACCATACAAACCAAACAGAAGATCCAGAAACCTTACCGACCAAATAGATCACTAGTGTAGAAGATCCAGAAATGCAAGCCACGCAAGCTCAAAGCCTCTTGCAACAACAGATCTTCAATTTTTTGATTGAAAACCTTCGACTACTGAAGCCCACCGACCGCCGAAGAAGAGCCCACAACACCCACGGCAAAACCAAGCTGGAAACCGTCCTAACAACGCCAGCTGGGTCACCGACGCTAGATGGAGACGCTCTATGCTTCGACCAAATGAAGAGCAGACAGAATAAGGGTGAGATTCAGGGATGACAATTATGAAAGGAGGTTAGTTCGGGTGTAAATCTGAAAGTAGCATTGGCGGTGCCGCCGAACGACGAAGGCAGCAGCGGTGGTTTCACAATGACAGCTTCAGAAGGTGCCCAGAAAAAACAATTGAGAGGGAGGAGATCGACCAACGCCAGGGAGAAGGAGGCCGAACGCAGGGAGAAGGATCTAATAAGGACGCCGAAAACTGGTCACGGTGGCCACGGCGATGCGCAGGTGGGAGGCAGAAGCTGACCGAGTGAGCTATGAGAGGACGAAAGGCGTGAGTACAGGGGATTCTTCTTGGGAGAATTACAGTTAAGGCCCATGGAAGAAAAAAAATGAAAATATGGTTTCTGTAGATTGTAAAATGAAAAAACGGTCCCATTAATAATTTCAGGAGCTTATATTAACATTTTCACAGGACCATTTTTTCATTTTATAATCTATAGGGACCATTTTTTCATTTCTCCTCTTTTTTAGAATTTGAATGTAATTCTCCCAATCTTTTTTTACTCTATTTTCTTGTTAAAAGGCGGAAGGGAGAGAGGAGATTAGATGTTCAGGGTTGGTGAGGATTTTAAATCCCATTTAATGCGATTAACAGTCATTTTCAACGACAAAAGCTCCCTTAGTAGTTTTATACATATCGTGCGAATATTTAAAAAGTGAGATTTCTTTTTTTTCCTTTCCTCTCAATCGCACGATTTGCCATTTTTTTGTGTGATATGACTATTAAAATGTGTAATCAAACACTCACTTAATCATTATCAAGTAGACATGTAACATATCTCTGAGCAAGACATTTTATCTAATGTCAAAACCTTTACTTTGATATCAAAATGTCACATATGTCATTTTAGCACTTCTATAAGATATTTGAGAGAGTTGGGGTTCAATTAAAGTGTAAAATGAAGCCCAAAAAATAAAATTTGGACATTAATTCTTTGGTTACTATTCATTTGGTATTTTCATATTTTCGGTCCAACTTGAGAAACTCAACTAATTCTAGAAAAATTGTATGTGGGTGTAACACCTTCTGTAATCGATCTGATGAGTTTTATGCAGTGAATTCAAACCACGAAGTGATATTCATTTATAAAGTTTTTTCAATTCTCAACCTTAGGACATGATTCAAACCTATAGTTGAGTGGGTTTTTCAGAAAATTTAAAAGCTTTTAAAAAACTATCATAAAGTGATTCGTAACTCATCATTCTTAATTCTCTTTATTATTTTAATCAGAGTAATTCTTTGCTCATTTTTATGTGCGGAAGGTTTCTTAAATAATGGGCTCGTACCGTGCGATTACTCATTTCTAATTCAATTACCTTGCTTAGGAAATTCGACTTGTCCATCATGCAGTGATATACAATTAATCACTAAATGTTTATTACACAATGGTTCAACGTGTAAATAATTCTTCTCCTTTATTGCAACTTCTACTCCTAGCACAACATCCCACACTGCTCTTTAGTGCTTCGTTGCCTATATGATTGGTGAGGGAGAGTGAGATTCAAGAGAATCCTAGTAGCGAACAGTGCTAACAAACGCATATAAGAAATGCTTTGTGTATAACATGCTTGCTTACATAAATTCATGCCAACATAATGACATATATGCATGCTCAATGTTTAACACATTATGTAATATCCCAATTTGTGATTAAGGTCTAATGACAATGGTATTGATTGTAATTTGTGTAATTAAATATTTTTGGAGAAATGAGATGTGAATTTAGTATACATGTGTGTGGTGTTTAAGATCAAGGGTAGAGATGTTGACATGTGGCAATGTTATGGACCATGGGATGAGGCATAAGAGACAAAAACCACCTTTTTCTCTCTCTTCTCTCTCCTATGCGTTTTTGAGCATGGGCAAGGGGGAAAAGTGGTACATCATCATAATCCTTTCTTCATCCCTTCCATCTCTCATTTTCTCTCTCTTCCTTCCCCATTTTCGCTGAACTCAAGCTTGGAAAGAGAAAGGGAAAGCTTTGATTTTGGGTGAGTAATGGTCCTCCTTTGCTCAAATCCTTTTCTCTAATGTTGTGCATCTCATTGAGAGCTTCAATATGGTGATTTCAGAATTTGGAAAGGTGGTGGTTTGTGTGTTGGAGCGAAATGAAAAGTTGAGAATCAAGAAACTAGTCTTGGAAAGAGGAAGAGGTAAGAATTTGGAACCTTTTGACATATTTATTGTGGTCATTCGTTTAGCTTTGAGGATTTTGGATTTTCGCCCTGATTTTGGCTTAATTTTGAAATGTGTGAATTGGTTAGTGTTTAGTGTGAAAGTGGTGTCATAGTGTGTCTTTGAGCATTTGAAATTGATTTGGAATGTTGGTTTGGATTGGTTTTCAATATGGGGGTTTGATTGAGTTCTTGCTAAGACATGTGGTGGTCATTGTGTAACATGTCAATGGAGGTTGAATTGGGTTGTTTTGATGATTTCAATGGATTCCTTGTGCAAATTAATGTGGGAATGGTATTTGATATGAATTTGGGAACCATTGGTGCAAAATTGAAATGTTGTCTAATGAAAGTCTATCCTGGGCAGTCAGGTTGTGTGAACGTTTTGACTGGGCAAATTATGTCAGAAAATTATGAAACTTTCCAATCTTAAATTTCACATTCCAAGCTTCAAAATGGACATATAATTTGTGCCATTTCATTTTGGGAACTGGGAGATATGACTGTCCAAATTTTGAGGTCGAAAATGGACTCTGTTTTGGGGTAATGATGAGATTTGTGGTGATTTCCAGTAATGGCCAATATTTTTCCTAGGAAGAGAACTTCAATAGATTTCATTTGGCTTTTGAATCACCTCATTTCAATTTTTCTAGAATTAGTTATGATGTTTCAAAGTTGTCTTGGCTGCAACAGAAAAATCTGGGCTGCAGCGCAAAAGTTTCTGTGCACGTTTTGGCCGCAGCCAGAAATTCTTGGCTGTAGCCAAAACCCTTCTGTGCGCGTTTTGGCCGCAGCCAGAGGATTCTTGGCTGCAGCCAACCCCCTATTTTCAGCATTTTGTGATTTTGTAAGTAATTTCCAACCTAATACTTACTTTTAAGTTCTCTTTGAGCTTGTTATAACCATTTAAGGGACTCATATGGGACCTATTTTAAGTGTTTGGAAGTAAGAATTGGGGGTAGGAAATTAATCCTCCATTCTTGATTTTTTTGTTTATAGGCTTTGACATTTGTCGTACCCGCGAGCCCACTGTGCCAAAGGATGTCAGGAAAGAACAAGGTAGTGACTCCTTCTTTATACCTTATGTGATATATTGTATGTGTGCTAAATCATTGATTTGTGATGGATTCGTATGCTGCAAGATTTTTGAAATTGTGAATGCACCGCTATACCAATAGTCCCTGAGTCGCTAACAACGATTCGGGTAAGGGATGTGTGCCTTCCCGACGGTAAAAGGGGATGAGGTTAGGGTGCGATATTTGTGAATTTGTGGGCTGAAAGGCTATTTGTGGGCCGAAAGGCAATATGTGAGCCGTAAGGCTATTCGTATGTACTGTCATACCAACAGTCCCTGAGTCGCTAACAACGGTTCAGGTTAGGACGGTGTGCCTTCCCGACGGTAAAAGGGGATGAGGGTGTAGTGTGATTTATGTTGTTGTTGATTATGTGGTGATTTGTTTACATGTTATGTGATTACGTGTGGTATGAATAATTTGTTACTACTGAGATTCTTTAGAATCTCACTCTTTCCAAATGACTAACATTTCAGACAGGGCGAGTGGCTCCAAGGATAAGCGGCCAACCAGGAGCAGTTAGGGCTTGTAGGGACATTTATTTTGGTTTATGTTAGTTATCTGTTTTGGTTGGGATTACTGTATGTATATAGTGAATTCTTTTGGACATGTAATCCCATTTGGGAAA
Organism: Inga laurina; assembly: GCA_963855925.1. Classification (NCBI taxonomy): domain Eukaryota; kingdom Viridiplantae; phylum Streptophyta; class Magnoliopsida; order Fabales; family Fabaceae; genus Inga; species Inga laurina. The sequence goes on along the minus strand of OY979702.1, from coordinate 37,446,505 downwards.
CATTAAACCCATTATATATATATGAACCCGGGGTTGCCGAGATTTTATTTTCCGCACTCTGATATTTATTATGTGATTTGATTTCTCAAGTAATTATATCCGCACGTGAATGTGAGACCAAGATTATTATATTCTGAACTATTTTTTTGAAATACCCTATCTTGAATATAAGGGATTTAAATGTTGTTTTGTCTTATTGGTCTCTATTTCACTTAAATTTTGTAATCCAGATATAATTACCGTGAGGGGGTTACACATTACACTAATGACCATAGTATAAGTAAAACACAGCTTTTCTCGTTCACATATGCTTCATACAATTTATCAAAGAAACTAACATATCAATACTCAAGCACACATATCTAGTTATGTAAGTTAGGAAAATTCCTTACCTTTTGTCTTCAAGTTTCTCTTGTACCTTTTCTTCCAACCATTGAAGCTTCTTGGAAATTCTTTCTCTTTTCTTCCTTCTTGACTTCTTATGACCCTAGATAAATGGTCATATTATTAGAACTATGACAAATAAATGTCTGATGGACTATTTTAGTCTCTTGGACTTGTCTTTATTCTTTGGGCCCATACTTGTCCCAAATTTAAATAACTAAAGACACCTTAGTTGATTAACCTTAAAGTTAACATATGAGGCCCCATGGGTATTTAATGGACCCACACTAACTTTATGGGCTTTACTTAACCATTGAAGTTCAAATTAATTACCAATTGCCCTTACTTTCTTATTTTCGCCTAATTACCAAAATATGCTAGAATTTTCAATAATATTTTAAAATCCATAACTAATTGTATAGATATCTAATTGTTATGATTCCAAAGGCTATGTGATCCCTAATCAATCTAGTTTCTGAATGCACATCAATATAGTATCTCACTTAATTGATCACTGCGCTCATAATTCGCCAATTTTCCAGACCAAACTTTGAAAATTCATAATTAATTCTACAAAAATCCAAATGGGTTGGTTTTAGGTTCTATAAAAATCCCTTTAAGTCATATTTCAATGAAAAATATCACAGAGCATTGATTATAGACACACATTTTCTAGACATTCGTCAAACACAAACTATCACAGATTTCATTCCAGAATCAACGTTAAACTTTGAAAAATCATAACTTTCAATATATTGGTCCAAATGGCTCATATTACCTATCAAATTAAAGTCCAGGATGTCTACTTTAATCTTATAAAATTTCATAGCATTTAGACTAAGTTTGACTTATAAAAAACACGTTGTACGTTCTCTGCCTCTAGAAAATAAATTTAGGCAGACTTGAACACAGCTTCCAAAATCATCATAGATAATCATCTAACCATAAACACATGATTAAACCATGATTAAAGATAAAAAATACCCCCTGGATGAAAAAAAATGGTATCCTAACCGTCATGAAATTCATCCAAACAATAGACCAATTGATTCAAAATGAAGCCTATGCTTACCTCTATGCATTTCCACAACTAGTTCGGAAATCTGGCAATACAAAATCTAAAACCATAGAAATGAAGCTTAGGATGAGTAGAAGAAGATTTGTGAAGGGTATTTTGAGAGAAAATGTCAATTTGGTAGAGTTTCGGCGGATTGAAATCAAGAATGAGCACTATTCATGCTCTCTCTCTTCCAATTTTTTGTGATTTTAGCTTTTTTTTTGGGGTGGCTAGCCAAAATAAAAGGCTAGAAAGAGTCTTGAAAAATTCATGCCATGTGTCGAATTCCTGTGGTGCCATTTGTTTGGTGATCCAATGGTTCGGTGACACGTGTCACTTGCTTTAATAAAGTGCGTCTTGCCTCTTTTCTAGGGTTTTTAGCTGTCCTTTTGTCAGGGAAAGGAGAGGTTTGATAACTTCCCCAGACTCCCATGTTCAGTGTTTAGGAAGTCAAGAACATGACCAGGCATGGCACCGATAGATTTCCTTGACTTAGGTGACATATGGCGCCTTATGAGTGTGCCAACACAAAAGGCAAAAAGTAAGTGTCATCATGAGGGACAAGTGTCACCTTCCTATCAAGTGAACACAAAAGGTATTTGACACTTTGTCATGATGTGGGGACACTTGTCAATTTCTTGTAGTGTGAACACAAAAGTTGTGCATCATTAGATATCATGACTTACTTTATTAAAACTATTTTAATAAAGTTACTTTATCAGTGTCTACTCGGGTTTCACTCAGGACTTACTCAGGATTGCATCACGAGTATCAGAGCTCGTAAGATGACACCAGGTTAGAGTATGTGTATGGGCCTCACATGGTGCCACATACTGATGTCTTTTCCAAAAACGTAGGGTACACATATCTACCCTAAAAATACCATGTGCACACCTATATCGATATATTTCACTCGACCAATCAGTCTCATACCTCATGATATGGCTGGGTGGCATCTTTCAACCAACCAAATGGCACCATATATGTGTCATGTGCACATCTGCATCGACACTTTATTCATACTGCCTACGAACACCGAGCCCTCTGCCTAGCAAGACCAATCACATAATCGATGAGAGTCTTTCTATCTCTCATTATTCTTGTACTCTTCCTAAACTGGGCTTAGTCGTCTGCCTGATATAGGTTTATCTTCAAGTTTCTAGGCTCAAAATTTGAGATATTATAGAGGGTGCCTTGAAATTCTTTTGAGAACCCTTTAAGTCCTTTACATTGTAAAAATATGCTTTAGGCCTTAAACCGAGCCAATCCATAATATGGTTTATTATTTCTCTTAACATGCTTTATTTTTTTGGGACAAAATTTGTACCTCAACTTCAATTCATAAATTACATTTCATATATTCCATTATCCTCATTTAGGACTTGTTAGAGATTTTAGGATATCTAGTTTGTATATAAAAATTATCATGGCCATTAGAGTTAATTTAGGTGTATTATATAACCAAACATTGACCATGATATGAAAGTAGTTTAATTTAGACAGTCGTGATCGTACATCTTAAAAACATGTGTTCAAGGCCATACTTAGGCATATAATCACCTACCGTTCATCATTACACATATAATATACATGTCAAGGCCACATTTTGAATTTACAAAGCTCATGGAATTATTCACAAATTTTTTCAACTTATAGCAAAATAATGCCATAGGAGGCTCCTTCTACTTACCATTGCCTCTTGCTTTATCTTTTCCTTTGAAATCTTGTAAAATAGCATGGTTAATCATTGGGGTGTGAGATTCAATGAATCTTAGTAGCAGACATTCACTACTTAACATACATGACAAAACTTGGCATTATAACATGCTTGCAACATTTCATCATGTAATGATGTAATATCCCAATTTTTGCTTATGGGCTAATCATGATTATTGTGGATAATTATGCATTAAACTGGAATTATTATGTGTTTTATGGCAATATTAATTAATATGTCATAATTATTGAAAATTGAAAGAATGAGAATATTGGTCATAAATTGGTAATTAATGGGGAAATTAATCACTAACCAAGAGAAAATGAGATGTGTAATTAAAATGGCTAATGGAGGGATTAAGTGGCTAATTGGGTGTTTACCTTTATGAGAGTCAAAGGTAGTGTGACATGTGGCAAGGGTTGGTGTGAAGGAAGAGGGAGAAAAGTCAAATTGAGTTTTATAATATTTCTCTCTCCTCCTTCTCCTTTCTTGGTCGGCTGGACATGGAGGGAGTACCATCATCATCATTTCTCATTCATCTCTCACACTCCATCTCTCTCTTCTACTCTTCCATTTGCGGCAACCAAGTTAGCAAGAAAGAGAAAGATAAAGCTGGTGATTTGGGTAAGTTAATGCCCTCCATTGCTCAAACACCATTCATTAAAGTTGTTCTATGAGTGATAAGCTTCATTTTGATGGTTGTAGCTTGTCCATTGGCTGTGGTTTGTGATCCCACAAAAATCTTGTTGTTGGAGAATCAAAGAGTGTTTTTGGAGAAGTTGAAGAGGTATGTGAAACCAATCTATCTATCTAGGTTTCATGCCATTTGAAGTAGTTTGTAATTTCTAGAAATGTTTGCTTGAATCCAAAAATGAGTGCCACTATTCATTTGGTATGTTTTTGGCATGAGAATGGTATCTTGGAATGAGTTTAGGATAGATAGATTGATTGGTGATTGAAATGTGATGTTTGGATGAGATTGGTACTTTGTTGATTTTGTTGCCCAAAACCCAAAGCATGATAATGGAGTAGGATTTTGATGATTCTGATGACCCCATTGAGTTTATTAGGTGTTTTTTTTTGTGGGAGTGGCTTTAGGTAAAATATTATGTCCATTGGGATCAATTGGGCAAAGGTTAGGATGAATGGTCAGTTTTGCTGCGTTTTCTGGTTCTGATAGAATCACTCGAGTGATTTGGGATTTACTCGAGTGTGGGATGAACATCACTCAGGTAAGGTTGAGTATCACTCTAGTGCTGTGTGTATATTCTATTTTCTCTTCAGTTTTTCTGTTGTGCTTTCTGGAAAATTTCAAGAGTATATAGTCTCACTTGCGAGTGTTGATCTATCACTCGAGTGTAATGTCATGTGCTCGAGTGCTCCTCTTCATGGAAAACTCTTGTGCTCTTGGGTTCTCACTTTCTGGACTTCACTCTCTAGTGCTCGGGTGTGGCATTTGGCTACCACTCGAGTAAGGTCCAGTGTTCTCAAGTGTTGTAGTCCCTGAAAAATCCTTGTGCTCTCGGGTGTTCACCCACTATCCTTCACTCTCTAGTACCCGAGTGCAGACCGTACCATCACCCGAGTGAGGCCTTCTTCATTCGAGTGTCCGTACAATCTCATTCGAGTGAGGTCATCTTTACTCGAGTGTCGTAGTGAAAAATGTCAGTTTGGAGCTTCAAAAAGGGGATCTTTGGGATAGTTCTTCCAACCCTTTAGGAGTTTTGTTAGGGGTATTTAATGACTCTAAAAGAGCAATAATGATAACCAAATTAAATGTTAAGAAGTCATTGAGAATTGGAATAGAGAATTGACTCTTCGTCCCTAATTATGATTCTAGGATATGATATTTGCTGGACGCGGGAGAGACCGGTGCCAGGGAACACCCGGAAGGATCAAGGTAGTAACTTTTCTCTCATGTTGTGTATGATATTTTGGTATGCATAACTTATCATTGAATTTCATGTGCCATGGTCCATTATGGCGTGAGCACTTCAGCGTGAGCCGTTTAGGGAGTGACAGTGGTCATTTCTAGTTCGGCCATTGAACTACCATTATAATCGACATGGATCTTTGTGAATCTGACCCGTGGGGTGGCGTTTGTAAATCCAACCATGGCCTGTGTTTGTATCTTGCCTGTATGGCTTGCGTTATGAAATGCTTTATATGAATTCTAGCTATGGTGAAATATATTGTGTGGATTGTTGTGATGCAATGCAGCATGAGCAATCGTAAGGGATGACATGTGTCATACTAACTATTACAGTTGTAACTGCCATTGTAGTTGCTTTGTGTGGTTGATGATTTGATTTCATGCCTTATTGTTGTGCATACTATGATTGATTTGACACTACGGGATTTCTTAGAATCGCACTCTCCCAAAATTAAACATTTTAGATAGGCTGAAGGATAAAAAGGCAAGCGGGTGATGAAGAGCGGGTAGAGCTCCGTGTTAGGAGTTCCTTTTTGGTTAATGGTTATCATTGTATATCATTTGGATATTTTTGGTAAAAACAATTGTATATATTGGATTTTGTGTAATCCCCCAAGTAAAGGGTATGAATTATGGGCTTTGTGCTTTTGTGTAAACCCTTATTTAATGAATGGAACCCAAGTGAGTAGGGAATTTACTTTACACTTCGATATTTGTAAATGGAATCCACTTGTACAAGCCATTATTGTTTTGTATTGTGAATATGAGACCATTGTGAATAAGTTTTGAAAAAGTTTTTGCAAATCTGATTTTGGGCAAAATATTACCTTAATAAGTCCCAATTTGAAATATGATATCTAATTCCAACTTAATTATGTGTTTAAGAACTTAATCTCGACCTAAGGTGGGAAGGGGGTTACAAATGACATGTTTAATCTTGTCCCTTGTTATTTCCCTTTTTATGATCCTCCTCCAAGGCACATACTTGTCACATGGTATTTTAAGTGAATTCTTCAATCTAGACTACACATGGGCCTTGTACATCATCTTGTTGGGCTTACTGCTTTATGTTACAACAATTTCATGGATTTTCATGCTTTGCCACCTGCTCAAGCATCTATGTGTTGTAAAATCATGTATATGGGTCTGAATAGGCGTGGTTAAGGCCTCATTTGCACCCTCAACATATATACTAACATTATGGGCCATTAATGAAGCAAAATCAAGCCTAAATGTTTTCTCCAACCTCTCAAACACTTCACTCTTTTCTAGGCTTTTAGTAATTGGGTTGTCCATGACAACATCTTGTTTATTGTAGATGCCACCTAAGCTATCATGTAGTACTTTGTCGCCACCTTGGATGCCAACTTTGATGCTTTGTTGGACACCATATAAGACACCACTTACACCTCTATCATTTATGGTATTTTCTAGTATGACTATTAGAGCGGGAGCTAGAGTATATAATAATAGGTTTGGTTGTTAGTAGGGGTTATGGAAAATATTGAGTGATTGTGAGGAGAGTGGAGTGGCTCTCAAATGCACCATTGTGACTTTTCTTTCCTTTTATCCGTATACTTTCTTTAGGTTCACTTCCATAAGGCTTACTCTATATGTTGAAGGTTTTTATCATTGAATATCATATTTTAGCTTGAGTATTCCTATCAAAGGTATCATAGCACTAAATTCTAAGGAATGATCAGCAAAAATATGGAGAACATACTTGATTTGCTTGAATCTTGCTTGTTGCAAACCGAACAGAATGTCGAATATTTGGGTGGAGATGTTGCTATAATCAAGTGCAATATGACTACTTTGAAATCTTTAATGGCTAAATTAGTTACTGAGTTTTGAGAGTCTTAATGATTGTATAAGAAGGATAAGCAATATGAAGATTCTTGCATTCCACAATTGACAACAGCGGACTGAAGATTATTGAAATTGGATTAGGTAGTATAAGCAAGGACTTTAAAGTCTTCAGTTATCAGAAACTCGATATGCCTATGTTTTCTGGAGATGAATATAGTAGAGCATTATTTCAAGATCAATAAGGTAGCTAAGTTAGACAAACTTAATGCTATTGTTCTTTAATTTGAAGGTCATGCACTCAGTTAGTTCCAATGGAAGGAGGTTTGTAAGCTAGTGGCAGACTAGAAAGAGCAAAACTGAGACATGATCCTTTGTTTTCATTTATCTCATAATGACAATCCGTATAAGATGTTGATGGCTTTGTGACAATACAGGAGCATGGAAGAATACATCGAGTGATTCAAACTTCTTTTTGTGACTTTGAGTGACCGTATTGAAGAGTTTTTTTTTATCAGAGCTTTCATGAACGACCTCCAATTGCAAATCAAGGTCGACATGCATTTACTCCATCTTCACATGTTATCAAAATACTTGGATATGGCATTGCATATCAAGGAAGGAATCAAGTCTTAGTCTATTGTCCATATTCACAGAATGTTAAGCCAAATCAAGGCCATGTCGTGTGAGTTCTCAAAATAAAATAGGTTTGAAAATGTAGCATAGTAGCTCAACCAAGGTCATTCTTGTGAGGAGATTCATTTTCAAGATTCTAAATAATAAAGTGATAAATACCTTAAAGTTGTGAGAAATCATTGTGAGAAATTGTTTATAAAACTAATGAAGTAATCTAATCTAATTCAATATTTTTGTATTTTTTGTTTTTCAAGATAAAGAAGCAAATGGAATTAAAATTAATAATAGCAACAAGTAAAATTCAATTAACTAGTATAATGATGAAATGAGATTTCCTTGAGTTGAGTTTTAGTCTTCCTTACTTGCTAATGATATGAATTCAATAATATGAGTCAAGAGGATGGACGTAAGCTACCACTAGATCCACACATGCAATACTCATTTAATTCATTCTATTGAAGCAATTAAATGAATACTACCAAATAATTGTGACTCAAGGAGATGAACAATTAACTTCTAATTCTAACTTGCAATTACCATTACAAAAATTCAAAGTATTAAGCTTATTCATTTAAAATCCACTCAACCGAGTCAGAATAAATAACTCAACCTACTCCTAATATGAATCATACAAAGCTTAATTAATCAAATCCTAGCTCAACCACCAAGTTTATTCACTTAGCATAGAACAATCTAGATCACAACCACATACTTAACCAAGCCATATAATTATGAACTAGAAAGAGAGCTTAAAGGAATTCCATTGAAGTTTAGAAGCTTAAACCATTACCCAACTCAAGGAAATCACCAAAACTTAGCTACTCATTGAAGAAGAAGATGAAGCTTGAAAGAGGGATGAGCAATCAGCCATGGAAAACTTGGTTCAACCGCTACTTCCTCTCTCCTCCCAAAATGTGTCTTTTGCTCTCTTTAATTTGATGCTCCTTTCAATTAGTTCCAGCTGCTGCCTCCTTCTCCATGTCCGTCCAAAAATCTGCCTCTTCCCTTCTTTTATTCATTCCATTCAGCAGCCACCATACTCCTCCTCCTTTCTCTTAATTATCCCAATTCGGTCCAGCTCTCTTCAAGCAGTCCCATTCCTCTCAAATCGGTTTAGCAGCCTTTTGATTCATCGGTCAACTCCCTCCTTTCCTTTAATTATTCCCTTTCGGTCTAGCTGCTTACTTTCCCTTCTTCAATTATCTATGCAGTTGCTGTACCTATTTCGGTGCTTCTCTTCCTTTTTCTATTTTTCACAACAGCCGCCACTTCACTATTTTCTTCCATTCAATTATCTCTAGGTTAAATGAGTAACTTGTGCCATATTTGGATAAGAGGTAAAAATCTGTTTTGGCATTAGGTACCAAATTGCAACCACCAAACAAGGACCTTACTCATTTAATCTCCTCTTAGAAAAAATGTGAAATTAAATTATGCATTTGTAATGTTTCACTCTTATCCTTCATTAAGCTCCAAAATGATATCTTTGACCTTGACCACTTGACAAAAACTGTGCCACATCATCACCTACAAAATTAGATCCATAAAGGTAATATATTTTGCTCACAATTAAGAAATAATGGGAATAATAAATATTATATTAAAATGTAGCAAGTTAACCACTATAATTCCCAAATTATCCTTTCACTAAAATTTCAAATTAACACTTGATTATGCCCAAAATATTCAATTAAGTCCCATAAAACTCTAAGATTAATTAATAAAAATATATAAATATTGAGCCCTATCAAGTTTATTGTCTATATTCACATAATGTTAGGCCAAATCAAGTTTGGGCCAAAGATAAAGAAACGGGTAATTGGATTTATCCTACTCGATTTCACTTTTAATTAGACTTATCAAAGACCACTTTCACACCCATGTCTTCTTCAGTCTCAACTAAGTCATTGGACTTGATGACTACATGTGATATTTTGGTCACCTATACTAGAATTTGGAACCTAAGGCGCACATTGAAACCAAAATCAATTGCCATCATGCGCTAGGGCTCTTCTTTAAATGTGATGTGAAATTTTGACTAGGTTATGTAAGAAACAACAATTGCAAGTCCTAATTCTCTCGATGAATCACCAATTAAAAGAGAGCCTCTACCTTCTCCAGGCAACCCAGCTAATTCTTCCACATATCTAATGCCTGTAAAAACTATTGCTTCCTCTTCTTGTCCTCGAGAACAAGGTCACCCTTCATGGTGGGGTAAATGTTGAATATGGGCCTTGAGCCTAAAGATATAATATAAAGGAGAGGTGTAGAACATGTGAGAGGGGTATTTATGGTATTTTCTAGTATGACGGTCAAAGAGGGAGCTGGAGTATATAATAATAGGTATGGTTGCTAGTAGGGAATATGGAAAATATTGAGTGATTGCAAGGAGAATGAAGTGCCTCTTAAATGTACCATTATGACTACTCTTTCCTTTTATCTGTGTACTTTGTTCAGGTTCACCTTCATAAGACTTACACTCTGTGGAAGGTTTTTATCATTGAATGTGATATTTAAGCTTGAGTATTTCCATTAAATAGATTGCTATATTGACATGTGATTGGATGCCCTAATGTGATGTGGTCATAACCATGGGATTATAATGTTTTATAGATGTGCTCATGATGATAGGAAATGATTTCAAGCGATAGAAAACAAAGGTTTTGGATATAAAAACAACAAGGTATCCTTTAAGGTTCAAGAAAACTATGGTTTTGTTGGGAATAAATCTTGTTGGAGGAGTGAGATTTTCATGAATTAGATGCCACCATTGAATTCCTCACAAAAAGTTGTGTAGGAAAGACTAAGAGAATGAAGTTAGAGCTTAAGGATAAATGAGTAAAATTTTAGGCCCAACAAAGCAAGGTATGGGTATTAGATTGTTTCTATGGCTCTAATGATTGAAATGAATATTGCATTCATGTATTTAGGGCCTTGAGACATCAAGGAAGATGAATTGGTGGTTTGGTTGGCCAACCTCAAGCATTAAAGAAATGAAAGCATGAGAGAGTTAGAGCATAAAGGTAGCATTTTTACATATTCTTGCATTTTAGTTATGTTGTTTATTGTAAAGCGTGAGTAATTTCCATTAAATTTATACACATGATCATATGAATATGTTTTGTTTGATCATGTATGTTTTAATGTACTTATTTGATTGACAATATTTTGAGACTTTAATGAGAATATATAGATAGCCACTTTCTGAAAATTAGGAGACTCCTGTACTAGAGAGCAATAGCTAAGAGTTAAGCAAGCCAAGTATATGTGCGAGTCTATGCCTTCACTTGAAAGCATAATGGCAACCAAAACCGTTAGACAGTTATGGTGGCCTTGATAAATATAATGCAATATGATGAGTTCTATCATTGTACCTTCCATAGTAATCTAAAGTAATAGGACTTGTAAGAACTCAAGTCTCACTAAGGTAGAACAAGTATGGCATAAGTACCATATCAAGCATAATGGTGACAAAAATGAACAAGTGGCTTAAAGAGTTAACAAGGCCCAATGAAAGAATTAATGAAAAGGCCTAAGGAAGTTGAAAAGATAGGGAAGGTAAATAAGATATGTAATTTTGGAGTTGCTAGAATTTATGAGCAAGGTCCAATGTGGATATACTGTCATCTATGACCAGTCTTGGGGAATAATTAGTGTATTTATCAACCAAATAGAGGTGAGTAATTTTATAACTTTATCCTTTGGCTAAGAGTCTCTTAGAGATCCTAATAAAGTACAAAGGAGTCATAGTAGCTTATGAAGGGTCATAGTATATCATAACATGACTTAGAGAAATTGTAGTAGATTTTAGGATTAGAGTAGATCCTAGAGAGGTTTAAGGGAAATCATAGTAGATTTCAAGATCATTCTAGACCTAGCCTTATTAAAGTTACTGAGTCATAAGAGTAAGAGTATAGAACTCTTTGGGAAGATAATGACCACAGATGAGTTTAAAATACAAAGCCCTCATGAAGTTGGACAAATAACATGGATAGAGCACCCTTTACTTTTTTTTTCAGAGAGCCAGTTGTTAATTAGGCCAAACCCACCTCTATTTTAGTCAAAAAAGGAAAGTAAATGTTAATAGGGTTTAGAGCTACAAGTCCTGGACAAAAATTCATTTAAGCAAGCTAAGTACGAAACAAGAATGCAAAAGAAATAGAAAGAGCCACAAACATCATATGGATGGATTGAGTATATAGAGCTAAATCCCTAAGGTAAAGTTAAAAACTACAAGGTAAGTAGTAATGAGTTAGCAAAAATAAGGAGGAATATTGGAAGTAAAGAATACATAAGGACTTGGGAAAGTGAAATTTTTAATTAAAGCCAAAGTGAAGTAAGAAAAGCTTAAGTGAGTAAGCATGGAAAGTAAAATGCCATGATAATAAGCATAGTGTTAGGGCACTATAATGAGTTAATGTGCATAAATAACATAAGGGATACAAGAAGTTAAGATGAAGTATTTGACAAACAAGGTTATTACTTGTACAAATGCCAGAAAAATAAGCAACAAGTCGGCATGAAAGCACAACTCAAATAAAAGGTAAACATCTATATAAATATAAATCTTGTTTGATGGAGCTGATCTCTAGTGCGGCTCAACATTGGCTTCACACTCAAAACATTGTTCATCTAAGCCAAACTATTTTTCCTTCAATAAAAAAGGTGCTCAACTGAGCCTGTCTCCGCCCTCTTTTCTAGGGCTTCGTGAAAACTAATGAAGATACTTTTTTGACTTTGAGTTCTGCATGTCAGTTTGAAATTTTTTGTTTTTTTAACACTATTAAGAAGGGTTTTTTGAAATAGCCTCATTCTCTTCTAACCATTAGGGTTTTCAAACTAAATTTTCCTCCATCCTCTCTTCTTCATCAGTTTCATCCATGAACTCTTTATTATGCTCCATCTTAGATGGCCTTTATCTTCGCCAATGCATGAGCTTGTCATAGAAATCTGTCAGTTATTTCTTTATGATTTGAGCTTTGACCTTCTTCTTCTTCTTTTTTCATTTTTCTTCACATAGACCCATTCTTCCTCTTTTTCTCTCTCTTATAAGGAGCTGGTTTCATACCTTGAGGATAGACAGAAGCGGCGGCGGCGATGAACTAACGGCGAGGAAGCTGGGGCCTTTTTCATTGTATAGAACTCATCTTCCTTGAGCAACCAACGAAAAATCATTCTGTAACACCCCAAAATTTGATTAAGGGATTATGACTCTAAAAGTGGATGTGATTATTGATAAATAAATACTTTTGGAAAATCCAATGTGAATTGGGATTTGTAGGTGTTGTGAGCAGCGCCAAAACCCTAAATTTAAGTTCAATTGTGGATTAACATCTAAATTGACTTAAAATAGAGGGAGGTTTTATATTGTGGTGAAATAGAAAGATATGAAGTATTTGTGGTGATAATCAGGGGAAAAACGGGAAAGTTATCGACCAATTGATCAGTTGCCGAAAAGGAAGCTCCTTGGTAACTCGAAGATCAATGGTTGTTATTGATTGTTATGAGATTAAAAGGGATGGAATCCCATGTGTGTGTGCTTATTGAGCTCATGGTTGGTGTGATAAGATTGGGACAAGTGTCACAATATGAACCGTAGGATCTTAGTCAGGGTTTCAACACATCTCCTATCATCTCTCTCCCTTTAAGGTCGGCCAAAGGGGGCCTAATTGCCCAAAATCTGATCTCTTTCTCTCTTATTTAAGCAGCCATGGTCGACCAAGCAAAAAAGAAGAAAGAGGAAGAGAAAGGTGAGATTTTGCTATCTTGGTGTCCTCTTTAGCTCAAATGCTCTTCTATAATGTTGTTCATAGTGATGAGATCTTCATCTCTATGGTTTTATATTTGTGAAAGAAGGTGTTTGAGAGCTTAGGGTACGTTTAGTATAATGGAATTAGGGAGGATGGAAATGGAATCGAGTCTCAATTCCATGAAGATGCTTGTTTGTTTGGTATGATGGAATTGAGCCTCAATTCCATTTCCATGTGGAACTCAATTAGCCCAATTCCATTAAAATGGGTTCCACAAAAAAAGCTCTGATTTTTAAATCCATGTTCTCATTTCCTGTAATCCCCTGCCATGATAACCGTAATTAAGATTCAAAAATGCGTAATTTAAATGAATTAGAGACCGACGGATACATTTTTCTTAAATTTCTTTTCTACAATTCATTCAACTTGGTCTCATATTCATCTTTCGAATCTAATTACTCTACGCAGTTCAATAGCGTTCATACATATCAGATTGCATAGCCAAATTCCCGGCAACTCCTGGGTTTCATACATGTATAAACTAAGGGTTATAAGTTCCAACTAGGGGATTACATGACCAATATCAACATAATATCTACATTTCAAAAATAAATAGTAACCCCAAGTCCAAAATAGATAACCAACAACCTAACAACACATCTCTACAAGATCTTAGCTGCTCTTGGTGGTTCGTTTCTCCTTGGAGCCACTTGCCCTGTCTAAAATGTTAGTCAATGGAAAGAATGAGATTCAAAAGAATCTCAGTATTAACAAATCACTCATACCACATGTAATCACAAAGCATGCAAGAAAATCATCAAGCAGCATCACAACATAAAGCACAGCACGCAGGCTGCCACATATGCACATAATCACATAATCCCATCCCCCGTATTCCACTGCCCCGAAGGCACGGTCCTCCCACCGTCAACACCGATGGGCCGCGGGTGAAGGTTTCACAAATAGCCTTTCGGCTTTCACCTATAGCCTTACGGCTTTCACATAGTCTCATCCCCCGAATTCCACCGCCCCGAAGGTACGATCCTCCCACCGTCAACACCGATGGGTCGCAGGTGATAGACTCACAAACAATGATCAAACAAACATACCATGTATCACATATAGTATAAGGGAAAAGAGTCACTACCTCGTTCTTTCCTGACTGGCGCTGGCACAGGCTGCTCGCGATCAGGGTAAATGTTGAATCCTACAATTCCAAATGCATTATTTAGACACTTCCAAAGTGATTCTAGGGGTTATACGAGTCTATAATGAAAATTTACAAAAATGCCCTCGGGGACCTGGCCCAGGCCCGCCGTACCCGGTCCGGCTGTATCTTTCCCGAAATTCTACCCAGGCTATTTAGCATATTTCCACCCAAGGAATCCATTTCCAGACTCGGAATTAGCAAATTCAATGTTAAATTACAAATTTACCCTTGGCAGCCCTACTTTAAGGGTTTTAGGGGCGTTTTCGTAATTATGCTTTTTTGGCCTTTTCCGAAAAAGTGACCAACTGTAACCCCACCTAATTTTCGCTCCTGAACTCAATGGAACCATCAAATCATTAAAAATCCAACTCTAAGACCCATTTTTAGAGCTGGCCAAAATTTATGAGTTCTCCAGGAAAAATCGGAGTTCTACTATTTCGGCTCCGTAAACGCGTTCCTTTCTACTCCTAACCACTTAATTAACTATTACATTAGGTTATAACTACCATTTGAACCAAAATTGGGCAGCATAACCCTTAGGCAACTCAATTCCCAAAATTTAAAACCAATGGCAATCCGGCGAAATTTCACCGATTAAATTGCCCACAGCAGCCGGAATAGTTAATATACGAAGGTTTGGAAGTTACCTCAAGCTCTCACAAGTTTTTCCCAAATATGGCTAAAAAACCTAGGTGTTACACAACAGATTTTGAGCTTCCAAACCTTAAAGAACAAAGAGGAGTAGCTTAGGGTCGGAGTTATACGCGTTAGGAGCTAAATCGTCGGAGAAATCGGCTTACCTTGTGAGATTTCTTCTCCTTTCTCTCTCCAAAATTCTGAATGTTCTCTCTCACTTTCAGCTGCTGTTTTGTACCTGAAATGCTGAATGAAGAAGATGAGAATGATATATTATAATATCATATATAATTTTAATGATTTATGGAATTTTCCAACAATTGCAAAACTAATTTTTATTACTTAACTTCCTATATTCATGTAACCATGCCATCATGTCCAACCAATATTTCCTTATTTATGCCACATGTAGGAGACACCTAGGGGTCCCTCCCTAAGGTCTCAATTGGCTTTACAACTTGTTTCGGTTACGTATACACGTAAAGTCTCAATTTTGTTCAAAATTGCATTTTTGCTCAAATTTTCCATAAATTCATATTAAATTGACCAAAATATTCTAAATATATTTTTCCTTTTATTTTCCTTAATTAATTGAAATTATCTTCAATTAATCAGAAAAATAATTAATTTTGTGATAATTTGGCAAAATTACGATTTTGCCATTACCTTTTTAATCCAATTTCTTCTCTTATTTTTCTTTGGCCAATTTCTATCTATTTTTGGACCAAATATTTTCTCTAATATTTCTTCATTTTTGGACCTTAATATTAGGCTTTTTAAATCACCCAAATTAATTCCATATTCATTTTTGCCCAATTTCCCGTGAAATTGAACATTTATAAAATTCACAAATTCCAAATTCATGAATATTCACCATTTTATTGAGTTTCCCCAAATAATTACAATATATTTGGTGAATATAAAATTTGGGGTGTTACATTTCCCGTATTACCCTCCCTCCCTTCTCAGTCACCAAGCTCAATCCCTCCCTTCTCAGTCACCATGCTCGACCGGCCAACCACCTGGACTCACCACGCTCACGTCGTCTCACCCCACTGCCGGCAATGACAATACCTTCGCCGATCCAGGCGAACGACAGTGGTGGCCGCCAGATCTACTCGTTCTTTATCCCCTTCGACGGAGGCACCAGATCTGAACTCCTTCTTCGAGTCCCTCTGCCGGTAAGCTTCTCACTCCACTTACAACGGCATGGTGCAGATGGAGGGGTCCGACGGATGCAAGCTTGAGTTGGAGATTCTGAGTGGAGATGGTGGGTCGATGTGGTGATGAAGATGGGTTGATGCGCAAGTCCATTTCTTTTTTAGCTCAGTCTTGTGTAAAGTCTGAAGATGAACTGATGAAGATTTACAAATCTCCACGTGGGGCCCGTTTTGGTGAAGATGAAGAAAAGTTGATATGTGAAGAATTTTTTTTTAAATAGAAGGGTATTTTGGACCTTTGATGTAAAAATTAAGTTCATATCCCAATCTTCATAATGGACACATAATTCATCTCATTTTGTTTTTTATGCTGGGAGTTATGATTGTCCAAAATTTGGGATTAAAACTAGAATCTTTTTGGAGCAGTATGGACTTTTGTGCAATTCTATATTTTTTTTTGGTTATGGGAAGCCTTAACTCATATTTTTCCAGTGAAGAGGACTTAAATATCTTTCATTAGGCTTTGAGATCACCACATTTCAATTTTTCTCAAATTAATTATAAATTTTTGAAGTTTTCTTGGCTGCAGCCCAAAACTATCTGTGTAGGTCTTGGCCGTAACAAGAAAATCTTGGCTGCAGCCAAAAACCTTCTATGTTGTTTTTTGCCGTAGCCAGAGAATTCTTGGCTGCAGCCAACCCCTGTTTTTAGCACTATGTGATTTTGAAAAGTAGTTTCCAACCTAGTATTTCTCAATCCTTTTAAGCTTTCGTTGAGTTTATTATTAGCCACTTAAGGGACTCAAATGATTACACAAAACTATAATACTATAAGCTATTCAATATATACATTTATCCAAAATGATAACTAGTTCAGTATAAAACCAAAATATCTAGCTAAGACTATGGCAGTAGTCCTAATCGTCCTTGCTCACTTGTTTGTTTCTCAATCCACTTGCCCTATCTAAAAATGTTATTTGGAAAGAATGAGATTCTAAAGAATCCCAGTAGCAACAATTTTTGAATATAATACATATAAATAAAGCAAGTAAAAAGATATCACAGTGCAGCAATCAATATTCGAGGCCGAGCACACTACCATGTCCCCTTCACTGTATACAAGATCAGGCTTTCACCATGTCCCCTCAACTATATCTGTATCCAAGGCAGGGCTTTCGCGACGTCCCCTCACTATATCTGTATTCAAGGCTGGGCTTTCGCCATGTCCCCTCACTATATCTGTATTCAAGGCCGGGCTTTTGCCACGTCCTATCAACTGTAGCCATGTTCCCTTCACTGTATTCAATGGCTAATGCAAAAAAGCAATACAATATACATGATATAGGATAAAGTGTCACTACCTTAGTCTTTCTGTTCTTGAGTAGGCATAGGCCTTCTCCGCTCCAGGCAAATATCGAATTCTAAAGTCATAATTAAGGATGATGAGTTATCACTTGTCCAATACTCAATACCTTCACAATACTTAATTTGGTTATCATTATTGCCTCTTAAGTACTTATATATGCCTCTAATAAAAGCCTTAAAGGGTTGGGAGAACTACCCCAGGGATCCCCTTCTAGAAGCACAATCACTGATATTTTTCACTGTTTCACTCGAGTGATGGGGCACTAACACTCGAGTGAAGATAACCTCACTCGAGTAGTGGTACGGTCTGCACTAAGGTATCTGAGAGTGAAGGATAGGGAGTGAGTACCCAAGATCACAAGAAATTTTTCAAAGACAGGGACACTCGAGCATACTGGACCTCACTTGGGTGATAGCCAAATGCTTCACTCAAACACTAGAGAGTGAAGTCCAGGAAGTGAGAACCTGAGAGCAAACGGAAATTTCAAAGAAAGAGAAGCACTCAAGTACTAGCCTTTGCACTCAGTGATACTGAATGCTTGCGAGTATTGAGACACACTCTTGCACTTTACCCATGAGTGACAACCCGAGAGGCAGGTTTAGGATGTCAAATACACCAACACTCGAGTGAGAGGAGGCTCACTCGAGTGATATCCCACAATACTTGTAAGTGAGTCAACACTCTTGCCCTATTCACCAAAGTGCAATACAGAAACTGAAGGAAAAATGAAGAATTTTACTGAATTACTTGAGTGGAACCCAACCTCACCCAAGTGATATTCATCCCTCACTCGAGTGACCATATCAGAACCCAGAAAACGCAGACACAATGACAGACTTCCAGAATTTTTTACCAAGAGCTACCAATGGACCTAAAACCTCAACCAAAGCTACTCCCTCATAAAAACACCCAAGGAATCTAATGGAATTGTCAAAACTATCAAAATCCTACTCCAATATCATGCTTTGGTTTTGGGAAACATGCAACACAAAATTTCTAAAATTTCCAAACTCAATCATTCAATCCCAAATTAATCCTAACTATCCATATACATCCAAACATACCATTTCCATGCCAATAACATACCAAACTTCCCATTAACCTTCATTTTCGAAAATAGGCAAAATTTCCAGAAATCCAAAGTTAATCCATTTAGCATAAAACTTAGATAGATAGGTCTCTTAAACTCACCTTATCAACTTCTTCAAAGAAGCTTTTTGACTCTCCAACTTTCACAATTCCTTGGAGTCCAAAACCAACACCAAATGGCAAACTATAACCATCAATTGAAGCTCTCAATGCAAGGAACAACCTTAATGAATGGAGTTTAAGCATTTGAGATCATTTTCCCTTACCTTTTCAAGCTTTTCTCCCTTCCCTTTAGTCTTCAATGGCTGATGAGAGAGAGAGAAGAGAGAGAACGAGAGAGATGAGAGATGAGATGAGTGTGGAAGAAAAAGAAATCATTTTCACCTCCAAGCCCATGCCTAACTCAACGAAAAGGGAGGGAAAGAGAGAGAAAGAAATGAATAAAATATACCATTTGACTTGTCTCTCTTCACACACATACAAGACCTTGCCACATGTCTTACTCCCATTGGCTCTCATAAAATAAGCAACAAATTAGCTTATATAATTCCTTCCATTAGCCATTTAATCACACTTCTCATTTTCTCTTGATTAGCAATTAATTTCTCCCTTGATCACTAACTTATGGCCAATATTTCCATTCTATCAATTTTTCCACCAATTATGACAAATTAATTAATATTGTCACAACTACACATAATAATATCCAATTTAAATTCACAAATATCTACAATAATCTTCATTAGCCCTTAATCAAAATTTGGGGCATCACAATTCTCCCCCCGTTCAATAAATTTTGCCCTCGAAATTAATTACACATCACTAGGCATAAAATCAGGAAATCTTTTCTTCATGTCCGCTTCAGCTTCTCAAGTCGCTTCTCTTGGAGACATTCCCTTCCAAACCACCTTCACAAACCGTAAGCTTCGATGTCTAAGCCACTGCTCTTCACAATCAATTATTCTTTCTCGTTCAATTGCATAAGTAAAGTTGTCTTTTAATTCAATCTCTTCATACTCAATGATATGCTCAGGGTCTGGTTGGTACTTCTTGAGCTGCGAGACATGGAATACATCATGCAATTTGCTCAAATTTGGGGGTAGGGCTATCTGGTACGCTACTGGTCTGATTCATGGTAGAATCTCAAATAGACCAATATACCTCGGGCTCAGTTTCCTCCGCTTGATCACCCTTTTGATGCCTGTGACCGGAGATACTCTGAGGAAAACATGATCCCCCACTTCAAACTCTACAGGCATTCTCCTTTTATCAACATAGCTCTTCTGTCAACTATGTGCTATAAGGAGTCTCTTTCTGATAATCCTGATATTTTCTGAAGTTTGATCAATGAGGTCTGGACCATACAACTTCCTCTCAGACAACTCTGACCAGCACAACGGTGACTAGTACTTCCTTCCATACAATGCCTCATACGAAGCCATCTGAATGCTCGCATGATAACTGTTGTTATAAGCAAACTCGGCAAGTGGAAGGTAATAATCCCATTTTCCTTTGAAGTCTAGAACACACGCTTTCAACATATCTTCTAGCATTTGAATGGTCCTTTCTGACTGTCCGTCTATCTGAGGATGGTAGGCCGCACTAAACTTCAACTGTGTAACCATAGCTTTATGCAGAGCCCCTCGGAATCTCAAAGTAAATCGAGGATCTCTATCGGAGATAATGTTCTTTGGTGTACCATGGAGTCTCACTATCTCTTTGATGTAGATTTCCGCTAACCTATCCGGAGAATAGCTAGCATTAATCGGTATGAAGTGTGCTGACTTTGTGAGTCGATCAATAATCACCCAGATCGCATCATAGTTCCTAATCTTGGGCAGACCCACCACTAGATCCTTGGTCACATTCTCCCATTTTCACTCTGGAATTTTTGGACTCTAAAGCAATCCTGGAGATTTCTGGTGTTCAATCTTCACCTTTTGATAGGTAAGGCACCACGCCACATACTTTGTCATATCACTCTTTAACCCTGGCCACCAGTGCTTAGATTTTAAACTGTGATACATCTTGGTAATACCGAGGTGAAGAGTATACTGACTCTCATGAGCTTCATCATGAATTCTCAGTCTCAAGTCAACCTTTAGTGGAACATAGATTCTCTTCTGGTATCACACTAGTCCACTAGGTGACAAATCATAATCCCGAGTCCCTCCTTGCTCAATCATAGCTCAGATGAACTGTGCTCTCTCATCATGCCTCTGAGCCTCTTTAATTTCCGTCCTCAAGTCGTTTTCCCCTTGGACAATGCCATAATTGGCACACAGGATACTATTCGAGAGATTGAAGTCCTGAAAGTCCTCTATCAATTTCCTTTCCTAGATCATCATTGTTGCCACTAGCACCGTCTTCCGACTCAAAGCATCCGCAACGACATTAGCTTTACTCGGATGATATTTAATCTCCAGGTTATAATCTTTCAGCAACTCCATCTACCACCGTTGTCTCATTTTTAATTCCTTCTAATCATACAGATATTGGAGACTCTTGTGGTCGCAGTGCAATTCCACTGTCATACTATACAGGTAATGACGCCAAATTTTCTATACAAACACTATTGTCGCAAGCTCCAGATCATGAGTTGGGTAATTCATTTGATGTTGTTTGAGCTAAAGAGAGGCATAGGCCACTACACATCCCTGCTACATCAGGACACACCCCAACCTCTGCTTACTCGCATCACTGTACATGACGTAAGTCTCACTGGGATCAGGTATAATCAATATTGGTGCCGTAGTCAATCTCTCCTTCAGCTTCGTGAAACTCTGTTCACATCTGTCATCCCACAAAAACGGTTGATCCTTTCTCGTGAGCTTGGTTATCAGTAATGCAATTCGTGAGAAGTTCTGGATGAACCTTCGATAGTAACAGCTGGACCCAGAAAACGGATCTCAAAAACAGTTTTTGGCCTCTTCTAGTTGAGTACTGCTTCCACCTTTCCGGGATCCACTGAGACACCTTCACGTGAGATAATATGGCCAAGGACTTTCACCTCCATAAGCCAGAACTTACATTTACTCAGCTTGGCGTAGAATTGCTTTTCTCTTAATATTCTTAATACAATTTTCAAATGCCATTCATGCTCTTCATTACTCTTGGAGTAAATCAAGATGTCATCAATGAACATTACCACAAATTGATCAAGATACGGTCGAAAGATATGATTCATATAATCCATGAATACTGTTGGTGTATTAGTCAATCCAAAGGGCATTAAAAGGAATTCATAGTGCCCATATCTCATTTTGAAAGCAGTCTTTGGAATATCCACTGCCTTTACCTGTAATTGATGATACCCCGACCTTAGATCAATCTTAGAGAATACACACAAACCGGACAATTGATCTAAAAGGTCATCTATTCTTGGGAGAGGGTATTTATTCTTAACAGTTACCTTGTTAAGTTCTCTGTAATCAATACATAACTGTAAACTCCCATCTTTCTTTTTCACAAACAATACAGGAGCTCCCTATGGCGACACACTGGGTTGAATAAACTCTTTCTCGAGCAAATCTTCAATTTGTTTCTTCAATTCTGCCATTTCATTAGGGGCTATCCTATATGGGGCCTCAGATATGGACCCAGCTCCAGGTACTATTTCAATTGGAAATTCTACTTCCCTTTCCGGAGGCAATCCACCGAGATCATCCGAAAATGCCTCAGGGAATTCTCTCACTACCGGGATACTCTCAAGGGCTTCATTTAACTCTCCCTGAATAAAGAAGAATACCATATACCCTTGACATCCCTTTTTCAAACATTCTTCAGCCTTAGCTGTTGAGAGGAAATTTAGACTACTGTTTACATTCACATCCCTCCGTGGACTAGGATAAACTATTTTTCTATTCCCACAATCCAACATGACATTATTTGCTGTCAACCAATCAATTCCCAGAATAACTTCCAATTGATGGAGTGGCAAGCAAATCAAATCAATGGTAGACTCAAACCCTTCGACAGTAATAACACTATTCAGACATGCTTCTGCAGCTACAGTCTTAGCACCCATAGGTGTTGACACAATAATATCAAATGGCAGTTTATAAACATGTAATCCTAGGCACTTTACACAGTCATAGGCTATGAACGAATTACTAGTACCCGAATCAAACAGAGTTTGCACTAAACTACCATTTAGAAGAATGTTACCTTATATCAATTTGGGAGACTTCCTTGCCTCTTCATGAGTCATCACGAATACTCTCCCTTGACTCTTGGTCCTTGACTCTGTCGGTCGCCCTTGCAATCTTTGGCAAGATGTCCGGGCTACTTACAAATGAAGCACACCCATTGCCCCTCACAATTCCTACCAGCATGTGATTTATTACACCGGGAGCATACCCACTGTGGTAACTGTCCCTGATTCCCATGATCTCCAACTTGGTACTGTTTCTTACCACCACCCTTCGATGAGAACCCTTGGTTCTTACACTTCTAGGAGGAGCTTCCCTTACTAGTGTTACCGCGATCACTACCTTACTTGGGTTAACATCCCTCAAGTTGTTCTCAATGATGCGACACTCTTCCACTGCTTTTTGTTGAACTTGTCAAACTTCCAGGTGGCCAATTTTTTCTTTAATTCCCTTCTCAAGCCTCTAATCAGCATGTCGGAACTCCATTCCTTATACTATGTGATGATTTACTTGCATGTTTTGTGATTATATATGGTATGAGTGATTTGTTACAACTGAGATCCTTTTGAATCTCATTCTTTCCTTTGACTAACCTTCAGACAGGACAAGTGGCTTCAAGAAGAAACGGTCGACCAGGAGTGGCTAGAACTATATAGGGACTTTTAGTTTTGATTGGTAGTTATCTCTTTTGGAATGAGATTGCTGTGTATTGTTTTTGGGATATAAATAATAGTTTGGACATGGTATGTAATCCCCTAGTTGGGAATTATAAACCTGATAGCTAGTATATATATAGTACCCGGGGTTTGCCGGGATTTTTGTTTTACACTTTGATATGTACAAATGTAATGTAACTGCATTGGGAAATTATATTCGAAATATGAAGTTTGAGACCAGGTAAGGCAACAATTTTGAAAATATTTGTGAAAACCCTACCATAAGGAAGGGATCGAAAGTGAGTTTTATTATTATTGGTCTCTATTTCATTCTAATTGCAAATTTCAAATCATAATTACGAAGGGGGTTACATCCTAACCCTTATGAAACTCATCCAAACAACACACCAATCGATTCAAATCATGGCTTATATGTACCTCTATCCAATTCTATAACCGGTTCTTGATTTTGGTAGTACTCTGACTAATTAATTGACACAAAACACCTTAGATGAGAAATCTGAGACAATAGAATTGAAGCTTACAGTGAGTAGAAGAAGTTTCCTGTAGGACTTACTGGATGTTAGCGGTATTTTAGGGCTGGAATCAGTTTCGGTATTCAGGAAATGTTACTATTCCTCCTCCTTCTCTCTTCTTTCTATTTTGTGTGATTTTTTCTCTATTTTCTCTTTCCTTTCATGGCTGGTCAAAATGTCACTAAAAGAGGAGGGAAGGGTAGAGATTTTATCTTGCAACTTAGCTTGCCAAGTGTCATAAGATTAAGGTGTAAAGTTTCCATGTGTCATCCAAAACTCACATCTTCTCTTTCTCTCTCTTAGGTGGCATTAAAATGGTCAGGGGAAAGAAGGGACTTGACAGTTTTCCTAGACTCTTGGCTCTTTGTTTGAGAAAGTCAAGTACCTGACCTGACCGGGGATCGGTGGATTCCCCACACTCAGGTGCTAGGTGGCACGCTCTGGGGACACCAACACAAAAGGCATAAAGGTGGTGTAATGATGAGGGACACTTGTCACCTCTTTATTTGGCCAATACAAAAGTGGTTTTGTCCTTTGTCATGATTAAGGGACACATGTCATGCTCTTATTTAGCCAACAAAAAAGTTATCCCATCATAAGTCATTATTGCTTACTTTAATAAAGTTACTTTATCGGTTCATACTCAGGAGTCTACTTGGGACCGTAACACGCATATCGAGACTCGCCAAATGATGCCAGGTTAGAGTGTGTATGTGGGCCCCATATGGCACCATATACCAGTGTCTACTTCAAAAACGTATGGTACACATGTCTACCCTAAAAATGCTATATGCACACCTATACTAGCATATTTTGCTTAACCAATCAGTCCCATACATCATACATAGCTGGGTGGCATCTTTCTACCAACCCAATGGCACCGTATATGTATCTTGTTCGCATCTGCATCAACTCTTTGATCTTACTGCCTATGGATACTGGGCCTGTTACCCGGTAGGGCCAGATCACATAGTCCCCTAGAGTCTTTCTTTCTCTTGACATTCTTGGGACTCTTCCTAAATTAGGCTTTTAGCAGTCTGCTTGATATAGGCTTATCCTCAAAGTTCTAAGTCCAAAATTTGGGATATTACAATTTTCCCCCCATTCAATAAATTTCATCATCAAAATTTGCTACTTGTCCGATTCTTAATAATACTTCAAAAGGACTATTGTAGCGAGGGTTTCATTTCTTTCTTTCTACATTCTATCGGCACCTCAAATTTTAGAGGACACTTCAAATCCTCAATACCTTAAATTCTAAACCCTTCTAGTAGTTTCTATTCCTGTATTCACCATGATCATCAACTACACCGCTTTCTAGTTCAAAGATCAGTGACGATAATTTCGTCACTACTTTTTAATTCATCTACGTTGTCTCATATTCAAATTTTCTAATTTTTTTTCAAATGTTTGAAATTCTTATGGTTGCAGTACATTTTCACAATTGCACTATACAAACTAGTACTGTTACATTTTTAAAGAAAACATAATCGCTGCCAGCTTAATTTAATGAGTGGGGTAATTCATCTCATAAGGTTTCAACTGTTGAGGGGCACATGTCACAATTCCATCCTGCTTCACCAGGACATTTCCCAATCCTTTCTTTCTTTCTCATTCTATTACAAACCGTACTGGTTACTTCACTATAGGCCATACAAGGGTTACATTCTAGGATTGGGAATATTCAATACTGGCATGAGTTTCAACCTCTCCTACAACTCTATGAAATCCTCTCATAGACATTGTCCCACTTAAGAAATTCTTTCTTTCAGTTCTTTCTTTCAAGTGAGTGGCACAACGATTCAAGAAAAATTTTGAATTCTTCTAGCAAGACCCAGCAAAATGAATATTTCTGTAATAGTTTCTGGCTTCTCCAGTTCTGTAATGCTCCCACTATTCTGGTTTCCTCTGAGGATCCCTTCTTTTGAGACAACATAGTTAAAAAATGACCACTGCAAACTAGTCAAAAATTCTGTTCAAATTCAGTTTTTACAAAAATTCAGTTCATTCTATTCACAAATGCAGCAGGTGCATTAGCTAGGTCAAAGTTCAATTTTCAAAATTACACAGGAACTAGACAATTGTCCTAGAAGATCATTAATTCTAAATTCATTCCAGGCTCCAACTCTCGCTACTCAAGCTATTCATACTCATATGTAATGTTCATGAAGCAAGCAAAACAAACCATTAACTCTTAGAAATTCACAACATTCCAACACATTTTCTTCTCTTTTATACCTATTTTTGGGTTTAAAATGTATATTGAAAGAAATGTATAGAAGAAAATGTGCATATCAAAGTATCAAACAAAAATCAAAGAAATTCTTGTTATATTTGTGATTCAATTAAGAATTTATAAATCCTTCCTCTTTTGTAGGAGGATGAAGACAAGTGTTGAAGCCCTATTAGAACAAAGAAACAAGGAAAGAGCAAAGGAAGTGAAGCAGTGCAAAGATAGAAGGAACTTCTACAACTTACCTCAGTAAGTTGACCAACTGCCTGTGGCTAGTAAACATTCTCAAGAAGTTTACTCTCTGTGTAACTGGCCTCAGCAAGTTGACAAACTTGCCATGGCAAGTCATCCCTATTTTCTCTCTGTGTAACTTGTCTTAGCAAGTTGGCAAACTTGCTGTGGCAAGTACTCTTTGTATGCTCTCTATGTAATTGGCCACAACAAGTTGACAAACTTCCTATAGCAAGTCAAAAATCTGAATGAAAATTGGCTCTCTGTGTAACTGGCTACAACAAGTTGATAGACTTGCCGTAGCAAGTCTTAAAAAAGTGCAGCTACACGTTTTGATTTCAGAAATGAAAAAACACTACTTAACCTAAGGAAGAGTGCCGAAAACACACACTCTACACTCTGGGAAGCTGAGGCATGAAAAGGAAGAGCTTGGGAGAGAGATTTAGAGGGTTTTAGAGGCTTAGGTGCTCTTCTCAAAGGAGATTTTAGGATTTCCACCTTGGTTCCTTTTCTTTTCTCCTCTTTTTCCACTTAGCTTCTTCATCTATTCAGCAACTATATGTAGCATTTCTTTGTATTTGAACATGAGTAGCTAGAACCCTCAATTAGGATTACTTTTACCCATTGTATCAATTGAAACTACTAGATTATCTTGTTTGTGTTGGTTAATGAGTATATATATATGTTGATTTTTCTTTGAGCTTAATGCTATCTTGTGCTTTATCACCACATGATTAGAGTTGTTCAATTGGAAGATGCTTGAGAGAGCTATTTTGACTGTAGAACTTAAAAAAAATCATGCTAGACTTGAAGTTTATTAAAGTAAGCAATAATGACCTAACATAGTCAATTGAAGGATTTCTTTGAAAAGATGGTTTTCATTAATTATAAACAAGAGAATGAAGATATATTAAAAATCAATCTTGACTTGAAAGAGCTTGGTTGATGATTTTAGAACCTTTGACTAGCATATGGACTCATTTAATCAACATAAGTGGATATTTGCATAGTTTCATGAAATACAATGGGGAAGAAGTAATCCTAAGTTTATACCTCTTGAAGTTAAACCCAATTTCTCAATTTCCATTATTTTGCTTTGTTATTTTTATCAAAAGTCTTTAAGTAACTTGATCAAATTCAAATGATTCCATTCAACCTAATTAAGAATATGGTTACATTAGTTAACTCACTTTTGTCATAGTTCTTGTGGATCGACACTCATTTTCTCACTAATTTATTACTTGCGACCCATACGATTGCAGAAGCTAAATGGTGAACAAGTTTTTGGCACCGTTGCCAGGAAATATTGACTAAATTGTTTTGAGTTAATTAGTGGAATTGTTTGCTTGATTATGCTTGAATTATTCCCCTTTTCTTGTTTCACTTTCTTAATTTGCTTTGTTTTTAGGTATATTCATAGCTATAGTTCTTTTTCTTGTTTTTATTAGTTTAGTCTTATTTGTTGATAAGTTTGATACTCATTGTGAGATTTTTGATTTGTATGTACTCGTGCTCCGTATGCAAACTGATTTGGAAGTTGTTCTTGACGGAGTTGTCGAAGAGTATTTTTCAGAAGATTTTGAAACTGAACTGGAGACTCCTCCTCCTGTGCAACCTATCCAAGGACCTGCATCTTTACCAGTACTAGAGAAACCAAGACCTCCACCTCATCCTCATATGGCCAATCCTAATGATGATGACTTGGAGCGTACCTTGGATGAGTACATGGAGCAAGAAAGCTCTACCTATCAATCTAGCATCCAGTTTCCTGCTATTCAAGCTAGGAATTTTGAGTTAAAGCCAATCATGCTTCAAATGCTCCAAATGATTGGCTTGTTTTCGGGAACTCAGAATGAAGACTCTACCAACCATTTGACAAGCTATGTACAAGTGTATGAGAACTTCAAGTTTCAAGGAGTACTTCAGATGCGCTCAGGTTGCGACTCTTCCCTTTATCACTTGACAAAAAGCAAGAGCTTGGCCTACCGCTCTACCTCCTAACTCCATCACTACTTGGGATGAAATGGCATCTAAATTAAAGGCAAGGTTCATTCTAAGGGGTAGATAGGTAGTTCAAAGAGCTGAACTCTTAGGTTTCCAACAACAACCCGATGAACTATTTCATGAAGCATGGGAGAGATTCAAGGAGTTGTGGTGTAGTTGCCCTAACTATACAGAGACCTATGTTTTGCTCGAAGCCTTTACGTCAGGATTGGATGTGCCCACTTCAAATATGCTCAATAATGCCTTTAATGGTGGAATTGGCAAGATAAGAGTTTGTGATATATCATAGTTGTATAAGGACCTCACTTCTAGTTCCTTACAACAATTTGAAAAATCATGTTCTAGCTATAAAACATATAAGGAACCAAGTCCTTTGAGTAGTTTAAACATTCTAAAGGAATTGCCGCTCAACTTAAAGCAATTGCCAAGAGATTTGATCAACTCGAGTTAAGAATGGAGAGAAATTCCTCCAAGAATGTGAATGCTATCCAAGCTCCAAGTCCTTCTTGTGAAATATGAGGAGAAGCCCAGTCCTATGAAGAATGTCATCATACTATGGAGTTGGTGAGTTATTTGAACAACAATCAAAGGTATCTATGTGGCAACCCTTACTCTAATACCTACAACAAAGGTATGAGGGACCATCCCAACTTCTCTTGGAAGACTAGACCTAGCGAGAATCCAATTAATCATTATGCTTCTACTAGTAGGCCAATGCATCCATTGGGCTTTGAGCAAAAAACCACAAGAGGGTGAGATAAATAACCTCTTAAGGAAAATTCTCAAAGGTCAAGAAGCCTTAGTTGGCACAATTTCTCTATATGACACGGCAATCAAGAATCTTGAGATTTAAGTAGGACAAATTGCTTCACACTTGAGAGCTCAACCAAGAAATAGTCTTCCAAGTGATACTATTCCCAATCCTAAGAGAGAAGTAAAGAAGAATGCAAAGCTCTTACTTTATGAAGTGGCAAAACTTTACCTGATGTTCCAAATTTGGGTAACGCTACTACAAAGTCAAAGGACCACATTGTTGAAGAGCTTAATCTTGAAGAAGAGGTTGATGAAGACATTGTGATCGAAGAAGAGGACAACAAGAAGTGGAAGCAAACTGAAGTGACTCTAGATGATGTGGTGCAAAGCAATCCCATTGCTCCCAAAAATATGGAAGAGAAGAAGAGAAAAACCCACACTTCTCTACCTCAATATGTTCCACTACCTCCTTTTCCATAAAGGATCAAGAAACATCAAGAAGATGGGTAATTCAAGAAGTTTATTGTGATGTTTAAACAGTTACATATCAACATTCCCTTTGTGGAAGCTTTAGAGAAAATGCCTAAATATGCCAAATTTATGAAAGATGTCCTCACAAAGAAACAAAGGTTCAATAAGTTTGAAATAGTGGCCATCACCATAAGCTTCATTGATGTTATAAAGCCACTTCTACCTAAGTCAAAGGATCCCGGGAGCTTCTCTATACCTTGTCATGTTGGGGGTAAATTCTTAGGGAATGGTTTATGTGATCTTGGTTCAAGTGTCAATCTTATGCCTTTGTCTGTTTTCAACAAGTTGGGATTAGGTGATGCTAGACCTACCACCGTTACCTTGCAATTGGCCGATAGAAGCTTGTCTTATCCTAAAGGGATTATTGAGGATATATTAGTCAAGGTTGAAAAGTTCCTGCTGATTTCATTGTTCTTAACTTTGATGTTGATAGAGAAATGCCTTTATTATTAGAAAAACCATTTTTAGCAACTACTAGAACCTTAATCAATGTTTAAAAAGGTGAAGTTACTATGCGAGTTGAAGATAAGCATGTTACTCTTAATATGAACAAGCTAATGAGATCTCCTAATTAGGCTAAACAATGCTTCTTAGTTGACATGATTGAGCAAGTAGAGTAAAAGGAATTCCATAAACCAATTTATAATGAGCTTGTTGAAACCATGTCATTAAAAGTTCAAAGAGAAGGTCAAGAGGTAGAAGAAGGCATTGGTGTTTTGAGGGCAACACCAACTGATCCTAAGACTTAGGTACCATTGGAATAATTAAATTTCACTTCCTTTGATAGACCATCTTTAAAATCATCTATTAAAGAGACATGGTTTCCTAATTTGAAGAAGCTACCTTCTAACTTTCAACATGAATACTTGGGAGCTAACAATCTACTAGTGGGTATATCTTCACAATTAGCAATTCAACAATAAGAAAAACTTTTAGAAACTCTAAAAGCATGTAAAAGAGCTATTGAATGGGCTACTGAGGTTGTAAAGATATGAGCACATACCTTTAGTGTAGTTGGGTTGAGAAATTAAGATGGTAAGGGAGTTAAAGCTAGTGGCATTGGATCAAAGCACACCTATGGTAGAGAGGTAAACTATCAAGTTTTCACCTTACTTATAGATGATATAACTTGAGGAGATGAAGATTCGAGCTAACGACTATAAACTAAGCGCTTTTTGAGAGGCAACTCGAGTTCTAAACTAAAAATTTTCATTTTAAAGGTTTTTGGTAGATTTATGTTTGATCTTTGTGTTTTATAGGAAGAAAAGGTACCTCATCATGGAAATTGACTTTGGAAGCTAGGAGGAATAACAGTGAGAGAGGAGGAATTTATAAGGGAAATGCATTTTAGGGAAGTTCCTTTGACTTTAAGCTCATATATATGATTTTGGAGTGCATTTATGATGTTTGGTCAACTTCGAGTAATGTTGATGCTATTGTGATTATTTGGTTAATTCTTTATCATAAAGTTCACTTGTGACCATTATTTGATGTAATTTGAGTGTTGAAATTTCTATGTTGTGGTATTCTCCATGAATGTGCTAATGTTTGTGCCTTGTTGTTTAGAGGGTTTAAAGTCTTGCTTAAATTACATTTTCCTCATAAATGTTGGTGCACAGCATGTTTGGTGGTTTTGAGGTGATTTGGGAATGTTTGGTGTGTGCAGAAATTTGCTCTCACATGACAGCAAAACTTGTCTTGGCTAGTGTGATAACTTGCCATGGCAAGTTAGATGTTTTCTTAGTAAATTTGCTCTTTTTGTAATTGGCCTCGGCAAGTTTTCAAAACTTTCCATAGCTAGTGTTTTAGTGTTCGTCTCTATGTAACTGGCCTCAGCAAGTTTTGAAAACTTGCTGAAGCCAGTGTTCTAACATTCATCTCTATCAGGCTAGCCTCAACAAGTATTAAAAATGGCTGAGGCCAGTGGTGTTTAACACACTAAAAAAATAAAAAAATTTAGAAAATTTTAAATAAATAAAAATTATCTGTCTTCCCTTTTTGCCCCTCATTTTTCATTTTATTCCTACATTACTCCCTTTAAACCTATAACTCATTTGAGACCACATTCATTCCCAATCACAAAAATCCCTAATCCCCAATTGTCAATTAATCTCTTCCCTCAAACCCTAATCCCTCTCCTTCTTCATCTCTTCACTCTCAATTTAGATCCATTACCTTCAGCTCATACTCTTACGCACTCACAACTCTCTCCATCTCTGTCACTCTCAGTCTCCCTTCACTGTTAATTTCATCTCCACCTCCTCCGACGCTTTCTCATTTTCACTTCCGGTAGTTCATCCCTATAGTATTCCTTGTCATTGAACCATAACCCCCACACCATCGACATCTTAGAACCATTACAGCCATAGGCACCATCCTCACTTGATTTGCTCGTTACTCCCACTCTCAGCCTCTCTTTTTCTTCTTCATCTCTTTTTCTTCGTTGCAGATCATGTGTAACCCCCTCCGTAATTATATCCGAAATACGCGATTAAAATGAAATAGAGACCAATAATAATCAAATAACATTTACTAACCCATCACATGACGGGGTTTTCACAAATACTTTTTGAAATCATTTATAAGCTTGATCTCATATTCACATTTCCAATACAATTACTACGCGAAGATAAATCACATTCATATAAATATCAGAGTGCACAACTTAATCATCCCGGCAATCCCGGGTACATACCTTCACTAAAGATACACAGGGTACAATTGCCCATTACAATTCTTCAAATGGGGATTACACAATCTCATCTCGAAGGAGTCCTAGCCGCTCCCTCTACGAGCCACTTGCCCTGTCTAAATTGTTGGTAGGGGAGAGTGAGATTTGAGAGAATCTCAGTAGGAAACAAATACCATAATGCATGCATGATAGATGCTAGGTGTATGACATGTTAGCTTTATCTAGATGCATACCCCATAATGATATTTCTGCATGCTCAATGTTTCATACAACAAGACTATGGCCAACGCGAAAACAGAAACAGAGCTTCATTTATTCAAATATGCTCTACACAATCAAGTAAAGCAATCACATACATTACTACACAAGCAAAGATATCGAATACATGCAAGTAAGGTAAGTCCCCTACCTCCAGTCTTTTCTCCTCGATTTGCGTGCCAGCAGCTCGAGTCTTTACATTCGATCCTACAATGTCAAATATACCATTTAGACACTTCCATAGTGTTTCTGGGGGTTATATGAGGCTATATTGAAAATTTACTAAAATACCCCCGGGGACCCGGCCCGGCCCCGCCGTACCCGGTCCGGCTGTACTTTTCTTGAAATTTTGACATAGGCTATTCTGACATATTTTCACCCAAGGAATCCATTTCCGGACTCGGAATTATCAAATTCAATGTCAATTTACAAATTTACCCTTGGCAGCCTCACTTTAAGGGTTTCAAGGGCGTTTTCGTAATTATGCTTTTTCGGCCTTTTCCGAAAAAGTGCCCAACTGTAACCCCACCTAATTTTCGCTCCTGAACTCAATAGAATCATCAAATCATTGAAAATCCAACTCTAAGACCCATTTATAGCCTTGGCCGAAATATACATGTACTCCGGGAAAAATTGGGGTTTTTGGGTTTCGGCTTCGTAGACGCATTTCTTTCTACTCCTAACCACTTTATTGACTATTCCATTAGGTTACAACTACCATTTAGTACCTATTTGGGCAGCATAACATCCCCACACACTCATTTTCCACTTTTGAAACCAATGACAATCCGGCGAAATTTCACCGATTAAATTGTCCACAGCAGCCAAAATAGTCAATACACAAGAGTTTGGAAGTTACCTCAAGCTCCCACTAGCTTTTCCTTGTCTTGGCTGAAACCCTAGCTGTTTTAACACCAAAGGAAGAGCTTCCAAACCTTAAAGAACATAAAGGAGTAGCTTAGGATCAGAGTTATACGCGTTAGGAGCTAGATCGTCGGAGAAATCAGCTTACCTTATGAGATTTCTTCCTCTTTCTCTCTCTAAAGATCCCATATGCTCTCTCTCTATTTCAGCTGAAACTCACGACAGAAAATGAGAGCTGAAGAATATGAGAAGATATTTAATTCCATGATGATGTCATCTTTTATTGAGATGATATCATAATTCCCATTTTCGGATTTTCTGGCAGATTTTCTGCCCAAACTTTTGAAAAATCATAACTATTTCTAGAAAACTCAAAATGAGGTGATTCCAAAGCCAAATGAAAGATATTTAAGTACTCTTAATAGGAAAAATATTGGCCATTACTAAAAATCACCACACAATTCCAGAATTACATAAAACTCATCACTGCCCCAAAACAGAGTTCAGTTTCCATCCCAAACTTTGGACAGTCATATCTCCCAGTTCCCAAAACGAAATGGCACCAATTATATGTCCATTTTGAAGCTTGAGATATCAACTATAAGACTAGAAAGTTTCATAATTTTTAGACACCATTTGATCATTCAAAACGTTCACACAAACGGACAGCCCAGAATAGAGTTTCACTGGACAGCATTTTCAGTTTTGCAACCAATGTGTCCAATCCAATTTAAATCAATTCCAATGATTAAATACCACAACATGACACCATTTCTATCACAATACCCCATTCAATTTTTCCCTCTATTCTAAGTCAATTTGGATGTTGATCCACAATTGAACTCAAATACAGGGTTTTGGCGTTGCTCATAACACAAGCGACTACAATCCTCTTTATATTCTCTAAAAGGGTTCATTAATCACTAACCACGTCCACTTTTGTAGTCATTAACCCCTAATCATACTTTGGGATCTTGCTAAACCGGGGCTTAGCAATCCACTAATCTCAGGCTTATTCTCTAACCTCGAGTCTCAAAATTCGGGGTATTACATCATGGATCTTCAACTACTACTTGCACATCCCTCTTTCCTCCTCTGTCATTCTCTCTCTCAGCCTTCATCAGCATTCACGTCAAACCCACTCCGCCATTCTTTCTTACATAATTTCTTACTCTCATCACATATTGCTTTGTCTCCCTCTCTCCATTCATGATCTATCTAGTTTTATTTTTTGGTGACTCTGCCATCGATTCTTGGCCATCTCTGCCATTTTAGTCAATAAAACGTGGTGCTGTCATGTCTGTGATACTGTTGTTGTATTGCAGCTCACCTTTGAGGTAATTTTTGTTCATTTCTTGTTTGTCTTTGCTATTTATTATGGGTTTTGGTTAAATTAGAGTTGAGATTATAGTGAGGGTTGATAAAGGCAGAATCTTTCATGTGTATCAAGGCTGCACTTAGGTTTGAACTGATGAAGCTCTGGGATTAGCTATTTTGAAGTTGAAGAATTATATTAGCCTATTATTCATTGTGGACTCTGAATGTATATTGCTGGGACTTGAACTTCAGTAGTGCAAATTACCTTAAGAACATAATGTTAGCAATTACTAATAATTACTTGTTCAATAGTCTTTGAGTTGACAAAAGTTGAATATTTAATTTCCTCATGGCTCTGTATATAATGGGTTATCATGAGCACTGAAAAATGTCACTGGTTTCTGAAACTTTTCGATAAATTCTGAAACTTTGGTTACTATTGAATTTGAGTTTTGAAAAAAAAATTGGGCATATTTATTCCTATAGTGATGTGTAATGGAAATGACTAACCTATTTTTGAGATGACTAATCTTAGCTTAAGGATTTTTAAAACTGATTTTTAAACTAGAAACAATTTTAAGATTGTACAATTTGGAAGGGAATTTATCAACAAGAATATGATGTTTGATGTCTTCTTGATTATCTATAAATGCTGAGTAATGTTGAAAGTTACGCTTTAACAAATTATTGAGACTATTGAAATTTATGCTTGAATTTGAAATGTTATTTGAAGTTTAAACTAATGGAATTGTTGATGATTGCTTACCAAAATAGTTCCTGAAACTGCTGATGCATGTTGATACGCAAACCATCCATTCTCA
Organism: Inga laurina; assembly: GCA_963855925.1. Taxonomy (NCBI): domain Eukaryota; kingdom Viridiplantae; phylum Streptophyta; class Magnoliopsida; order Fabales; family Fabaceae; genus Inga; species Inga laurina. The sequence goes on along the minus strand of OY979702.1, from coordinate 37,410,715 downwards.
AGCATTCATATTCATTCACAGGACATGCAGTCCATTGGGAAATTCTCAAGACATAGTCCCTTCTATTCCAACCTTCCGGCCATTATTCTAACATTCCAGCCATTTCAATTCCAAACTTTCGGTTATTTCCTGGACACTGGCTGTAATTCTCAGGCTTTGCAACCTCTTCAGAACACTGCCTGGCAATTCTTGGTTTCACGACTGTGGGCTTCTTCCTTTCTAATTTTGAATGGCTTCCAGGTTGGTCGCCCAATAGGTCTAACTGCCTACTGTATATTCATAATATGAATACACTCAATGGTATATACATACGTGTAGAACCATTACATAAGATACAACAAGAGCAAGAGTTCACTTAACTTGTTTTGTCGAGCGTATTCTTTCTTAATTCTCTTTTCTGTCCTTCTTTCCACAAAAGCACTAGAGCACCCCATGGCGACTTACCCGGTCACAACCCTTTTCTCTAACAATTCTAGATTTTGCCATTTCATATGGGGTCATTCTGTATAGACTTTCTGTAACCCCCTGCCTCAAATAGCGTAATTATAATTCGATATTACGTAATTAAATTGGTTTAGAGACCGTCGAATAGTTCAAAACTCATTTAGAACTCCCTGTGAAGTAGGGACTTTATAAAATTTTCAAAACTTCTTTCCTATTCCGATCTCAAGTTCAATTATCGAATATAATCACCTGTGCAGTTAATTCACATTCATTCATATCAGAATATCTAATAGCAATCCCGGCAACCCCCGGGTTCCATTCATACACAAAAAGGGTTCACAACCTCCATATAGGGGACTACACAACTTCGTTCAACTATTCCTTACAACCAACATAACATACAGACACCCTGTCCAACAGGTTTAACCAACATAACCAAAATAAATGTCCCTACAGGATTCTAACCGCTCCGGGTCGTACGCTTCTCCTTAGAGCCACTCGCCCTGTCTGAAAGGTTAGTTAAAGGAAAGAATGAGATTCAAGAGAATCCCAGTAGTAACAAAACATTTATACCACACATAAACACACAGCATGTAAGCAAATCATCATACAGCAGCAGCACCACAAATCACACTCCACCCTCAGCCTAACCCGAACCGTTGTTAGCTACTCAGGGACTATTGGCGTGGCAGTGCATACATATAGCCTTATAGCCCATACAGCTATTCGACTTTCACAAATGGCCCGTCGGCCTCCACAAATAGCCTTTCGGCTCACATAATTCACATATATCACACCTCATCCCCTTTCTCCGTCGGGAAGGCACACCGTCCTAACCCGAACCGTTGTTAGCTACTCAGGGACTATTGGAATGACAGTGCTAACACAAATCCACAGATGTCGCAGCATACGAATTCATTACAAATCAACGATATAACACACATGCAATGCATCATATATGGTACAAAAGAAAAGTCACTACCTCGTTCCTTTCTGACGTTCGCTGGCGTAGTTGGCTCACGAGGGCGGAAAATATCGAATCCTACAATTCCAAATGCACTATTTAGACACTTCCATAGTGTTACTTGGGGTTATATGAGTCTATAATGAAAATTTACAAAAATACCCCCGGGGACCCGGCCCGGGCCCGCCGTACCCGGTCCGGTTGCACTTTTCCCGAAATTCTAATATGGGCTTTCCTAACATATTTCAGCCCAAGGAATCCATTTCCGGACTCGGAATTATCAAATTCAATGTAAAATTACGAAATTGCCCTTGGCAGCCCTACTTTTAGGGTTTTAGGGGTGTTTCCGTAATTATGCTTTCTCGGCCTTTTTTGAAAAAGTGCCCAACTGTAACCCCACCTAATTTTCGCCCCTGAACTCAATGGAACCATCAAATCATTGAAAATCCAACTCTAAGACCCATTTCTAGGGCTGGCCGAAATTTATGAGTTCTCCAGGGAAAATCGGGGTTTTACGATTTCGGCTCCGTAAACGCGTTCCTTTCTACTCCTAACCACTTTATTAACCATTACATTAGGTTACAACTAACATTAAGACCCAATTTGGGCAGCATAACCCCTAGGCCACATCATTTCCAAACTTTAAAACCAATGGCAATCCGGCGAAATTTCACCGATTAAATTGCCCACAGCAGCCAGAATAAGCAATATACGAAAGTTTGGAAGTTACCTCAAGCTCCCACTAGCTTTTCCCAAATTTGGCTGAACCCTAGCCTCTTTAAAACACCAAGTTTTGAGCTTCACAACCTTAAAGAATAAAGAGGAGTGGCTTAGAGTCGGAGTTATACGCGTTAGGAGCTAGATCGTCGGAGAAATCGGCTTACCTTGCGAGATTTCTTCCTCTTTTTCTCTCTTTTCTCCAAGCTCTCTCCACGTTTTTTTTTCTTGCTTCAGCTGCTGTGTGCGACAGAAATGAGCTGAGGAAGATGATAACATATGTAATTCCATGCTGACATCATCTTTTAATGAGATGATGTCATAATTCCCATTTTCGGATTTTCTGGCAGATTTTCTGCCCAAACTTTGAAAAATCATAACTAATTCTAGAAAAATTGAAATGAGGTGATTCCAAAGCCAAATGAAAGGTATTTAAGTCCTATTTATAGGAAAAATATGGACCATTACTAAAAATCACCACACAATTCTAGAATTACATAAAACTCATCACTGCCCCAAAACAGAGTTCAGTTTCCATCCCAAACTTTGGACAGTTATATCTCCTAGTTCACAAAACAAAATGGAACAAATTATATGTCCATTTTGAAGCTTGAGATGTGAACTATAAGACTGGAAAAGTTCAGAATTTTGAGATACCATTTGGTCATTAAAAACGTTCACACAAACGGACTGCCCAGAATAGAATTTCACTGGACAGAATTTTAGATTTTGCATCTTTGCTTCCATTGGTTCCATTTTCATACCAAACATCATTCCCACATAAATTTTCACAAGGAATCCATTGGAATCATTAAAATATCCAAATTCCCATCACACATTCTTCAAAAGTGTTTATTCAACAATAATTACATCCACTTTTGAAGTCATTAGCCCTTAATCACTTTTTGGGATATTACACTTTCGATATCAGTCCAACTCCAAGTATAATGCTACTTCCCTTACCTACTTGGGTAATCTTCTGTATGGACTTTCGATTTTGCTTCAGCTCTAGGCATAATACTACTTCCCTTACCTACTTGGGTAATCTACCTAGGTGGCATAGGGAATCCGTAAGCTACTTGTACATTCTATTCTTTGTCTCGACTATGAGACCATAATTCATAACTATTCTCATTCTTTCTATTACTCTGTTCCATTAGGGAACAACTTTCTCATTCATTCTTTTTAAGGGAATATTCTATGATCAAGATCTTTCCCTATGCTAGATTAGCAACTAGCAACCTCTAGAAACCTGAATTCATTTAATTCATTCCAGTACCTTAATTTATTCAATTCAATTCAATTACCTAGGGAATCAATTCATCTATCATTTGATTCTTAGGTTACAATTCACTGGGGTATATGGTCAGGCATCACAGCCTTCTACCTTGAATTCAAATTGTCTTATAGAGGCTTTTAGATTGTAGCATAATCTTTAAATCATTCTCTTAATACCTCAAATCAACTCTAGTTATTGTTTAGATTACTAAAACATCATTCTAGGTAAAGAAGCAATATATAACATTATTTCATTGCTTCTTAACTCCAAGGTCATGCCCATTCATTAATCGAGCATCCTTAACTATATTCTATGCCTCAAACAACTCTGAGCCATTTCAGTGTTCTTAAGAACCTAAGGCTCAAAATTGATTCTTTGATCATAATCCAATTCTTAACTTCATACTAGATCTATAACCTCAATGTTAATTGAGTCCTCAATTATACCTAATATGCATGCTAAAAATAATCATGATTCATAGCTCTAATTCTATCCTTTACAATATTCAAGTATTAACCTCCAGCTTCACTGAAGATTCAACCTTAACCCTAAGGTTCAACATTATCATTCTATATGCCTTTAAATACAGTCATCTAGCTAAGATGATCTGTAGTTATAGAGAAATCTTAAGACAATCACTATTCCTCAAGTCTCTATAACCTTACCAACTAACTTCCTAGGGAGGTCACCTATCCTGGATTACTCTCACCTGAGCACTCTTAACCACGGAGTTCCATTGGAATCTGAGTCATAGACCAGCTCAGCATCAGATTCTTCAGAGCTTATACCCTTCTATACTGGGTATACATAACTACTGCTTCATTTTATTCTCTATATACAACTCTACTCCTTCCTCTAAATCAGTTTACCCACTTAGTGGTCTGGAAAAATTCTATTTCTTCTGGGTTGATCTATCACCCAGATTTCATTCTAGTTACGGGATTACTAATAAGGTATCGGTATAACTATTCTCAGCAATAGAGATCATTAGCCTAATGCCAGAATCTCTTCTCTGATACCACCAAATGTAACACCTAGTTAAGTTATCGTTCTGATGAGTCTTTCATGGTGAATCTGAACCACTAAGTGATATTTCTTGGTAAACAATTTCAAATCCCAACTTCAATATAGGATTTAAACCTGCACTTGAAGGGGGTTTTCTGAATAACTTAAAACTTTTTGAAGATTGTTCACCATAGTTCCCTACTCATTGTGATTCATCTTTCCTTAATTCTCTTTATTATCTTAATCAAAGTGATTCTTTACCCATTTTTATGTGCAGAAGGTTTCTTAACTAATGGGCTCTTACCATGCAATTACCTATTTCCAATTCAATTATAGTGCTTGGATAATTAATTCATTTGTCATGCGAGTTATATAGTTAACCATTGTAAATATATTAATTTATATAATGGACGAGTGCATGAATAATTCTTCTCTTCTTCTTTTCAACTTCTTTCCTGCACTCCTCTTCTGTGCACAATGCTCTAAATGGTTAGTGGGGGAGGGTGAGATTCCCCCACATCTCAGTAGAAAACATTCCAAACAATACATGTGTAAGATGAATGCTAGTGCATGATATGCTTGCCTTATATAGGCTTATCTTCACATAATGATATTCTACATGCTCAATGTTTCATACAACATACTTATAGCCACAGCAAAAATAGAAACAGATCTTTATTCATTCATACATGCTTCACATAATCAAGTAAAACAATATAGAAAACTAATACACAACATAAACATCACATACATGCAAGTAAGTAAGTTCACTACCTTTTGTCTTCGAGTCCCCTTTTTAGTACTTTTTTGTTCAACCATTGAAGTTGCTTCTTCTTTGTCATCTCATGGCCCTAGATATATAGCCACATTATTAGAGCCATGACAAATAAATGCCCATTGGGCTAATTTAGCCTCTAGGACTTGTCTTTATTCTTTGGGTCCATACTTGTCTCAAATTTTAATAACCCAATATACCTTGGTTAGTTAACCATTAAAGTTAACACATTAGGCCCAATAGATATTTAATGGGCCCATACTAACTCTACGGGCTTTACTTAACCATTGAACTTCAAAATAATTACCGATTACCTTTACTTTCTTGTTTTCGCCTATTCCAGAAAGTTGGCAGATTTTTCACTTAAATTTCAAAAATCATAACTATATCTAAAAAAATCCAGTTGTAGTGATTCAAAGTCCTATGTGGCCCTTATTAAGTATATTTTAAGGGAAAAATAATAGCCATTGCTAATTATAGGGATAATTTTCCCAAAATCATCGAATAACACAACTGGTCTAGAAAACATTCCAGATTCAATATCTAATTTTAAAAATGCATATCACACATTGTACAAGCCTAAATTAGACATATTATATATCAAATTAAATCTTAGGATGTCTACTTCAAATATAAAAGGTTTTATGGCCATTAGACAAGATTGGGTTATTCAAAAACTCATCACAAACTAATTGCCTCTAGAAAATGAATTCAGATAGCTTTAAATATAAACTTGCAAAATCATCATAAATAATCATTTAACCATAAACACATGATTAAACCTCAAAAATACCCCTGGACAAAAATGAACAGTTTCCTAACCCTCTTGAAACTCATCCAATCAACTAACCAATCAGTTCACATCGTAGTTTATACGTACCTATATATGATTTTATAACCGGTTCTTGATTTCTACAGTACTCCAGCTGACTAATTGACATAAAACACCTCAGATGAGACATCTGAAACTATAGATTGAAGCTTACAATGAATATAAGAAGTTTCCTAAAGGACTTATCAAACTATTATTGGAAATTGTGTCCTAAGGGCCAATCATTGTACTTTAAACATTATTTTAATGAAATTTCTCCATTCTGTTATCATATTATTTTCATGTTAACTGTGATAATTGTATCCTTGAATAATTCATAAAGATTGTACTAAAATGTCCCTGGTCGGTCATCTATGCGGGAGCAGAGATGAAACAAGATTAGTATGACTTTGATAAGATATGAATCAAAGTTTTAGGCACTTGTAAGAGTACAAGGTGCTGGACTGACCTACTATGAGAAAGCTACATGGATTTTCTCATGTATAACCACGTCACAATGCCCTTAGACCTGAGGTCATCATGGATTCCTACATGAGAGTTGCTAAGCTTTGAACTAGTCAAAAGTCACTTTTGACCGGGTGATGATAAAGGCTACGATCGAGCTTGGTGGTTTTTCATGCAGGGGAATATGAATGATCAAGATGAAATTTGTCCCTCACATTAGTAGAGAGATATTACTGGGCCCCTCGATGAGTGAGTTTGAGAAATGTATGGCCATACTATGATGGAAAGGAGTTTCCGTCTCTATTATCAGGCTACTCAGGAATTGAGAAAGTAATGGTCAGGAACAAGAGGATGACATTATCCATGCCTTATCCTTGATCGATATATCGTGTGACAAAATGGACGTGACATGGTTGTATGACAGGTTGCATCGTGATAACGATTGTCATATGAATTGGGTAGTCGTAATGTCTTGCTAAAGGTCACTTGCGACTTTTGGGTTAGTATAGTTATTGGCCCACTACCAACTTCATATAGGCCTACAAGGTCGCACACAAGAATGGTCCAACACGAGATAATGTTTAATTTAGGGTGGACGAATTATATATATATATATAATATAAAATTCATGAATAATATTATATAGATATATATTTTTGAAATATATATATCTTATATATATATGTATATATATTATATGATATTATTATATTGTGTTAGTTTTAAATTTAATTTATTAAGATATATTAAATTTAATAACTAACATGATAGAGATATAGCATCTCAGATTTAATTTATAAAGATAAATTAAATCTAATGGCTCTTTATTTAGATTAAATAAATAGGTTAAATTAAAATTGTTGGACAGATTTAATTTAGACTGAATTTATTTAATTAGCTCATCAAGATAATTAATAGTTAATTAATTTCAAAATTAATGATGATTAATTTTGAAATTTGAAAATAGCCCTCATAGGTTATAAACTTGATGGAGCATATATATTGATATGCACATGAGAATTGAGAGCTGCAAGGAAAACCCTAGGAGACATTATAGGCGTTAGCACTCAGTCTCAGTTAGAGAGCATTCGTGTGGATACCGGTAGAGGGAGCGGACCTGACGTGTTGGCTCCTAGAGATCGTGAAAACCCTGAATCGTAAAAGGTGTGAATCCTTCCAACTTGGTTTAAACGCCGTTGATAGATCCTCGATTAGGATTGGTAAAATTTTAAAATTCTTCCGTTGTGCCTGCCAATCCTAACAACTATAACGGCATGTTAGGGTCAGAATCAGCTTCGGTATTTAGGAAATGTTACTATTCCTCCTCCTTCTCTCTTCTTTCTATTTTGTGTGATTTTTCTCTCTCTTTTCTCTTTCCTTTCATGGCTGGTCGAAATATCACTAAAAGGGGAGGAAGGGTCGAGATTTGATCTTTCAATTTGATCTCATCTTAGCTGCCAAGTGTCACAATATTAAGGTTTAAGGTTGCCATGTGTCATCCAAGCCTCACATCTTCTCTTTTTCTCTCTTAGGTGGCGCTAAAATGGTCAGGGGAAGGTAGGGACTTGACAGGGAGATTTGTTGAATTCTATATTTCAATGGTTGTAAATAGTAGTGATTCATATTTTTCCTATAAAGAGGTCTTACATGGATTCCCATAGGACTTAGGATCAACTCATTTCAATTTTTTAGAATTAGTTATGATTTTTGAAAATTCAGCCAAGAAACAGGATTTTTCTTGTCTGCAACCAACAAGCTTATGACCTGTATTTGGCCGCGGCCAATGGTTCTTAGCCTCAGCCAAAATATTTTTCGCCATATTTTGGCCACGGCTAGAGCATTCCTTGGACACGACCAACCCCCAATTTCAACGTTTTGAGCTTTTGAAAGGTGGTTTCTGGTCTAGCACCTCCCAAACCCTTTAGGCTTTTGTTTGGGCTTCCAGTAGCCACCTAAAGGTCTCAAGTGATAACCAACCCTAAGTGTTTTGTAGTTGTTTGAAAAGTAGAATAGTGAATAACTTGTCGTCCTTGATTATGATTTATAAGACTTGGCATTCGCCCTGAGCATGTGAAACGGTGCCTAAGCACAAATGGAAAGAACAAAGTAGTGACTCTTTCTCTTGTATCTTGTATAATGCTTGCTTGTTTAAGCTTATCATTGAATTGTGATGAACGTGAATGTTGCTATTATTGTTAGGATCGATAGGCAAAGTGGAAGAATTTAAAATTTCGCCAATCCCAATTACGGATCTATCAACGACATTTAAACCGAGTTAGAAAAATTCGTACCTTTTCAATTTTGGGTTTTTCGATCTCTAGGAGTGAACACCTCAAGTCTGCTCCCTCTACCGATATCCACACAAATACTCTTCAACACAGACTATGTGCTAGCACCTCCAATGTCTCCTAGGGTTTCCCTTGCAGCTTTGAATTCTCATCCGTGTATGAGTTTTCTGCTCTATCATTTTTTTAATAACCCATAAGGGCTATATTCAAATTTCAAAATTAATCTTTATTAATTTTGAAATTAATTAACCCTTAATTTTTCTGATGAGCTAATTAGATAAATTCAGTTTAAATTAAATCTATCTAACTATTTTAATTTAACCTATTTATTTAATCCAAATAAAGAGCCAATAGATTTAATTTATCTTCATAAATTAATATGAGATACTATATCTCTATCATGTTGTTATTAAATTTTATATTATATATATAAATATAAAATTCATCCACCCTAGATTAAACATTATCTCATATTGGGTCATTCTTGTGTGCGACCCTGTAGGCCCATATAAAGTTACCAGTGGGCCAATAACTGTACTAGCCTATAAGTTGCAAGCGGCATCTAGCAAGACATTATGACTACCCAATTTATATGAGGATTGTTAACACGATGAAACCTATCATACAACCATGTCATGTCCCTTTTGTCACACGATATATCGGTCAAGGATGAGGCATGGATAATGTCATCCTCTTGTTCCTGACCATTACTTTCTTGATTCTTGAGTAAACTGACAATAGAAATGGAAACTCCTTTCCATCATAGTATGACCATACATGTCTCAAACTCACTCATCGAGGGGCCCAGTAATATCTCTATACTAATATGAGGAATATATTCCATCTTGACCATTCATATTCCTCTACATGAAAAACCACCAAGGCCGATTGTAGCCTTTATCATCAACCAGTTAAAAGTGACTTTTGACTAGTTTAAAGCTTAGCAACTCTCATGTAAGAATCCATATTAACCTCATGTTAAAGGGCATTGTGACATGGTTAAACATGAGATAAACTTATGACTTGATCCATGTAGCTTTCTCATAGTGGGTCGGTCCAGCACCTTGTACTCTTACAAGTGCCTTCGACTTTGATTCATATCCCTATATCTTATCAAAGTCATATTGATCTTACTTTATCTTTGCCCCCACATAGATGACCGACTAGGGACATTTAGAACAATCTTTATGATTTATCTAAGGATACAATCATCATAGTAAACATGGGAATAATATGATAACATAATGGAGAAATTCATTAAATAATAATGTTTAAAGTACAATGATTGGCCCTTAGGGCCTAATTTCCAACAATTATGCCATTGTGAAATTGTGATGAACATAAATGTTGTTGTTTATGCCAATGTGAACATAGCAAAAGCTATTGTAATGTCATGGAAGTGAATACAGCGAATGCTGTTGTTGTTAATGCCATTATGAACACAGTGAAAGCTATCGAGATGTTGTGGAAGTGAATATAGTGAAAGTTGTTATTGTTTATGCTGTTGTGAATATACCGAAAGTTGTCATTTTGTGACTTATGAGTCACACATTAATGTGGTAGATGAATACACCAAAAGCTGTTGTGACACCCATCACGCATCAATATAGTAGCTGAATACAACGAAAGCTGTTGTGACACTAGTCACGCATCAATGTACAAACTGTTATGAATACTTTTGAGAATTTGTCACTGAGAATGTTATTGTTATTATGAATGATGTGTTATTGCTTTGTGATAATTTCTTACATGCCTTGTTTATTATATATCATATGATTGAAATTGTTACTACTGAGATTCCTATAAATCTCACTCTTTCCATTACTAACCTACACTTAGGGCAGACAGATAAAAGGAGAAGCTGGTATGCAAGGACAGTTAGAGTTCATGGCTAAGAGATTAGTTTGTGTTGGTTATCAAATGTTGGGATAATTGTATATGTAGATGTAGAGACTTATGTAGATATTTGTAATCCCTATTTGAAAATGGGCGATTATGCCCTGTAGGCTCTTATAATTAAAGATTGAAACCCGAGTGTCATCAGGAATTTTGTTGAGTACTCTGATATGAATGAATGGATCAGTATCGAAAAGGCCAAGTAGTTTTGAAATGTGGGCATGAGACCTGATTAAAATAGATTGTGAAAAGTTTTGAAAAACAAAACCCTCTTTACCACATGCCTAAGTCCTATCATGAAGTTGGGATTTTGAATGAGTTTCGAATATCTTTTGGTCTCTTGTTTATTTTATGACACATTTTTAACCATATTTACGGCTGTGAAGGTAGTTAACCCATGATTGTTTTTGTATACACTTAAATGTTTCTGTTATAGTTGGTATGTGAGTTTTAAGAAGCATTTGTATATACCTAGTGTGATATTGATGTTGTGAATAATTTGTGTTGGAGTGAAAAGGACACAATGTTTTGACCAAAGGTTAGATATATAGAACCAGGGGTGGAAGAAATAAACCACAACCCACCTGATTCCATATAGTAGATGATGGGTGTATTGATGGCGCAGCGGGATATGATCTATAAATTGAGAGATGAGCTCCAAGTGGTGAAAACAAAATAGAATGAGGATAGAGTTCAATTGACACCAGAAGAGATGGATAATGAAGAAACAACAGAGGGATTGACTCAACCTTAGGAGTCAGAACCACACACTAAGCCGAATCAGGAACTGCATAGGGTGATAGCCCAAAATGGAAGAGGCCTTAGTTTTGGGTCTCTAAGTTTTGTAAGCATCTACCTCTACTATTCAAGGGAAGATTTGATCCCCATATTGTTGAAGATTGGCTGGTCTGACTCGAGAAGATCTTCGAGGTGTTAGAATGCCCAACTGAGGTGGGGGCATCACTGGCCATTTACAGGATAGAAGGAGACGCGGACTGGTGGTGGCAAAATATTGCCATGGCATTGTGAACCCAGAATGTGTCTTTGACTTGGCACTACTATAGAGCATAGATTTTATGTCCCTAAAGGATGTCCCTTTTTAAAAAAGGGAAGTAAAAAACAAAGACAGTGGCATTTTTGTAATTATGGGTGAGAACTGAATAGCTTTAGACGTCCCCAATTTAAATAGGGATGTCTAAAGTATGACTGTACAGACTTCAGACGTCCCTATTTGAATTGGGGACGTCTAAAGTAAAAAAATTACTTTAGACGTCCCCAATTCAAATAGGGACGTCTGAAGTCTGTACAGTCACACTTTAGACGTCCCTATATACATTAGGGACGTCTAAAGTTTTTTTAAAAAAAAAATTAAATGGGGGATACCCTTTGGCGTCCCTCATATATATAGGGACGCCAAAGGGCGTCCCTGATGATGCATCAGGGATGCCATTTTGGCGTCCCTAATGATGTATCATATACATCAAGGATGAAAAAATATATAAGGGACGCCAAAGGCTGTCCCTCATTTTTTAAAAAAAAAATTGACTTTAGACGTCCCTAATTTGAATTGGGACGTCTAAAGTAAAAAAATTAAAAAAAATAACTGGACAACTTTAGACATCCCTAAATTAATTTGGAGACGGCAAAAACAATTCAAATTTTTGCTGACAGTCTTTACTTGTCAATTTTATACTACTTTTACATTCATCTTTCTCTTCCCATCGCCGCAAACACAAGAGTCACTTCCACCACGCCTTTTAACTCTTGCTTCTTCTTCTTTATATGCTCTTTTTACTCCTGCGTTTTCTTTTCTCTCTCTTTTTTTCACCTCAAAATCTGTTTTTTTTTTCTTACCATTTTTTATTATGTTATCCTCTTTCTCTTTTTCCTTTGGATTTCCCTTCTATTTTATCTTCTAACTCATGTTGTTATGGCTTGTAGATCAAGACTCTGAAACATGCTTCATGGCCACATTCCCGCTAAGAAAATGAGGTTCATCTCTCCCTGTTGCACTTTTCTATTCATTATTATGAGCAAATGAATTTTAATAATAGAAGGAGATAAGTTTTTTGCAACTAATTCCTCTTATTGTTTTCATCTTCTGCCTATGAGATTTCAGCTTTGGAGTTATAATTGTGTAGATTTTAGATTTGGATTTTAGATACTAGATCTGTAAATTTATTGACGATGATATGTGATTTCTGGTTTTAAATACTGTTTAGTCCAGATTTGGATTTTTTAAAAAAAAAGCACTTTAGACATCCCTTTTTAAAATGGGGATGTCTAAAGTTCAGACCTTAGACGTCCTTTTATCTATGGACGTTATTGCCATTTTTTACTACGTCGATCACATAGACATCCCTTTGTTTTCAGACATTAAAAGGCCTAAAAAAGGGACGTTAAAAAATTGTTTTTGTAGTTGTGTGGGAGCTATGCTAGGAGAAATTCCATATCAAGTACTTTCCTAAGTCAGTAAGGCTCGAGAAGGAGTCAGAGTTCCTGTCAATTAAGCAATATGGTGAAGAGACGTTTGATGATTATCGACTAGTCCATTACTCTTCATTCCTGCAACATATCAAATATAAGGAGTGGAGCTCTAACATGTTAATCCGAGGATTGAAGCGTGAATTGAGGAAATGGTTAGCCTCCGACAGTTGCTTTGTGTACGAGTGCCAAATTATAGAGAACAATCTGAAGAATCTGTACTCAATTAAGGGTGGAAGCAGTCGCAGTGAGCCCAGTAAGGGAAATACTTCCCAGACGTGGAAGGGGCTAGAATCCTTATCTAAGGGCGGCAATAAGAAATCCTACTTGTAAGAGGCAAGCTTCACCCAAGAGGGGGGTGAATTGGGTGATGTTATAAATTTTTCGCTTGATGTGGTGATATGAAAAATATAGTAGATAGAGTAGAGTTGAGAAGATTTGAACACAGAGAGTTATACTGGTTCGGCCTAACAACAAGGCCTACGTCCAGTCCTCAGAGATCAAGACCTACTGAGATTTTCACTATACCACCGAGATTCAATGGGCTCTCAGAACACCACAAAACAACAATCGTCCTTGAACAGACTATGAGTAGAAATATTCTATTAACAAGAAACTTCTCTCCCCCTTACGACAAGTCTTACGTGCAGAAAAATAACCTATGACTCTTCTCACTTGCTTATGTATACAAGACTTATGAGCAGCAACGTTCTCTTCTGCTTACACCACTGTAAGTCTTACGAGCAGCAACGTTCTCTACTGCTTGTATCTTATAAGACTTATGAGTGGAAGACACTACAAGAAATTCTCTCAACTGCTTCTCTCGTAAGGAATAACTACCCTCTCAAGGTCCCAATACCTTGAGATCACATAAACATAAAATTTTGAATTGTATGAAGACTCTCTTACAGAGCAAATGAATAAACACTGAAGATCAATGTGTATACAGAGAAAACTGATGAATAACAGAGACTTGGTATAGGCTTGTGAATTCTTGTGCTACGTTGTTGTTCATTTTCTCCTTGAATCTCTGTATATATATATAGTTGCTCCAGTTTTTGCCCGTTTGGAAATTCTTCATTTTTGGAGTGGGACATTTGAAACTAATGGCAGACACGCGCATGTTTTGAATAATCTGAGTGCGGTAGGTGCCAGCGTGTATATAATCATATTGTCTGCCGTTGTTTGACTTTCCTCATGTGGTTCAATTCAAACGTTCATATTCCTGTATCATACTTTTAAAATAATCAAAACAATGTTAAACAATGATAAAAAGTAATGATGATATGAATTAATAACAATAAACCATATTCGGAATGAACGTTGTGATACTTAGCATTTTCGGTGGACAAACAGGGCATCACTCGAGCATGAAAGGCTCACTTCGAGTGATCTCCTATTTTCCTTCATATACCTCTGTTATCGGATTGTGCTTGCAAAGAATATCAGAGAGACGAAATCTTCACTCGCGGGTGAAGAGAGGTCTCACTCGAGCACAAAACCTCTGCTCGAGTGATCTTGCAATTTACATAGGGAATGTCTTCTCGGGTCATCACTCACACAACATTTTGACAAGAGTGAGAATTTGTACTCGCGAGTGAAATGGACCCTCACTCGAGCACACATACCTCTGCTCGAGTGAGAAGCATATTCTCAAGGAATATGCTCTCAATATCATCACTCGCATCAGAATTTCAGAGGGATAGAATTTTCACTCGCGAGTGATGTGGGCCCTCACTCGAGCACAAAGACTCCTGCTCGAGTGAGAAGAATATTCTCAAGAATTATACCTTTTGAACAAGCACTTGCAACAGAATTGGAGAGGGATGGAATTTTCACTCGCAAGCATTGATGTGCCACTCGAGCATATATGGGTGTGCTCGAGCACACTTGCACTTCTCTAAACTTCATGACTCTAGGCCAAGTACTCGCAGTACCTTGCTCGAGCACAGAATGCTCATACTCGAGCATTGATGTCTCTGCTTGAGTGAATGAAGGAAGTATGCCATTACTTGCTCTCGTCCAAACACTCGCAGACCCTCACTCGCATGTGTGCTCGAGTGATCTAGTGATCACAAAGGGAGAATGCCTCTCGGGTACATACTTTCTGGCTTTCTCTTGCACCTGCTCGAGCACAGAGGAGATCTATGCTCGAGCACAAACATCATGCTCGAGCACTCAAGTGCAATTTCACAGCAGATATCAGCAAAACATCAAATATGCATTTGGTAACTTGGAAACTTTTCTTAACCTTCTAAAAACATGTTTTGCACATAATTGACGTATTGTTATCATCAAAACTTGGGATCTAACACTACTGACCTAAGGATTGTAAGTACCAAAGACCTTTAGTGATATGGCTATGTCCTAAATGTGGTAGGGCATATAGTGGCAGAACTTGTTTGGGTGCTAGTTATTCCTTTATCGTTTATGACTGTGTGAATCACCTGGAATTATATGTGTATAAATTGCCAGTTGACTTAGTTGTGATGACGTTGATGAGTGTCAAAACTATAATTGCTGATGCCTGCGTGAATTGTGTGATAACCGTTGAAGGGCATGAGCCCATGGTTGATTTGTTGTGATTTTCGCTTTACAAATTAGAAGTTCTACTAGGTTTTAATTGGTTTACGGCAAGTAATGCACCCATTATCTTCAAGGATTTGATGAATCGTACCTTATGACAGTACTTAGATCAATTCATAGTATTTATCGACGACATCCTGATGAGAGTAGTGAAGAGCACGAACATCATCGAAGAATAGTGCTGGAGATTTTGAGTGAAAAGAGTTTGTATGAAAAGCAACTTTATGCCAAAATGAGTAAGTGCAAATTTGGCTTCCAAAAGTAAAGTTCTGGGCATGTAATCTTGCGAGAAGGGGTCTTAGTTGTAACCCCTTTCCATAATTATATCCGAAATACGCAATTAAAGTGAAATAGAGACTAATAATTATTAAAACTCTTTCACAATCCCATCCTTGAGATAGGGTTTTTACAAATACTTTTCAAAAGCTAATTGACTTGGTCTCATATTCACATATTGAATATAAGTACTTTGCAAAGATAAATCACATTCCTATAACTATCAGAGTGCACAATACAAATTTCTGGTAATCCCAGATTCCTTACATTAATCCAAGCTTTACAAGGCACATTCGCCCTTTACAATTTTCTAAATAGGGGATTACACAAATTCTCATACCAAATACATACTCAAATATACATTCCAACCTATACAATCATATATCCAAATATTCTTAATCCCAAACATGCATTAATAACCAACTATCTCAAGATTACAACCTGAAGGAGTCATCGCCTCCCATGGTTGCTTGCTCTATCCTCAATTCCACCTACCCTGTCTAAAATGTTGGTAGGGAGGGTGAGATTCTAGATAATCTCAGTAGGAAACAAATACCAGTATGCATGCAAGATAAATGTTTAATGCATGACATGCTTGTAATACATAACTCATGCTCACACAATGACATATCTGCGTGCTCAATGTTTCAACAACATACTCATGGCCATAGCATAAATAGAAACAGAGCTACAATCATTCATATATGTTTCACATAATCAAGCAAAGAAATACATGCATCAATACACCAACACAATTATCAAATACATGCAGGAGAGGTAAGTTCCCTACACTTTTTCTTTCTAAGTATGCTCCAGCACCGACTACTCAAGATCAGGGCGAATATTGAACCCTATAAACCAAATTGAGGACATAGGGTTAATCTCTGATCCAAATCCTTACTTTCATATCACTTAAGGTTGGTTATCATTCACACCCTTTAGGTGGCTATAATAAGCTCAATGAAAGCCTAAAGGATTGGGAAGTACTAGGTTGGAAATCATCTTTCAAAATCTCAAAGTGCTAAAAATAGGGTTTTGGCTGCAGCCAAGAATTTCTGGCTACAGCCAAAACACACACAGAAAGTTTTGCGCTACAGCCAAGAACTTTTGACTGTAGCCAAGGAAACTTTGGAAATTCATAACTAATTCCAAAAAAAATAAAATGAGGTGATCCTAAAGCCCATTGAAAGCTATTTAATTCCTCTTCATAGGAAAAATATGAGCCATTATCAAAAATCACCACACAATTCCATAATTACACAAAATCCAACATTGCTCCAAAACAAATTCCAGTTTGGACTTCAAAGTTTAGACAACTATAACGCCCAGCTCACAAAACGAAATAACACAAATTATATGTCTATTTTGAAGCTTGGGATGTGAAATTTAATACTAGAACATTTCATAATTTTTAGACAACATTTGCCTAGTCAAAACGTCCACACAAGTAGAACAGAATTTCAAAAGACATAATTCCAGATTTTTCTCAATTGCTTCCAATGGCCTAATTTTCACATCAAACATCATTTCCACAAAAATTTTCACAAGGAAACCATTAAAAGCACCAAATCAACCAAATTCACATCACATTTACATATATTTTGTTCTTGAACTCTATCGTCACACAAAACCACTAAATGGTCAAACTTTCCATTCAAGGTTTCAAACCAAACGAAACTAATTCCAATGGTCATATAACACAACAAAACACCAATTGCAACACAAAACACATGAAAATTCATGCATTTTGAAATTGCCACAAAATCATGGCAAAATTCACAATGGGTTTTCCGGGGAAAATCGGGGTTATGCGATTTTAGCTCCGTAAACACGTTCCTTTATACTTCTAACCACTTTATTGACTATTCCATTAGGTTACAACTACCATTTAGTACCAATTTGGGCAGCATAACCCCTAGGCCAACCCATTTCCAAAAATTAAAACCAATGACAATCTGGCAAAATTTCACTGACTAAATTGTCCACAACGGCTAGAATAGTCAATATACAAGATTTTGGAAGTTACTTCAAGCTCCCACTAGCTTTTCCTCAATATGGCTTAAAACCCTAACTCCTCCACACCAAAATATGAACTTTACAACCTTCAACAATAACGAATAGAAGCTTAGGAGTAGAGTTATCACTAGTGGATAAATCCCTTTTTAGACTGCCACATTTAGACCGGTTTTGGCGGCCAAGGTCTTAAAAATTTGCGCGGTGGCAGTTTTGTAATTATATTGAACTTTTAAGAACGGTTCTTAAAAACCAATCTTAAAAAATGTATTTAGACCAGTTATAAATAAAACCGGTCTGAAAATATGAAAATATTTTAAAAATTAAAAATGTTAATATTTTAAGACCGGTTTCTATAGAAACCGGTCTTAAATTAAAATATTTAACATCGGTTTTGATAAAAACTGATCTTAAATGTTTATACTTTAAGACCTGTTTTTATGATAACCAGTCTTAATTTTAAAACATTTTAAATTATAAAAAGTGTTAACATTTTAAGACCGATTTTTGTACAAACTGGTCTTAAATGTGTCAACTTTAAGATCGGTTTTTATAAAAATCGGTCTTAAATTTGAAAAATTAAAAAAATGGTTGTTTTTTTACTCTTTCAAGACCGGTTTTTATCGAAAACCGGCCTAAAAGGTAAGTTTTTTCACCCATATTTTTACTCCCTCACCCAGATTGCACGCTCTATGAACCCTTTCTTCTCTTTTCGCTATTACTCTGTGAGCTCTATCCGTGCTTGTTCTGAACTTGTCCATGGCGTCCTGTCCCTCATTTGCTCAACTCTCCTCCATCATTACCGCTGTCGTTACTGTGTTCGTCATTGCTATTCTTTGATTATCGTTAGTCTTCTCCGCCGCCACCTCTATTCTCTATAGTGACCATTCTCCTCTGCCTTGACTTCCCTTTGTCAATGTCATGAATTTGAGGACTTCATTTTAACCTCAGTCGACGCCACTGTGACTTTGGGTTGAAGCTCACTCCTTGGTCTTCAATCAGGTTAGTGCTCGATCTGTTTTTAGTTATACGTTGCTCAATAATTAATAATGTTCTATGAAAAAATGGCTCTTGTTGTTGTTTTGAGCACTTAATTCCCACAAGTTGCTATTATAGTTTATTGGAAATATAATTGTTTTGTGATAATGTAATTTGGAAAAAAATCTACATATTCTTGTTAGATGCTCTGACTTTTAATTACATCCCTGTGATATTTGGCTTGGAGTAATACCACGATATGTTCTATTTTAATTTAGTGTGATTGTTTGATTATTGTCAGTGTTATTGGTTTGTTAAAATGATACTAGTTTCAAATGGTGCATGTTAATTTTGTTGAAATCTCTAAAACTCTATGGTTATTATTTTTTTGTCTATCCTTTTGTTATTGGATATAGGGTGCTAGAAGTGTTGAGATATATATGGATCGTAGTTGGATAAACGCTAAACGAAGGAGTGTTGAATATGATAATAGGGTGAGGGGTTTTTTAGATTTTGCTAGAAGAAATGCCGATGATGGTAGTGGGAAGTTTTATTGCCCTTGTGTAGTATGTTTAAATGAGAAGAGACTAAGTACTGCAAATATATATATACGCATTTAATTTGTGAAGGATTTTGTAAGAGTTATACAGTGTGGGTATGACATGGTGAAGAATTAGAAATGTCAAGTTCATCTCATCAGGGGGGAGTGAACTTTGATGATAATGACACAGAAACGGATGATCAGATAGAGGATATTATTAGTGATGTAGGAGAAGATGGTTTTGATCAATCACATGCATATGGTAATATGTGCAGTGATGTTGAGATGTCATTGTACCCGAGGTGTAAAAAATACCAATTGTTGAAAGTAGTATTGAAATTGGAAGCTTGAAAGCACGACATGGATGGAGCGATAAGAGTTTTTCAGAAATGCTTGAGGCTTTTAAGGACATGCTTCCGGATGATAATGTGTTGCCTTCTTGATACTATGATGCTAAGAAAATATTGTGCCCACTAGGGATGAAGTATAAAAAAATCCATGCATGCCCTAATAATTGTATATTATACAGAAAAGAGCATGAAGAGGAACAACAGTGTCCGATATGTGAAATCCTGAGGTACAAATCAAATAATGCTCCTGTAAAAGTGTTGTGGTACCTTCCAGTCATACCAAGGTTCAAGTACTTGTTTGCTAATGAAAATGATGCAAGAAATTTGAGATGGCATGTGGATGAGAGGATATCCGATGGAAAGCTTCAACATCTGGCTGATTCTTCTCAATGGATGAAAATTGATCAATTATTTCCTACATTTGATGAAGAGCCTAGGAACCTTAGGCTTAGACTTATCATAGATGGCATGAATCCTGTTGGTAGCCTGACCAGTATACATAGTTCATGGCCTGTTCTGTTGGTAATTTACAACTTACCTCCTCTGTTATGCATGAAATGAAAGTACATCATGTTGTCTATATTGATTTTGGGACCAAACAACTCGGAAATGACATAGATGTTTACCTGGAACCCTTGATCGAAGACTTGAAAGAGTTGTGGGATGAATGTGTTGATGTTTTTGACGCGAACAAGGAGGTTTTTAAAATGCTAGCCATGATCTTTTGTACTATAAATGACTTCCCTGTATATGGAAACTTGTCAGGATATAGTGTTAAAGGCCATAAAGAATGTCTGATTTATGAAGATGGAACATGCTACAATCAACTTCAACATGGAAGAAAGATAGTTTATCTTGGCCATAGGAGATTTCTTATACAAGGCCACCCGTATCGCTAATTAAAGAAAGCTCTTTTTGGTGGACAAGAGTTCGAAGATGTTTCATAGGCATTGACTAGGGAGCAAGTTTATGAAAAGGTGAAAAATATGAATGTTATCTTTGGTAAGAATACAAAGAATAGTAATGATAAAAGTAAATGGAAAAAGAGGTATGTCATTTTTCAATCTTTCATATTGGCCGAAGCTTGATGTGAGACACTGTGTTGATTTCATGCATATGGAGAAAAATATTTGTGATAGTATTGTTGTGACACTGCTTAATATACAAGTTAGTTCTAATGATGGTGTGAAGGCAAGATTAGATTTGTAAGAAATGGGGATACGAGAAGACTTACATCCAAAGCCATATGGTAAGAGAACTTTTTGTCCTCCAGCTACTCATACTTTGTCTAAGGATGAGAAAAGAAGCTTTTGTGAATGTTTACATGGCATCAAAGTTCCTTCAGGGTATTCTTCAAATGTTAGGAAGCTTGTGTCAATGAAAGACTTGAAGTTAGTGGGGCTAAAGTCTCATGATTGTCATGTCTTAATGCAACAACT
This sequence comes from Inga laurina, assembly GCA_963855925.1. Lineage (NCBI taxonomy): Eukaryota > Viridiplantae > Streptophyta > Magnoliopsida > Fabales > Fabaceae > Inga > Inga laurina. The sequence continues at coordinate 37,389,404 of OY979702.1, read as the reverse complement.
GCTTCTAGTAGCTATTTGAGGCATTGCCGAATATGATCTTCAACATATTTTGACTAGACTTTGTTTCTTTTTCAATGCTATTTGTAGTAAAGTCATTGAGACAGAAAAATTCGATGAACTAGAAAATGAAGGATATCTGATCTTGTGCCAGCTTAAGAAGCTTTTTCTTCCTTCTTTTTTTGATATCATGGTACATCTAATTGTTCATCTAGTCAGGGAGATCAAGTTGTATGGCCCTATCTATTTACGATGCATGTACCCAATTGAAAGAACTAGGAAAATCCTAAAAGGGTATGTGAAGAACCCTAACTGGCTTGAAGCATTTATTGTTCAGAAATATGTTTCTGAAGAAGCCATGGAGTATTGTCAAGATTACTCGTCAAATATAGGACACATTTGGACTTCCTAAATGTCATGACGAAGAAGGCCGTAGACGTGAGGCTTCAGTAAAGAGTGTGAATCCTGATGAATTGCAACAAGTCTAATTGTACATCTTGAATAATGTTGATGAAGTTCAAGATTACATTAATGCTCATAAAGAAATTGTACGAAAAGGAAATAGTCGAATGACTGAACAAAGGTTAATTAGGGAGCATAACAAAACTTTTGCACATTGGTTCAAACAAAAGGTTGACGGCGAAGAATGTATTTCTGATACAATTAAATGGTTAGTACGTGGTCTTGAGGTTGATGTCATAAGTTGGACTTCATTTGTAATCAATGGTTATACATTTTATACGAAGTCCCTTGATGATAGGAGCACCGTCCAGAACAGTGGGGTTATATTAGTAGTTGAATCTATGCACTTCTCTAGTTCAAAAGATAAGAATCCTAGATTGGCAGTAATATCTTAGTATGGGGTTATTGAAGAGATTTGGGTGGTTGATTATGTTAAAGTTAAACTTCCCATTTTCAAATGCAAGTGGATTGATGTCAACAATGGTGTGATAATTAATCAGTTAGGATTTACATTGATTGATTTTATTAATAGAAGTTTTGGAGATGAACCTTTTTATTATGGCATATCAAGCGAAACAAGTGTTCTATGTTACTGATCAGGCAAATAAAATGTGGTTTGTAGCTCTCCAAGGAAAAAGGTTCATTGATATTAATCAGGAAAGTCATTCAATGAATGATCTTCTTGAGACTCCTTCTTTTTCTAGGGGTTTATCAAAATTGAACGAAGAAGATGAAGCAGACAATAAACACAGCACAAAAAATGATCATCATGAAGAGATATGGGAGGATATCCCTTTATAAAACTACATTGAAGGTTAGTTAGCTAAAATAATTATCATAAGCTATATTTGAATTATGTATATTGTTATTGGTGTATATATAAAACTAGTTTTTTTGTTGTCATCACAAAAAAATGAAGGATATGAGGTGTATGTCTTAGTATAAATTCTCCGAAGACAACTACTGATCATCAGCCTAAGAAGAGTATATATAAAGTATTTTGGCCATAATGAATAACATCATTGTCATTAATGTAATTTAATCTTTGATGTATGTATGTAATTAAATGAAAAGACAAGGAACTTGGTCAAAACAGCATTGTCATAGTTGTATGATTTCCTTGCATTGTGATTCTGTCTATGATTGTGAGTTTATTCATTGTTGTTTTCCTTGCTTCTATTTCGGCCATCACTATTTAAGCACAAGGGAGTTGAGTTTTAATTCGTTCCAATGAGTTTTGAGTCTCTCACATGTCATTAAGATGTTAGTTATAATTTGTAGAGAAGAATTTATTTGACTGTCGTTGAAATGGCTGCTGCTTGCTAAGTGAAATGTTTTAACAAGGGAAATGGCTTGCTAGGTAAATGTTTTAAATGAAAATATTTTTAAAAAAACTACTTTTAAGACCGGTTTTCTCCAAAACCGGTCTAAAAGTATATTTAAGACTGGTTTTGGAGAGAACCAGTCTTAAAAGTAGTTTCTTTAAGACCGATTTCCTAAAAAACCGGTCTTAAAAGTATTACTTTAAAACCGGCTTTGTAGAAAATCGGTCTAAAATTTCAACTTTTAGATCAGTTTTTAAGAAAACAGGTCTAAAAATTTGAATCTTTTAGACCGGTTTCTCTAATAACCGGTCTAAATATCTTTATTTTTAGACCGGTTATTATAAAATCGGTCTTAAAACTTTTTTTTAAGATCGGTTCCATAACAGGTCTAAAAAGTAGTAGACTTTTAAGACCGGCTGTATCAAGACCAGATCGAAAACTGGTCTAAAATGTCTTTTTTAACCGGTCTTAAAAGTGATTTTTCCACTAGTGTATACGCGTTAGGAGCTAAATCGTCGGAGGAATCGACTTACCTCACGAGTTTTCTTCCCCTTCTCTCTCTTGAATTTCTCAACTCTCTCTATCTCCTTGGGCTGCCATGGCTAACGTGAAATGGGGAAGAGGATGATGAGAATTGCTTTTGTAATTTTCCCCATAATTATAAGATTGCCAGAACTTTTTTTTTCCATTTTTGTATTTTTACAAAATTCTGGCAAATTTATGCCCAAACTTTTAAAAAATCATAACTAATTCTAGAAAAATCAAATTGAAGTTATTCCAAAGCCTATAGAACCCTTATTGAGTCTAGTTTTAAGGAAAAATACATCCTTTAGCTAGCTAGAAGCACACAATTCCCAGAATTTCAATCTTTGCATGCTGTTTTAGAAACTTCACAATTTTTCTGTGCTGACTTCAAAAATTCATATCTTTTTGTATATAGCTCTAATTGAGTCATATCTATCAAATTAAAGCTTAGGATGTCTACATTAATCATATAAAATTTCATAATTTTTGCTCATCATTTGGTCATACAAAATCACATGACAAAATCACTACCTCATAGGCGATTTTGCAAAAAACATAATTACTTTCTCCAAAATTCATCATTTTACTTTCTTTAATACCCCAAAGATATAAGAATCATTAGGGAATAAATTTGGGCTCCTGTTAAACTGGGGCTTAGTAGTCCACTTATTTTAGGCTTATTCTTTAGCCTCAAATCTCAAAATTCGGGGTATTACAGCAATGCTGTAGAAGTGAATACAGAGAAAGCTGTTGTTGTTTATGCCATTGTGAACATAGCGAAAGCTGTCGGGATGCCGTGGAAGTGAGTATGGTGAAAGTTGTTGTTGTTTATGCCATTTTGAATACAGTGAAAGCTTTCATTTTATGACTTACGAGTCACGCATCAATATGATGGCTGAATACAGCTAAAGCCATTGTGATACTCGTCAAGCATCAATATGGTAGCTGAATACAATGAAAGCTATTGTGATACTCATCAAGCATCAATGTGGTAGCTGAATATAGCGAAAGTTGCTATGACACTCGTCACAGGTCAATGTAAAAACTTATGTGAATGCTATTGAGAATTTGTCACTAAGAATGTTATCGTTATTGTGAATGCTATGTGTTATTGCTTTGTGATAATTGCTTACATGCGTTGTTTATTATATATCATATGAATGCAATTGTTACTACTGAGATTCCTATGAATCTCACTCTTTCCATTGCTAACCTACACCTAGGGCAAACAGATAAAAGGAGAAGCCGGTATGCAAGGATGGTTAGAGTTCGTGGCTAGGAGATTAGTTTTGTATTGGTTATCAAATGTTGGGATAATTGTATATCTAGATGTAGATCGATGTAGTAGACTTATGTAGATATCTGTAATCCCTATTTGAAAATGGGCGAATATGCCCTATAGGCTCTTATAATTAAAGATTGAAACCCGAGTGTTGTCAAGAATTTTGTTGAGTACTCTGATATGAATCAATGGATCAATACCGAACAAGCCAAGTAGTTTTGAAATGTGGGCATGAGACCTAATTAAAACGAATTGTGAAAAGTTTTGAAAAAAAAACCCTCTTTACTTCAGGCCCAAGTCTTGTCTTAAAGTTGGGATTGAGAATGAGTTTCAAATATCTTTTGGTCTCTTGTTTATTTTATAACACATTTTTGAATCATATTAACAGCTGTGAAGGTAGGGGGTAAGGCCAATCTCATACTTGATGAGTAGAGGATTGGCCATGATCATTGTTAGGATCATGGCCAATCCTCTAATGACGAGTAGCCTGGTGATGTCATCAGTTCATCGGCTACTCACCACTAATATTTTTTTAATTGTCTTTTTAAATATTTTGTAAAACATAAAAAAGAATATATATCTAACTGGTTCGACTAGTGACCGAGCCGGACGGCCGAACTGCTTCGACTGGTGACCGAAATATTCTCCAGCTTGATTGATGTGATTTAGCCGCTTACTTAGTTAGGCCGTTTTCAGCCGCCATAAGCTGGCAATAAGCCGAAAGCCGAGTTAGCCCGGAAGCCGGAGTAGTTTTTCAGAAACCGGCCAGCTCAAATCTATTATTTAGTTTGAAATCATTGAAAAGGAAAGAGGAAGGAAAGAAGAAAGAAGACACGAAAGATCTGCTCTTGAGATGAATTTCATCGCCATCCTTCATCTTTTCAAGTGTGCGCTGCCAATCTTGGAGCAAAGAAGTGATGGTGGAACCTCCAACAGTAGAACAACCTCCGACGCTTGTAAATGTGGGAGTGAAAAAGAAAACAGTCAAAAGACGCTCAGGATAGAGACAACTAGTAGCAACTATCAAGGGAGAAAAGCAAAGGACTCATCAGGTGTCATGAAGCGTATACAATACGCATTAGGCAGATATGGGTAAAATAATGTTTAATTTTTAAAAGCAAAATACATTAAAAAATTTTGGAGGGAATAGTTTTAGAATAGTACGGTGATCTCTTTTTGATTATCCTTGTTTTAATTTTAGTTTAATCACTTTTCCCAAGAAAAACAATAATTCGTTTATTTTCCAAAATTGATTGTTTCATTTTTTTTATGCATAATAAGAACTCCTTTCTTTAATTTAAGTTTGAAAAAAAGAAAATTAAATGTGAGATAAATCATGCATGTTTTTCGATGGATATGATGGGATAAATCATAACTATTGAAATAAAAGTTAAAGATTTACTATATTATATGATAGCATTAAAAAGCTATCACAAGTGTTTATATCAAAATGTCATGATTATTTTTAAAGATAAAAATCTTTAAATCATTATACACATGTATCTAAAAAATTAAATGGTAAGATAATCTTTACTTTTTATATCTAAATAATTATATATGTATATAATAATATTTTTATTTAATTATTACGTCACCGGCTCGACCAAACGGCTCAACCGTTTCGACCGTTTCAACCATGACCCGCTAGCCTTTCTAGCTCGACATCTGGTCCGGCTTTTAAAACATTGTATCTAATGGTTCTTAGCAAACTACCGTCATGAAATAAAATAAATAACAGTTCTTATGCTATTTATTCTTAACAACCGTCATAAAAGAACAATTATCAGTAACACTTACAAATGATTAGTCTTAGACAAATTAATAACGGTTATTAAAAACCAAACGTCACCATTTATAAAATATAATGTTCTGACCTGTAAATCTAAAGGACGTGACAGCTCAATAATCCATGAAACCCTTTCTATATAAATGTCCGAAAACTAAACTCCACTTCTCTACTTCCATTTCAACTTCTCATAGCCAACATCTTTATCAAACTTATAGACAAACACAAGAGAGATTTTGGCTCATCATATCAAGACAAACCAAAAGGTGAACTCCCTCCATCAACAAGCATTAAAGGGATCTTCCACACGACCTACGAGTTCTATCTTATGGTCTAGGTTTACCTACGAGAGCAAGGACACATGGACCAGGGCTTAGGTAATAACAAAGAACTATAATAAATGTAAACAAATAAATAATAGTTCTTTCGAACCAACCATGATGTGAAGTCTTAGGAACAATAACCTAAAAAACCCTACCATTCGTTTTCTATTTAAATATCTGAAATAGAATACACTTGACACTTAATTAATATATTTGAAACAAAACCCATTAACATCTTACTGCTATGACTCCTGTTGTCTTTTCTAACCGTCAGGAGTCATTTTTAGTCGAATCCCACCATAAAAAGCCTATTCAACTTCTCAACGATAGCCATGCTAGTGAATGCACTTAAGCCTTATCTCAGCAATTGCTGCATGAGTTGTTTTCGTTTGTAAGCCCTAGTCAATTGGGCTGCCTTTGTGAAGTCACAATGCGATAAATTAAAGCATCCAAGGTAACGTTAAATTGCTTTTGTGAAGTTATCTTGTTTTAGAAAACCCATTATTGCTCTGATCGAAGGTTTTTTAAATTGTGTTTATGAAGTTATGCTTTTTTGGAAACCCTAGTATTACTCCTATTACAGGAAGTTGCCAACTTATTGTTTTCATTCATGGTTCCTACTCTATTGGTCTTTTTTGAAGTCTCTTCATGAGATATGGATTCCTAAGTTAGTATCTCTTTTCTTGGAAGTATCCATATCTCTGGAAGTTACTTCGAAAAGATCATTAGGATGTGATGAATAAACTAGTTCAGCCATATCAAGATGTGATAAAGCATTCAACGTGACATTAAATTGCTTTTGTGAAGTTATGTTTTTTTTTAAAAACCTATTATTGCTCTGATTGAAGGTTCCTCTCCTATTTTTGTATTGAGCAGGTGGCACCAAGTCAAAAACTCTAGAATTCAACATTGTAATAAGTCCTAAACTCTTCAATGTGAGAGTTTCTAAGCTTCTTTGTCTCAAATTTATCTAATAGAATAGTACTTCCCACATTGAGTAGCCATGCAATATGGGATGGATAAAGATTTGCTAGGCTTTATGGATTGAATTAATCAGACTCTTGACCTATATATCTTATAATGTAAGTGTTCATCACTTATACCTTATGTATCATTAGCAATTAAGACAGGAAAGCAATGGGTTGGTGAAAAAAAACATGAATATCCGTATATAGGAAAGGGCACAAGGGGTAAGCAAACCCTTCAACAATTCGTATACCCCGCGCGGCCTTTTGAATACGGATATTTGTAGGTTTTTTCCCCAATTCATTGGTTTCTAAAGTTAATTCCTATGAAGAGACACAATTTATAGGTAAACAGCTACATTGTCAGTTATATAGGTCAACTGTTGCTATTGATTCTCCCCATGAAGTCTGGAATGTCCTAATCTATCCCATATTGCATAGAAATTTGATGTGGGAGGTGATGTTATATTATATACAGTCTAGTCTAACTAGCTCAGAAACTTTCACTTAAAAAGTTTATAATCATATATCACAACTATTATATAACAACCGTCATATATTATAAAAGTTCATGATTCTTACTTAGGAACCGTTATTTATGTTACTGAATAAGTTATGATTGTCAAAATGAGACCGTTATGTATCATGTAAGCATTACCATATATTATGACAATTGTTCACATGTACCCATCAATTATTATTACAGCAATGTGCATATCATGACATCACCAAGCCTCAATACGTAACAAGTGTTATATTATAGCTGTTATAATAGGTCAAAAATAAATAATAGTTAGGAACCATAATTTATTTGCGCTAAGCAAATATAGCGCACGCATGTATGACAGTTCGAAAACATGAAGTATGGCAGTTAATAACCGTCATGTATCGCGATTTTTGTAGTACTGATGTGGGCTAAAAAATATTATTTACTTCGTCACATTAATAGTGTAGTAAAAAGCATGGAAATGCGAAGGTGGTTATTGAATTCTGATCATTATCAGTAATGAAACATTAATTTGAAATCTTTATGCATTGAGGGAGGAACATAATTATATGTTATAATCCTAATAAAATATTTCTTTAAATGTCTTTGATTCTATCATGTGAGGATAAGCATGTGAGGATATATTGTTGGAATGATACAGTGATTTCTGTGAAGGTCTTTGATTGTAAAACACTGTAAGGATAAGCACACAAAATTGTTTATAATACAAGGAGATATTTAAGAATCTTAATGCATCATCAAATAATTATGCAGGGGAGTAATGATACTCAATCATATGGAAAAAACACAAGGAATGATGTATACAAAGAAATATTTAGGAATCTAAATGCAAGGGAGCATTGAATGTTTCATTTTCTAACCATGTTTTTTTTAAGTTTTTCTTCACAGTAGAGAATAGAATTTCCTTTATGTTGATACAAAATGTTGTTTTCAGTATTGATTGTTGTCTTGAATTCCTTTTCTCTTGATACCTAGTCATTGCTTATATTACTTCCCTTTCGGGTTGAAGTTTTTTATTAATTTATTTGTATGTGAGTTGGAATACTTCTTTTGATAAAGCCAAGAAGAATTTTTAGTAGACCTCTCCCGAAGTAGCAACTTATTTGATTAAGTGGTAAAAGAGAAGAGATAGAAAAATAAATTATAAACATATTAATTAAAAAATAGTAACATATGAATCATTATATTTCTCTTCCCTTTTACCTTTGCTTATGTTTTTTGTGGTTAATATACCATTGTTGAAAGAAAGTTGATTGTATTTAGATAGAAGAGTGTTTGTACAAAGGGCGATTGGAGACAGAAAATATGAGACAAGACCCTCACGGGCAAGTACACATTCTACTCATTTTATTTTAGAGAGAAGATTGGGCAAATATATGTGATTATCTTGATTAAAGGTTTTTTTCTATGAGTTGGAATCTTTATTCTACTAGTAGCTAAGAAGTCTTTGGAAACCTAGCTATCTCCCTTGTTCAACGCACAGGAGTACCTGCTTGTTTGAGTAAAGGCAGTGATATTCTCCTCAATAAGCCTCGCAATAAAGTGGTTTCCTTGACCACTAATGGAATAAGTAGATGTTTGATCCTCAAATTTCAAGACCAAAATTTTATTAAGACAAGGGAAAATGTCATATTCTGAATTTTGGACATAGAAGTTCAAGAATTAATCTAAAATAAATAGGCTACTAAACCCAATCAATTAGAGTCCCAAAAATGCTATTACCAATAGAATGATTTTGAGGGACTACATACACTACAAAAAATATGACAGTTGCCGCTGAAACGACTGTCGCCAATACTTTTGGCGGCGACATTTTTATGTCGCCGCTGAAAGTGGACAATCAGCAGCGCCATTTTGTCGCCGCTAAAAGTCTAGGGGAAGTCACTAAAGGGGAGTCGCTGCTGAAGGTTGGGAATCAACGGCGACATTTGTCGCCGCTGATACACGTTTCAGCGGCGACATTTTGATACATCTTTCAGTGGCGACAAAAATGTCGACGCTGATACCTCTTTCAGCAGCGACAAATAGAGTCGCCGCTGATACACGTTTCAGCGGTGACTCTATTTGTCGCCACTGAAAGAAGTATCAGCGGCGACATTTTTTGTCGGCGCTGAAAGTGTATTAGCGGCAACATTTGTCGCCGCTGAAAGTTATTATTTTTTTAAATTTTTTAAATTTAAATTGATAAATTTAAAACCTGTACTATGTTATGTTAATAAAGATCAATAATTAGCAGTGATAACTAACACAATTCTTCAAAACTAACATCTAATACTCATAATGTTTTAAAACTAACATCAAGTTCTTAAATTTCCTAATAGTACATACATTTGTTACTCAGAATATTTCAAAACTAACATCAAATTTTTAAATTTCTTAGACAAGGTTTAAAGATTGTCCATTGAAAAGATCAAACATGAAAACTATGACGAAGGACCAACTCGTGGGATATCAAGACTAGGAGTAGATGAAGTAGGAGCTGCTAATTGCCCCTGTTGCATCAAGATAGCTAGTTGAGCATGTATTCTCTACTCCATTTGTTCCATCTTGTGCTCAAATTGTGCACGCTCCACTTCCATCTTTTCACGCTCCACTTGTATATTTGCGCGTTCTTCTGCAAGATTTGCTTCCATCTTTTCACGCTCCTCCTGAAATTTTTTGTCAAACTCTTCGTGCAATTTGGTACGCACATCCTCCACAACAGAATTGTCATTGGATTAAGAGCAATCTCTCTTCCTCAAAGGCTCTGCTCCATACCCTTTTCCTCTTACATATCCTGATCTCTCACCAAGAACAGCTGCCAATATTTGATCAGAGGTCATTCGAGCATCACTCTCTACCTCTTCTTATTGTTGTTGTTGGAGAAGGTCTTGCAAGTCAGCCTACGATTAAAGCATGAAACAAATGACATAACAAATTCTTGAACTTAGTAAAGCATATAAAAACACAACGCATACATGAATTTGCTCAGATTGTGGATCTTCCCACACTAACTGTCCATCTGCCATCTTCCTAGTGTGTGTGATATGCCAAAACTGGTCAGGGGGTGCGGGCTGTCCAGTAGTGGGGTCCGTCTATAAAGCATAATATACAAAGATGGTACAATTTAAAATAAAAAAGGGTTCAAAACATAAACTAAAGTAAAGAGAGATTAAACTTACAGTAGCAAAGTTAATCTCCTCAAATGATCGAGGACCACAAGTATGCTTTGTTACTTGTTTTTCTCGGTTGTTCTTGTTTCTTTTACTTTTGTTCTACAAAAAAATTAGTAAAAAGGAATTAATGACTAAAATAAATAAATGATCCATTTGAAAGGATAGAAAGGTACCTTGAACACTTCAGTCTGAAAGTATGTCAATAACAACTCCCAATCTTCAGAACTGAGATTTTGAGGAGGATTAGCCAGCCTATCCTCATCAGAAGCATATTTGTTATAATGTTTGTGCAAGTTGGTCTTCCAATTTCTAAAGGCATTTTTCAAGTTCAGCGTTATAGTTTTTTTGAACTTCTCTTCATGGATTGCATCAGAAGGTTCAAATTTGTCCTAAAACACATATAAACATACATATTTGTCATGAAAACATAAATAAACAAAGATATATATATATATATATATATATATATTTGGGAAGGGTATACCTTTACTTTCAAAATCATCTCATCTTTATATTGTTCATAAATATTCTTCCACTTAGCGCCATAACGAAAAGAGACTGTGGTCCTAACAATATAACCACAATAATTAGCAAAGTTTCTTGCTTCTGCACCTACTGCTCTTGTGAGGTAGTTTGAAAGTTTCACTGGTATCTTTGCTCCAAGTCTAGTCCTCAAGTCCACTTTCAAGTATTTGTACACTCCTCTGCCCTTTTTGATAGTATGAGAGGAGCCTATAATTCATGTGAAAGAATTAAAACAATTAAAATTTACATGTGATGTGGAGGAGTTATTTGTATTAGTCCACTTTCAAGTCTCCAACTTTCAAGTCTCCAACTTGCATAATGTGAATACTAGTTGACTTTGAAGTTTGTCAAGTTGTTCACATGTCAAACTCTTTGAACAAATATTCTTAAAAAATCTTCCCAATTCTATAATTGGTTCACACACTTGAGGATGTAATAGCCCACGGATTGCAATTGGAAATATTTCTTGCAATAACACATGGTGATCATGGCACTTTAACCCAAATATTTTTCTCTCTTGAATGTTAACACATCTTGAAATATTAGATGAAAAAGCATCAGGTACCTTTAAGTTAGCTAAGAATTCACAAAGGGATTATTTCTTTTCAGGGGACAAAGTGTAAGGAGCATGAGGCTTAGAAATATTATTACCAACTTCAACTGGGTGCATATTTCTCCTAATTCCCAAGTCCATCAAATCATACCTACTTTTCAATGTGTCTTTTGTCTTTCCAACCAAATCCATTACTGTCGACACAATATTATCAGAAACATTTCTTTCTATATGCATCACATCAAGATTATGTCGTATCAACAAATGTTTCCAATAAGGCAATTGAAAAAAAATGCTCTTTTTCCTCCAGTTGTAAGCCTTTGTGTCTGTATGACGCTTTCGTTTCTGACTTTTTCTAAATGACACATTACCCAATTGTTCTAGTTACATGAGTGCCTCATCTCCAGTTAATGGAACTGGTGGAGCCATGTGTTCTTTTCCATCAAATGAGGCCTTATCTTTACGCCATGGGTGATTTTGTGGAAGAAAGCACCTATGACCCATGTAAGATAATTTGTTCCTTAATGAAATGCAATGTGTGTCTTTGTGGCAACACGGGCATGCAAGTTTGCCTTTGGTTGACCACCCTGAAACGTTTCTATACGCAGGGAAGTCATTTATTGTCCACAACATTGCTGCATGCATGATAAAATTTGATTGAGAGTATGCATCATAGGTTTGCACCCCTACTTCCCACAATTGTTTCAACTCTTCAATCATTGGTTGTAAGTAAACATCTATCTCATCACCTGGACACTTTGGACCAGGAATAAGAAGAGTCATCATAAAGTATGGGCTTTTCATGCAAAGCCAAGGGGGCAAATTATATGGTACCAAAACAACAGGCCAAATGCTATGATTGGCACTCATATTCCCAAAAGGTTGAAATCCGTCACTAGCCAAGCCTAAGCGAACACTTCTTGGATCAGTAGAAAAGGTGGGGTATTTTTGGTCAAAGTGTTTCCAAGCAAGTGAATCAGATGGATGTCTCATTACATCATCATTTGTGTGCTTCTCCTTATGCCACCTCATTTTTTTAGCTGTGTCTCTTGCCATATAAAGCCTTTGTAGCCTAGGTGTTATTGGAAAATGCCTCAAAACTTTTTGCGGAACTTTTTTCCCTTCTTGTTTGTTTAACTTCCATCTAGGCATCTTGCACCTAGGACATGATTTTGCATTTGCAAGCTCTCCCCAATACAATATGCAATCATTCCCACAAGCATCAATTTTCTTGTAATCTAAACCCAAATCACGAATTATCTTCTTAGCTTCATAAAATGTGTTTGGCACTAAAGCTCCGTCTGGGAGAACAAATTTCAATAGGTCTAATAGTAGATCCATGGATTTATTGGTCCAATGGTTAAGGCACTTCAACTGAAGCAACTTTACAATAAAAGACAATTTTGATATCTTGTTGCAACCTGGATAAAGATCTTTCTCTGCATCCTTTAACAAGTCAAAAAACCTTTTCGCATTGGCATTAGGCTCATCACTCTCATTTAATCCAATGTTCATATCATCCATACAAGGAACTCTATATGCATCACATACCATCCTTACAAGGTTCTCATCCTCATAAGTATCATTTTCTACTACTCTTCTTGAAGTCTCACAACCACTTTGAAATCTAGTAATTTCTCCATGCAAGTCCCATACCTTATAACTATCCCAAAACCCCTTAATCAATAAGTCTACCCTAACATCTATTTTCAACTTGAATGAAACATTCCTACATTTCTTACAAGGACAACGTATTTTGTTTGTCACACCACATTGAGTAAATGCCCATTCTAGAAAATTGTCCACTCCTCTAATGTATGCTAGGTTGCCTCTGTCTTTAATGTCTAACCAACTTTTATCCATTCCTATATATTTCAATAAAAATTCAATAGCATTTCATAAATGAAAAAAAGAATACAATAGCTTATGTGTAAAACAATCTAAGCGCAAGATTCACATTAAACAATATATGAATAGTTCATGATAAAAGAATAATAAGACTTCACTAAAAAAAATGAACAATAAGACAAACTAGCATGTGAAACAAAATAGACCAGCAGAAAAATGACAAGACTAAAAAAGAAACTATTTCAATGAAACCATGCCTTCATCCCTATTTTCAAACACTCCTTCATAATGAAGGCCCACAAGTTTCAAGTGTAAACAAAGCGCATACACACTATGCCTTATGTTGAAACTTAAATTCAGAAACAGGAAATTATGCAGAAAAAAAAAACATTGTAATTCTCAATTATCATTCAATTTCTGCCATTTTCATTATAATTTTCAAGTTCCACCGAGTGTGATTGAGGTTTTACGATTCTAAAGCACAGTGACAATAACAAAAACCCAAATTTCAATTGAAAAAAATATGTAACAAGCCTATGACAGAAGAAGGAGTTATCGTCTATGAGAAAATTGGCAGCACCAAAAGAAATACAAGTACTTTCCTTTTTCTTAAATATTTGGAGCATTTGTTGGTATAAACATAAATGGAGGAGTTATCGTCACTACGGAGCTCCACAAGTAACAAGAGGAAGAGAATTTTTTGTTTTAAAAAAAAACTGAATTCCATTAGTAATTTAAAAGCGCAATACTTAGAAGAACCAAGAATGAATTACTTTCCTTTTTCTTAAATATTTGGAGCATTTGTTGGTATAAACATAAATGGAGGAGTTATCGTCACTACGAAGCTCCACAAGTAACAAGAGGAAGAGAATTTTTTGTTTAAAAAAAAAAAAACTGGATTCCATTAGTAATTTAAAAGCGCAATAAGTAGAAGAACCAAGAATGAATCATTACCTGACTGAGGAGGATACAGCGACGCTGCCGGAGGAGGACAGGAACGAAGCAGAGAATTGTAGCAAAACAAGGCTTGAGGGATTTTCTGATTATACTTCAGATTCAGATTCGCAGCGGAGGGAAAGTGGCTCTAAACGAAAATAACAGAGGCGCTGAACGAAAATAACAGAGGCGCTGAACTAAAATTTGGGGATTTAGGTTTTAGATTTTAAGCTATTGCAAATTATATAAATATTATAATTTTCGCTAGAAGTACTAAAAGCCAATTGGCTCAGTTGGCATGAGTGCTTTTGCTGAAACAACACACACCTGGGTTCGAATCCTAGCTTGGCTTGCTGTCAATAATTCTCTTTTATAATATTTTAACAATTAGCCAATTAAAAAATTACCACTGAAATTGCACTGGGTAAAATTGAACCCCAAATCTCTTAATTGCTTGAGTAACTCACGTTATACCAAGTTATACCAATTGGACTAAAGAATTAAATTGGAAACCTTTAACAACAAATAATAAAAATATAAACTATTAATTTGATAAAGTAAATCTTAATTAATTATAAAATATATAAATAAAACTTAATTTAATTATATCTTGGATTAATATCACTTTTGGTCCTTAAAGTATCACCCAATATTAGTTTTGATCCATCAACTTTAAAATTGGTAGTTAATAATAGGATTTTAATTAATATTACATATGAAATAAGAATTTAGTATATCTTCTTAGATGGCAGGTCCTCCCATCAATGAAATCCCATAAAAGGCTACTACACATAAAAAATTAATTAAATTAATTAATATTAAGATTTAAATATTAAGATCTTTAAATTAAACGTGGCATATAAATTTTGAAAAATAACCAATAGGATCCAGAACACACCTGCTTCAACTTATTAAAACTTGGGTTTTGAAATAAAATAAGGAATATGAATTTGGAATAACAACTACTTTAAAAAAATGCTTTCAATATTGTTACCCATGATATTTCAAAGCAATTTATAGATGATGGCATTGGAAAAGGTCACTGCCTCAACAACTGATGTAATTCATTGTTTTAAAATGGAACAATGGATGCACCCCATACAGTTTTAATATACAATTTTAATACATTATGGTTTTTATATTATATATGAAAGATGATTTTGGACTAATATAAATTTTTATAGAATATTTAGGAATATATTATGACATCCAAAACGAACGCAATCCAATTTATTCACCAAATCCATTTAAAAAACTTCTAATGAACATTACCTTTCACATTCCATCTATTAGATAGGAGAATAACATTTTGGACAAGGATTACAATTATGTATTTGATATAAAAGAATGACCCTTGATGTGATTAAAATTTAATCAAGCACTGCAAGTATATGGGCCATGAAAATAGTAAGAGACAAATTAAGGTTGTCTTATAGAGACTCAAGTTTTAAAAAAAAAAAATTTAACCAAGACTTTCTGCGGCGACATGAAAGTCGCCGCTGAAACCCCCTTCAACGGCGACATGGAAGTCGCCGCTGAAACCCCCTTCAGCGGCGACATTATAAAGTTGCCGCTGAAAGTCAGGCCTTCGGCGGCGACAAAATATGTCGCTGCCGAAGGTCAGAATTTTCAGCGGCGACATTGAAAGTCCAACTTTCAGCGGCGACATTTAATGTCACCGTCAAATGTTTCCACTGAAAATCCATTTTTTTGTAGTGGTAACATTATTCGACCTTTCTGAATAAAAGCTAAACATATAATTAAAGGCTAGTCAAATGCCAAATAAAATAATATACTCACTAAGGTAATTAGCCACATTTAATTATGAAAAATAGCAGGATGCCCCAAATAATTGAGAAATAATATGTAAAATTATTTTATTATTAATATGATTTTATAAAAATGGTTCCATGCCCTAGAAATGGAAAAGCTAGCTTAAAGAATATTTATGGGAATTTCACCAAGAATAAAGCAATTTCTCAGAAATTATGAGAAAAATACTTAAGGACCAAATTTAAGCTTGAGGAAAATTAAAGCATTACTACCAAATGTCAATTTTTGATGATATCACATTTGTCATTTGATTAGTGAATCACAACATGAGAATCTACCCATTACAACTGTTTTTCCTCATTTATCAAGGGATATCCTCAAAGGCACTTTACACCTACTAATTCCATTTCAAAGCTTAAAACATAAAAGGGTTTTCGCCTCTTTCAACAAGTGTGTTTCTTGATATATAAACTTGTGTTCTTCTCTTTACAAGGGTGAAATCATTTACCACCTCAATTAACAACTTGTTAGTAGTTTACCCATTACAGCTTTATTAACCAGCATAGAAAATAGGCCTTTTACTCCAATTTATCACAACCAATGTAAACAGTCACACTTTCTGGTTCTGCATGGGTTGCACGTGTCACAGGTGTAGATAAACCTTTGGGACCACAAATAATCATTCAGATTCACTAAAATTGTCTTTACATTTACAAGATGTTAATAATGTGAACCATTCTTTAAACTCCGTATAACTTATAGTATCGAGTTTAATTAATCATGAAATATGAAAAATAAAATTAATATGATTATTTTTCTCTTAAGAGTTCTTATCTTGTTTGAAAGACTTATCCCTCTAAACTATAAAACTGAAATTTGTTGGGATTAAATATTTAATATGAAATTATATATATTACACCCGAGCCCATTTATAAGTAATAAATATAGTAGTTCATATACATATATTTGTGTGACTAAAATGATAGCTATTATATATGGTAGAGATTTTCCCCACAAATGTATGAACAAGGAATATTTTCGAGAGAGGAGACTAATTTTTTTCAACTAGGTTTGCTTCATAAACAAATGAATGCTGGGAATAATTGAACCATCAATCATCTATTAAAAGAGAAAAAGCATTTATCATTCACATCAACATAAATAAATTGGTCATAAGGGGGAATTTATTTATATATCTCTTTTATTCATATTCAGATCGACCTGGCGTGCATCAAAGTGAATTTACTTGTAGTATGAGTTTTAAAATTATTTATTAATTTTAATGTTCATAATACTCCTCAAATAGATATTATTAAATCATTTTTATTTCATTTGTCAGTCAAACTTTTAAAGGGTATAACTTTTCTAAATTACATAAAATTGTAAAATTTGTATACATAAGTTCATAAGTATCTATTTATTTTTTTTATGTATTCTACTATTATTATAAAATTTTATGTTTATTACAACATATGAAATATAACTAGCCTCGCTATGTATAAATGGAAATCACTTTAAATTTCATGCCATATCCAACAAAAAAAATGTGTCTTTTTGTTAAATCAAACGAAGTCCTTTTTAATATTCAAAAAATTTAAAAAATATTAACAATTACTTTTAACTTGTAAGTCTAACACACACCCCCCTCTCTCAAGTGATAAGGTTACCTTTCAGAACAGTCAACTTGTATATTCTCTAATCTAGTATTGCATTCTTTTGTGGTCCTGGCTTGCTCATTATGCAAACTCAATATATATATAATTGAATTGTATTCTAGCTCCTCCTTCATAAAAGAGAAAAATGACCAAAAATTTGAATAAAACAATGTTGCATATTTGATCTAAAATTTTAGAATAAACTTCATTATTAATTGCTTATCATTTCATGCACTTAAGTTAATAATGATATTAATATTGAATATATACATTTAAAAAATATATATAATTAGTTTACGATGACTTTTTTAAGAAAATATTTCATCGGAACAAGTTTTGAACTCTATTTTTCTATATTATTTTAAAGCCTCAAGTACAACTATAGGCAACTGTTTTATAACAAGAACTATTAACAATAAATTAACCACAAGAATCAACTGGTGGTTTCGGTTTGGCTAGGGGAAGGGGTTACTTGTAACGCGATAAATCAATGTTTGAATCCTAGTCAAGACAATTGCCCACATTTAGAGGCAGACAATTCCTCCAACATGATTGCTTTCAATCACTATGATAGAAGAGACTTTTAACATTCATTTTTAAAACCCTTAGACATCCGTTTTTAGGGAGACCTCTATGTGAGTAACATTGAAAGTTTTAAAATACATGTCCATTTTTTAACAAAAGTTGTAAGTGATTTGTTTTTACAAAAAATATACATTGTAAGCCATTTTTTTTAAAAAAAAAATGTAATTTATACTTTTCACCCACAACATGTACACAACAGAAAACAACCAATTCCTAGAAAATAAGCCTAGACACAAAATAGAATACTACTAAGCAAGTATATATATACATTCAGCACTTCATAAATATAATCAACTATTCCAAAATTGAACATGGATTAACTTAAACAAGTATAATCAAGTCTCCAAAACTTCTCTAAACCACTGTGCTATGTAAAAGAAACTTTTTATCTCTACACATCATCTATGTGTTGTCACCGTAGGAGATGTCCCGCTAAAAGGTCTTGAATCATCAAATTAATGTCTTTATCTGTGTAGGCATCGTCCTCTTCACAAAAGTTTGAGCTCAAATTTAAAAATAAGCTAATATAATTCAATCAATTGAATGAAATAATTAACAATTCAATTACAACAACAAAAATGAAAATCATTTGAGAATCAAGAAGTGATCACTTGTTCAAAATCTATAGTAAGTCTATTACGAATGATATTACATATAAAGTAGAACATAGCATTAGCACTTAGTTTTCCCTGGTTGATAAGGACACTACAAATCAAAAGCAAATGGTAAAAGCAAAAATTAAAAAGGAGGTGGTGGAATTCTAAAAATTTTGGCTAGCCTTTTAATGTCTGTTTTGTAAAAGACAGACGTCGAATGAGATGTTTAATAACTTTAACTGTAGTAAGTCCACTGCGAATGATATTATCTTTACTTAACACTTGGCTTCATTTTTTTTTCTTTATTGTAATTTTTTCCCCTATTTAGATTATTTGGAAGATCCATCAGCATATTGATTGGTATTGGCAGCATTATATCAAACTGTAATTAAGTTAAACCCATTATAAGATTGAGGGTACCATAGGCTGGGTGATACTGTGGTGACCCCAAAGACTGAGGAATCATCCATTATTCTTTATTTTGTGTCCTTTTTTCTGTTTTCATGGGTTCCTCTGACTGAATTCCACCACAATAACATGGGTGGCTTCATTAAGCACATCGATTGTGGAGTAATGAGATGTCGCATAAGTGGCATTTGATTTTGCATGAGTCATCTTTGGCTAGTGTGTTCCTCTCTAGTTGCAATACTCCATTCCAATCAAGTTGTTGCTAATTATTAGATGCTGATCTTTGCCTTACTTGAAGTTGGTGCCTATAAAATACCTATTTCCCTTAGTTTGTTCTCATGATTTTGCTCATGCTACTGCTACTGAAAGTTGGTTGTACGTAGTATCCTGTTATCCCTCAATCTATTGGAGGCTTAAACTTGACCATTGATCTGAATTGGGTAATTTCAATAGCTGTATTAAATTTTTTTTATGTTTTCTGTGTTGAAAACCCTCTTATAAGTGGGTGTCTGACCTTTATCACTTCTTTTCGACGCACATATGATATAATTTGGATATTTTTCAAAACAAATATAAAAATTAATATCATAATGAATATAATTCTGATTCATTTTGAGCAATGTAAGGACTGAAACCTATATGAATAATAATAATAAAAATCATATAGTTGCATTACAACAAGTAAACATAAAAGAATATGGTTATATATAAAAGGGTTAAAGTGCATCCAATATTCTGAACTATTTTCTCTAGTGCATCTAACATCTTAAAGCATTTTATTATGAAACCAACATCCTAAAATATATTTTTTAGGTGCATCCAGCACTCAGTATCTTTTTTGTGTATTGGTGTTGGATGCACCAAAAACATTTTAAGGTGTTGGATGCACCTGAAAAAAAAAACACTTTAAGGTGTTTGATGTACCAAAAAGTACTTAAAAATGCAAAACACACTTGAATAAGTATTTTAAGATGTTGAATGTACCACAAAATACTTTAAGATACTGGATGACCTGAGAAAATACTTCAAGATGATGAATACACCTTAACCCTATATAAAATGGAGAATGATAAAAAAAAAAAATCCCCCAAAATATATGAACCCCAAATCAAAACTCCAAAAATTATTAATTATGAAGTCTCAACGAATATACATGATGTTCAGATTTGTTTGCAAATTATCGAAATCTCTTTAATTTGGAAAAAAAAAATGAAATGATAACAATAGTTTAACAAATAACAATTTCAACTTATCAAATGACAATATTAATAATTAAGACAATGACAACTAATTTCATTGAGGACAATTAGGTTAGTTCATAAAAACTTAATTCCAAAATAAGTCATTCTGAGATACCATTTTGAGATTCACATATTTCAATGGTCTTTATACAACTTTCTCCTAGTATAAAATACTCCTCGGATTCCTAATACTCCCTCCGGTTCTAATTATAAGACAAAGTTGACTTTTTTGAAGAAATTAAGGAAGCCAATTAAATTATCTTAGAGTATTTATATTTTTATTTTTTTTTCTCAAAACTAATTAATTTGACTAATAAACTAATATATAATCTAAAAATACTAAACATATAAACACTCTAAAGTAATTTAATTGGCTTCCTTAATTTCTCCAAAAAAGTCAACTTTGTCTTATAATTAGGACCGGAGGGAGTATAAATTTAACTAATTTGATTAGATTAAAGATATTAGTTAAATTAGTTAATATAATATTTTTTTTCTAAAACATAATCACCTTCCTTATATTCCCTCTCCATTTTCTTACTTGATTATTGTTGAATGGGTGTCAATAGAAATAAACATAATTATGAGAGATAAATTTTATATTTATGACTAAGACCAACTCCTAATTAAATCCTATGTTTAAACATAAGAGGAGTTTACATTTTATAATTATATTAATTTATTTTCATTTTTATTTCACTGTTCAAATGGATTTTACGTTCACCACGCACCAATAAGAGGGAGAAGGAAACTTTTGAGTTGGAAGTGAATATTGAAAGATAAGCTAGCGTGTTCGCGTGAACAACATCAGGCTATGTTTGGTGGGGGCGTTTGGGCCCCAAAAGCTCAGTGATTAACCCAAACGCCAATGGGCTGCTAGGAAAAAAAATTTCAGTGTTTGGTGGGCTCAATTGTGAAAATAGCAATGTTACTGAACCCGGACCGGTCCGGCCCGGGAACCGGCGCACCGACCAGGAAACCGGTCAGGTTCCCGGTCCGGTCCGGTCCGGGTTCACTTTTAAATTTTTTTAAAATTTTTCCTTTAGAATTTCATACTATAAGTCTAAAATTTTCAATTTCTCACCGGTTTAGCTCCGGTTTGACCCACTGACCCTTAACCCAGTACCCCGACTGGTTCAATGCCCGATCCGAGTTTTAATACCTTGGAAAATAGCTTTTGGACATTAAAATAGCTTTTATTCAAAGCTCACTGAGGGAGCTTTTTATTACAGAGAGTTCAGAATTTATTACTGTTAGTTTGCATTTAATGTATCCGTCCTTGTTTTTTCTCTCTCCTCTCTTCTCTTCTCCTTTGAAATCGACTCTCATACACAGAATCTCTTCAACAGACCAGTCGACCCTTCCTCTCCACGATCTTCCCTCTCTCACCGGCCGAAGGTCGTTGTTTAGCTAGATCTTCACCGTCGCTCAAGGTGCGTTTTTTGGGTGCTGTCTTGAGCAGTGATCAGTAGTGGTTGGGCCTGTCGCTCTTCCTTCCAGTAGCTTGAGTTGTGAGTCGCCAATGTTGATGCAGGACAGCGTGTTGTGGAGTCCGATGGGGAGCTTCTGAGCTGACAGTGGCCGATCTGTGATTTTGCTCTGTGAAGAGTAGATCTGTTGTCCGTCGATCTAACCCATCATCGTCTAGTCTCTTCCCGTCGACACGCCACTGGCTATCCGAGTTTCTTCTTCTCCCATTAATCTGCTCCTATGCTTTATTCATTGTTGTAAGGCCTCTTAACTAATATTTATAGAAGTACATGAAACTGCATTGGTGATTCTTGTTTGCTACGATCTACTAGAGTAATGGCTATTGTAGGCTCTGTTGTATTTTTGAGCTGTTCTCTATTGGCATGTACTCTGTCTCTGTTACGTGTGTGTTCAGCCTTTGGTTCTTCTATCTTAGTTTCTCTTTTTTTAAGCCATTATTAGAGCATACTATATGGTGACTGTTACTGTGTAAGGCTTGAATGTTTCTGGTTGAGTGCTATCCAAATTCCAAATCATTTTCAAGCAATAACTAAGAAACAGATTAAAGATAGCGAACTGAAAAAATGATGTTAGCTCCTTCCTTGCCTCGCTTCCATTCTTCTTTCC
Source organism: Inga laurina (assembly GCA_963855925.1). Lineage (NCBI taxonomy): Eukaryota > Viridiplantae > Streptophyta > Magnoliopsida > Fabales > Fabaceae > Inga > Inga laurina. The sequence continues at coordinate 37,366,859 of OY979702.1, read as the reverse complement.
TTTGTTGCCCTCTCAAATCCACTTCCCTCACCAAGTCCTTCCCAATTCAGCGCAAACCCACTTCGTTCCCATGTATGAGAGTTATCGAATTCAATCAAAACACGGTTCGTCTTCTTCTTTATTCCTTTTCATACCTCCTACTTCTTAATTTTGTATGAATTCTCGTTTGATTATGTTTTCAATTTTTAGGTAGTAGTTGTAAGCATCGACCTTGTGAGTGTGGCCATCGGTATTAGCATTCTAGTGTTCTATGAATCCCAAATCTATAAATTTCTTGAAGTGTTGAGTAAAATGTTGTAGGCTATGTTGCATTTTTTCACTGTTCTCTGTCGGTATGAACTCTGTCTCTGTTATGTTTATGAATCATAGGATTTTGTTTTGTAACAGAAAGTTTTCCCCTTTCTCTTTATTTATTTTGTTTATGAATTATGATTGTAGTGATGGAGGTCATGTGCGCTTGAGTGTAACCTCAATACCCAACCATGGACAGATCATTAAGTTTTAAAAATAGTATATTAGCTTAAACGTAGATGGTGGTGGAGACTCAAGAGCTAATTACGTCCCTTTTCCTTTTTCTGAAACAGACCATGTAAAATTGAAGTTCAAAAAGGTGCCTATCAATTGTAGTTCAAGGAAGAAGCCACATTTATTCTTGACTTTCAATTTACTCCACATTTTTCTTTTCTTTTTTGGTATATAACCATAGGACTAGTTAGATTCGAGTATAGCAATATAGATTAAGGGGGGAACTATTAAAAGAGAGTTTTTATCAAGAAACACCATCTCATCTAATCATTTTAATTGACTTAGGAGTTACCTCAATATATCTTTTCTGAAACCTTGCATCTTCCATCCTACGAAACTTGTTGAATGGTGTGCACATATATGTGTTGGAGGATGGAGTGTCGTGGTATTGATTATTATTTGCTCCTGCAGTTGAAAGAAGTAATAAAATAATACTTATCAATTTGTATTAATAATTCTTATTCAATGATGTTGTGTTTTAGCCTTCATATTAATTCAAGTTAATAAAAACATGCATTTAGTCTTGTGTGTGTGTAATGATCAATTTGTACGTTTCTGGAATGATGTTGTGATCAATTTGTATTAATAATTCTTATTCAATAATGTTGTGTTTTAGCCTTCATATTAATTCATATTAATAAAAACATGCATTTAGTATTGTGTGTGTGTAATGATCAATTTGTACGTTTCTGGAATGGTTGTTTTAAATTTTGTTTGTTTGAGGTGCAAGTATTGTTGAAATAGTGGCATAGCAATATGGATAAAGTTGTTTGGGATGATGCGACAACAGAAACTTTTGTGTATGCCTGTGTAGAGCAAATTTACAAAAAAGAACGCCAAGGGTTGCATTTTACAAAGGATGGATGGAAGGGTATCGTCGCTACATTTAATTAGAAGACTAGGAAGGAATATACAAGGGCACAATTGAAGAATAGGTTTGATATCCTTAGGAAAGATTTCAAGACTTGGGATTCCTTAATCAAAGAGACTGGTGTGAGTAGAGATCCTACAGGTCAAGTCCTCGCATCGAAAGAGTGGTGGCAGCGGAAAATATAGGTAAAAAAAGGTAGCAACTTATACAATTAATTTTTTTTTCACTTGAGAATATTGTTTTGTTTAATTAGAAAGTTTTTTGTTGCTTGTGTGGTTGCAGGAGAATTCAGCATACAGAAAGTTTAGACACACAAGCCTCAAGTTTGAAAGCGAACTAAGAATTATATTCAAGGATGATATGGCGACCGGCGAGGATGTTTTTGCACCGCCTTTTGCAAATCCACAAATAGACAGAAGAAGCTGAGAATGAAGATGGGTACAAGCCAACAATGCATGAAGAAGAAGGGTCAGGGGATAGCGAAGATGATATGTTCGATACTAACCCCGTGCCTAGTACCGGAGTGACTGATGAGCTTGCTAGCATTGGCCTAATAACAAGTGCTCCATCAACTGGTGGTACTGCGTCAGGAAGTCGGGGTAAGAGAAAGATGGGTGAAGGGTCTGGGAAGAGAAAGAAGTAGAAAGGGCCAGCTTCAAGACAAATCGCAGATACAGTTAGTGTTATGGCAAATGCATCCAAGGACAGAGCGGCAACATTAGATGCTATTAAAGAAGTTAGTGGTGATGCTGCTTTGAATCAGCTGCTTGACATTGACGAAGTCATATGTGATGAGGACTTTCGTCACCGCTGTATCAACCTAGTACAGGATAAGACAAACCAGGAAACGTTTTGTGTCACTCACTAAAAAAACATGGAGTTCGTGATTTCGTGGTTGCGCTTGAAGATTTATGACTCCTAGATGTACCTAAACTATGTTTTATTACGTTTGTGGCTTCATGACACTATGTGACTTCATGACAATATGCTTTGCGAAAGCTATTTTATGACATTATCACTTGAATCTGTTTATTGTATGCCTTTCAGTCCTTATTTGGTATTTTATTTCTTACATTACTCATAATTGAATTTTTAATCACACTTACAGGGTCCATAATCAATGGCAAATTCGAGCGATCAACACTTACCTGATATAGTGGAGGAAGATGACCGGTCTCAACTTATATCTCTTATAAATAGGGAATGTGATGAGTATGAATGAATGACCGCGTTGATATGTCAATATTGGGTGCTTTTCATGTGCAAAGAACCCCGCAAAACAAGTGCACGCATTGGTCGTTTATGGGTGCAAGAGGTATTAGCAACCCATGGTTCACACTGTCATGACATGTTTAGAGTGAAAAAACATGTCTTTTATAGCTTGTGTTATAAGTTGGTCAAACATTGCTTACAGAATTCAGTGAACGTTGGGATCAAGGAAATGGTTGCCATGTTTTTGCTTACCGTTGGCCATGGGATAGGCAATAGGGTGGTACAGGAACTCTTTCAACATTCAGGAGAAATGGTCAGTAGGCTTTTGCACAAGGTATTAGATGCTTGCATCAATCTAGCTTGGGAAAATATCAGACCCAGTGATCCTGAATTCACTGTATGCCACCCAAAGATCGAAAACGATCCCCGTTATTATCCATACTTCAAAGATGCTATTGGAGCAATAGATGGAACACACATTAGGTGTGTGATCACTGGTGGCAATCAGGAAAAATATATCGGCAGAAAGGGATATCCAACGCTGAATGTAATGGCTGTATGTGATTGGGATATGTGCTTTACGTTCGTGTTGGCGGGTTGGGAAGGTATTGCACATGATGCTCGTGTGTTTAGAAATGTTGTTTCAAATCCAGCTATGAACTTCCCTCATCTACCTGCAGGTATATTTTAGTCACCTTCTTGTCAATTACTTTCACGCCATGTCACACTTATATTTATCTAACAGTTTGAATTGAATTCAACATTTATTAGGGAAATATTATTTGGTTAATGCTAGCTATCCGACACAACTTGGTTACCTTGATCCCTATAGGTGTGAGCGTTATCATATGCCAAAATTTAGCCACCAACCCGGATTTAGAAATGCTAACGAGACCTTTAATTTTTATCATTCTAGTTTGAGGTCAACTATAAAGGACTTTTGGAGTATGAAAAAATCGATTTGCATTGTTACAAAACATGCGTAAGTACAGCTACCAGACACAAGTTCGCATTGTTTGTGCAACAATGGCCCTACATAATTTTATTAGGAGAAATGATGTTGAAGACGTGGTGTTTCGCCAGGGCGAAGCTGGGAATCTCGTCGATGTAGATAATAATAGCGTAGATGAATAGCCTTCCGCGTCAAATTATGGTAGGCGATCTTCCATTCAAATGAATCAGTTGCGTGACTTAATTAGAGACCACAGTGTACGGGACATGTGATACAATTTGTTATGTAATATTATTTCATCAAATTGTGTTAATTTTAATTTCCAAATTTCCCAACTTTAACTTTTATAAATTTTTTTTTCAATTTCAAATTTAATTTCTCTCTTACCATTCTCACAAAAATCACTTATACTTAAGCCAATCGAAATAAGTTTGTAAAAGCTAAATTGACAAACTCCATTTTTTCAATTGTCAATCCAATCATAAATCATATTATACAATCGAGCTTTTACCAAAAATATGATTATCAAAAACTAAATTGAAAAACTCCATTTTTCCAACTGTTGTTCCAAACACACACCATGTTAGGGCTCGCTGAGTGTGAAAGCAAATAGGCAAATAATAAAGCATGAATCTTTAACTCTGCTTCCATTTGTGCCACGTGTTAAATTGAGATCTACAAGATCACATGGGATCATGGTTTACTATTCACAGCCCAGCTTTAGATATCTCTCCACGTCACCCTCCCACGTGTCCACGTTCAAGGTTTTCTTTCCTTCACGTCAGCACTATGGGGTCTCTCTTAATATCTCTCTCTTACTCTTTACCAAATTCTCTCTTATGCTTCCACATTCTTTATAATTTTTCTCCTCTTCTTCGCCTCCAAACTCTCACACAGCACAATACTCTCTTTATCTTCTTTCGCCTTCTTCTGCTTCATATATCTGAAGCTTTCTTAGTTCTCGCCATTGAAGCTTTGCTTTGTTACTTTTTCAGAGATAATCTATCTGGTATGTTATTGTTGGTTTCTTGTAAGTAAACATGAATTTCTGCTTCATATATATGATCTGTTTTTCTATTCATAGGTTGATTTTGCCAATTCTTAAGTTTTTTCGCCATGAAACTAAATCTCACACCTATCTCATGCATGTTTTCTTCTTTTTTCCTTTTTCCATTATTTCAGCCAACTTAAGCTTTGTTTATATATGTTTCACACAATATCCTTTCGTTATTGTTGATAATTTTATATAGGAAATCACCTGAATGGTTTGAACAAACAAGCTTTTATTTGTTTGAATTTCGACATAGCAACAAGCCTCAATCCAAGTTTATATCTATCAGGTATGTTAAATTTCCCCCCCCCCCCATGAGTTATATTATAAATCAGAACTTCTCAAGTAATATGAATTATATTTTTCTTTTAATTTCAACTATTTGATTCTTTGGAAAAGTTGGGTGTTAATTATATCGTTGCATGTTTTCTGAGTGTTTTTTTTTTTTTTTTTGGATTTGTTTTGCCTGAATCGTAATTTTCATAATAGGAAAAGCATAAAGGTGCACATATATAGAGATATACATATTTTCATATGTAAATATATATATATATATATATGTATATGTATATCTTCATATTGTTACTTAAGTTTGTTCTTATTATTCATCTGTTAAACTAGTCAATGTTTGAGTGTCATTCTAGTTGGTTGAGAGGAATAGGATCCTTGCCCACATGAGTCACTGGTTCGAACAATATGAGGTTTGAGAGAAAGGAAATTAGATAACTCCCTAGATGACTTAATTTTATAATCTGATTTGGATTTTTCAAAATCAATTTTAGTGATTGATCCCTTAATGCTTGAAAAAAAAATATAATTCATTCTATGCAACATCCATTTTAATTAAATGGATGATAAATTTCGGGAGAGTGACTACTGATTCATCAATAATTCAAAAAAATACAATTCATTCTATGCAACATCCATTATATTTCGAGAGAGTGACTAGTGATCCATTAATACTTCAAAAGAATATAATTCATTCTATGCAACATCCATTTTAATTAAGTCTTTTGCAAAAAAAAAAAAAATAGAAATTTGTTTTAAAAACAAGGGTTAAGGTGCAAATTTACCAATGAAGTTTTATCCGAGGAGCATCTAGCACAAATATCTTTTAGAAGGGGCAAAAATACAAATGAACAATTAAAAAAGGGCATCCACCACAAAAACCTTTAAATCCGTACAAACACCGTTAGGGGTTTTCTTCTCTTATAATCTAACGTCGTTAGTACGGATTAACGGTTTTTGTGGTGGATGCCCCTTTTTAATTGTTCATTGGTATTTTTACCCCTTTTAAAAGATATTTGTGCCAGACGCTCCTCGGACAAAACTTCATTGGTAAATTTGCACCTTAACCCTGAAAACAAAAGCTCAAAATGATTTTACATATTTTCTATTTTTTATTCTGTCTTGTTATGATTCCTAACTCCTTCACTGGTGGTCAAGCTCTCCACTCTCTCTCTCTCTCACCTTCTCGGTTACTCGCCTTCGTCTTTATTGTCTCTCATTCTTCTAACTCTGTCTGCTGTCACTGCACTGTCCACTCCTTCTCTCATCTTCTCTTTATTCTTCAAGTCACTTTTATAAACAATTGTTCCAAATAAGTTTTACATATTTTTTAGGGAAAGCCACTCTCAAGTCTTAAGGAAGTAAAATATTGTCAGAAAAGTCCCTGGAAAATCTGAAATATCTGAAAAGTCCTTAGGGACTTTTCTGATATTATTTTTCAAAGTTAAATGGCTCACATGCCCCTCTTGTAATCGTAAAAATAGAAGCTTCAGAAAGAGAGGGAAGGGACAAATTTTTTTTTTTGGAGAGACAGATAAACGATGCGAAAGGGAGGGGTTTGAACTCAAACATTGAAGGGATCAAGTTTAGTGTTGAAGTTCTTAGCAAATGATCGAATTTGCAAGCTCCACCTACTGGTACAAAGATAAAATAGCAAACTGAATTTTTTTTGGTTATATGTATTCGTTGGATGAAGTGAAATTGAATGATGGTGAATGTAAGTGCTTGGGGTCAATAGGGGACAATGTGGTAAGAGGTAGATGAGTAATGGCATGATTTAGGTAAAGATATGATCTTGAACATTGTAGTTGGGGTTTCGATGAGGTTGGGTAGTGTTAATGTCATAGTGCTCTGTTTTTTGGGAAGGTTACAGAGGAAATGATACGTTTAAAGTAAGAATGGCTGATTGTCATGTTGGTGGGTGCTGTGAAAAATGTTGATATGGGGAAGAATTTAATTGTTGTTAATTCCTGCAGTTGTAGTTGTTAATACAACAAATGAGGTTGGGAGACTTACAAGTCACTTGTACATGTGTGTAACACACTTGATACAATAGGCCAACAAGTTGTCAACCACTTGATCAATTATGATACAATTCAGCTGTTGTGAGCTACCTAATGGGAACTACTGATGCAGTCCTAACATCAAGTTGTGAAAAGATCTGAAAAGGTTGTTAAAATATGCTATACAAGTTGTAAATAGCTCAATTTGTCATACTTAACGTGAGGAAACATAGTGTCAGAGAGAAAGGTGTTTGAGGTTGTAAAAAAACTAAAAATGTTGTTAATACACGCTTTATAAGTTGTAAATATAGTTCAAGTGGTCATACTTAACGTGAGAAAAGTGTCAGAGAGAAACGTATGAGACGTTGTGAAAACAACTCAAAATGTTGTTATACATGCTATACGGGTTGTAAATAGCTCAATTTGTCATACTTAACATGAGGAAACATAGTGTCAGCGAGAAACGTGTGGGATGTTGTGAAACAAACTTAAAAGGTTGTTAATACATGCTTTACGAGTTGTAAATACACGGTTTATGCGTTGTAAAATGGATACGAGGTGATCTCAGTTTTGTTTCGCTGTGGCATACCGAAAGCGAACACGGTCAAAAGAGGCCATTTTTTACATCATTTTGCTTTTGTTTTGCTATGGCAAAGCAAATGCAATTGGCCACACCGTCAAGTTGTAAACCAAACGCAACAGGTTGTTAATACACGCTTTCAGCATTGTAAACATAACATTTTCCATATGTAATGTTACTAAACTTCTTTCCAATAAAAAACGTGTGGCCAGTTGTCAAACGCATTCAACATGGTGTTAATAAACGCTTTACGACTTGTCAAACACATCACTTCCTCTGTTTCATTTCCCAAAAACAGAGCACCATGACACCCAACCTCATTTTCCTTATTAACAACTACTACTGCGCGAATTAACAACAATTTATTTTCTTTCCATATCAGCATTTTCATAGCACCCCACCACTTCGAACACACCACTTCCTCTGTTTCTTTTCCCTAAAATAGAGCACCATGGCACCCAACCTCATTTTCCATATTAACAACTACTACTGTTATATTAACAACTACTACTGCGCGAATTAACAACAATTTATTTTCTTTCCATATCAGCATTTTCATAGCACCCCACCACTTTAAACACACAACTTCCTCTGTTTCCTTCCCCAAAAGCATAGCACAATAATGGCATCTAACCTCATTTTCCGTATTAACAACTCCTACTATTATATTAACAACTACTACTACGCGAATTAACAATAATTTATTTGTTTTCCATATTAGCATTTTCACAGCACAATGATGTTGGAAAAGGGGATGGGTTGGACTATTCATCATCATCATCACCTTCATCCCTTCCTTCTTTAAAAATGGCAGAAACTTGAGATTAAAAAAATCCCACCACCTTCCTTCCATCTTCTTCTTTCTTCTATCTTACATCTCATCCCACAAATCTTTTACCACATCAAAGCTTTGGCCTTCACCATCACCACCACCATTTTTGCAAAGAGAGAACGCAGGGAGCTAAATAAAAAAGATTACATCTGGGAGCGAAAATGCAAAACAAATGAGAGAGAGAAATAATAGAAGAGGGACACGTGGGTCATTTGATTTTGGAAAATAATATCAGAAAAGTCCCTAGGGACTTTTCAGATATTTCAGATTTTCTAGGGATTTTTCTGACAATATTTTACTTTCTTGGAACCTGAGAGTGATTTTCCCTATTTTTTAAATGTAATTTTTCATAATAATAATCCAACCAGATTTTAATTTTATGTTCTCCTTTCTCAAAACTTTTTGTAAGAAAAATTTTATAAAGATTTCTAAAAACATAAAAACAAAAAATAAGAATCAAGCAAGGCTTTGGAGCCGTTTGATTTTGTTTTTAAAAACTGTTTTTTTATTTTTAAAAATAATAAAACAATAAAACCTGTTTGATAAACTGTTTTCAAAAAATTTTTTTTGAAAACAAAAAAAAAAAAGTTTTTAAAAACTAAAAAGAAAAAATAGTTTTTAATTTTTTTCTTGATTTTTTTTTTTTACTTTTTATTTTTTGAGGTCGTCACTGATCTACTATCGATACTACACTACCAATGACGATCACTACCACGTCACTTCAAAAACACATTTTTCAAAACAAAATATCCAAACAGATTTTTTTTGTTTTTTTATTTTTAAAACTTGATTTATAAAACTGTTTGTTTATTTTTTTGGTTTTCAGAACAATTTGTAATTTTTTTTTCAGAACATATAATCAAAAAATATGTTCTATCAAGGTTTTTTCTTTTGCCTTTTTAGAATAAAAAAATGTTATAAAAATAGGGAATATCAAAGAGGTCCTAATTAATTTAGAATTTTTTGTTTCTCTAGATTCATATTATGTGGTTACAAAAGGATTAAAAAAATCGAAACAAGAGCCTCGTGTTTTTGGTCATAACCCTGAAGATGACATGAGATAGGGAAAACAAGAAGCAGAATTTCCAACATGCCTTAAAAACAGTAAAAAGAAAACATATAATTATTATTTTTTGTTTAAAAAAACATTCACATACAAAAAGAACAGATATTATATTACAAATGCAAGCAAGAAAAAGCTTGGTCCAGGAATATTCCCACGTACTTTTGACGGTACGTATTGTGTATTCCAACACTTACAAGTTACAACAAGCGAGAGTGATCCAATGAGACCGTGAAAGCATGTAAAGCTATAAAAAGAAAACAAAAAAAAGAAACCTCCCCGATAAGAAAAACCAAACTTACAGCCTCAAGTGTCACATTCTTTTCGCACTAATCAATGTACAACTTTCCCCTCCAATGTCTCCGCCTTGAATTAATCAACGAGAACGTACCTAGAGTAAAATACAAAGTATTAAATACTAGTTTTACTAGCATTTCTTCTCCCTTGACTAAAATACTCCTCAGTGACATGAATGCTATTTAACAATCATTTATGCAACAAAAAATAATTTTAATGTACATAACTCTAAACTTTTTTATCACATTTTAAAATTTTTAATTGTATAAACTTATTTTAGTACTCCTTTTGAATTTGAATAAATAAGTGCATGCTGGCCAAAAATTTGAATGTATATTATGGCTAAAAGCCTAAAACAATGTTACACACACACGCAAACTTAATGAATTAGGAGGTTAATATAGTGAGGATAAATTAATCATTATAATATATATTTATTTTACTTAGATTTTTTTTATTTTTAGAATAATATTGTTTGTAACATGTATTCAAATATTAAAATAATTATTTAAAACTTTTTAAATTGAAGAGAGTATAAATTAGATTATGAGAGTAAAATAATAATTTACTCACCAGTTTCACAGCAATACACACCTGTGTGTGTATTATTTAACAAATTAATGATGATTACAATTCATTTAATATTGCTCTTAATTTATGTATAATTTATTTTAAAATTTTATATATCCATGGAAACTTGTAAGGTAGGGTCCAGAGTCCAGTCGTAGATCTAAATAAGAATAATTAATAAGTATGAATTAAGTTTCTTCCTATTTATAAAAATTTGAACTCAATTCAAATACACTTGATCCAAATCAAATGAAGATTGCCGGCCAAAAGAAATCAAACGAAAATTTGACGTGATTCAAAATCATGACGCTATTTTTTCGTAATTTTTAAAATTAATTTATACTCGTTCTTTCAAAGGCCAATGCTGTTGTTTTAAAGAGGCTCAATTTCAATATATATATATATATATATATGCGCGCGCGCTTGTGTTACCATATACGTATGCATGTGTATGTGTGTATTGATAAATTTATATATACAAAGACATATTTCTATGAAATGCAAAAAAGATCGATTATATTTAACCTATACATGGTTGACACACTCACAGTGAAAATAATAAAATTTCTTACACAGCTGCCTTTATACGCCGGCCGCGTAACGTTTCTTACAGCTGCCTAGCAACCGGTGTACAAAGTGTGACATGTAACATTTTCATAAATACTAATAAGCAAGCTTGTTTACGTTATACACCGGTTGTAAATGTAGCCGATGTAAAATAAACTTTCTACATCGGTTGTAATAACAACTGGGGGACAAAACAATTAATTTTTAAAACATAAAAGAAAATTTAAAAAATAGTATTATTATTTTCTACACTGGTCATATAAGTTTAACCAGTGTAAAAAATATTAAGATTTGCACCTCTCTCTCTCTCTCTCTCTCCCTCTCTCCCAGCTTCCCTCTCTTCTTCCTCTACAGCACTTCGCTTGTTTTTAGACTTATTCTGGAACCGGTTCAAAGTGTCAATTTTAACTGTTATAAACAGTCATTTTTGTTGTGGTGAGAAGAGAAAATGTGGGGAAAAAATGAATAGAAGAAAAAAGTGGGAAGAAGTGATTTTATCTACTTATACTTATAATGTCACATGAATAACAATAAACGTAATAATTTTTTAAATAATATTTATATAATAATTTATTATACAACGATTTCTAAAACTTTAAAATAATGCCAAACTTATATCGCATTTGTTTAAGCTTACAAAATAATTGACATTTTTATAGTTTAAAGATTTAATGAAAAGTGATTAATTTTGCAGAGTTACGTTATAGAAAACGAAAATTATTTTGTATTTGGTTACACAATAATAAAGAGAGATTATTACTTTTCTCTTTAGGTAGGAGAAAGATGTAGGATTTGTTTGATTTCTTGGAAACAATATTTTATTTTAAAAAAAAAATTGTTTAATGGTTAATTTTTAATTAAGTGTTTTGTAAAAAAAAAACAGAAACATGTTTTCAATAACAAATAACTCGAAATAATTTTTAACATGTTTTTTTATTTCCTTAATTCCCCTTTCGCTCACCGAGTGGCTCTTCACTCTGTCTCTCCCATACCTTACCTTCGTCTACGTCGTCTCTTAGTTCTCTGACTCTCCATCCATCATCGCTACATTCTCTACTCTGTCTCTCTCGTCTTCTCTAAATTTTTCAAGTTGAACTTAAAATTTGTTCCAAACTATTTGTGTGTGCGCGTGCGCGCGTTTTTTTTTCAAATGTTAAAAATATGTATTTATTATATAATATAAAAAATTAAATTTATAATATTCATAAGTTATTAAAAGCAACAAACGAAAAATCGGATCGGGCAGTGAACCAGTTGTAATACAGGTTTAAGAATTAATAGGTCAACCGGGGTCTAACTGAAGGTTGAACTGAACATATTAAAATATTATAATTTAATCAAGGTTTAAAAAACCAGAGCTGTCACTAAACTAGTGAAAGCAGTGGTTTAAGGATCAGTAGGTTAGATTGGGATCAACTAGGGGTTAATAATTAAAAATTTTAATAAAAATAATAGTTAAAAATATTCTATTAAACAATACATTGAATATATGTGATATAAAAAGGAATTTTATTAAAGAATTTTCACTTCCCTCATCATTTTTTCACTCTTTTAGTAATATGAACATATATATAATCTCTACATAGTAATGCCCGGTGTGGGGATAAGGAAAAGAACTCTCATGACAACTGTGGAAAACACAGGAAAAGGACGAAATAATGCTGTAAAACACCCTCTATGTCATGGCTAGGTTGCAGTTGCCATCATTAATGCTCAAACAAACTTTTTTGACTTCTCGAAAAACCCTTAATGTGATTTATCATTTATACTCAATTCCTCATTCCTCAAGGCCTCTGCTCTCCTCGGAACAAACTCTGCTTGTTGTCACTGAACATGATCCCACCGTGCATCGTCTCCCCATTCCATCCGGCGTTCTTTGTTGATTCAATAACACCTGGTAAAAGCCTCATTCTCATTCACTGCCAGAAAACTCTGATGGAAAGTCTAGCCTCCACAGTTGAAATCCCTAAGCGTCCTTCTCCATTTTTTCTGCTCATCTCCTTTTCTTTTCTTCTTCCCTTCGTCCTCTCCTTTCTTCTTCTATTTTTTTGGTAAACATTATTCTTTCATGGAGTTTTTTACCGCATCGTTTGCGATTTTTCATTTAAAAACAGTGACCCAAATTACTCGGCAACACCACCGGTTTCTCGAGTTAACCCCGAGTCACACCGGTTCAAGGCGGTTCTACAATATCCCAGTTCAGATGGCAAACCAGACTGGAAATTGGCCAGTTGGCTGGTTTCCGGCTTGAACCGGCTGGTCTGGTCTGATTTTTTGTTCATTGATTAAAAGTTAGACTTGCTTTGTTGATTATAAAAAAAGTAAAATACATAAACTTTTCCTATATTTACTATAAATTACATATACCTTCCTCCTATTTTAAAAACTTACATATGGACATTCCTTAAAATCAAAATATTTATTGTATAAACTTCCCTTCTATTTTGAAAACCTAGTTTTGATATCTAACATTCATCCACCCAATTGTCAAAGCAACACAATACGACGCACAAAAATGAATGTAATTATAAGAGTAAAATACATTAATTACCCCTATGTTTTACATAAATTACAAAAGCATATCTATTTTGAAAACATATATAAACCTTTCTTACGATTAAAATATATGTTGAACATACCTTCCTTGTATATTTGAGATTCGATTTCCATCTAGTCAATCATTAGTTGACTATTAAGTTTGATTTTTAAACTTTTATTTTGACCAAAACACCCCTCCTTAACAAAAGAATTATTTAAACAGTTATATTTCTTAAAAAATTATTTATCATACAACAAAAAATAATTCTGATATATATTTTAAATTTTTAATATATTATATAATTTATTAAATTTCATTATATTATAAAATTTGTTTATTTTAATTTTTCAAAAATCAACCAAACACAATAAGCGGCATACAGAATTGGATTTTACCTCTTTTATTTTTTTACATAAACTGAGACAAACTCCTTCAATTGAGATTTCAATATTTCATTTGGGCATCACTAAAATAAGTTTACATAAATTATTATGCTTTAGCTAACAACACATATTAGGGAAGAGGGAGTAAGCTAGTGCTTTCATCTTAAGTGATCAAAGAGAAGATGGGTAGAGGTGAATGACTTATGAATGTAAGGGTTGAACTTCTATATGAATGATGAGATGTGAAACCTAAGCTTTAGGCTAAGTAACTGATTTTATAAATAATTTGTAAAATTGATATAGATTATATTACATACAATTGTATATAATAATGCAAATTGAAAAAATTAAATAGGTCAAACTTATAGGCTAGGTTGATTTGTCCTATTTACCTTAAGAGGTCTGAGCCTAAGCTAGGCCAATTTATTAGAAAAACTAAGTTAGACTTAAACAGGGCTAGGTTGCAAGCTCCTGATAGGGTATAGCCTATTTCCAACCATAGGAGCTTCCCTTCTCCTACAGTGCCAAGTCATTTCTTATTCCCATAGAAACCATGTCCAACATCATATTGATGCCATCTATAGTTTTTCTTGGAACGTGGATTCACTATTGGAAAAATCACTTTTAAGACCGGTTAAAAAAGACATTTTAGACCGGTTCTAGATCCAGTCTTGATACAGCCGGTCTTAAAAGTCTACTACTTTTTAGACTGGTTATGGAACTGGTCTTAAAAAAACGTTTTAAGACCGGTTATTATAAAACCGGTCTAAAAATAAATATTTTTAGACCGGTTATCAGAGGAATCGGTCTAAAAGGTTCAAATTTTAGACCGGTTTTCTGAAAAAAACGGTCTAAAAAGTTGAAATTTTTAGACCGGTTTTCTACAAAACCGGTCTTAAAGTAATACTTTAAGACCGGTTACTTTAAGGCCGGTTTTGTAGAATACCGGTCTTAAAAGTAGTTTTTTTTTTAAATTTTCATTTAAAACATTTACCCAGCAAGTCATTTCCCCTGTTAAAACATTTCACTCAGCAAGCAGCAGCCAGTTCAACGACATTCAAATAAATCTTCTTCTCTTACAGATTATAACTAACATCTTAATGACATGTGAGAGACTCAAAACTTATTGGAACATATTAAAACTCAACTCCCTTGTGCTTAAACAGTGCTGGCCGAAACAGAAGCAAGGAAAACAACCATGAATAATAAACTCACAATTATAGACAGAATCATAATGCAAGGAAATCATACAACCATGACAATGCTGTTTTGATCAAGTTCCTTATCTTTTCACTTACATACATACATCAAAGATTAAATTACATTAATGACAATGTTGTTATTCATATTAGGGCCAAAATATTTTATACACACTCTTCTCAGGCTGATGATCACTAGCTAGCCTGGCTTCGGAGAATCTACACTAAGACGTACACATCATATTCTTCATTTTCCTGTGACGACAAAAAAATAATTTTATATATACACCAATAACAATATACATAATTCAAATATAGTTCATGATAATTATTTTAGCTAACTAACCTTCAATGTAGTTTTATAAAGGGATATCCTCCCATATCCCTTCATGATGATCTTTTCCTGTGCCGTGTTCATTATTTACTTCATCTTCTTCGTTCAATTCTGGTAAACCCTAGAAAAAGGAGTCTCAAGAAGATCATTCATTGAATGACTTTCTTGATTAATATGAATGACCCTTTTTCCTTGGAGAGCTACAGACCACATTTTATTTGTCTGATTAGTAACATAGAACACTTGTTTTGCTTGATATTCCATAATAAAAGGTTCATCTCTAAAACTTCTACTCTTCAAATCAACCAATGTAAATCCCAACTGATCAATCATCACACCATTGTTGACATCAACCCACTTGCATTTGAAAATGGGAAGCTTAACTTTAACATAATCAACCACCCAAATCTCTTCAATCACCCCATAATAAGTTATTGCTGCCAATCTAGGATTCTTATCTTTTGAATTAGAGAAGTGCATAAATTCAGCCACTAACATAATATCCTCTACCCGATCATCCGTATCCGTGTCATTATCATCAAAGTTCACTTCCCCCTGTTGAGATGAACTTGGCGTTTCTAATTTTTCACCATACCACACCCACACTGTATAACTCTTACAAAATTCTTCACAAATTAAATATGTATATATATCTGCAGTACTTAGTCGCTTCTCTTTCAAACATACTACACAAGGACAATAAAACTTCCACTACCATCATCAGCATTTCTACTAGTGAAGTTTAAGAAACCCCTCGCCCCATTATCATATTCAACACTCGTTCGTTTAGCGTTTATCCAACTATGATCCATATATATATCTCAACACTTCTAGCACCCTATATCCAACAACAAAAGGATAGACAAAAAAAACAACAACAATAGAGTTTTAGAGATTTCAACGAAATTAACAAGCACCATTTGAAACTAATATTGTTTTAATAAACCAATAACACTCACAATAATCAAACACTCGCACTAAATTAAAACAGAACATAGAGTGGTATTAATCCAAGCCAAATATCACAGGGATGTAATGAAATCAGAGCATATATCTAACAAGAATGTGCAGATTTAATTTTTTCCAAATTATGTTTAAGTGCTCAAAGATACAACAAGAACCATTTTTTCATAGAACATTATTAATTATTGATGAACAACGTACAACTAATTAAATAACAGATCGAACACTAACCTGATTAAAGACCAAGGAGTGAGCTTCAACCCAAAGTCAAGGTGGCGCCGACTGATGAGGTTAAAATGAAGTCCTCAAATTCACGGCACTGATAAAGGGAAGTCAAGGCAAAGGAGAATGGTCACTGCGGAGAATAGAGGCGGCGGCGGAGAAGACTGACGATAATCAAAGAACAACGACGACGAACACAGCAACGGCAGCGGTAATGATGAAGGAAATGAGGGACGGAACGCCAAGGACGAGTTCAAAACAAGCACGGACAAAGCTCACAGAGAAATGGCAAAAAGAGAATAAAGAGTTCATAGAGCACGCGATCTGGACGCGGGAGTAAAAATACGGGCGAAAAATCTTACCTTTTAGACCGGTTTTCAATAAAAATCGATTTTAAAAGAGAGAAATTTCAAATTTAAGACCGGTTTTTTTACAAACCGGTCTTAAATTGTTAAAATTTTTATGATTACAAATGTTTTACATTTAAGACCGGTTTTTATGTAAACCGGTCTTAAATGTTAAAACATTTTAAATTCTTAAAAATTTTAACCCTTTAAGACTGGTTTTATTTATAACTGGTCTAAATAAATTTTTTAAGATCGGTTTTTTTTTTTTTTAAAAACTGGTCTTAGAAGTTTAATATAATTACAGAACTACTACTGCGCAAATTTTTAATACCTTATCCGCCAAAATCGGTCTAAATATGGCGGTCTAAAAAGGGTTTTTTCCACTAGTGATTAATGTACTAACAAGAAATTTCATATATTTTCTCAATATGTATCACATCAATAAAATTCCTCATATATCCTCCAATACAACTACTCAAAGAAAATGTACTATTTGTCTATATGCCATGTCAAATTTTTCATATCTACTGCATTGTTGTATAGTTATTTAAATCTAGATACAATGGAAAAATACCATAACATCTTGTTCAGACTCTTCCTGCTCTCCTTGTAGCATGAAGAAATACACTTAGGATATATACTCGGATAACGATTTATATTTATTTCTAAACAAAATATTAGGGGCAAACATATATCTTCGGCTAATGAATCGTTACAACTATTTTGCATCATATGCCTAATTTGAAAGCTTATAATCCTTCAATAGCATTTCTTTTACAAGTGAATGCATATCATGTAAAACTTGTAGGACTCTAACCCATAAGTTGTAAAACACCATGGACAATTTTGTGAATCTTATACAAGCGGTATCTGAAAGTTATTCTGCATCACTTTTCAACCAGTATCTAAAAGTTATTCTGCATCACTTTTCAACCTCTCAAGCATTTTATGACAATCGTTCTTTGAGTTCCTCTGCAATCGCATTGGTCATCTCTTTAAGACAATCAACCTCATATGTACTTATCTCATAATCATATGACACAAAGCTATCGCTATAACCCTTACTACTATGATCTCATCCCTTGCCTCATCATGCTCATGCCAACACTTATTACTTCGACTGATTCCACGCCATACTAAATGTTCTTCCAACTTAGTGACATCAACCTACTTTAATAGACCACATTTTACCCAATGGCACACAATACCATTATGGTCTTTCTCATGCTCAAGGGTAAAACTAATAAACTCTTCCACCCCATTTAAATATTACTTCAGTAATCGATTGGTGAACATCCATTCCTTATCCATAATCCCAATCTATCATAAATCATTGAGGCAGATGTGATTGGAATTGTTAGTACGGTGGAAGATAAATCTACTTGTTCACACCTTGAAAGCTTTGTTAAGTACTACTATTTAAACTATAATTTGGCAGTATTACAGCTTAAGAATTAAATTTTCTCCAGGCATTTTCCCCCTCTTCTTACTAAATTATAGCCCTATACAATGCAACATAACATAATTCAACCCTACTCAATTACAAAAGCAACAAAATTCACAATTGCATAGCCTAATAAAATAGATATCCTAATAGCATAGTCAAAACTCTCAAGCCAAAATTCTATTTGACGGTTTTGTCTATAACAATCAAACTTATTCAAATCCTATCTGATAGTTTAGTCTTTAATTATCAAATGAAACTCTAGCAACTATCTGCCTCAATTTTTGTTTTTTGGCCAAAAAATCGTATTAGTACCATTCAACAATAAAAGAGCCTACAAAATACCAAACTCACTTCAGAGAAATGAAATTAGTATCAATGCCAAAAAAGAGTTAGCAACAATTCAAAAACATCAACTCAAAATGAAAGCATAAAGGAGCACTCTGTAGCTGAATAATGCAGGCCAACTTTCAACGCTTCAACAAACAAGAAAATGACTGTAGAAGATGGTAGCCAGATACTTGCTTAAATATTGAGCCCAACTTCTTTGACGCCAATGCATCATCTTGGTCATCATCTTCCTTTTCCAATTTCTTAAATCTATAAGCATAGCGCACCTCATCCCAAAACGATTGCATCTCAATCTCGTTCATTAATACTAATGGCCTACAAAATGCACATTCATTGATACACACACCCAAGTCTAACTACATTTAATAACGTCTTCAACACATTCAAAGTTGGTCCCTGACATAATAAGAGGTTGGGTTATTCTCTAGAATTGCGCGTTGTAGTCAACTGGCATATCATTTGAGCAATCATTACATTCTTCTTCGGTCTTTGCATAACTACTTATATAAATACAACTTACATTAAGAATTTATCTAAAAAAATATTATAAGTTGCTTTATTGATGGTTAATAAACTAAATAATTTGCAATAAATTCATATTTTATTTTTTTTATTAATTTTAATATTGTTGAACAATGAATGGTAGAGTGAGAAATGTAAAAAATACTTATGAAGAATGCATTTTTGTAATTACTACATTTTCTGAGCTTCTCTTCATAAACCGATATGAACATGACTTTTCTTTTATGATCATCAAGAAGGGTATGGCCCTAGCCAATACAGAAAATAGTAGTTAAAAGAGAAAACTAGCTAGATCGAGGAAAAATCGTAGGAGAAAAAATAAATTTGTCTTTGATTACTACATTTTTGAAATTACTACATTTTCTGAGTTTCTCTTCATAAACCGATATGAACATGACTTTTCTCATCAAGAAGGGTATGGTCCTAGCCAATAGAGAAAATAGCAGTTAAAAGAGAAAACTAGCTAGATCGAGGAAAAAACGTAGGAGAAAAAATAAATTTGTCTTTGATTAAATAAATAGAGAAAATCTGAAGGACATAAAAGTAGTGGAGGAGAAAGAGGCATAGGAAGGACCTATATGTTTCGTTTCCTATGTTTTCTCATCAAAAGTAGAGATATTTGAAAATAAAATAAAACATACTTTCCATAATTTCTCCAAAGTTTTGTCTTCAAAAAGAGGCCTGAGGCCTATATGTTTTCTCCTCATCGTAGTTAAAAGGTTTTTATTTTTCAAATAGGGGTTTCCATTGTGAAATTAGTTACTCTTCCCTTAAATTTTATCATTTTTCAGGTTCAACTCAAATATAGCTCATACTTATAGATTTAACTATTTTATAGTCCATAAAAACAAAATCCAAGTTTTGCTTTTTGAAACTACTAATATTAAATATTGATTTCATATAATTATTATATAGCCTTTCTTATTCCTCTTAATTTTCTTTGTTCTTTTGCATGATCTTTGCAAGAGCAAGATGCAGGGGTACATTTATGATACTCTTTATGATACAGTATTTCTTCAAATATTTCAATTTTACACACATTTTGTAGAATTTCCTTCCTTTGAAGTTTTCTCCGTGTTGTCCTTGATTTTTGCAAAAGTATGAGGTAGTAATTACTTGTTCACTTTGCATATTTAATTTCACAATTCATTCATAATTCATATGTTTCTTTATCTCCCTATTAGAGTTATTTCATATATTTTATTTTTTTTAACTTATGTAAGATATTCATGTTTATTGACTAGTGTGTGTGTGTGTGTATTTAAGGAAAACAGGCAGAAAATATTTTGAAAGCAATGGGGCGAACCAGCACTGACTCAATCCATTATCAGTCTGTGCCAGTCTGGTTAATGGGGTTAGTTCAGATAAACAACGTTGAGGATTTTGTGAATATTAATCCAAAACGACTAGCAGAACTGAATCAGCATATGCAAGATGAACAAAACAAGTTTATTAGGGGTGGGATTAAAGGAGAGGGGCAAGATCTATCCATGGAAGATGAGTCAAGAATCAATGACAATATTATTATTGGGGTTGATCACAATGATCACCAGAGTCATCACATCAATAATCAAGGAGATCATCATAACAATGTTATAAAAAAGAGCACTAAACAACAAATCCAAGGGCCTTTGGTTCGTTGGGAGAGGTTCTTGCCTTTTGGATCAGTGAAGGTGTTATTGGTTGAGAATGATGATTCAACTCGCCACGTGGTTTGTGTTTTACTTTGCAACTGTGGATATGAAGGTTAGTATTATTTATTATTTTGAGTTCATATTTATAATTAATTTATAATACTAGTGTCTTTTTTTCCCAAATTGTTTTCACTGTTTTATAATATCAGATATTTTGATAGCATATTGTTATAGTTAGTGTGTTAATTACATTTGGTGAGTCATCACTCGTTTACAAATTTGATACCGTGGAAAGAGGAGTGAAAGTTGACTTTATTTCTCATATCCTTGCTGAAGCAATATTTATTTAGGAATTTAGGGAACTAAGTATATTCACGAACAATTAAACATTAGAAATCAAAGAGAAATAAAAGTAGAAAAATAACATAAAACTTAAGAGTATTCAATGTGGAGAAAGCCCCCTATGCAAGTGGAGGAACCACAAGCAACCAACGATGAGTAGGAAATTTTGATAAATAAAGCAACTATACTTTTCTATGATTCATAGAAAATCTAAATATACAAAGAATCTAAGAAAATCTAAAAGTCATACATGACTTTGATAGGTTTCATGCCTAAATATTAACACGGTCAATAGGTATGGACATAAAAAATGGAAAAACATGGTAGGCCTTATGGACAATCTCTAACAATTTTCATATCTTGTCTTAAACAATGAAATACTCACCACCATCATATATATTCCAAAAAGGGAAATCAAGTGTTATAAAAGTTGGGGTTCAAGCAATGGTTAAAGCTAGCTATATAGAAAAGGTTTAGTAAGTATACATGCAAGATATTCTATCATGTATTTACCTTTCTCTTAACAATATCACCTGCTAAAATTTTATAACTAAAATTTTGGAGCCAAGGTGGAGTAAAAACCCTACCATGAAGAAGTACCAAACTTTCTAGAACACAAGCAATACCTACAACCATGGTTTTAAAACTTAGACCATACAATCAAATTGACTAGGAACTTAGTGAACTGGTCAACTGGTCGGTCTGGCCAAGCACCCAACTCAAGGGATAGCTGGCTCAGGGAAACTTGAGCCTAACTCAGGCTATTAGTTGAGTAGGACAACTCACCTGAGTTGCTTTTTTTATTTCTTTTTTTTAAAGCTTTGGCACTAAAAATGACTGGAAACTGACAAGTCAGAAAAAATGACCAGAAAAATGAAGGAGAGACAGTAGAAGATCAAACTTTCTGAACCCCAAGATCTCCATTGACTGACTTCACCGTGCTTTCCTTTCCCTCGATACCTTGACTTCAGAAGATAGATGTTGCAACACAGAGAGGCATGGGGGACTGAGACTTGGGAAGATGGGGAGAGCCAAAGAGGAGATCAAGGGGGTTTTAATTTAATTTGAATCAAATGAAGAGACAAGGAAGGAAGAGAGAAGTTGAACGTTTATGGATACTGCAGGAAGTCTCAGATTTTTGCTCGGGGAAGGCATGGAGAATGAAATCTGTTAGTCTAGTCTTCTCTATTCAAATGCTGGATAGAGAAACAAAGAGAAAGAGAAGAAAGAAAAAATTGAAAAAGAAGGAAGAATTCAAGGATTCACTTACTGACATGAGGGTGGCAAAAACAAAAAAGAAAAAAGAAAAAAGAAAGGAAAAAAAGAAAGAAGGGAAAATTTTAGAGAGAGTAAACTAAAAAGAAAGCTGAAAAAGAAATAGCATTAATTATCACCAAAGAAGTAGCACTAATTGATAGCAACATATAATAACATGAGCCATGTCATTAGTTAAGACATCGTATGTAAATTTTTCTGTGAATCTGCCACTTTTTTCATGCTTCCATCTTACCTGTTGTTGCCATCTAGACTGACCTCGTTTACCCCAGCGCGAAACCTACTCTCATGTAGCATTGCTTCCACTCCATGCCCTTGAGGCCCCTCTTTTCATATTAATAGTAGGAATAAAGTCTTAACCACATCCATATTTACCTCGAAGCACATTTACCCAAAGCACATCATGGTTAGTAATCAGTCCCTCACCCAATTTCATTAGAAATGCTTTATTCTGGTACTTTGCATGTCGAAGACTGAGATGCCAACTATATTTATTTTTACAAACTTTGCCCCGTGCAACCAAATGAGAATTTTTCTTCTCAGTAGTAGAACCCCACAAGAAACTTCTAGAACTTTTTTCAATCTCAACATAACAACTAACAGGTAGTAAGGCAGTCTGCATAGCATGGTTAGGCGTCGCTGAAGCTACACTCTTGATAAGAGTAGTATGTCCCACAAAAGAAATAGAATTAATCTTCCATTTGCTAACTCTCATTCCAACTCTATCCGCAACGTATTGGTACGGGCCCTTTGTAACCCAGTTGTGATGCATCGGAACACCAAGATACTTTTCAAGGTTTGCGGCATGAATTAACCCCATTTTATTGGTTAGCTGCAAGCTGATATAATGGTTAACATTATTAAAGAAGAAAAGTCTAGTTGGCATGTTACTTACATGTTGCCCTGACGCCTAACAAAAAGTGCTAATACATCTTTTGATCCCTCATACTTGAGACAAGCTGGCCTAAGAAAAGAAAATTAAATCGTTAACAAAGAATAAATGACAGATAGGTGGCCTATCTTTGTTCAAACAAATAGTTTTCCAAGCATCCGGTACCCTTGCTCCTAAAATTAAATGAGCTAATTTTTACATACAAGACAAAAAGATATAGCGAAAGTGGGTCTCATTGACTTACTCCTCTAGATGGTTTAAAAGCGTATGCATTGCTACCATTCAAAAGGATTTGCATGGATGAGGTCATTGAGGCAGTTCATAATAAACGGCCAACTCACACGATCATAGGCCATTTACAAATTGATTTTGATGGCCATAAATCCTCTTCTACCTTTTAGGCCATGTTTGGTACGCAGGACTAAGGAGTTGAGATTAAGATTGGGTCACAATTGAGTTAAATTGTATTGTTTGGTATGTAAGATTGATAATAATATGGGATAGACAATACAAAAAATGTGGGATTGGACTAAACCCACCTCTCCCCTAATATTGCTTTTTCAATCCTAAGATTGCAAATTTTAGACACAAGATATCCTTGTTTATTATAATTTTTGGACAAAAGTACCCCTCTCACTTTTGACCTCATTCCTTCCTATCATAGCGCTCATCTCTACTGCTACCTCCATTATCGTCTTCTCATTATGGCTATTACTCTCGCTGTCGGTCACTGTCACTCACACCATCAGTCTCCAATCTCCTTCCTCCCTTGTCAATGACATCTTGGCCACCATCAACATCCTTCCTTCGATGTCAAAATTAGATTCCACCACCCATGATGGTGATGATGACAAAATTCATAGAACAAATGCATCTTCTTCTGGATTGTGCATCTGCGTCTTCTTCAATGGTAATGAACTTCATATCGGGTGTAATGCGCTGAGTTTGACAGTAAACGTTGCTCTTTGAATGAAAATTTTTTGAACGCCTCTAAGGAAAAGGGGAACAGGTTTTGAGCACGAACTATAGATTGAAGAGATGGAGGAAGCAAAGATTGAAAAAAACTAAAGGATGGTGAAGGTCTGAAAGTGACCTTGGAAAGATACGATGTGGGAGATGCTCTGATGGAGGCCATATATTGGGTGAGAGATATGCAAAGGATCTTCCTCCTCCTCAATCACATGGATCTTCTTCTGGTTACCACAATTTCAATCTTATTCCACTCCCAATCCCAATCCCAATCTCAATCAATCAGAATTTAGTGTACGTACTAAACATGGCCTTAGGGTTTTCATTGAAAGCACAACCTCCTACGCTATTTTAATATTGTCTGAGCTTAGCCATCTCAAAACAAAATCACACTAATTAGGGGATATTATACTAGTCAGAATTGGCTTGATCCAATTCGCAATAATCTTGGTAACAATTTTATAGATCACATTACACAGAATGATTGATCATAAACCTCTAAGATGTTTTGGATGGTCCTTGTTTATGAAGGACTTGGCACTTGTTCCTCTTGAATTCCACAATAGACAATTCATGACAAAACATTTTTATGGGTAGCTTGGCCTTAAGGGCCAGTACCTTCTTCAATAAAATCATTGTTCTCCTCTAGTTGGCCCGCTGGGTCCATATCAACTTCTTCGTTTCCATCTTCATCCTCTAAATGCTCAAACTCCATACCGTCATTACCTTCAGTACCCTTCTCATGTTGTGGGCCTAAACTAGAACCTAAAATCACCTTCTTCTATATAGTCTCATTGGGTTGCTCATTGTTTCGGCTCACTAGTGCAGTAAAAGGACTAGGTGAATTCGGAAAATTATTTCCTTCCCTTACTATAGCATTGGGGCCCAATACAACATTTGTGGCACCTTCAAGATAGAGATATTCTCCTTATCTAAGGACCCACTTTTACCTAATTTCCTTCTTGCATGATCTATAGGAACTCATGTCCTACTATTTATGATGTCCTCCCCAAATTGTGCATGCCTTAGTTTTGAAGCCATTTTTTACTTAAAATAATATGATTTAACACCTGGTGCAAATTTTGTCTTTGATATCTCCTTATTTAAAGCCATGCCTTTTATTACTCATGTATCTCACACAATCCTCATAGATTGAGTATGTTTCAAAAGTACTGTTGGTTGATTATATTCTCTCCCTATGATCTTGAGATTCCATACATCCTCTATAATGGTCGTTTGAACTAAGTTCCATTCTCCCAACACCTCCGTGGCTGATGGTGCTGGCTCGCCGGTAACCTCCTTCAACTTCTTCATATCTTGTTTCATGTTGTCTATTTCCAACAACCTTGTTACTTTTATAGTGTCAAGCCTATTGACATCAACCTCTTTGATGATTAGAAGGTTTTCTAAGTGATTTTTAGGCCCTTAAACCTTATGAGAATGAAACTCTAGCAGAAAGCACGTCATCCTTCTGAATTCTTTTCTCTTTAAGGGAAAATTAGATGTTGGTGCTATGATGCTCATTGAGTGTGTTGTGATGCGGATCAATGTCTCGAGGTTGTTTCCTTAATTTCCTTGCATGTTAAGCTAGCATCATGACATTACTTTTAAGGGTTAGGACGCCAAATTAAACACCTTTGACAAATAATATGCAAGAGCCTCTATACAACCTAAAACATCACACAACTACTTCATTAGCCCATAATAGCTACCTAATCACATAACTAGATCACAATAAGGGATTTAACCTTATGGGATGTTATAATGCCAATCATGGATATGACAAGTTTAATATCAAAATCTCAACTTAGCCAACTACTATGACTTAACTTGGACATAGGGTTGTTCTCTATTCCAAAACCTTACTTTCATATTACTTAAAGTTGATTACCATTCATGACCTTTAGGTGGCTAATCAAAGCCTAAACATATGCCTAAAGGTTTGGGAAACATTTGACCAAAGATCACCTTTTAAAAGTCCAAAATGCTGATTTTTGGTGGTTAGCCGTGGTCCACAAATCCACTGGCCGCGGCCAAAAACAGTTCAGAAACATTTAGGCCGCGGCCAAGAAAATCCTGTTTCTTGGCTGAACTTCCAAAAAAATTGAAATGAGGTGATTCCAAAGCAAAATGAAATATATTCTAGTCCTTGTCATAGGAAAAATATGGGTCATTACTAAAAATCACCACAAAAATACAGAATTCCCCAAAATCCACTACTGCCCCAAAATAGTGTTCAGTTTCAATGCCAAAATTTGGACAGTCATATCTCCTAGGTCCCAAAAATAAATGGCACAAATTATATGTCCATTTTGAAGTTTGGGATGTGAACTTTAAGACTGGAAAGTTTCATAATTTTTGACATCTTTTTTTGAGCAAAACGTTCATACGACTAGACTACCCAAAACAAACTTCCAATAGACAGCATTTCAGTTTTGCACAATTGGCTTCCAATGGTCCCATTTTCACATTAAACACCATTCCCACACAAATTTTCACAAGGAATCCATTGGAAACACCAAATAAAAAAAAATTCACATCACATTGACATGTTTTACCAATAATCATAACATGTCATCACAAAACCACAACACAAACACACATTGCCATTCTTTTCATTCCAAGTTCTCAAACCAATTCCAATGGCTCTATAACACATCAAGACACCAATTGCCACTCAAAACACAAGGCAATTCATATATTTCAAAAATCACACAAAATCAAGGCAAAATTCACAATACTTAACCATAATTCACAAAACTTAGATCAAAAGGCTTCAAATACTCACATCTTCCTCTTTCCCAAACCAATTTCTTGATTCTCCATCTTTCCACTTTTCCTCAAGATATCAAACACCTCCAATCAAGAATATAAAACCATAGAGAAGAAGCTCTCATCAACATGATCAAGATTAGTGAAGAGGATTTAAGTAATAGAGGACATTACACAAGCCAAAACTCACCTTTTTCATTTCTCTTTCCTCCCCCAGCATGGCGAAAATGGAGAATGAAGGAGAGAGATGAGAGGATGATGAAGATCAGCATTTTTTGGATGCCAAAACTGACCTAATAGAGAGGAGAGGAGAGAGGGAATGTTTGAAATCTTGACCCAAGATCAAAGGGTCCAAATTGTGCCAAGTGTCACCCTCTTGTTCCATCAACCATGAGTTCACATAGGCACACCACATGGGATTCCACCCTTTGATCTATTACACAATTCAGTCTCTTCGGTAACTGACCAATTGGTTGGTAACTTCACAGTTTTGCCCCTGATTACTGTAATTTACACTGAATCACCACCAAACACTTCATATCTTTCCATATCACCACATTATACGGCCTCCCTATATTTTAAGTCAATTTAGAGGTTAATCCATAATTGAACTTAAATACAGGATTTTGACACTTATCTTAACATATTCGAATCTCAAATCACATCGGATTCTCCAAAAGGGTTATTTATCACTAACCACATCCACTTTTAGAGTCATTAACACTTAATCGCAATTTAGGATCTTGCTAAACCAGTGCTTAGCAGTCTATTTATCTCAGACTTATTCTCTAACCTCAAATATCAAAATTCGGGGTATTACATGTGGTATGTTGGAATGCTTTTTAGATCATTCAGTATTGCTTCTACATAAAGTCCCTGGATGACAAGAGTACTATGCAAAATAGTGTGGTTATAGATGTGGCTGAATTCATACACTTCTCTAGTTGAAAAGATAAGAAATCTAAATTGGCAATTATGTCTTATTTTGGAGTCATTAAACACACTTGGGAGGTTGACTATACTAAATTTAGAGTGCTTATTTTCAAATTCAAGTGGTTTGATATTGATAATAGTGTTCAATTGGATGAGCCTTTTATTATGGTAAACT
This sequence comes from Inga laurina, assembly GCA_963855925.1. Taxonomy (NCBI): domain Eukaryota; kingdom Viridiplantae; phylum Streptophyta; class Magnoliopsida; order Fabales; family Fabaceae; genus Inga; species Inga laurina. The sequence goes on along the minus strand of OY979702.1, from coordinate 37,338,752 downwards.
AAGAGAAAAAATGTATATCACTAACCCAACAAATATAAGTTGCTTCAAGGCTTTCCAAGGAAAAGGGTGATTGATAGTCATAAGAAAAATGGTTCAAATTTTTTGATATTGTCGAGAATATTTCTTTCTTAGGGTGTCTACCTAAATTGAATGAAAAGAACGAAATAAATGATGAAAATGGTACAAGAAATGGTCACCAAGAAAGAATTAAGAGAATATCCCTAAATGAAACTAGCTTTTAAAGTTAACTATTTCTCTTCATAGTTTAGTCATGCGCCTTCAATTTATTTAATTTTTGAAAATTTTGTATTACTTATGCTATTTGGAGTTAATGCTTTTAAACCAATTCTTTGTACGGCTCTAAACTTGCATATGTTCGATAAAGATGGTCACTTCCATGAGCTACAAAATTTGTGAGTACAATTTAAATGTAATTCTTTATGTTATTGGTTTGGATTTGTACACTATGGGCTATTTGAATTGGCGTTTGAGAAGCACGTTTACACAAGTCAAGATAAAACTTCTCTCACATACTTACCTCGTATACATAAATCACGTAGCAAAAGTAGGTTCTACCACTAACCCAAATGAGCACTAAATATGTCTTATACATTTAAAGTTAGTAATTAATTGAAATTGTTTCTTAGTTGCTGGCATTATGGAATTAGAACGTGTGGTTTAATTAGCTTGTTTATGATTTAATTATTGGCTGACTATGCTTTATTTCGTTCATTATATGTTTTTCAAGGTCAAACAAGAGGTTAGGGTGGAAACAAAATAGATAATAAGAACAACAAAAACTTTATATATCAATTGAGATATTAACCAAAGTAGAAAGTCCATTTTCTACTACGGTTGTTACATTAACTGATGTAAAATAGAAAGTGCAATTTTCTAAACTAGTTATGCGTGACAACTAGTGTTTAAAGTTAATAAATTTTTTCTTTTTGGTTAAACTTTTACATGCCAGTTAGAAAGTCTTTTTCTACATTGGCCCATCAGCAACTAGTATAGAAAGTCCAATATTTTTATACCAATTGCATCTACTTTGTTGAAGAACCGATGTAGAAAACCTTTTTTAACCAACATTGGTTATATCCCTTATCAATTTTGGGTAATTCTTTGAATATGAGGTCATAATCTATTAGTTGGTGATAGGACTTAAGTTATTTCTAAGGTTTTACAAGTGATAATTAACCATATAGCTTAATATTTTGTATGTATCTTTAGTGATTTAAGTTTAAAAGATGTTAGATATTGTGCCTTAAATTCTTATGAACAAATATAACCATTTGACATGATTATACTTGTTTACCAAGTTAAGTCAGATATTCACGCTGATCATGGTTCGATGTTCATCGGATCGTGAGTAAGTGGTGCTGGAGCATACGTGGAAAGAGAGTAGGGACTTATCTCTCTTGCATGTTTTGATATTTGTGTTTGTGTATTGATGCATGTATTACTTTGCTTGATTATGTGAAACATGTATGAATGATTGTAGCTCTGTTTCTAGTTATGCTATGGCCATGAGTATGATGTTGAAACATTGAGCACGCAGATATGTCATTGTGTGAGAATGCGTTATGTATTGCAAGCATGTCATGCATTAAACACTACTTATCTTGCATGCGTACTGGTATATGTTTCCCTACTGAGATTCGAGCCCTCCCCTATCAACATTTTAGACAGGGTAGGTGGATCGAGGATGGAGAAAGCAGCCAAAGGCGGCGAGGACTCCTTCGGGTTGTAGATTTGGTAGTTGGTTATCAATCATTGTTGGGATAACTGTATATTTGACTATTTGGATGTATATTGGATTATGTGGGATGTGTATATGTTTGGAATGTGTATTTGGATATGTAGTTGAGAAGATATTGTGTAATCCCTATTTGAGAAAGTATAATGGGCTAATGTGCCCTATAAGCTCATTAGCAAAGGTATGGAACCCACATTGCCGGGAATTATATTGTGCACTCTGATGTATAGATATAAAGGTGATATTCCGCGTGATGTAATTGTATTCAAAATTGAATATGAGACCAAGTAAATTAGATTTCGAAAGGTATTTGTGAAAACCCTACTGTGAAGATGGGATTTTAAATAATTTTTGTTTCTTATTGGTCTCTATTTCATTTTAATCGTGTATTTTGGATATATAATTACGAAGGGGGTTACACCATATCAAAATTAAGGCCTTGTACTAATAACTATTTAATTGCATAAGAAACACAATCCCCATTCTCAACCTTTTGGTTGAACCAATATGAAAAATTCTTTATGCTCCCCTAGTCAACCTTTTTTCAATCATTATAATTCTTAAGTTGTATGTCCTTACATGTTCTATGTTAGCATATATGTAATCTTAAACTTAATTAATATTATGTAAGATGAATAAGTGTACTTGTTGCACTTATCATAATCTACATTCTTCACTGTAGCTTAATACATACCTTAATTTCATGATGAGGTTTAGGAAGCTTAGTAGCTCATACTATTGATAAGTAATCTTGACAAAATATCATTGATTCTTCAACAACATATAATGGATTCTTCAGGCTGATGTGGATTCTTCATATTCCCTTTAAAGATTTTCATGTATCTCTCAACTTGGTACATCCATCATAAATAGACAAGGCACACAATTTTTTCTCCCTCACTATATGAATAATAAAGTGTATCATGATGTTAAAAAAATTATAAGGAAAGAGCTTCTGAAGTTGGCACAAGATAATATAAGCCTCTTTACTAATTAATCAAATTTCTCAAAATTAATTACTTTACTGCATATAGCATTAAGAAGAAAATTTTGGTTATGACGTGTTTTAAATGATCTCCTTATATGTCACAAACAGCCATTGGTAAGCCATTGGTAATAGTTGTTGCATCAAAATAGTGAAATCATGAGACTTTAGGCTTACTAATTTCTAATCTTTCATCGACATAAACTCATTTCTCTTCCTTGGATAAAGTATGAGAGGGTAGGGGACAATAAATCTACTTATCTTCTGGCCTTACGCAAGTCCTCACATATTCTCATTTCTTGCAAATCCAATCTTTCCTTCACATTATCCTTAATATTTCCCTCTATGTTGAGAAGTGTTCCAATAATACTATCACATTAAGATTGTGCCAATATGAAAGATAAAAAAATTTAGACCTATTTTTCCATATATTTCTTTTACTTGTACTCTTTTGAGTCTTACCCAAAATAACATTAATGTCTTTCACTCTTTGATTAATGTGCTATCAAGTTAATGCCTTTATAGCATCCCCATAGTCTTGGTGACCATAGAAATATTTCATTAATATATGATAAGGGTAACTTTGTTTAAGAAATCTCCTACGGCTAAGACAGATCGTTTTTCTTCCGTGTTGAAGTTGATAGTAGTTTGTACACTTTTCCACAAAGCAAACATGCCTTTATGCCCCTTAACATTTCACACTAACAAGATTCCATATGTAGAGAACTCATTTACAGTGTAAAATATTATTGCACACATATCAAAAACCTTTGTCTAGTTAGTATCAAATTCATCCACACCTATCTCCTATAGTTCTTTCAAATAATATAATGATTATGATATAAGAACTTTCCTACAAAGATTTAGTTCCAAGACCTAGTTAAGTATAAATTATAACACTTTTCCCTAGGATATTGTTATTGCCAAAGTTAGATGTTAGTTGTGATTTAAAGACTAGATAGATAACCTATGATTATTATTGCTAAAGTTATGTCACAACACATGAATTTATTATCCTTAGTTCCTTTTTGTTAGTGCAAGACTCACCCAAGAGAGGGTGAGTTGAATGATTATTATAAAAATTCAACCTGAAAAATAAAAGACATAGAGTTCCAGAGTAGATCACCAAAATATGACCCAAGTTAAAGAAGATAAATGAAGAGATTATATGCATCAAGTTATCCCTGGTTCAATCCTACCATGATAGCTTATATCTAATCCTTAGGAATCTAATGAGATTTCAAATCCACTAATTCCCTTAATTTTAACATGGATACTTGAGAACCACTACAAATCTCTCAAGTTTGATATAGGTACATTATAACCTTCACAAATCTCCAATTATCACTCCCCTTGCAACATGTAAGGAAACAATCAATCTCCTCCAAGACCACTTGAGCCTACATCTAGTCCCTAAAAAACCATTTGATAATACTAAAGTTTAAATAAGCACTTGTGAGCCACTACAATTCTTCACTCTTTATAGTATAACTATTCTCTCAAGAGATACCTCACTCTTGATAAGCTATGTAAGGGGTGCCTTACCCTTGATAAGGAATACCTTTGCCTTACAATATAATGTTGGAGAATATTTGAAGAAGATTTTCAATGAACAATACTCTCTTAAAGGTTAAGATGAGTACAATGTAGCTCTATTTGTTTTTTTTTCATAGGTTGGCACCCAATAGGGGGTGAATTGGGTGCCAAAATTTTTTTATGTGCTTTTACCAAACAAGATGCTAATAGAATAGTGAAAATGACAAAAACAGAGTAATATAATAATGAATAAGGAGAGCTTGAAAATTAAGTTGAGCAAAGATGAAAGAAACATAAGCAATTTATACTCTTAAGTAGCTCATAAACTGAGTACTTCTCTATCCCTTGCATGTTTCTACAAACAAGACACTAGCACCATAGCACAACCACATGACTTAGCTAGCCTTAATTGTAAAATTTAGCTTTTTAAAAAATGAATATCCCATAAACCTGCTCAAGGCTACTACACCTTAAGTTTCTCTCAAAATTTTTACAAAAGTTTGCAATAAGAACATTCTCAAAAGAGTTTTTATAAACAATGAAGCTTAAAATAGAGTAACAAAACTTTAAGGCTTAATGTACAAATCTACCTATGAACTTTTAATGGATGTGCATTTGACAACATAATCTTTACTTGAGTGCAAAAATATACATAATTTTTCATAATTAGAGCAAAAATACTATGACGGTTATTATTACCTATTTTCTGCTACCTTTTGTGGTAGGCCCATACTGCTATCCAAATCTTGGACACATGTCATTCTTTAGTCTTCCCCGCACTGATCTTGGACCCTTCTCTTTCTAGAGTTCCAAGCCCCCTCAATGGCTTGTCTCTCATATATATGGAACTTAATTCCTCCGTCACTTCCTTCCTCATTCGTCATCTTTACCCTCAGGATTGTCTTTTCATATTTAACCAATATATGTGTAGGTGTTCATCGACAAACAACATTCACCAACAGTGATAATTTGGAGGATCAAATGATTCTTGATTGATGGCAACACCTAAAAAATACAACCATCAGTGACAACATTGAGGCATAATTTCAATTTCTACTTTTTGTAGGCCTTATTTACTGCTAGATCCTTTCATCCTCCCCTCTACAAGGGGATTACTTTGTCATTAGGGCAATGCACCAAGTCCTATCATTCTTACTCTAGAAAGATAATGTAACCTACCTACCCTTCACGCATGCATCCCATATCTTATCATTTTGAAATTTCACCTTAGGTAGTCCTTACACTCATCAAATTCTTCACTTGTTTCATGTTCATATGTGCTAATCTTCTATGCTACAATGAACTTTCATAACTTATAGTAAATAGGATTTGTGTTTGTTGAACAGCTATTATATCTCGATCGATCATGTAAATATTTTGAATTCTTTTTTCCACCATGACTATTTCACTTATTTGTTCTTCTTTAAACACACTTTTTAGAGTTTTCAAAACCTCTATTGTAACCCCCTTCGATAATCAGGCCGGAATTAGTGTTTAATCACATTTAATACTCGAATGAGAAATCCTGAACAATTAAAAACTTTTTGCGGAAACTGTACAACTGGATCTCCATTCATTTCATTCATTAAAACAAATAGCCTGTTTGGTCTGTTACATATACAATATCAGAGTATCAGCACAATTCCTGACGTTCACCAGGGATAATAATATTTAATCCAAAATATTGTTCAGGGTATCATCGCCCATCTCCGTATCCATACCGGGGATTACAAAAAACTATAGTACTATGATATATACAATATATTTACATTGATCCAAAATGATAACCAATTCGATATACAACCAAAATATCTAACTAGGACTACCGCTGGCAGCCCTAATCGCCCTTATCCACTTGCTTGCTTTTCGATCCACTTGCCCTGTCTAAAAATGTTATTTGGAAAGAATGAGATTCTAGAGAATCCTAGTAGCAATAGTTTATTTATATGATGCATATATACAAAGCAAGTCACATATATCACAATGCAGCAATCAATATTCGAGACCGGGCTTTCGCCACGTCCCCTTCACTTTCACTGTAATCGATGACTAATGCAAACAAGCAATGTAATACAATATACGATAAAGTGTTACTACCTTTGTCTTTTCTTGCAGGCACAGGCCTTCTATGTTCCGGGCAGATATCAAATCCTAAAGTCATAATTAAGGATGAAGCATTATTCTCTATTCCAATACTCAATTGACTCTTCAACACTTAGATTTGGTTATGAATAATGACCCTTAAGAAGCTACAATTGGCTCTAATAAAGGCCCTAAAGGATTGGGAAACACCGGGTTGGAAACCACTTTTCAAAATCCCACTGGGGGTTGACTGCAGCCAAGAAACCTCTGGCTGTGGCCAAAACACACACAGAAGGTTTCTGGCTGCGGCCAAAACACGCACAGAAACTTTTGTGCTGCAGCCAAGACTTTTCTGCTGCAGCCAAGGCAACTTCGGAAATTCATAACTAATTATAGAAAATTCGAAATGAGGTGATCCCAAAGCCCATTGAAATCTATTTAAGTGCTCTTTACCAGAAAAATATGGACCAATACTGGAAATCACCACAAAAATACATATTTCAAGAAAAGTCCACACTGTTCCAGAAATGTTCCCAGATTTAACATCAAACTTTGGACAGTCATAACGCCTAGCCCAAAAATCGAAATGACACAAAACATATATTCATTTTGAAGCTTGAGATATGAAATTAAGACTGGAAAGTTTCATAATTTTCCAACAACATTTGCTATTTTAAAACGTCCATGCAAGACCACTGCCAGCACAGAGCTTTTCACTGACCAAACTTGCAACTTTTCAATCCAAGTTTCCAATCAACTTCTATCTATCCAAGATACATCTCAAAACACCATATCCATGACAACAACAACTCAAACACCACAAGACCCTAATTTTCAAAAATAGGGTTAAATTCCCAAAAATTCCAACTTAACCAAATGACCACAAAACTTATATCAAAAAGCTCAACTTACTCACCTCTTTAACTTTCCCAAAGGAGTTCCTTGGTTCAACAAACTCTATATTTCCTTGAGAGCTCAAATCACCACCAATGGCAAATCTAAAACCATAGAATTGAAGCTCTCAACACAAGGAACAAGATTGAAGAAGAGAGTTTTTCCATTAGAGGTCATTAGAAGGGTCAAATGGCTCACCTATTTCACCAAGTTCTTCCTCCTTCTTGGATAGCACACCTTCAATTCTATTATTTTAGAGTAACATGTCTAGCTAAAAAGTTGTTCTTTTATGCTTTGTATGCGCTTTTAGGCAATCTCTTATATGAATCGTGAGTGAAGAATGATATGCGAATAAAACTCACTTATTTATATCCATTCTTCCTTGTTTTTTCCTTCTATTCATTCATTATTCATTTTTTGCCCTCCAGGAAATCGATTTCCTCAGAACTCTTGTCCAACGCAGAGGTTTCTAAGTCCCTGAATGATGATTCGCTTGTTGCCATTGATATGCATGATTACGAGTGTGATGATGATGAGATCATTCAAGTATACAAAAAAATCCTCGAATCTGACGACAATAGAATGTGCCCACATGAAGATGTAATTGAAGTAATAAATATGGGCACAGGGAAGAAAAGAGAGAACTAAAGATAGTAGATAACCCTGAAAGAGAGCAAATGTTGAACTCTTCAAAGAATTCATAGATGTGTTCGCATGGTCTTATCAAGACATGCCAGGCCTTGATCCAGGGATTGCTTCTCACAAGATCCCCTTATTCCAAGACACTAAGGCTAAAAAGCAGAAATTGAGGAGGCTCACTTCCGATATGTCCTTAGTGGTTTGAGAAGAGGTGATGAAGCAATTAGAAGCGGTTTCCTAGAAGTAGCTAAATACCCACAATGGATAACAAATGTCGTTCTTGTCCCAAAGAAGGACGACAGAATTCGAATGTGTGTGCATTATCGAGATCTGAACAAAGCTAGCCCAAAAGATGATTTTTCATTGCCTCATATTGATGTCTTGGTTGATAATACAGCCTGTAGCTATAGGTACTCGTTCATAGATGGGAACTCAGGGTATAACCAAATCCCTATGGATAGAGAGGATAAAGAAAAAACCACATTTATTACACAATGGGGCACTTATTGTTACCGCGTCATGCCATTCGGGCTAAAGAATGCTGGGGCAACTTATCAGCGTGCCATGGTGGCACTCTTCCATGATATGATGCATAAAGAACTTGAAGTATACGTGGATGATATGGTAGCTAAATCTTCTGAGGGAGAAAGCCATGTTGTGGTGTTAAGAAAGCTGTTTGAAAAGCTACGCAAGTACAAGCTACGACTAAATCCTAACAAATGTGTCTTTGGGGCTTTATCTAGAAAATTGTTGGGCTTTATTGTAAGCCAAAAAGGGATTACAGTAGATCCAGACAAAGTAAAAGCAATACGGGAAATTCCCCCTCCTCAAACAGAAAAGGAAGTTCAAAGCTTTTTGGGGTGACTGAATTACATTGCACGATTCATTGCCAACCTGACTGCAACTTGTGAGCTAATATTCAAACTTTTAAAGAAGAACTGCACAAGGAAGTAGGATGAAGATTGCCAGCAGGCATTTGATAGAATCAAGGATTATTTGTTAAATCCCCCAATTTTGGTTCCTCCTGTACCAGGATGACATTTAATTTTGTATTTGACAATACTACCAAACTCCATGGGAGCCATGCTGGGGCAACAAGATGCATCTAAGCGAAGAGAACAAGCGATCTACTACTTGAGCAAGAAGTTTAATGATTGTGAGTCACGTTACCAGATGATCGAGTGAACTTGTTGTGGTTTAGTCTAGGCTACAAGGAGGTTAAGGCAATACAAGCTTTACTACACCACTTGGTTAATTTCAAGAGTAGACCCACTCAAGTACATCTTTGAAAGCCCGCATGTAGCTGGAAGAGTCTCTAAGTGGCAAGTAATATTGTCTGAATATGATATAAGATAAGTCATTCAAAAATCTGTCAAGGGTGGTACGATAGCAGATCACTTAGCGGAAAACCCCATAGATGAATGCCAGCCACTAGATTTCAAATTTCCAGATGAAGACATATGTGCTACAGAAGATCCGATTGAGGAAAGCAAATCGAAAGAGTGGGAGATGTATTTTGATGGGGCGGTATGTAATATCCTGATTTGTAATTAGGGCTAATGACTCTGATAATTATGGTAATTAGTGTAATTAAGCACTTTTGGAATTAATGTAATGTGAAGTTTGGAATAAATATGTGTGGTATTTAAGATCAAGGGTTGAGATTCATTGATAATGGGACGGAATCCTGTGCTTTGCGGTTATGAGAGCTTTTGAGGGAATGTGTAAGATGATGACATGTGGCATTGTGGTGGTGGTTGGATGATGCACTAGAAGACAAAACTTCACTTTTTCTCTCTCCCTCCTCTCCATTTTCGGTTGAGTGTATGTGTGAGAGAGTGAGAGAGCTTGTCATCATCATCATCTCATCCATCATATTCTCTCTCTCTACTTCCTCCATTGTTTCGCTGGACAAGCAAGAAAGAGGAGAAGAAAAGCTTGATCTTTGGTAAGAAATACTCCTCCTTTGCTCCAATCCTCTTCTCTAAAGATATGTGTCTCATTGAGAGCTACATTGTGATTATTGTAGAGCCTTGAATGGTGTTGATTTGGGCATTGATTCGAAATTGGAAGTTGAGGAATCAAGGTTCTGAATTGGGCAAAGAGAAGAGGTAGGCATTTAGAGCATTTTAAAGTATTGTTTGTGATTTTTGGTTAAGTTTGGTCAAATCTGGAATTTTGCCCTAATTATGCCTATTTCTGGAAATATGAAGTTTATTATGATTGATGATTGGAAATGATTTAGTTTGGAGATATAGGAGCATTTGATGTAATTTGGAATGTTAAAAATATGTTAAGGGAATTTGGATATGGTGTGTCATTGAGACCTTAACGAATGATTGTGGTCAAATTGGTTTCTAGAGTGTTTATGAAGTGGCCAATATGTTCCCTAGTTAGTGCTTAGTGTGTGTGAGCATTGGGAGGAATTTGGGAACCATTTGGAAGTGCAATTGACCATCTGGTGTTTATGGTTTTTGGCTGCGTTTTTGGTCTCTGATGCACATCACTCGAGCACAGGATGAACATGCTCGAGTGATATGCGAGTTTTTCCCTTTTGTGCTTCGAGTTCGTCTGGGTTCTTTGAATAATGCTCGAGTGAGCTTGGGTCTGCTCGAGTGATGGTGTAAGTTCAGAGTGAAGGGTTGCCTTCGGGTCTTCACTTGCTGGTGGATGCCACGAGTGTGCTCTGACACTCGCGAGCATAGCCTTCTCACCCGAGCTCTGGGGATCATGCTCGAGTGAGATTGTGCCTCAGGTGGGAGTAGTGCTTTCGGGTTGTCACTCGCGAGTAAGGTGCTCGAGTGTGCCTTCTCACTCGCGGGTATGAGGTGTGCGCTCGAGTGCAAGCGGCTGTGCTCGAGTGATCCAGTTCTTGGAGAGCTTTGTGTGCTCTCGGGTCCTCACTTCCTGAACTTCACTCGCAGGTGCTCGAGTGAGGCATTTGGCCTTATGCTCGAGTGAGGTTCAGCGTGCTTGAGTGAGCCAGTTCCTGGAAGTTTCTTTGTGCTCTCGGGTGCTCACTCGCAGTCTCACTTTCTCTTGTGCTCGAGTGATGTCCGTACTGGTGCTCGAGTGAGAGCATCTGTGCTCGAGTGAAACTGTCAAAAATCAGAGTTTTGCCTTCGAGTAAGGGGTCTTTTGGGTAGTGTCTTCCAACCCTTTAGGCATATGTTTAGGCCTCTAATAGTTACCTAAAGAGTCCTAAATGATAACCAACTTAGAGTATTATTGAAATATACATATGGATAAGAGATTGATTGGTTGTCCCTATATTGGTATAGGATTTGACATCTGTCGCTCTCGCGGGGCCACGGTGCCGGAGCCAGTCAGGAAGGATACAGGTAGTGACTCTTTCTTTATATCTTATGTGATACATTGTATGTGTTCAATGTCATTGAGATGAAATGGATTTCGTATGCTGCATGTTTGTGAAATTTATGGAAGCACCGCTATACCAATAGTCCCTGAGTCGCTAACAACGGTTCGGGTAAGGGCTGTGTGCCTTCCCGATGGTAAAAGGGGATGAGGTTAGGGTGTGTATATGTGATTATTTGGGCCGAAGGGCTAATTGTGAGCCGAAAGGCTATTTGTGAAGGCCGACGGGCCAATTGTGAAAGCCGAAAGGCTATATTTGAGCCGTGTGGCTATTTGTATGCACTGCCACGCCAATAGTCCCTGAGTCGCTAACAACGGTTCGGGTAAAGGTCGTATGCCTTCTCGACGGTAAAAGGGGATGAGGGTGGAGTGACTTGTGTTGCTGTGTGAGATGATTGGTGTGCATATTCTGTGGTTGCATGTGGTATGAAATTGTTGTTACTACTGGGATTCTTTAGAATCTTACCCCTTCCATATGACTAACCTTTTCAGACAGGGCGAGTGGCTCGAAAGGGAAGCGGACAACCAGGAGTAATTAGGATTACTCTGAGACTTAGTGGTAGTTGGTTATCTTCATTTTGCTTATTCGGGGTTACCAAGTGTATATAAGATTGTAAATGAATATTTTGGTTGTGTAATCCCCATTTTGGGAACTTGTAAACCCATAATACAATTATATGTAGATGAACCCGGGGTTTTGCCGGGATTTTAGTTTCCGCACTCTGATATTGTTCATGTGATTTGATTTCTCAAAGTAGTTATATCCGCACGTGAATGTGAGACCAGGATTAAGTATGCTTTAGAACTGATTTTGAAATGTCCCATCTCTTGAATGAGGGATCATAAATGGTTATTTTGTTTTATTGGTCTCTATTTCACTTAAATTTCGTAATCCGGATGTAATTACGGTGAGGGGGTTACATTTTTGGTATCAAAGCTGCAGTTCCTGGCAAGGGTAGAGTTTGCTAGGATAGCTCCCATAGTTTGAACTTGGTAATAAAAGATTAATTGTGAATGTTTGTTCGTATACACATCTTTGGGTTATGATTGTAGATATCTAAAATTTGTAGATATGTGTATACTATAATTGTTGGATTAATGGGGTGAGTTCTTTGTAGAACGAAAAGAACAACAAAAGGTCGCCCCAGAGTACAACAAGGAGATCCCGAGGTGGAGTTGGTCAATGACAATCCACTGGATCCTATGCAAGAATTGATGGGCTTGATAAGGGATCAGAGGGATATGATTGTGGAGCTTAGAGAAGAGCTTCGAGCTGAGAAAGCAAAGAACAATGAGGGTAGAGGTCAGTCTACTCAAGAAGGAACTCGAGGGGAAACCCGAGAGGAGACTAGACTAGAAGATACTGCGGAAGGGTCGGCACGACCACTTGAATCGCCTCCTCGTACTGAAGAAAATCAAAGGCCGTATGGGAAGTCGGTCACTGAGGAAAGGGATCTTTAGTTTTGGGTCTCTAGGTTTTGTAAACACCTACCTCCGACATTCAGAGGGAAATTTGATCCTCAGGCGGCGGAAGACTGGTTGAACCATCTTGAGAAGATATTTGAAGTCTTAGAGTGTCCTTCGGAAGTGAAAGCCAAATTGGCGGTGTACAAGCTTAAGGGTGATGCAGACCGCTGGTGGCAGAACATTGCTTTGTCGTTCAGCAGCACTTCGATGAGAAATACTTTCAAAAGTCAGTGAGGCTTAAGAAAGAGACTGAGTTTCTGAACATCAAGCAAGGGGACACGGAGTCATTTGATGAATATTTGTCCCGATTCACCCGGTTGTCCCGATACTCCTCTTATCTTCAGAAGAGGGATGATGAAGAGTTGAGCTCAGACTTGCTTATTCAGGGTTTGAGGCGTGATATGAGGAAGAGCCCATCAGTTTTCTAAGTTCAACAAGGCTGTTGAAGAGTGTCGTATCACAGAAAGTAATTTGAGAGAGTTGTATCCGGCTAAGACTGCTGGTGGTCATAGTGAGCCCAGTAAGGGCGGTGCTCCTCAGAAGCGGAAGGGTTCGGGGTCATCTTCGTTTAGGGGCAGTGGTAAGAAGCCCTACCAGCCTAGAGATCGTGAACCCCAGAAATCGGGGACTGAATGGAAATGCCATCGCTGTAATCAGTCACAGTATGGCAAGAATTGTCGGGGTGAGATGATTTGCTTTAATTGTAAGCAACATGAACATCTTTCTAGAGATTTTCAACAACTGCAAGCGGAGCAGAGGCCAAGGACTCAGGGCAGAGTATTTGCTATGACTCACGAAGAAGCCCGGAAATCCCCAGAGCTGATACAAGGTACAGTTCTTCTTAATGGATTTGTATTGCAAGCATTGTTTGACTCGAGTGCAAGTCACTCATTTATTGCGTATGATTGTGTAAAGCGTCTGGGTATGAATGTGTATGAGTTACCATTCGATTTGATTGTGTCAACACCGATGGGTGTAAAAGCTGTAACTACTGAAGCCTGTTTGAATTGTGTTATAACCGTAGAGGGTCGTGAGTCGGTGATAGATCTGATTTGTTTACCGCTCTGCCAATTGTAAATCATTTTGGGATTTGATTGGTTGAGAGCTAACAATGTGTTGCTAGATTGTGGGAATAAGAGGATTGTGTATCATGTTTCTCAAAACATTGAGAATGGAAATGTTGATTTGAATTTTCTTTCGACAGCTAAGGCTGAGAGATATTTGCAGAAGGGTTGTCAGGGGTATATGGTTTTCTTCTCTGTACAAGGAGAAACCAGTGAAACTTTGAGTAGTATACCCATAGTGAATGAATTCCCTGAGGTTTTTCAGGACGACTTAGATGGATTACCTCCGGAAAGGGAAGTTCAGTTTCTGATCGATATTATGCCTGGAGCGAGTTCGATATCTAAAGCCCCATTCGTATGGCTCCAAATGAAATGGCGGAATTGAAAAAGCAGATTGAGGATTTGTTTGAGAAAGGGTTTATTAGACCCAGTGTGTCACCTTGGTGTGCTCCAGTGTTGTTTGTGAAAAAGAAAGACGGGAGTCTTCGTTTGTGCATCGACTATAGAGAGTTGAATAAGATTACCGTCAAGAATAAGTACCCTCTCCCTAGAATTGATGACTTGTTAGATCAATTATCTGGTTCAAGTGTGTTTTCGAAGATTGATATGAGGTCGGGGTATCATCAGCTGCGTGTGAAAGCGGAAGATGTTCCGAAAACTGCTTTCCGGGCTAGGTATAGTCATTATGAATTTTTGGTGATGCCGTTTGGGCTAACCAATGCGCCTGCGGTTTTCATGGATTACATGAACTGTATTTTTCGGCAATACCTAGATCAGTTCGTTGTGGTATTTATCGACGATATTTTGATATACTCTAAGAGTAGAGAAGAGCATGAGCATCATTTGAGAATTGTGTTGAATATATTGCGGGAAAAGCAACTCTATGCTAAGTTGAGTAAGTGCGAGTTTTGGCTATCAGAAGTGAAATTCTTAGGCCATGTTATCTCGCAAGGAGGGGTCTCTGTGGATCCTAGTAAAGTGGAAGCAGTATTGAACTAGAAGAGGCCGGAATCTGTGGCGGAGGTACGCAGTTTTCTGGGTCTTGCTGGTTATTATCGGAGATTCATTCAGAATTTCTCCCGTATTGCGTTGCCGATGACCAAGCTCACGAGAAAAGATCAACCGTTTGTGTGGGATGAGAAATGTGAAAATTGTTTTGTGGAGCTGAAGGAGAGGTTGACTACGGCACCTGTGTTGATTTTGCCCGATCCCAGTTTGACATATATTGTGTATTCTGATGCTAGTGGGCAGGGATTAGGGTGTGTCCTTATGCAGCAGGGACGTGTGGTGGCCTATGCCTCTCGACAGCTCAGACCTCATGAATTGAACTATCCCACTCATGATCTGGAGCTTGCGGCTATTGTGTTTGCCTTGAAGATTTGGAGGCATTATTTGTATGGTGTGACTGTGGAATTGTACTGCGACCACAAGAGTCTCAAACATCTGTATGATCAGAAAGAATTGAATATGAGACAACGACATTGGATGGAGTTGCTTAAGGACTACAACCTGGAAATAAAATATCATCCGGGTAAGGCGAATGTAGTCGCTGATGCTCTTAGTCGGAAGACTGTGGTTGTGGCAGCTATGATGATACATGAGGAGAAATTGATTGCTGACTTTCGTGATATGAATCTGGCGAACCAGATCATCTGTGCAAACTATAACGTTTCCCAAGGGGAAAGTGATCTGAGAGCTGAGATTGAAGAAGCTCAGAGGCAAGATGACTGGATACAATGTAACCTGGCTAAGATTGAGCGAGGAAAAGTTCAGGGCTATGATGTGTCGCCTCGTCGATTAGTTCGCTACCAGAAAAGAGTGTACATTCCACTTAAGGCGGAGTTGAGATAGAAGATCTTAGATGAGGCACATAAGAGCCGGTATACTCTTCATCCTGGTATGACCAAAATGTACCATGGTTTGAAATCTGTGTATTGGTGGCCGGGAATGAAGAGTGATGTGACGAAATATGTGGCGAGGTGTCTCACATGTCAGAAAGTGAAGATTGAACACCAGAGACCGCCTGGTTTGTTGCAGAGTCCTGAAATTCCGGAATGGAAATGGGAAAGTGTGACCATGGATCTTGTTGTAGGATTACCCAAGATCAGAAATTATGATGCGATCTGGGTTATCGTGGACCGGTTAACGAAGTCAGCGCACTTCCTACCGATCAATGCTAGTTACTCTCCGGACAAGCTAGCAGAGATTTATGTTCGTGAAATTGTGAAGCTCCATGGTGTACCGAAGAATATCATCTCCGATCGAGATCCTCGTTTCACTTCGAGATTTTGGAGGGCATTGCATGAGGCACTGGGTACTCAGTTGAGATTTAGTACAGCCTATCATCCTCAGACGGACGGACAGTCAGAGAGGACTATTCAGACCTTAGAGGATATGTTGCGGGCATGTGTTCTTGACTTCAAAGGGAGTTGGGACCGTTTTCTTCCACTTGCGGAGTTCGCCTACAACAATAGCTATCATGCGAGCATTTAAATGGCGCCGTATGAAGCGTTGTATGGAAGAAAATGCCAATCGCCATTGTGTTGGAAGGAGTTGTCCGAGAGGAAGCTCTATGGACCAGATCTTGTAGATCAAACCTCAGCCCAGATACGAATCATTTGTAAGAGGCTTCTTGCAGCTCAGAGTCGGCAGAAGAGTTATGCGGACAAGAGGAGAAGACCTCTAGAATTCGAGGTCGGTGATCATGTGTTCCTGAGAGTATCTCCTGTCACCGGCATTGGGCGAGCTATAAAGCGAAAGAAGTTAAGCCCGAGGTATATAGGTCCTTTTGAGATCCTTGATAGGATTGGGCCTGTTACATACCGAGTAGCCCTACCTTCGAGCTTGAGCAGACTCCATGATGTATTTCATGTTTCCCAATTAAAGAAGTACCAACCGGATCCATCTCATGTCGTTGAGTATGAGAATGTGGAGTTCCGAGATAACTTCACGTATGCGGTGGAGCAAGAGCGGATTATTGAACGAGAAGAACGTCGGCTCAGACACCGGAGTATTCCTTATGTGAAGGTGATTTGGAAGGGTATGACATAGCGAGAAGCAACTTGGGAAGCAGAGGAAGATATGCGAAGGCGATATCCGGAGTTTATGGCTCAAGTGATGTATCAAATTTCGAGGACGAAATTTATTTGACAGGGGGAGAATTGTAATATCCCGATTTGTAATTAGGGCTAATGACTCTGATAATTATGGTAATTAGTGTAATTAAGCACTTTTGGAATTAATGTAATGTGAAGTTTGGAATAAATATATGTGGTATTTAAGATCAAGGGTTGAGATTCATTGATAATGGGACGGAATCCTGTGCTTTGCGGTTATGAGAGCTTTTGAGGGAATGTGTAAGATGATGACATGTGGCATTGTGGTGGTGGTTGGATGATGCACTAGAAGACAAAACTTCACTTTTTCTCTCTCCCTCCTCTCCATTTTCGGTTGAGTGTGTGTGTGAGAGAGTGAGAGAGCTTGTCATCATCATCATCTCATCCATCATATTCTCTCTCTCTACTTCCTCCATTGTTTCGCTGGACAAGCAAGAAAGAGGAGAAGAAAAGCTTGATCTTTGGTAAGAAATACTCCTCCTTTGCTCCAATCCTCTTCTCTAAAGATATGTGTCTCATTGAGAGCTACATTGTGATGATTGTAGAGCCTTGAATGGTGTTGATTTGGGCATTGATTCGAAATTGGAAGTTGAGGAATCAAGGTTCTGAATTGGGCAAAGAGAAGAGGTAGGCATTTAGAGCATTTTAAAGTATTGTTTGTGATTTTTGGTTAAGTTTGGTCAAATCTGGAATTTTGCCCTAATTATGCCTATTTCTGGAAATATGAAGTTTATTATGATTGATGATTGGAAATGATTTAGTTTGGAGATATAGGAGCATTTGATGTAATTTGGAATGTTAAAAATGTGTTAAGGGAATTTGGATATGGTGTGTCATTGAGACCTTAACGAATGATTGTGGTCAAATTGGTTTCTAGAGTGTTTATGAAGTGGCCAATATGTTCCCTAGTTAGTGCTTAGTGTGTGTGAGCATTGGGAGGAATTTGGGAACCATTTGGAAGTGCAATTGACCATCTGGTGTTTATGGTTTTTGGCTGCGTTTTTTGTCTCTGATGCACATCACTCGAGCACAGGATGAACATGCTCGAGTGATATGCGAGTTTTTCCCTTTTGTGCTTCGAGTTCGTCTGGGTTCTTTGAATAATGCTCGAGTGAGCTTGGGTCTGCTCGAGTGATGGTGTAAGTTCAGAGTGAAGGGTTGCCTTCGGGTCTTCACTTGCTGGTGGATGCCACGAGTGTGCTCTGACACTCGCGAGCATAGCCTTCTCACCCGAGCACTGGGGATCATGCTCGAGTGAGATTGTGCCTCAGGTGGGAGTAGTGCTTTCGGGTTGTCACTCGCGAGTAAGGTGCTCGAGTGTGCCTTCTCACTCGCGGGTATGAGGTGTGCGCTCGAGTGCAAGCGGCTGTGCTCGAGTGATCCAGTTCTTGGAGAGCTTTGTGTGCTCTCGGGTCCTCACTTCCTGAACTTCACTCGCAGGTGCTCGAGTGAGGCATTTGGCCTTATGCTCGAGTGAGGTTCAGCGTGCTCGAGTGAGCCAGTTCCTGGAAGTTTCTTTGTGCTCTCGGGTGCTTACTCGCAGTCTCACTTTCTCTTGTGCTCGAGTGAGAGCATCTGTGCTCGAGTGACACTGTCAAAAATCAAAGTTTTGCCTTCGAGTAAGGGGTCTTTTGGGTAGTGTCTTCCAACCCTTTAGGCATATGTTTAGGCCTCTAATAGTTACCTAAAGAGTCCTAAATGATAACCAACTTAGAGTATTATTGAAATATACATATGGATAAGAGATTGATTGGTTGTCCCTATATTGGTATAGGATTTGACATCTGTCGCTCTCGCGGGGCCACGGTGCCGTAGCCAGTCAGGAAGGATACAGGTAGTGACTCTTTCTTTATATCTTATGTGATACATTGTATGTGTTCAATGTCATTGAGATGAAATGGATTTCGTATGTTGCATGTTTGTGAAATTTGTGGAAGCACCGCTATACCAATAGTCCCTGAGTCGCTAACAACGGTTCGGGTAAGGGCTGTGTGCCTTCCCGGTGGTAAAAGGGGATGAGGTTAGGGTGTGTATATGTGATTATGTGGGCCGAAGGGCTAATTGTGAGCAAAAGGCTATTTGTGAAGGCCGACGGGCCAATTGTGAAAGCCGAAAGGCTATATTTGAGCCGTGTGGCTATTTGTATGCACTGCCACGCCAATAGTCCCTGAGTCGCTAACAACGGTTCGGGTAAAGGTCTTATGCCTTCCCGGCGGTAAAAGGGGATGAGGGTGGAGTGACTTGTGTTGCTGTGTGAGATGATTGGTGTGCATATTCTGTGGTTGCATGTGGTATGAAATTGTTGTTACTACTGGGATTCTTTAGAATCTCACCCCTTCCATATGACTAACCTTTTCAGACAGGGCGAGTGGCTCGAAAGGGAGCGGACAACCAGGAGTAATTAGGATTACTCTGAGACTTAGTGGTAGTTGGTTATCTTCATTTTGCTTATTCGTGGTTACCAAGTGTATATAAGATTGTAAATGAATATTTTGGTTGTGTAATTCCCATTTTGGGAACTTGTAAACCCATAATACAATTATATGTAGATGAACCCGGAGTTTTGCCGGGATTTTAGTTTCCGCACTCTGATATTGTTCATGTGATTTGATTTCTCAAAGTAGTTATATCCGCACGTGAATGTGAGACCATGATTAAGTATGCTTTAGAACTGATTTTGAAATATCCCATCTCTTGAATGAGGGATCATAAATGGTTATTTTGTTTTATTGGTCTCTATTTCACTTAAATTTCGTAATCTGGATGTAATTACGGTGAGGGGGTTACACGGTAAATATGCATGGCAATGGTGCAGGGGCAGTAATCATATCCCCAGACAGAAAGCAATTTCCGATTGCTATAAAGTTAGGGTTTGACTGCACCAATAACATGACAGAATATGAAGCTTGTATTAATGGTCTCCAAGCTACCATAGATCATGGAACAAAAAACCTAAAAGTCAATGGTGATTCAGCTCTCATAATTTATCAGGTGACTGGTGAATGGTGTAGTAAAGACCTAAAGTTGATCCCTTATCAAGAGTATTTGATAGAGTTGATAAAAAATTTTGAAGTAATCAATTTCCATCATATGGCCAGAGAAAAGAATTGCTTCGCCGATGCTTTAGCTACTTTAGCGACTATAATCCAACTTGATTGTGGGGTCCAAGTTCAACCAATGCAGAATGAGACTAGAAGATTGCCAGTATTTTGCTTCAATATTGAAAGAGAGCACGACGAGCAACATTGGTACCATATTATCAGGATATATATAGAAAAGGGTACTTACCCTCCAGACGCGAGACATAATGAAAAGAAGATCATTCAGCGATTGGCCATGGGCTTTTTTATTAGTAATAACGTCCTATATAAGAGAAGCTTTGATGGGACATTGCTATGCTGTGTAGACATAAGGGAGGCGCACAAGATTATGGCAGAGATCCATGAAGGCGTATGCGGTACACATGCAAATGGCCTCTTATTAACTAAACAAGCTCAAAGATCCAGTTACTACTGGATAACTATGGAGAAGGATTGTAACAATTATATTAGAAAGTGTCATAAGTGCCAGATATATGCCAACAAAGCTAATGCCCCGCTGACTATAATGCATAGTCTCGTATCTCCATGGCCATTCTCCATGCGGGGAATAGATGTCATCGGGCCTATTGACTATTTCACTAAGTGGGTAGAAGCCAATTCATTTGCTAGTATTACTCAGAAGGCCTTCATCAAGTTCTTAAAGGCCAACATCATTTGTAGATATGGGTTACCGGAGAGGATCATAACTGACAATGCACGGATACCGTACCACAATGCGTACTTCAACTGGGGCAACCCCTTACTCTTTAGTTTATGGCATGGAGGTTGTTACTCCAATTGAGGTGGAAATACCATCCCTGAGAATCTTGGCTGAATCAAACCTAGATGAAAGTGAATGGATACGTTCTCAATTCGAACAATTAAATATGACTGAAGAAAAGAGGCTCACAGAAATATGTCATGGGCAGTTATATCAGTCACGAGTGGCAAGGGCCTTTAATAAGAAACTACAAACCAGGTGGTTTAAAGTAGAAGACCTAGTCCTCAAGAAGATCCTGCCAAATCAAGAAGATGATAGAGGTAAATGGGCTTTGAATTATGAAGACCCATATGTTGTTAAGCAAGCTTTCTCTGGTGGGGCATTGATATTGACAAACATGAATGGCCAAGATTTACCAAGGCCAATCAATTCAGATACTGTAAAGAAATACTATGCGTAAAGAAAAAAAAGCTCGCTAAGTTGAAAACTCGAAAGGGCAGCTTAGGCAAAAGTTTGAGCAAAACAAAAAAAAAGGGGCTCGCTAAGTTGAAAACCCGAAAGGGCGGCTTAGGCCAAAATTAGAGCAAAAAAAAAAAGAAGCTCGCTAAGTTGAAAACCCGAAAGGGCGGCTTAGGCAAAAGTTAGAGCAAGAAAAAAAAAGGGAAAAAGACAGAAAAATACCATTTGTACTTCAAAATCCCGCTGATAAGAATGGTAATGGGATTGACAAGAATGGTAATGAGATTGACAACGCAAATCTTTGTCAAAGGACTACTTTGGGATTTTAAAGTTCAAGTGGTATTTTTCTGTCTTTTTCCCAAAAAAAAAGCTCGCTAAGTTGAAAACCCGAAAGGGCGGCTTAGACAAAACTTAGAGCAAAAAAAAAAAGGCTCGCTAAGTTGAAAACCCGAAAGGCAGCTTAGGAAAAAGTTAGAGCAAAAAAAACTCGCTAAGTTGAAAACCCAAAAGGCCAGCTTAGGCAAAATTTAGAGCAAACAATTGGGAGTTGTTAAGTCAAAAACCTGAAAGGGCGGGTTAAACAAATATCGAAGAATGTTATCAGTCCTAGCCCCATGACTCCCTTTACTTTGTCTATTTGGAAGACTCTGTAATCATTCATCGAAAAGTGCATGCCTCTGGCAATTAAGCAAGGCACCATCAGGGGGACTACACGGAACTAAAAGTGAAGGACCTCCTAATGACATCACGTCTACACCAATATATGATCATCATCATGCATCCACTTGAATATTGGAAGATCATTTCTTTTAAATGAATCTTCATCCTTAGTATCTCTTTCCCTTCTATTAAATCGCATGTCAAACTTTGTGCCATGATTTGTATAAGGGTAACTCTTTTTAATGAAAGCACAACTTTTGGCTGGATAAACACTCACATTGATATACATGGTGTCCTTTATTCCCATTTAACTTGTGTAATTTCAGGATCATTAGCAAAGGTCCCAACTGGAATTTTTGTTGTGGGGTTAAACAGTTGACAAAGGGACATAATCTAAACTGAGGGTTCTAGGCTGTGGCATCTATGTGAATCTCATTATACACATCTTCATACCTCCGACAAGACTGCGCAAGTAACGGGGTACTGGTTAGGCACCTGGACGAAGAAGGAGCAATATCACCTGCCAGGCTATTCTTTAACACCACAATTATTGCACTCATTCTCATTAGCATGTCATCACCTCCATTATCAACATCACCATTAACATCATCATCATTATCATTAGCATTATCATTATCATTGTATTCATCATCCTCATTAGGATTCCATCATCACTGTCATCATCATTATTAGTGTCATCACCTCCATCATGACATCACTATTATGATATTCCCTCCATTATCATGGCCATTATCATCCTCTTCATTATCATCATTGTCATCATCACTGTCATCATTATTATCAATGTCATCATCTTCATAAGCACTACCCCAAAGGGAATCACATGTTCATAGCACCCTTTTCAAAGCCCTGTATCGGCATCTTCAAAGCCCTGTAACGGCAGGCACCCTCAAAGCCCACTGACGGCTGGCACCCTTTCAAAGCCCTGTACCGGCAGGCACCCTCAAAGCCCAGTGATGGCTAGCACCCTTTCAAAGCCCTGTACCGGCAGTCACCCTCAAAGCCCAGTGACGGCTGGCACCCTTTTCAAAGCCCTGTACCAACAGGCACCCTCAAAGCCCAGTAACGGCTGGCACCCTTTTCAAAGCCCTATACCGGCAGGCACCGCCAAAGCCCAGTAACGGCTGGCACCCTTTTTAAAGCCCTATACCGGCGGGCACCCTCAAAGCTTAGTAACGGCTGGCACCCTTTCAAAGCACTGTACCGGCAGGCATCCTTTCAAAGCCCTGTACCAACAGATACCCTCAAAGCCCAGTAACGACTGGCACAATTCTTTTAAAGCCCTGTAACGGCAGGCACTATTCTTTCAAAGCCCTGTAACAACAGGCACCCTCAAAGCCCAGTAACAGCTGGCACAATTCTTTTAAAGCCCTGTAATGGCAGGCACTATTCTTTCAAAGCCCTGTATCATCAGGCACTCTCAAAACCCAGTACCGGTTGGCACAATTCTTTTATGCCCCACCAAAGTCCTATGCAACTAGGCGCTTCACTTCCATTCCAGGTAATCATCTATCTCCATTTGCGTTCTTCTCCCCTATAAACCAAGTAAAGAGGGGCATGGGCACTGTATTTTGTCCAAAAAATCTCATTTATGTTGATAGGTTTAAATTAGGAAGTTACTTATGGGAAGAATAATGAAAAAAAATTAAAAACAAAAAAATCTCCACTAATGGTAATTAGGTCAAGTTATGAAGTTTTATCAATAGAAAATACAAAAGTAAAAAAAACGAAAATTAACAAAAAAATCTCCATTGATAGTGATTGGGTCAAGTTAGGTAGTTCTTAACATAAAATACAAAAAAAAATCAAAAAATGAAAATTAAAAAAAGAAAAAGAAAAAAGGGAGCATTTATGAAGAAAACCCTACCTTGAGACTATAAATAGGAGTGCAAGGGTTGAAGTAAGGGGGACAAAAAATTTTGGGAGAAAGAGGGAGGCAAGGTAGAGAGTTAATTTTATTGCTCATACATAATTCTCATGGGGAAGGGTAGTTAACATAAGAGCCCATCTTATTTTGCTCACTACTCTTTGATTGTGATTAAATTTGCATGCTCTTCTTTTTGATAATATTTAGCCATATGTGCAAGATGATGAATCTGACTAACTCTCCCCACCCATTTAATGTTTTATGACTTTGTACTTGGCTTTGTGTTTATCTTGATGACTCAACATTTGCATGAATCACCTACTCTCATATATGTTGGCCTTACTGGACGTTTCAAATCTGAGATCAAGAGCTATGTGGACTTGCTTTCCATTGCCTCATTGAATTGTCTTATGTATTGTTGCTGGATGTGTGGCATTTGGATCAAGAGGTATGTGTGGCTCTATCATCCTATCTCTTGTTGTAGTGGGTTCAAAGGATAAAAGGTACTTATAAATCTCCTCACATTTGACTTCCTTTTTGTTTAACTTGTGCTACTTTTCTCCTTTTTTTAATCCCTTTCTTAGGTCCTCTTTCAAAAAAATAAAAAAAAATATTTTGACACATTTTGATAAATGAAAATAAAATGGAAAAACTCTCTTTTACAAGAAAATAAAAAAAAACGTTTTAAAAAAATAAAAAATACAAACCAAATAAAAAAATTATTTTTCTCAAATAAATTAAATAAATTTTTTTTCTAAAAAACACAAACAAAATGACACGCATTTCTACCCCCCGAACTACGTGGGCTTTGATCCCTCTAAAGGGTACGTATGCCCTAGGTTTTCATCCTCGGTCAAGTCCAATTTTGTAAATAAATATATTTTTTCTTATAAATGCTCCTTTTTTTAAAATAAATATATTTTTTCTTTGTGTAAATAAATGTTCATTTTTTCTTCTTCTTTAGTTTTCATTTCATTTAGTTTTGTAAGTATTTTTTTTATTTGGGTAAATATAATAAAGTTAAAGGCCATAATATTTTTAAATAATTAACTTAGGGTAACCATTCTTATGAATGGGTGTTATGGGGTGCCTAACACGTTCCCCACACACAATCGACTCCTAAACCCTAAATGGTTTTTGTATACCAGTTTCCATTTTTAAAAAGGTTTCCAAAATTACCCTTTTTCAAAATTTTGGTGACGGCTCCATGTTTTTCAAAATTCCAGGCACTACAGTTTATCTGCACCTAAGTTATTTGTAGCAGTTTATGTAGAGGTTATTTTAATAACCGCTACAAACGTTCCGCCTATATAAACTCTCCTCCCCCCTTCATTTCTCCGTTTGCTCATTTTATTTCTTGAAGTTTATCTGAGTGTTTTCTTTAGACTTGAGTATTCAGGCGTCTGTGAAAGAGTTTTTGTTGCAGTATTTCTTGGTATTTGTACTTGAGGTAAGGAGATAAGACGTATTTTATTTGTATTTATATTTTTATAATATTTTTGCATAATAATGTGACTAAAATATTTTTTTTTGAATTTTCGCTGTTGATTGGCTTCGAGAAAGGATAGGGGGAAGGCGCCTAAGGTCCTCCCTTCAACAAGAATCCCAGTAGTAACAAATCACTCATACAGTGCACAAACACATAGCATATATGATCATGTTAGGCAGCTTCACAACGTATCATGGCTCACACCACAAACGACAGCACTCATGGCTGTAAACTCTATGCGTCAGCTTTTGCTGCGATCTCTATGTATTCATAATGTATCACAATGTATTCTCAATGCATGACAAACATACATACAATGTTTCACACACAGTATAAGAGAAAGAGTCACTACCTTATTCCTTCCTGACGTTCTTCTGCACCGTGGGCTCTTGAGGGCGGCAAATATCAAATCCTATAAACCAAACCAGGAACAACCCATCAATCTCTTTTCCAAGTTTTCTAATTTCGTAATTCTCTATGTTGGTTATCATTTAGACTCTTTAGGTGGCTATTATAGGTCTAAACATATCCCCAAAGGGTTGAGAAAACTACCCTGAAGATACCTTTTTCTGGTAAAGCACACTAATTTTGGGCTGCCTCACTCGAGTGTTGCCCTCACCCGTGCTCGAGTCCTAGCGGGTGCAACACAGAAAGTATTTGCCCGAGA
Source organism: Inga laurina (assembly GCA_963855925.1). NCBI lineage: Eukaryota > Viridiplantae > Streptophyta > Magnoliopsida > Fabales > Fabaceae > Inga > Inga laurina. The sequence continues at coordinate 37,312,874 of OY979702.1, read as the reverse complement.
GCAAACCTCAAAATATTTCTCACACTCACTCGAGCGATTACCTCAAGTGCACTCGAGCACTAAGAAGTGAGGCCCAACGAGTGACTACCCGAGAGAAACCATAAACTCCCAGGTCTTAAACTTACTCCCTTACTCGAGCATACCCATGCTCACTCAAGTAGGATCATATCTCACTCGCAAGTTAGGAAGTGTACTCTCGCCCTTCCACTCAAAAACACCACTGAGAAACCAAAGAAAACAGAAATCTACTGATGCACTGAGTGAGCTCATCCCTCACTCAAGTGATACGCATCAGAAGCCAGAAATGCAGTAATTGGTATGGTTTTCCAAAGTGACCTAAACTGATCTCAATGAAGAGTGTTTGAGCATGGGAAGTCATTTACCTACCTAGATTTCAAACCCTTCCTTTCTCTTTCTTGTCCAAGCTCGCCGAAAATGGAGAAGGAGGAGAGAGCTGAGATAATGATATTGATGATCACATTCTTTTCTTTTTCCCATACAACAACCGACTAAGTAGAGAGGGAAGAGAAAATGAGTTTGAAATATTAACTTTGATCCAAGGGTCCTCATAATGCCAATTGGCACAATCTTGTTCCTCCCCTTTGATTTCACATATTTTCATTTACATAGGATTCCACCCCATGGTTAAATCCTAGCCATTGATTCCTTTGATTTTTAATCTCAACCGTTGATCTTCAAGTTACCAATGAGTTTTCTCTTCGGTAACCGTCTAATCGGTAAGTGAATTTTCAATTTTGCCCTTGATTATTATAACCTTTGACTACTAAACCATCAACAAACATATTTTACATCACATACGTCAAAAAAATGCTTAACTAACATCAATTACATCACTTTAAGGTTATTAGCCCTTAATCACAATTCAAGATATTACAATTCTCCCCCCGAAAATTAAATTTCATCCTTAAAATTGCTACACAACTTGAGCCATAAACTCTGGATACCGTCTTCGCATATCTTCTTCCGCTTCCCAAGTTGCCTCTCTCTGAGTCATTCCTTTCTAGATCACCTTCACATACGGAATGCTCCGGTGTCTGAGCCATCGTTCCTCTTAATTAATAATCTGCTCTGGCTCTACCGCATAGGTAAAGTTGTCTTGTAGCTTGACTTCTTCATACTCAACTTTGTGAGATGGATCCAGTTGGTATTTCTTCAGTTGAGAAATATGAAATACATCATGGAGTCTGTTCAAGTTTGGGGGTAAGGCTATTCGATAGGTAACAGGCCCGATTCTCGCAAGAATCTCAAAAGGACCTATATATCTGGGGCTCAACTTCTTTCGCTTGATTGCTCGCCCAACACCGGTGATAGGAGATACCCTTAGAAACACGTGGTCACCAACTTCGAACTCTAGAGGTCTTTTTCTCTTATTAGTGTAGCTTTTCTGTCGACTCTGCGCTGCAAGCAACCTCTTTCGAATAATCCGAATATGTGCTGAGGTTGATCAACAAGATCTGGTCCATACAGCTTCCTTTCTGATAACTCGTTCCAGCACAAAGGTGATTGGCACCTCCTTCCGTACAACGCTTCATATGGAGCTATCTGGATGCTTGCATGAGAGCTATTGTTATAAGTGAACTCAGCAAGTAGAAGAAAGCGATCCCAACTTCTTTTAAAGTCAAGAACACATGCCCGCAACATGTCTTCTAGTGTCTGGTTTGTCTTTTCTGACTGTCCATCCGTTTGAGGATTATAAGCTGTACTGAACCTCAATTGAGTACCTAGTACCTCTTGCAACACTCTCCAGAATCTTGAAGTGAATTGGGGAACTCGGTCGGAAATGATATTCTCCGGTGTACCATGAAGCTTCATAATCTCACGAATGTAAATCTCTGCTAGCTTGTCCAGAGAGTAACCAGCATTGATGGGTATGAAGTGTGCTGACTTCATTAGCCGTTCCACAATAACCCAGATCGTGTCATAATTCCTGATCCTGGGCAATCCCACCACAAGGTCCATGGCCATACTTTCCCATTTCTATTCCAGAATCTCAGGACTCTGGAGTAAACCAGGCGGTCTCTGGTGCTCGATCTTCACCTTCTAACAAGTGAGACACCTTGCTACATATTTGGTCACATCACTCTTCAAACCCGGCCACCAATACATATACGAGAGGGGAAGTTGATAGAAGATTTTCGTGATTTGAATTTGTAAAATCAGATCTTGTGTGCTAACTATAGCATTTATCGAGAGGAAAATGATTTGATGACTAAGATTGAAAAAGCTCAAAGGCAAGATAGCTGGATATAGCGCAACCTAGCTCGGATTGAACGGGGAGAAGCCCACTGGCATCACTATACATAATGTATTTCAAACTGGGATCAGGTAAAATCAACACAGGTGCTATAGTCAACCACTCCTTCAACTCCACAAAAAAATTTTCACATTTCTCATCCCACACAAACTGTTGATCCTTTCTCGTGAGCTTGGTCATCGGCAAAGCAATACAAGAGAAATTCTGAATGAATCTCCGGTAGTAACCAGCAAGACCCAGAAAACTGCATACCTCTACCACAGATTTTGGCCTCTTCTAGTCCAGTACTACTTCCACTTTACCGGGATTCACAGAGACCCCTTCTTGTGAGATAACATGGCCTAGGAATTTTACTTTCGATAGCCAAAACTCGCATTTACTCAGTTTGGCATAGAGCTGCTTTTCTCGCAATGTATTCAATACGATTCTCAGATGATGTTCATGTTTTTCCTTACTTTTAGAATATATCAGAATGTCATCGATAAACACAACAACAAACTGATCTAGATATTGTCGAATAATACGGTTCATGTAATCCATGAAAACCACAGGCGCATCGGTTAGCCCAAATGGAATCACCAAAAACTCATAGTGACCATACCTAGTCCGAAAAGCAGTCTCCGGAACATCTTCTGCTTTTACTCGCAGTTGATGGTACCCTGACCTTAGATCAATCTTCGAGAACACACATGAACCAGACAGTTGGTCTAATAGGTCATTGATTTGGGGAAGAGGGTACTTGTTCTTGATAGTAACTTTATTCAGTTCTCTGTAATCAATACACAATCGGAGGCTCCCATCTTTCTTCTTAACAAACAACACTGGAGCTCCCCAAGGCGACACAATGGGTCTAATAAACCCTTTTTCAAGCAAATCTTCTATTTGTTTCTTTAACTTCACCATTTCGTTTGGGGCCATACGATATGGGGCCTTAGATATAGAACCAACTCTAGGCACAATGTCGATTGGGAACTGAACTTCCCTCTCAGGAGGCAATCCACTAAGATCATCCAGAAATACCTTAGGGAATTCATTTACCACGGGTATATTACTCAAAGTTTCACTGGTTTCCCTTTGTACAGAGAGAAATACCATATACCCCTGGCAACCTTTTTCAAGATATTTTTCAGCTTTAGCTGTAGACAGAAAACTCATACTGGTATTTACAGCCTCAACCCTCTGAGAAGTAGGATATACTATCCTTTTGTTTCCACAATCTAACAGCACATTATTTGGCATCAACCAATCAAAACCCAGAATGACTTCCAATTGGTAAAGCGGCATACAAATCAAATCTACAGTAGATTGATGTCCTTCCACAGTTATGACACAATTCAGACAAGCTTCTGTGGTCAAGGCCTTAACACCCATCAGAGTTGACACTATCAGATCAAATGGTAATTTATGTATATGCAATCCCAAGCGCTTCACGCAATCAAAAGCAATAAAGGAGTGACTTGCACCCAAGTCAAACAGAACTTGCAACAGATAAACATTAAGAGAGATTTTACCTTGTATCAACTCAAGAGATTTGCGGGCCTCCTCGTGGGTCATAGTAAATACTCGGCCCTGAGTCTTCAGCCTCTGGTCTGGTCGTGGTTCTTTGCATTCGATAGTAGTATGCCCTACACACTTACAATTGAAGCATATGATCTAGCCCTCACAAGTTCTACCATGATGTGATCAATTACAGGTAGGACAAATCCATGGTGTAAAAGAAGTTCTCTACTGATCACGGTTCCCGAACTGATAGGGCTTTTTACCGCTCCCAGATGAAGATCCTTGCCCCTTTTGCTTCTGTGAGATACCACCCTTACTGGGTTTATTACGTTGGCTAGTAGCTCTAGCAGGATATACTTCTCTTAAGTTGTTCTTTTTAATTCTGCATTGTTCCACCACCTTGTTGAACTTGGTGAACTGATAAGTGACCAACCGTTTCCTCAACTCTCGCCTCAGACCACGAATGAGCATGTCTGAACTCCATTCTTCATCATCCTTGTACCGGAGATAGGAGGAATACCAGGACAAGCGGATGAAACAAGACAAATAATCATCAAAGCTCTCCGTGTCCACTTGTCTAATGTTAAGGAATTCTGTCTCCTTCTCGACCCGCATTGATTTAGGAAAGTATTTCTCATTGAATTCTTGCTGAAACAATTCCCAAGTCAGCGGCACATTTCTACTACGCAGGGTGAGAGAAATATTCCTCCACTAGTGATCTGCATCGCCTTCTAACTTGTAGACTGCTAGGCGTGCCTTCACCTCAGACGAACATCCTAGGACCTCGAAGATCTTCTCAAGGTGATTTAACCAATCTTCAGCCACTTAAGGATCAAACCTCCCTTTAAACACTGGAGGAAAATGTTTGCAGAATCTGGTAACCCAAAACTGAAGATCCCTATCCTCTCTTGCTGGTACCCTATGAGACTCTGGGTTTGGAACAGTATGAGGTGGGGACTCCAACGGTCGTGCTGATCCTTCAGTAGTTTCCTTATAGCAGGTTTCTTCCTGGGACTTTTCCTGAATAGATGGACCTTGATCTGCTTGGTTTTTGCCTCTCTAAATTTTGAGCTCTTCTCTCAGCTCAGTTATCATGTCCTGCTGGTCTTTTATCAGACCCATTAATTCTTGCATAGGATCCAGTGAATTATCTTTGACGACCTCCACCTTTGGGTTTACACGGGGAACATTGGGGCGTCCTCTAGTTTTCTTCATTCTACAAACAACTTACCCTATTAATATAACAGAGATAGTATGCACATATATTTGCAAGTCTCATATACATCCATATCAATAGAACATACATGTGCATACACAACAATGATTCACAGATGATTTTCTATCCCTAAAACCAACTAAGGGATCTATCCTAGCAAACTCTAGCCTTGCCAGGAACTACAGCTCTGATACCAAAATGTAACCCCTTGCCTTGATTAGCGTAATTATAATTCGATATTACATAATTAAGTTGAATTAGAGACCATCGGATAATTTAAACTCATTTCATCTTCCTGCTTTATAGTAGGATTTTCACAAAGTTTTTCAAAAAAATTCTTTCCTATACTGGTCTCAATTTTCAAAACTCGAATAAAATTACTTGTGCAGTTAACTTACATTCACATATATCAGAGTGTATTACCAAATCCCCGGTAACTCCCAGGTTCTATGCATATATAATCTAAGGGTTTATAAGTCTCCACTAGGAGATTACATAACCAAAATCAAATATAATATTTACATCTCAAAATATACAGTAATCCCGAGTTCAAAAGTGGATAACCAACTCCCAAAATTAAATATACCCCGTAGGGTCCTAATTGCTCCGGGTTGCCCGCTTCTCTTTAGCGCTACTAGCCCTGTCTCAAATGTTAGTCATTGGAAAGAATGAGATTCAAAAGAATCCTAGTAGTAACAAATCACTCATACAGTGCACAAACATATAGCATATATGATCATGTTAGGCAGCTTCACAACGTATCATGGTTCACACCACAAACGACAGCACTCATGGCTGTAAACTCTATGCGTCAACTTTTGCTGCGATCTCTATGTTTTCACAATGTATTCTCAATGCATGACAAACATACATATAATGTTTCACACACAGTATAAGAGAAAGAGTCACTACCTTATTCCTTCCTAACGTTCTTCTGCACCGTGGGCTCTTGAGGGCGGCAAATATCAAATCCTATAAACCAAACCAGGAACAACCCATCAATCTCTTTTCCAAGTTTTCTAATTTCGTAATTCTCTATGTTGGTTATCATTTAGACTCTTTAGGTGGCTATTATAAGTCTACACATATCCCCAAAGGGTTGAGAAAACTACCCTGAAGATACCTTTTTTGGGTAAATCACACTAATTTTGGGCTGCCTCACTCGAGTGAATAAGGTCTCACTCGAGTGTTGCCCTCACCCGTGCTCGAGTCCCAGTGGGTGCAACACAGAAAGTGTTTACCCGAGAGCAAACCTTAAAATATTTCTCACACTTACTCTAGCGATGACCTCAAGTGCACTCGAGTACCAAGAAGTGAGGCCCAACGAGTGACTACCCGAGAGCAACCATAAACTCCCAGGTCTTAAACTTACTCCCTCACTCGAGCATGCCCATGCTCACTCGAGTGGGATCATATCGCACTCGCAAGTCAGGAAGTGTACTCTCGCCCTTCCACTCGAAAACACCACTGAGAAACCAAAGAAAACAAAAATCTACTAATGCACTCGAGTGAGCTCATCCCTCACTCGAGTGATATGCATCAAAAGCCAGAAACATAGCAACTGGTATGGTTTTCCAAAGTGACCTAAACTGATCTCAATAGGTTCTACACTTGCACCAAAGCTCATTCTCACCTAAAATTCCATAAGGAACCTATTGGTAACCTCAAAATATCCAAAATCACACCCAAAATACAATTTGTCCTTAAATCTCCACATTCCACTCAACCACTCAATCATTAACACTTTCATTTCTTACTTCTAAATCAATCCCAACCAACTCAAAATACCACAAGCTACCAATTGAACAGTGACAGTCCCTCCAATTCCCTCTTTTATTTAATACCAATATTCAAGGCAAAATTCCAGAATTTACAAAACTTAACCAACATTCAAAACACAACCATCAAAATACATCAAATTATTACCTCTTTCACTTGGTAAGATCAAATCTTTGTTTCTCCAACTTTCAGATTTGAGCAAACACCAAATCACCACTTTTCAAAATTCTGAAAACGTAGAAGTCAAGCTCTCAACTTCTTGAACAATATCAATGAAGAGTGTTTGAGCATGGGAAGTCATTTACCTACCTAGATTTCTAACCCTTCCTTTCTCTTTCTTGTCCAAGCTCGCCGGAAATGGAGAAGGAAGAGAGAGATGACATAATGATATTGATGATCACATTCTTTTCTTTTTCCCATACAACAACCGACTAAGAGGAGAGAGGGAAGAGAAAATGAGTTTGAAATATTAACTTTGATCCAAGGGTCCTCATGATGACAATTGGCACAATCTTGTTCCTCCCCTTTGATTTCACATGTTTTCATTTACATAGGATTCCACCCCATGGTTAAATCCTAGCCATTGATTCCTTTGATTTTTAATCTCAACCGTTGATCTTCAAGTTACCAATGAGTTTCCTCTTCAGTAACCGTAAAATCGGTAAGTGAATTTCCAATTTCACCCTTGATTATCATAACCTCTGCCTACTAAACCATCAACAAACATATTTTACATCAGATACGTCAAAAAAATGCTTAACTAACATCAATTACATCACTTTGAGGTTAGTAGCCCTTAATCACAATTCAAGATATTACACTCCCTCTGGCTATAAAGAATGCACTTCCTCCCAATGTTTCCATCGTTTTGGTGGAACTTTGTTCTTTCTTTCGGAAGTTGTGTTTTAAGGTTTTGATCATTGAGGAGCTCAATCAGCTGCAGTCCAAAATCATTCTTATGCTTTGTCATTTGGAGATGATCTTTCCTCCGTCCTTTTTTACCGTGATGGTTCACCTTACAGTCCACCTCATTCATGAAACAAAGCTCACTGGACCAGTACAATATCAATGGATGTATCTGATTGAGAGGTACTCATTTTAAATATGTGCTTTATTCTCATTATTTAATGTTTGCTAGTCATCCTTTTCAGCATTTATTATCAATTTTCTCTTCTTTACTTCGTAGGTTTCTTGGTAAATTAAACTTATGTAAGGAATAAGGCATGGCCAGAAGTTTCTATAGCTAAAGGCTATATAAGGGATGAGGTGCTGTATTTTTGTTCAAGGTATTTTGATGATCTTGAGACGGCTTTCAACCACCCACTTCGTGTTGACGATTATCCCGAACCTGCACCGACATCAGGAGAATTTATCCCTCGTGTTGGTAAACCAGTTGGAGCAACTGAGAACTTCAAACTAACGGCAACCGAGAAGTTGCAAGCACATAGACATGTCTTGATTAATTGCACTCAAGTTGAACCTTTCATACAGTAAAAATTGTACACTCACATCTTATTCTATATCTTTCGTAACATTTCTCACTTTCATTTCACTATCGCCTTTCCATTATTAATTGCAGGGAATTCAGAAGTCATGTTAAGCGTCAACTCAGGATCCGTACACAAACATCCTCAGAAGTTGATAAGAGGGTCCACAAAGAATTCTCGAGCTGGTTTGTGCGTAAAATACTAAATGACCACAACCCACACTCACCAGATTTCAGAGCTCTCGCAATCGGCCCTCTTGATGATGCAAAAAGATTTACAAAATACAATGTCAATGGTTTTAAGTTTTGCACGTTTTCACGGGATCAAGGATTGCAAACTCAGAATTCGGGTGTTTATGGCACATTTGGGACAAGGAGTTATGTGATCAGCAGTGATGCCAACATGCAGTTCGGAGGCGTCCCTTACTATGGAAAGCTTATTGATGTGATCGAACTTAATTATCAAGGTCGTTTCACCATGACGCTGTTCAAGTGTTTGTGGGCAAATACCACTACTTCTCGGGACTGACAACTGACGACTTAGGGATCATATCAGTCAATTTCTCATGGCCGATTCATACTGGTATTTCTCAAGATGATGAGCCGTACATTCTTGCTTCAGAGGCACATCAGGTTTATTATGTTAAGGACGAGAGGCACAGGGATTGGCATATAGTCGTTCATTTAAAGCCACGAGACCTTTATGACATGGGTGAAGGCGATAACATCGCCTACGAGAGTAAGCCATTTCAGCCAGCTGATTTTGAAAACTACTTCCCTGAAGGCGATGACAATTTACGTCGACTACGGTGAGTTTTTTCAAGTCCACATCATTTAAATTAAATAATACATCCCTAACAATAATTTTTCTACATAATTTCTATAGGGATGGCGACGATGAGTGATCAAATTCAAATTAAGCTTTTGTCTTTAAAAAAAACTGGAAAAATTTTTTTTAAAATAAATAAATTAATATTTGTAGCGGTTTAATAACCGCTACAGAAATAAAAAATAACCGCTACTAATTAAAAACCGCTACAACAATAAAAATAACCGCTATAAAATGGATACATTAACCGCTGCAAATGGTACTTAGATTCCTATAAATACCCTTACCACAACTCATTTCAAACACTCCCCCTTTCTTTTCACCTTACCTTTCTTTCATTTTCTCTCATTTACAACTTCTTTTGTATGAGTTGAGGAGCTGAACAATACGATCAAATATGGTAACAAGTTTTTTAATTTTTTTTTTCAATACTTCTTTCCTTTGTATAAAATTTATTCTCACCATTTTTTTCCTAGATATTTTACAACTTTATTTCATTTTCATCTATTATTCATACACAATTACATTGTAGTAAACAACATAATAATTCCTTATTACCTACATATCCTTAATAATATTATCAATACAATTTTTATACTAATCTAATTAAATTAAATTATTGCTTTTAATTTATAAATAAGTTAAACTATTGAATAATAAGCTAATTAAATTAGATAAACTAATAAAAAAATAAAATATTTAATTTAATATTAAAAAAACAGAAACAAATGATCGCATTTTTAAAAAAAAAAAAATTTAAATTTTTGTAGCGGTTGATAAACCACTACTAATTAACGTGCCTTTTTTAAAACTAAAATTAATTTTTTGGCGCGAATTTTGAATTTTCATGAAATTAGTAGCGGTTGGATAACCGCTACAAATTTCATCAAAAATTCAAAAGTAGTAACGGTTTTATTAACCGCTACAAAATAGAAAAAAAAATTTCATTTCTCTTTTCCCGCCTTCAAAATTTCAGTTTTTTATTTTTGTAGCGGTTATATAACCACTACAAATATCTCTGAAAAAAATTTCACTCATGAAGATTTGGTAGCGGTTGGATTGAACCGCTACAAATTATGTAGCGGCTTTTTTCCTTGAGTAGCAGTTTTATATAACCGCTACAAAACCTCTTGTAACATACGATTTAGTAGCGGTTTGGCTAACCGCTACTAATATTGTTTGTAGCGGTTAAAACCGCTACTAATATCCATTTTTAACCACTACCAAATCATGTTTTTTTTGTAGTGCCTACACTATTAAATTCACAAAGGAATGTCATATGTCCAACTAAATAGAAAATATTCAAGAATCACAAATATTAACAAAATATAACATTTAAATCATTTCATTCCAAAAATACCCTTGTGTATACATATGCACCAAAATACCTAATTATGCCTAAATGAATCAATTTAACCCCATAAGAGTTTAATATTAGCTACCAAAAATCATGTAAATATTTGGCTCTACCACCCATTCAAGGACACTACACCCTAAGTTTATCTCAAAAAAAATTGAAAATAAGTTTGCAAACAAAAACTCTAAAGAGTATATGTGGATATTGACATAAACTCCTTTTCTTTTAGAATCTCATCTCTATTCTTAAATCAAAAAATGGATGGTTCAAATTTAATAGTCTATAAATTATTATTATAAAATTACATAAATGTTCTATTGAAGATATCTTATCGTTCATGATTATAAATATTTATAGAATTTTTCATCAATTATTATTCGTTTTATTTTGTAAATAATTTATCTTTCAAATTATTCAAGTATCAATTTGTCCATTTCATGTAGTATTGTTTCCTTTTTTTGTATTTTTACCTCTTACGATGTTTCTTCATTCTTTTACACATTATAACAACACTAACATCAAGATATATCTTAATAGTTGAAGCATCTTAATAGTTGAAGCTGTTGAAGATGGTGAACAAGCTTGGAGGATCCTTGAAGATCTCAGTGCTAATATTGATCTTGTTTTGACAGAGGTAGCCTTGCCATCGTTAACAGGCATTGGCCTCCTATCCAAGATTATGAGCCACAAGACGTGTAAAAATATTCCAGTGATTAAGTATATGTATATATATTTGATTCTCCTTTGTGAGAAGCTGTAAACTACATAACTTTGGTTATTTTTAGCGTATTAAATCTGTTGAGTTTTATGTGCAGTGATGTCATCTCATGATTCTATGAATATAGTATTTAAGTGTTTATCCAGGGGTGCAATTGACTTTTTAGTCAAGCCATTAGGAAAGAATGAGCTAAAAACCCTTTGGCAGCATGTTTGGAGGAAATGCCATAGCGTGAGTTTGCTATAAATGATCTACTTTATCTATGAACTTTTCATTGTTTTATGGACTATGTTCAGGTCAGTTTTTTTTTTTTTTTTCATTTTTTATGTTATAGCATTTACTATGTAGCATAAGGTACGCTTTTGTATAAATCTATCATCATCATCACCACTACCACCACCGCCATTATTATCTTTATTATTATCATCCCTATCATATTATCAGTTAAGCTCTACATTAGTTTTTATTGTTAACTAGTTTATCTTACAATTATTCATGTTTATTTCCAATTCCAATTCCAATTCTCTCTAGTAAAAGTCATAGTTTAATGGGCATATATGAAAGTGGAGTTTTTATTGTTCAATTTTTCACTTATAAGTCACCCTTTCATCAGTCTAGTGGCAGTAGAAGTGAAAGTGGTGTGCGTACACAAAGTCATTGAAGTCAGAAAGTGGAGAAGATTCAAACAACAAGCATGGCAATTGTGATGAAGATGACATTGGTAGCATCGGTGACATTGGTAGCATCGGATTGAACGCAAGAGATAAAAGTGATAATGGAAGTGGCACCCAAGTACATTGATTATATGTTACTTTATAAATCTTGTTCATCTTTATTAACATTTGTGGATATACTTTTTTATATTTAACATGATCTAAGGTACTGCTTATATAATTAACTTGTCTATAAAGTTTCTATTATCTATATACTCCCTCCGGTCCTAAATTTAGGACAAAGTTTGTAGTGCAATTCACACTACAAACTTTGTCCTATATTTAGGAGGTAATATATGTTATTGTTTTCATTTTACAATCCAAAAATTTTCTTATCTAAAACTTCCTTAAAGCTCATAATATTATATAAATTATAAGTTACTTAAGCCTTTAATTCTTTTCTTAATGGATAGTTAGTGGGATGTGAATCTTTCCCATAAGATATTGATTGAAGGAGAATGGACCAACTTTAATACCCTATAAAATATTTTTGCATTTCGATTGCCATAAGTTTTATTAGCTATTCTATACAACCAAAAAATTAAAAAGAAAAACCAAAAACAAAGGAGAAAGGCCAAGGAAACAATAAAAAATATTATATTCATCAAATCAAGAAATAATAAAACATAAAATATCAAGGAGAGAAAGTTCTGTGCAAAGGCGGTGCTGATACTCTTGTAGCAGCATTCTTCCTATGGTGTTCTTTCAAGATCCTTGGTTACTTTGTCATTCTTCTTGCTTGCTTAGTTAATTTTCCATTGCCTACTCAATTTCAACTATGCTTTTTTGTTTTCTGTCTGCTTCTTTTTTCTTTATTGTTCAAGTTCTTGTTTTGGGGGTGGTTTTGGTTTGTTTTAGCTATGATGATTCCTAAATGTTCAGCAGAACATCACTCTTTCTGTCGCCAACACCATCTTTTTCTTAAAGTGCTTGATAGTAAAAAGGTCCAAGTGACTAAGCTACAAGGCCTTATATCTTATTATTGGCATGTTTGTGGTTTTGTTCGAGTTTATCCAGGAAGCAAAAAGCCACTTTTTTATCTATTTTCCTAACACTTAGGATCATGTTATGCTACTAGAGCAAGGCCTCCGGGTGTTACAAGGTTTATCTCTTGTGGCGTTTGGATGGAGTCCCAGCCAACTTATTGAAAACGTTCGGTTCTTATTTGTTAACACATGGATCCAGGTTTTAAGTTTCCTTTTAGATTATCATACCAAAGATGTCACCCAATTACTTGGAAATCAACTTGGTTTTTTTCTAGCCTGTGATCATAGTTGTCCTACTCAAGCAAGAGGATTAAGATTTAAGGTTGCTTTATCTCAAGTCAATAACATGTAGACAAGTTTATCTCTAAGTATCACCTCTGGTGACCAACTTTCTATTTCAATTCTCTTTGAGCACCTCAACTCTTTCTGCTTCAATTGCTATTATATCGGCCACTGGGTGGAGTCCTTTACTAAGTCGGTGAAGAGGGTGATGGGTTTCATGTTGAAGCCATATGTACTTAAGTTGGCTTACATTACTGCTCGTGGGCCCAAGTATTGTATAACCAAAGTATGGGCATCCTTGTAGAAGGTCCCTTGCATCCTCCAACATCTCACTTTGAGAATTGGAACAATCACCCTCCATGTGGTGATATGCACATTGTGGATGACTTGGTGAACTTAAAGCGTGCCACAAAAAAATAAAGACTGCAGGAATTTGATGCACCCCTATATGATGCTAAACGGCCTAAGATTTGGAGATTTGATTTCTCTCAATGTTGCCTATCTAATAAGCTTCTCTCAATTCACATCCAAACTAGTTTTTCCTTGCTTGTCTCACTGAAGAGGTGTCAAGTTTTTTACTTTGACTTCTATAATTCTGTCACAAACCTTTTCCATGGCCTTTACACTCATGCAGCCTTTACACAAAGCAACAGCCTTGTGGTGGCATCAAAGAACACTGAGATGAGTGGAGTGTATCTCAGTGAGCTCCTGAAATCCAAAAAGTTTACCATTTTAAACAGTAGGAGTTGGTTCTCATTTTTTTACCAAGCCGCTTTCTTCTCAGATCTCTCCAATGGAGTCCTATCATTTTTGTCAACCTGGTAGAAAAAGACGATGTTATAGTCATAAAGATAACCTTGAAATGATTGCTCATGTTGTGGAAATGTCACTGGGTTTCGTCGACTGTTTTGCCAAAAAAGCTCAAACAGATGCACGATGGCTAAAATCATTATATTCAAATCAGATCCAATGACTAAAATCCAAATTCTTAATCATTTTATTAGCAAGGTCACCACTAACACGTGGCTCAAGAAGGCACAAATTTTCAATATTGTATTTACCAACAATATCCTTAATTGTAATTGAGAAAGCATGGTTGCTGGCCCCCTAAAAATTCCATAAAGCAATTATCATTTAAAAGACAATAAAGGCAAAGAAACAAAGAAGGGGGAAACTCATCGGCATTGCCCTTTCTCCATATCTCCATCCAATTCACCCTTCTATGTTTCAGCAATAATAGACTCTTACATATCCATGAATTCTTTAATGTCATCAAAATCAGAATTAGCAGGGTCAGGAGGATTCATATTTTTTATTACTAGAACGTTTGAGGCTAAAGGCTTTAGAGACACTTGTGGCATAAAAGATTTGGTAGCTTCAAGTGGTGGAAAGTGGTTTAATTCCTTAAGCCTGCAATTAAACTTTTCTCCATATTTGGTCTCATGTTTTTTCAAGCCCACTTTAATTTGTTCAAGCATCATTGCACCACATTATAGGTTCTTTGTCCTCTAGCCTTGTGTTGATTTCTTTTGTTGCTGGCATAAAACAATGGCCTTACCCTCCTTTATTGCATCTTTATGGCCTTTAGGAAGCCCTTATATGCTATTCAACCCATTAAGAGGCCTTTTCTTCTCTTTCCCTTTGATATTAAAACCATTTTGAGGTTGACTCAATCAAATGACTTTATCTGACCTCTCTGCTCTCCTCTTTTATCAGCAGGCACAACCACAACCTTCTTGTTTTCTAAGACAATCAATGCTTTCTCATTGTTGTTAGAGGCATCCATTCCTATTGCCTTCCTTAAATCATGTTCCTCTTCAAAATAATCATCTTCTCTCATATCCTCAAAGACTACAAATTATCATTTTTAGCGAAAAGTTGGCATCTCCCTAGCACGGATGACATATCTGAGCATCGATCAATGACCTTCTCTACTCTCCATCCTCCTTGAAACCTAAGATACCTAGAGTTGATCTTCCAAGTGCCGAATTTGCCCTCTTCCTCTTATTTCTTTGTTTCCAGCATCTTCACAAGTACTGACACCACAATGGATTGATTAGCGTTCAAGTTTCAAGGAGAACTAGAACTTGCTTTCTAGAGACATGCCTTTCTACTATGCTCAAATCTGCTAAAGCATATCAATTTAAGACCTACACACTCCACCTTGAACATAAATCCACCACTAATCATAGCTTTATGCACGAATTGCTTTTGTAAATTTAATTCTATCCATAGTCTGGCATATTTCAACTTTCAACATTGGAAACATTTGCACTGAAATCTCTTATCATGTTCAAACCACTTTAAGGGTTCATTCAATTTGATCTGCTAATCTTAATATGCAATAGTTGTTGTAGCAGTATAAGGGAATGTTTGGAAAATAAACTCATGTACTCAAAGGATTTCGATAGGGGCCAAAGTAAGGAGTCCAACGTTAAACAAGAACACAGTGTTGTTTGACTACCGTAGGGCCTTCACAAAGAAATTTTTATAGTGCGTCTTGCTTTATTGCTTGTTTTGAAACCTAACCACAAAGTAGTTATTTGGTATATCAATAAGCTCAAAACTTGAAAATCCACGCAATTTGATTAAATAATCCTTAACCAGTTGGTTGAATTCCCTCCCCAAAATTGAGGACCAGGGCATAGTTCCATGGCTCACTTCATGGATTAAGTTTTTCTTCTATCATAAGGGCTACAGGGTATATATCTCTATGTGCTTCTTGACATGTATTCCCAAGTCCTGTAATTATTTCTTCAACCATAGCACTTGAGCACAACTTCTAGCATTTAGATTCTTAACTTCATATACATGAGGATAGAGATACACTATTGTACTTCTTTTTCTATTGAGAATTAGCAAGTTCTACTAGTACTCTTTCTATCTATCTTGTAATCTCCATAGTTACTCTATGAATATGTGATAATGTATGCTTCTCCTCCATTAGGATACCATAATCCTAGTGGTGGAGTCCCAATCAAATAAATGAAAATTCTCTTAACAACTTCCAAGTGAGACTCCTTGGGGTCTAATAGGAATCTAGCACACATGCAGACTCTAGACATGATGCCAGGCCTACTTGCCGTAAGATAGAGCAAAGATCCAAACATCTACCTATATTTGGTTCAGTCAACTTTCTTCCCCTTTTCATCTTTGTCCATTCTAATTGAGGAAGTAATAGGGCTCATACTTGCATTAGAATTTTTCATACCAAACTTCTTCAATAGCTCTTGAGTGTACTTGGTTTGGCTAATAAAAATCTCATCCTGGAGTTGCTTGATTTGTTGTCCAAGGAGGAAGTTGACTACTCCTATCAAGGACATTTCTTATTCACCCTAGATCAATTCAGCAAATTGCTTACACAAAATCATGTCAATTGCACCAAATATAATAGAAACCACATAAATTTGGACAACAAGTAAGTTTATCCACTAAACCTTTTTTTGAAAATCCTTGCTTTCAAACAATCATATCAAAATATAACAGCTTGTTTAAGACAATAAAGAGCCTTTTTAAGTTTGAAAACATGATTTTGTTTTGAAGAGCCCCTAAAACTAGAGGTTGCTCTACATAAACCTCCATCACGATAAAACCCTTAACATCCATTGGAAAAGTTTGATACATAAAAATGTAAGTAGGGACCTAATGGCTTCAAGCCCAACAACTAGAGCAATTTTATTCTTAATTGATTCCTTCCTATTGATTATAACTTTTTGCAATCAACCTGGCTTTGTTCCTACACATGCACCTAGTTTCATCAATTTTGTTCCTAAACAGCCATTTAGTCCTTTCACCGAAAAAAACATCCATTTAGTCCCAATAATTGGATTGGTCATTATATTTGGGCACCAAATCCCTAACTTGATTTCTCCTAAATTGTCTAAGCTCTTATTCAATGGTTATAAAGCAATACTTATTGCATAGGGCTTCATTAATGTCAAAAGGTTCATTTTGAGAAAGGAATGAACTAAAATGGCATTCTTTCTCTAAGAGAACCTCTTGTTCTAACATTATCACTCCCATCTCCAATCTCTAGAAAGATTGTTTGTGATAACTTATCATATTCTTTCATTTCTTGTGATGTTGAGGGATTTGCGACATGTTGATTTTCTCCTAAAATGTCAAAGAACAAATATAATGAAAATATGGAGAATATAAATAATATAATGATATTTTTTAAATTTATTATTTTTTTAAAAAATAAACTGGGATTTCCCATTCTCATTCTGATCCTACAAAGACTGAGACCTAGAACCAGGATTGGGGGATCTCAGTCCTGTCTTGGGGTTTGAACACCCCTAATTATAGGGTACCCTTGTGCTAGCTCAAGGTTGTATAAAAAGTCAGTCATAGGATTTGCTTAGACTGTCAAGTCCTTTATCAAGAGACATTCTGTCATACGAGAATGTTGGATAGGCTAGCATCCGAAAGGGGGTGAAATGAGTGTTCAAAAGCTTTTTCAAATTCTTTTGAAAGACTAAAACCCAATGGAACTGTAAATAAGATGAAAATAGAGCAATAATGAATATGAGCTAAAAAAGACGAAGGAGAATGAAACAACACAATTAATTTATATTGGTTTGGCCTAATCTTTTGACTTATGTCCAGTCTTCAAGTTGCTTACTTGAGAATCACAATATCTCACGCAAATTTACACTAAATTGGTACTTACAGCCACCACAAAATCACAAAGCTATAGTCTTCATTCTCAAGCAAAACCCCAATCATATACAATTAACACACCTTGAGTTTTAATTTCTCACAAGATTGAAACAAGTCTATAGAAAAAACTCTCAATATCGTACATACAAACAATGAAGTTTTTTTATGACAACACTGAAGTTTAAAACAGAGCAAAAGAGCTTTTAATGCAAAAATTAAGGAACCAATAAGGGCACAAAAAATTTTCATGCTAATCTTGTACCAACCGACTTAAAGGTGGTGGTATTTATAATTTATTTTGAATAACTAGTCGTTAGAAATAAGTTTAGAGCCCTTGGAAACCCTAAAGAGATATAATATGAAATGGAGATTTTCTTCAATGTCATCTAATACTTGCAAGAAAGCTTGTTAACACGTTGGTCAAGTGGTTAACACGTTAATACATTTTGAAACATGATTTTGAGCTAGTTAATGTCTCATGCTTACATTAAAATTACATGGTCAATGCGTTGCACTATGGGAATAGATGTGAAAATTTAAAAACTAATTTGATTGTTTCAAAACTTTTATATATAAAACCAAAGATATTTAACTTCCCCTTTGAAAATCATTTTAAAAGGCTAGTTTCATTCAAAAACAAAAGTTCTCTATACTCATATATAAGAGAATCAAAGACTCAACAAAATAAAACACTATAAGTTCTTCTCCTGTATTTTTCTTGTCATAATATTGCAATATAAACCTGAAAAACAATCATTTTATTATCATTAAAACAAGGTGTTTCAATATGATATTTCATAAAAATAGGGACATTGACCAAAGTTGACTTTAACTCTAAGGACTAATTAGTTGACCACAACTTTAGAAATTAAATATTCTATTTTCCATTGTATTCCATGTGAGTTTTTAATTGAAAGTATTGAATTTCACCAATTACTTGATATAAGTGTAGACCAAAACCATAAAAAATTAGAAGTAAAAAACATTGACATGCATAATGCAATGCACTCTTGCAGCAACCTATATGATATATTGATTATAGTAAAAGAAAAGTAATCATTAAAAAAAAAAAAAAAAGTAACAGAAAAGTACTGATTATCTGATGTACCCATATTTTCATTCGAATACTCATTTTTAGGTCATTAATCTGCAGAGTTCTTGGACCAAGATGGCGGTTGAAGTTAATAGCCCACGACCAAAGTCTCTTTGGGAACAATTAGGGGATACACCTGTAGGTAGCACTTGCGCACAAGTTATTCATTCAAAGCCTAAAACAACAGCCAACGATAAAGTGGTTGCAACGAAGGATTGTGAGGCACAAGATGGTGAGCTTAATGTGTTCATGTTGTTCATTTATTTTCATCTATGGTACTATGTAATAGTAAAATAATTCATCATGTTACTTGAATAACTTGTACGTTCATGATAAACATAGATATAGATCCATTCTAAGAATAACTATTTTTACACACAAAGAAATTATATATATAAAGTCAAGAAAAACTATATGCACATATATGCTATTTTAATACGGAAAGCAAGAAGAGAAATGGAAAAATCAGAATATTATTTCTTCAAAACTGAAAGTACTACTTACATGCCTTTTTATAGGCTTAATTAGACTTACTCAGATACATTTCTGTTATAACCACTTGCCTAACTAAAAATAGTAAATCTAACTAAAATAGAAAAATCTAACTAATTAAATATATCCTAATACCCCCCTAAGTTGGAGAATGTATGTCTATCATTCCCAACTTGGTAAGGAGTTTACAAAAAATGGAAGGTGCCAAAGATTTAGTAAACAAATCAGCTAATTGATGTTCAGACCGAATAGGCAATAAATGCAATAAGCCTTGCTGTAATTTTTCACGAACGACATGGCAATCAATATCAAGGTGTTTAGTGCGCTCATGGAAAGTAGGATTTGCAGCAATATATATAGTTGATTGATTGTCACAATACAAAGATGCAGGGCTAGTAAGAGGGAGACCAAAATCATGCAGCAAATAGGATAACCATTGAAGTTCACAATTGATGGCAGCCAAGGTACGGTACTCAGCTTCAGAAGAAGAAGTCGAGACAGTCAGTTCACTACAAAAAAAAACGTCATTTAGTAGAGGTTAAAAATGGGTATTGGTAGCGGTTCTAACCGCTACAAACAAGGTTAGTAGCGGTTACAAGAACCGCTACTAAATCGTATGTTGCAAGCAGTTTTGTAGCGATTATTTAAAACCGCTACTCAATCAAAAATAACCGCTACATCATTTGTAGCGGTTCAACTTCACTGCTACAACACCCACAGGGATGAATTTTTTTCAGAAATATTTGTAGCGGTTATATAACCTCTACAAATATAAAAAATTGAAATTTTGAGAGCGAAAAAAAATGACTTTTTTTTTGTATCGGTTACAAACCGCTACAAATATAAAAAATTGAAATTTTGTTGGCGAAAAAAAAATGACATTTTTTTATTTTGTAGCGGTTCAGAAACCGCTACTAATTTTGAATTTCATGAAATTAGTAGCGGTTTTTAAAACCGCTACTAATTTCATGAAATTCAAATTTGGCGCCAAAAAAATTTAATTTTAGTTGTAAAAAGGCGCGTTATTTAGTAGCGGTTTAATAACCGCTACAAATATTTAAGAATTTTTTTAAAAAAATACAATTATTTGTTTCTATTTTTTCAATATTAAATTAAATAGTTTATTTTGTTATTATTTTATCTATTTCAATTAGGTTATTATTTAATAGTTTAACTTATTAATAAATAAAAAGGAAAAATGTAATTGAATTGGATTAGTATAAAATTTATATTAATAATATTATTAAGGATAGGTAGGTAATAAGGAACTATTATGTTATCTAATATAATGTAATTGTGTATGAAAAATAGATGAAAATGAGATACAGTTATGATATATCTAGAAAAAAAATGGTTAGAATAAATTTTATAGAAAGGAAAGAAGTATTGTAAAAAAAATTAAAAATCTTGTTACCATATTTGATCGTATTATTCAGCTCCTCTACTCATACGAAAGAAGTTGTAAATGAGAGAAAATGAAAGAAAGGTAAGGTGAAAAGAAATTGGGGAGTGTTTGAAATGAGTTGTGGTAAGGGTATTTATAGGGATCCACGTACTATTTGTAGCGGTTAATGTAGCGGTTATTAGTTAGTAACGGTTATTTGTATTTTTGTAGCGGTTATTAGTTAGTAGCAGTTATTTGTATTTTTGTAGCGGTTTAATATTTATAGTGCTATTTGTAGCGGTTAGTGTAGCGGTTATATCCATTTTGTAGCAGTTATTCATTTAGTAGCGGTTTTGTTTTTATTTGTAGCGGTTTAATAACCGCTACAAATATTATTTTAATTTTTTTTAAAAATTTTTTTTTACATTTGATTTTAAAAATTTTTTTGCATTTTTTGTAAAGACAAAAGAGATCACTCATCGTTGCCATCCCTACAGAAATTTTGTAGAAAAATTATTGTTATTGATGTATTATTAATTTTAAAAAATTTAATTCAAATGACGTGGACTTAAAAAAACTCACCGCAGTAGAGGTAAATTGTCATCGCCTTCAGGGAAGTAGTTTTCAAAATCAGCTGGCTGAAATGACTCACTCTCGTAGGCGATGTTATCGCCTTCACCCATGTCGTAAAGGTCTCTTGGCTTTAAATGAAGAACCATGTGACAATCCCTATGCCTCTCGTCCTCGACATAATAAACCTGATGTGCCTCTGAAGCTAGAATATACGGCTCATCATCTTGAGAAATACCGGTATGAATCGGCCGTGAGAAATTGACTGATGTGATCCCTAGGTCGTCAGTTGTCAGTCCCCGAGAAGTAGTGGTATTTGCCCACAAACACTTGAACAGCGTCACCATGAAACGGCCTTGGTAATTAAGCTCGACCACATCAAGAAGCTTGCCATAGTAAGGGACGCCTCCGAATTGCATGTTGGCGTCACTGCTGCTCGCATAACTCCTTGTCCCAAATGTGCCATAAACACCCGAACTCTGTGTTTGCAATCCTTGATCCCGTGAAACCGTGCAAAACTTAAAACCATTTACATTGTATGCTGTAAACCGTTTTGCATGATCAAGAGGGCCGATTGCGAGAGCTCTGAAATCTGGTGAGTGTGGGTTGTGGTCATTTAGTATTCTGTGTACAAACCAGCTCGGGAATTCTCTGTGGACCCTCCCATCAACTTCCGAGGATGTCTGTGTACGGATCCTGAGTTGACCTTAACATGACTTCTGAATTCGCTGCAATTAATAATGGAAAGGTGTTAGTGAAATGAAAGTGAGAAATGTTACGAAAGATATAAATCGAAGAACATGTGAGTGTACAATTCTTACTGTATGAAAGGTTCAACTTGAGTTCAATTAATCAAGACATGTCTATGTGCTTGCAACTTCTTAGTTGTCGTTAGTTTGAAGTTCTCAGTTGCTCCAACTGGTTTACCAACACGAGGGATAAATTCTCCTGATGTCGGCGCAGGTTCAGGACAATCGTCAACATGAGGTGGGCGGTTGAAAGCTGTCTCAAGATCATCAAAGTACCTTGAGCAAAAATATAGCTCCTCATCCCCTATATAGCCTTCAGCTATAGAACCTTCTGGCCACGCCTTATTCCTCACGTAAGATTTTAATTTCCCAAGGAACCTATGAAGTACAGAAGAGAAAATTGATATAAAATGATGAAAAGGACAAATAGCAAACATTAAATATGGAGAATAAATTAAAGCACGTATTTAAAATGAGTACCTCTCAATCGGATACATCCAATGATATTGTACTGGTCCAGCGAGCTTTGTTTCATGAACTAGGTGGACTGTGAGGTGAACCATCACAGTAAAAAAGGACGGAGGAAAGATCATCTCCAAATGACAAAGCGTAAGAATGATTTTCGACTGCAGCTGATCGAGCTCCTCAACAATCAAAACCTTAGAACACAACTTCCGAAAGAAAGAACAAAGTTCCACAAGAACGATGGAAACATCGGGAGGAAGTGTATTCTTTAAAGCCAAAGGGAGTAACTGCTGCATAAGAACATGTGAGTCATGACTCTTCAGGCCAGCAACCTTTCGAACCTGCAAGTCGACACATCGAGAAATGTTGCTTGAATACCCATCAGGAACTTTTAATTTCTTCAACGTCGCAAGGAACACTTCCTTGTTCGGTTTTATGAGGGTAAACTTTGCCGGTGGAAATCTGTCATGCTCATCTGGCCAAGCGTCTTCACGAACTCCCATGTCGCGTAAATCTTTCCTCGCTTGAAGGTAATCTTTTGTCTTGCCGGGTTCGTTAAGCAGCGTATACAGCACATTGTCGCAAACATTTTTTTCAATGTGCATTACATCAAGACTGTGGTGAAGTAAATTAGATCTCCAATATGGAAGCGTGAAGAAAATACTTATCTTCTTCCACTGCTGAGGCGCCGAAGTCCTGCGTATCTTTTGGCGAGTTTGTGCTGAATCGTCGCTTTTTCCAAACTCGAAGTCAACATGCTCAAGCTACTGTAAGATATCTGTACCGGACAAAGTCTGAGGTGGTCCTCTTTTTTCTGGTTTCCCATTGAAGCGATTCCGTTGCAATCTGAACTTATGCGTTCCATCGAGAAACCTCTGATGCCCCATAAAGCACCACTTTCGGCTGTGGGGAAGGCGCAATGCGTCAGAGTCAAAATTGCAAGCTGGACACGCCGACCCAGTATGCACATTCCAACTAGATAATGTGCCAAGGCCAGGAAAGTCACTAATCGTCCACATCAAGGCTGCACGCATGTTGAACAAAGTCTTGCTGTAAGCGTCGTATGTCTCCAAGCCGACTTCCAATGGTCAAGCAATTTGCAATAAGCGGTTGGAGATACACATCGATGTCATTGCCCGGTGCCTTTTTGCCTGGAATGATCATAGACATAATGAAAGAACTTTGTTTCATACACATCCAGGGGGTAAGTTGTAGGGCACTAAGACTACCGGTCAAATACTGTAACTTGTGCTAAGATTCCCGAAAGGATTGAAACCGTCGGTCGCCAACGCAAGCCGAACATTTCTGGGGTCAATCGTAAAATCTGGAAAGTCGTTGTCAAACGTTTTCCAAGCAGCTGCATCCCGCGGATGTCTTAATTTACCGTCTTCGTTTTTATCAACGGCATGCCACCTCATGTGCTCAGCAGTTTTAGACGACATAAATAATCTTTGTAGACGACGTTTCAAAGGGAAGTACCTGAGAATCTTTGCAGGCTGGGTCTGTCACAGCTCAGCCTGCGACTACTGCATCCGCTCCTGCCATTGTATGAAATAATGATTAATTAGCATTTTTCATTATTAACTTGGTTTTATAAAAAATATAATAATAAAATTACTTACAATGGCCGCCTCTGCCTACTGAGAGGTCACAGTCCTGTCACGGTGTCTGTGTGTAATGGCGTACAACTCCCCGTAGTCCGTCTGACAGTTCTCCTGCTGTGCCATCGTCTCCTGAAACAATTACACAAATCAATTAGTATTATGAAATAATCAACTAAAAGTAAGTGATATTTTGAAAAGTTACCAGCTCGCTATAGGTCACAGCAAAGGTCTTCAATCCTGCTGTGTGGTGGATCGTCTGCTGCGCCCAGATCTTGGCGTTCCTCTGAGCAAGCTCCTGGAAAAAAAAATTAAATGTATTATAATTTAAATTTAAATACAAATTAAATTGAAATTATAATTTAATATTTAACAATTACAAAATTATATATAAAAAATCTAATAAATACATTACCTGCGCCTCAGGGCTCCTCCTGAACTGGACGAAACTAGCCCAGTCGTTCGGCGGCACGCCGTCCGGGATGCTCTTGATCAGCTGCTCCAGAGGCATCGTCCCGTCCTGATCCACCTTGTGGAAGAGAAGGTTCCTCCTGTTCCTCCAGGCGTTACCCATCTTCATGAGGGCGTACCTCTTCTGGTTGGCCCGAACGGCAAACCGCAGCTGAAAAAAAATTATTTAAATATCAATAATTACAAAAAACATAATTTATAAAATATTAATTAAATAGAATTAATTACAAAAAATATTAATTAAATAATTTTAATTACCTGAACCACCTCCTCCCAAGCCAGGTCCTTCGGCCCCTTCGGAATGTGCCTCCACGTCCTGAAGTGAAGGGGGAACCGCATCCAGTTCGCACCCAGGTCGTTCAGGAAGCGGTTGAACAGGTGACCCCCATTGTGGATGGGCTGGTCAGTGCCCTCATTCCACAGTACTATAACTCGCAGGCTCCGGTCCAACCTGTTCACACCGGTCATGTCTAGCCTCCTCGTCGAAACGTTCCCCTGCTCGTCTGCACAGTTTACCGCACGTTAGATAAATTGTAATTCAAAGTTAACATTTCCAATTTAAATAAATAATTTTCTAAATTAAAAAATTAATTTACCTTCGACCTGCATCTCAAACCCAGTGGACCGCGAAGACGACCCTCGTGGGTTGTTCTGGTCCCGAGCATCCTCCTCATCGAGGAACTGCTCCATCTCCCTGAACCCAATCGGGATCTCAAACTCCTCCTCGTTGAGGAAGTCTTCGACGCTAATATCTGACCCCCCAACCTCAGGCACCTCTGGTGCGGTCGTCTCTTGTGGGATCGTCTACGGTGCCTGTGGTGGGGCCGACTCCTGTGGGGGGATGGGCTGAGATGCCGCGGTTGCCCTGCCTCCGCACTGCCCCCTCCCTCTGCACCCTGCCCGACTACTGCCACCCTGTAAAATTGGTCTGGGGACCTCAGGGGCCTTCCCCTTATCCTCTCTTGAAGCCATATCAACAGTACAAATCAAAACAAAAATAAATTAGTCACATTATTATGCAAAAATCTAATAAAAATACAAATATAAATAAAATATGTGTTATATGCTTACCTCAAGTGCAAATACTGAGAAATACTGTAGTAAAAACTCCTGCACAGACGTCTGAACGCTTAAATCTTAGCGAAATCACTCAGAGAAGCTCCAGGAATCAAAATGAGCAAAAAGGAGGAATGAGGGAGGCGGAGGCTTTAAATAGGCCAGATTTTAGTAGCGGTTATTCAAATAACCGCTACTCTAACCACTACAAATAATTAAATTTGTAGCGGTTTAACAATAACCGCTACAAATTATGACAACGTTTGAAATTCTATAGCGGTTATTGCCTAGAACTGCTATAAATTTCGAGACTCTTGAAATTCTGTAGTGGTTATAGGGGTATAACCGCTACAAAATGCTAACCTTTGGTATATTGTAGCGGTTCTCTTGCTGTAACCGCTACAAATAACCGCTACATTGTTGGCGTGCCAAGTGGCGGGAATATTGTACCGGTTTCTGTGCATTAACCGCTACAAGTTTTGGCGGGAATTTCACGCCAAATTTGTAGCGGTTTTTTATACACAACCGCTACAAAAAAAGCTTGCCGCTACAAATTTGTAGCGGTTTAAGTAAAAACCGCTACAAAGACGATAATTTGTAGCGGTTTAATCTAACCGCTACAAAATACCTTTTTTTTGTAGTGGTTGCTTCTTAGATCTCCAAGTAATAAGGGCTTGATCAAGGAAGCTACAGAAGCCAGTAATAGATCTTCTAGTGTCAAGACACCCAGCCCAGTTAGAATCACTAAATGCACTAAGTTTATGAGAAGAAGAAGCAGGGAAGAAAAGACCTCTACCAGGTGCACCCTTAATATACCGTAAAACCTTGTGTAAGGCCTTGAGATGAAGATCAATAGGATGCTGTACAAACTGGTTGAGCTGTTGGACAGCAAAAGAAAGGTCAGGTCTAGTGTTAAACAAATACAACAAGCAACCTACCAAAGTACGATAGGCAGAAGAATCATCAAGAGGAGTGCCTGAATATTTAGAGAGTTTAATATCACGGGCCATTAGAGTGAGAGCTGGTTTACATTCCAGAAATCTTGAATCAGAGAGAATATCCAAAGCAAATTTCCTTTGACACACAGAAATGCCATTAGAACTGTGAGCAATTTCTAGACCCAAGAAATACTTGACATCACCAAGATCTTTGATTTTAAAACAGTAATCAAGATAAGACTTGATGTGGTTAATTTCAACCAAATCAGTGCCACTAATGATAATATCATCCACATAAACAAGTAAAGCAGTAAAAGAGGAGTCAGTATTTTTAAGAAATAGAGAATGATTAGCAGAAGACTGTTTGTAACCACAGGAAATAAGAACAGAAGACAATTTGGAGAACCATTGTCGGCTAGCTTGCTTGAGCCCATAAAGAGACCGTTGGAGTTTACAAACCTGAGTGGGAGAAGAAACAGGTAAACCAGGGGGAGGAAGCATATAAACTTCCTCATCAAGATCCCCATGCAAGAATGCATTATTAACATCTAATTGCTTCAAAAACCAATTATGGACAGCAGCTAGAGCAAGTAATAATCTGACAGTAGTAACCTTAGCAATAAGAGAAAAAGTATCATTATAGTCTATCCCCTCAATTTAAGTGAAGCCTTTAACTACAAGAATAGGATTAGATAACTTGGTTTTTTTTTCAATTTCAAAGCGACTTAATATTATTTTTCCACAATGTATTCATGATTTATGCCCCTTTTTAGTTCATAAACTAATCTTTTAATCACCATAAGGTATATTCTATCTAATTTTATTGCAAATAAACCAAAAGGGTTAACAGAAAATTATTTAAAGTTAAACGGTAATAAATCATGTTAATTAGTTATTTATTTGTTTGTTGTTCATCATGTTGTGGATTTAAATGTAATAGCTATAGTTAATAATTGTGTGGTATATTTCCAGAATTGAACATGATGACTGGCATTCATTACCTTCTTGCACATAGCTTAATAATAATGCCACTTTACTTGCTGGCAAAGCAGTAGCTGTAAACATGGAACTTGATCATAGAATATCTGAAAAGGAGAGAACAACTAGTTTGATGAGACATGAGGCTCCAAATTTGACGATCCAAAATCTATTTGTGCGAAGGGAAGCTGCTTTGAACAAGTTTCTCCAAAAGAGGAAAGAAAGATGCTTTGAGAAAAGGGTAAATAAATCGATCTTATACCACTATTATTATACTACTGCCTCTATGTTAGTAGCTAGATAACTAACTAGCAAACATTAATGACTAATTTACATAAATTAAATAAACTAGTTAAGTTAGTCGTTTATTAAGAATGTGTGTTGTTTTCCCTAAAATATTCTCTTTAATTATTTGCACTAGAACTACCCCTTAATGATGGAAATCTTAAGTATATCCAATCAATAAGGATAGCTTAAAAAATTATAAATTTAGGAGACAAAGTGAAATGAAGTCTTATATTTGAAATCAATGTAAACTCTCAAACTAACACTTAGGACCAAATGGAGTATTTATAATAACTTGTACGTTAGACAATCATGAGGCAACAATATATGCTACTCAAAAATCTAATGTAAAAAGGAGGAAGATATAATTAACTAGATTATTCTACATATAGCCACATGCCATTGACACTTTAATCAATGAGCTGCAAGGGTATCTTTAAAAGACATAAACATCTAATAATTGGAGGAACTTTAATGGAGAATGGAAATATAAAAATCTATGGACATAGTGCAAGATAATGATATTATTAGCTATACTAGCTAGCCTTTTTAAACACCACTTTTATCATTTTCTTATATAATGTCAAGTATATAAAGAGTAGTTGGGTTTGACTTGCAATGCTTCTTCTTTTGTAACATGTAGGTTCGCTATCAAAGTAGGAAGAAACTAGCAGAACAAAGGCCTCGAGTTCGTGGACAATTTGTGCGACAACCAACTGATGAAAATAAAGTAATGTTCCACAATTGTTCCAATGAAGGCATTTGGAGAACAACCTCGTCAATTCCAATAATCTTTTAGCTGTCCTCATTGGGAGAATCTTTTAAATTCCTGGCGTTGGTTTTATGCTTATTATGCTCTATAACTATCGTGATTCAAGACCTTTCCATATGGGAACTATAGAAAGACTTATTATCTTCTAGCATGTGTGAAACTCTGACTATTTGCTGTTACCAGACATGTGATGCTATGCCTTAATTGTAGCCTCTTCTAATAACATCAACGTGGACTTTAAGTGTGACTATGTATTAAGTTGAAGACTGAATGTTTGTTGATGCTATGATGGAAACCTTTGCTAGTAAGTTTTCTCTTCACCTTCATCTTTGTTCTATTTTTTTCCTTTCGCTAGCATCATATAAGATTTTGGCTTTGTTCATGTTTCTTAGTAGTTGAATAGGATGATAGCTCCATAATTCATGATAAATAAGTTTTCCCAAAAAAAGATCAAACAAGACAATGATGATTTTTTTTTATGAAAAAGCCCAAAATTTGTATAAGGTATCCCCTTTGTTTGGCAAATCTCCATCTTGAGTTTTGGTTTGGGAACACAAAAGTTAAAGCTTATTCACATTTTTGAATGAAGTTAGGTTTTTTTTTCTTTATGCAATAGAAAAGAAAAGACTATAGTTCCAAATTTTTTAGCAGATTGTAATCACTTTTATTTTAATTTTACTTAAATACCTAAAAATTGAAGGAATAAAAAGTCATCAAAACTATTCAGACTTCTAAATGCATCAAAACTAGAATGGGCTGGGGAATCATCTAGTCTATTACAACATTCAACATACATAAATCATTTTTAGAATCTTTTGCAAACAACACCATCACATATAATCTCATATACTAGTACAAAATAGGCATTTTAGACCAGCACATTTAGACTGATTATAGAGGATAAGGTCAAAAAGGTATGACCCACGGCAATTTTATAATTATAAAAAATTTCTGAGACTGGTTCCTTTAATATAATGTCTAAAAGATATTATTTAGACCGCATTTATGAACAACCGATCTAAAAATATATATTTTCTAGATCGGTTCTCTCTATAACCAATCTAAATAAATTTTCCGCATTAAAAGTAATAAAAAAATAAAATGTTCACTACATTTTAAACTGGTTGTCTCTTATAACTGGGTCTAAAAGGTGAAACTTTTTAGACCGGTTGTTTTTAGGAACCGGTCTAAAAGATTATTTAAAGACAGATTGTTTTGTATAACTAGTCTAAATGATGTTTTAGGCGTGCCCTAAATTTCTGAATCCTCTCTTCCTTGCGCCTAATTCTCCCTCTCTGAATCTGAAGCACTCTTCTTTGCTTGATTACTTTGTGAGTTGCAGTCAGTCTTCTTTTAAACTCCGCCATCCTGTTTCTCTCTAAATGTGAAGCTCCTCTCTTCCTCTATGCACATTGCTCCTCCATCCTTACCAACGCCACCAGAGGGAGAACAAGAGGAAGAGACAAAAAGAAGGACAGATCTACTACTACAAAAAGATGATTCCATGACACCAAATAATGACCGTTTCTAGAAAACAGTTGTCAAAAAACAGGCGCTAGCATTTTTGTAAATAAACCTAAACTTTCAATTACTGTTTTCATGAAAACCAGTAGTTGAATCTGAATTTTTAATAACTGGTTTTAAAACAACCATTGAAACCATATTCAACGGCTGGTTTTCAAAACCAATCATTGAAAGTTGGAGGTTTCAACGACTGATTTTAAAAACTAGTCGTTAAAATTGGTTAATTTTTCCCCAAAATTCATCCATTAGCTCTGTCATTGTCGTCCGCTAGCCCTTTTTGCTGTCACTTTCTTGTCGCCCATGAACTCTATTGTGCCTTTGTCTTTCTTAACCTCTACCTTTCTCCTACATTGTGTCTTTTGTCCCTCTTCAACGAGGGAGGTCTGGGAGCTTCTCAGTCCCTCCACTCCCTCTCAGGCACAACTCCCTGTTTGCCTTCTTCTCAGTCCAAGAAAGCAAGGTAAGGTAGCTAAATGCAGTCCCTGTTTTCTTCCTCTGCTTTGCTTTTTGTTTTCTCTTCTCAGTCTCTATTTTTACTCCTGTAGTTCGTACGGGCCTCTCTTCATACGGTTTGTGAAGAAGACAATGTGGGTTCTTAGTCTATTGGGGTTTTTGTTTTATTCCAATCTCACCAGTGATTCTTCTCTATAAGTTCCCTTTTTTTGTTTCTCGTTGATTTCTTTGTTTAGATGTCAATATCTGCTGTTCTGGGACAAATTTTGGCATTTTCCACTTCGTTTCTATCTCCTGAGTTTATGTGAAGACAATGTGGAATATTTGGACTTGTGTACTACATGCTTGAAGTTGATATATCCGTAGAAAATTTGCGTTTGGAGATACTATTCTGGATAAATATTGCATTTTGGGCCTTGATATCTCTGCACGACTCACTGCCCTCATTTTATATGTGATTAGTTAGCAATTTGAATGTGGTGGCATGTCCTTGACTAATGACGGCTTCATCTAAATTAAAGGGGTTTATATATCCGTCTGGTTGAAAACATAACAATGAATGGCATTTAATAATTACGTTAGAAATATAACTTCGCATTATAACAATTAACAATGATGATTATAATATACATTGAATTGTTGAATAGTTTTTCTGCTTACATAGCCCTTTGCTCATGTTCTGGCAATGCATGTATTCTTTTTGCCAACTACACTTGAACAAGATCAACAATGAGTTATTGAATATTTTTCTTGCTTACATAGGCCTTTGCTCATGTTCTGGCAATGCATGTATGCTTTTTGCTAACTACACTTGAACAAGATATATAGCCTCCATCACGCTCAAGGCCAAGATTTATGTTCATAAAATGTGATTAGGTTGAATTAGAGACCATAATACGGTTTGGAACTTAATAAAGTATTCATTTTCCCAAAACCGGGCTTACAAAAAATTTTCTAAAATATATTCAACAATGGTCTCACATCAACAATCAATAGACAAATGGCCTGTACAATTCGATTCCATTTATACATATCAGAGTACAGCATAAATTCCCGACACACTTAGGTTCCATTGATTAATAAAGGGTTCATACAAGGCATAATGCTCATAATTTCTTTCCCTTTACTTGGAGATTACACAAAACTATACATTAATCTAAAATATATACAATTGTTTCCCAAAAACATCCAAATAATTTTACATGATAACCATTATCCAAAATTATTTCCTACATTGGAGCTCTATCCGCTCTTCATCGGCCACTTTCCCTTAGATCCTTTAGGCCTGTCTAAAAATTTAGTTTTTGGGAGAGTGAGATTCTAAGGAATCCCTGTAGTATCAAATCACTCATAGTATGCACAACAATATGGCATAAAAGTAAATCATAACCCACACATGGCAACTACAACGGCAGTTACAGCAGCAAGGGTAGGTATGACTTGCGTCACCCTTACATTTACTCACACTGAAGTGCTCACGCTGTATTGCACCACAATAATTCATACAGTATATTTCACCACAGCTGGGATTCATATAAAGAATTTCATACGCAAGCCATACAAGCAAGATATATTGTTGGAAATTGTGCCCAAAGAGCCAATCATTGTACTTTGAACATTATTAATTTAATGAAATTTCTCCATTTTGTTATCATATTATTTGCATGTTAACTGTGATAATTGTATCCTTGGATAATTCATAAAGATTTTCCTAAAATGTCCCTGGTCGGTCATCTATGCGGGAGCAAAGATGAAACAAGATCAGTATGACTTTGATAAGATATGGAGATACGATTCAAAGTCTTAGCACTTGTAAGAGTACAAAGTGCTGGACCGACCCACTATGAGAAAGCTACATGGATCAAGTCATAAGCTTTTCTCATGTATAACCACATCACAATGCCCTTTGACCTGAGGTCATCATGGATTCCTACATGAGAGTTGCTAAGCTTTGAACTAGTCAAAAGTCACCTTTGACTGGGTCATGATAAAGGCTATAATCAGGCTTGGTGGCTTTTCATGCAGAGGAATATGAATGATCAAGATGGAATTTGTCCCTCATATTAGTAGAGAGATATTACTGGGCCCCTCGATGAGTAAGTCTGAGAAATGTATGGCCATACTATAATGGAAAGGAGTTTCCATTTTTATTGTCAGACTACTCAGGAATCAAGAAAGTAATGGTCAGGAATAAGAGGATGACATTATCCATACCTCATCCTTGACCGATATATCGTGTGACAAAAGGGACGTGACATGGTTGTATGACAGGTTGCATTGTGTTAACGATCCTCATATGAATTGGGTAGTCGTGATGTCTTGCTAGAGGCCGCTTGCGACTTGTGGGTTAATACACTTATTGGCCCACTGCCAACTTTATATGGGCCTACAAGGTCGCACACAAGAATGACCCAACACGAGATAATGTTTAATTAGGGTGGACGAATTTTATATTTATATATATATATATATGTAATATATAAAATTCGTTAATAATATTACATAGATATGTATTTTCGAAATACATATTATATATATATATATATATATATATATATGTATACATATATATATATATATATATATTATATTATTATATTGTGTTAGTTTTAAATTTAATTTATTAAGATAAATTAAATCTAATAACTAACATGATAGAGATATGGTATCTTAGATTTAATTTATGAAGATAACTTAAATCTAATGGCTCTTTATTTGGATTAAATAAATAGGTTAAATTAAAATTGTTGGACATATTTAATTTAAATTGAATTTATTTAATTAGCTCATCAAGATAATTAATAGTTAATTAATTTCAAAATTAATGATGATTAATTTTGAAATTTGAAAATAGCCCTCATAGGTTATAAACTTGATAGAGCAGGTATATTGAGATACAGATGAGAATAGAGAGCCGCAAGGGAAACCCTAGGAGACATTAGAGGCGCTAGCACGCAGTCTTGGTTGGAGAGCATTAGTGTGGATACTGGTAGAGGGAGCAGACCTGACGTGTTGGCTCCTAGAGATTGTGAAAACCCTGAATCATCAAAATGTATGAATCCTTCCAACTTGGTTTAAACGCTGTTGATAGATCCTCGATTAGGATCAGTGAAAATTTTTAAAATTCTTCCGCTGTGCCTACCTATCCTAACATATATAACACAGCCCACTGCTAGATTCACAACACACTGCCCCTTAGGTCAGATTCACAAAGATCCATGTCGATTACAATGACAGTTCAATGGCTGAGCTAGAGATGACCAGCGTCAATCCCTAAATGGCTCACACTGAAGTGCTCACGTTGTAATGGACCATGGCACATACAGTTCATAAAGCTCAATGACAAGTCATGCATACCAAAATATCATACACAACATGAGAGAAGAGTCACTACCTTGGTCCTTCCAGGCGTGCTCTGGCACCGGTCTCTCCCAAATAGGGCAAATGTCAAATCCTAGAATCATGATTAAGGACGAAGAGTTATTCTCTATTTCAAGACTCAATTGACTTCACAACACTTAGATTTGGTTATTATTTATGTCCTTTAGGTGGCTATTAGAAGCCCAAACATATGCCTAAAGGGTTGGGAAAGCCTATACCAAAAACCACCTTCCAGAAGTACAAAATGTTGATTTTTGGGGGTTGGCCGCGGCCCAAAAATCCACTGGTCATGGCCAAAAACAGGTCCGAAGCATTTGGGCCACAACCCATAATCCGCTAGCCGCGGCCAAGAAAAATCTTGTTTCTTGGCTGAACTTCTAAAAATCATAACTAATTCTATAAAAATAAAAATGAGGTGATTTCAAAGCCAAATGAAAGGTATTTAAGTCCTCTTTACTAGAAAAATATGGACCATAACTAGAAATCACCACACAATTCCAAAATTACACAAAACTCAACATTGCTCCAAAACAGAATCTAGTTTTTGTCCTAAACTTTGGCAAAGCATAACTCTCAGTTTAAAAACTAAATGACATGAATTATATGTCCATTTTGAATATTGGGATGTGAAATTTAAGACTGGAAAGTTTTAAAATTTTCCAACACCATTTGGTCATTCAAAACTTTCGTGCAAACTGACTACCCAAAATAGAGTTCACACAAGACAGATTTCCAACTTTTCTACCAAAGTGTCCAATGACTCCAAAATCATTAACTAAACCTATTCCCATACAATTTTCCACAAGGAACACAATGGTAACCTCAAAATGATCAAAAGTAGGACCCATTGACATGCCCTGTTTTTGGCCCAAAACACAAAACCAACACAAAGTGCCAAACTTTACATTTAAGCTTCAATTCAATACTATCAATTCAAAACACTAAACAAGGCACCATTTCCATAACAACAACATACCATCAACACATTGACCCTCAATTTTGAAATTCAAGGAAAATTTTCCAGAAAATCCAAACTCAACCAATGGCTACAAAACCTATATAGAATGGTTTGTCTTACTCACCTCTATTTCTTTCCCAAAAGGAGTTCCTTGATTCTCCAAACTCTACAATCCCTTAAGAGCTCAAACAACACCAAATGGAAAAACTAAAGCCATGAAAATGAAGCTCTCACCACAAGGAACAAGTTTATAGAAGAGAGTTTTTCCATTAGAAGCCATTTAAAGGGTCAAAAACCTACCTTTTTGCAAGAACTTCTTCCTACTTCTTGCTTCAATGGCCACACAAGAGAGAGAAAATGAGAGAGAGTGAGAGAGGGGAGTGTGGAGGAAGGTGAAATGATGATGCTTGCTCATGCCTCCATGCTTTAGCTGAAAATGAGGGGGAGGGAGAGGGAGAAAATGATAAACAATTAAGATTTGAATTTCCAATAGCCTCTCTCTTCCTAACCACTTGCCACATGTTAGAATTCTATTGGTTCTCATAAAGTAATCAACCAATTAATCACCTTAATCCCTCTATTATCCATTTTAATTTCACATCTCATTTTCCTCTTAGTTAGTAATTAATTTTTTTTCCCATTAATCACTAACCAATTAACCAATAGTTTTTCATTCTTTTCAAATTTTCCATTGATTATGGCATATTAACTCTAATTACCACATAACACATAATTACTTTCCTTTTCCATTTCCATGTGCCCTTTACCCTTATTTTAGCCCAAATAATTATTTCAACACATAATTATGCTAAAATACAGGACGTTATGCATTCCCAATAACAAATTCGGATCTCAAATCCACTTTAATTTACCAAATTATCCCCAATAATCATCATTAGCCCTTAATCAAAATTTGGGGCATTACAAGGTCAACCATGAGACTTTAAAAACAACAATAGTGTGATGATTGTTGGGCCTGAAGCGTGATGGTTGAAACTACGAATAACTACTGAATAATAATTTCTAGTCTTGTTTCACCTTAATTTTGAAATAATCTTGTAACTAGTCTCTAATGATTGTTTTAACATATTGTTTCGGTTGTTTTGGGCTGTCACTATGCACCTTCTGCTTTCACTACTTTTCCCAAATGTAATCCTCCAACATATATATATATATCCACCATACCAAAAATTCATTTTTTCCTTTCTTTTTATATAATTATATAATGCAAAGGGTGCCCCTATAAAAGCTTTGCCCTTTTGGCATTAATAAGTATATGTCTTTTAATTATCCACAACTTTTAGCTGATGTACTATAAAGTAAAGATTAGAAACTTTAACTTCATATTTGATACCGAGAGGCAATATAGAGGCCACAGAAAGATACAAAGTGGCTAATTTAAAAGTAGGAATGAGGCACGGCTGTAGATCTAGAAAGACCTAAAGATATTATGTTTTATATATGTGGTAATGAAGTGAGTCTCAGAGAAGCCATGGTTTAATACTATAATGCATCTTTTGATTTCCCTATTCAAATTAAACTCTCAATTGATTTGAGGTTTTGATTCCTTTTTTTTTTTTTGGGTATTCATATTTGTTCATTTTCTTTATATCTATATAACAATATTTGATGCCTTAACACTATAAAGGATATCACCTTATTGTGTTTGACGGCTTCTTTGTAGGATAGTTTATTTATAAATCTCTATGTAGGTTTTTCTCTCTATCTATATAACAATATTTGCTTGTAGTCCCTTGGGATATTCAAGGCCTATCACTCATCCCCTCTATATAACAATTCTCTCTCTCTCTCTCTCTCTCTATCAGTCTCTTGTACATAAAAGGATCCTCTCCTTTACCCTTCCCCTCTTTTCCCTCTCTATTACCCTCATGTACTCTTTATTATCCATTGGATTAAAATTCAATGGTCCAGATTTAACATTATTTAAAAATACATATTACTATAAGTATTATTTCAACATCTTTGTTTAAATTGATCAATCATTCTTTTCTTAGAGAAATCATTGGTTTTAATTTTGGATGTGTTTTGAACTTCTTATCAATGTGTAGACTTTATTTTTCTATCTCATATCATTGGAATTCTAATTCAACTGACTTAAACACTATAAGTTATGTCCCTATAATCTTTAATTTTTCCTTTTAAATTTTATGAACAAGCCTATGCATTTTGTTTTGATCATGTAGAAATTAAATTGGTATTCTCTTAGTGATGCGAGATGGGTGAATTAATAAGTGTTATTTGCAAGTAAATGTGTGAATTAATAAGTACAAGATTGGTGGCATGCATTTTCCAATTTCCAATCAATCAACAAGGCCAGTTCAACAATGCCTTTATAGTTCATAAAAGATGTAGTATTTTAAAGTTAATATTATAATGTTTTGGGTAACAACTCTCTCATCAACCTGCAGGTCTCACTGCCATCATTGTCCCTTAGGTTGCCAGCTTACTACATCCTTGCCTCAGCAGAATCTTCTTCCAAATTCCTGTCAATCACAAGCACAATGTCCTTGGAAGCTAAAGATTAGCTGGTAAGTTTTGTTATTTCTTGTTGATGATTATTTTTGAAACTTGAGGATATTATGGTGCTACTATTTGTTATAAACATGATAAATTTGAATTACTGAATGTTGAAATTGGTAGTTGAACTGTTAGTTTTTACATTATGTCTCGAGTGTTTCATATCATTGTTCTAAACTTGAGTGTTGTTTAAAATGAATTAGGTGGTAATAAAATGGATCACAGTTGGATAAATGCATTAAGAGCTAGTGAAGAATATAAGAATGGGGTGGAAAAGTTTATTGAATTTGCCAAAATGGATGTGCCTAATAAAATTGGGAAGTATTTGTGTTCATGTATCAATTGTTTAAATGAGAGTCTATAGGATATTGATGATATAAGAGATCACTTACTTTGTGATGGAATAAATCTTCGCTACACAAGGTGGATATGGCATGGTGAGGAAGTAGCTGCTCGTGCGTTCCAGGAAAAGGAAGTTTTTGATGTTAGAGATGACGATGGAATGGAGAAAATAAATCATGATGTGGAAGTAGAATATTTTGCACAATTGCCTATATATAATAGTGTGCGAAGTGATGCAGAGACACCTTTGTACCCTGGGTGTACTAAGTATACACACTTGTAAGGTATTTTGCACTTGGTAAACTTAAAGGTAACTTGTGGATGGACCGATAGTGGTTCACTTTATTACTTGAATTGTTGTGTGATACGTTTCCAGAGGATAATGTACTTCCAAATTGTATGTATGAGGTAAAGAAAATCTTGTCTATGATGGGTATGGAGTATAAAAAGATACATGCTTACCCTAATGACTGCGTATTGTATAGAAAGGAGTATGAAGGACCAAGTGAGTGTTCGAAATGTAAAACTTCCTGATACAAAGTGAACAAAGATGCTGGTTATGGTGATGAGACAAGTAAAAGGTAACCTTTAAAGGTTTTGTGGTATTTTCCAATCATAACGTGGTTTAAACGAATGTTTGCTAATGCGAAAGAAGCAAAGAAGTTGAGATGGCATTCTAATAAGAGAATATGTGATGGAAAATACCTTCGGCACTCGGCTGACTCTCCACAATGGAAGAAAATAGATGAAATGTTTCCCAGATTTGGCAGCGAGCCTAGAAACCTTCTCCTTGGGCTTTACACAGATGGAATCAATCCTTATGGTACTCTTAGTAGTACACATAGTGCATGGCTGGTTCTGCAGGTGATTTACAACTTTCTTCCCTGGTTGTGTATGAAACGCAAGTATATGATGCTTTCTATAATGATTTTGGGACCAAAACAGCCAGGAAACGATATCGATGTCTACTTGGTACCTTTGATAGAGGACTTAAAGAAGTTGTGGGAGGATGGCGTAAATGTGTTTGATGCATATAAGTAAGAGTCATTTAAGCTATGTGCAATGATTTTCACCACGATTAACGACTTCCCTGCATACGGAAACTTGTTAGGGTATAGTGTGAAGGGTCATACAACATGTCTAATATTGGAAGCAGGCACACAATCTGCTAGAAACTGAGAATGGTTTAAGCACGGTAGCAAAATAGTCTACCTTAGTCATAGGCAGTTACAATCTGCTGGGGATTGGACATAGGGACCCTAGCCCTTTACTAGAAACTGAGAACCTTGCTCTCTTTATGGATGTCCTATACCTGCGTGTTGTTGCCGATGCTATTGTATACATCATGCTACCACCCACCATAATAAGCAAATTCGGGATAATCAATGTAAGGTCACTGTTACAAGTGTTTGACAAGGGAAGGAAGGTGTAGGTGTCCCTTTCCTTAATGACGAGGTAGCCAAACTAGGTCAGGCAACAAGAGCTTTCATCCTGTGGCCTCAACATCTTATTCAGATGATGACAATCCCTCCAATGGTAGGAGACACCTTACTGTGACTTGATACTTTACATCCTACTTATAATCTTTATTTTTTATGTTGCTAGGATCAAGAAAAAGCAACAAGATTCCCCTTATTGGCACAGCTGCAAAATATTCATAAAAAAATTAACAAGATGGACTTAGAGATACCTTATGGGATAGTGGGTTGTGCAATCTCATATAATTTTGGAGTTGATAGCCAAGATATTAGAGAGTTCCTATCTTTGCAGTAGATAGACATAGATGGGTCACATGTGCAATCATTGAGTTTATTTTTCAGTTTTAACTTTATTTAATGCACTAATATTTAGGAATTTTAGGTTTCTACATTTACTAAGTCATTTTTCATTTTATTTTTGTGGTAGCTACTTCCAAAAAATGTGTGTCAAAAGAGAGCTCAACACTTTGTATGGCTTCTTTATATCCTGGCAATATGTCAAGGTGTAATCATAATAGGTTGGAAGATAGGATGAGCTACATGAGCTATACATTGTTAAAGACTCAGCTGTCTTGCTATCTAGCACCAATTGTTGATAGGCAAGTAACTTAATTTTATATAACTATACATATTCAGTTTGCTACGAAGTATCATGTTATCTAACCTCATTTTAATCTATATATGTGATTATAGTTATTACTGGAGTCTTTGTGTTCTTTGTCCCTTCATCAACATCATCTTTTGGTTTAATTTATTGGGTCGCAAGCCAGACGGAGAGATAAAAACCATTTTTAACGTGTAAGTTAATTTGTTTGTAAATCATTGATTTTTGATTTTACTCAATTGTTTTAATGTCTTCTGTTTTTCATTTTAATTATAGTGCACTGAAGACATATTACATAATGGGTGGGAACACGAAGGTAAAAGTGGTCCAACGAAGTAGTTCCATCTGAAAGTAAGTTCTTTAAATTCAAGTTCTTCGATTGACAATCACTTAACATATATGCCTTTATTCTTTTTTACCATTTGTTTTTTATGTATAGTGCCCTCGGCAATCAGGGACAACTAATTGTGGCTACTATGTTTTACTATATATGTATAACATCATTTTTAGTGGACTTACTACCAATTTTGAACAAGTGATCATTTCTTGATTCTCAACTGAATTTCATTTTTGTTCTTGTAATTGAATTTTTAGTGATTTCATTCCATTAAGGATTTCTATTAACTAATTCTCCAATTTACACATATTTTTGGTAATCATGACGCCTACACAATCGATGACATTATTTTGATCAGAGACCTTTTGTTAGTATATCTTTTACTTCACATAGATGTGTAGTGGTTTCTTTCACATAGAGTAATGGTTTAGTATGGTGGTATATTATGTTAGCAAATTCAGATACTTTGCCTCCTATTAGTTTCTTAGTTTCTTGTTTATATGAGTACTATGAATTTGATAAAGGTATTATGATTTATAGATAAGACTTTGGAAAATGTTGATGCAATAATGGTATATTATTGGGATATTTTAGTGAGATGATAGAAGCTGTTGGTCATGAATATATGATATCTTAGTTTTTGCATTGGCTCAATATCTAATCATGGACATATCTTTACTATAGTGTAAACAATGTCCTTTTGGCCACACTAGCTAAGCTGATAAGAGTTCTCTCATTTTCTGTTTATGTGAGACTTTGGTTCCAACCACACTATATCATGTGATTGCGAATTACCATGAATGTGTTTTAAATCTTGTTTAAGTTCAATGATAGCCCCTTTTACATCAAAGCCGTCACTTATGAATTCATTATGGTTTCTTTTGTTTCAATGTGAGAACTATCATCATTGTAAGGGTTAAAAAAATGATAGACACGAAGAAGCATGTATGGAGTATTATCAACAGCGTGGGGAAGGGGAAAGGTTTTGAATCATCATGGTGTTTATTGTTTCATAACGGTTTTTGCATAACAATCGTCATTCTTGTAAGACAAAATATGATGGTTACTAATTATAACCATTATTTATTTGCATAGTATTCTAATAAGTGACGGGTTTTACTTAATAACTTTAATGTATTTTACTTTTTTTGAAAAAAAAATTGGTGGTTGATTATACAACCACCATTTACAAACAAGATTAAAAAAACAAAAAGACAATGTATATAAACAAACTAAAAATAAAAAGTTATGGAGATGTTTTAAGAATTTAATGCATTATCAGATTCTTCCTTCTCCAGTAACTTATCTACCTTCTCGTTCAAAAGAGTGAATGAGAATGGTAAGTTCCTTCAAGCACTGGTCCATGCGTCATTGCTCTTGCATATTTTTTTAATAAGTAATAATCGTTATTTATTTGACATATTTTTTAAATTATATAATAAAAATAAAATAGGTGAATTTAATTAGAGATTTATGAAAATGTGCTTTAAATAAGATTAGTTAGGGAAAAAGTAGTTGGAAAAGACAAATTGTTTGAAAATATTACTTGATATTTGTTTATTAAGAAACATAATATTTCGCATTCATACTTTATGGTCAATTGTTATGACCATTATGTTTTTATTTACTATGATATTAGAGTGGAAAATGTAACCCCCTGACTTTAAACATGTAATTATAATTCGATGACACATATTTAAATCGGATTAGAGACCACTGGATGCTTTAACCTCGTTTTAAACTTTCTGTCTCACAGTAAAATTTTCACAAAACTTGCAAAACTCTTTTTCCCATCCTAGTCTCAATTTCAATATTCGAATATAATTACCTGTGCAGTTAATATACATTTATTAATATCAGAGAATGTAACCAAATTCCCGGCAACTCCCGGAATTTATACATATGTAACCTGAAGGTTCATAAGTATTCTCTAGGGGATTACACAATCAAAATCGAATATAATACTCCTATTTCACAATATACAGTAATCCTGATTTAAAATAGATAACCAACATCTTAAAAATCCTTAGTATCACTAAAAGTCCTAATTGGTCCGGGTTGGCCGCTTCTCTTTTGAGCCACACGCCCTGTCTGAAATGTTAGTCATAGGAAAGAATGAGATTCGAGAGAATCTTAGTAGTAACAGACCACTCACACAATGCATAAATACAAAGCATGTATATAAATCACAACCAGCAGCAGCAGCATCACATAGATACATGGTTTTCACCACAAACGACAGCACTCATGGCTGTATACACAATACGACAGCTCTCGCTGTAATCATAATCACGACAGCTTACGCTGTAATCAACATCACGACAGCTTACGCTGTAATCACAATAACGACAGCTTACGCTGTAAACGACAGTTATCACCAGCTGTAACCGCAGCAG
This sequence comes from Inga laurina, assembly GCA_963855925.1. Taxonomy (NCBI): domain Eukaryota; kingdom Viridiplantae; phylum Streptophyta; class Magnoliopsida; order Fabales; family Fabaceae; genus Inga; species Inga laurina. Next base: position 37,270,206 of record OY979702.1, on the reverse strand, counting down.
CATCAAAGATTCATCACAGAACAGTGATAACACACACATACAGAGTATTACACATAGTATAAGGGAGAGAGTCACTACCTGATCCTTTCCTGAAGCTCTTTGGCACAGTGGGCTCTCGAGGATAGCAAATATCAAATCCTGTAACCAAGTTAGGGACAACCCGTTAATCTCTTTTCCAGGTTCTTATCTCTATAATACTTTAAGTTGGTTATCATTTGAACTCTTTGGGTGACTATTATAGGTCTAACCATATGCCTAAAGGGTTAAGAGAAACTACCCCGAAGACCCTCCTTTTTGGAAGAATTTTTGAATTCTGAGCTGGCTCACTCGAGTGAAAGGAGTCTCACTCGAGTGACACCCCCCGCCAGCACTCGAGCACAAGCAAGTGAACTTCAGAAAGTGTTTGCCCGAGAGCAAACCCTGATATATCACACACCCTCACTCGAGCACAAAAGGCTCCACTCGAGCAGCGACCTCAGGTGCACTCGAGCACAAGGAAGTGAGACCCCGCGAGTGACTACCCGAGAGTGACCCATCCTTCCAACCACAAGTGCACTCGAGCACAACCCTAGTGCTCGAGTGATCTCTCAATGCTCGCGAATGCCCACACGTACTCTTGACAATCCACCCACGAGTGATACCTTGAGACGCTCACCCAAAGCACAAAAATGCACTCACACTCGAGCACGCCCACTCTCACTCGAGCAGGTTCATATTTCACTCACAATTCAGGAAGCATGCTCGCGGTTTCTGCCTGAAGACCTTCCCAACTACCTAGAATTTCACATCGTGCTCGAGTGAGTTCCTCCCTCACTCGAGTGATATGCATCAGATGCTAAAACGCAGAACTGATATGGTTTTTCCCAGAATTAACCAATCAAGCTCCAATGGTTCTATAACTTATACCACAACTCCCTCTTACTTGTTTTAACACCAAGAACCCATTGGTAAACCCAAAACAACCAATTCCTACTCAAACAACAAAATCTCATATCTAGATCACAAATTCACCAAAACCACACTTTAACAAACTTCCTCTTCTCAAATCCAAACCAAAACCATTGACATTCATATACTATTTAACATCTATTCCACCATCAAACTCTACCCAATTCATATCTTCTAATATCTCAAGAAATCAGGGCATAAATCTAGAATTTGCAAAACTAAACCAAAAGTCATAGCATTTGCATCAAACTTCATCAAAAACTCACCTCTTTAACTTGCTGAAATCAGAACTTTGATTCCTCAACTTTCAAACTCCCTCAATTTGCCACACACCACAAATCAAAAGTCTGAAAACATGGAAATAAAGCTCTTGACTTCTTGTACAACATTAATGAAAGACACTTGAGCATATGAAGGCTTTAACTTACCAAAACTCAAGCTTTTCTCTTTCTCTTTCCTTAGCTTGTTCAGCGAAAATGGAGAAGGATGAGAGAGAAAATAAGATATTGATGAAGATGATCACATTCCCTCACACATACACACATAAACCGACTAGGGGAAGAGAGGGAAGAGAAAATGGTTTGAAAGTTTGACTTTAATCCAAGGGTCCTTATTTTGACACTTGGCACCATCTTGTTTTCCCTACTATGATTTCGCATACATTTGCATGCACAAGATTCCACCTCTTGGTCTTTCAATCTTAGCCATTAATCTTGATTATTAAGGAGTGTTCTCAATGGTATCTCACCAGTCGGTCGGTAAATTTACCGTTTTGCCCCTGATTATCATAATGCACAATATATACTTCAAAAGTGCTTAATTAATATTAATTACATCACTTTGACGTTATTAATCCTTGATTACAATCCAGGATGTTACAGAAAATGAATTGTTTGTAAATGTTATATGACAGATTTTACATAAAAACCTTCATATTTGTCACTAAATAAATTACGTTTATTAGATATAACAGTTATTTTTGTGTTATAGCAAATTTCTCCTTGCAACACATGACGTTATATATTCTTGCATGACCTTTATCTCGACATACATGACGTTTATTCACTGTAATCATTATTTATTAAGCGTTATATATGCGTGAATCTGTAATAGTGCAAAGTGAATTGAAATGAGTGAAAAGAAATAATTTCACTTACTATTGCAATTATTAAAAGGACAACTTAGAGCCATTAATCACTTACTAGTTTCATGAACATTATTTTCACTGATTTAATTAACCTTAATGTCAATTTTATTAATATTAAGTATAAAAATTACAAGTTCTTTCTGGTTCACTTATAACCTTACAATTGAAAGGTGTGCTCTCCCTCTCTTGTCCAGACTTGACCTCCTCTCTCGAACCAATTACTCTCCTAGCTAAAGAAGAAGATGAGTTGCTCAAGTCAATCCAATCACGGTGTGCTCTATTTATTCCTAAATTGCATTCTTTGATAAAGATGATGAAAAGAGGATAGAGATGACAAAATAGAGTTTCTTACTACCTCACTCTAATTGTCGTCAAAGGTCGAAGAAGACTCCCATGACCATAAAACAACGTGTCAAAGATGATGAATGGCGATCGATGATTGCTGCCTCCTCACTTGGCTTAGGTTACTACTTCAAAATTGGTCAAACTTATTACTCCCTTTGATCTTAAATATAAGATAAAATTTACTTTTTTGGAGAGATTAAGGAATTTAAATAAGTTACTTAATCATATTAGACAACAGTAAGTTAGGCCGCTAACTGGGCAGACCTCCGACGTCGAACAGAGCTCAGGACGTTGCAGAAGGCAACGGGCAGATTCCAAAGAAAGTTTTCCTTTAATGAAGAAGCTATTTTGAATTCTTTCTTTTTGGACCTTTCAGATTCATAGACATATTCTTTACTTTTGGGTTTTTTTTATGTGAACTGTGATTATTGTTAGACATATTCTTTCAGATTCATGGATTTGGATTTATAGATTGATGCTTATGTATTTTTTTTCAAACAAAAAATTAAATAGGTTCAATGTAAATGGGTTCCGAATAACCCGGTCAGCCCGCCCATTTATATGCTAGCCCATTTATATAGGTTTATATGGGTTGAGGTACGAGTATGGGCTAGCCCGTACCCGTATAAAATTAAATGGGCATGTTATGGGTTTAGGCACGAGCTGCCTAACCCTCCCATTACTCTCCCTTATTATTGTGCAAGTGGAGAAAATAGTAAAGGAACCTATGATATTTCTTATATGAACTTTCAAAAGCCTTATATACAAATGACAAACTCTTATTGTTACTTGGGAAATGCATGCAAGTGTCAAGGGATTTTGTTGTGCTAGTGAAGAAAAAAGTAAGGGAACCTTTGGAAATATTATTTGAACTTGCGAAAGTCATATAAAATATTGATATACACTTATCTGAAATTGGGAAAACCTTTAGATTTTCAGGAGATTTTGTTTTGCAAGTTTAGAAAACATGTCAAGGAACCTGTGCAAATGCTTATCTAAACTTGGGAAAGCCTTATAAAAAATTGATATAAGCTTATCTAAAATGGGAAAAACATTAAGATTTTTAGGGGATTTTGTTTTGCAAGTTCAAAAACATGTCAGGGAACCTACGCAAATGCTTCTCTGAACTTGGAAAAGCCTTATAAAATATTGATATACACTTATCTGAAATGGGGAAAACCTTCAAATTTTCAACGGATTTTGTTGTGCAAGTTCAAAAAAAAGTAAAGGAACCTACGGAAATACTTATATGAACTTGCCAAATCATCATAAAAAATTGATATATGCTTACCTAAATTTGGGAAAACATTCATAGGGTCAGGAAATTTTGTTGTCTATATTCAAGAACATGCCAAGGAACATGCGGAAACACTTATATGAACTTGAGAAAACCTTATAGAAATATGACAAGTTATCTGAAATTGGGAAAGTCATGCCACTTTTGGGGTGTTTTCTTGTGTAAGGTGAGGAAAATGTTACACACCTTACGAAAAGCCTTATTTGTACTTGTGAAAATATTAAGAAAATTTGTTAAACTATTATCTGAATTTGGGAAACTAGTTAACTATCATAAGATCGGAAACACATTTACCAAGATAACACAAGACCAGTGTTGTCAACCAAATGGATTCATACATCTAACAAGGGGGAAAAAGTATTTAACTTCACCTTCATTATTAAGTTTTCCAAAAACCAACAATAATTAATATTGTCCTAACTTTCCCAATGTATTTAACTTCATCTTCATTATTACTTTCAAATTTCCCCCTACACAAAAATAACAAAATAACTCTTTTACACAACTTGACCTAACATTTTCATCCATTTTGTCAAGTTCCCTGCAACAAATAAATTAGCAGACTATCAGTTCAGAAAAAAAAAAACTAAATGGCTACTTCAGTGTTTCAAAGATCTGCATTAGAGTTTCTTAACTTCATCTTATTCATTTCCCAAAATATCCACCCTATTTTTTTCTCTTCACCCTTATACCTCTAACTCACCTAATATACCATCGCAGCCTCCTATCAGTTCAGAAAAACAAAACTAAATGCCCACTTCAGTGTTTCACAGATCTGCATTAAGGTTTCATAACTTCATCTTACTCATTTCCTATAAAATCCACCATCCATCTTCTCTTCACCCTCATAGCTCTAACTCACCTCATCTTCCATCGCCATCTTCTACCACATTCACCCAGTATCATCAATTTTTTCCCCTGCACTAAATCAACCTTCACGTCCCTCCAACCCAAATACCCAGCTCCAAATCCCTCATTTCCTGCCCAAATAAAGATGAGGAAAAGTAATGATTGAGGATTGACGATGCAAGGGAATATTTGTACATACCTGAGATAGGTTACATTGCGTCAGCTCTCTCCTTCACTCTCGTTCTGGTTGTCTTTTGCACCAGTTCTGCACATAGCTCTCACTTCTTTTTTGTTAAGCTCAGATAGGCAAACTGGTCATTTGCTCTCTAAATTGAAAATCCCTGATCAGTCAGAAGAACCTCTTTAGGATTTTCCAACTTTGAAACTCCTCTTTGTCTTTTCACACTTTTGAGGTTCCTTTTCAGAGATTTTCCCTTTAATTTAACATTTAAATCTTTGACTATTATACTCCAGCCTGCCCACAAGGACACAATTCAAAAATAATTAACTACATTATAAAATATATTCCGCAAAGCCGATGTTGGAAACAACTTAAGTGTGGTTACAAACTCATAATGTAACCCCCTTCCGTAATTATATCTGGAATACGTAATTAAAGTGAAATAGAGACCAATAACAATCAAATAACATTTATAAACCCATCTACCAGACGGGGTTTTCACAAATACCTTTCGAAATCATTTATAACCTGGTCTCACATTCACATTCCGAATACAATTACTACACGAAGATAAATCACATTCAATATATCAGAGTACGCAATGAAATAATTCCGGCAATTCCGGATTTCATTTATTAACTCAAGCCTTATAGGGCACATTCGCCCATTACAAGCCCTCATATGGGGATTACACAAATCCAACTCAAATACATAGCAAATCCTCATCCACATACTTATATACACATCCAAATCTATTATACTTATATACACATCCAAATCTATTTACTCCCAACTATGATAACCAACTACCGAATCTTCAACCCAAAGGAAGTCCTTGCCGCCCTTAATCGCTTACTCCATCCTCAATCCACTACCTTGTCTGAAAGGTTAGTAGGGGAGGGTGAGATTCTAGAGAATCTCAATAGGAAAACAATATCAATATGCATGTACGATAAATGTTTAATGCATGACATGCTTGTATCACATAACTATCATGATGACAAATCTGTAAGCACAATGCTTCTAAGAGTATACTAATGGCCATAGCATAAATTGAAACATAGCTTCAATAACACATAACCATGCAAAGCTAAGACATGCATCAACACATTAACACATATATCAAATACAAGCAGAAAAGATATGTTTTCTACACTCTTTCCACGTAAGCTCCAGCATAGCTTACTCACGACCAGGTGAATATCGAACCACGTTCAGGGCGAACATCATCCCTATAATCAAAGCAATGACATAGGGTTATTCTTTATTCCAAAACCTTACTTTCATATCACTTAAAGTTGGTTACCATTCATGACCTTTAGGTGGCTAATCAAAGCCCAAACATATGCCTAAAGGCTTGGGAAACACTTGGCCAAAGATCACATTTTAAAAGTTCAAAATGCTGATTTTTGGGGGTTGGCCGCGGCCCACAAATCCACTGGCCGCGGCCAGAAACTGCCCAAAAACATTTGGGCCGCGGCCCAGAATCCGCTGGCCGCGGCTAAGAAAATCCAGTTTCTTGGCTGAACTTCCAAAAATCATAACTAATTCCACAAAAATTGAAATGAGGTGATCCCAAAGCCGAATGAAATCTATTCAAGTCCTCTACACAGGAAAAATATTGGCCTTTACTAGAAATCACTACAAAAATACAGAATTCCACAAAACCCAAGACTGTCCCAAAACAGTGTTCATTTTCGACCTCAGACTTTGGACAGTTATAACTCCCAGTTCCCAAAACGAAATGGCACAAATTATATGTCCATTTTGAAGCTTGGGAGGTGAACTTTAAGACTGGAAAGTTTCATAATTATCTGAATTCATTTGCTCAGTCAAAACGTCCACACAACAAGACTGCCCTGACAGAATTTACACTGGACAGAATTTCCAGTTTTGCAACCATTGTGTCCAATCCAATTCAAACCAATTCCAATGATTAAATACCACAACATGACACCATTTTCAACACAAAACAACATCCAATTCCACCATTCACATTCCACACGAAAATATCATAAAATCAGGGCAAATATCACAATTCTCAAAACTCCACCAAAAACCACAATCAATAGATCAAAAGGAAGCAAACACTCACCTCTTCCTCTTTTCCAAACAAATTCCTTGATTCTTCATATTTCCAATTTTCCTCAAGCTATCAAACACCACCAATCAAGAATCTAAAATCATAGAGATGAAGCTCTCATCACTATGAATAATATTATAGAAAGGTGTTTTAGCAATAGAGGACCACATATAGCACTTACCATGAGCTTTCTCCTTTCTCTTTCCTTCCTTGCTTGGCGAAAATGGAGTATGAGAAGAGAGAGAGATGAAGATGAAGAATAGAATCAGATTTTTGGCCCCTCACATGCATAACAACCGGCCTAATAGAGAGAGGGAAGAGGAAAAAGCAAACTTTGAACATTTGACTTGATCCAAGAGTTCAAAAAGTGCCACATGTCAACATCTTGCAACATCCTCCATGAGCTCACATAGGCACATGCACACATGATTCCACCCTTTGATCTATTACACAAATCAATCCTAACCATTGATCTTGAAGTTACCAATGAGTTTCCTCTTCGGTAACTGACTAATTGGTCGGTAACTTTACCGTTTTGCCCCTGATTATGGCAATTCACACTGAATCACCACCAAATACATTTTCTCATTCATTTTCTTTCTATATCACAACATTATGCGCCCTCCCTCTATTTTAAGTCAATTTAGAGGTTAATCCATAATTGAACTTAAATACAGGATTTTGGCGCTGCTCACAGCATATACGAATCACATCGGGTGCCAACTCACACCATAATCTCCAAAAGGGTTCATTTATCACTAACCACTTCCACTTTTGGAGTCATTATCTCTTAATCACAATTTAGGATCTTGCTAAACCGGGGCTTAGCAATCCACTTATTTCAGGCTTATTCTCTAGCCTCGAATTTCAAAATTCGGGGTATTACACATAACACTGTTCATCAGCCGTTGTATCTTATTAAAGATTATTTTATAATACTAAATAATATAATATAAAAGGAGACTCTGACTAAAGACGTGAAATTTTTTTGAAACAAACAACTTGAAATTACTCCAAAATATCCATATACATCTTATATATATATACAGTAATCCCAAAAGCCAACTAGATAACCAACATTCAAAATGCAAAATGTCCCTAAAGCCCTAACCACTCCTGGTTAGCCGCTTCCCTTTCGAGCCACTTGTCCTATCTGAAAATGTTAGTCATTTGAAAAGAGTGAGATTCTAAAGAATCCCAGTAACAATAAATCACTCATACAATATATAAACACAAAGCATGTAATGTTATCATGTTCACCAACATCATCAACAACACAATGATCTATGGCTCGCGCCACATACGACAACACTCACGGCTGTATCACAATGCACTATGCCTACTTCCGCGGTAATCATAATGATAGCTTTCGTTGTAAATTCTATGCTAGCTTTCGTTGTTATCATTATGCCCGCTTCCGCGGTAACCACTACGCAGCATCATCACAAGGCACAAAGTATCTCAAAGCACAATGTATCATAAGGCACAAAACTCCACAATGCACAAAGCTCTACAAGGCACAACGCTCCACAATGTATCTAAATGCATCTCAAAGCAGCAGTAGCAGCACACAATGCATGATAGGCAAACATATAATACATTTACACAAAGTATAAGAGAGGAGTCACTACCTGTATCTTTCTTGACGTTCTTTGGCACAATGGGCTCATGCGTCTGACAGATATCAAATCCTATACCAATTTAGGGACAATTGCTTAATCTCTTTTCCAAATACTTATTTCCATAATACTTTAAGTTGGTTATTATTTAGGACTTTTTAGGTGACTATTAGAGGCCTACTCATATGCCTAAAGGGTCGAAAGAACTACCCTGAAGACCCCTTTTTCGAAAGATAAAACAGTGATTTTTGGCTTACTCACTCGAGTGAAGATGACCTCACTCAAGTGATGAAAGACTTGTGCTCGAGTGATAATGGCTCTCACTCGCGAGTGTTTGACGGTGAGCAACCATCACGACCAGAAAGTGCTCACATCACTCGAGCATAAGGCTTTGCACTCGGGTGATGAGTCTAAATCTACCTGAGTCCTCGAAAGTGCAACACAAAGAGTGACAACCTGAGAGTACATGCAACATCAGAGGGACAAGCTCACTGAGCGCAATCCCTAGCACTCGGGTGATAAGGCTTCACTTGCGAGTGTCAAAACACACTCTTGGACATCAACCAGCGAGTGACAACCCGAGAGCAACCCTAACCAAGAACTTACACCATCACTCGAGTGATCCCATGCTTACTCAAGTGATCACCAACATCACTTGCGGTGAAGGAAGTGCACTGAGCCCCTTTCATGAGAACCCAGGCAAAACACAATGAGAAAAGGGACAATACACGGTAGCACTCGAGTGAGTTCCTCCCTCACTCGAGTGAGGCTATCAGATTGCCAGATCACAGCAACTAACAGAATTTCCTAAATTGGTCAAAATCACACCCAATGGTTCCCAAACTCCACACAAAGCTCATACTCACTCAAAATGACATAGGGAACCCATTGGTAACCTTCAAAACACTTAAAATACCATTTTAACCGCAATCTATACCCTTGGGTCTCTATGACACACAATACCTAATTCCCATCAGTACTCTTCCAAACTTCAAAACCATATCAAATACTCAAAGAACCTCACAATGAACTAATCCAAACATCAATCACTATGAAATTCACACATTCCAAAATGACCATAAACCAGGAAAAATTCCAGAATTTCTCAAACTTATTCAAAAATCATAACATATATGTCAAAAAGCATCAAATTCTTACCTCTTTACTTTGCCAAAATCATAATCTTGATTCCCAAACTTCTAAATTGCTTCAACACACAAATCACTACCTTTCCAAATTCTAAAAACACCAAAATGGAGCTCTCAATGAGGTGCACAACATTAGAGAAGAGGTTTAGGGCATTAGAGATCAACTAACACATCAAAATCTCACCTTCCTTCTTCCTTTTCTTCTTGGTCGCCAGAAAGAATGGAGAAAGAGAGAGATGATGAGAGATGGAATAGATGATGATATCTCTTTTCCCTTGTGCCCATACCTCCACCGAAAAAGAGAGAGAAGGGAGAGAGAAAAAGTGGATTTTTGTCTCATAGCATAATCCAATAGTCCACCAAATGCCACATGTCAACATCTTGTCTACTCCCTCTATGAGCTCACACAAGCTTAATACACAGGATTTCGATCCATATGCAACAAATCTCCACCCTTGATATTTAATCACCAAATACACTTATATCAAATTTACATCACATTTCTATAAAAGTGTTTAATTACACTAATTACAATCAATATCAAAGTCATTAGCCCTTAATCCCAAATTGAGTCATTACACTATCTATGGGACTATTGCAAAATTTTCCACTTGAAGCAAAATATGAGGTTGCACTCATGCTCTACAGACATTGGCAAACATAAGTTGGAATGGTTTTCAAAGTGGTTATTGGATATTGGTGATGGTAAGATAGGTCATTCTAGTGATGGAGAGGCAGAAGTAGAAATACCAGATGAATTGTTGATAACAAGTTCTGATGATCCTATTAATGCAATTGTCAAAGCTACTTATGTCAACTTGTTTGAAAATTTGGCATGTAATGAGTATTTCAATGATAGAGCCATTCTAACTCCTATTATTGAGATGGTTAACCAAATTAATGATCACATGTGTTCGCTTTTGCCTGGTGAGGAGTTCAAGTTCCTTAGTTGCGACACTGTTTGCAAATCTAAGAATGACAGTGACAACTTTGATGACCTCTACACTACAGAATTCCAAAATACAATAGCATGCTTTGGTTTGCCTCCACACAAACTTGTCCTTAAGGTTAGTGTCCCTATAATGCTTTTGAGGAACATTGATCAAGCTGAAGGATTGTGCAATGGAGCTCGGCTTCGTATTACAAAGATTGGAAAGAATGTTATTGAGGCAGTCACATTGAACTGATCAAAACCAGAACAAAAGGTGTTAATACATAGGATGGACATGAATCCTTCAAAGTCAAGATGGCCTTTTCGCATGCAAAGAAGGCAATTTCCTATAACACTTTCTTTTACAATGACTATCAACAAAAGTCAAGGCCAATCTTTAAGTAATGTTGGATTATATATTTTAAAACCTGTTTTCACTCATGGTCAATTATATGTTGCCATGTCTAGGGTGCGAAGTATGAATGGTCTGAAAATTGTGATCAATGACCATGAAAACATGGAAAGCAAGACCACCAAGAATGTTGTTTACAAAGAGGTGTTTAGGAACCTTGATATTGATTGACACTTTTCCTGTTGAGCTGATGTCCTTGCCTACGTATTATGTTTCCATGCCTGTTTTACTTCACACAAATGAACCGGGATTACTATAATATTCAACCAAATGATGGTGCTATTATTCTGTTTATCTATAATTCTGAAGACTCAATATCAATCATTTATGTTTTTATCGTAGGAATTGTTACTTTGGTAACTTTATTATTCATTATATGCAGGAATGTTTATTTTCCATTCTGTTCTGTGTACTCCCTCTGCTTAGGCTGATATATATAATCATTGTAAGTAGTGCTCCCCGGGCAATGCACGGGGGAGCATAAGCTCGTTTTCTACAATAAGAAAATACATAGACCTATAAAAAAATATTATTATCTACCGGCATCAAATTCCACTCTTTCTTTTCTTTTCTTTTTTCCCAATCAAATTTTACTCTTTCATTCCATGTGCCTAAGTTCCCATGACATTATTCCATAACTTGTGACGCTCCTTTTGTTATTATTATCTGCATCAAAGAAAGAAAGGCATGTTGCTCCAATCAAGCAAATAGAACTAAAGTTGTAAAATAAATCAGAATTAAAAAAAAATCTGGGAAGCATCAAATTCTATTCCGTCTACGCAGGTCAAGAGTTATATTCCGTCTTCTGATTTTCCGAGCACCCATACCATCATAGGCTTTTTATATATTGAAGCCCAAATAAAACTAATGTCCAAATAACAATTGTCATAACTCATAGCCCTCATGTGCGATATTCTAGAATACTCTTTACTGTACACACGTGGCTTATATGCATTGGATTACTGTTTCTTTATATACAATGACTCTGTACACAGTTTATTCATTCAATGAAATGATACACAATATCACAAATTTTCCTGTGTTTATTTTTCTTCTCGATTTCTGCTTTATTATTATATAACGTACCTTGTAGTTGGCAAAAAAAACAAAAAAACAAAAAACGTACCTTGTGGCTTCCAGGGGACTGCAATGGAACAAGGCATTTGACATTCCCCGTCAACAATGGCGCCGATTGACCCTCACTCTTTCACTGACTCTACTCAACCCTCCACTTCCCACATTTCATTTTCTCTCTACTTCGACTTTTCGTCCTCCATAATCCATGCCTCTGCTCTGATTTCCCTCACAAACCCTCACTCTGGCCCCTTCTTCCTCGACACTCGTTCTCTCTCAGTCGACTCCATTATCGACCCGCAATCCAAAACCCCAATTCCATTTTCACTCTCCGAAAATGACCAAATCAAGGGTTCTCAACTCTCTGTTTCTCTTTCGAACCATTCCTCATTTCGGGTCACATACACTACCTCACCTTCTTCTTCGGCCTTACAATGGCTCAATCCCCTTCAAACATCTAATAAATCCCACCCTTTTGTGTATACACAATGCCAAGCTATTCACGCACGCGCGGTGTTCCCATGTCAGGACACTCCTGCTGTGCGAATACGCTACTCCGTGCGCCTGAACATCCCGGATCAGCTATCGGCGGTGATGGCTGCCCAGCACGTGGAACGACGTCGTCCGGTTAATAACGAAGCAGAAGAACTGGGTTGTGGGAATTCATCGTGGTCTGCACCAGGGAGGGTGGTCGAAGAGTTTGTGATGGAGGAGCCGGTGCCTCCATACCTATTTGCGTTTGCAGTTGGGGAAATTGGGAACCGGGAGGTGGGGCCCAGGACTAGGGTTTATGCTGAGGCTGTGCCGGGACTGTTGGACGCGGCGGCGAAAGAGTTTGCTGGGACGGAAGATTTGATAAGGCAAGGAGAGAGGTTGTTTGGAGAATATGAATGGGAGAGATTTGATTTGTTGGTGTTGCCACCTAGTTTTCCAGTTGGGGGCATGGAGAATCCAAGGATGGTGTTCTTGGCACCAACTGTGATCAAGGGTGATGCTAGTGGAGCTCATATGGTGGCTCATGAGCTAGCTCACAGTTGGACAGGGAATTTGATCACTAACAAGACCAATGAACATTTTTGGTTGAATGAGGTATAGACGCGTTCATCTTGTTTATTAGCATCTAATACCAGTAAGAGTGCATTGCTTGATATGGTTTTTAGTAGATTCCCTTCTTTTATTAAAGTTATGCCCATTATCTGCCAATTTAATGACATTCTGCCTAAGTGGAAACGTTTTTGGTTGAATGAGATATAGACTAGTTCATCTTGTTTATTACTCCCTCCGGTCCTAATTATAGGATAAAATTAACTTTTTTGGAGAAATTAAGGAAGCCAATTAAATTACTTTAGAGTATTTATATTTATATTTTTTTCTCCAAACTAATTAATTTGACTAATAAACTAATATATAATCCAAGGATACTAAAAATATAAACATTCTAAAGTAATTTAATTGGCTTCCTTAATTTCTCCAAAAAAGTTAACTTTATCTTATAATAATTAGGACCGGAGGTAGTAGCATCTAATACTAGTTAGAGTGCATTACTTAGTATGGTCTTTTGTAGATTCCCTTCTTTTGTAGTTGGAGTTGGGTTACCTTAATGTATGCACCTAAGCTCAATTGAGTGACCTGTCATGCTGTGTATTTCAATCAAAATGTCAGCTGAAACTAAGGTAGTGGATGTGTTAAACAGAGGAAAAGGATTTTTTGGGACCTACTTTGCTTTATATTGAGATTCTTTTTTTCAATCTTATTAAAACACGAAATAGTCCCCAGCTGATATTAATTACTAGCTAATTTTCTTTTTTTATATGAATTAAATTTCTTATCTTTATGTACAGCTTTAATCTTTCTTGGGATTCTTGGTTCCTATGATTAATTAAATATCATGAAGGCATGAGGTAAAACAATGGGGAAAAAAATTCCATTATTATGCATTCTTTTTATTTTGCATTCTTCCTTTTAGGTTGTATTCTGTTAGTAGTACAGCCAGAGCTCGCTTCTAGGTATTTGTCTTTGATTTCATTATAGTTCAAGTGAATGAAAAGTCATTTCATCTTGCAAATCATCAGAATTGTTCCAGAATTACTTTTTCTTTTGTTTGCAAAAATAAATCTGTAATGAGTAATTATATTTAATTTGGCTTTAGGGGTTCTCTACGTACGCAGAGAGGAGAATTGTGGAGGTTGTGCAAGGGGAAAAAAGAGCTGCAATGAGCATTGGACATGGTTGGAAGTTGTTAAATGATGAAGTTGAGAGGTTCAAAGATAATATGGAATTTACTAAGCTTATAAATAACCAGGAAGGAATTGACCCGGACGATGTGTATTCTCAGGTTCCGTATGAAAAGGGTTTCCAGTTCTTATTGCGCATTGAACTCCAGGTATTTTTCTTTAATTTTATCTTGACTGCTTACTCTTTGAATCATATTCCTGAAACATGCGCTTCCAGGTTATTTATGCATCTACTTTTTTTCTTTTTTTGTGAAACACGGCCCTTACTTTTACACCCACATGGCTCTCTGGGACTAATTTAAATGCCTGTGAGATTGTCTTTCTACATTGTTATCTGATTAGTTGTTTTCCTCCGGGACTGTACAGGTTGGGAGACCTACATTTGATGAGTTTCTGAAGAAATATATTGCTACATTCAAGTTCAAATCAATTGATACTGAAACATTTATTGACTTCCTGAAAGCTAACATCCCTGGAATAGAGACACAGATTGACCTAAAGTTGTGGACTGAAGGTACAGGCATCCCTCCAGATGCTCATGAACCTGATTCCAGTGTTTATAAAATGATTGTAACCCTGGGAAATGAGTTCATAAATGGGAGGATTCCGAGGGAGGATGAAGTTGCTGATTGGCAAGGTCAGGAATGGGAGCTGTACTTAGAAAATTTGCCAAAATCCATTGAAGCTTCTCAGGTTGTATTTCTTTATTACAATGAATGCCCATCTTACATGAAATATGTTTTGTTTGCAATAACTGCCTTTTTGGAGTTGATCCTCCAGCTAATTATCTTAGGACAAGAGTACTTATGTCTTTCTTTCTATCTTTCTTTCCCTCCCTTACCTTCTTCGCTTTGGCTGAGGCTGTCGGGTTCAGGTGTTAGATGATTGATATTTTCTTTCATCAGTTATTTTGTTTGTTTATTTATTTATTTATTTATTTTTTCAGTGAAGGTAGTGAATCCGTAAGGTAGGAAATTTCTCTTGGTATGTCTTTTATTTTTGGAAAAAAATTACATTCCCAAACTCCGTTCACATTATCATTACTTTTATATAGTAGTGATCTATTGCATCCATTAATTTTGATGTGGTTATTATATGTAATCTACATCACTGCTTTGTAGCTTCTGTTCTGATTGGTTTTGACATGTGATGGTGTGAAAAAATAATTTGAACCTACCTTTGTTTTTTCAGCCTGGCTTGGTTTGGTTTGATGTGGTTAGGCAGCCTTGGTTTGGAACACCCTTAGTTGTAGTGCTCTAATACAATGTTGGGTCGCCATGCATGTTTTTGTCATATTAAATGTTACTTGTGGTGTCTTTAGGGTCGTGTCTAGCGGAATACCATAGAACACGCCTTTGTAAATTGACAAAAGTTGGTTATGGCAATGAAAACTTTTTCTTTGCTGTTTTTTGTTTGGAAAATTTTAGTTAGAAGTGAACGACAGAACAGAGAGGGCCTGCTGTGTTGAATATGGCTATTTTATTACATATGTTGATACATTGATATTAACCCTTATATATCTAATGTATCACACCTATTTATTTATTAACCCTCATCCTCTCTTTTATACAGAACTAACATCAGAACTCACATTTTTCTACATATATGCACGTTAGTGTTATGTAAAGCAAAGCATCTGTAGATAGCAGAACTCACGTTTTTCTATATGCATGTCAGTGTTGTGTAAACCAAAGCATCTGTAGAAGCAACATTCTGTAAGCATCTATCGGAACTCTCACAGGTTATGCAGATATTACGCCTTTAATGTAGGAATGGGATATTATTCTGTATTTATGAGTGCCATTAAAGTGAAGGCTCTTCTCTCTTGTGTGTGCATATATCTCTCCTCAGAATGAATAGATATCAAATTCCAATCATATACTTCTACAATAACAATTGAACTCATGTTTTGCAGCTCGTAGGCTTGGATTCACGCTACAGGCTATCAAAATCGAAGAATTATGAGGTGAAGGTGGCATTTCTTCAACGTGCAATTGCGATTGGGTGCAGAGATTACTATAATGAAGTGGAGAAAACCTTGAACCTTGAAAGAAATTGGGAGGATGAGGTTTCTGCGTCCTCTTTACACTGCTCTGGTGCAAGGCAATGGAAAGGAAGAGGATAAAGTTTTTGCCAAGCGGCTCTTCTCGGAGGCTCGCGAGTTGTATCATCCCATAGCTCAAGGTGTTGTTGAATCTATATTGGCCAAGCATCTGTAAAAAGCAACATTTTCAGATCTCTTCTTGGTGAACCAATACATTAAGTATATTTCTGACCTACTGGTTGAATTGATAGGGTTTCTCACCTGGGTGCTTGTGGATGTGTAATGTGTTCCGTGTTCTTGATCTAGCTCACTGTTGTAACACTCAATTTTCTTGTGTCGCGACCTGTACTGCTGGATTCTACTTTCACTGAATAAATTGTCTTACTGCTACAGAAACATATTTTGAATAAAGTTAATCATCAGGGTATATAATGTTAATTGTTGGTTGAGGTGGTAAATAACATGATTCCGTAAGAAGAACGCAAGTTTGAATCTTAGAAAACGTAATTATTGGAAAAAATGAAAACTCTTTGTGCTGATTTGAAAGGTGAAAACCATTCCTATTATTAAAAAAAATGTTAATTGTTAAATTTTTGGGCTTGTGACTATTCTGTGAAATACCTGTTTTTTTCTCTTTTTTAACCTGACAAAAACAGCCCATTGAATCCACCACACACTGATATTTTAAAATATTCTTTTTTTGTATTATTATTCATCACATGTGGATTGTCGTAAGGATGAATGTGATCTATTTTATATCCTCATCTTTCTAATTTTGCATATCAAGTTGCTAATTTTGTAGGATTAGAAAATCTATGATCAAACATTTGAGGGGCTCGAGTCTTTGTCAATTTTCAATGTTTTGATGAAGCTACGGCTATTAATGTGGTCATGTGGATATGCTTTTTAGTTTTGGAGGGGTTATTGCTGAAAGAAGTGAACACAAGTAAAATTGTGTTCTTCTGAACATGCACGAGATAATGAGAGTATATAGTCAGTTTTTATTTCAAGATTCATTAAGAAGAATCTTTGCAAGTTCTCACAACTTTATGCTGTGCGTTGTCAATGTCAAGAACATTACACTCTTCATAAATGAACATTTTTTTTTTTAATATAAAACTGGAATTCATTAATCCACAACAGATTAATACAAAACCGCCTCTAAAAGAGGCACAAAACAAAAACACACTCATCCGACACCACCTATCCTAATCAGAGGAGGTGGATGATAAAAAACAACAAAATTAACCATATTATCATGAGCTAATGATGCTAAATAATCAGCATGAACATTAAGGTCTCTAGAAATATGAGTAAGCATGACCTGCCACTCTTTTGCCATCCATAATCTTGCCTCATTAATAACATCTCTGAAGGGATACCTATGATCGCAACCCCTAGTAAGCAAATTTACAGCTTCGGCGCAGTCGGTGCAAACAGTTATCCTTTTGATATCTCTATTCCAGCAAATTTGGAGTCCCTGGATGATAGCGATAATCTCAGCAATAACCGGAGGAACCTGTGAAAGTTTGCACGTGTAGCCGCACACCCAGCCTCCATCTTCATCCTTAATCACTCCCGCACTTGCACTTTGACCTGACTCCAGAACCGATCCGTCTGCTTCTAGTCTGTAGAAACCCTGCTTCCTTGGTAATTGATCCGAAGCCCCATCAGTAGCACGAGCATAAAAACTGCAATTAGCACTCAATTCCTTATCCCAACTTGCTCTAAATAGACTAGACTAAGCATTTTGATGATCCATGTTGGTTTCTTCCCCGAACAACTTCCGGCATCTGTCCACCCAAATATCCCAGCAGACATATTTGAATAAAGTTGCCCAACTGATCTTTTTTGTGAAATCTCGTCCCGCTTCATGCTTGATGTTCCATTCTATCCACTCAGGTCCCTGCAAATAAATAAACATATTCCACATACCTGGCTTAACAATGGAAATCCATCTCTCCCGAGCATTGACACAATCTCTCAAAAGGTGCATGACATCTTCATCCTGGCCATAGTGAAAAGGACAAGTTGTATCTTCCGAGACTCCCCTCTTTGTCCTGAGCTGCGCTGTATGCACGTTACCATGTGCAACTAACCACATGAAGGATTTAATCTTCTCAGGTATCTACCATCTCCAAAGAGCCCTCCAGATTGTTGCACTAGGCTAGAAATACCTGTGGTAATAAAACGGTATGCCGAACTCATAGAGAAACAACCATCAACCGAATGCTTCCAAATATATCTATCATCTCCTCTATCTTCCCTTGGTGGGTTAGCACAAATAATATTTTGAATGATATGATAATGGAACCAGTTACTCATCTTGGGAATATCCCATTCTCCCCAGGGATTTACATAGTCGATAACTTTTTCATTCCTATCGATGAAACTCTCTCTTCCAGGGATTAGCTCAATCAGCGGTCTTTTAATCTCAGACCAGTTGTCAAGCCAAAAAGCAGAAGCTCCATTCCCCAATTTAACTCCCACACCCTTTTAAAACCTGTCCCAAACAGAGCAAATACCCTTCCAGGTAGGTGATGCATTTCTTTTAGTTACTGGGCCATTCTGCTGATCCCAACCATATTTTCCTCTTAGTACTTAGACCCACAGCTTATCCGTATTATTAAGGATTTGCCAACAGAGTTTCATGATAAAAGCTATATTCTGTTTGCACATGTCTCTAATCCCTAGGCCACCCGCTTTCTTGTCTATCGTAATCTGATCCCAAGAAATAAGATGAAGTTATCATTTTTATATTTATTTTTTATTGCATGCCGAACGCTTTGTAATCATTATTTTATTAGATTAGGCTCTATTGCACTCAAACGGACGCGATAAAACACTCAATTAGGACAATTACAGAGTTTTAGCGTAATCCTTCACTGTTTCAACAATGGCTCCTGTTGACCCTCACTCTTTCACTGACTCAAGTCAACCATTCACTTCCCAGATTTCCCTTTCTTTCTACTTCGACTTTTCGTCCTCCATAATTCATGCCTCTGCTCTGATTTCCCTCACAGACCCTCACACTGGCCATTTCTTCCTCGACACTCGCTCTCTCTCGATCGACTCCATTATCGACCCGCAATCCAAAACCCCAATTCCATTTTCACTCTCCGACAATGATCCGATCAAGGGTCGTCAACTTTCCGTCTGCCTTTCAAACCATTCCTCATTTCTGGTCACATACACTACCTCACCTTCTTCTTCGGCCTTACAATGGCTCAATCCCCTTCAAACATCTAATAAATCCCACCCTTTTGTGTATACACAATGCCAAGCTATTCACGCACGCGCGGTGTTCCCATGTCAGGACACTCCTGCTGTGCGAATACGCTACTCCGTGCGCCTGAACATCCCGGATCAGCTATCGGCGGTGATGGCTGCCCAGCACGTGGAACGACGTCGTCCGGTTAATAACGAAGCAGAAGAACTGGGTTGTGGGAATTCATCGTGGTCTGCACCAGGGAGGGTGGTCGAAGAGTTTGTGATGGAGGAGCCGGTGCCTCCATACCTATTTGCGTTTGCAGTTGGGGAAATTGGGAACCGGGAGGTGGGGCCCAGGACTAGGGTTTATGCTGAGGCTGTGCCGGGACTGTTGGACGCGGCGGCGAAAGAGTTTGCTGGGACGGAAGATTTGATAAGGCAAGGAGAGAGGTTGTTTGGAGAATATGAATGGGAGAGATTTGATTTGTTGGTGTTGCCACCTAGTTTTCCAGTTGGGGGCATGGAGAATCCAAGGATGGTGTTCTTGACACCAACTGTGATTAAGGGGGATGCCAGTGGAGCCCAGTTGGTTGCTCATGAGTTAGCTCATAGTTGGACAGGGAATTTGATCACTAACAAGACCAATGAACATTTTTGGTTGAATGAGGTGAAAGAAGGTTCATCTGTTTGGTTACTATACTTGTTTTTTAGAATCTAATACCAGTTAGAATGCATTACTTGATATGGTCTCTTGCAGATTCCCTTCTTTTCTAAATGAGATTCTACCTTGGTGGAGTTAGGTTAGCCTAATGGGTTCAACTAAGCTCAAAATGTTTTAATAAACTAGTGAACTTATATGCTGGGTATGTCAATCATTCTTTTATTTATGTATTGTTTCTTATTTTCAATTCCAAAAAATGTCAATTGGAACTTGGGAGTGTGGATGCGTTCAACGGAGAAAAAGGATTTTTAGGGACCAGCTTTGCTTTATATTGAGAGTTTTTTGTTCATACCAAAGCGCCAAACAATCCCTAGCAAATATCACATAATGTAAATAGTTTTTCGTTTTCTATGAATTAAATTTGTTATGTTTTTATACCGTTTTCTTCTCTTGTTTGTTGGATTCTTGGTTCCTTTATCTTGTACTCTGTTTGTAGCATAGCCAGAGCCGGCTTCAATGTAATAGTTTTTTATTTTGTTATTGTTCAAGTGAATAGAGTCATTTTCTCTTGCATTGCATCAGAATTTTGTTTCAGGATTATTTATTTTGGGGAGTTTGGAAAAACAAATCTGTAATGATGATTTTTTTTTCAAAAAAAAAAAAAATGGTTTTAGGGCTTCTCTACATATGCAGAGAGGAGAATTGTGGAGGCTGTGCAAGGGGAAGAAAGAGCTGCATTGAACACTGGAATTGGTTGGAGGGACTTAAATGAAGCTGTTGAGAAGTTCAGAGATAATATGGAATTTACTAAGCTTATAAATAACCAGGAAGGAATTGACCCAGATGATGTGTATTCTCCGGTTCCATATGAAAAGGGTTTCCAGTTCTTATTGCGCATTGAACGCCAGGTATGCTCTAATTTTATCTTGAATGTTTACTCGTTGAATTTCATTCATGAAATTTTATGTTTCCAGGATCTTTATACATCTGCTAATATTTTTTTAAAAATTTATATCTACATTGCTCTTAATACCTGCATGTCTTCTGATATTGATTTAAATTTCAAAACTGGGGCTTATTCAAATGCCGGTGAGATTGTCTTTGTACATTGTGATCTGATTAGTTGTTTTTCTCCTGGAATGTACAGATTGGGAGACCTACATTTGATGAGTTCCTGAAGAAATATATTGCTACATTCAAATTCAAATCAATCGATACCAAAACATTTATTGACTTTCTCAAAGCTAACATCCCTGGAGTGGAGAAACAGATTGACCTAAAATTGTGGACTGAAGGTACAGGCATTCCCCCGGATGCTTGCAAACCTGATTCTAGTGTATATAATATGATTATGTCCCTGGCAAGTGAGCTTCTTGATGGGAGGATTCCAAGGGAGGATGAAGTTGCCGATTGGCAAGGTCAGGGATGGGAGCTATACTTGAGAAATTTGCCAAAATCCGTTAAAGCTTCTCAGGTTGTGTTTCTTCTCATTTGTTATTCGTTAGTTGTTAATTGGGTCCCCCGGGGCAAAAAAAAAAAAAAAAAAAAAAAGGAAAGAACAGATGTTTTTTTTTCCTGAGAGATGTTTTGCGCATTCTCTAGGTTCTGTTAATAATAAAGGTCGCCTTCCCTGGAAGAACTGCTCATGCTGTGATTGATAGAGTTGATCATCTAATTATCTGAGGTTAAGAGTAGTTATGTGTTTCTATTTTGTGTTCCTGTTCCCCCTTTCTTCACATTGGCTGAGGCTGTGGGTGGTGGTAGAAAACTTAGATTTTCTTCCAACTGTTGATTTTTTTAAGGAAAAATATTATCTTCCTAAACTTCGTTTACCTTATCATTACTTTATACAATTGATTTCTCTTGCATTCATTTATTTTAATTTGGTTATTATAAGTAGTCTACATCATTTCTCTGTAACATCTGTGGAACGATTATATTGGCTTTGGCTTGTGAACAACTCGAACCTACTTTTTTAGGTCAGTTTGGTGTGGTTTTATCTGATGTGGTTTGGCAACTTTGGTCTTGAAAACCCATAGTCTTGGTACTTTGAAACAATGTTGAGCCACACCAGGCATGTGAATTTTATATTAGATGCACTCATTGTATCTTCATGGTCGTCTCTGGTGGAATATCATAGAAAATGCTTTGTAAATTAATAAGGCATTGAAAAAAATTTGGTTTTGAAAATTTTAGTTCAGAGTGATGGACAGAACGGAGAGGGTATTGCTTGATGGGATACAGAACCTCTCTTTGTTTGACTCTACATTCCTATAGGATTTCATAGGTTGGTGGCAGGCTCATTCTGCTTGAGGCTTGTGAGTACATCAGTCACTAGTGTTGTTGATTTTAGTGCTTTGCAATCAGTAGGGGTTAGAAGTATAAAGTATTGCACAAGGGGTTAAATATATAGTTTTTTCCTTTTAGTGAAAATAGATAGGTTTTAATTTTCCTTTTGCAACTCTTTCCCATTTTTTCTTTTAGCAAATTTCTGTTACCGATGAGTACTCTAAAACTTTGGAGTAAAAAGTCAAGAAAGGGGTGGGATATGAATCAAATTTTGAAATTAAGTTCTCTTGAGGGATGATTTCATCATCAAACTGGAGATGTTTTTCTGTGTTCTGTGCAGTATCTAATGAATAAGTCATGTTCATGACTTAGGTGTAGCTATTCTATTTTTTGATTTGACTATCTGATTGGATCATATTCGAGCATCGTCGAGCTTAATTGGGGGTAGCTCTTTGAAATGCTCTTTCTGCATTCATGGGACTAAAACTTGAGACCTCATTCTTAAGCGGCTAAAGCCCCTTCCACTAGTAATTTGTCTTGCCAGTACTCACATTTGTCTTGCCCTTCAGTGTTATGTAATAAAAGTGAACATGATCTTGTGGATGAAAACAGGACAAGGAAAATCATAACAGTTGTAAAACTTGACGATTTGCAGCTTAGAGCCCTGGATTCGCGCTACAGTCTATCAGAATCAAAGGATTACGAGGTGAAAGTGGCATTTCTTCAACGTGCTCTTTCAATTGGGTGCAGAGATTACCATAATGAAGTGGAGAAGACCTTAAAAGAAGTTGGAAGGATACTTTATCTGCGTCCTCTTTACACTGCTCTGGTACAGGGCTGTGGAAAGGAGGAAGAAGAAGATAAAATTTTTGCCAAACGGCTCTTCTCGGAGGCTCGTGAGTTGTATCATCCCATAGCTCAGGGTGTTGTTGAATCCTTATTGGCCAAGCATCTGTAGAAGAAGCAACATTCCAGAAAATCTCGCCCCAGGTTTTCTAATCTCTTTCCTTTGTGAGCCAACACGTCAAAGTCTATTTCTGATCTGCTGATTGAATTGATGGAGTTTCTTACCTTAGTTCTTTGTGTATGTCCAATGTCACGTTCTAGCTAATTGTTGTAACACTTAAAATTTGTGGTGACTGGTGCAACTGGCACAGATGGATTCTACTTTCATAGAATAATTTGTCTCACTACTACATATATCTTTAGACTGAAGTTTATTTTCAATGCATATAATATTAATTGTTAAATTGCGAGGCTTGAACACAACTATTTCCTTCTACCCACCAGCAAGGGAATCATCTGTGGTATGGAATGCTAATTGGGTAGGTATATACTTGGTAAAGGAAGGCTTCTTCTGCCAATGCCTTGATAGTCAAGTGGCATGAAAGTTCACTATAAGTGGTAGGTGGCGAGTTTGATCTTGCTTGTAACCTGAGGAGTTTGATCTTGCTTGTAACCTGAGGCTTTTAATTCAAGGACAAAAACAAAACAAAAGGAAGGCATCTTTTATTGTCTCTCTTAGCAGGTTTTAAATTGTGGAATTTAGAATCCAGATCTTTCTTCATGGCTTGGTTAAGAATTAAGATAGCTCAGGTGTTGAATCGGAATTTCTCTCTGCAGCAAAATTCTGAATTGGGTTCGCTTGAAATCTCCGTCGGCAATACACTTCCTGATCCTCCTGTTTGAAAGCTCGCAATCAGCAGCAAATCCACTTGGTTCTGATTTATTTTATCCTGCTTATCTTTCTTTTTTTGCAGTTTTTCTTTTTTCTTTATTCTGGTATTACACGACAGCAAGTTATTTTGGGCTGATCACGAGGTCTCGAGGCTTATGGCCAAGGAAATTGTATGCTAAGTTTTTATCCTCTTTAGTACTTTTTATGTTCTCGAAATAATTTAAATACGTGTATTAAGAATTTATGATAGAAAGGTTTCTTATTCCCCGCTTTTGTGTTCTAGACTTCTAAGGGATTTCACTTGAAAGGAAAATGTTCCATACCAATCAATGGATTCGGGTCCATAGCTATAGGTATCAATATACGAGATCTTATGGTACTTACTAATGAGGCTGTAATGATTAGTATTATATCAGTTATAGACACTAATATAAGGGAAAATTTTAAATAAATATCATGTGAATTTATAAAATTTTAAAAAATCTATTAACTCGTGAAAATGACAGAGAGGTGGTATGTATCAAATTAGGATTTTAAAGTGTTGATGATTTTATCATTATACCCTTTTTTTTTCTTTTTGAAAAAAAGAAAAGGTGCTTTTGCCTGAACTTCGACTGTTGGCCTTTGGAGCTCTGATGCCAGGGGCTGTGTTTTGAGGGGTGGAGTGTAAACTTTTTTTTTTAAAAAAAAATGGATGTAAGGGGTGGGATCGAAAACAGCCCCACCACTTTACCCAAAGTCCCTTTAATATATATATATATATATATATATATATATATATATATATATATATATATATATATATATATATGCATTAGTGTGTGTATATATATATATATATAATATAAATAAAGGCATAATAGTTTTGACAAAATAAGTAATGGAAATGACAAAATGTGTAATGATATTGACTAGAAATATAATTGTATTGATTAAATGAGTGATGATATTAATTAAAGGCGTAATAATATTCACTAAATGAGTAATGATATTTATTTAATGTGTAAATAAACTGACTAAAGGTGTAATAGTTAGGGGTGGGCAAAAACCCGATGATCCGGTCCATGTTTATTCTTAATAATGGTATTGACTAAACGAGTAATTAGATTGACTAAAGGAGTAATGACATTGACTAAATGAATAATGATATTGACTAAATGAGTAATAAGATCGATTAAATGTGTAATGACACTGATTTAATGAGTAATGGTATTAACTAAAGGCATAATGGTTATGAATAATGTCAATATTATGATTCGTTTTGTCAATACCATTATTTATTGAGTTAAAGTCATTACGTCTTTAGTCTATCGCATTACTCATTAAGTCAGGAAGTGTTTGGGGTCTCTTAAAATAATCACTTTTATGCTTTTTAAGACAAAATTCCTCTCATTTATTATACACAGGAAAATTTTTTTTAAGCTAATCCAAACAGGTGCTTACAAGAGGCATTTAGAGTTTTTCATTTTACTTAGATGAGTAAGTACTAACAGTCTAATATAAAAAATGAGATTGAACCCGCAATCACCTATTTACGTGATCGCTTTCACACTATAATACCATTAATTAACGTAGTCCATTAGAATATGATAGATAAATGGCGGACGAAAAGATTGCAAAAAACAATGTTATTATTTATAAAGTAATATGCTTTCATTTTATTAGAAAAAACAGTATAGATCACTAAATTTGACACTACTAATTATTGCATATAGATATTATATCGCCACATCATAGTTATTGATGTTTGCAAATGTAGGCATCTAAAGAAAGTGATTTCCCATCACTCAAAGCAATATATTTAATGCAAACAATTCCCAAGGTACTGAGAAAAAAAAAGGTAATAGGAGACTTTATTAAAAAACTATAATAATTTAGCCATTTACAAATATTACCTTGAATATGCATGGTATAGCTTTCAAATATTACATAATACAATCCTCATATATTACACTTTTTTTTGGGTAAAAATTGGGGCTACACGCCCATCATCTATATATCAACCAAAACTATAACATGGGCATACAACTCCCACCATATCACTGTACAGATAAGCCAAAACTCCTGAGGGAGGAGTATCAAAACATACAAAGTCATCTCTACAACTAAAACTATGATTAGCCATCCAGTCTGCAACAAAATTCCCTTCCCTTAGAGTATGAGAAAAACAGACCACCATATCTTTGTTGCTATGACGCAGCCAAGAACTCCAAGCTTCCTGTAACATTTGGATGGCAGAAGTAGAATCACCTTCTACTATCAGTTTGGGTAAGTGGTTGTTTGGTATGAAGGAAGGGGAGGGAAAATGAGTGGAAAGAAAATTTTTTTAAGTTGGATTTTAAAATCAACTAATAAAAATTTTCTTCCTCTCTTTTCCCCTCCAAATCTCTCGTACTGTAATACCCCGAATTTTGAGACTCGAGGTTAGAGAATAAGCCTGAGAGAAGTGGACTGCTAAGCCCCATTTTAGCAAGATCCCAAATTGTGATTAAGGGTTAATGGCTTCAAAAGTGGATGTGATTAGTGATAAATAACCCTTTTGGAGAATATGATGTGATTTGGCACTCGAATGTGATTCGTGTGTTATGAGCAACGCCCAAACCCTGTATTTGAGTTCAATTGTGGATTAACATCCAAATTGACTTAGAATAAAGGGAAGAATTGAATGTGAATTGTGTTGACATGTTGAGATTGTTGTGAAAACATGTCCATGTGATGTGAATTTGATTGATTTAGTGTTTCCAATGAATTCCTTGTGAAAATTTATGTGGGAATGATGTTTGGTATGAAAACGGAACCATTGGAAGTAAAGATGCAAAATCTGAAATTCTGTCCAGTGAAATTCTATTCTGGGAAGTCTTCTCGTGTGGATGTTTTGACTAGGCAAATGATGTCATAAAATTATGAAACTTCCCAGTCTTAAATTTCACATCCCAAGCTTCAAAATGGACATATAACTTGTGCCATTTCATTTTGGGAACTGGGAGATATGACTGTCCAAAGTTTGAGTTCAAAAATGGACTCTGTTTTGGGGTAGTGATGAACTTTGTGTAATTCTGTATTTGTGTGGTGATTTCTAGTAATGGTCCATATTTTTTCTATAAATAGGACTTAAATATCTTTCATTTGGCTTTGGGATCACCTCATTTCGAATTTTATAGAATTAGTTATGATTTTTCAAAGTTTGGGCAGAAAATCTGCCAGAAAATCCGAAAATAGGAATTATGACATCATAAAAATAAAATATGACATCAGCATGGAATTAAAAGCAATTCCTCCATCTTCATCAGCCATTTCCTGACGCCATTTCAGAAACAAAAACGTGAGAGAGAGCTTGGAGAAAATAGGGAGAAGGAAGGAGAAAACTCGCGAGGTAGGTCGATTTCTTCAGTGAATTCGTACCTAACGCGTATAATCCTTCTCCTAAGCTTCTCTTCTACATGGATTAAGGTACTTGAAGCATAATTTTGCTGTTTAAAAGGGGCTAGGGTTCAGCCATATTGAGTAAAAGCCAGAGGGAGCTTAAGGTAACTTCCGAAACTTCAATCTTTGATTGTTCTGGCTGCTGTGGTTGATTTAATCGGTGAAATTTCACCGGATTGTCTTTGTTTGTAAATTTGGAAAATGGGTTGGCCTAGGGGTTATGCTGCCCAAATTGGGTCTTAATGTTAGTTGTAACCTAATGTAATGGTTAATAAAGTGGTTAGGAGTAGAAAGAAACACGTTTACGGAGCTAAAACCGAAAAACCCCAATTTTCCCTGGAGTACTTGTATATTTCGGTTATGCCTATAAATGGGTCTTAGAGTTGGATTTTCAATGATTTGATGGTTCCATTGAGTTCAGGAGTGAAATTAGGTGGGGTTACAGTTGGGCACTTTTTCAGAAAAGGCCGAAAAAGCATAATTACGAAAACGCCCCTGAAACCCTTAAAGTGGGGCTGCCAAGGGTAAACTTGTAAATTGACATTGAATTTGATAATTCTGAATCCGGAAATGGATTCCTTGGGGCGAAAAATATGTCATAATAGCCCATGTCAAAATTTCAAGAAAAGTACAGCCGGATCGGGTATGGTGGGGCCGGGCCGGGCCCTGGAGATATTTTAGTAAATTTTCAATATAGCCTCATATAACCCATAGAAACACTATGGAAGTGTCTAAATAGTACATTTGACATTGTAGGATCAAATGTGAAGCCCCGAGTTGCTGTCACGCAAATCGAGGAGAAAAGACTGGAGGTAGGGAACTTATCTCTCCTGCATGCTCTGATAATTGTATTAATGTGTTGATGCATGTTATTGCTTTGCTTGATTATGTGGAACATGTATGAATGATTTAAAGCTATGTTTCAATATATGCTATGGCCATATGTGTATCGTTCGAATCATTGAGCTTATAGATTTGTCATTGTATGTGTGCATGAGTTATGTGATGCAAGCATGTCATACATTAAACACTTATCTTGCCTGCATATTGATAATGTTTCCCTACTGAGATTCTCTCGAATCTCACCCTCCCCTACTAACAATTTAGACAGGGCAAGTGGCTCATGGAGGGAGCGGCTAGGACTCCTTCGAGATGAGAGTTGGTAGTTGGTTATCAATGAGTTGTAAAGACTGTATATGATTCGGTTGAATATATGGTTATGAATTTGAGATGAGATTGTGTAATCCCCATTTGAAGAATTGTAATGGGCAATTGTGCCCTGTGTATCTTTAGCGAAGGTATGTACCCGGGATTGCCGGGATGATTATGTTGTGCACTCTGATATTTATATGAATGTGATTTATCTTCGCATAGTAATTGTATTTGAAATGTGAATATGAGACCAAGTTAATTAGATTTTAAAAGATATTTTTGAAAACCCTATCTCAAGGATGAGATTTTAAGTGAGTTTTGATTATTATTGGTCTCTATTTCATTTTAATCATGTATTTCGGATATAATTACAGAGGGGGTTACACGTACCATAAGATTGAGCCATTCGTATCCCTTGTGCATCACTCTTTTTCAACACACCTCTACAACCTACCATTCTCCTAGACAGCCCTTGGCAGCAACATCAAAATTCAACTTAACCCATACTTCAGCTGGAAATTTCCATTTAATTTCCCTAAGCTCCATCCTCAGACAATGAGCTTCAAACTTGCAGAACGAATTTGCATATTCTTGAACATATTTATGAACAATGTTTTGAAACCTGGACCAATCACAGGACCAGTTAGAGTAGTAGGTCAAAGGTCAGTGGATCGGACCAAAGTCAAACCGGAGCTAACCCTGTGCTAAGCCCGTGAGAAACTGAATATTTTGGGCTTATTAATATGAAATTCTAAAGAAAAATTTAAAAAATCATTTTAAAAAAAATTACTGAACTGGACTGGTTCACGAACCGGACCGGTTCCATACCCGATTTGCCTGTTCCCGATTTCAAAACATTGTTTATGAATCACTAAATCAGGACATTTCAGGCATTCTAAAACCCTCTTCAAATAGAGCACGATTCCTCCACTTCCAAATTATCCCGCAACCAACCGAAAAAGCAACACTCCACTCCTCCCTTTGCTGCAAATTCTTCAAGAACCAACTACTCATGGGTACAATAAAGAAATTAGGCAGTGTGCCATCCATATTTCTCGAGAGTCAGGGCAACTTCTTAGTACGTGATCACATGTTACACATTTTTTATTCATATAGGAAACTAAAATAGACATTACATTCTCTTGGTGATCATTTTTTTTGGATGCACCAGCACTGCACAATTTCCATCCTTGTCAATATATTTTTCCTTCTTTTAAAGTTAGCGCAAACAATAGCAAACCCGGAAGTATATCAATTATATGTATATGTTAAAATATGAAAATTTCAAAAATGTCCAAAACATACCACTTTATAGTCGTGTTTGTTAAATTGTGCAACTTTTAGCTATGTCCAAAATGAATTTCTTAATCTAGCGATGCCTAAGTATGAAATGTGCATAAATCAAAAACTTCAAAAAACTGCCATAAATAAGAAAGCATGTTCAAGAAGCAGAGGGTTTCTTTGTGGGCATAATTATGCTATGGATTCTCCAATTGAAAATAAAAACATAAGCTCTCCGATAAATCAGGCTTACGATAGGATTGTGCAAATTTAACATTTAACATTTTTATGTAAATGGATAGGGAAGCCCCTTTTGCATAACAAATGAATAATGTATTTGTTTCAGTAGGTATAACAAATGAATAACTTAGGCGACCTTAACAACATGAAATGAGGATTAAAACAAGACAGGATAAACTGAAGGTAGATAACAACCACTAAAACATTATTTCATTCTTAATTTCTATAAATTGTTAGGGCTCATATGCTCAAAATCCTTCCCAAATAGTTATATTCAAAGTATTAAAATTAAAATGTTTTCAAAGCTATTCTCATGGAGCTTTGAGCAAAAATGAGGAACTCTAGGGAAAAAAAATGGCTTCTATCAATTATCAAATCTAATGCTCGAACAGAAATAGCTTCTCACATACATGCACCTCTTCACGGTTTGAAACATATTGAAGAGGAACTACAAGTGTCCCCTTACACAAATCAACCAAAAACTATGTTTTGAATAAGTCAATCAATGGATGAGTACACCCTTGAAGCTCAGAATTCAAAATACAACTCTTCTAAAGTCATCAAGTATCTCACCTTGAAGAGAGTAAGACTTCATCATGTCAGGATTGTCAACGCAAATCAGTTACCAAGCTTTTAGTCCTTCCCCTTGTAGGTTCATTCTGACTATACTTTTCTTATCTTTATTATGAATGCTTGCATAAGGCAATAAGTTAAAGAAAATTAATATATCATTTTGATTTTAATTTACTTTCTATAAAGTTAGGAAATATTTAATGAACTCCTCATGGGGTTTTTTTACTAATATGTTGCAAACAGTGAAAATTATTTACCAATATACTATACCGTGAAAAATATTTACTAAAATGCTACACTGAAAATCGTTCTTCAGGTGATGAATTTTAGAAATCGTTCACTTGAAGAATGATTTCTTCATTAACATTGCTTCGGTGCGCAATTCTATGCAAATGAAAATCGTTCTTCAGGTGAACGATTTCTAAAATTCATCACCTGAAGAACGATTTCAGTGTATTTCTCTCTCCTACCCCCTCTCTCCTCATCATTGCCTAATGATTAATTTACAATAAAAAACTCCCTCTCTCCTCATCATTACCTAATGATTAATTTACATTAAAAAAACAATGATTGCTAAGTGATTGAAGATGATGATGATCATAATGATGATAATAATTATACTAATAGTGATTACATAATAAAAGAAATAATGATTGCAAAAATAGGATAAAGAGTATATTGACCAAATAAAGTATTAAAAAATTAACACTAAATAATAATTAAGTGTATATGACTAAAAAATGAAAATGAATTAACCTTATAAATAGTGACTTCCTGTACCACATCTAGGTCTCCTCTGTATACGTTGTGGTCGTTGTTGTTGTTGCGGTTGTTGCTGTTGTTGTACATCAAGTTCTTGAGATTCAAGCATTTCATTGATTTGTGTCGTTGATGTATTTAAATCAAACCACGGCGATTCATTTAAAGAAATGGATTGTCTAGGAGTGACAAATGCTTCATTTGATGGCCCACCATGCTCAAAAGTAGAAGTATTGTATTCAGTCGAAAATAATACATGATCATCTAATAAAGATGTGAATGACTGAGGTTGAACAATATTGGGTGGGTTGGAAGGGGAAGATAATAATGGAGACATGTAATGAGGTTCTTGTTGTGTAGGGTTAGAAGAAGTGAAATGGGATGATGACGATGTTGACATGTAATGAGGCTGACTAAAATTTGGAGGGTCTTGTTCTAAAACATTTTCATTTTCAACTGGTGGTTGGGTTAACAAGTAACCGCCACGTCACTTGCTCGGTCTATCATGAGGAATTTGTGGTCGAGGCAACTCAATTGTTGGGGGAGCAGGTTGACGACTCATGTTGAATCGTTGTTCTCTAAGTGCAAGTAAAATGTTTCGTTGATCTCGAGCAACTCTGTCTCGATAATCAATACAATTTGAGCATGTAGAACGAGTATTTATTGTTAGCCTATATAACTCCTCTGCTATGTCAGACTGAAATAAATAAAAAGAAATTGTGTTATAACACTTATTATATGAAGGAAAAAATGGTATTGACGGAAAATAGAAGAAAAACTTACCGCACAACCAGTATCACCACTGATATGTTGAATCCATCGTCTTGTATGTCTCCAATACCATTGCATGTATTGAGATGTTCTATCAAGTTCATCATGTGCCATTGGAGCGTTAACAATAGCATCTGACCAAGTATTCCATGCCTGAATAAAGGTTGAGTATTGATTAATCCAATTTGTAGTTGTTCTACCTCGTAGTTGCATTGTGTGGTAATTTCCCAAATGAATAGGTTGGGCAGGAATTGGTTGTTGACGACCAAACTGCCTCATCACACGATCAGGGTGATGTCATTTTATGATATTAAAGCATATCAAAGGAACAGAAGCGAGCCAAATTTCAGGTGTTTGTATGCAAAACTCTGGAATAAATTGGTGTACTTCATAAGTTCATATGGCTGCCAAATTATCTCGTCAT
Source organism: Inga laurina (assembly GCA_963855925.1). Taxonomy (NCBI): domain Eukaryota; kingdom Viridiplantae; phylum Streptophyta; class Magnoliopsida; order Fabales; family Fabaceae; genus Inga; species Inga laurina. The sequence goes on along the minus strand of OY979702.1, from coordinate 37,237,433 downwards.
CAACCATTTTATCTAGGAAACTCCTATATCTGAGCAAAGTTGTGGCACTTGGGCGAGGGTTTTGTCTAACATTTTTCCATTTATTATTACAAAAAATACTATCATAATTTGTATGAGTTTAATAATATAAATGGATGTGAAACATTTTATAGGTGAATTTAGCATACCTGAAACCCAAAGGAGGTAAGAGATGACAGACATCTAAATTTGGATCTGGATACACAGGTAAGGGTGGTGCGATCATAGGGAAGCGATCTCATGCCCACAAATGTAGCAATGACAAGCATCCTCCAATCCCATCCTCAGTTGGGTTAGTAGCATTACATAGTTCTCTATACAGATGAGCTAAAACTGTCGATCCCCAACTAAATTTTCCAGCTTCTTCAAGATTGTAAAGTAGTAGAAGGTACATTAAGTAAACCCGACTACCTGATCTATCTGGCATGAGGTATCCACCTATCAACTTGAGAATATATGCACGAGTAAATTGTTGAACTTGTACATCATCGGCATCTTCGGGTAGGTTATTGAAGTTCTCTTCCAACCAACTTATAAGCAATTGTTACCCGTATAGTCTATTTGCAGGTGGTCTAATACCTAGAAGACACTCACAAACATCTAGCCAATTCAAGTCAGTTTGCCCAATGACAACCATTCCTACACATGGAAGACCCAATTGTATAGCTACATCCTGTAACGTTATCGTACACTCTCCACATGTAGTATGAAAGGTATGAGTTTCAGGACGCCACCTTTCAATAAGGGCAGAGACCAAACATCGATCATAATCAAATTTCCCTATTCGAGCAATACCATAAAATCCGGCTAATATAAGATATCCAATTATTTGATTAGGTGGATCAATCATCCGAGTAGTATGCATTACTCTTCTAGTGTGCAGAATCCTATTAACCTATAACAGAAAAAAAGTAGCAATAAAACATACAAATTATAATATATTGTCAATAGCTTATACTTACATTGTTATTCCACACGTTTTCTGAAATATGCTGGTGTTGTAAGTACAAGAGGGAGTTATCCTCTGGGCCAGGATTGATGACATCTTGATGTTGTGCCATTGTAATATGTGTCTACATAGGTTAATTGAAAAAAATAGCAAAATAATATAAAAGGTAATAAAATAATATTTGTAAGAATATAAAAGATGGTAAAAAAAATTGTTCAAATTAATTTAAAAGATAATTTCATCTTCATTAACCATAATAATTTGTGAAGGGATACACATAATTTATTGTCTAGACGCTAAACTTTGTGGACAAGTAGAGCGATTATGGCCAACTTGTCGACATAATATGCACTTGTTTGGTTGATTGGGTGTGGTCCAATCCATCTCATTATGTATGCGACTTGAGCGAGGACCCTTTTCTCAAATTATTGATGGGTCAGGTATTAATGTAGGAGTATCAATTTGTGGCCAATAAGTCGCATCTCCGATTGGTTGGAACTCATTACTATATGCCATTTTCATGGTTTCCAACCTAAATACAGGATTAACATATTGCAAATGGTCAATGCCAACTCATGCACAAGTAGCAACGGCATGCATACATGGATACTTTTCTGCTTGAAACTCTCCACAATCACATTTTTTTTCATGCAAGTTAACCTTGCAACATTGACGATATTGACGACATTGAACATTGTATGGCTCAACAACCTCAAACGATGTTGCAATTCTATTAAATTCACGAACAACACAGGCAGATGCATTTTGTGTTACTACGTCTAGCTTCTTTGTTAGTGTTTCTAAAAACACTTGTCCACCCGCAATTTGCGCATGAACTTGTCGACCACGATTCACAAAATATTCATTCACTTTATACATCGTTGCCTTGACTAAACCAGTTATTGGCAGACTTCGAACACCTTTAAATACACTATTCATGCACTCTGCAAGGTTGGTAGTCATATGTCCAAATCATCGACCTTCAAAGTGTAATATCCCGATTTGTGATTAGGGCTAATGATACTGATAATTATTGTAATTATCTTAATTGAGCACTATTATGATTAATGTAATGTAAACCTTGAAAAAAATACATGTGGTATTTAAGATCAAGGGTTGAGATGCATTTCATATGGGTCGGAATCCTATGTGTTGTGATTTTGGTGAGCTCATAAGGGAATGAGTGGATGATGACATGTGGCCTTGTATGAGCCATTGGATGAAGCACTAGAAGACAAAATACCACTTTTTCTCTTTCTCCTCTCTCTTGTTCGGTTGTGTGCTTGGTGAGGGAAGAGAAATCATCATCATTCCATCTTCTCATCTCTTTCTCCTCCATTGATTCCAGCGACCTAGAAGGAAAGGAAAAGAAAAGGTGAGATTTTGATGCTTTGATTCATCTCTAATGCCCTAAATCTCTTCTTTAAAGATATGCATCTCATTGAGAGCTACATTGTGGTGGTTGTAGAGTCTTGAATAGTGTTGATTGGGACATTGATTCGAAATTGAAAGTTGAGGAATCAAGGTTCTGAATTGAGCAAAGAGAAGAGGTAGGCATTTAGAGCATTTTAGTATGTTGTTTGTGATTTTTGGCTAAGTTGGTCAAATCTGGAATTTTTTCCCTAAATATGCCTATTTCTGGAAATGTGAAGTTGTTATGATTGATGATTGAAAATGATTTAGTCTGGAGATATATGATCATTTGATGTAATCTGGAATGTTGGAATTAAGTGTAATGAAATTTGGATAATGTGTATCATTGAGACCTTAATGAATGATTGTGGTCAAATTGGTTTTTAGAGTGTTTATGAAGTGGCCAATATATTCCCTAGTTAGTGCCAAGTATGTGTGAGCTTTTGGTAGAGTTTGGGAACCTTTGGGTGAGGATTTGACCATCTGGAGTTATCTGGTTTTTCTACGTTTTGGGTCTCTGATACACATCACTCGAGCAGAGGAAGAACGTGCTCGAGTGATATGCAAGTCTTTCCCTGTTGTGCTTCGAGTTATCTGGGTTTTATGGGTTGTGCTCGAGAGCATCGCCTTGTGCTCGAGTGAGTGAAGAACATGCTTGAGTGAGCATGGTTCTGCTCGAGTGAAGGTGCGAGTCCGGAGTTGAGGTTGCTTTCGGGTCCTCACTCGCTGGTTGATGCCAAGAGTGTGCTCTGACACTCGCGGGCATAGCCGTTTCACTCGAGCACTGGGGGTCGTGCTCGAGTGAGCTTGTGCTTCTGGTGTGAGTTGGTGCTCTCGGGTTGTCACTCGCGGCGTTGTGCTTTCGAGTGCTCGGGCACGAGTTGGGCCATCACTCGAGCACAGACCTTCGTGCTCGAGTGATGCGAGCACTTGCGGGTGGAGAAAGTTGCTCTCTGTCAAGCACTCGCGAGTGAGAATGGCCTCACTCGAGTGATGTCCGTACTGTGCTCGAGTGAGAGCATTTGTGCTCGAGTGAGACTGTCAAAAATAGGTGTTTTGCCTTCGAGTAAGGGGTCTTTTGGGTAGTGTCTTCCAACCCTTTAGGCATATGTTTAGGCCTCTATTAGTCATCTAAAGAGTCCTAAATGATAACCAACTTAGAGTATTATTGAAATATACATATGGAAAAGAGATTGATTGGTTGTCCCTAATTGATATAGGATTTGACATCTGTCGTCCTCGTGAGGCTAAGGTGCCAGAGCCAGTCAGGAAGGATACAGGTAGTGACTCTTTCTTTATGCCTTGTGTGATACATTGTATGTATATTATGTCATTGTTTTGAAACGAATATCGTATGCTGCAAGTTTTGTGAAAACTGTGGAAGCACCGCTATACCAATAGTCCCTGAGTCGCTAACAACGGTTCGGGTGAAGGTCGTATGCCTTCCCGGCGGTAAAAGGGGATGAGGTTAGGGTGTGATATATGTGTATATGTGGGCCGAAAGGCTAATTGTGAGCCGAAAGGCTATTTGTGAAGGCCGACGGGCCAATTGTGAAAGCCGAAAGGCTATATGTGAGCAGTGTGGCTATTTGTATGCACTGCCACGCCAATAGTCCCTGAGTCGCTAACAACGGTTCGGGTTAAGGTCGTATGCCTTCCCGACGGTAAAAGGGGATGAGGGTGGAGTGACTTGTGTTGCTGTATGAGATGATTGGTGTGCATATTTTGTGATTGCATGTGGCATGAAATTGTTGTTACTACTGGGATTCTTTAGAATCTCACCCCTTCCATATGACTAACCTTTTCAGACAGGGCGAGTGGCTCGAAAGGGAAGCGGACAACCAGGAGTAGTTAGGCTTACTCCGAAATCTAAATGGTAGTTGGTTATCATAGTTTTGGATGTGGGGTTGACAAGTGTACATAAGAATGTAAATAATTATTTTGGAGATGTAATCCCCATTGTTGGGAAACCTTAAACCCAAGTTATATATAGATGAACCCGGGGTTTTGCCGGGATTTTAGTTTCCGCACTCTGATATTGTTTATGTGATTTGATTTCTCAAAGTAGTTATATCCGCACGTGAATGTGAGACCAGAATTAAGTATGCTTTAGAACTGATTTTGAAATATCCCATCTCTTGAACGAGGGATCATAAATGGTTATTTTGTTTTATTGGTCTCTATTTCACTTAAATTTCGTAATCCGGATGTAATTATGGTGAGGGGGTTACACAAAGTCATAAGCACGTGACCATTTCTCTTTTGGGATGGCTCCAATCCATTGAGCTGCAGGTGCGTGATGCAATGCTATCTCTGTTAATTGTTGATCAATAACATGACGTTCATAGGCATACCCTACAAATAATAACTATATTGTTATAATGTTCATAAAATCATATAGTTATAAGATCACAAAAAATATGAGAAATCTCACCAATATTTATAAACTTCTCTTTCAACCAATTTGTTCCATGAGCTTTGCGAAGATTTGATGCCACATGCCACAAACAAAAAAACATGATATGCTTGTGGTGGTTGCCATCCAACTTGGGGCTGAGCAACTGCTGCCAAAATTGAACGATGTCTATATGAAATTAAACAAATTTCCATTCTATCTTTTGTGACATAGTAGCGTACGAGGTATAAGAACCATGCCCAAGCAGATCTTGTCTCCCTTTCAACTATGGCAAATGCAAGTGGCACAACATTTCGATCGCCATCTTGTGATATGGCCATAAGCAATGTGCCCTTATATTTTCCGTATAGGAATGTTCCATCAACTTGTACAATGAGCTTTAGGTATGAAAATGCGTCTATGCATGGTTTGAATGCCCAAAACACACGATGAAACATTTCAACTGGTTGACCATTTGAATCGACTTCAGAGCATTGTTTATGTGAAAAATGTATGCATGACCCAGGCATAAAGTGTTGAACTGCAGCTAACCACCTTGGGAGTAAGGAATAAGACGTCTCCCAATTCCCAAAAACAGTGGCAACAGCTAATTGTTTTGCCTTCTATGCTTTCCTGTATGACATAGTATAACCAAACATTGATTGCATTCTCTCGATAATTTGTGAGATCTTCACATCTGGCTTATCAGTTACCATTGCCACAATACAAGATGATATAACATCAGCATCCAACTTTAGATGGTCTTGAGTCAATGACACACTCAAGCACGTGTGGGCCCCACAATATTTTGTTATCTCCCAAAAGTTTCTATTTTCTTTCTTGCATGCCCTTACTCTCTAATTGCAATTTGACCCATAGTTAACACATCGATACTCTTCATATTTTTTACATGAATAATAAACCTTAAATGTGTGATGAACTAGAACAGAGTATAGCTTGATTACACGTCTTCGAACCCGGACACTGTTAAATACCTTTCCAATATATAACTCATTCGTATCGCTTAGATTCATAATTTCTTCTAAATCATTAACCTCATGAGTCATATCTGGCTCAACATTAACTTGTGATAAGAAAGCAGTTGCAAGATCATTGTGCTCGTTCCCCTTTTCATGGTCATTGTCGTTGTCTTCATTATCATTCTCCCCACCAACATTTAAATAAGAATCATATTCATCCTCTTCCTCGATTTCATCTATGACGTCTTCTACATGAGGAATTGAACATGGTGCTTCATTATTGCCACCATATAATAGAGGTTCAAATGAGTGGAAATTTTCCATGTCACCGGTAAAACATGGATTCTTGTCACACAATGTTAACCTCACTGATACTTGCTGGAAGTGTATTTCCAACATCATTGATTATTGGTTGTGATTCAATGTGATCATCATATGGTAAATCACATATGTTGGCATACAACTCTGCACATGTCAATTGAGTTGAAAATCTTTGAGTCACTTGCCACATTTGTTGTATGTCCGAGTCATCTTCCAAATTGCATGCCTGGTACTGTGGTGGATTTATGCATGTAGGATATCTGTATACTATATTTGTCACGATTTGATTGGGAGGAAGTTGTAGCTTTCGTCCGATAACTTGCTTCAGTTTACTCAAGGTAATATTTGGGTCAACTTTGATTATTTTCACCCTATCAGACTCAAATGTTACACCGGATGGGCCGTTACAAATTCATCCATTTGAAAATATACACACGAACTCCTTTGTATGATTCATCCTACTTCCTAAATATTACATTACAATTATTAATAAAATTAAATGAAATTGTCAAAACAATTTAAATTCACAATATCACATTTACAAAAATCATCATAAACAATATTCATAATTGTCTCATCACATTATGCATAATACCAAGAAATAATCATAATAAAATATAAATACTATTCTTCACTTACCTTTCACTACTTTTTTTTTATAAATTTTTGTGGCAACGCATTTCAAAATATATTTTATTTCTTATTATATTTTTGGTTAATTAAAAATTAATATATATTATCATTGAAATATACAAAATTGACTATCATAAATTTGGCACACTTATTATTTATTTTTTTACTTTTTTTTATTAATATTTTTTCTGAAACAAAAAAGATTTATAAGGACTAAAATAAAATTCTATGTGTGGCTATAAGAGAATTCTGACAGAAATAAGGATTTTTCTGTAATATTAGCTTTCACTTTCAACTGAAAAAATATCAGTGAAAATTATAGAAATACCCCAAATTTACAAAATTTCAATTGGATCCCAAAATCTGAAATTCACGTCTGGAAACTGATTTTTTGGCTATGAAAATATCAGAGAAAACTACAAAAAAAATACCCGTAATTTTAAAAATGTCATTTTGGTCTAAATGTCCGAAAAGCGTCCTTTATGGTTTTATCAATGACATTATGTTTAAATAATATAAAATCAGTACTACTGTATAAATATAACAGGAATATATACTTACTAAAATCTATCTTTATTTTAATTACACACACCTATATTCTAAAATTTTAATCTATGACTTTTTTTTAAATATTACATACCACTACATACGTTGGGATTTTTCTTTTTTTTAAGTTTTATCCTACCAACATTAAAGTTTTTGGGTGAGCCAATCTTTTGGCAAATATCATAAATATATAAATAAAGTTCCGCAATTAAGGTTCTGCAAAATAAAAATATATTTGCTAATATCATGACATAAGGTTCACATAGGCGAAATCACATGCTTAGAAATAGAGATCAAATTTAAATTTTAAAGTCTCAAAACTAACCTATATTACCATATAATACAGGATAATACTTACAGTCAAAATAAGAGGCACCTATTTTACTTTTCGAAGTTGTTGAACCAACCACTGACCACCTAAAAATAAAAAATATTCAAATAATAGTTATCAAGTGTAACAAAAATAAAATTCAAATTACATATTACAAACTACCAAATTAAGAGAAAAAACTAGAGAAACAACTTACCCACAACAGTAATAAGAAAGACAACCAATGCAAATAACCAAAGATCAACAAAGCAAAGGAGGAGGAGAGAGCTTAGAGAAAAATGAGATGGGAGAAAAGAAGTGCAGAATGAGAACGCATGAATATTGAGAAAAACTTGAGCAAACTGAAGAGAAGTTAAAGAAAAATGAGAGGAGAGAAAAGGGAATGAATTCTGCTCGGAGGATGAGAGGCTGAAGCAATGCTTAAAGCAAAATGAATTCTACTCGGAGGATGAGAGGCTGAAGCAATCAATGTATAAAGCAATACACAAATTGGCCCAAAAAAAAAAAAAATATCCCACTGTGTGTGTTCACGAGTTTGCCTTGGGAAAAGAGTGACATGACTAAGGAATACGCATTGGGAAGGAGGAAGCAGGAGCACGCGCAGTACGAAGATATTCCTTACACCAATTTTAATCATTTTAAAAATAATCACATCATATAGAAATCGTTCTTGCCAAGAACGATTTCTAAAATCGTTCTTCGCAAGAACGATTTTTGGATTTGTCAGAACTAAAAGTCGTTCTTTGCAAGAACGACTTCTTCACAAATTTAAAATCGTTCTTCACAAGAATGATTTTAAGTGCAGTATTATGGTAAATAATTTCAACTTTGTAGTATTTTGGTATTATAATTTACTGTTTACAGTATTATGATAAAAAAGCCCTCCTCATGGTTTATCTTAATTTACAAAGTTTAAACTAATGATTACTTCTTGATTCCAATCCCACACCTAATTTGAACTATTTCACAGGTTTTACTTATACTTAACAGCAGATTTAGTGATCATTATCTGTTGTGTATATTGAATTAAGGTGTAATTGATGGATATGTATAAAAGAATAAGTTAAAGGAGATTAATGATGAAACTTATCTAAAGTAAAACTACTCATCATGACAATGTTTGTGAGAAGAAAGAATGGGCCACTAAAATTATATATAGAAGAAAATGAAACATGATAACACCAAGTGTTACCCATTTTTGAATTTATTAGGGTAACACTTGTAACAAATTAGAAATACTATCATTTTTTGACAATATGTATAAATTTAGCAATATCATAATTGAACTGGGCATCGTTTGACCTAAAAAGAACCGGGCATTAAATTGAGAACACTTTGTTAACTAAACTGTGGTCAGGACTTAGAATAGACGCAATTAAAATACTAGTTAAATAATACTTTTGGAAAAATAACCTAGACAATATTTATCCATATATATTGTTGTACATCCTCAACTATGTCCTAAATAATTTTTTATAACAATCTCATTATCGCACGTGCATAACATAAACATTATTTATTGTTTATTACAAATTACCAAAATCATTAAGTTTGTCAGATTAATTGTTCAGCTAAACTAAGTACAAACTTCCATGCAGGATTAACCAAAAGCAACAATAAATCATCAAAAAATATATATAAATATATAACGCTTAAGAAAACTAAAAACAACCAAAAGACAAATAAAAACACAAACTAATATAGTTTTTGGCCATTAAAAAAGTTTTTAAAAAAAAAAAACACCTCTTAGTGGGTTTCACCGGTTTTGACTAATTCACTTTTCTCCTAATATAGTTCATGTCCAGACCAGATCATAGGGTCGGTTCCCAATTCGATCCAATTATAACAACCATGGAATTTAGAGCTTACTAATTTAATAATTTAATGTTTTAAAATTATATCTCAAATACTGGCCATAATTAAATATCCTTTTATATTAAATATAATAACACATAGGCAAATTGCTTTTTTTTTTTTTTCTATACCGGCAAATTACTTTTTTTTTAAGGTTGTAAAGAATTTATTTGTGATCTCAATACCCAAGTTAATAACAATAATATTGACTAAAATATATATGTTTGGTTTATTAGTGTTTGTTTGGAATAGCAATTAGAGCCTTCAAAAGTAGCTTTTCAATCGTAATTTACGGTATATGAGGTAAATATATGAAAAAATTTTTGTCTCGATTTATGTGAATAAACACTTTTGAAACCCCTAAACGTAATCCCAAATAAGCACAAGTGACATCAAGATTCAGTTTAGTCCTTTAGTTTATAAAATATATTTTTAGTCTCTTAGTCTTAATATCATTAGTCTCATTTTTAAAAAAAACGAGAGACAAATTTAAGTGGTCATTCTACAATTAAATTTCAAAGCAAGTTTATAATTATTTTATAAAATAAAATTAAAATAAAATTTTTAATGAGCAGGTTTATTTAATTTTAAAATAAAAAAAATTGTTATTTTAAATTATTAAAATTATTTAACACGATGATCCATGTGCTTATTTTAATGTTAGATTAAGTTGATGAATTTTGAAAACAGTTACCCTTGCATACATATCAGGAAAACAAAAATTCATAGCACGGTACCTTTAATTAACATGTCTAAGAATTCTTTAGGGAATCATTGGATGTAATTCACATGGGCTTTTCTTAGGCCTTGAAGGGTAGACTTGAAATAAATATATATTAATATTAGGATCAGATCAGGTCCTGTAGTAATAGTGGGGTATAATAATCACCCTGTGATTTTTAGAGAGAGATTAGTATTTAGTTTTGCGAAGTTTTTCTCCAAAGATTGTTGGGTGATTTATTGGCTTGCAATTTTGACAAAATTCTTTCTTTGGCGTACAAAAATTCCCTAATTCAATTGAAGTTAAATAAATGAATTGTTCAAACAATTCATTGATTGTTTTTATTTTACTTATTTTCTTTTTATGTTGAAATTGCATCTCAATTTCTAATTCTCAGTTATAATTGGTTTCACAAGTACTGATTGTGTAAGGGAGGGTCTGAGGAGTGACGAAGACATGAAGATTACTTCAAGTAACATTTTTTCCCCTTAAACTTGGGAATGATTTGATTTTGTTGTTGCACAAAAGAACAAGAAATCCTCAAGCAAAGGATGTGTATCTTCGTATGAATTTAGCAGCAAAATGAAACTTGGGAATCATTAGTTAAGCATTCTGAAGTTGAAGAAGAAAGGCTAACTGAAGTTGAAGATAAAAGCTATACATCTTTAATTTTCAATTGATTCTAGGGAAAATCCCTGAAAAAGAACTGTAAAATAGTGAGAAGACAAAAAGGTTATATGAATTTGTATATTCCCAAATAGGTGTTAGGGCCTGAAGAGGAATATTACAATTTGAAATCAAATTACATAAGTAACCCTAACAATTTTTAAAATGAAAAGCATTAAGAGAGGCATTATAGGTCGGTATTGCACGAAAACACAATCGGGACTCTTCATCTCCTTATGTTGTTGTGAAGCATTGTTGGTTGGTCGACCTTGGTTCCGTGGCCATGAGAGAGGATAGTGGCAGCGAAGTTGGTGTGGTCGATTTTGAGGAGGAGGGACAGTTTGAATACTCCAACACTCAAATTGTCTGAGTCTTGATCCAATCACTCTTTGGGTACCCGCCAATGATGCAGAGCACTCGAGTTCTTCTAATTGCCGAGATCCTCACTTGACTATGATCTTTTTGCAGGATCTAAGATTCGGCGATTTCACAAAAATCTCTTCTCCCAGATAGACCTTCTTACTTTTGTTCATCACATCTCTTGCCTCTAATGTTGGCGCCGGAGTCACTAACTCTCTACTCCATTCACTTTCATTCATTGTTTATTCCTTACTAGAAATACTAATCTTTGTTTCAGACAAATAAAATAGGGGAGAACAGGGACCTTGGACATGCATGTTCAAGTAAATGGGGGAAGGCTTGTGTTCATCATCCTCATCTTCTTCTTCTTCTTCACTATCACCGCCAACAACTCCAACGCACCCCCAACAACTCGTCATCTTCTTCTTCATCGTTATCACTGACATGTGCTTCATCATCGGGATAAGTCTTAATTTTCATCATTGATATGAGTCCCAAATCGAGATTAAGCTTTATCAAGACAGCGTTATATTTTCTCAATGTCATATAAGACTTTCACATGTTCAATCACTCAAGTTCCACAGCTATCACTCAAGTTATATGCATGAACAGTGCATCACTTGCTAGTAACCAGCAAGTGATGCACTGTTCATGCATATCACTCGAGTGATAGAAGTGGAACTTGTAACCCCCTGCCTTATAAACAGTAATTATGATTCAAAAATACATAATTAAGATGAATTAGAGACCAATGAATGACAAAATTTTGTTTTTAATCCCATCCTTAAGATAGGGTTTTATAAATTTCTTTCGAACTCGGTTTAGACTGGTCTCCTATTCATATTTCGAATATAACTAACTTGTGCCATTAAATCACATTCATACATATCAGAGTGTACAGCAAAAATCCCAGCAACCCCCGGGTTTCCTTTATACACTAAAGGTTCACCGTTTCCCATATAGGGGATTACATAAAATCATTTTAATATTTACATCCCAAATAAGTATAGTAATCCTATTCAAAATTTGATAACCAACAACCAAGATTACATCTCTACAGAAGTCCTAGCTGCCCTTGGTCGTCTCTTTCCCCTTGGAGCCACTTGCCCTGTCTGAAGTTTAGTCAAAGGAAAGAATAAGATTCAAAAGAATCTTAGTAGTAACAAATCACTCATACCATACATAACCACATAGCATGCAATGACAATCATCATACAACATAGCAGCACGAAACATAGCATACCGGCTGTCACATATACACATAGTCGCATAGTCTCATCCCTCGTATCACTACCGCTCCGAAGGCGCGGTCCTCCCACTGGAACCACCGATGGGCTATAGGTGAAGGTTTCACAAATAGCCTCTCGACTTTCATAAATAGCCTTTAAACTTTCACATATAGCCTTTCGGCTTCCACATAGTCTCATCCCCCGTAAACTATCGCCCTGAAGGCATAGTCCTCCTACCGAAAACATCAACATACCACAAGTGATAGACCCATAAACAATGATAAATCAAACATACAATGTGTCACATATAGTATAAGGGTAACCGTCACTACCTTATCCTTTCCAAGCATGCTCCGGCATAAATGGCTCACGAGCAGGGCAAATATCAAACCCTATAAACCAAAATCAAGGATGATGGATTAATTCTTATTCCAAATTTTTACTATCATAACACTTAAAGTTGGTTATCATTTGAACTCTTTAGGTGGCTACTAGAAGCCTAGACACCTGCCTAAAGGGTTGGAAGAACTACACCAAACACCCCTTTTTTAGAAGTATAACATTGATTTTTGACTCATTCACTTTAGTTAAGAAGGCCTCACTCGAGAGATAATGAGATTTACACTCAAGCATGGAAACTCACTCATAGAGTGCTTGCCCGAGAGCAACCATAGAGACAAAAAGTGATCACAACACTCGAGTCCTAATCACAAACTCGAGTCGTAGCCTCATGCTCATCCGAGTCCTATCAAGTGAGACACAGAAAGTGACTACCTGAGAGCAAAGAAAACCTTAGAATGAGAAGTGTATTAGAGCTCTAGCTCAGGCACTCGAGTGATGGCACAACACTTGAGGGTGCTAGCATGCATTCTTGACAAATTGGTCTCGAGTGACAACCCGAGATGAGGCCTCATAGTGCAAAACACATGAACACTCAAGTGATAACTCATATCACTAGCAAGTGAAACAATGTACTTCTACTTTCTTTGCATGGGAATGCAACCGAAATTGAAGGAAAAGAGAAAATACTAGGTTGTACTCAAGTGAGACCCTCATGCACTCGAGTGAGGCTTATCATAAGCCAAAATATAGCAGCTGACAGAATTTTCCAAACTTCCCACCAAAGTGTCCAATGGTTCCCAAAATTCACAAACAACCCATTCCCACATAAATTCTCATAAGGAATCCATTGGTCACACTAAAACAACCAAATTGTCATTCTAACAACAAGTTTTTGTTTTGGACACCACATTCCCATATATTAATCAATTGCACTAATTTTCCTTCCAAAATTCCAATCTAACTCTAATGGTCCAAAGACACAATATCACACTAATTCCACCCTAATACACTACCAATTCATCCATTTCAAAATCATACCAAAATCAGGGCATAAATAAAAAATTTCAAAACTTAACCAATGTTCTCAAGATTTAAGCCAAAATGCATCCAATACTTACTTCTACCTTTTCCCAAGGTTAGTTCCTTCATTCCTAAACTTTCAAATTTCTTCAAGTACTCAAACACTACCTTTCAAAAATCTAAAACCATAGCAATAAAGCTCTCATTACTATGAACAATATTAATGAAGTGCATTTGAGCCTTAGATGTCACATGGAACACTAACCTTAAACTTTCTTCTTTCTCTTTCCTCTTGAACTTTGGACAAAAATGGAGACAAGTGAGAGAAGATGAGATGATGCAGATGAAATAGATTTTTGGCTCCACCAAGTCCACTTGGCCGTCCTAAGGGAGAGAGGAGAGAGGGAAATGTGTTTGAAAAGTTGACTTAATCCCATGGCTCACACCTTGACACTTGGCAAGATCTTGTTCCTTCTCCATGAGTTCACATAAGCACCCACACATACATTTCCATTCTCTTGCTCATTAAATCCTAGCCATTGATCTTTAATTTACCAATGAGTTTCCTCTTCGGTAACTGACCAATTTATTAGTAACTTTTCATTTTCCCATTTTTCCCCTGATTATGGCAATTCCTTACCAAAATACTACCAGACACATTTTATCATTCATTTCTCTCAACCATGTGCCCTCCCCTATACTAGGGTTCATGATAAGCTTTGTCACACAGTTAAGCTTACCTATAGGGTTTAGAAACTGATCAGAACACATTTAGATCAAAATTCACATTATATTCTTCAAAAAGTGTTTATTTAACAATAATTGCATCCACTTTTGAAGTTATTAGCCCTTAATCCCATTTTTGGGGCATTACAAAACTCGAGTGATTGAACCTGTGAAAGTCTCATAGGATATTGAGAAAATGTAACACTGTGTTGATGAAGCTTAATCTCGATTTGGGACTCAAGTGACGGAAAATTTTTAAAGAACTGTTCATGCATATCACTCAAGTGATAGATGTGGAACTCAAGTGATTGAACCTATGAGTTTTATATGACATTGAGAAAATGTAATGCTGTATTGATAAAGCTTAATCTCGATTTGTGACTCATGTCGATAATGAAAATTAAGACGTATCTCGATGATGAAGCATATGTCGGTGATAATAATGAAGAAGAAGATGACGAGTATTTAGGGATGATGGCATCGAAGTTGTTGGTGATGATGGTGAAGAAGAAGAAGAAGACGAGAACAATGAATGCAAGCCCTCCCACACATACCTAGAAGTGCACGTCCGAGGTCCCTATTCTCCCCTGTTTTCTTTGTTTGAAGCAGAGCTTAGTATTTGTAGTAAGGAATAAATGATGAACGAACGTGAACGTGAATGAGAGCCATAAATGGTGGTAGAGATCGAAGATCTAAAGCCTACCGTCATTAGAGAAAGAATCGTCGTTACTGGAGGAGGCCACCGTCGCCATTGTTGGAGGAGGATATGATTTTGTCGAAAGATAAAGAAAATGATTTCAAGGGCAGTGGTGTAATTTTCTTTTGATTTCAAAAATGACAAATCAGGCACTAACACTTGTGTGGGAATATGCAAATTGAGATCACTTTTTTGTCTTTTCCCTATTTTAAAGTTCTTTTTCAGGGATTTTCCCTTGATTTCTATCATACAGATATTAAAAATTTGTGAAGAAACAATATCAATAGAAAATGTAATTCTTAATCTTAATCAAAAGAAAGATAATGTAAATGTTATTGACATCTAAAACTAGGAATTAATATTATAGATAACACAAGAAATCATTCACGAACATGACCTTCAATATAATCAGAGTGATGTAAAAAAAACCATGGGATCAAACTAATCCCGTTCTAAGCACAAAGGCACATTATCTAAATCAATACTTTAATCCAAAACTAGGAACCTGATCATCCATGAGGAAATGTTATTATCACCGACAAATCGCATCATTGAAGCAGAGAGAGAGAGTTGGCTTGATCACTCATATGCTGCAGAAAAAAAAACCCAGGTGTGTTTCATTTGAAACATCATGAGGAGGAGTTACATCAATAGGAATCTCAAAATAATGATTATTCAACAAGTCCAAACCTGTTGGAACCACAATTGTTTTATTACAATCTTAAATCTTAGAATCCATTGTAGCAATAAGCATCATGAGCTAATCCTCTTCCAGTTGAAGATGTCATCCCTGGTTGGACACAACATCTTGAATCTCTATTCACCAACTCTAGAGATCTTAACTTCAACCTGGTTCTTCTTATCATTAAAGAACTCTCAGAGATCATAATTCTTCCTCTGTTTCTTAAGGCAATTATTCTTGGTGTTATACTCTTAAATATTGTGAATCACCTATATGGGATCTTGCTTAAAGGTTTCAGTTTTAGGGCTTTTGGAATATGGAGGATGGAAGATTATAGCATAAGCTTCAATTCCACAGAGTGTGGAAAGTTCAAAAGCTTTCTTCAATAAACCCTTCTTTTTCTTCTTCTTTTTCTCCTCAAACAATGCCTTGCGAGCATTCTTACTCTAGAAGGTCTTAATTTTATATAACCCATTAGCTTATAGGGCTTCACAAATCAATTAACTTGAAAATACACGGCTGAGTACAGGAAATACAATGTCGTGTGATCTCTCAATGATTATATTTTGCTTTCTGATAACTCAAAGCCATTTATTTCCCAATATTCACTTTTTTTGAAGTTCCAAATGTTCACATTTTTTCCAGTGAACCTCCAAATGTTCACCTTTGCTCCACAAGATATAGTTTGAAACTATGGGATCCAACTGATCCCATTCTAAGCCCAAAAGTACATTATCTAAATCAATATTCTCTAATCCCAAACTAAGCACCTAATCATCCACGGGGCTAGTTTTATTATCATCAACAAGTCTCATCATTGAAGCATAGAGAGAGAGAGAGAGAGACAACATTGGCTTCATCACTGATATATTGCAAAAAAAAAGCCAAGTGGGTTTCATCTCAAACATCATAAGGAAGAGTTAAAGAAATAGGAATCTCAAAACAATGATCACTCAATAGGTCCAAACCTGTTGGAACCACATACATATATGATTTCTTTTCTTTCAACAGACCAATTATTTAATTACAATCTTGAATCTTATAATCCAGTACAGCAGTAAGCAACCTAAGCCAATTGTATCAAATTTGAAGCTACCATCCCAAGTTGGACACAACATCTTGAATCTCTGTTCATAGAGTCTTATCACCTCAACTTCAACTTAGTTCTTCCTATCATTGAAGAACTCTTAGAGACTGTTGTTCTTCCTCTGTTTCTTAGGGTAGTTTGTAAACCCCCTTAAAAGTTACATAAGATAGATTTTATATGTAAAGTTCTCTATTTCTATGCTTTTACCTTGAGAACCGGATCGTCTGATTCTAGTTCTTTATTACTCTAGGCAATTACAGGGTGGTGGCATTTAATGAGTTAATTAGAAACTTTCACTATGTGTAGCATTCTACCTTTACTATTAATGCTATAAGTATGAGTTCTATTATATTTATAGCTATTCATACATAGTGTGTAGCTGTACAAGACTACTCAACTATCTTACAACATATTAAAAAATATATATACAGATAGTCAACAAAATAACTTAATCACTTTAGCTCCTTCATTCACTCATCAGCTCTTACCTCTTTGCCCTTTGTGCCACTTGTCTTTGTCGTGTAATGAATTTCAGAAAGGATGAGATTTGGAAGAATCTCAGTAGTAACAAATATTCAATCATATAAAATGTAAGTACACAAAGCATGCAATATAACCATCACAACACAATGAGCATTACAAGAGCATTTAGCACATTAACATGTATCACAACATACACATATCACATTACCATAATGCTTAGTCACAAACTCGGGTGTCCGCCCGTTATATATTTAGTTGCTTCGGGCGTCTACCCAACATGTTTTGCATGCTCAAGATATAACATACTTGATGGTAAAACACACATACAGAGCATTACATGGTATATAAAGGAAAGAGTTACAACCTGAACACCTTTCCAACAGCTTGTCCTTGATTTCCAGTCTCTTGGTCGGCATAGGCAAAGATCAAATCTTATAAGTTAGAATTCACGAACGAATGTGTTATTACTTATTCCAATTCTTGTCCTTTAATATTACTCAGTTAGTTATCTTCGAGTTCTCCTACATTATGTCAAATAGGTAACAAATGGGGTCTTTACTAACTTCTAGTACAAGTATCTATCCTTTGGGATCAAGCTTATCACAATTTACTGTAGATATCTCAAATTCATAGGTTATCCCAATATGGCAAATTTGTCACCCAACTTTGAAAATTCATAACCTAATCTAGAAAATTCCAAATGGCATGGTTCTAAGCCCTACGAAAAGCTCTTTTAAGTCCTCTTTGAAGGAAAAATATCACTCAATGCTAATTATAGGAGTACAACCTCAAGAATCCTCAACTAACTTACTGCCACATAATGCTTTCTAGTGTTGGTGCCTCAACTTTGACAGATCATAACTTACATTTTACTAAGCCAAATTGTGCATTCTATACCTCATTTTAAGGCTTAAGATGTCTACCAATAGCCTATAAAATTTTAGTCATTGAACAAGGTTTGTTCACTCAAAAGCAATCCACAAACAGCCTAACTTGAATCTGGCAGAATTGAACTTTAATACTTTAAGTTCTAAAATTAGGGGTTTCTAACCAATCATCCAAAAATCATATCCCCAAGCTATTCTTACATAATTTTGTCCATAGAATCTATTTCTAACCTTAATTTTACCAAAATCTAGCTCCAGCCCTATGAACTAAGGCTGACCAAAACTTAATTCTAATTGGCATAAGTTGTGTTCTTACAATCTCAACTTCAAGACATGTTATTAATCATCATAAAACCCTATCTAACATCATATTTATCATCATAAGACCATCAAAGCCTTAAATTCCTCTCTTGGATGAAAACCTAGGGGAGCAATAACTTCATAATTACTCATAAAAACTTCATGACACTATGTTTAAATCTAAGCTTACGATTACCTCTGTTCAATTCTATAATCAGTTCTTGATTTCAGTAGTAGTTCTATCAACTAGACGACGCCAAACACTTTTGATTAGAAATTCAAAATCATAGAAATGTAGGTCTTGATGAGTAGAAAATTTGTGAAGATTCTATTAGCTGAAAACATGATCTCGGGCTTGAAATTGACAAGTAAACAAAAACGCTAAAACTTTCTCCAACTTCTCTCCTCTTTCTTTTTTTCTAGAATTTTTATTATTTTCCCCTTAATTTCAAAGGCTGGCTGAATTTTATGACTCTTGGAGGGTGATAGAAGATCTTTTATTTACATGTGTCACATGCTTAAAAATTCAGGGTGAAATCTAGAAACTGGGGTAAAATCGACTCTAAAGCTCAGGAACTTTCACTATTCATCCTTTCTTTTTCCCTTTTTAAAACTATTTCCCCCCTCTATTTTTAGGTGTTGTATGAATTTGGAGAGAAGAGAAGGGGTTTTTGGTTTTTATCTTTACCTAACCTAAATACTTAGTAAACAATGTGCCAAGTGTCAAGTTCTTGTGGCTCTTTGAAAAACTAAGTGGTTAATTAATCTACTATGGTTGGTTTAGTTAACTAAATTGGTCTTCCCTCTTTTCCCTTTGCTTTTTGACCGAATTGGTTCAACAAAAGGAAGGAAAAGATTGATCCCAGGCTTATATGTGTATGTGCCCAAGTTTGACCAAGTCTTTTTGAAATTGGGTTGACACTTTGATCAACACTTGCTTTCTTCCAACTTTACCCTCTTTGGACATTTTTAATAATATAAGGGGAGGGGGTTGATTGCTTTTTCATTCTCATAATCACTTCTTACTTTTGAAGATAAAAAATCTAGCCCTTCAATTTGTCTTCCAATTTTGACCTCAAGATCAAGTGGCAATTGACTCTTTTGTCCTTGATTATGGAAAAATTATTTCTTGTGCCATTAGTTCTTTTAGTTCTCTATATTACTTCTTCTAGATACCATTTCCCCTTTTCTTTTGGATCCAAGTTAAGTTTTATGTCATTCTGACATATTCAAAAGGAATCAAGTCATAATTCACACTTTATTCCCAAAAGTGTTTTTCTAACATTATTTACATTGTTTTGAGTCATTGAGCCCTTGCACATATTTTGGGACATTACATAAAGTCCCTCGATGCAGTGTTGTTTATGCAAGTTGTGGTGTATGGGGTTTAAATATGGTTGAGGATGATACTTTGCACACCATTGTTGTATTTGATTTCTTTTCTCATCAGTTGATTGTGCCAATTTGACTATTTACTAGGTATATACTTGTATCCCCATGCGGCCCCTTTTTTGGCCAGTATATGATTGTGTGTGCATTTTTCTGTGTTTGAGTTTCATTTTTCCTTTTTACAATGTTTTATATTATTTAACCTTGATTGCATTCTAAGATGTTATAAATCTTGATTGCATTTTATACACATACTCTTTTAGAACAAGAAAAACTGCACAATACCCTTGTATTACGCATTTAGATAGTTTCCTGCATCTTGTTTATAGTGGCTTATTAGACAAGAAAATTACATGGAATACTTCATGTCATTATGAGTAGTAATGGTTATAGTGTGGATAACCTATAATATTTCTCCCTTATATAAAATGCTATTTTTGTTAGTTGAATCATTTGCGAGAAAGTAAATAATCTTCCTTCTAACATATTTCTTTAGACCATGAAACATAAAAGTTTTCAATTTAGAATCAATGATGTAGTTCCATATCATATTTCTATAAATTAGCTATTTTTCAAATAAATAAAGCTCTTTATTAAATCCATTTAATTCTTCAATTAAATATATTGCATTCATCACTTGTCTATATGATCAGGAGTGATCATGTAATATCCCAAAATACATCCAAGTGCTAAATGTAATAGACGGTGAAATAAAATGATTTAATGGCACCCTAATTAATTTTGCTATATTCAAGGGAAAAAGAGACAATTGCCCCTTAATCTTGAGGTCAAAATTTGAAATCAAGATGAAGGGCTAGGATTTACTCTTACAAGGTAAGAGTAATTATGATGGTAAAAAACGTCCAAAAAGGGGCATGAAAAAAAAGGAAGAAGAGTTAAGTCAACATGTGCTCACTTTTTGGTTCAAAATTGTGGCCAGGCATAAAAGAAAAGGAAGAGAAGACATGGTCACATTTTCCTCCATTTGGGCAGCCCATGTTACATCCAAAAGCAAGAAGAGAAGAGGCAAGAGAAAACTTAATGAAATGACCAAAGTCAACATGGCATAAGCTTGTGCAAAAAGAATTAATTTTGGCCACATATTCCTTTGGCATTTTTTTAGCCAAGTGAATTTCAAGAAGGCATAAGTGAATATTGAAACATTACACACTCTTTTTCTCTCACACTCTCATGTTTCAGCCAGCCACCAAGAAATAGAGAAAAAGAAAAGAAAAAGGTTGCATAACTTATAGTAATTGCACCTACTTGAGTTACTATAAGTATATGCCTAAAAAGAATTATTTTCAACCACAACTTTTCACTACTTTTGACCAAACTTTCGTTTGAATAATAAGAGATAAGAGAAGCCAAAAATCTGCTCAATTCACCATTCATTTTCTCTATCTTCAAGTTAGATTTTTAGCCAAAACCGTAGAGAAAGAAGAATAAGGTTGGAAGGTGAGTTTGATCTTGATTTTTCATCTTCTTAACCTCATCTATGGCCCAAACACCCTTCATAAACATTGTTCTTCTTGATGAGAGCTTCATTTTTATGATTTTATAATTTTAAGAGGAGGTGTTTTGAGCCATCATTCAAGAACAAAAGCTAAAAAACCAAAGAAAGGAACTTAGGAGAAGCAAGAGGTGAGAATTGGCTTCAATTTGAGCTATTGGTTATGTAGGTTGAATGAGTATTTTGACATGTGTAATTCTACCATGATTTTGTCCAAGTTAGGGTTTGGAGAATTCATGGTGATTTGGTTATATATTTGGTGTTTTATGATGATAGAAACCATATGACACAAGTTCGATGCTCATTTTGGGAGTTTAGTAATTTCTGGAATTTTGTTGATTTTTCTGCCAAAATAGGACATGGGGAATGAGTAAGAATTCATTCATTTTGATGTTACCATTGTGTTCTATATGAAAAATTGTGTGGGTATAGCCCCAGGTTGTGAATTTTGGGTCATTGAAACTTAAAATACAAAATTGGATTTTCTGCCTGAACAGAATTTCAACGAGGTACCCTATTGGTGTGGTGTTTTTGGATAACCAAATGATCTCTAAATATTCTGAAAATTTCTAGTTAAATATTATACATATCAAGCTTTAATGTGATAGGTCATTTGCATCATTTCAACTTATACACTGAGAGTTATGAATTTTTCAATTTAGGTTATGAAAACTGAGTTGAATTCTGACAGTGTGCAATAAATGAATATTTTCGGAATGCTGTATATGCAACTGGCTGTGGGTGATATTTTTTCTTGAAACTAGACTAAATAAGGGTCACATAGCCTTTAGAATTACCCCATTTCAATTTTTATATATTTAGTTATGATTTTTCAAATTTGATGAAAAATTCTGGCACATTTGGTCACTTATGCGAAAATTGAAGATGTTATGGCATAATGTAATATTGTTGAACTCTGAGGTTAGAAATTGGTATTTTAGGTTAATTGACCACTTTATCTCCTTAGTTGACTTGATTAAATGACCATAAGGATAACCAACCCAAGTATTATGAGTTATTAAAGAATTGGAATAGGTAATAACTCGTCGTCCTTGATTATGATTGATAGGATTTGACATTTACCCTGCACGTGATAAGCTGCTACTAGAGCATGAGCGGAAAGAACAAGGTAGTGACACTTTCTCTTATACTACGTGTAATGCATTGTATGTTTGTTATATCATTGAATTGTGTATTGCAAATGCTATAACATTTGCTGCTGTGAAAACTATGTGAAAGCCGTGAAGGCTATATGAAAGTTGTGATGGCTATGTGTAACCGTGAAGGCAATGTGCATGTTGCGAAAGCATTGTGTAAGCCATGAAGGCAATTTGTATTACAGCGTGAGCAGTCGTGGACGTGACGTAGGTCGCACCTATTCCTGCAATTCTAAATGTGTAAGCCGTGAAGGCTATGTGTATATTGTGAAGATTATGTGTATACCATGAAGGCCATGTTAAGTTGCTGCTGCTTAGTGATTTACTTGCATGATCTGTGATTATATGTTGTATGAGTGATTTTTTTCTATTGGGATTCTCTTGAATCTCATTCTTTTCATTGACTAATCTACAGCCAGGGCGATCGGCTCGATGGAGAAGCAACCAACCAAGGGCAGCTAGTGTTCTTTAGGTTGATGGATGCTTGTCATATTTTGGAATTAGGATTACTGTATATATATTGTGAATGTTATTTTGAAAAAGAGTATGTAATCCCTTAAATGGGAAGTTGTAAGGGGTGATTATGCCCTGTAAACCCTTTAGTTAATATATGGAAACCTGGGGGTTGTTGGGAATTTTGGTTTACACTCTAATATGTATGAATGCAACTTAACTGCATAGGTTAATTATATTCGGAATGTGAGTATGATACTGGATCGAACATGTTTTGAAACAAATTTTGAAAACCCACTTTATTTCAGGGCAGGTCCTTATCTTGAAGTGGGAATTTAAATAGATTTTGTATTAATCATCAGTCTCTAATTTAACTTAATTATGTATTTTTGAATTATAATTATGGATTATAAGGTAGGGGTTACATATCATGGGTAGAGTGTTAGGGTAGATTGGGATTTAACTTATTGCTGCTTTCTTACATGCCTACACATATCTTCGTTGCTGTAAATGTATACACTTGCTTTGTTATTGCATATGCTTTAGATGTTCAAACCAACTTGGTTGCAAAGCATGACATTTTTTTATTACTAGCCTCCAAGAGTTGTCATTAGATTTCTTCTTCTTTGAAATTTAACTGATGTCTATCACTTATAATGCTTCTTGATAATGTTTGAAACAAGATTTTTACCCTCTGCCATCATGAACATCACCCCCTAAAACAGTTACTGTTGAATATGTCTTTAGTCTAAATTGCTTACCTACTCTCATTGAAACTGTAATTGATTGCTTTACACTTCCAAAAATAAAATACTAATCTATATACATGAACGGAGGTTTATGATGAATTTTATCATTAACATTTGTTTGTGTTTATGAGAATTGCCCATTCTTGATATATAATTATGAACAATAACAAAGGTAAAGCAACATGGGATGTAAGTTCCACGGGGATTTTCATCGATAAATGCATTAAGCAAATCTATAATAAATAACGTCAAGGAACATCATTTACAAAGCGAGGGTGGAAGAACAATGTCTCTGCACTTAATGAAAATATAGGAAAATCATATGACAAGATACAACTTGAAAATAGGTTAGATAACTTAAGAAAAAACAGGAGGATATAAGACGCATTATTCTCAAAACAGATTAGTACAAGCATAATCTTCAAAACAGCCTCTGCCACTGGGGGATAACTAAGAGGATGTATACCAACCCACAATGGACCTAGAAGAAGGATCAGGTGGCAGTGAAGAAGAGCTTCTAAGCACTAATAATGGAGGTGGTGTAAGAGTGATGGATGAGTTGGAATGCGTGAGCTTGAGAGCAAACACTATACCTAGTAGACCTAATAGTTTAGGGAAAAAAATAGGAAGAGAAAGAGTAGTGAATGATTGAATAAAAACAAAAAGCAAACAATTACATCCTATAAATAAATAGCAGATGTTGTTAGTATGAAAGCTACTGTATCCAAGGATATAGCAAAGGCCTTAAAATAGATCTACAATATTGATGCATCAGTTAGTGAGGTTGTAGCTAAAATGCTCCTCATTGAGGATATTGCTAATGGCCCTAAGTTTAGTCAGTGATGTTGTAATCATATGATGCACTAGCTTTGTCAAGACATGTTTGTTAGACTAAAAGAACATTGGGCTCTCTTGCTAGAATGGTTGCAGGAACATGCTTACAACACACCATTACTTTAGAAACCCTCCTAATCACTGAATTATATTTTATGAGATTTATTATAACTTTATTTTGTGTAACTTGAATTATATGACTAAAATTATGAATGTTAAGAAACTTATTTATGTGGTAGCATGTTTTAGGTTAATACAATGTTCTCTTCTATATCATGTAAATTGTTATTCCCTATGGTTGACTCTTATTATAAGAGCCTAAGAATACTATTGTCAAGTTGTTTTATTTATTTATAAGAGCCTAAGAATACTATTGTCAAGTTGTTTTATTTATTTATAAGAGCCTAAGAATACTATTGTCAAGTTGTTTTATTTATTTTTCAACATTTATAATTGTATTTGATTTCATAAAATCTTATCCGTCTCACAAGTTACATAATCCGTGGCAAGCTTGAAAGATGAGTTCAGTTAAAAGAGGATAGAGGGAGTAAGATTGCATTATAAAGATGAATAATGCGAAGCAATTTCCCTTTTGAATGAAGAGATGAAAGAGTACAAAGATATCAATGTATATGATGAGTCAATATGTAATGCCTTATGTTTGCAAAGAGCCACGTAGTACTTGTGAGCAATTAGGTCAAATGTGGGTTCAAGAGATTTTACGAGGCTATGATGCATGGTGTCATGAACATCTTTGAGTCGAGAAACATATCTTCTGCCACTTATGCTCTAAATTGGTTGAACATGGGTCATGGAAAGCTAAGTACGTGAGAGTTGAAGAAATGATTGCCATGTTCTTAAATACAGTTGGACATGGACAATGTTATGGAATGATACAAGAAAGATTTCAACACTTGGGAGAAACTGTAAGTAGAATTGTTTGCAGAGAATTCAAGGTTTGTTTCAATCTATCAAGGGAAAATATCAAATTGCTCTATCCTAGGTTTCATGATTGTCTTCCAAAAATAAGTTATGATCCACAATATTACCCATATTTTAAGGATGTAATAGGAGCAATAGATGAAACTCACATACAATGTATGGTTAGTCTTCCAGTGCAAGAGAAATATATCAAAAGAGGATATCCAACATACGTATGTGATTGGAATATGTGCATTACTTTTGTATTGGAAAGATGGGAAGGTACTACACATTCTGCTCGTATGTTCCACACTGTTATCTCAACTCCTTCCATAAATGTCCTCCATCCACCTCAAAGTATATCTTCACCACCTTCAATTTAATTACTGGTTCATGTTTATTTCACATTTGCATTAATTTCACACTATTAGAATAATTTCATAATTTATTAGAAAAATTTAATTTGGTCGATGCTGGCTATCCAATGCCATTTGGATATCTTGGTTTGTACAGATGCGAGAGCTATCACCTTCCAGACTTAAGGCGACAATCAGGATTTGGAAATCAAAACAAGATCTTTAATTATTATCATTCAAGTTTAAGGTGCACTATGGAAAGGGCTTTTGGAGTATGGAATAATAGGTTTGAAATCTTATGAAATATGCACTCATATAGCTTTCAAACACAAGTCCACCTAGTTTGCTCAACAATGGCTATACATAATTTTATCAGGAGGAATTCCTAAACTGATGTGGATTTCATACAAGCTGAACAAGGAAATATAGGTGATGAAGAAAATAATCATCAACTTGATGAAGCATCCTCATCAAATATAATTACATTATCTTCAACAGAAATGAATTGTGTTCGTGACAAAATCAGATACCAAGTTGTTATGGATAGGTGATCCAATTAGCAATATCTATTATTTAGCATAAACATGTTACATTTGTATGATTTCTAATTCATATACATTTTTATCCATTAAATATATTTAATTAAGCATTTTAGTGTTTTCAATTTTTTTTAAATAATAAATTAACTATTTTATTTTATCTAATTTTATGTTCAAAAGCTTTCTTCAATACCCTTCTTCCTCCTCTTAAACAACGCCCTACAAGCTTTCCTATTCTAGAGGGTCCTCATTGTTAATTTTTTTTCCACCTATTAGCATGTAGGGCTACACATATCAATTAACTTAAATCTCACCAAATACATGTTAGAGTAAAGGAAATACAATGTATGTGGGTTTCTCTATGGTTACATTTTGCTTCATGATTGCTCAAAATCATTCCTCTCCCACATTCACAATTTTTTCCAATGAACTTGCCAAAGTTCACCTTTGGTCTACAAGGTTATTCATTGAAATTGTGAGGTCAAACTCATCACATTCTAAATCAAAAGGCACATTATCTAAATCAATATTCTCTAATCCAAAACCAAGCACCTAATCATCAATGAGGTCAGTGTTATTATCACTAAAAAGTCGAATCATTGGAGAAGAGAAAGACAACGCTGGCTTCATCACTCATATTTTGCACAAAACCTTGGTGGGTTTTGTCTGAAATATCATGAGGAGGAGTTACAACAATAAAAACCTCCAACAAAGGTAATTCAATGGATTCAAACCTATTGGAACCACATGCATATATGATTTATTGCTTTCAAAAGCCTAATTCTTTTATTACAATATTGAGTCTTAGAATCCAGACCAGTCAAAAGCATCCTCAACTGATCATGTCCTAATTGAAGCTGTCGTCCCATGTTACACACAACATCTTGATTCTCTTTTCTCAAACTCTAGAGGTCTCAACTTAAACTTGGTTCTTACTATTATTGAAGAACTCTCAGAGATAGATTAACATGAGTCTCACCAAATCCACATTAGAGTAAAGAGAATACAATGTCAGGGGGTTTCTTAGTAATTATATTTTGCTTCCCATTTCTCAAAATTGTTCTTTTCCCAATGTTCACTTTTGTTGAACTTCCAAACATTCACATTTTTTCCAATGAACTTCTCAATGATCACTTTAGCATTACAAGGGTATAGTTTGAAACTATCTGGCCCAATCGTGGTTTTAAAAGCCAGAATGGACTGGTTTAGTCATTTCCTACTCAACATAGCGACTTGGCTAGCATATTTGAACTGTTTGGATAGTTTATCCGAATTGAGCCATCAAGAATTAGATGTTGAGCTAAAATTTGTAGTTGAGCCAAAACTTAGAGTGGTTTTCTGCAAACAGGATGAGTAAAATTTTCTTTATTTACAGTGCTATTTTCGTGATTGAAATCTTGTAAAGAAGAAGAAAAGGAACATGAAGATGATGGAAGAGGAGCAAATAAGAAAGGAGAAGAGGAAGACTATCACTTATAACTTATTTAAGATGTTTATCCTCAATTTTGGAATATTATCATCCTATTGCACTAAAGAATCTCTCTTCTTCTCTGTTTCTGAAATGTTGGTAGACACAAGCAAGGGAAAGTGAGTTGCCATGGAAGATAAACTCTAGAAAAAGCAACTAGAAATCAATGGTTCACTACTACAAAAAAATTAATTCTTAGCACTTATTTTTATATTTTTGTAGCCCTTTCTAAGCGCTACAAAAGCCTGAGCTACAATAGGTTTTTGTAGCGCTTAAAAAGCGCTACAATAGATGTACTCTTTTGTAGCACTTTTTTAAAATAGTGCTACAATAGATAATTTTTTAAAAAAGAAAATATTAATTTTTTGTAGCACTTTGTTGGAGTAGTGCTACAATAGATAATTTTTTAAAAAAGAAAATATTAATTTTTTGTAGCACTTTGTTGGAGTAGTGTTACAATAGATAACCATTTCCCCTTAATTTTTTAAAAAAATTATTGACCTTTTGTAACGCTTTCTCAAAAAAGCGCTACAAAAGATATTATTTGTTTTATTATTTAAAATATTAAATAGATAGTTATTTTATATACCTATTTCTTCAGTCACCATATCTAACAAACTTATATCAAAAATCAATACCAAAAGTGCAATACAAGTAACTTTCAATATGAATATCATATGTATATCAATACATGTTAATGAAGTCAATCTACTCCTATTCAAGTAGTTCCAAAATAAACATCTGAAAACCATGATTACACTAGGGTAATAAACAATGTACTTAATTAGTAACTTTGAACACATGCTTACACCACTCTTCAATGACTTCATCCACTTGGTTGTTGGTATATTTTGGACAATATGTGTCAGCATAATACTGCATAATAATTGACAAAACACATCATAAAAATAAGTATTAACTATTATAACTCAATTAATTTAAAAAACAATATACAGAGAAACAAATAGCATACATTGTCTGGTATATTACGAGGAATGTATATATAAAGAAGACATTAAATAAATGGTGTGAAAAAATTTTCACATCATTCTAAGTGGCTTTGTTCATAATACTGGAATTTTTAAATTTAAATGGTATTTTTTTATCATTTTTCTTAAATAATAAATGGGAGGAGAAATATCACCAGTTAATTATTTTATGGCGAAAAAAAAAATCTGCCGGCCATAAATGATTGTCTAATGTGTTATACTAAACAAGGTTGGATAATGTGATCACGTGGCCCTATTTGTCGATAATAATTATTGGCTTCCATTTTAGCCCCTGTATCGCCACTCCATTCAACATTATTGTCCTTCCTGGCTTCAGCAATTAAGTTTCCAACCCACAATCACAAGTCCACAAGCATTATCTTAATGCGGTTAACAAGTTTGTTGGCTTAACCAAAAAAAAAAAAAATGTTAACGATATTCAAATATAGTTGCCAAAAAGAAGTTTCGACTTAAATATGTCCTTAGTCCTTACTACCAAATACCAGAGAGTGATATAATGAAATAGAACTACTTCCAGCATGCTTTATTCAATAAACTACTTTGAAATTTTGACTAATTATGTAACTAAAATAAAGCAAAACCCTATTCAATTATATTTACTATCTAGATCCGTTCTTTGCTACATGAAATGATCTAGTATTGTTACTTTTTTGCCATTCACTTTGCTTCGTTTTTAGTTATTCATATTTTTAACTATTTTTATGAAATGTGAGTGTAACTTTTGTTTCTTTAGTTAGTTCTCTTCTTGGTAACCAGATAACGGGTGAAATATCCTAGTGGAGTATGCAGAAGAAAAGAACTACTCTGCTGAATGGGAAGAGAAAAAAAAAATCATACATTGTGTCTTATTATGGAATTTGAAGGCAAATATCTTAGAAATATTTTGCTGGGATTGGGCAAAATTTTGAAGCAACTAAAATGTATCTTCCTTCGTAAAGATCTAATGATATTTAAAATAAAGAGATTGTATGTCATCTATCTTAAACAAAAGGATAGGATGTGAAAAATAGCTAACCTCAGCAGATGCAAAACTTCGACAAATGCACAAATTGTGATGGCGGCATAGAGCTTCGAGACCACAAATGGTGTTGAGGCGCACGAAGTAGAAGATAAATGTGAAAAAGGGATTTTGTGTTGCTAGTGTCAAGAAAGAAGAACAGAGTTTGTGCCAAGAAGAGGGAATGTTTCAACCGTTTGAACAAGTGGGGCTAATGGTGGGGTTAGTGGGGGTAACATTAGGGTTTACAAAAATATATAAAAATGCTATTGTGGCAATGCTATTGTACCACTTTTCCATGGAAAGAGCTACAATAGATAATTTTAAATATAAAAAAAAAGATATTGTAGGTCTTTCTTAAATAGGTGCTAAAATTTATAATTTTATTTCAAATATTTAAAATATATTGGAGTATTTAAACAAGATTTCTATTAAAAATCATGACTTCGTTTAAAAAAATCGATTTTCTCAAAAAAAATAATTGAAATAATTTTAAAATAAAAAAAGATATTGTGGGTCTTTCTTAAATAAATGTTACACCAGATAATTTTATTTTAAATATTTAAAAAATATTTAAAATATAATGGAGTATTTACACAAGATTTCTATTAAAAAAACATGACTTCATTTAAAAAATAACTGATTTTCTTAAAAAAAGTCATTGAAATAATTTTAAATATAAAAAAAGATATTATAGCTCTTTCTTAAATAAGTGCTACAACAGATAATTTTGTTTTAAATATTTAAAAAAATATTAAAAATATACTGACATATTTACACAAGATTTCTCTCAAAAATATATGATTTGTTTAAAAAATAATTTATTTTCTTAAAAAAAGTAATTGAACTAATTTTAAATTTAAAAAAAAAAAAGACATTGTAGCTCTTTCTTAAATAAGTGCTACAACATATAATTTTATTTTAAATATTTGAAAAATATTAAAAATATACTGGCGTATTTGCATAAGATTTCTCTTAAAACTATATGACTCCGTTTAAAAAATAATTTATTTTCTCAAAAAAAGTAATAGAACTAATTTTAAATATAAAAAAAGATATTGTAGATCTTTCTTAAATAAGTGCTACAACATATAATTTTATTTTAAATATTTAAAATATACTGGACTATTTAAACAAAATTTCTATTAAAAATACATGACTTCGTTTAAAAAATAATTGATTTTCTCAAAAAAAGTAATTGAACTAATTTTAAATAGAAAAAAAGATATTGTAGGTCTTTATTAAATAAGTGCTACACCAGATAATTTTATTTTAAATATTTAAAATATAATGGTGTAGTTACACAAGATTTCTATTAAAAATACATGACTTCTTTTAAAAAATAATTGATTTTATTAAAAAAAGTAATTGAAATAATTTTAAATATAAAAAAAGATATTGTAGCTCTTTCTTAAATAAGTGCTACAATAGATAATTTTATTTTAAATATCTAAAAAGATATTAAAAATATACTGACATATTTACACAAGATTTCTCTTAAAAATATATGACTTTGATTAAAAAATAATTGATTTTCTTAAAAAAATTAATTGAACTAATTTTAAATTTAAAAAAAAAATATATTGAACTAATTTTAAATTTTAAAAAAAAGATATTGTAGCCCTTTCTTATATAAGTGTTACAACATATAATTTTATTTTAAATATTTGAAAAATATTAAAAATATACTGGCGTATTTACACAAGATTTCTCTTAAAAATACATGACCTCGTTTAAAAAATAATTGATTTTCTCAAAAAAATTAATTGAACTAATTTTAAATATAAAAAAAGATATTGTAGGTATTTCTTAAATAAGTGCTACACCAGATAATTTTATTTTAAATATTTAAAATATATTGGAGTATTTACACAAGATTTCTATTAAAAATACATGACTTCGTTTAAAAAATAATTGATTTTCTCAAACAAAGTAATTGAACTAATTTTAAATATAAAAAAAGATATTGTAGGTCTTTCTTAAATAAGTGCTACACCAGATAATTTTATTTTAAATATTTAAAATATAATGGAGTATTTACACAAGATTTCTATTAAAAATACATGACTTTGTTTAAAAAATAATTGATTTTCTTAAAAAAAGTAATTGAAATAATTTTAAATATAAAATAAGATATTGCAGCTCTT
Organism: Inga laurina; assembly: GCA_963855925.1. NCBI lineage: Eukaryota > Viridiplantae > Streptophyta > Magnoliopsida > Fabales > Fabaceae > Inga > Inga laurina. The sequence continues at coordinate 37,205,260 of OY979702.1, read as the reverse complement.
TCTTAAATAAGTGCTACAATAGATAATTTTATTTTAAATCTTTAAAAAAGTATTAAAAATATACTTACATATTTGCACAAGATTTCTCTTAGAAATATATGACTTTGTTTAAAAAATAATTGATTTTCTTAAAAAAGGTAATTTAACTAATTTCAAATTAAAAAAAAAAGATATTGTAGCTATTTCTTAAATAAGTGCTACAACGTATAATTTTATTTTAAATATTTATAAAATATTAAAAATATACTGGCGTATTTGCACCAGATTTCTCTTAAAAATACATGGCTTGGTTTAAAAGATAATTTATTTTCTTAAAAAAAGTAATTAAACCTATTGTGGCCCTTATTTATTGAAGCGTTACAGTATACAAATTGTTATTTATAGAATAATTATATAGCACTCTTTTAGATAAAGGGCTACAATAGATATTAGCCTACTGTAGTACTCAAATCACTAAGTGCTACAATATGTTTGCTCCATTACACTCGTAGCACTTAGTAGAACAAGTGCTACAAAAAAGGTGCTACAAAATCCCTCTTTTGTAGTAGTGGTTACTCAATCAGATATCAGAGATTCTAATTGCTCACTTTTACCCATACTTATTTTTTCCAACATCAATTTTCAGTTTTTCACTATCACACACATCTTACTTTTTCTAGGTTAAGGTCCAATTTTGCCCAAAAAGTTGTCATAAAAAAACAATGTTGCCCTAGAAGTTTTTTTTGGAGCAATGTCAACCTAAAAGTTTCCTAATCATAGAAATGTTGCCACAGTTGTTATTCAGGTTAACTTTGAGCATTAGTTGACCAAATATATTGAGCTAGTAATTCACATGTCATCTATGTCATTTTATTTTGGGGTTTATATGCAAGTTTATACTGAAAGTTTTCACTCGTTAGCAACATTTCCTCAGAAGTTTTGAAATCACAGCAATTTCATCCTAGCTATTATCCAAGTTAACTTTACTCATTAGTTGACTAAATATGCTTATCTAACAAGTCTATGTGTCATATATACTTCATGTTTTCTAAGTTAGATTTATAAATAAGGGAAAAAAGTTTTGGAAAAATGCATCACTTCATTTTTTTGACTAAATTATATAAAACACCCCATAAACTTTTGGTTAGTTGCATATAGCTCCCCTAACATTTCAAAGTTTAAATTTAAACCCCCTAACCTTTTATATTTTTTATTATTAACACCCTAGCGTTAATTGACCGTTATCTTTTTAATAAAAATTATCACATCAAATTAATAGATGATATATGGTATCCTATGTAAATTATTGATTTCATAAAACTTCTTGAACTTTAACTAATTACAAATAACCCCCTAAACTTTCATCAATTATAAATAACCCCCTTATATTTCAAATTTTGAATATAACTTCCTTAACATTTTGATTTATACCCAATGTCGTTACTGTATCATTTTAATAAATTTATTAAAATTCTTACTTTGATTTGTTAACTAAAACAGCTTTTTTGCATGGCCAAAACTAGAAGAATAATACTTAAAAAATATAAAAATAAAAATGTCATTATTTGTATAATATTTTCTTATTTTCTTGGGATAATAGGCATTGATAGTATAAAAATGTTATCATTTGTGTTAATTATATTCTTGGGATAATTAAGCATTAATAGTTTAACTATTACATTTGTATTAGATGATAGTTTTTGACATCTTTAATTCATTATTAGTAATGCATATTTTTCCTTAAATTAGAGGTTCAATGTTTATTTTTATATTTTTTAAATATTATTCTTCTAGTTTTATCATATAGAAAAGCTATTTTAATTGACAAATGATAATAAAAATCTTAATAAATTTATTAAAACGATAAAGGTAACAAAATGAGGTTTAATATTATAAATCAAAATTCACGAACCAGAGAGGGACACGAAGTGCATTTAATTATAGTACTTGGCACATTGAAAGATAGGCAGCTCTATGCCAAGTTGAGCAAGTGTGCGTTTTTGGCTTTCAGAAGTTAAATTTATGGGCCATGTAGTCTCACAAGAAGGGTTCTCAGTAGATCTTAGCAAAGTGGAAGCAGTACTAAACTGGAAGAGGCCAAAAACTGTTGCTGAAATACTCAGCTTTCTGGGTCTTGCCGGTTATTACAGAAGATTCATTTAGAATTTCTCTAGAATTGCTTTGCTTTTAACAAAGTTGACAAGGAAAACTCTACCTTTTTTGCGGGACAATAGTTGTGAGAGGAACTTCTTAGAACTGAAGGAGAGATTAACAATAGCACCAGTATTAACAATCCCTGATTGGCACTTGACCTATATAGTCTATAGTAATGCGACAAGACATGGATTAGGATATGTCCTGATACAACAAGGCAGAGTTGTAGCATTTGTCTCGCTTCAACTAAAGCCTCACGAACTAAGTTATCCCACTCATGATCTTGAGTTAGTAGTAATTGTGTTTGCATTGAAAATCTAGAGATATTATCTCTATGGGGCAATTGTAGAGCTGTATTGTGACCACAAGAGCTTGAAATACTTGTATGACCAAAAAGAACTGAACATAAGACATCACAGATGGATGGAGTTGCTTAAAGATTAACACCTGAATATTAAATACCATCCAGAAAAGGCTAATGTAGTGGCAAACACATTAAATTGCAAGACAATGCAACTGGCAGCCTTAATGATTCAAGAGCAAAAACTGATTGAAGATTTCAAGGATCTCAATCTGTCAATTAGATTATGATTAGTGGCAGCAATATCAGTCAGGTAGAAAATGATTTGAGAACAGCAATTAAGAAAAATCATATGCAAGATGAAGGTGTACAATCCATCAGGAACACGATTGAAAGGGGATAAACTCAAGAATATAACTTGTCACCGAGTAGAATAGTCAAATACAGGAAGCGAATATATGTTGCAACGTAAATAGAACTAAGATAGCAAATCTTGGATGAAGCACACAAAAGTAAATATACTTTGCACTTAGGAGCAATTAAAATGTATCATGACTTAAAGTCCATGTATTGGTAGCCAGAGATGAAAAGAGATGTGACAAAATTTGTAGCTCATTGTCTCACTTGCTAGAAGGTGAAAGTTTAGCATCAATGACTATTAGGGCTTCTGCAAAACCCCAAAATTCTTGAGTGGAAATGGAAAAGCATTACTATAGACTTTGTGACAGGATTACCCAAGATTAGGAATAATGATGCAATATTGGTAATCGTCAATCGATTCATGAAGACAACTTATTTCCTACTAACTAGTATCAATTATTCTCCTAATAAGTTGGTAGAGATATATATCAAGGAAATTGTACGACTACATGGGACATCGAAGAATATAATTTTTGATCGAGATCCTTGATTTACTTCCAGGTTTTGGAGATTATTGCATGAGGCTTTGGGTACCAAACCCAAATTCAATATGGCCTATCATCCTCAGACATATGGACAAAAAGAAAGAATAATACAGATGCTAGAAGATATGTTAAGGGCGTGTGTACTAGATTTCAAAGGAGGCTGTGATCAGTTCCTTCCACTTGCAGAATTTGCATACAACAACAGCTATCATTCGAGCATTCAAATGGCTCCATATGAAGCGTTGTATGGAAGGAAGTGTCAATGACCCTTATACTGGGTAGAACTGTCTGAGAGGAAGTTATATGGGCTAGATATAGTAGATCAAACACTGAAGCAAATTAAATTTATAAAGTAGAGATTATTGACTACTTGGATCAGGCAAAAGAGCTATGCCGATAAGAGCTGGAAGCCTTTAGCATTTGAAGTCAAAGATCACGTGTTTCTTAAAGTCTCACTTGTCACTAGTGTTGGTAGGGCATTAAAGGTGAAGAAGTTAAGGCCTAGGTACATTGGTCCATTTGAAATATTAACAAGAATCATGCCAATAGTGTACCAAATAGCTTTACCCCCAAATATGAGGATATTACATGATGTTTTCCACGTTTCACAATTAAAGAAGTATAAACTCAACCCTGATCACGTAATTGAATATGAAGATGTTGATGTGCAGGATTATCTTACATATGAGGTCGAACCTAACCAAATCATTGATCAATAGAAGAAACAACTTAGGCGTAGGAGTATCCCATTCGTGAAAGTAGTTTGGAAGGGATTATCTCCTAGAGAAGCTACCTAGGAAACGGAGGAAGACATGTAAAGATGTTACCTGGAATTTATAAATATGTTTCTGTAGCAAAATTTAGAGGACAAAATTTTATTAACCGGGGGGGGGGGGGATGAGCTATAATAACCCAAATTTTGTCCACCAAAATTCCTTGTACATTTGCTATATTAAATGTAATAAAATGGTGGATTTTGGTGTACTAGGAATGGAAAAATATTAGAAGTAGAGGTTACATGCAATTTGGCTAGGTTAAGACATAAAAGTTCAATGTTTGTCTTCTTAAAGGCCTAATTTTAAAGCCTAAAATAAAGAAGGGAAGGGCACAATTCTTGGTCCAAATTGTTGCTTAAATTTCAACCAAAAAGAAAAAGGAAGAAGGAAACTAAAAATTTAATTCAAAAATTGAAGAAATGTAAGGGCAAAATGGCTATTTGGCTAATAAATCAAGAAGCCTCTTATTAGAGGTGGTAATGCAGGCTGGCGGGTTTGGCCAGCCCGCCCCCTTTATAGGCTGGCAAAGCCCATTAGGCCAACCTGCCAATTTTTTTTTTAATTTTATAATTTCACTCTTTTTTAAAAAATTTTACTCTCTTTCTCTTTCACCCACTCATATCACACTTCTTTTCTTTTATACATTTGTGTAATGAAGTCAATTTCATTCTTCCTTTTCTTTTTTTTATCTATTCACATCACAAAACTATATAAACACATCTCTTTTAAATTTAATAATAATAGAATAAATAAATATAATATGAAAATAAGTGTCAAATAGAAAGTATGGGGAGTTAATTAAACACATCATCAAAGGATAGGAGATTCAGATAAGGGAGACTAAGGGCACGTGAGAAAAAACCAAAAAACAATTAATGCGGGCTAGCCCGCGGGCTCAGGAACGGCTGCCATGTCGGTGGCTTGAACCCGTTTATTTGGGGCCCGCCCTGAATTACCACCTCTACCTCTTATTTTCTTCATAACTAAAGGCCAACGTCAGCCAAGAAGGAAGAAGGGAAGAGAAATAAATATTTGGACACAAACCAAGCCATGTGGAAGCATTTCTTACCAAATGGAAAAGGAAGAAATAAAAAGTCAAGAACATGTGCAAAATTTCATTAAAAGATATTATTTTAAGGAGGTGTGTAACACCCTTACCTTCATGGTCATTTGTTGAGTTTAAATGCATAGCGAGTTGAATTGTTAAGCCAGGAATTCAATCCTGGAACAAATATACTTTAGAAAATAGTTATAAATCCCAGCTTCAAAACATGTTTCGAACATGTAATTAAATAGGTTTTTCTGATGAATTTAAAACTTTTCAAAATGGTTTCATAAAGGTTTGCAATTCCATTATAGTTCATCAGTTCTTAATTCCCTTTATCAGAGTATTCAAGCATCTCTCCGCATATTGTTCTTTATGTCGTCATTTGGTTATAGGCCTTTTTAGTGTATAGATGCCCTAACTCAGTTCCTTTATTGTAACAACGTACGTACTGGTTTACCATTGTACTATTGTTATGTCTACCAAGTTATATACATCATATGCAGTACCAAAATTGGCAACCAACAGGAAATGAAATCTCTTAGTTTTGCCCTCTAATTGTCCGGTTTTACCTTCTTGCCCCTTGAGCTAGTAGCCTCTGCTGTAGTTGTTATAAGGAAAGAGTGAGATTCAAAAGAATCTTAATAGTAATAGGTAATCAATTACACACACACACACATATTATATATATATAAGAGCACAGAGCATGCCACACAATCATCATACAACACAGAAATAACAATCATCATTCAAAACACATCATGTAGTATATCTGTAACCCCCTCTGTAATTATATCCGAAATATGCAATTAAAATGACATAGAGACCAATAATAATCAAAACTCATTTAAAATCCCATCCTTGAGATAGGGTTTTCAAAAAATACCTTTTAAAATCTAATTAACTTGGTCTCATATTCACATTTTGAATACAATTACTACGCAAAGATAAAACACATTCATATAAATATCAAAGTGCATAATATAACCATCCCGGCCATCCCGGGTACATACCTTTTCTAAAGATACACAGGGCACAATTGCCCATTACAATTCTTCAAATGGGGATTACACAATCTCATCTTAAATTCATAACCATATATTCAACCGAATCATATACAATCTTCACAACTCATTGATAACCAACTACCAACTCTCATCTCGAAGGAGTTCTAGCCGCTCCCTCCACGAGCCACTTGCCCTGTCTAAATTGTTGGTAGGGGAGGATGAAATTCGAGAAAATCTCAGTAGGAAATAGATACCATAATGCATGCATGATAGATGCTATGTGTATGACATGTTAGCTTTATCTAGATGCATGCCCCATAATGACATTTCTGCATGCTCAATGTTTCATACAACAAAACTATGGCCACAACAAAATAGAAATAGAGCTTCATTTATTCAAATATGCTTTACACAATCAAGTAAAGCAATCACATACATCACAACACAAGCAAAGATATCAAATACATGCAAGTAAGGTAAGTCCCCTACCTCCAGTCTTTTCTCCTTGATTTGTGTGCCAGCAACTCGGGGCTTCACATTTGATCCTACAATGTCAAATGTACTATTTAGAAACTTCCATAGTGTTTCTAGGGGTTATATGAGGCTATATTAAAAATTTACTAAAATACCCCCGGGGACCCGGCCCGACCCGGCCGTACCCAGTTTGGCTGTACTTTTCTTGAAATTTTGACATGGGCTATTATGACATATTTTCGCCCAAGGAATCTATTTCCGGACTCAAAATTATCAAATTCAATGTCAATTTACAAATTTATCCTTGGCAGCCCCACTTTAAGGGTTTCAGGGGCGTTTTAGTAATTAAGTTTTTTCAACCTTTTCCGAAAAAGTGACCGACTGTAACCCCACTTAATTTTTGCTCCTGAACTCAATGGAACCATCAAATCATTGAAAACCCATCTCTAACCCCTCCAAACTAGCCTTGACCGAAATTCTCAATTCCTCGGGAAAAATTGGGGTTTTTCGGTTTTGGCTCCGTAAACGTGCTTCTTTCTACTCCTAACCACTTTATTAACCATTACATTAGGTTACAACTAACATTAAGACCCAATTTGGGTAGCATAACCCCTAGGCCATGTCATTTCCAAACTTTAAAACCAATGGCAATCTGGCGAAATTTCACCGATTAAATTGCCCACAACAGATAAAATAAGCAATATACGAAAGTTTGGAAGTTACCTCAAGCTCCTAATAGCTTTTCCTTGACTTGGCTGAAAACCCTAGCCTCTTGAACACCAAATTTTCTTCTCAAACACCTTAAATAACATAGAAGAGAAGCTTAGGAACAAGGTTATACGCATTAGGTACGAATTCACCGAAGAAATCAACCTACATTGTAAGTTCTCTTCTCTTTCTCTCTCTAAAAGCTCTCAAAATTTCTCTCTCTCTTAGCTGCTGGTTCAGCACGAAAATAAGAGCTGAAGATGATGAGAAAATGTTTTAATTTCCATGCTGATGTCATCTTTTATTTTGATGATGTCATAATTCCCATTTTTGGATTTTCTGTCAAATTTTCTGCTCAAACTTTGAAAAATCATAACTAAATCTAAAAAATTCGAAATGAAGTGATCCCAAAACCAAATGAAAGCTATTTAAGTCCTATTTATAGGAAAAATATGGACCTTTACTAGAAATCACCATAAAAACACAGAATTACACAAAACTCAACACTGCTCCAAAACAGAGTCCAGTTTTGATCCCAAACTTTGGACAAACATATCTCCTAGTTCCCAAAACGAAATGGTACAAATTATATGTCCATTTTGAAGCTTGGGATGTAAACTTTAAGACTGGAGAGTTTCGGAATTTTTAGACATCATTTGGTCATTCAAAACATTCACACAATCTGACTGCCCAGAATAGAGTTTCACTGGACAGAATTTCAGATTTTGCATCTTTGCTTCCAATGGTTCCATTTTCATACCAAACATTATTCCCACATAAATTTTCACAAGGAATCCATTGGAAACACCAAATCAATCAAATTCACATCTCATTGACATGTTTTCACAAAAATCTCAACATGTCAACACAATTCACATTTCAAAACCTAACATTGCAACTTTTCCATTCCAAAGTTCCAAACCAATTTCAATGACATCAAAACACACTATGACACCATTTCCAACACAATACCCCATTCAATTATTCCCTCTATTCTAAGTCAATTTGGATGTTAATCCACAATTGAACTCAAATTCAGGGTTTCGGCGCTTCTCACAACACACACGAATCACATTCCAGTGCCAAGTCACATCATATTCTCTAGAGGGTTATTTATCACTAACCACATATCTACTTTTGAAATCATTAACCCTTAATCACAATTTGGGATCTTGCTAAACCAGGGCTTAGCAATCCACTAATCTCAGGCTTATTCTCTAGCTCAAGTCTCAAAAGCCGGGGTATTACAATATCACATTACCATAGTGTTAGGTATATAATCCTTATGGCCCAGGCGTCCACCCGCACAATAGGCTCCGAGTGACCACCCTAAAAATTGTAAATGCTTCCAAAACTCATGATGAAATCAATCACATGCAACTTGTCTCATAACATATGAAAGAGAAAGTTACTACCTAGCCGCTTTCCCTGAAGTGTGTCCAACTGTTTCTCTAAGCTCAGGCAGGTCTTAGATCTTGGATAGCTATCAGGTTATATAATATAGAGTTGACAAAGATTGGGTCATTACTCAATTCCAATTATTAGTATAATGAACTATATACTACTCTTGACCCACATTTAACCCTGTCCTTAATTTAGTCATGTCGGTTATCTATAAGACTCCTGTGTTGTACCACACAGTGTCTATTTTAAGACACCTTATGTGTCTCTTGACTTCTAGGACTTGGATGTCCAAGGTGACCCCATAGCTCCCTATAAAACCCCCTTCCTTGATTAGCGTAATTATAATTTGATATCACGTAATTAAATTGGATTAGAGACCGTCGGATAATTTAAACTCATTTTGATTTCCTACCTTATAGTAGGATTTTCACAAAATTTTTCAAAAACTCTTCCCTATATGATCTTAATTTCAAAACTCGAATATAATTACCTGTGCAATTACTTTTACATTCTCACATATTAGAGTGGATAACTAAATCCCCGACAACTCCCAGGTTCTATACATATATAATCTAAGAGTTCATAATCTCCACTAGGGGATTACATAACGCAAAATCAAAAGTAGTATCTACACCTCAAAATATATAGTAGTCCCAAGTTCAAAAGTAGATAATCAACAACCCCAAAACCAAATATACCCCGTAGGGTCCTAATCACTTCGGGTTGCCCATTTCTCTTTAGCGCCACAAGCCCTATCTGAAATGTTAGTCATTGGAAAGAATGAGATTCAAGAGAATCCCAGTAGTAACAAATAACTCATACAGTACACAAACACATAGCATATATGACATGTTAAGCAGCATCACAACATATCATGGCTCACGCCACAAACGACAGCACTCATGGCTGTAAACTCTATGCTTCAGCTTTCGCTGCGATCTCTATGTATTCACAATGTATCATTATGCATTAGCTTTCGCTGCGATCTCAAAGCATCACAATGTATTCTCAATGCATGACAACATACATACAATGTTTCACACACAGTATAAGAGAAAGAGTTACTACCTTGTTCCTTCCTGACGTTCTTCGGCACCGTGGGCTCTCAGGGCGGCAAATATCAAATCCTCTAAACCAAATCAGGGACAACCCGTCAATCTCTTTTCCAAGTTTTCCAATTTCGTAATGCTTTATGTTGGTTATCATTTGATCTCTTTAGGTGGCTATTATAAACCTAAACATATCCCCAAAGGGTTGGGAGAAACTACCCTGAAGATACCTTTTTCAGATAAAGAACACTAATTTTGGGCTGAGTCACTCAAGTGAAGAAGGTCTCACTCGAGTATTGCCCTCCCCCACACTCGAGTCCCAGCGAGTAAGACACAGAAAGTGTGTACCCGAGAGCATCGACACTCCTGAGAGTGGTTAGTCACTCGAGCACAGACACAAGCACCCGAGTGATAGCTCTTTAGTCACCCGAGTCCCCAAAAGTGCCATATTGGAAGTGTTTACCCGAGAGCAAACCTCAATATATCTCACACACTCACTCGAGCACAGGAAGCTACACTCGAGTGATAACTTCAAATGCACTTGAGCACCAGAACCTAAGACACAGCGAGTGACTACCCAAGAGCAACCATAAATCCCAAAAGCTTAAACTTACTCCCTCACTAGAGTGCAACCAAGATCACTTGAGTGATGACCTATATCACTCGCGGAAACGAAAGTGCACTCTTGAGTTTTGCCTGAGAATCCAAGCAAAACCGAAGGGAAAAAGGGAAAATATCTCACAGCACTCGAGTGAATCCTCCCTCACTTGAGTGTTATTCATCAGAAGCTAAAAATCGCAGCAACTGATATATGTTCTCAGATTTACCCATTTCACTACCAATGGTTCCAAAACCTATACCAAAACTTATTCCTCTCTAAAATTCCATAAGGAACCTATTAATACACTCAAAGTAACCAAATTCCTTCCCAATTCACACATACTCTGTTTTTTACTCAAAATGCAACCCAAAACCATTACCAACCAATCACACTCCCACAATTTCCCAATCACTTTTAATGGTTCAAGGTCATAGTTTGGTACCAACTCTACCACCAAAAACTAACCAATTCATATCTTTCAAAATCACCAGAAATCAGGACAAAAAATCTAGAATTTCCAAAACCAAACCAATAACCAAAACAATTACACCAAAACACATTAAATACTCACATCTTCCTCTTTTTTAAGTTGGTTTCTTGATTCTTTAACTTCCCAAAGTTCACAATCTCTCAAACACCACCAATGAAAATTCTGAAACCATAGAAGTCAAGCTCTCAACCTCTTGAACAATATCAATAAAGAGTGTTTGAGCATGTGAGGTCATTTGGAGCACCTACCTCAAATTTTCTTCTTTCTCTATCCTTCCTTGTGCAGCGAAAATGGAGAATGGAGAGAGAGGTAAGAGATGATGATTATCACATATTTTCCCTTCATCCCAAGCTCCTAGCCAACTTGAAAGAGGAGAGGAGAGAGGGAAATCTTTTGACTTTTTGACTTGATCCCATGGTCCATAGTTTGACACTTGGCATCATCTCTTTCTTCCTTCCATGAACTTACACATACTAGATTCCACCCTATTAATCACTCATTCCTAGCCATTGATCTCAATTACTAAGGAGTTTCCTCTTCAATCACTGACCAATCGGTCAGTAATTTACCATTTTGCCCCTGATTATCACAATACTTACTAAACCATTACTCAACACACTTTATATCACAATTCACCTCATATACTTTAAAAGTGCTTAATTAACATTAATTACATCACTTTGAAGTTATTAGCCCTTAATTACAGTTCAGGATTTTACACCCTAGGCTATCTCTCTATTTCCTATGATCCCTCTTATTTTAACTTAAGTCAAATTCTACAAATTTGCAAGCCAAACCTAATCTTCCAGTTTTAATTAGTCAACTTTGAAAAATCATAACTTAATTTATAAAATTCCAAATAGAGTGTTTCAAAGTCCTATTTGAAGCTCTTTAAGTTCTCTGAAAAGGTAAAATATTACCCACTACTACTTGCAACCACAGAAATACATAATTCCATGAATTGACACACTATTCCAGAATCCAATCTAGTTTCAAACCTCAAAATTTAACAATTAATATCTACTAAAGTACACACCCAAATTGAACATATTATATATCAACTTAAAGCTTGTAATGTCTATTATTACTTTGCAAAAATCACAGCCATCAGACAACATTTGGCTAATCAAATTCATCCCACAAGCAATCTGGTTCCAGACTTCCATCACTTAACCACAAGTACTTTAAATTTTAGTTTTTCATTCCTACTGAATAAAATTTATAATTAGGGCCTATTCCTACATAGTTTCAGCCAGACCTGATAGGAAGGGAAGGAGTGTGATTTTAGGCCTTTACAACAATCAACCAAAAAGACTTTTTAACCATCAAGCCTATCTAATATCATCATGAATCATCATCTATCAACAAATACATAATCAAAACATCATTATTCCTCCAAATCACAAGATGCCCGAAACCCTAGGTGCCCACAAAATGTATGAAAACTCATCAAAACCACAAAATAACCAGTTGAAATTAAAGCTTACGCTTACCTCTACATGTTTTTAAAATCAGTTTTGAAATCCGGCAGTGTTTTATTCGGCAGGATATCACCAAACACCTCTGAAAGAAAATTCAAAAACCATAGAAATGAAGCTTAGGATGAGGAAAAGAAGATTATAGAAGGGTTTTTAAGACGAAAACGCCAATTCGGTAGTGTTTTGGGGGATTGAACTCAAGAACGGTTACTATTCACACTTTCTCTTTCCTTTGTCTTTTTCCTCTTCATTTTCTCTATTTTTCTCCCTTTTCCTTATGCTGGCCAAAATTTCATTGGGTGAGAGAATGTTTGGATTAATTAGACAAATATCCAAATGCTTGGTTCAAGAGGGTGCCATGTGTTACAAAATTATGGCTTCTTGAAAAGTTGAAGGGTTAATTAACCTAGTGAGGTGTGGTTAAATTAATTTGATCTTTTCTCTTTCCTCCTTTCCATTGCTCGACTGAATTTGCTTTTCAAAAAGGAAGGAAGAATATTTATTAAAAGCCTATTGGTGCAAGTATCTACTGTAATATCCCGATTTGTGATTAGGGCTAATGACTATGAGAATTATTGTAATTAGTGTAAGTAAGCACTATTGGGATTAATATAATGTGAATCTTGGAATAAATATGTGTGGTATTTAAGATCAAGGGTTGAGATTCATGGCACATGGGTCGGAATCCTATGCTTTGTGGTTGTGTGAGCTCATAGGGGAGTGACTAAGATTTGGACATGTGGCATGGTGGTGGCCATGGGATGTGGCACTAAGTGACAAAATAGCACTTTTCTCTCTCCCTTCTCTCTCATTTTCGGTTGAGTGTGGGTAAGGAGAGGAGTGTGCACATTATTATCATCCTCACCATTTTTTCTCTCTCTCTTTTCTCCATTTCCGGTGACCTTGAGGCAAGAAAGAGGAAGAAGAAAAGCTTGAATATTGGTGAGTTATGATCCTCTAATGCCCTAATCCTCTTCTCAAATGTTGTGTGTCTCATTGAGAGCTTCATTGTGGTAATTTTAGAATCTTGAAATAGTGTTGATTTGTGAGTTGGTCAAATTTAGAAGTTGAGGAATCAAGATTCTGGATTGGGCAAAGTGAAAAGGTAGGCATTTAGTGCATTTGGATATATTGTTTGTGATTTTTGGTTAAGTTGGTAAAATTTGGAAAATTGCCTTAGTTATGCCTATTTCTTGATATATGAGGTTCATTGTGATTGATGATTGGAAATGATTTATTGTGGAAATATATGAGCATTTGATTTAGTTTGGAATGTTAGAAATGTGTTAAGGGAAATGGGATATTTGTTGTGATAGAGACCTAAGAGCATGATTGTGGTTAAATTAGTTTTGGAGTATTTTTGAAATGGCCAATGTGTTCCCTAGTTAGTGCCAAGTGGGTGTGAGCTTTTGGTAGAATTTGGGAACCATTTGGGAGTGAAATTGACCATCTGGTGATTGCTGAGATAATATGTGTTTTTGGTCTCTGATGCACAACACTCGAGCACGGGATGATCATGTTCGAGTGATGTGAGATTTTTTCCCTTTTCTGCTTAAGTGATAGTTGGGGTTCTTTGAAGGAATCTCGAGTGCACTTATTTGTGCTCGAGTGAGGGAAGATCATGCTCAAGTGAGCTTGGGTCTGCTCAAGTGATGGTGTAAGCTCAGAGTAGGGGTTACTCTCGGGTTGTCACTCGCGGGTAAGGTGTACGAGTGTGCCTTCTCACTCGCGGGTATGTGGTGTTCACTCGAGTGCATATGGCTGTGCTCGAGTGATCCTGATCTTTGAGAGCTTGTGTGCTCTCGGGTCCTCACTTCCTAGACTTCACTCGCGGGTGCTCGAGTGAGGCATTTAGCCTTCACTCGGGTGAGGTCCAGCGTGCTCGAGTGAGCCGGTTCCTGAAAGCTTCTTTGTGCTCTCGGGTGTTCACTCGCTATCTCTTACTCTCTTGTGCTCGAGTGCTGTTCGTACCAATGCTCGAGTGAGAGCTTTTGTGCTCGAGTGAGGCTGTCAAAAATTAGTGTTTTTCCTTCGAAAAAGGGGTCTTTGGGGTAGTGTCTTCCAACCCTTTAGGCATATATTTAGGCCTCTAGTGGTCACCTAAAGAGTCCTAAATGATAACCAACTTAGAGTATTACTGAAATATACATATGGAAAAGAGATTGATTGGTTGTCCCTAATTTGAATATAGGATTTGATATATGTCGTCCTCGTGAGACCACGGTACCAGAGCCAGTCAGGAAAGATACAGGTAGTAACTCTTTCTTTATATGTGAGCCGTAAGGCTATTCGTATGCACTGCCACGCCAATAGTCCCTGAGTCGCTAACAACGGTTCGGGTTAGGACGGTGTGCCTTCCCGGCGGTAAAAGGGGATGAGGGTGGAGTGTGATTTGTGTTGCTGATATGAGATGATTTGTTTACATATTATGTGATTGCATGTGGTATGAAAAAGTTGTTACTATTGGGATTCTTTAGAATCTCACTCTTTCCAAATGACTAACCTTTTCAGACACGGCGAGTGGCTCGAAAGGGAAGCGGACAACCAGGAGTAGTTAGGATTACTCTGGAACTTAGAGGTTGTTGGTTATCTTTGTTTTGGTTCCGGGATTACCAAGTGTATATGAGATGTAAATGAATATTTTGGATATGTAATCCCCATTTTGGGAACTTGTAAACCCATTATATTTATGAAGTAACCCGGGGTTTTGCTGGGATTTTAGTTTCTGCACTCTGATATTTCTTCTGTGATTTGGTTTCTCAAGTAGTTATATCCGCCCGTGAATGTGAGACCATCAATGAGTATGTTTTGGAACTGATTTTTGAAATACCCCATCTCTTTGTGGTGGAATTATAAATTGTTATTTCGTCTTATTGGTCTCTATTTCACTTAAATTTTGTAATCCGGATGTAATTACGGTGAGGGGGTTACATCTACTTTGACCAAAGTCTTCTTGTAAAAGTGAGTTGAAACTTTGACCAACTCCTCTTTTCTTCCCCTTTTGCCCCTTTGGACATTTTTTATTACTTAAGGGGGGGAATTAATTACTTCTCTACCTTCATCATTACTCTTGCTTTTCAAGAGCAAATCTTGACCCTTCATTTTTGTTTCCAACTTTAACCTTAAGATCAAGTGGCAATTGTCTCTTTTGCCCTTTATTATGGCATCACTATTTCTTGTGCCATTAATTCTTTACATTTCTCTTTGTTTCTTCTTTCTAGACACCATTTCCCTTTTTCTTTGGATCTGAGTTAGGTTCTATGTCATTCTGA
The DNA here is from genome assembly GCA_963855925.1 of Inga laurina. NCBI lineage: Eukaryota > Viridiplantae > Streptophyta > Magnoliopsida > Fabales > Fabaceae > Inga > Inga laurina. The sequence goes on along the minus strand of OY979702.1, from coordinate 37,189,617 downwards.
CACATCCTAAAGGAATTGGGTACTTTCCTTCAATTAATTCACATAGAAATTCATATTATATTCCGAGTGCAGTTTTTATAAGCCATTCTGTTTCTTATACATTTCTTGAGACTCTTGCTAAACTGGGGCTTAGTAGTCCACTTGATTCAGGCTTAATCTCAAGCTTCTAATCCCAAAATTTGATATATTACATGGTGGAAATAGATAGTTGAAGAAAAGCCATTTAGCTTTTCCAAAGGGCTAAAATTTTGGCCAAATAGAGAGAGAAGAGAGAGAGTACAAGCTTTGAAGAACGCAAGTGCAAAGAGAAGAGACAAGAGTTCAAGAAGAAAAAATAGGTAAGTTTAAGTGCAAATTTCACTTACTATGGTCTCTAAATCCTTAGAAAACTCTTCTAATCCTTATATCCTTATTGAAATCACATGAAGCAAGAAGAAAATCAATGAGAAACAAGAAGGAGAGGGGACAGTTGAAGGGGAAGAAGAAGAGTCTCAAGAGGTAAATCATGAAACCTTGTTTTACTTGTTGATTCAATGTTGTTGTTGGTGATTTGGTTGATTTTTTTGGCTTGATTGTCATGATTTTGTGATTTGGGAGGCATAAACCCTAAGGGAAGGTGCTGTCAAAATTTTGATTAATCATGTAGAAAGTGTAATTAAAGGATTCAAGAAGTGAATCAGGGTGAAAAGAAGGTGTTTTGTTGAATGAAATCATGAAAACTCCAATTTTCCATTTTTCTAAAATTTCGGCCAGGGGTGATTTTTTGTGTTTGGGCTAGAATTTGATGGATTTGATGTTCTCATTGTGTTTAGAATGAAAAATTGTGTAGGGAACATGTGAAAAATGAAGTTTGGAGGCTTTAGGGTGTAAAATGACAATTATACCCCTAAAACCCTAACATATGTGGCTGCAAGGGTAATTTTGGAAATGTGGTGTGATTTTGGTAAAACTAAGGTCAAAAATGGGTTTTACATGCAAAATTGTATGGGAATAGCCTATGTTATAATTTTTGGTAAAGAACATTATTACCAGGTATAAAGGGAATTAGACCAGATTCCTAAGGCCATTTTGGTAATTATGCATTTTTGGTAGAGATAACCAACTATATGAATTTAGGAATGAGACATGAATGAGTAATAACTCATTTATTATAAATTTGGAATTTTGGGATTTGATATTTGCTCGAGCTAAACGAAGAATCATTAGATCGGAGTAGCTAGACAATTGGAAAGGATTTCAAGTAGTAACTCCATCTTTTATACACTATGTGATTGTTTATATGCTCTTTGTTGCATGTTCTATTATATGAATTATTTGTTACAAAACCTAGCTATGGTGAGGAAAAAGCACAAGTGCCACCCGGTGGGAAAAGCACAAGTACCATCAGGCTTATTTGGGACCCAGCTGAGGTTATGAGACAAGTACGGATAGACAGCCATCTACTCCGGAACATTGTATACAGTGAAGTCAGTATGGACAAATAGACATTTGATCTTGAACACTGTGACTTTATGATCAGACAGATATATGTGCAATACATTCATTCTGTAACATTATATGGTGCATTGCATGTATTTTTATCACATTTTATATGATTGATTGTGTGTGTTACTACCGAGATTCATATGAATCTCTCCCCTTCCCAAATATTTAAAAATTTATTCAGCAAGAGATAGCAGCTCCAAGGGCAAGGAAGCATATACCAATAACTGAAGATCCCGAACCTGCCCAAGTGGTAGTGTTATTTATCTGTAGTTTTTATGTTATTTTGGGTTCTATAGATATTACATACAATCCATATAGGGATTCCTATAATATAATTAAGTACTTTATATTAGTATATTTAAGCTATTTCTGTTTGCCCATTGAACTATACGTTAATACTCTGATAAATATCAAAATATTAAGGGGTTTGACAAAAGATGACAAGTACTTTGGGGAGGGAAATGAACTCATCATAATAGCTCATTCACTTGTCAAATTAGGCATAAGCAGTTGTAACAAAAAGGCATATGCACTTGTCAAAATTTGCAATGTACTTGTGAAATATCAAATTAAAACTCCTCTGGGGAGGGAAATGGAATTGTGAAAATGACTAATCCAGTTGTCAACATAGGCAAAACCAGTTGCTAAAATTATCAAATGTAGTTGTGAGAGTTGGGAATTGTGAAACTTGTAATCGTCTTTAAATATGAAAAAGAAGTTGTCAAAATAACTCATGAAATTGTCAAAATAGCACAACCAATTGTTAGTCATATGCAGTTGTGAGGGTTGGTGTAATCCCCTCACCATAATTATATCCGAAATATGAAATTTAAGTGGAATAGAGACCAATAAGACAAAAATAACATTTATAATTCCTCATCCAAGAGATGGGGTGTCTAGAAAAAAAACAGTTCAAAACATAGTTCATCTGGTCTCACATTCACTTCCAAATACAATTACTTGTGTAGTTAAATCACATAATAAATATCAGAGTGCATAACTAAAATCCCAGCAACCCCGGTTTACTTGTATATATATATAATGGGTTTAGAGTTTCCCAAAATGGGGATTACATATCCAAAATTCTTATTTACATCTCATATACATAGAGTAATCCCAAAATCCTATTAGATAACCAACGGTCCAAAATTAAAATCTCCCTACGAAATCCTAACCACTCCGGGTTGGTCGCTTCCCCTTTGAGCCACTTGCCCTGTATAAAATGTTAGTCATTTGGAAAGAGTGAGATTCTAAAGAATCCCAGTAGTAACAAATCACTTATACAATATATAAACACAAAACATGTATGTTCATCATGTTCAGCAACAACACTATGAGTTATGGATCGCGCCACAACCAACAACACTCACGGCTATAATCACAATGCACTATGCCCGCTTTCATGGTAATCACTATACCAGCTTTCGCTGTAATCACTATGCCCGCTTCCGCGGTAATCACTATACAACAACATCACAAGGCACAAAGTATGACAGGGCACAAAGCTCCACAAGACACAAAGCAACACAAAGCTCCATAAGGCGTCTCAATGCATCTCAAGGCAACAGCAACAACAACACAATGCATGATAGGCATACATACAGTACATTTACACAAAGTATAAGAGAGGTGTAACCCCCTCACGGTAATTATATTTGGACTACGAAATTTAAGTGAAATAGAGACAAAAAATCATTTTTTATAATCACTCATCTCCAATAGATGGGGTTAACAATCAAAACATTTAAAACAAAATTCACATGGTCTCATATTCACTTTCGAATACAATTACCTGTACAGTTATATCACATGATAAATATCAGAGTGCATAACCAAATCCCGACAACCCCGGGTTACTTATATATATATACACACATGGGTTTAAAGGTTTCCCAAAATGGAGATTACATATCCAAAATCTTAATTACATCTCATATGCATTTAGTAATCCCAAATCAAAAACAGATAACCAACAATCCACTAAATGTCCCAAGTAATTCTAACTACTCATGGTTGTCCGTTTCCCCTTTGAGCCACTCGTCCTGGTTGAAATGTTAGTCATTTGGAAAGAGTGAGATTCTAAAGAATCCCAGTAGTAACAAATCATTCATACCACATGTAATAACATAGCATGTAAACAAATCATCACATAACAGCAACTCAAATCACACTCCACCCTCATCCCCTTTTACCGCCGGGAAGGCACACCGTCCTAACCCGAATCGTTGTTAGCGACTCAGGGACTGTTGGTGTGGCAGTGCATACGAATAGCCTTATGACTCACATATAGCCTTTCGCCCCACAATTAGCCTTTCGGCCCGCATAATCACATATATCACACCCTAACCTCATCCCTTTTTACCGCCGGGAAGGCACACAACCCTTACCTAAACCATTTTTAGCGACTCAGGGACTACTGGTATAGCGGTGCTTTTACAATTTCACAAATCTTGCAGCATTTAAATCCATCATAACCAATGATATAGCACACATACAATGTATCACATAAGGTATAAAGAAAGAGTTACTACCTGTATCCTTCCTGACTGGCTCCGCAGGCTCACGAGGGCGACAGATATCAAATCCTATACCAAATTAGGGACAACCAATCAATTTCTTTTCCAAGTGTATATTTTCATAATACTCTATGTTAGTTATCATTTAGGACTCTTTAGGTGACTATTAGAGGCCTAAACATACGCCTAAAGGGTTAGGAGAACTACCCTGAAAACCCCTTTTTTGAAAGGTAAAACAGTAATTTTAGGCTAGCTCACTCGAGTAAAGATGACCTCACTCAAGTGATGAGACACTCGTGCCCGAGTGAGAACGGCTCTCACTCGTAAGTGTTTGATAGTGAGCAACTATCATGGCCAGAAAGTGTTCACCGTACTCGAGCACATAGCTTTGCACTCAGTGATGACTCCAAACTCACTCGAGTCACCGAAAGTGCAAGGCAAAAAGTGAGAACCTGAGAGCACAAGCAACATCAGAGGGGCAAGCTCACTCGAGCATACCCCCAGTGCTCAGGCAAGAGGCCTGCACTCGGGAGTGTCAGATCACACTCTTGAGCATTGGCCAGCGAGTGAGGACCTGAGAGCAACCCTAACCTTGGACTCACACCATCACTCGAGCAAACCCTGTCTCACTCAAGTGATCACCAACTTCACTCGCGATTACAAAAGTATACTCGAGCTCCACTCATAGAACCCTGAAAAAACTCGAAGCAGAAAATGGAACACACACGCAACACTTGAGCATGATCTTCCCTCACTCGAGTGTTGCATCAGAATGCCCAAGTCGCAGCACATGACAAAAATTTCCCAGATGGTCAAAACCAATCCCAATGGTTTCCAAACTTCACACAAAACTCAAACACACTTAAACCTGCCTAAGGAACACATTGGCAACTTCCAAAACACCCAAATACCATTCTAACCACAATCAAACACTTAGGTCTCTATGACACACCCAATATCCAAATTTCATTCAACTCAATTCAAACTTTCCAAATCAACTCCAACAATCAACTAGCTCTACAATAGGCTGATTTCAACATCATCCACTATGAATTTCATTCATTCCAAAATAACCATAAATTAGGGCAAATTTTTCAGAATTTCTCAAACTTATCCAAAAATCACAAATAATATATCAAAGTGCATCAAAGGCCCACTTCTTCACTTTGCCAAAGTCATATTCTTGATTCTCAAACTTCCAATTTTGTCCAACACGTAAATCAACACTATTCAAGATTCTGAAATCACCACAATGAAGCTCTCAATGAGATGCATAACATTAGAGACGAGGATTTGAGCTTAAAAGGATCATTGCTTACCCAAAATCAAAGCTTTCCTTATTCCTCTTCCTTGCTTGAGCGTCGGAAATAAAGGAAGAAGAGAGAGAATATGAGAGATGGTGAGGTGATAAGGAAGAAGATGATGATGAAGTATTTCCTTTCCCTTTCCCAACACACAACCGAAAAAGAGAGAGAAGGGAGAGAGAAAAGTGGCTTTTTGTCACTTAGTGCCACATCCAATAGTCTACACAATACCACTTGTCACCATCTTATTCACTCTCACCATGACCTCACAATCGCAAAGCATAGGATTCCGACCCATAGACAATGAATCTCAACCCTTAATCTTAAATACCACACACATTTATACCAAATTCTCATCACATTAATCCCAAAAGTGCTTAATTACACTGATTGCAATAAATCTCGAAATCATTAGCCCTTAATCACAAATTGGGATATTACAAGAGGAGTCACTACCTGTATCTTTCCTGACGTTCTTCGGCACAGTGGGTCACGAGTCTGACAGATGTCAAATCCTATAATCAAATTAGGGACAACCAATCAATCTCTTTTTTCTAAATGCTTATTTCTATAATACTCTAAGTTGGTTACCATTTAAACTCTTTAGGATGATCATTAGAGGCCTAAACACATACTTAAAGGGTTGGAAGAAACTACCCTGAAGACCCCTTTTTCAGAAGCACAACACAGATTTTTGGCTAACTTACTCGAGCGATGAGAGACTTGCACTCGAGTGAGACTGGCTCTCACTCACGAGTGTTTGACAGTGAGCAACTACCTCAGCCAGAAAGTGCTCACAACACTCGTGCATAAGGCTTTGCACTCAGGTGATGACTCCAAATCCACTCGAGTCCCCGGAAGTGCAACATAGAAAGTGAGAACCCAAGAGCACATGCAACAACAAAGGGAAGAACTCACTCGAGCACCACCCTTGGCACTCAGGTGAGGAGCCCACACTTGTGAGTGTCAAAACACACTTTTGAACATTGACCAGTGAGTAAGGACCTGAGAGCAACCCTAACCATGAACACACACTATCACTCGAGTGACCCCATGCTCACTCGAGTAATCACCAACTTCACTTACGGTTTAAGAAGTGCACTTGAGCTTTCTTTATGGAAACCCAGGCAAAACACAAAGGAGAAAGGGAAAACACACGGTAGCACTCGAGTGTAATCCTCCCTCACTCGAGTGATGCTATCAGATTGCCCAGATCGTAGCAAATGACATAAATTCCTAGATTGGTCAAAATTAATCCTAATGGTTCTTAAACTTCACACAAAGCTCATACCCACTCAAAATTGCCTAAGGAACACATTGGTAACTTCCAAAACACCTAAAAACCATTTTAATCACAATCTAACTCTTGGGTCTCTAATTCACACATAATACCCTATTCCAATCAACACACTTCCAAACTTCAAAACTATAACCAACATTCAAATAACTTCATAATGAACTAATTCCAACATCATCCACTATGAAATTCATACATCCAAAATTTACACAAAGCCAGGGAAATTTCCAGATTTTATCAAACTTATCCAAAAATCATAACAAATATCTCAAAAAGCCTCAAATGCTTAACTCTTCACTTTGCCAAAACCAGAACCTTGATTCTCCAACTTTCAATTTGCTCCAACTCCCAAATCACCACTATTCAAAATTCTGAAATCACCAAGAAGAAGCTCTCAATGTGGTGCACAACATTAGAGAAGAGGTTTAGGGCATTAGAGATCAACTAAAACATCAAAATCTCACATTTCTTCTTCCTTTTCTTCTTGATCGCTGGAAAAATGGAGAAAGAGAGAGATGATGATGATGAGAGATGGTGAGGATGATGATGATGTGTTTTCCTTTCCCTTTCCCCACATAAACCGCATAGGAGAGAAAAGAGAGAGAAAAAGCTAGTTTTTTGTCTTTTGTGCCATATCCATTGGTCTACATGATGACACTTGTCAACATCATTCTTACTTCCACCATGAGCTCACATCAATGCAAAGCATGGGATTCCGACTCATAGCCAATAGATCTCGACCATTGATCTCTAATCACCAATGAGTTTCCTCTTTGGTAACTGACCAATTAATCAGTAAATTTCTAATTTTACCATTTTGCCCCTGGTTTTCATTATGATTATTACATCATCACTACGAACATTTATATCAATTCACATCACATTTAATCAAAAGTGTTTAATTACACTAATTACAATCAACATCAGAGTCATTAGCCCTTAATCTCAAATTGGATCATTATAGTTGGGACTTGTGAAACTTGTAATCTCCTTCAGGTATGAAAAGAAGTTGTCAAAATGACTCATGAAGTTGTCAGAATATCACCACCAGTTGTTAAAAAGGTGAAATACACTTGTCAAAAAAGGCGTGAGCACTTGTGAAACAAGGATATGCACTTGTGAAAATCGGCACATGTGGTTGTCAAAACATATGCTCCATAAAGGAAAATGTTTTTGTTAAAATAGCTCTTGCCATTGTCAAAATAGGCACAAGTAGTTGTGAAAGTTGTAACTGGGACTTGCGAAACCTATAAACTCCTCCAAACACCAAAAGAAACTTGTCAAAATAACTGAATCAGCTGTCAAAATATGCACAGGCAGTTGTTAAAATGCTTATATGCACTTGTGATACTTGGGACTTTCACATGTAAAACTTCTAAAAGTCCTCCAGGGACGTAAATTAACTTGTCAAAATAACTCATGAACCTATAAAAATATGCACAGGCAGTTGTTAAAATGTTCATAAGTAGTTGTGAGAGTTGGGACTTGTGAAACTTGTAAACTCCTCCATGTACCAAAAGGAACTTGTCAAAATAACTAAATCAATAATCAAAATATGCACAGGCAGTTGTAACGATTGGGACTTGTGAAACTTCTAAAGTCCTTTAGGTACGTAAATTAACTTGTCAAAAAAACTCATGAACTTGTAAAAATATGCACAGGCAATTGTTAAAATACTCATATGATGATGCGCCTTTCGTTTTTTATTCAATGGGGCAATTTAGTTATTTCATATTTTCAAGTAATCACAATACAGTCCCTAGTCCCTAGGGACTTTTTTTATTTGAGAATTTGGTTTGTGAATTTTTTTATAGTTTAAGGACCTCTCAGGTATCCCCCCCCCCCCCCCCAAATGGGTAAAAGCTAACAGACACTCCATGTCTGCATCAGATATATCAAGGGAGATATGAAAATAAGGGTAATTCTTCTCCATATTCAAGTTAGATATTTTATATCATTACAAGTATATTTTTAATTAAAAAAAGTTAAGTTACTAAATTTTTCAAAGCTCCTTGTTATTGTTCCAATAAAAGAATTTAATTATCAAAAAGTTTCAAATACAAGTTCGCAACATAAAGTTGTTGTCATTTTCCTCAGTTGTTATCGGACTTCTGAGTAATTAAATTTTTTCCTTCAGACCTTATAGTAATTCCCTTAAATGCAAATTGTTTGTTATTTTTTATTTCATATATTAAATTTAATATTCCAGTGGAATTGTAAATATATGATTTGTTTTAGTGATATTATATTTCTTTCAAATAATTATCTGTTTTTATTTTATATTAAAAACAAAGAGTAAAATTTATGTTATCGTTTGAGATCGATTTAGGCATCTTTACCTTCATTAAAATTATATCCTTACCCTTTGCTAAATTAGCTTTTTCAACTGATTACATAAAAAATGTCGAAGCCTAGCTGTCCTAAGGGCAATTATCTTCATCTCACTTTGCAGAGGTTCCGAGCTTAAATTTACCATTGACTTGACTATATGTGTGTTTAGGTTGATTGTGATAAAAAAAAAAAAAAAAACAACTAATTACACAAAAACCGAGATGATTAAGTGTGTATTTGGCATTGTTTATTGGGGGGTCAATAAGCACTTATTATGTAAGTCGAGATAAAACTCTTTTCACATACTTACCTCATATACCGTAAATCACGATTTATAAGCGTTTATTGCCTAAAAATAAACTATCATAAACGAGCACTAAAAGGGAGGGAAAAAAAAGAAAAAGGTTCCTAAAATTCACATTCACATTACGGTAGAAACTCCATATTTTCAAGGCAAAAAAAAAAAAAAAAGCACTCTATATTTTCATCAAAAAGGTCTTTTTTCCCCATAAACTAGAGTATTGAGAGGAAAAAACAGGCTCTTTGCAATCTTAATGATATGCAATTTGGTAAAACCATATTAGTTTGTTTTTTTATTTATCATTTGGTTAATTTTTCTTCAGAGTTACACACACACACACACACACGATAATTCTCGTTAGTCTCCTTTAAATCTCTTATACAATTGTATATATATCTATTGCTTCGCAATTCAATAACACAAATGGATAAGAGATCATTAAATCTCTTGCCGATGGGTTTCTCAAGTTACAAGTGCAGAGATGAATTATTGGCGAAGAAAAATAGAGATGAAGTAAGGGAAAAGTTGAAAAGATTGTAATCTTCTTAATCTAAGACATATTTATCAAATTTGATTAGTTTAAGAAAGTTAATTAAATTAGTTAATATAACATTTATTTTCTAAAAGCACCCTAGTCATGTTTCTTTAATCTCTTTATTCTCTCTCCTCCTTGATTATTATTTAGGAAGTATTAATAGAGATAAATTAGAATAAAAAGATTGACAAATATAAAAAATATATCTATATTTAGAACCAATATCAACTCTCCAAATATATCTCATATTAACTACTAGAAGGAGTAATTTGTAGGTGGATTTATCAGAAAACAGAGTTTGGCGCGTGGGTTGCTTTGGAAACATGGTTTGGTAATTGCCAAGCAGAGCAAGTAAGGGTTTTAGGAAACTTGGCGTGATTAGATATTTTGCTGAAGGAGGTGGTGATCCTAAAATCAGACCGTCAGGCCAAATTGTTAGTAAATTGTTCACACGTTGACTTTGCCCTTGAATTAAATGTGAATTGTTTGTGATTTTTTATATCACATAAGTATTGAATTTAATATTATTGAGTAATTGTAATTGTATGTATTATTTGTATTAGTTTAGTTTGATTATTTGTAATAGACACTAAATAGTATTTAAATTGGACATAAATGAAATTATATTATGAGGTTGATACGAACAAATATTACAATGCATATTTGGGGATGTACGACAATATATGTAAAATCACACACACACATATGGAATATAATTTAAAATAAGGGTAAAAGCATTTTAATTAAGAAAAAATTAGCCTTACCATTTAAAGAATAAGACAAATCAATGCTTTTAATATACAAAATACTAAATCAGCACATTAGTACTAGTTTGGAATTTTGAAATCTTTCCAAAAGACTTGAGTGCCCCTGAGTGTAATGCAGGAACCTCTTTCCCCCATCATCCTTCTCTCTCTCGCGGAACACAAGAAGGCAAAGGTTGGAGGGGTGGCTTTAGAAGAAATATCTTGTCATTCTCACTGTATCATCTTCCTCATCCACTAATCTTGGGCCATCCCAAGGGTAAGCTGAAAAAAATCGTGTTAGTATAGATAGCTCTTGAAACTCACAATCCCATCCTTGTGCTTGCTACATTCATGAGTCCTGCACTTCTTCCCTTTCTTTCCTTTTTGGTCGCGTTCCTGGTGTGTTTTGTTGGGCCATAAGTTAGTGATTAGTGGAAAAATTAATTACTAACTAAGAGAAAAATGAGAAGTGTGATTGAATGACTAATAGAGGGATTAGAGTAGCTAATTGGTGGCTTATTGAATAAGAACCAATAAGGTTTGGACATGTGTTAAGTGTGGAGGAAGTAAGAGGCATGGAGAAAAGTCAAATGCAATTAAAAATAATTTCTCTCTCCTCTCTTCCCTCTTTGTGCACTGGAATGGGTATGGGAGAAGGGAGCGTAATCATTTTCTCTTCTTCCTCAAGCCCTCATCTCTCTATTCTCTCTCCAAAATCCGTCAGCCATTGTTGAAGGAAAGGGAAGGTAGAAAAGCTTCAAAAAGGTAAGGGAAATGGTCTCAAATGCTCAAACTTCCTTATCTAATGTTGTTCCTTGAGTTAAGAGCTTCATTTTGATGTTTATAGTTTGGCCATTGGTGTTAGTTTGAGCTCACAAGGAACTTTGGAGGTTGGAGAATCAAAGAACCTCTTTAGCAAAGTTATAGAGGTAAGTGAAATGAACTTTTCAATATAAGTTTTGTGGCTTTTGGATTAGTTTGGAAATTCTAGAATTTTTGGCTTGGATTCGAAAATGATGACTACTGGGCTTTTGGCATGTTTTTGGCATGTTGAAAATGTATATGGATAGATAGGATTGATTGGGAATTGAATGATTGAGTTTAGTGATTTTGAGAAATTGGTGTTTAATGTTGCCCAAAACCAACGCATGATAATAGAGTAGGATTTTGGTAATTTTGATGATTCCATTGAATTCCTTGGATATTTTTGTGTGGGAATAGCTTTGGTAGAAGTTTTGGGTCCATTGGGATCAATTAGGCAAATGTTAGAAAATGTGGTCAGTGTTGCTGCGTTTTCTGGTTTCTGATAAAATCACTCGAGTGAGAGTGAGTTCACTCGAGTGAGGGATGAATATCACTCGAGTGAGGTTGAGTATCACTCGAGTGCTGTGTTTTTATTCTGTTTCTTTTCAGCTTTCTGTTGTGCTTTCGTGATCAAAATCCGAAAGTGTGTCTTGACACTTGCGGGTGTCAAGTCATCATCTGAGTGCTCTTGTCCCTGCTCGAGTGATGTTCCCTTCTAAAAGTTTATTGTGCTCTCGGGTGAGCACTTCCTGGACCTCACTTTAGGGGACTTGGGTGAGCATTAGGCTTCCACTCGAGTGATTGTGTTTGTGCTTGAGTGCAGCGAGCAACTCTGGGTTCTGTTGTTCCTTTGTGCTTTCGGGTATTCACTCGCTGTTGTTCACTCTATAGTACCTGAGTGTAGACCGTACCATCACTCGAGTGAGGTCTCCTTTACTCGAGTGTCCATACAATATCACTCGAGTGAGGCCATCTTCACTCGAGTGTCTCAGTGAAAAATGTTAGGTTCGAGCTTTCATAAAGGGGATCTTTGGGGATAGTCTTCCAACCCTTTAGAGTTATTGATAGGGTTATTTATGGGTACTAAAAGAGCAATAATGATAACCAAATTAAGTGTAAAGGTCATTGAGAGTTGGAATAGAGAATTGACTATTCGTTACTAATTATAATTATAGGATACGACATTTGCCCTACTTGGGAGGGACCAATGCCAAAGCGTGCACGGAAGGAATGGGCAAGTAATGACTTTTCTCTCATGTTGTGTATGATGTCTGGTATGCATAATTGATCATTGTATGATTGTGAAATGTGAATGAAAATGTGCCATGAACCATTGCAGGGTGAGCACTTCAGCTGGAGCCATTGTAGGGGGTTGATGCTTATCACACCTACCCCTGCCGTTGTAATATACACGAATCTTTGAGAAACTACTTTATGAATTTGGCCAGTGTGACTGTGTATTGTAAAATGCTTTATATGAATCACAGCTGTCATGAAATATATTGATGTGAACTGTGTTGTGGTGCAATACAGTGTGAGCACTTCAGTGTGAGCAAATGTAAGGGTGACATGAGTCATACCTGCCCTTGCCGCTGTAATTGTCATTGTAGTTGCTATATGTGTGTTTTGATTGCTTTCATGCCTTATTATTATACATACTATGAGTGATCTATTACTACGGGAATTCTTTAGAATCTCACTCTCCCAAAACAACTTTTAAACAGGGCCAAGGGATCAAAAGGAAAGAGGGTGACGAAGAGTGGATAGAACTCCGGATAGGAGTTTCATGTTAGGAAGATTTGGTTATCATATTTGTAATTTTTGGTTATATTCTTGGATTATGAATGTACATATATTTGTGGTATAGTTTGTGTAATCCCCAAGAAAAAGGGAAAGAGATTATGACATTTATGCCTTGTATAAACCCTTTTATCAATTAATGGAATCTGAGTGCGTCGGGAATTTATGCTATACTCTGATATGTATAAATGGAATCAATCTATACAGGCCAATTGTGTATTTGTAATGTGAATATGAGACATTTGTAAACAGGTTTTAGCAAAGTTTTCATATACTCTGATTTTGGGAAGTTCAATTTGGTTGAAGTCCCAAATCATCTAAGATCTCTAATTTCACTTAATTATTTGATTATAAATTTAATCTCGGCCTATGGTTGGAAGCGGATTACATCCTCTCCCTTCTTCTTTCACTACTGACATTGAGTAAGACCCTCTGATGCGATCAACAACTCTCTTTTGTTTCCTTCTTTTCTTTTAATTTCAAACAACCAAACGCTCTCTTTCATTGTTAAATGGTTGTCTTTTCTTGCATTTCTCGCCAGTTCTGTACCAGAATGAGGAGAGGATTGCATTAATGTTGGACCCAATTTGGTTGGGAAAAGATTTATACGATGCGGAGCTTATTCCATTATATGTTTAAGAGTACAGTGTTCTTTAGATGCTGGAAAAGTAGAAGCTATGCTTAAATTTGGCAATTTTGGCTTCATACCACTAGCTTCTTACGTTTATACACCTCTTGCCTTTGATGGAAAAGAAGGACGCTAGAAGAAGAGGCAGATTTAAATTTGCCCCGAAAAACACTGAAGAATTACAATATGCAGATTGAAAAATTATTGGCACACAAAATTTGAACATATTTAAACGACTGAATCAAAGGAAGAATTACCCACTGTAACCAAAAGAAGGATAGAGGGAGGAATATCGATCAAGTCCCGATGGGTGGAGAATAGTCGGGACCGGAGATGCAAAACGAGGGAAACACGAGGTTGAAAACGCGAGTCGAACCAAGCTCGAGCTGTGTCAAGTTCTCGCCCTCGTTCCAGTCCAATGATCGGAAAATGTCTCGCAGCTCCGCCACCTGCTTGTCGATCGTCCAGCTTCATCGCCTGTTTGTTCCCTTTCATTCCTGACTCCTGATTTGATGCTGGCACCAAGCAGTGGAGAGAGAACGCGTAAAGAATCAGGGGCAGCAAAGTCATTTGATAAAATTTCAAAATTCCAAATTGTACCAGATGTACTGATTTAGCATTTGGTTTATTGGAATCATTGATTTGTCCTTTTAATAATTCTAGAATACTTTTTTGGGATTTTCTCATTAATGTATTACCTGTCATTTTAGAATATCATTTTCTGTTGATGCAATGCCATATAATATTTTATACCATATTATTTAAGGAGAATTATAATCAGATCCCGCCCAAAAGAAAAAATAAAAAATTGTTCTCATAGAGTTATTAATCGAGTGCCTAAAGTTGTTAATTTAAGCCTCTAAAATTGTTAATGGGACCATTTTTTTTTCTCTCTCTGATGTGTAATTCTCCCTATTATCTACTTGTTGGCATTCTATGACAAGGAGTCAAAAAGTTCCCAATGCCGATTACCACGCTTTTACAACATGCTTCCTCATGAAACAGTTCAGAAGTGATGACACTTGAACATGGAGAATTTTATCAGCAAAAGCTAAAAACCTTAGAGAAAGGCTTTCAAAAAGTTTCCTCAATGAGCGAAATCTAGTGACAAGGGACAAGCTAAAAGGCAACTCTCTCATCTTGGTCATAAAATGTAAAGTATAAAAACAGTCAAAAATATTAAATTTGTCATAAAACTTGAGTGACTTTTAATATTATATGTAATATCCCAAATTTTAGAATTAGAAGTTTGAGATTAAGCCTAATTTAAACAGACTGCTAAGTTCAAGAATAAGATTTCCAAAAATGTCCAAGAGACAAAATGACTTTTAGGGACTAATTTGGGAGAAAATAAAAGTATAGGATTTGGTTTCAAATAGTTAAAGGAAATGTCCAATTCCTTTAACTAAAGACAACAATGATATAAAACCTAATTTGGATCCAAAAAGAGAAAGAAATAGTGTATGGAAGAAGAGAATAGAATAAAAGAAAATACCTAATGGCAAATTAATTAATGTTGTCATAATCAAGGGTAAAAGAGACAATTGCCTTTTAAACTTGATGTTATAATTGGAACCCAAGATTAAAGGCTAGGATTTGCTCTTAAAAAGTGAAGTAATTGCTTTCAGTCCCATGGAAGAGGAAATAATTGCTTTCAGTCCAATTAAAACACACTTGGTTAGACTAACTAAACAGGAATGCAAGAACGAAGCAGACAATGACATGTCATCTCTCTCTCTCTCTCTCTCTCTCTCTCTCTCTCTCTCTCTCTCTCTCTCTCTCTCTCTCTCTCTCTCTCTCTCTCTCTCTCTCTCTCTCTCTCTGATTTTTGACCAGCCCTTTTAGAGGGCCATTAAGTGACTTTAAAACACATCATTCCCTTCATTCTTCAGCATCTCTGGATGACCACGAGGAGGAGGAGGGGAAGAGAGAAAACAAATATGAAATTTTAGAGAACTCAAGAAGTGGTAAGCACCTTCTTTGTAGATTTTCATTTTCTTACTCACCTTTCTAGCCAAAAATATCCTCATGAACATTGTTCCTCTTAGTTTAAGCTTCATTTCTATGGTTTTAGTTTTCAAAAGGAGGTGTTTTGAGGTATTTATCAAAACCTAAAGTGGTTGAATCAAAGAATAAAGCCTAGAAGAAGCAAGAAATGAGTCAGAGCTTCCATTTGAACTAAATATTGTGTGATTTGGTTGAGCTTTTTTGTGGAATGGGTATTTTTGCCCTAAGTTTTAGTTATATGGTTATTCTTAGAGTTCATGGTGGTTTGGTCTTGTAAATGGTGTTAAATAAGGTTTAGAAATGAGAAATCACAAATTTGGAACTTAAGAGTAGTGCTGTCAGATTTCGTTTTCTGGAGGTAGTAATGTTTTGTCGTGTTTTTGAATAACTAAACTCGGTCCAAATGCTATGAAACTTTCTAGAAAGAAAGTAAACACATTAAGCTTCATTTTGATAGGTAAAATGTAATTTTTGGATTTGTGTATTTAAAGTTATGATTTTTCAAAGTTAGACTCTGTTTCTAGAATCAATTCTGGAATAGTTAAGGTTTGATGAATTTCTGAAATTCGTGTGGCTAGTTTTTTTTTTTTTCCAGAAAATGATATTTTTTTCTTGAAAATAAACTTAAAGAGGTTTACAATGTACTTGGAATTAGCCAATTTGAAGTTTTATAAAATTATGATTTTTGAAAATTGGGCATTGAATTTGGAGGTTGATCTAAGACAGATTGATTGTGACATGTTTGTGTCTGGTTGTGCTCGTTTGGAATAGCTTATTTTTGGATAATAAGTGCTTTATAAATCGTGATTCACGGTATACGAGGTAAATATGTGAGAGGAGTTTTATCTCAGCTTGTGTAATAAGCACTTATATTCAAAAAAAATAAGTGTTCCCAAACATGCACTAAATAAGTTCCAATATCCACAAAATTTTCCATAAATAAAGTAGACCCAACAAACTTTAATTTGATGGATAATTTGTAATAATTGGACAAGTACATTGGGAGATACAAATTTTTAAAGTTTGGTAATGATTCTAGAAATTGTCTTATGATAGAAATGAGTAATTATGAAATTTGAACTTTGAACCACCCTAGTTAGAGTTTTCTAGATAAAGTTATGATTTTTCTTAGTTAAGAGAAAAATCTACCAACTTTCTAGAATAGTGCAAATTTAGTGGGTTTTGGGCCAAAAGTCATGATTGTGAACTATAAGGGTGAATAGTAGAACTTGAGCATAGTGTAACCACATTAACTATTTAATTGGGCCTAAGCACTAACCCAATTGATAACCAATTAAGTGTCTTAAATAATCAAAGAATTGGATAAGTAATAACTCACTCATAAATTATAACTTATAGAATTTTACATTTGCCTGGGATGCCCAAAGCACATCAACCGAGGTCAAGATTTGGAAAAATTGTGAGGTAGTGACTTATCCCTCAAATACTATGTGATATGGTATATACATGTACCATCGTGAATTTAAAGCATTTAGATGAGAAGGGCTCAGACCTAATAGAATTTCCCAACGCTATAGCAAGAGACAGTTGTCCTTGAATTACCCAAACTTTATGCTTGATGCATATCGTGAATTGGTAACTTTATGCTTTCCGAAGTGCAAGTCCACACTTTGCTTTGAAGTTGGGACCCAAACTGTTTATAAAAGATTACCGGTCTTCTTTTTTAAAGATATTATTGCATTTAAGCCGTCCATACGCTTTGAAAACGAAGGTGTTACATCATACCTATTAACCACACTAAACTTTAATATCATATTAATTTCTTCACACTCTCAGGAACCTTATTAAATATGAGCATATATGAAAAAAAAAATATTTAATATTCATTGAAACTATCAAAACGTCGTATAAAAAAGAACAAAACACATTCTAAAAGGCATCTTAGAAGGGACTAGAGGAAATATAAATATAACATGTGCAACTCTTCTGAAGAACACAACCATGCAATAAGCAAACAAAGATCACCCACTAGTTCATTTTTCTTTGAAAATCAAAACATCTGAAAAACATAACTTTTTTTTCCCTTTCAGTAAAATCTCATCATCAGAATTAAGTGAAAATGTCTTCCACAGCAGAGACCCTGCGTAAAGGAGAGAATTGTTACAAAACAGACAAGTTCTATACTAAAACAGGAAAAGTTCCCCATAAGAAGCAATCTCCACCTGTTATAGTATGATGGCAAACTTACCCGATTTTGTTTATTAAGAACGAGCCATTTTATTATTAACCGGAAAACTAATTCAGTGAGACTGCAACTTATTCAGATTCATTTCCCCTGTTTTGTCTTCACCATTAATGCTGATAGAATCAGAGCAATGAGACGACCTATACTTTTAGCATGGACGACAAGGAAACATATCAAGCGAAATCTCATAAACTTCAACTTTGATCATCATTTACTTTAGGAAAACTATATCCTTGCCAACCTCTCTCAAGACCCAATACTTAACAGTAAGTCAACTACATAAAGACTGATAAATGTGATATCACGAAACTCTCACTTCAGTCAATTATAAAGTTTTCGTATTAGCTTTTGGAGAAAAACTTTTGTAAAATAGTGATAAAAGTGATTTTAGAAAATTGTTTTTGGAAAAGCAGAAAAATTTTGCTTTTACAGAATCATGGTTTTGACTGTCATAATAATCGCTTGTTCCATTTTAATGGTTGTTTGGGTATTTTTCTCAAAATCCATGGCTGACCCTTTGAAAAAGTGCTTTTTTCATTCCATCCACAGTTCCGACAAATAGAGAAGCTGAGATAACTTTCATTCTGTCACCCTACAATACACAGTCTAATAACTCACATTTAGCCATGTGACAGAAAAAAAGATCATCACTCAACATTAGTCTATCCAAACCTTAACAAATCAATTGCCTTTTATCACTTGATGGAAACAAGAGCAATTATAAAACTACAGTTCACTCAATTATTGAAGAACACAATCATTTCAAGTGAATTACAGAATGAACAAAAGGATAATTAATAGGAAAACAGTTTATTATGAAGAAAATTACCAACTTGTGAAATCGCATGATTGAAAACTGAATGGCAATACGTTTTACACAGTCCCTAATCAGAAACCTGAGCTTTCAACAATTATACATTTCTCATTCCCTGGTCTCTCTTCCCCCCCCCCCCCCCCCTCCTTGTAACCCTCAATTCTACAAATTCTGAGATAAGAAAAACATATCAATCTACATAATGTAACTTGAAAACACAAATGAACAAAAGGAAATCGAAATTACACTTACAATTACACAAATTTCCATTACTGCGCACCACCTTCTTCTTCCAACTTCTTCACATAAGCTTTCAAAACCATAACAATTTCTCTAGCTGGCGCTTGCAGTGTGCTCATCAAAGCCGACGCCGGACTTTGCAAAGAACCCAACAATTTGGCATAAACCTCAGCACGCGAGGGCAAAGATTCCAATGTCTTAAACTCATCGGGGCCATAAAACTTCCCTTCGAACACAGCTCCAGTGAAATCATTATCCTCAAGTTTCTTCTCCTTCTGGAAATCCCTGAAGGGTTTAATCGCAGCTGGAATTTCCTCAGTGTGAACAAAAAGCCAAACATTCATACCCTTCATACACGGCTTCAGCGATTCCCATTCGGTACCCTCAACGGCCTTGTAAACCAAAGTGTTCTTTGCCACTACCAGCTTCGAAGTCTCGGGAAGGCTTCTGCGAAGCTCTTGGAATTGCATCACTGTGAAGCCTTTGTAATTGATTCCGGCGAGAAGATAGCAGTTCTCGAGCTGCTCTTTCACTGTTTCTACGGTTTCTTCCTTCTTGGTGCGAGAAATTGCGGCATTGATTGAAGGCAAATGACGGCGAGATTTGAAGGAAAGTTTACGTTTGGAGGACAGAAATGGGTTGGCGGGTCGGATTAGGATCTGAGAAGATGGGGCTTTGGAGGTTGGGAAGGTGAGGAGAGTGGCATCCATGGCGATCAAAGAGGAGAGAGGAGAGAGGAGAGGCCGTAAGGCCAAGAGGCTAATCTTATCGAAATGTCAAGGGCGTCCTGCTCGCCATGGGTAGACACAAATACGACTCACTTTATTTTATGTATTTTCATTATTTTTATCTCAAACAAACATTATAGTAATTAGGGTTAAAGGGTAAAATTATCTTTAAATTTTTTTTTAAAAAATACACTCAACATTATAATTTCTTTTTTTTTTATATAAAAGTAATCATGAACTTTTAAAAATGGGATAAAAGTGATACTATTATTAAAATTAACAAATAGCCATTTATTTAAAATTGTTTAAGGGACAAAAATACCCATAAACTTTTCTCAAAAGGGTATCCACTATCATAAACTTTTTTTGGTGCAAAAATAATCATAAACTTCCAAAAATGGGGCAAAAGTGACGATTCTCTTACTGGATTCAAATATCATCTTTTGATTGTTTTAAGTTCAAGAAAAGAGCATCCCCGACTTTTCCACCATAATTTTTCCAAACTAAAAATTGAAAAACTCATTTTCAATGAAGATGATGTCACTATTATACTCTCAGCGATGGCAAAAATTAAAGAACAACAAAAAGAGGTGAAAAGCGAAAGTGAAAAAGAAGAATGAAGAGGGGGGGGAGAGAGAGAAATGGGGGGAAGAGGTTGCCATCTTCTCTTCTCCCCACCTTATTGTCGTCGATCTTGCCTCCTCTAATGAAGATAACGTCGTCATCCTATTCTCACCGAGTTGCGATGACGATGGAGAAAGATCGCAACAATTCCATTTATGGCACATCAGTGAGAGTAGGATGACAACGTCATCTTCATTGAAGATGAGTTTTTCAACTTTTGGGTTGGAAATATTATGGTGGATAAGTCGAAGTGCTTTTTTTTTTTTTTTTTAATTTAGAACAATCAAAAGATCATATTTGAATCCAGTAAGAGAATCGTCACTTTTAACCTATTTTTGAAAATTTATGATTACTTTTACACCTAAAATAAGTTTATGGTGGTAGGTGTATTTTTGAGAAAAGTTTATGGGTATTTTTGCCCCTTAAACACTTTTGAGTAAACGGCCGTTTGTTAATTTTAACGGTAGTATCACTTTTGCTTCCTTTTTGAAAATTCATGGCTACTTTTGCATTAAAAAAAATTTATGGTGGTGGGTGCACTTTTGAGAAAAAGTTTAAAGGTAGTTTTACCCCTTAACCCTAGTAATAATAAAATAAAATGATTAAAATACAAAGAAAGTGTTAGTAAACCACGGAAAAAATGAATGCCAAAAAAAGAAAAAAAGACAAAATACATTTACTAATTATGTGGATATCCATTGACTTTTGACTTTCCACATTCTAGTCACCATTCATGAATATCAATTGGGAAACTAAAAGACAATTCAATGAACATTCATATGCATTTATTGTAACTTAGTGGTAACATTTGGTGGTAAACCTTGGAGGCCTATAAATAGAGATCTTGTGCAAGCATTGTGAACATATACAAGTGAATGAGAATTACTCCCCTCTTTCTCTCTTGAATTTCTTTCTTATTTTATCTCTTGCTCTCTTATCCCAGATATCTTTTATTTTTATAACACGTTATCATCACGATTACTCCAACAAAGGTATCCTTCTCTCAGAGTTATCTTGACAATTTCCTCTACTTTCTTTTACCATATCTTTATTTGATCTTGATCTATCCAGGATAATCTAAGCCACTATATGGAATTAAAGAAATACTTTACTTATTGTTATAAATATGGGGTTCCGTGGTTAAGATTGAAGATTGTTATTGTTTTTATATCTTATTTTAATCTCCTTTACAAGTTCTTCTATATTATTGATATTGTTATTTTAGTATGGCTAGAAGCCATACACCTCTGATTTCACGTTTTGAAATTATATGGCCATAAGCCATATTGCTTTAATTTCATATTCTGAAATCATATGACCAGAAGTCATATTGTTCTGATTTCCTATTATATGGTCAAAGGCCATATTCCTTTTATTCCTACTTTGAGATTATATGACAGAAGTCATATCACTTTGATTTCTTATTTTGATATATTATGGCCAGAAGCCATATTCCTTTAATTTTTATCTTAATATTATATGGCTAAAAGTCATATACTTTTTCGTCTTTTATTTTATTGGAGGTTAGAAACCATATATGTTTATTTACCCTAAAGATAAAATGTCAAAAGTCAAATAATTCTAATTTCTCATCACTGGCCTGAAGCCATAAAGATTTTAATTTTGTTTTAATATTTTATTTTATGAATTATTTATTGTCTTTATGAATTTACTCTTATTATTATTAGTGTTTTTATATTTCAAATTTTAATTATTATTTCTTTAATTAGTCTAAACTATATCAAACCTAGCAAAACTTGAATTTATGGCTCTTGACATTACCTGAAAGAACTATTTATCTTGGATGTTGGATATGGAAATCCATCTGAATGCCTATGGTCTGGAAAACACAATTAAAGAAGAGAATCAAGCATCTAATCAAAATAAAGCCAAATCTATGATTTTTCTACACCACCATTTGTATAAAGGTCTAAAATTTGAATATTTGACTATAAAAGACCCACTTGTTCTTTTGAACAATTTCAAAGAAAGATATGACCACCAGGAGATGGTCATCCTCCCTAAAGCTCGTTATGATCGGATACATTTGCATTTGCAATATTTTAAATCTGTGATCGAGTATAACTCAGCCATGTTTAGGATTACTTCTTAATTAAAATTATGTGGAGAGAATGTTATTGATGACGATGTCAACACCCGTTTTCATTTCGATAATCGAAGAGTAATAAAGACGGAATTCAATGGGCATACAGAAAAGTACAATTATACTGATAATAATATTCGTTTACAATTCCGATATTGTTCGTCGACGGAAACAGAAAATACAGCGGAAGTTTCAATATTTACAATTTCACCAAAATATCACAAAATAGACTAAATATGCCCACGATCTTATCCTCGCCTTGAGACACGTGCTGTTCACTTTTTGGTGTCTACGTCTTTCCCCTTTGCCCCACTGGTACCCACTGAGGTATTGGTTTTAAAAATAGGGTGAGATTCCGAAGAATCCCCGTAGAGACATAATATCGCTCATAGAAAATGTGAAAAGTAAATATGTCATCCCACACAAAATGTTGAGCCTTCCACATCAATTTAGTCAATGGTAAAGCAATTCTGGAGAAGTTCTATATAAACCTCCGATAATACCCGGCTAGACCCAGAAAACTGCGTACCTCAAATACCGTCTCTGGTCTCTTCCAGTTTAGTACTGCTTCCACCTTACTAGGATCAACAGAGACCCCTTGCTGTGAGACAACGTGGCCCAAAAAATTTACCTCTGAAAGCCAGAATTCACACTTGCTCAGCTTGGCATAGAGTTGCCTATCCCATAATACGTTCAACACAGTTCTCAGATGCTGTTCGTGTTTAGCCTCACTCTGTGAGTACACTAGTATATCATCAATGAAGACTACAACGAACTGGTCCTGGTACAGACAAAAGATTCGATTCATGTAGTCCATGAACACAGCAGGTGCATTGGTCACTCTAAATGGCATTACTAGAAACTCGTAATGCCCATATCTGGTTCTGAAAGCAGTCTTCGCTATATCTTCTGCTCTGACTCTCAACTGGTGGTATCCCGATCGCAAGTCGATCTTTGAGAATACACAGGAACCAGACAATTGATCGAGCAAATCGTCAATTAGAGGGAGTGGATACTTGTTCTTAACGGTCACCTTGTTAAGCTCTCGGTAGTCAATATAGAGACGCAGGCTTCTGTCTTTCTTCTTTACGAAAAGCACTGGAGCGCCCTAGGGTGATACGCTCGGTCGTATGAACCCTTTCTCAAGTAGTTCCTCGATCTGTTTCTTCAGCTCTGCCATCTCACTTGGGGCCATACGATAAGGGGTTTTAGAAATTGGACCCACTCTAGGCTTCAAATCATCGTGAACTCCACTTCCCTATCTGGAGGTAGTCCGCCGACATCCTCCGGAAAAACATCAGGGAACTCATTTGCTATAGGGATACTTTCTAAGGCTACACCGGCCTTTGATTACATAGAGTAGAATACCATGTATCCCTGACAACCCTTCTGCAAATACCTCTCAACCTTAGCAGCGGTTAGAAGGTTAAGAGTGATCTTGGTGTCAGCTTGTGGTTGTGGATTCAGATATAAGACTCTCTTCTATTTACAATCAAGCAAGACACCATTTACTGTCAGCCAGTCAATCCCCAAAATTACTTCTAATCCTTACAGTGGTAAACCGATCAAATCTACCGTCGATTCACACCCCTCAACCATCACCATGCAATTTAGGCAAATGTCGGCCATCACAACTCAGGTACCCATAGGTGTAGATACAACCAAGTCATATGGGGATTTATGAACAAATAAACGTAAACTTCGTATGCAGTCATGAGTAATGAATGAATGGCTTGCACCAGAA
Source organism: Inga laurina (assembly GCA_963855925.1). NCBI lineage: Eukaryota > Viridiplantae > Streptophyta > Magnoliopsida > Fabales > Fabaceae > Inga > Inga laurina. The sequence goes on along the minus strand of OY979702.1, from coordinate 37,165,403 downwards.
TCATACAAAACATGCACTAAGCTTCCATTCAGAGAAATCGTACCTTGAATCAATTCCAGAGACTTTCTAGCTTCTTCTTGTGTCAACGTATAGACCCTGCCAGAAGTTCTGGGTCTCGTCTCCTCCTGCGGCTGCTTCTGTGGACAGTCCTTGGCCATATGCCCCAGCTTGTTGCAAGTATAACAGACAAGTGTTCTATTCAGGTCTAGCCTGAATGGAATCCCGTTGCACTGTCTACCAGGGTGCATTGGCTTTTTATAACGCCAACACGTCCTGCTTCCTGAAAAGCCCTGGCCTCCTCGGCCCCTAGATTGATTAGGCCTCTTAGGATCCCCTCCGAAATATCCACTCTGATCTTTTCGCTTCTGCGTTGAGCTACCGCTTCCAGAAGCACCTTTGTTTCCCGGCTGTGTTGACCAGCTTGACAAGTATCTCTCGATGTATTGGCACTCCTCTGCCGCTTTACTGAATTCTGTGAAGTGTGTGGAGATCAGCCTCTCCTTAAACTCAGGTCTCAGCCCCTCTATCATCATATCTGAATTCCACTCATCATTGTCGTTCAGCTTTACATATGACGAGTAGCACGATAATCGGATGTATCGGGCCAGATAGTCATCAAAACTCTCTTGGTCATACTGCTTGATACTGAGGAACTCTTTTTCTTTCTCTCTCCTGACAGTCGAAGGAAAGTACTTTTTGTTGAATTCTTCTTGAAATAGTTCCCATGTGATCGGAACATTCTTCCCTTTCAGGATAAGGTCCATACCTTTCCACCAGCGATCGGCATCCCCTTCCAGCTTGTATATGGCGAGTCATGCCTTCACTTCATCTGAACATTGCAGCATATCAAAGAATTTGTCCAGACAAGCCAGCCAGTCTTCAGCTTGTTGAGGATCAAACTTCCCCTTAAACATAGGCGGTTGCTGTTTACTGAATCTGCTAAGCCATGCTGGAATATCCACCTCAGGCTCCGGTGGTAAATTCGCTAGTGGAGGTTCCTCATGTATCTCTTCGTAATTCCCCCACATGAACTCATCCATGCGGTTCTCCATGTGGTCTTGTCTCTGCTGTACTCCCCAAAGATTAGTTCTTATTTCGTTCATGGTTTGCTGCTGTTGCTTTAGCATCTCCAATATTCGCTGTTGGATAGGGTTAGGCCTTAGCTCACCCTCATTGTCCCCATGTCTACCGCGCCCTCGGCCTCGACCCCTACCTCGGCCTCTACCGTGGCCCTTACCACCTTCCTCGGGTTGTATCATTTCCATAATTCACTCTACAAAAATTTAAAGAAGAGAAAATTGTGATACACAAACAAGGGCATTGTTGTCATTTTATAAAAATATGAAGGTACAAATATGTCATACAACATACATAACTATTCATAGTAGTACAGAGAAATGGAAACATCATATGTCCTAAATACTACTGTACATGACATATTGTTTGATACATAGCCAAAATATTAATTTATAACTTCCTCTGTACCCTTCCCAAAATACATCTTTAAGCTAAAATTTCTTCTGTTTGTTGGTATCCTACGACTGCCCTAGCCCCAAAATAAGTGCCGGTAATTCCCGGTCACACAAAATATGAGTCAGTCCCACGTCACTCCTCCTCGTCCAGGTACTCCCTCGTATATATGTTGAGGTAGTCAATAAACTCTTGAAAGTCACTGTTGGGACCCTCCTCAACAATGTTGATCTTCTTCCGGTTCCAAAAAGGGGTATCCGGAAAGAAGCTCATAGTAGTGCGAATCCAAGTTGGGTCCGATAAGTTGAGACCCAACAAACGTCGTTGCCATATAGCGTCTCGATGAAATCCAGATAAGATAGGTAGTAATCATCCGGGTCAGGCCACAATCACCTTGCCTTCCTCAGCATAACCCACAAGAAATCCGCTAGCTCCTCATCTGGCTGCATGTTGTATGGTACATGCACTGCCTCGACCCTTGAGAACCCATCGCTCGAATCAACCTCCATAGGATCCTCCTCTGGATCATATCCTAGTGGATGCCCCGACTCCCCTACCTCCGATCTCGATGGAGTCTCTGGTCGTGGCTGCGGCACGGGTACAGGCAACATCGGCACGCTCTTCCGGGCCATATAGCGTAGCTTCATCCCACCGCTGCCGAAGTAGGGATTCATCGGTCCTCACGATCCATCCATGATATCCTATCGAAATGTAAACAAAATCTTATCAATATACATTTCTGATAATGCCAGAACCGCTTATTAGCTCTGATACCAAAAATGTCAACACCTGTTTCTATTTTGATAATCGAAGAGTAATAAAGATGGAATTCAATGGGCATACAGAAAAGTACAATTATACTGATAATAATATTCGTTTACAATTCCGATATTGTTCGTCGACGGAAACAGAAAATACAGCAGAAGTTTCAATATTTACAATTTCACCAAAATATCACAAAATAGACTAAATATGCCCACGATCTTATCCTCGCCTTGAGACACATGCTATTTACTTTCTGGTGTCTACGTCTTTCCCTTTTGCCCCACTGGTACCCGTTGAGGTATTGATTTTAAAAATAGGGTGAGATTTCGAAGAATCCCCGTAGAGACATAATATCGCTCATAGAAAATGCAAAAAGTAAATATGTCATGCGCCAAGGTATGCACAAATTAATGAACAATATAATCATATCATCATCATGTATACATGAGTAGGGCCCAGCCCCACAATCTACACCGGTTGGACTTCTGCCAACTTCCAGTGTAAGTGCATCTCTGGCACTAATTTCCCCTCTCTCTAGGCAAATCATGTTAATTAATAAAGTGCATTTACAAAACAATGGCATCCACACAATCACATAACTTATGGCATAGTGTATGAAGGATAATGTCCCTACTTCAAAGCTTCAATATCAAATATCACTCAGGTAAAACCAATGTCATTACTGATGCTTTTAGTCGAAAGGCAGTGCAAGTGGCAGTTATGATAATACAGGAGAGGAAATTAATAAAAGATTTTTTAGATCTAAACCTATCAAATCAAATCCTCTATGCTGGTTATGGCATTAGCCAAAATGAAAGTGATCTAAAGGCTAAGATTACAAAAGCTTAAATGCAAGATGAACAAGCACAATCCATCCAAACTATGTTGGATAAGGTGAGACTCGGGACTATGATCTTCGCCTAGTGGACAAGTTTGATACAAGAAGAGAATCTATGTTCCACAGAAGGCTGACTTGAGGAAGAAAATCCTGGATGAGGCTTACAAGAGTCGGTATACCCTTCACTAGGGATGGTAAAGATGTACCATGTCTTGAAAGTGATGTATTGGTATCCTAGATTAAAGAAGGAAGCGTTTGAATATGTATCACGATGTCTTACCTGTTAGAGTTAAAGATTGAACACCAGAGACAACCAGGACTACTTTAAGGTCTCAAGATTCCAAAGTGGAAATAGGAGAGCATAACCATAGATCTTGTGGTAGGGTTACCAAGAATCTGGAATCATGATACGATATGGGTGATTGTTGATCATTTCACCAAGTCAGCGCATTTCATACCAATTAATGTCAGTTATTCTCCCGATAAACTAGCAGAGATATACATCAAGGAGATAGTGAGATTCCATGGAATGCCAAAGAGTATAGTTTCTGACAGAGATCCTCACTTTACTTTAAGATTTTAGAGATCTCTGCATGATGCTCTAGGCACAAAAATGAAATTTAGTACGGCCTATTATCCTCAGACGGATGGACAAACAAAGAGAACCATATAGATGCTGGAAGATATGCTGAGAGCATGTGTGATAGACTTCAAGGGAAGCCAGGATCACTACCTTCCACATGCAGAATTCGCTTATAATAATAGCTATCATGCAAACATTCAGATGGCTTCGTATGAAGCACTTTACGGAAGGAAGTGTTAGTCCCTTCTCTACTGGATGGAGTTATCTAAAAAAAGGTTGTATGGGCCAGATATAGTAGATCAAATGACTGTGCAGATCAAACTTATCAAGTAGAGACTACTTACAACCCAGAGTAGGTAAAAGAGTTATGCCGACAAGCGAAGAAGACCGCTAGAGTTCCAGGTCGGCTGTCACATATTTTTAAGGGTTTCCCCATCACCATTATTGGCAAGGAAAAAAAAGGAAGAAGCTAAGTCCTCGATACATCAGGCCATTTAAGATTTTGTCAAGAATTGGGCCCGTAACATACCAGATTGCTCTACCCCTAAACATGAGCAGATTGCATGATGTCTTCCATGTTTCACAGATGAAGAAGTATCAACAAGACCCCCCACATGTTGTAGAGTATGAGGATGTGGATATGCAAGATAATCTCACATATGAGGTTGAGCTAGAATAAGTCATTGAGCAACAGGAAAGACAGCTCAAGCATAGAAGCATTCCATTTGTGAAGGTGGTCTGGAAGGGGTTATCACTCAGAGAGGCAACCTAGGAAGCGGAAGACAACTTGTGGAAGTGCTACCCAAAATTTATAATTTAAAACATCTAACAAATTTCAAGGATGAAATTTATTATACTTGGGGGAGTTGTAACATACTGGAATATGAGTGCCCGATGTTGCTTGTAAATATAATTAGTCAGAAGAAGCTCACCGGTGTAATAATATAATTAAGGTTTAATGACTCCCAAAGTGAATGTAATTAATGTTAAGTAAACACCTTTGGAGAATACAATGTGAATTATGACTGAATTAGCTATAGAAAGTGCCTAAACCCTGTATTTTAGTTTAATTATGTGGTAGAGTTATTATTGGACTAAAATAGAAGGGGAATGGTGCATGAAGAAGGAAAAAGAAGTTAAACATGTGTCAAGTGGCAATTCAAGTGAATTTGCCATAGTCAGGGACAAAATAGGAAAAATGAAATCTATCGGCCAATTAGTCTGCAACTAATAAAGAAATTAAATAAGAGTTAGAAATGAGAAGTGTGACTAAATGGTTAATGCATTAGTTAGTGTAACCATATAGTTACATGCCTTATGGTGAGCCATAAGATTTTAGACACTTGGCATGAGATGAATGACGCATGGGTTGTTGAAAAGTCAAATAAGCAACTTTAATTCATTTCTCTTCCCTTTCTCTTCTCATAGTCGGCTGTTAAGATAGGAAGGGATGAAGAGTTTATCATTTCATTACTTTTTCTCTCTCTTAAGCTCTCATAGTCGACCAAGCAAGGTGAAGAAGAAAGAGAAAGAAGCTTAAGGTAAATCAAATCCTTCTCCTTGAGATTTGACCTTGAAAATGGCTTCCATTGTCAAAATCCTCTTCTTTAATCTTGTTCCTCTTGTTGAAAACTTCAATTGTATAGTTTTAGATTTTCAAGAGGTGGCATTTGGTGAACTCAAAAATATCTAGTGGAAGAAGAATCAAAGAACAAGCTTAGGAAAGTGAAAGAGGTCAGTAAAAGCTATCTTTTGACACCTATGTTGTGGTCATTGGTTGGGTATCTTGATTTTTGGAATTTTTCCCTATTTTTATAATTTAAGGTCTTAGAGAGTTTGGGATCTTTTGATTAATAGAAATGGTGTCTTGTTTTGTCCTTTAGATAATGGAAATGGATTGGACTCTTAAATACAAGTTTGGAAAATTGTGAGAATTGTGTTGAATTGTTGTCAAAATAGAACATGTGGAAGGAATGTGATTTTGGTGGTTTTGATATTTCCATTGGATTCCATGCAAAAAATTGTGCAAGGAGTAGCCCCGATTGTGAATTCTGACGATTGGAAACATATGTTGAAAAATTAGAAGTTTTGTCAATAAAAACTCTATGCTGGGCAGTTGTCTTGCATGGCAGTTTTGAATGAGTAAATAGTGTCTAAAATTCTGAAACTTTCTAGTCTAATATTGGACACGCCAAGCTTTAAATTGATACATTATAGTTGTCATTTTGATGTGTGTGCTAGAAGTTATGTATTTCCAAAGTTTGAGGTTAAAACTGGAAGTTATTCTAGAACAATATGGACATTTGTTGAATTCTGTATTTTTATGGTTGTAGATGGTAGTGATTCATATTTTTCCTATGAAGAGGACTTAGAAAGATTTAATTAAGACTTAGGATCACTGCATTTCGATTTTTCTAGATTTAGTTATAATTTTTAGAATTTCAGCCAAGAAGCAAGAATTTCCTTGGCCGCAGCCAAAGTTTGCTAACCACAATCAGAACGTGTTGGACCTACTTATGGCCGCAACCAGAAAATTCTTGGCTAAGCCAAAAACTTTTTGACCTCTTTTAGGCCACAGCCAACAGACTCTTGGCCGCAGCCAAAAACCCTTTGACCTATTTTTGGCCTTAGCCAAAGAATTTCTTGGCTATGGCCAACCCCCAAAAATCAGTATTTTTCACTTCTGAAAGGTGGTCTTTGGTATAGTTCTTTCCAACGCTTTAGGAATTTGTTTGGGCTTCTAGTAGCCACCTAAAGGTCTCAAATGATAACCAACCCTAAGTGTTTGGAATTAAGAATTGAATAAGGAATAACTCATTGTCCATGATTATGATTTATAGGACTTGATATCCGCCCTGAGCGTGTTAAAGCGGTGCCTGAGCACGGACTGAGAGAACAAGGTAGTGACATTTCTCTTAGATTCTATATATTGCATTGTATGTTTGTGCTTGTCATTGAATTGTAATGAACGAGAATGCTATTGTTTATGCCATTGTGAATACAGAAAAAGTTGTTGTGAATGTGACGAAAGTCACATGTAGTATTGCTGCTGTGAATGCCGTTGTTGTGGTGCTGCTTTGTGATAATTGCTTATATGGTTTGTTAGTATATATCATATGAGTGAATTGTTACTAATGAGATTCCTATGAATCTCACTCTTTCTAATGGCTAACCTACAACCAGGGCTAGCGGTTCAAAGGAGAAACAAGTGACTAAAGGCAGCTAGAGTTCCCAACTAGGAGATTTATACTTTGTTAGTTGGTTATCACATTTTGGGGTTGTTGTACATATTATAAGTGTTGTAAATTTTGGATAGTGTGATGTAATCCTCGATATGGGAAACTGAAACAGGCGAATATGCCCTATAAATCCTTATGGTAAAAAGATAAAACCCAAGAGTCGTCAGGAATTTTGCTATACACTCTGATATTTATGAATGGAACCAAACTGCACAAGCTAAATATATTCAAATGTTGAATGTGAGACTGTATTGAATAGGTTTTGGAAAAAGTTATTTTGAAGCCTACTTTATCATAGGACCAAACCCTGTCTTGAAGTTGAGACTTTCAATAAGTTTTGAGTTATCCATTGGTCTCTAATTTAACATAATGACGCATTTTTGAACTATAATTACTCTCTGGCTTATTTTTAATGATGTTACTTAAGGGACTACTTGAGTAATGAGCATGATCACTCGATTAGCCATTCGAGTAATGAGGTACATAAAACATTATTTTAATCCAACATTCATTGATTTATTACCTATATGATTAACATTTCATTGTATTAGTTTTATAAGTATATTTGCAGAGAAACAATGAAGAGATCATGCATTGAGAGAGAAGTCAAACATATCGTTCACAACATTCAAAACACCTACCTACCAAAAATGGCTAGTTTTCAAATTTGAAGAATGGTCAAACAAAGCTACATGACTTTAACAAACATGTTTGAAATGCTTCCAACGGATATCACAAATCATCTATATATATGGAGCATTCAAAGAACAGATGTAATCCCCTTCGTAATTATATCTGAAATACGCGATTAAAATGAAATAGAGACCAATAATAATCAAATAACATTTACTAACCCGTCACATGACGGGGTTTTCACAAATACCTTTCGAAATCATTTATAAACTTGGTCTCATATTCACATTCATATAAATATCATAGTGTGCAACATAATAATCCCGACAATCCCGGGTACATACCTTCGCTAAAGATACACAGGGCACAATTTGTAATATCCCGATTTGTGATTAGGGCTAATGATTATGAAAATCATTGTAATTAGTGTAATTAAGCACTATCATGATTAATGTAATATGAATTTTGAAAATAAATACATATGGTATTTAAGATCAATGGTTGTGATTCCTTGACCGTGGGTCGGAATCCTATGTTTTGTGACTTGGTGAGCTCATAGAGGGAAGTGTGTAGATGGTGACAAGTGGCATGATGGTGGCCATTGGATAGGGCACTAGAAGACAAAAATCACTTTTTCTCTTCCCTCCCTCCCTCTTGTGCGGTTGAGTGTGTGTGTAGAGGGAAGAGTCATCATCATCTTCCTTCCATTTCTCTCTCTCATTTTTTCTCTTCCTTCCTCCATTTCTGGCGCTGGTTTGAGCTTGGAAGAGAAGAAGAAAGCTTGATTTTCGAGTAGGTAAATGATCTCTATTGCTTAAACTCCCTTCATTAAAGTTGATCCTTGAGTTGAGAGCAACATTTCTATGGTTGTAGCTTGCCCATTGGTGGTGGTTTGTGGCCACACGAAATTCTGGACTTGGGAGAATCAAGAACTTGCTTTGAGAAAGTTGTTAAGGTGAGTTTAAGAAACCTTTCTATATAAGTCTTGTGCCCAATGATTTAACTTGGAATTTCTGGAATTTTGGGACCCATTTTCGAAAATTAGGGTCTTGTGGTGTTTAAATTTTTGTTGACATGGAATTAGTGCCTTGTTAAGTGTTTTGAATAAATGGTATTGAATTGAAGCTTAGAGGTGGAGTTTGAGAATTCTATATTGGTTTGGACATTGGGCAAAAACAGGGCATGTGATTGGGTGATGATTTTGGTCATTTTGAAGTCACCATTGTGTTCCTTGAGTGATTTTGTGTGGGGATAAGCTTGGTTGTTGATTTTGGATTCATTAAAATCACTTGGGAAAAGTTGGAAAATTGTTTGGTTTGAGCTCTGTTTTTCGCTGTCAGTTTGAGCGAGCGTTTTGAGTAACCAAATGGTATTGGAAAATTATGAAACTTTCCAGTCTTAAATTTCACATCCCAAGCTTCAAAATGGACATATATTTTGTGTCATTTCGTTTAGAATTCTGTGAGATATGGTTGTCCAAAGTTTGGGATTGAAACAGAACTCTATTTTGGAGTAGTGGTTAGTTTTTGGTGATTCTGTAATTTTTTAGTGATTCCCAGTGAAGGGCTGTATTTTTCCTTGAAAGAGGACTTATATACCTTTCATTTGGCTTTGGAATCACTTCATTTCGATTTTTCTAGAATTAGTTATGATTTTTCGAAGTTCAGCCCAGAATCAGAAACTTCTGGGCCGCGGCCCAAGAGTGGTGGACCGCGGCCCAAACCTTTCTGGCCTGTTCTGGGCCGCGGCCCAAGAGTGGTGGGCCGCAGCCCAAGACTTTCTGACCTGTTTTGGGCCGGGGCCCAAGCCTGTGTTCCAGCACTTCTTGTTTTTGAAATGTGACCTTCAACCTATTGTTTCCCAACCTTTTAGGGCTTTTATTAGAGGCATTTGGGGCCTCTTAGGAGTCCTAAATGATAACCAACTTAGTGTATTATGGGATTAAGTAAAGTAATTGGAAAAGAGATTGATCAATTGTCCCTAATTTGGTATAGGATTTGACATCTGCCGCACGCGTGAGCCCACTGTGCCCAAGATTGTCAGGAAAGATACAGGTAGCGACTTCTCTCTTATGCTTTATGTAAATGTATTGTATGTTTGTCTGTCATTCATTGTGTGGATGTTGCTGCTGCTGCTTTGTGATACTTTGTGCATTGAGATCCTTTGTGGAGCATAGTGATACACCGTGCCTTGAGATGCTTTTATGGTGCTTTGTGCTTTGTGTTGCTGCTACATAGTGTTCACCGCGAAAGCGGGCGTTGTGCATAGTGATTACAGCGAAAGCTGGCATAGTGTTCACCACGAAAGTGGGCGTAGTGCATTGTGATTACAGCCGTGAGTGCTGTCATATGTGGCGTGAGCCAGAGATCATTGTGAAGCTGCTGATTATGATGAACATGCATGCTCTATGTTTATATATTGTATGAGTGAGTTGTTGCTCTGGAATTCTCAAGAATCTCATTATTTCCATATGACTAACTTTTTCAGACAGGGCAAGTGGCTCAAAGGGGAAGCGACCAACCCGGAGTGGTTAGGGTCTCTTAGGACATTCATGTTTTGGGATAGTTGGTTATATCCATTTTGGATTTGGGAATTGCCAAAGTGTAAAGAGTTGTAAATGATTATTTGGATCGTGTAATCCCCTTCATGGGAAAACTCATAAACCCATATCATATATGTATTAACCCGGGGGTTTGCCGGGATTTTAGTTTCCGCACTCTGATATTTCTTATGTAATTTGATTTCTCAAGTAGTTATATCCGCATGTGAATGTGAGACCCGGAATTAATACGTTTTGAATCGATTTTGAAATACCTCATCCCGAGTTGAGGGACTATAAATTGTTGATTTGATTTTATTGGTCTCTATTTCACTTAATTTTTGAAATTCGGATGTGATTACCGTGAGGGGGTTACACAATTGCCCATTACAATTCTTCAAATGGGGATTACACAATCTCATCTCAAATTCATAACCCTATATTCAACCGAATCATATATAGTCTTCACAACTCATTGATAACCAACTACCAACTCTCATCTCGAAGGAGTCCTAGCCGCTCCCTCAACGAGCCACTTGCCCTGTCTAAATTGTTGGTAGGGGAGGGTGAGATTCGAGAGAATCTCAGTAGGAAAACATTATCAATATGCAGGCAAGATAAGTGTTTAACGCATGACATGCTTGCATAACATAACCCATGCACACATATAATGACAAATCTATAAGCTCAATGCTTCGAACGATACACATATGGCCATAGCATATATTGAAACATAGCTTCAAATCATTCATACACGTTCCACATAATCAAGCAAAGCAATAACATGCATTAACACATTAATACAGTTATTAGAGCATGCAGGAGAGATAAGTTCCTTACCTCTAGTCTTTTCTCCTTGATTTGTGTGCCAGCAACTCGGGGCTTCACATTCGATAATACAATGTCAAATGTACTATTTAGACACTTCCATAGTGTTTCTGGGGGTTATATGAGGCTATATTGAAAATTTACTAAAATACCCCCGGGACCGGGCCCGGCCCCGCCGTACCCGGTCCGGCTGTACTTTTCTTGAAATTTTGACATGGGCTATTCTGACATATTTTCGCCCAAGGAATCCATTTCCGGACTCAGAATTATCAAATTCAATCTCAATTTACAAATTTACCCATGGCAGCCCCACTTTAAGGGTTTCAGGGGCGTTTTCGTAATTATGCTTTTTCGGCCTTTTCCGAAAAAGTGACCAACTGTAACCCTACCTAATTTTCGCTCCTGGACTCAATGGAATCATCAAATCATTGAAAATACATCTCTAACCCCTCCAAACTAGCCTTGGCCAAAATTCTCAATTCCTTGGAAAAAATTGGGGTTTTTCGGCTTCGGCTCCACAAATGCATTCATTTCTACTCCTAACTACTTTATTGACTATTCCATTAGGTTACAACTACCATTTAGTATAAATTTTGGCAGCATAACACTACTCACACAACATTTCCAAATTTTACAAACAAAGACAATCCAGCAAAATTTCACCGATTAAATTGTCCACAGCAGCCAGAATAGTTAATATAGGAAGTTTAGGAAGTTACCTCTTCTTCCTTCTGGCTTTTCCTTCTTGTGGCTGAAAACCCTAACTTGAAAACACCAAGATTTGTGCTTCAAATACCTTACATAATATAGAAGAGAAGCTTAGGAGAAGGATTATACGCGTTAGGTACGAATTCACAGAAGAAATTGACCTACCTCGCGAGTTTTCTTCCTCTTCTCTCTCTAAAACTCCCTCTCTCTCTTTCTTCATGGTGCTGCACGGTTTTTGGCTGATAGAGGAAGAGGATGATTGTAACCCCCTCACCGTAATTACATCCGGATTACGAAATTTAAGTGAAATGGAGACCAATAAAATGAAATAACAAATTGTAATATCACATTCAAGAGATGGGGTATTTCAAAAATTAGTTCAAAATCCAATTAATCCTGGTCTCACATTCACGTGCGGATATAACTACTTGAGAAATCAAATCACATAATAAATATCAGAGTGCGGAAACTGAAATCCCAGCAAACCCCGGGTTACTTACATATATAACATGGGTTTAGAATTCCTAAAATGGGAATTACATATCCAAAATATTCATTTACATCTCATATGCACTTAGTAATCCCAAAACCAAAAAAAAGATAACCAACTACCACTAAAGTCTCAGAGTAATCCTAACTACTCCTAGTTGTCCGCCTCCCTTTCGAGCCACTCGCCTTGTCTGAAAAGGTTAGTCATTTGGAAAGAGTGAGATTCTAAAGAATCTCAGTAGTAACAAATTATTCATACCACACGTAATCACATAGCATGTAAACAAATCATCTCATATCAGCAACACACGAATCACACTCCACCCTTATCCCCTTTTACCCCGGGAAGGCACATCGTCCTAACCTGAACCGTTGTTAGCGACTCAGCAACTATTGGCGTGGCAGTGCATACAAATAGCCTTACGGCTCACATATAGCCTTTCGACTTTCACAATTGGCCCGTCGGCCTTCACAAATAGCCTTTCGGCTCACAATTAGCCTTTCAGTCCACATAATCACATATAACACACCCTAACCTCATCCCCTTTTACCGTCGGGAAGGCACACAGCCCTTACCCGAACCGTTGTTAGTGACTCAGGGACTATTGGTATAGCGGTGCTCACATAATTTTCACAAAACTTGCAGCATACGAAATCCATCTCATCACAATGATATAGCACACATACAATGTATCACATAAGGCATAAAGAAAGAGTCACTACCTGTATCTTTCCTAACTGGCTCCAGTACCGTGGTCTCACGAGGGCGATAAATGTCAAATCCTATACCAAATTAGGGACAACCGATCAATCTCTTTTCCAAGTTCTTAATTTCATAATACACTTAGTTGGTTATCATTTAGGACTCTTTAGGTGACCACTAGAGGCCTAAACATATGCCTAAAGGGTTAGAAGACACTATCCCAAAGACCCATTTTTCGAAGGCACAATATCGATTTTTGACAGCCTCACTCGAGTGAAGACGACCTCACTCGAGTGATGAGAGACTTGTGCTCGGGTGAGGACAACTCTCACTCTTGAGTGCTTGACAGAGAGCAACCTTCACGACCAGGAAGTGCTCACCTTACTCGAGCACCAAGCTCTGCACTCGAGTAATGACCCCACTTATGCTCGAGTCCCCGGAAGCGTAACACCATGAGTGACAACCTGAGAGCACATGCAACCATCAAAGGGATAAGCTCACTTGAGCATATCCTCGGTGCTTGAGTGAGACGGATGTGCTTGCGAGTGTCAGAGCACACTCTTGAACAATGGCCAGCGAGTGACAACCCGAAAGCAACCCTAACTCTGGATTCACTCCATCACTCGAGCAAGCCCAAGCTCACTCGAGAACAAAGAAGTGCACTCGAGCCTCATTCATAGAACTCAAGCAAAAGCTTAAAGCTGAAAAGGGAAAATGCACACAGCACTCGGACATGTTCTTCCTCTGCTCGAGTGTTGTGCATCAGAGACCAAAAATGCATAAAATATCAAAAAATACCAGATGGTCAAATTCTCACCCAATGGTTCCCAAACTCTCCCAAAAGCTCACACACACTTAGCACTAACTAGGGAACACATTTGCCACTTCATAAACACTCCCAAAACCAATTTGACCACAATCATACTCTTAGGTCACTATAACACAACAAATGTCCAATTTTCCTTAACATATTTCCAACATTCCAAACTAAATCCAATACTCAAATATCTTCACAATAGATCATTTCCAACATCAAACACAATGAAATCCATACATTCAACATTTGGCATAACTAGGGCAAATTTCCAGATTTTACTAAACTTATCCAAAAATCATAAATAATATATCCAAATGCACTAAATGCCTACCTCTTTACTTTGCCAAATCCAGAATCTTGATTCTCCCACTTTCAAATTTGACCAACACACAAATCACCACTACCCAAGATTCTACAATCACCACAATGGAGCTCTCAATGAGATACACAACATTAAAGAAGAGGATTTGAGCATAAGAAGATCATTACTTACCTAAAATCAAAGCTTTATCCTTCTCTTTCTTGCTTGATTTAGCGAAAATGGAGAGAGAGAGGAGAGAGAGAGAATGTGAGATATGGAGGAGATGATGATGATGATGTCCTTTGGTCCATACTCCCTCCCTTAACCGAACAAGAGAGAAAAGTGATATTTTGTCCTCATGTGTCTCATCCAATGGCTTACCAAATGCCACTTGTTACTATCTACTCACTCTCTCAAAGAGCTCACATAAGCTTAATACACCGGATTCCGACCCATAGTCAAGAAATCACAACCCTTGATCTTAAATACCACACATATTCCTACCAAATTCAAATTACATTTATTTCAAAAGTGCTTAATTACACTAATCACAATAATTATCAGAGTCATTAGCCCTAATCACAAATCAGGATATTACAATGATGACTTTATAACATTTAGCTTATGTCATCTTTAATTTTGATGATGTCATTATTCCAAAATTGACATTTTCGGATTTTCTGGCAGATTTTCTGCCTAATCTTTGAAAAATCATAACTAATTCTAGAAAAATTGAAATGAGGTGATTCTAAAGCCAAATGAAAGATATTTGAGTCCTCTTTACTATAAAAATATTTTCCATTACTAGAAATCACCAAAAAATTCCAGAATTAAACAAATTTCATCACTTCCCCAAAACAGAGTTCATTTTCGACCTCAAACTTTGGACAGTCATATCTCCCCGCTCTTAAAACGAAATGGCACAAATTATATGTCTATTTTGAAGCTTGTGATGTGAGATTTAAGACTAGAAAGTTTCAGAATTTTTAGACACCATTTGGTCATTCAAAACGTTTACACAAACTGACTGCCCAGAATAGAGTTTTACTGGACAGAATTTCAGATTTTGTATCTTTGCTTCCAATGGTTCCATTTTGATACCAAACATCATTCCCACATAAATTTTCATAAGGAATCCATTGGAAACACCAAATCAATCAAATTCACATCTCATTGACATGTTTTCAAAACAATCTCAACATGTCAACACAATTCACATTTCAAAACCTAACATTACAACTTTTCCATTCCAAAGTTCCAAACCAATTTCAATGACATCAAAACACACTATGAAACCATTTCCAACACAATACCCCATTCAATTCTTCCCTCTATTCTAAGTCAATTTGGATGTTAATCCATAATTGAACTCAATACAGGGTTTTGGCGCTGCTCACAACACACATGAATCATATTCGAGTGCCAAATCACATCATATTCTCCAAAAGGGTTATTTATCACTAACCACATCTACTTTTGAAGTCATTAACCCTTAATCAAAATTTGGGATCTTGCTAAACTGGGGCTTAGCAATCCACTAATCTCAGGCTTATTCTCTAGCCTCAAGTCTCAAAATTCGGGGTATTACAACAGAACAGAACAACAGAGAACAAGTAAACTCACATCGATCAATATAATCTTTGTGCTTTGTTTTCGTATCTCACTCTTTGTACTTTAGCGATTATATATTCGCTCTTTGAGAGAATTTTTCATTACAAACTCAATATTTGTTATCGAGACAACTTAAGGTTATGAAACCTTAAGTTGGGGATTTGATTACAATGTGTAAGGGAGAGCGAGTGTCCAGTGAACGAACTTGCTATGTTCTGAGGTGCCAAGAATCCACTAAATCTTGGAAGATATAGTGAAACTCTCAGAGAATCTTTGAGGACTAGACGTAGGTCAAAGTGGTTGTAGCCGAACTAGTATAACTCCAGGTGTACACTTTGGTGATATTTCTCTTAGCTCTTAATTGCTTTAAATTTCTAGTCAAATTTTATATACGCAACAAAATTTCTGATATCACCCAATTCACCCCCTCTTGGGTGAAACGCTTGCACTAACATTTGGTATCAGAGCGTAGGTCTTCTTGTTCAGGTATAATAACCTAAGAAGGATCCAATGGCAAGCATGGGTGAAGGAATTCTTCCAGACGGAGCTTCTATCCCTAGACCACCAGGTTTCAGTGGCAAACACTTCTCTTTCTGGAAAGCCAAGTTTCTAGTATTCGTAATGGCTACAGAATACAGACTATGGGACATGATTGAGAGTGGAAACTATAAGCATGAAAAAATTATAGATTCATAGAGGGTTCCTAAGACACTAGCAGATTATGATGAGAATGACAAGAAACTCATCACACACAATAGCAAGGCAATTCTAATGATTCAAAGTGCCTTAAGTCAAAATGAGTACTTCAAGATCTGCACACTATTAACAGCTAAAGAAATGCAGGAAGCTCTAGAAATAGCACACGAAGGAACTTCGGGAATAAAAAAAACTAGATCAACACTCTAGTTATTGAGTTTGATTTACTTCAAATGAAATCAGGTGAGTTGATAGCTAAATCTGAACTTAGATATACTCATCTTGTTAACCAACTTGTAGCACTTGGGAAAGTCTATGATCAACATACCCAAGTATAAAAGATTTTGTATATTCTTTGTAAAGACTGGGAGGCCAAAACCACCGCGATTGAGGAAGCAAAAGTTGAATCAATACGATCGGTTGCTTCTCTATTCAAAAGTCTTTCTGAATATGAAAGTAAATTAAAGTTAAAATGAGAGCTAAATGATATTGGTGACAAGAAGAAGAAAGGTCTAGCACTGAAAGCAAAAGAAGAAGATGAAGATGAAGATGAAGATGAAGATGAAGAGTTTGACGATGACGAAATAGGTCTAATGATAAAACGATTCAAAAAGTTTTATAAGAAAGGCAAGGGATTCAAAAACTTTTAAAAAGGAGGAACAAGCAGTAAAGAACACATTATCTGCTATGAATATGGAAAGCTAGGACATATCAAATTAGAATGTCAGGAATTGGCTCAGAAGAATAAAGAAAAGAGAAGAAGCAAGTTCTACAACAAGAAGAAAGCCTTTATATCTACCATATGGGGAGATAGTTCATCTGACGAAAATAGCAATGATAAGAAAGTAGCCAATACCTGTCTAGTTGCTCAAGAAGAACAAAAGAAGAGGTAACTGATTATGATCCTACCTATGATGAATTACTTTCCGAATATAATGCTTTACATTCTAAATTCATCAAAGTAGTTAAAGAACTAGTTTGTTTCAAAAAGAAAAATAGAGCTCTTGAAGTAGAACTTAAAGAGAATTTAGAAAATGATTGTGAAAATTTTTCTTCTTTGAAAATAGAAAAACACCGATCTCACGAAAACTCTTGAAAAATTCACCAGAGGAAGTGAGATGTTAAATGTAATTTTATGGCTCAACGATTTGTAAATGACCGATCTGGTATTGGATATGATCCAAAATCAGATAGAAGGAAAGGAAGAAAGAAAGCAGGAGGTAAGACATACTTGAGTTACTTTCAGTATTCTGTTCATACATCAAATCCTTTCGCATATTGCAATTACTGTAATAGAAATGGTCATTATACTTCATCATGCATTCTTAAAAAGAAAGGAAAAATAGGAACCGACAAATGGGTACCTAAAGGTTCATATGTTCAGAAAATATTCTGTACTAACCTAAAAGGACCCAAAAATATGTGGGTACCTAAGACTTAATCATATTTGATTGTAGATATGTCTTAAAGCATCCAAAAACAACAAGTGGTACATAGATAGTGGATACTCGAGACATATAACTGGTGATTTCAAAAGTTTTACCACGATACAACCTAAAGAAGGTGGAAAGGTAAAATTTGGAGGAAGTCAATTCGGAAAGATAGCAAGAATTGGCGAAATAAAAAATGATAAAGGCATACAAGTCAAAGACGTTTATTATGTTGAAGGCTTATGCCATAACTTGCTGAGAGTAAGTCAAAGTGCATATAAAGACAACTGAGTAATATTTGACTCAGAGGAATATCTAATTGTAAACAAGAAAGACTTATAATTAGATAAGAAGAATCTCAAGGCAAAGCTCAGAGCAAAAAGGGAAGGTAATTGCTATACTCTTGATATCAGTAGAAATGATTCTAAATATTGTTTTCTAAGTAATGCCGATGAAAGTTGGTTATGGCATAAGAGACTAGCTCATGTCAATATGCACCAACTAAGCAAGTTACTTAAAAAGGATTTAGTGATTGGATTACCCAAAGTTAATTTCAAAAATGATTTGATTTGCGATACATGTCAGAAGGGTAAACAAACTAAATCATCTTTCAAATTGAAAAATGAGATCACAACCAACAAACCACTTCAATTATTACACATGGATTTAGTTGGACCAGCAAGAGTTAAAAGTCTTGGTGGCAACTTATATTCATTGGTCATTGCTGATGATTTCTCTAGATTTACATGGACTATTTTTCTATCATCAAAGAATGAAACCTTTGCAGAATTTATTGTTTTTGCCAAGAAAGTGTAAAATGACAAAGGTATGTCCATTACAAGTATCAGAATAGATCATGGTGGAGAATTTGAAAATCAAGCCTTTAAAGAATATTGTGATACTAATTGCATTGATCACAATTTCTTCGCTCCAAGGACACCTCAACAAAATGGAGTCGTGGAACAAAAGAACAGAGTACTCATTGAAATGGTTAGAGCAATGCTAAATGAAAAGAACGTGTCTCAAGTTTTATGGGCCAATACAATGAGCACAGCATGTTACATCTCAAACAGAACCTACATTAGAACAAAATTTGGAAAGACACCATATGAACTGTACAAAGGAAGGAAGCCAAACCTTGCTCATCTGCACATCTTCGGTTATAAGTGTTTCATTGGTAATAATGGTAAAGATAACTTAGGAAAATTTGATTCTAAAACAGATGAAGGAATTTTCCTAGGCTATTCTAACTGGAGCAAAGCATACAGAGTTTTCAATAAACGAACATTTGTTGTTGAAGAATCAATTCATGTTGTATTCGATGAATTTGAATCCTCTGACAAAACTATTAACGATGAGTAGGAAGTTGTTTTAAATCAAGAGAATGGTCAACCTAATTCTAAATCTTCTATCCCAAATGTTGACCAAACCAATGAAAAAGATCAGTCACTAGGACAACCTAAATCCTGGAAATACTACAAAAGTCATCCCCTAGAGCATAGGAGATGTGAACGAAGGAGTCAAAACTAGAAATAGAATTTCCAATGAAGTTAGTTTCTCTACTTTTATTTCTGAGATTGAACCTTCTAACATTGATGAAGCCCTATCAGACAATGATTGGGTAATAACAATTCAAGAAGAATTAAACCAATTTGAAAAAAATCAAGTAGGGATTTGGTACCCCAGACCTAAGGATCATCCGATTATTGGCACTAAATGGGTATTTAAGAACAAACTTGATGAATTCGCAATCATTGTCAAAAAAACAAGGCAAGATTGGTGGTCAAAGGCTAAAATCAAGAAGAAGGAATTGATTATGAGGAAACGTATGCTCCAGTGGCTAGATTGGAAGCCATACGAGTACTCTTAGCCTTTGCATGCATCAAAGGATTCAAACTCTATCAAATGTATATAAAAAGTGCATTTCTAAATGGCTACATCATAGAAGAAGTGTATATAGATCAACCTCCAAGTTTTGAAAATGTAACCAAACCTGACCATGTTTTCAAACTATGTAAAGCTTTATATGGTTTAAAACAAGCTCCTAAAGTATAGTATCAAAGGCTCAGTAAATTTCTCATTGATCAAGGTTTTGTACGAGGAAAAGTTGATACAACACTTTTTACAAAATGAAAACGAGATGATATTTTAATTGTACAAATATATATGTTGATGATATAGTTTTCGGTGCTACTAATGAAACCTTGTGTAAGGAATTTTTTGAAATAATGCAGGGGAGTTTGAGATGTCAATGATGGGAGAATTGAATTTCTTTCTCGGCTTGCAAATCAAACAAAGAAATAATGGAATTTTCAGATCTCAAACAGAGTATTTGAAAGAGCTATTGAGGAAGTATGGAATGGATGAAGCAAATGGAATGGACACACCTATGAGCTCAACTACATTGCTCGATGAAAAGACTGCAACATCACAAGATATAAAGGAATGATTAGATCATTACACTATCTCACTGCAAGCAGACCTGACATTCAATTCAGTGTTGGTATGTGTGCAAGATATCAATCAGCACCAAAGGAGTCACATGCTGAAACCGTCAAACGTATCTTTCGATATCTTGCTGACATGACAAAATTAGGTCTCTGGTATCCTAAAGGAAGAAGTGAATATCTAGTTGCATACTCAAACTCTGATCATAGAGGATACAAGACAGACAAAAAGAGTACCAGTGGATAAAGCTAGTTTCTTGGAGGTTCACTTGTGTCATGGTTTAGCAAGAAACAAAATATAGTGTCTCTTTGTCAACGAAAGCTGAGTATATTGCAGCATCAAGTTGTTGTGCACAAGTACTATGGCTAAAACAACAATTACAAATCTTGGTATTTATTTAAAGGAGATACCAATATACTGTGACAATACTAGCACGATAAACTTGGCAAAGAATCCAGTTCAACATTCCAGAACCAAGCATATTGATGTTAGACATCACTTCATCAGAGGTCATGTTCAAAAGAAAGATATCAAAGTGATTTTCATTCCAACTCATCTTCATCTAGATGATATCTTCACAAAACCTCTTGCAAAAGATCAATTTTTATATATTAGAAGAGAATTGGAAATGGTAAATCCCAATAAATTGTAAGTTATTTAGTGTTTACAAAATGTTAGATGATGTGATTTATTGATGTTTTGATGATTGCTAACTTAAGCATCAGAGTTTCTAGTAATTTATTTTGCAGGATCTTGATATTCTGTTTTATGGTATGAAAAGCAAAGGTTAACAAAGTACTATATCACTCAATGGACAACTTCAAGTAATCCACATTACTTAAGTGATAATTGGAAGTAATGATAAGTCTCACTCAAGTAACCACTCGAGTGATGACCTTGAAAATGAGGCAGAGAAGCATTAACTTAAAGGGAAACGGAAAAAATTAATAAATTTCATTAAATATGGTGGAGAATTAAAATTATAAACTTTAAAATCTTAAAATCAATAAATTTTTAACGTATTAGAAAGTTAAAAAATCTATTAGAATTAAAATTTGGTGGGTATAAATTTTTTTTGTAACATATATATATATATGTTTCTTTAAATAATTCTAATATTCAAGAAGGGCATTTTGGTAAAACAAAAGCTTAAAAGTCAAACTTAACAATCAACTAATACTTTGTGTAGATGAAAATATAATATCAAAATATAGAGGAGGTTTGTGTAACAGATATTTTAATTTTAATGGAGGTCTATATAGGTTTTTAAAATAGAGGAAATATATGCGTAATTAAAGCAAAACATATGGGTGATTAGAGTATTTTACTCTAAAAATATTAAAACCCTTAACGAAGTCCTTTGCATACTATCAATATTCAGTAATCTTCCCCTGACTTTAATACTCTAACTCATCCCATTAAACTCTACATTTGTCAAGGAAAAACCTTCCTCATACCTTCTCCATATTATTTCACGTGCTCTTATCCATTGGCCTCACTAAAAAAACATCCACCTATACTATAACACATTCACAGCCTATATAGAATATTGGAATTTCCTCCTTCATAAAAAAATGAAATGAAAGTAAATTGAACACAACCACCAATACTCTTAAGTTCTGCATATCATTTTCAGGATCACATTACATAGCAACATATGCATACCCAACAAGCAATGGAATCTACCATCATTGCCACTAATTCAAAAGACATAAGTTACACTGACATACACACTTAAATCACAACCCAACATCCTAGAATATACCAACATTAACTGCAATGGAATTTATCATCATTGCCACTAACATCCAAAATAGCCCCGTATGACAATGTTTATCCACTAGCACAATACTATATTATAGTGCATTACATAGGGCACAAAAAAACAAAGGACCAACTATCCCTAAATCTTCTCCTGCTTAACAGCCTTTAGGTGATTCAGAGAAAGATTTGCAACAACTCCACCAATAGATGATCCAGCTTCCTATACCACACCATCAACCTTCGTCCACCCTCCCTTTCTTTTCCCTTTATACTTAGCAGTATTATATTGAGAAACAGGCATCTCGTCTATTCCAGGTTCCTCAACCACCTTTCCAACTGAATCATCTACCTCTAGCTCATATATAATTGGAACTCTAGTATTTTCAACTTCCACCATTACACAACCAGGCTCCATATTAGGCACGATCGGAATTACTTCCTCAGGCTGGGTACACACACAACAATGCTAAAAACCTTGAGCCTTCTAATTCCAGTTACAACATGATATACAAAAAAAAAGGGTCACAATAATGCCTCCTCTCTTACCTCATTGAACTCATCCATAAGGTCTGCACATTCAGTATAACCAGCCACACTTATGCTAGAATTAGGAAAATCTAGATTGTACTTGTTTAGGTTCAATTTGAGCAAAAATATCTTTCCAATTAGTAGGTCCAACTCATCTGGAAAATCATACTTATGACCCTCTTGCTTGAAACCAATCAGTTATAGTAATAAGTGTGCAACCCCTTAAAAAGTTCCATACTCATTATGAGTCAACACGGACTAATTAACATATATTACCTTATCAAGTGTTTCCTTCAACTGTGCTGCGGTGCTTTGGACCAACTCACATGCAAACTTGTTAAAGAAAATAACTAAGGCCTTCCCTGAACCATCTGAAACTATGTAATGAACCTTAAGCCTGAACTGAAAAATTATAAACTTTTAATCTCACCACATATTACTATGTTATTCACCTCACTTTTAAACATAACAATTATCCAATACTCTTACTTTGGTTCAATTGAATGAGGTGCCTTCTTGCAAGTGGTGTAGCTTATCCTCCCATTCACAAACTTAGGTTTGCTCGCACACTTAGAACATCCCTCATAAAACCACCCATGACGTGTATCAATGCAACCCCCTAACCGTAATTATACCCGGATTATGAAATTCCAGTGAAATAGAGACCAATAAGAAGAAATCAACAATTATAATCTCTCATCTTCAAGATGGGGTATCACGAAAAACAATTCAAAAATATAATTAATCTGGTCCCACATTCACTTTCGGATATAATTACCTGTGCAGTTAAATCACATTCATAAATATCAGAGTGCGTAACTAAAATTCTGGCAACCCCAAGTTACATGTATATATATAATGGGTTTAAGGTTTTCCAAAACGGGGATTACATATCCAAAAATTATATTTACATCCCATATACATACAGTAATCCCAAACCATAACAGATAACCAATGATCCAAAATTAAAATGTCCCTAAGAGATCCTAACCACTCTGGGTTGTCCGCTTCCTTTTTGAGCCACATGCCCTGTCTGAAATGTTAGTCATCGAAAAGAATGAGATTCTAAAGAATCTCAGTAGTAATAAATCACTCACACAGTATATAAACACATAGCATGTAAGTTTATCATGTTTAGCTGAACCTCAATGATTCATGCCTTGCGCCACGAACAACAGCACTCACGGCTGTAATCACAAAGCAACCGTTTTCGCTGTAATCTCAATCCCCGCTTTCACGATAAATACTATGCCAGCTTTCATTGTAATGACTATGCCCGCTTTCGCGGTTATCACTATGCAACAATATCACAAGGCACAAAGCTCCACAAGGCGTCACAAGGCATCACAAGGCAGCAATAACAACACAATGCATGGCAAATGTAATACCCCAAATTTTGAGATTTGAGGCTAGAGAATAAGCCTGAAATAAGTAAACTACTAAGCCCCATTTTAGCAGGAGCCCAAATTTATTCCCTAATGATTCTTATATCTTTGGGGTATTAAAGAAAGTAAAATGGTGAATTTTGGAGGAAGTAATTATGTTTTTGGTGAAATCGCCTATGTGGTAGTGAGCTTGTCATGTGATTTTGTATAAATAAATGATGAGTAAAAATTATGAAATTTTACAGGATGAAAGTAGACATCCTACGCTTTAATTTGATAGGTCATATGACTCAATTAGAACTATATACAAAACGTTATGGATTTTTGAAGTCAGCACAGAAAAACTGTGAAATTTCTGAAATAGTATGCAAAGATTGAAATTCTGGGAATTTTTTGATTCCATATAGCAAAATTCTATATTTTTCTTGAAACTAGACTCAATAAGGGTTCTATAGACATTGGAATCACTCCAATTAGATTTTTCTAGAATTAGTTATGATTTTTCAAAGTTTGGGTAGAAATCTGCCAGAATTTTGCAAAAATCCGAAATCGGGAAAAATAATTAATTAAAATGGGATATAATATAAAATCATCATCTTCTTCATCCAGCCCCAAAACTGACGTGCTTTATGCAGACAATAGAGAGAGGAGTTGAGAGAAAAATATAAAGAAGGAAGGAGAAATCTCACAAGGTAGGTCAATTTCTTCGGTGAATTTGTACCTAACGTGTATAGTCATTCTCCTAAGCTTCTCTTCTATGTTATGTAAGGTGTTTGAAGCACAAATCTTAGTGTTTTGACGTTAGGGTTTTCAACCACCTTGACAAAAAGCTAGTGGGAGCTTGAGGTAACTTCCAAACTTTCGTATATTGCTTATTCTGGCTGCTATGGTTAATTTAATCGGTGAAATTTCACCGAATTGCCATTGGTTTTAAAGTTTGGAAATGATATGGCCTAGGGGTTATGCTGCCCAAATTGGGTCTTAATGTTAGTTGTAACCTAATAAAATGATTAATAAAGTGGTTAGGAGTAGAAAGGAACACCTTTAAGGAGCCGAAACCGAAAAACACTGATTCTTCCCAAAGTATACCAAGATTTTGGCCAGGGCTAGATCTGAGGGTTAGATTTGGATTTTCAATGATTTATGGTTCCATTGAGTTCAGGAGCGAAAATTAGGTGGGGTTACAGTTGGTTACTTGTTTGAAAAATGCTGAAAAAACATAATTACGAAAACACCCCTAAAACCCTTAAAGTGGGGCTGCCAAGGGTAATGTTGTAATTTGACATTGAATTTGATAATTTCAAGTTTAGAAATGGATTCCTTAGATGAAAATATGTCAGAATAGCCCATGCCAAAATTTCAAGAAAAGTACAGTCGGGCCGGGTACGGTCAGGCCGGGTCCTCAGGGCATTTTTGTAAATTTTCATAATAGGCTCATATAACCGCCATAAACACTATGGAAG
Organism: Inga laurina; assembly: GCA_963855925.1. Taxonomy (NCBI): domain Eukaryota; kingdom Viridiplantae; phylum Streptophyta; class Magnoliopsida; order Fabales; family Fabaceae; genus Inga; species Inga laurina. The sequence goes on along the minus strand of OY979702.1, from coordinate 37,140,165 downwards.
TGTCTAAATTTTATTTTGGAATTGTAGGACCAAGTTGTGAGCCCCGTGGTTAGCACATTTTACGATGCACACTAAAAGGTGGTCTTTGAGATAGTACTCCCCAACCCTTTAGGCATGTGTCTAGGCTTCTAGTAGCCACCTAAAGAGTCCAAGTGATAACCAACTTTAAGTGTTCTGAAGGTGAGAATTTGGAATAGAGATTAACCTGTCGTCCTTGACTTTGGTTTATAGGGTTCGACATTTGTCCTAATCGCAAGCAACCTGTGCCAGCGCATGTCAAAAAAGAACAAGGTAGTGACTCTTTCCTTATACTATCTGTAAATGCATTGTATGTGTGTATGTCATTGTTTTGTTATGGCGGATGGAGCAATGTGGAAACCGAAAGGCTATATGAAAGCCGTAAGGCAATGTGGAAGCCGAGAGGCTAATTGTGAGCTGCAAGGCTATGTGTGTGCATTACCACGCCAATAGTCCCTGAGTCACTAACAACGGTTCGGGTAAGGACTACGAGCCTTCCCGGCGGTAAAAGGGGATAAGGGTGGGGTATAATTTGTATTTGTACTGATATGTGATAATTTACTTACATGCTATGTGATTATATATTGTATGAGTGATTTGTTACTTCTGGGATTCTTTTGAATCTCATTCTTTCCATTGACTAACATTCAAGATAAGGCAAGTGGCTCCAAGGAGAAGCGAACAACTAGGAGCTGTTAGGACTTTATAGGGATGTTATTTTGGATTGTTGGTTATCTCTTTTGGAAAGGGATTACAGTAAATTGTTTTTAGGATGTAAATATTTTGTTTGATTTGATCATGTAATCCCCTAGTTGGAACTTATAACCCTTAGTTTATACATGTATGAAACTTGGGCGTTGCCGGGAATTTGTCTATACACTCTGATATGTATAAATGTGATTTAACTGTAATTATATTCGATATTTGAACTTGAAACCAGGATAGGGATGAAGTTTTGAAAATATTTGTGAAAACCCTAACACAGGGTGGGAGTTTAAAATGAGTTTTAAATTATCTGATGGTCTCCAAACCATTTAATTATGCACTCTCGAATTATAATTACTGTTTTAAGGCAGGGGGTTACAGCAAACATACATACAATGATTCACACACAGTATAAGAAAAAGAGTCACTACCTTATTCCTTCCTGACGTTCTTTGGCACAGTGGGCTCACGAGTCTGGTAGATATCAAATCCTATAGTCAAATTAGGGACAACCTATCAATCTCTTTTCCAAATACATATATCCATAATACTTTAAGTTGGTTATCATTTGAACTCTTTGGGTGCCTATTATAGGCCTAAACATATGCTAAAAGGGTTAGGAGAAACTACCCTGAAGACCCCTTTTTCAGAAGCACAACACTGATTTTTGGCTGACTCACTCGAGTAAAGATGACCTCACTCGAGTGATGAGAGACTTGCACTCAAGTGAGAATGGCTCTCACTCGCGAGTGTTTGACAGTGAGCAACAACAATGGTCAGAAAGTACTCACAACACTCAAGCATGGGAGATCACACTTGGGTGATAACTCTAAAGTCACTCGAGTCCCCAAAAGTGCAACACAAGAAGTGCTTACCCTAGAGCACAGACAACATCAGAGGAAAAGGCTCTCTCGAGCATAACCCTTGGCACTCAAGTGAGAAGACTGTAATACCCTGAATTTTGAGACTTGAGCTTAGAGAATAAGCCTGGATTAAGTATACTGCTAAGCCCTGGTTTAGCAGGATCCTAAATTGGATTAAGAAATATGAAAATGAGTTTGATGGTGATTCCAAGGGAATTGAAATAATCAGGGGAAAAATGTAAAGTTGCCGACCAATTGGTCAGTTGCCGAAGAGGAAACTCATTGGTAACTTCAAGATCAATGGCTAGGATTGAATTGTGCAATAGATCAAGGGGCGGAATCCCATGTGTTTGAGGCTATATGAGCTCATAGGAGGTGTGTTGAGATGGTGACACTTAGCATAATATGAGCCATTGGATTGGGTCAAGATTTCAACACTCTTTCCTCTCTCCTCTCTCCCTCAAATCGATTTATTGGTGTGTGGGGAGCCACAATCTGATTTCATTCTCTCTCTCCTCCAAGCCTCCATGTTCACCCAAGTGAAGGGAAGAAAGAGAAAATGAAAGGTGGGTTTTTGGTTGGCTTCTTGTCCTCTAATGCTTAAATCATCTTCTTTAAAGTTATTCATAGTCATGAAGGTTCATTTCTATGGTTTTAGATTTGGAAAAGAAGGTGTTTTAGGAGCTTGAGGAATCTTGGAAGATAAAGAATCAAGGATTAGCTTTGAGAAAGAGGAAGAGGTAAGTGATATCCCCCTTTTGATCTATATATTGTGATTTTTTGATGAGATTTGTGATTTGTAGTTTTTGCCCTAATTTGGTATAATTGTGGAATGGTGGTGTATTATGGTTAAGATGATGCCATAGTGTGTTTTGGTGTCATTGGAATAGATTTAGAACATTGGGTGTAAAGTAATGAAATTTGGGTAATGTGTGTGATAAGTGTGACCATAGGGGAAAATGTTATTGTAATAAGATTTTGGATGTTTTGAGGTTTCTAATGGATTCCTTGATTAAAATTATGTGGAAATAGCCTTGTGTTAGAGTTTGGGAACCATTGGAGACATATTGGTTAAGTTTAGGAGAATTCTGGTTTTCTGCGTTTTTCTAGGTTCTGATAAGCATCACTCGAGTGAACATGGGTTTCACTCGAGTGCAGCGTGATGTTTTTCCTTTCCCCTTTAGGTTTAGTTGCACTTGTTCATGGAAGAAGCAAGAGTGCACTTCCTCACCTGCGAGTGATGTAGGTCTTCACTCAAGTGCACCATGGCTCACTCGAGTGAATGTGTGTTGTGTGCTAAGAGCTTGCTCTCGAGTTGTCACTCGCAGTTGGTTTGTCAAGAGTGTGAGCTAGCACTCGCAAGTTTTGAGCTACCACTCGAGTGAGGGTCATTGTGCTCGAGTGCACTTTTGACTCTGGGATTTCTGTGCTCTCGGGTAAGCACTTTTGGAGCTTTACTCGGTAGGACCAGGGTGCTAGAGGAGGTATCACTTGAGTGTTGAGGTTATCAATCGAGTGAAAGGCATCCATCACTCGAGTGAGGTCATCTTCACTTGAGTACTACAGTCAAAAAGGGGATTTTGAGGATTCAAAAGATGGTCTTTGGTCAAGTATTTCCCAACCCTTTAGGCTTGTGCTTAGGCTTTGGGTAGCCACCTAAAGGTCGTAGATGATAACCAACTTAAGTATTTGAAAGTTAAGGAATTAGAAGAGGGATTAACCATATGTCCTTGTTTTGATTATAGGGTTTGTTAATTGCCCTGATCGTGAACAGCTGGAGCTGGAGCTTACGTGGAAAGAGAGTAGGGAACATATCTCTTCTGCTTGTATTTGATATATGTGTTAGTATGTTGGTTCATGTCTTAGCTTTGCATGATTATGTGTAATTTGAAGCTATGTTTCAATATATGTTATGGCCATTAGTATATTGTTCGAAGCATTATGCTTACAAATTGTCATTATGTTAGCAAGATTTATGTGATGCAAGCATGTCATGCATTAAACATCTATCGTATATGCATATTGATATTCTTTACCTACTGAGATTCTCTAGAATCTCACCCTCCCTTACTAACCTTTCAAACAGGGTAGTGGATCGATAATAGAGTAAGTAATCAAGGGCGGCAAGGACTTCCTTCAGGTTGAAGATTCAGTAGTTGGTTATCATAGTTGGGAGTATATGGATTTGGATGTGTATATATGTATGTGGATGAAGATTTGTTATGTATTTGAGGTGGATTTGTGTAATCCCCATATGAGGGCTTGTAATGGGCGAATGTGCCCTATAAGCTTGAGTTAATAAATGGAATCCGGAATTGCCGGAATTATTACATTACGTACTCTGATATATTATATGTGATTTATCTTCGTGTAGTAATTGTATTCAGAAAGTGAATATGAGATCAGGTTATAAATGATTTTGAAAGGTATTTGTGAAAACCTCATCTAGTAGATGAGTTTATAAATGTTATTTGATTGTTATTGGTCTCTATTTCACTTTAATTGTGTATTCCGAATATTAATTACGGAAGGGGGTTACATTTTAGTAGCTCAAGTGGTAGTGGGGATGCATTGAGGCCCTACTTACCCCCAGGTAGTGGCTTCGATCCCCACGGAGGCGAAACACCTCACTTAGGGAGCGAGGGACTCTTGTGAGTCCTGGGTGGTAGGTTAGCCCATGAGGGGTGAGACCAGCTAGCCTAACCACCTAGCAGCCCCAAGTACGTGAGCGGGGTGGGCACTACCAGTGTGAGGCATCCCAAGAGGGGTAAAACCGAGGTAGGTGTGACAAAGACCACACTTGCGAGTATTAAAACATACTCTTGAAAATTGGCCAGCGAGTGAGGACCCTAGAGCAACCCTAATTATAAACTCACTCCATCACTCGAGTGATCACCAATATCACTTGCGGGCAGAGAAATGCACTCGAGCTTTCTTCATGAAAACCCAGGAAAAACACAAAGGAGAAAGGAAAATTACACGACAGCACTCGAGTGAGATCCCCCTCACTCGAGTGATGCATCAGATTGCCAGATCGCAGCAACTGACAGAAATTCCCAGATTTACCAAAACTGATCCCAATGGTTCCCAAACTTCACACAAAGCTCATTCCCACTCAAAATCCCATAAGGAACACATTGGTGGCCTCAAAACACCCCAAAAACCCATTTTAGCCATAATCTTACTCTTGGGTCTATCTAATACACACATTACCCAAATTCACTCAAATCACTTCTAAACTTCAAAACTATTACCAACACTCAAATAACCTCACAATGAACAATTCCAATATCATTCATCATCTAATCCATACATTTAAAATTGGCATAAAACCAGGGCAATTTCCAGAATTTATTAAACTTAACCAAAAATCACAATATATATATATATATCAAAAAGCATCAAATCCTTACCTCTTCACTTTGCCAAAACCAGAACCTTGATTCTTAAACTTCCAATTTTCTCTAATACCCAAACAACCACCTTTCAAAATTCTAAAACCACCAAAATGGAGCTCTTAACACTATGAACAAGTTTAATAAAGAGGATTTGAGCATATGAGAACCATTACTCACTAAAAATTCAAGCTTTCTCTTTCTCTTTCCACCTTGATTGCCGAAAAATGGAGAAGGAGGAGAGAGATGGTGAGAGATGATGAAGAAGATAATAATGTGCATATTTTTCCCTTGGCCCATACTCCCCCACTGAATACGAGAGAGAAGAGAGAGAAAAAGTGAGTTTTTGACTTTTGGCATCATCCTATGGTTCACTAAATTGCCACTTATCATCATCTTGTTCACTTCCTCCATGAGCTCACATAGGTGCATAACATAGGATTCTGACCCATAGACAATAGATCTCAACCCTTGATCTTTAATCACCAATGAGTTTCCTCTTTGGTAAATGACCAATTGGTCGGTAAATTTCCAATTTTACCATTTTGCCCTTGGTTTCACTATAATTAATAAATCATCACTATGAACATATATATCAAATTCACATCACATTTTTTCAAAAGTGTTTAATTACACTAATTACAATTAGTTTCAAAGTCATTGGCCCTTAATCTCAAATTGGGTCATTACAATTCTCCCCCGTAAAATAAATTTCGCACTCGAAATTTGTCAAACTACTTGACCTATAAACTCTGGATATCGTCTTCTCATATCCTCTTCCGTATCCCAAGTTGCTTCTCTCTGGGTCATTCCCCTCCAGATCGCTTTCACATAAGGAATACTTCGGTGTCTGAGCCTTTGTTCTTCTCGATCAATAATCTGTCCTGGCTCTACCGCATATGTGAAATTATCTTGCAATTCCACTTCTTCATACTCAACGATGTGAGATGGATTTGGTTGGTGCTTCTTCATTGGGAAACGTGAAACACATTATGGAGTCTGCTCAAGTTCGGGGGTAGGGCTACTCGATACACAACAGGCCTAATCCTCTCAAGGATTTCAAAAGGACCTATATACCTCGAGCTTAGCTTCTTCCGCTTAATAGCTTTCCCGATGCCGATAACTGGAGATATTCTCAGAAACACATAATCACCAACGTCAAACTCTAGAGGTCGTCTCCTCTTGTCAGTGTAGCTTTTCTGTCTACTTTATGCCTTAAGAAGCCTCTTACAAATAACATGAATTTGTGCTGAGGTTTGATCAACAAGCTCTGGCCTATAAAGCTTCCTCTCAGACAATTCATTCCAGCACAATGGTGATTGACACTTTCTTCCATACAACGCTTCATACGGTGCCATCTGAATGTTCGCATGATAGCTATCCTTGTAGGTGAATTCAACAAGTAAAAGAAAACGATCTCAACTCCCTTTGAAGTCAAGTACACATACACGTATCATATCTTCCAAAGTTTGAATAATCCTCTCTAACTGTCCGTCTTTCTGAGGATGATAGGCCATACTAAATCTTAACTGAGTTCCCAATGCCTCATGCAATGCCCTCCAAAATCTCTTGAAGTAAATCAGGGATCACGATCGAAAATGATGTTCTTCGGTATGCCATGGAGTTTCACAATCTCCCGAATATAAATCTCTGCTAGCTTGTCCGGAGAGTAACTAGCATTGATCAGTATGAAGTGCACTGACTTCATTAACTGGTCCACAATTACCCAGATCACATCATAATTCCTGATCCTGGGCAATCCCACAACAAGGTACATGGTCACACTTTCCCATTTCTATTCCGGAATCTCAGGACTTTGTAACAACCCTGGTGGTTTCTGGTGCTCGATCTTTACCCTCTGGCATGTGAGACACCGCACCACATATTTCGTCACATCACTCTTCAATCCCGGCCACTAATACATAGATTTCAAATTATGGTACATTTTGGTCATCCCAGGATGAAGAGTATATCGGCTCTTGTGCGCCTTATCTAAGATTTTTTGTCTCAACTCTGCCTTAAGTGGAATACAAATTCTCTTCTGATAACGAACTAATCTACTAGGCGATAAATCCTAGCCTTGAGCTTCTCCCCATTCAATTCTAGCAAGATTTTGTTGTATCCAGCCATCTTGCCTTTGAGCCTCTTTAATCTCAGCTCTCAAGTCACTTTCCCCTTGGGAAACAGTATAGTTGGCACATATGATCTGGTTAGACAGATTTAAATCTCGAAAGTCAGCAATTAACTTCCCCTCCTGTATCATCAAAGCTGCCACAAGCACCGTTTTTCGACTAAGAGCATCAATGACTACATTTGCCTTACCCGAATGATATTTGATTTCCATGTTATAGTCCTTAAGAAACTCCGTCCAGCGACGTTGCCTCATATTCAATTCTTTCTGATCATACAAATACTTGAGACTCTTGTAGTCGCAGTACAGTTCTATCGTCACACTATACAAATAATGTCGCCAAATCTTCAATGCAAACATAATGGCCGCAAGCTCCAGATCATAAGTGGGATAGTTCATTTCATGAGGCTTAAGCTGTCAAGAGGCATAGGCCACCACACGTCCCTGCTGTATAAGGACACACCCTAATCCCTACCTACTGGCATCACTATACACAACGTATGTCAAACTCATATCAGGTATAATCAATACAGGTGCCGTAGTCAACCTCTGTTTCAGCTCCATAAAGCAATTTTCACAATGTTCATCCCACACAAATGGCTGATTTTTTCTTGTGAGTTTGGTCATCGGCAAAGCAATACGCGAGAAATTTTGAATGAATCTCTGGTAGTAACCAGCAAGACCCAGAAAACTGTGTATCTCAGTAACAGTTTTTGGCCTCTTCCAGTCCAGTACTACTTCTACTTTACTGGGATCCACAGAGACCCCTTCTTACGAGATAAAATGGCCTAGGAATTTTACTTTTGATGGCCAAAACTTGTACTTACTCAATTTGGCATAGAGCTGCTTCTCAAGCAATGTATTCAGCACAATTCTCAAATGATGCTCATGCTCTTCTCTACTCTTAGAGTATATCAGAATATCATCAATGAATACCACAACAAACTGATCCAGGTATTATCGGAAAACACGATTCATAAAATCCATGAAAACTGCAGGTGCATTAGTTAGCCCAAATGGCATTACTAAGAATTCATAATGACCATACCTCGTTCTGAAAGTAGTCTTTGGAACATCCTCTGCTTTCACACGCAACTGATGATACCTCGACCTTAGATCAATCTTCAAAAATACACATGAACCAAACAGTTGATCTAAAAGGTCATAGATTCTGGGGAGAGGGTACTTGTTCTTGACAGAAATCTTATTCAACTCTTTATAGTCGATACACAAACGAATACTCTCGTCTTTCTTTTTTACAAACAAAACTGGAGCTCCCCAAGATGACACACTGGGTCTAATGAACCCTTTCTCAAGCAAATCTTCAATCCGCTTCTTCAATTCTGCCATTTCATTTAAGGCCATAAGATATGGGGCTTTGGAAATAGAATTGGCTCCAGGCATAATTTCAATCGGAAATTAAACTTCCCTTTCAGGAGGCAACCCACTTAGGTCATCGAAAAATACCTCAAGGAATTCATTCACTACGGGTATAGTACTCAAAGACTCACTAGTTTCTCCTTGTACAGAAAAGAAAACCATATACCCCTGACAACCCTTTTTCAAATATTTCTCAGCCTTAACTGTTGAAAGGAATTTAGGCTGACATTCTCGTCCTTAATGCTTTGAGAAACAAGATACACTATCCTCTTGTTCCCACAATCTAACATGTTATTTGCTCTCAACCAATCAAAACCCAAAATGACTTCCAATTGGTAGAGTGGTAAACAAATCAAATCTACCACAGATTCATGACCCTTAACAGTTAATACACAGTTCAAACAGACTTCTATAGTTACAGCTTTTATACCTATCCGTGTTGACACAATCAAATCAAAAGGCAATTTATGTACAACCAATCCCAGACGCTTCACACAATCATATGCAATAAAAGAGTGGCTTGTACCCGAGTCAAGCAATGCTTGTAACACATATCTATTTAGATGAACTATACCTTGTATCAGCTCTAGAGATTTCCGGGCTTCCTCGTGAGTCATAGCAAATACTCTGCCCTAACCCTTCGGTCTCTACTCCTGTTGTGGTTGTCCGTACTCAAGGGATGTATGCCCCACTTGCTTGCAATTGAAACAGATCACCTGACCATCATAAGTCTTGCCATAATGTGGCTTGTTACAACGAGGACATGTCTATACCATAGGAGCTCTCTGCTGATCACAACTCTCGGACTGGTAGGGCTTTTTACTACTACCTCTATACAAAGATGATCCTGAGCCCTTTCGCTTCTGAGAGGCACTGCCCTTACTAGGCTCACTATGACCACCAGCAGCCTTAGTCAGATATAGCTCTCTCAGGTTGCTCTCTATGATCCAACATTCCTCAATCGCCTTGTTGAAATCCGTAAACTGATGGGTGGCTAATCTCTTCCTCATGTCACGGCTCAAACCCCGTACTAGCATATCCGAGCTCAACTCCTCATCATCCATCTTTTGCAGATAAGAAGAATACTGAGACAAGCGGATGAAACAGAACAAATACTCATTAAAAGACTCCGTATCCCCTTGCTTGATGTTCAAAAACTCAGTCTCCTTCTCAAGCCTCACTGACTTAGGAAAATATTTCTCATTAAAATGCTGCTGGAACACCTCCCAGGTCAATGGTATATTTTTGCTCCGCAATGACAAAGCAACATTCTTCAACCAACGATCTGCATCTACCTCAAGCTTATACACCGCTAGTTGAGCTTTTACTTCTGAGGGACACCCAAGAACCTCAAAAATCTTCTTAAGATGGTTAAGCCAATCTTCAGCCGCCTGAGGATCAAATCTCCCTTTAAATACCGGAGGTAGGAGTTTACAAAATTTGGAGACCCAAAATTGAAGATCTCTTTCCTCTCTAGCTGGGACTCTATATGATTCCTGGTTTGGTGTCGCACAAGGAGGTGATTCAAGCGGTCACGCCGATGCTTCAGCCGTTTCTTCTCTATGGGTCCCTTCTTGAGTCTCCTTTTGAGAGATTTACCTCGGCCCTCATTGTTCTTAGCTCTCTCAACTCTGAGCTCTTCTCACAGCTCAGCTATCATATCTCGCTGATCCTGAATCAACCCTATCATTTCTTGCAATGGGTCCGGTGGATTATCATTAACCATCTTCACCTCGAGATTTACTTGTTATACTCTGGGGTGACCCTTTGTTGCTCTTTTCATTCTACAAATAACTCACCCCATTAATCCAACAATCATAGTATACACACAATTTCACAAAGCACATGTATCCACACAATTAGAATGCATATGTGTATACTACAATTATTCACAAATAAACTTCTATCTTTAAGGCCAAACTATGGGAGCTATCCTAGTAAACTCTACCCTTGCCAGGAACTACAACTCTGATACAAAAATGTAACCCTTCACCATAATTATACCCAAATTATGAAATTCCAGTGAAATAGAGACCAATAAGACGAAATCAACAATTATAATCCCTCATCTTCAAGATGGGGTATCACAAAAAATAGTTCAAAAACATAATTAATCTGGTCCCACATTCACTTTTGAAAATAATTACCTATGCAGTTAAATCACATTTATAAATATCAGAGTGCGTAACTAAAATCCCGGCAACCCCGGGTTACATGTATATATATAATGGGTTTAAGGTTTCCCAAAATGGGGATTACATATCCAAAAATTATATTTACATCCCATATACATACAGTAACCCTAAACTATAACAGATAACTAGCAATCCAAAATTAAAATGTCCCTAAGAGATCCTAACCACTCCAGGTTATCCATTTCCCTTTTGAGCTACATGCCCTATCTGAAATGTTAGTCATCGAAAAGAATCCCAGTAGTAACAAATCACTCATACAATATATAAACACATAGCATGTAAGTTTATCATGTTCAGCAGCAACTTAATGATCCATGGCTTGTGCCACGAACGACAGCACTCACGGCTATAATCACAATGCAACAGCTTTCACTGTAATCTCAATGCTTGCTTTTATAGTAAACATTATGCCAGCTTTCGCTGTAATCACTATGCCCGCTTTCGCGGTAATCACTATGCAGTAGCATCATAAGGCACAAAGTACTACAAAGCTCCACAAGGCATCACAAAGCAGCAGTAACACAATGCATGGCAAACATACATACAATGATTCATACACAATACAAGAGAAAGAGTCACTACCTTATTCCTTCCTGACGTTCTTCGGTACAGTGGGCTCACGAGTCTGGCAGATATCAAATCCTATAGCCAAATTAGGGGTAACCAATCAATCTCTTTTCCAAATACATATATCCATAATACTCTAAGTTGGTTACCATTTGAACTCTTTGGGTGCCTATTAGTGTGTGTTCTGATTAGCTTTTTGGAGAATAGCTTTTACAGTTTATGAGGTAAGTATGTGATAGGAGTTTTGTCTCAATTTGCGGAAAAGTGCTTCTGAAACCATGGTTTTGAGGGTATAAGAACACACACTTAAAGGCCTAAACATAAGCTAAAAGGGTTGGGAAAAACTACCCTGAAGACCCCTTTTTCAGAAGCACTACTGATTTTTGGCTGACTCACTCGAGTGAAGATGACCTCACTTGAGTGATAACCAAAAATCACAATATATATATATATATATCAAAAAGCATCAAATCCTTACCTCTTCACTTTGCCAAAACCAGAACCTTGATTCTTAAACTTCCAATTTGCTCCAACACCCAAACTACCACATTTCAAAATTCTAAAACCACCAAAATGGAGGTAAACACTATGAACAAGTTTAATGAAGACGATTTGAGCATATGAGAACCATTACTCACAAAAAATTCAAGCTTTCTCTCTCTTTCCACCTTATTGCTGAAAAATGGAGAAGGAGGGAGAGATGGTGAGAGATGATGAAGAAGATAATAATGTGCATATTTTTCCCTTGGCCCATACTCCCCCACCGAATATGAGAGAGAAGAGAGAGAGAGAAAGTGAGTTTTTGACTTTTGGCATCATCCTATGGTCCACCAAATTGCCACTTGTCATCATCTTGTTCACTTCCTCCATGAGCTCACATAGGTGCATAACATAGGATTCCTACCCATAGACAATAGATCTCAACCCTTGATCTTTAATCACCAATGAGTTTCCTCTTTGGTAACTGACCAATTGGTCGGTAAATTTCCAATTTTACCATTTTTCCCCTAGTTTCACTATGATTAATAAATCATCACTATGAACATTTATATCAAATTCACATCACATTTCTTCAAAAGTGTTTAATTACACTAATTACAATCAGTTTTAAAGTCATTAGCCCTTAATTTCAAATTGGGTCATTACAATCAAGCTTGATCACCACACAGTAAATAAGGAAATAATCATCCTGTCACACGTTAAAAAAATGAGCACATAGAAAGTTACCATAAAGAACATAAAGCAAATAAACCAACTAACATGTCAACTTTCGACAATTATTACCAATTTCTGGCTATGGATCTCAGAAATTTGTACCCTTGGGAAAGCACGCAACATACTTGATGTGGACTGGTTTGCTATCTGCCTTGGAATAGTCTGAGTAATCGTGCTTATGATAGGTGATGGCATACTCTTGGCACTATAAATCATGTCATAATATCACACTTACGACATTCCCAATAACTCTAGCTTAATAACACATAATACATAGTAAAATTAAACCTGTCTATGAAATGCTTCACTTCTGGGCACCTCCCATTAAATGATATCTGAGTAGCATAAAAAGAGCTACAGATTTTAGCAGCCCCTACAAAAAAAACCTCCAATGTTAAAATCATTATGTTGCTAATACTTCCTTTCATCCTAATACTTAAGCAATAGTTAGAACTCTTAATACCATCTTCATCAAATCTAACACGTCCAAGTTGTAAAACCATCATAACTAGAGGCTCCAGCTTAGTTAGGTCAATCAAGCACATGTTCAAAGCACAATCATCATACAGAACACAGTTCATAGTATTCTCCCTGTCATCACATCCAACATTATTATATATCTATCAGATAAAAAAACTACTTAAAAATAGTAATAGAAATTATGAAATGTGGTGAGGGAAATGAACTGTTCATAAGCCAAGGTCAACCGTAGCCTATTCTTGATTTCACCATTTAGACAAAATTCCTCCAGTGAGCCAATCAATGTGACAAAACAGATGACATCTAGAAAAAAAGTACAGCATCAAAACAACAACATATATACCCCTAAAAAGACTTCCCATCTTACAAATAAAACTTTTATACCAATCAGGTTCTCAATTGACTCCTTTTTAGTCAATTGCATTATTTGAGTAATCGGCATAAATGAACATGAATACTCTGGAATAAGAGCATCCACTTCAGTCACATATGTTTGCTAACCAAATGTTATCCAGAATGGATGATTTGTGGCCTTAAACTCCTTCTTAGTATTGGCAGAGACCTCAAAATTAGCAAAGAAGTATGCCCTCCCTTCCACTAGAGCTCTTTATACTTATTGAATAGAGCCTTATTCATAATAGACACCTGAATTTTGGCCCCCTACATAATATAACACACACATTAATTATTGATTATTAACTACTAACTGTTAACTAAGCCACCAATGTCAAAATATGCAAGACTCGTCTACAGCATATACCTCTTCATCTGCTAGAACCATTGCTATGCAAAACACCTCATTCGGTGCATCCTTCTGGTACACATTCTACCAATGAAGCACCCAAGCAATGATCTTCCACCTATCTGTACTATCATTAAGGGACTTGATAGCTAAATTTTTTGTGGCAGCCATGGGCAACTTGATTATGGTTAACTTGGTAGTATATAGTAACAGCTAAGGGTGAAGCTTCAAGTGTGGAAATCAGGATATTGAGGGGGCTATATATAGCACTCCATGCACCCAGCTTGCAAGAGGGCCTAATTCAAATCACTCCACTCCCAATACAAACAGACACAACAGTAAGAGGATTTGGAAATCTATTATAAACAAATGAAAAGACATCTCTAGCTGACCATTGCAAAGAAATCCCTACAAATCGGGTCAATCCAACTAACCTTCCTCTTTATAATCTTTATAAAGTATATTAAGGTAAAAGACATACAAAATCCTTGATAACATGCAGTATCTACTTACTTAACACTTGTTAGACCATAACGCCATGCCCCTAACCTTGAAAAAGGGTTCACACCATGCAAATATAGAGCACTATGTATATCTCTGAATTACCATTGCCAAAAACTAAAAACGTTTTCCACTATGCAAACAAAAAACACTTTGTAATTTTTTATACCTTTGCAATCTACATAAAAAACATTCTTGAAATTTTTGTAGACCGAACCCATTCTACCATATGGTAGAAAAGACATGACGGAGGAGTGCTCTGTACATAAAAAATACTCTTTCATCAATAAAGTTCAATAATAGGGTGCTACCTGCTCCCTTTTTAAAACACCAAAAGTACACGCCACTTATTTATTTTTTCTTTGATATGTATATTGTAGCTAAATTGATCTGTCATAGCCTATTGATGGCAATAACCTCCCTATACTCAATCACACTAGCCCCACACGCACTAAACTATTTTTCATTTTAGCAATTACTGAGCCCAAGAATGAGCTAAAAATGACGAAGAAGCAAAGTTAGCTCTAGCTACAGTGATTTAAGAGAGGAGTCGATCCTCAAAAATGGCTCTATGAACAGTATAACAAATTTGTTGTAATAAGATATTGATAGTCCAGCCTATCAAGGCAAACTTAGACCCAAAGTTTAACAATAAACAGCCATCATAAATTGATAGTATATATAAAATGGTTTTTAGATACAACCATCATGTAAACGATGTAATACCCTAAATTTTGAGACTTAAGGTTAGAGAATAAGCCTGATATTAGTGGATTGCTAAGCCCCAGTTTAGCAAGATCCCAAATTATGATTAAGGGTTAATGACTCCAAAAGCGAATGTCATTAGTGATAAATAGACCCTTTTGGAGACTATGATGTGATTTGGAATCAGAATGTGTTGTAAGCAGTGCTGAAACCTTGTATTTAAGTTCAATTATGGATTAACATCTAAATTGACTTAAAATAGAGGGGAGGGCACATTGTGGAAGAAAAGGAATGATATGGTGTGTTTGGTAATTCAAGAGGAATTACCGTAATCAGGGGCAAAACGGTAAAGTTACCGACCAATTGGTTAGTTACCAAAGAGGAAACTCATTGGTAGCTTCAAGATCAATGGTTAGGATTGATTTGTGAAAGAGATCAAGAGGTGGAATCAAGTGTATGTATGTGTATGTGAGCTCATGGAGGTGTGACAAGATCTTGATAAGTGTCACAATATAGACCTTTGGATCATGGTCAAAGGTTCAACACTCTTTCCTCTCTTGTTTCTCTATTAGGTCGGCCAAATGTGTATTGAAAGGCCAAAAATCTGATTTAACTTCATCATCTTATCTCTCTGTTCATCCTCCATGAACGCCAAGCACAAGGAAAAAAGAGAAAGGAAGAGTTCAATGTTTAGGTGAGATAATGTCCTCTAATACTCTAATACCCTTTTATAATATTGTTCATAGTGATGAGAGCTTCATCTCTATGGTTTTAGATTCTTGATTGGAGGTGTTTAGGAGCTTGAGAAAAATTGGAAGGATGAAAAATCAAGGAATTGATCTGGTAAAGGGGAAGAGGTGAGTATTTGAAGCCTTTTGATCTAAGTTTTGTGATTTATGGATAAGTTTTGTAAATTGTGAATTTTGCCTTGATTTTGTGGTAATTTCAAAAGGCATGAATTTTCATGTGTTTTGAGTTGCAATTGGTGTTTGGTTGTGTTATATGAATATTGGAATTGGTTTGGTTTGGTTTGAAACATTGAATGGAAAGTTTGGCCATTTAGTGGTTTTGTGTGACAATGGGGTTCAAGAATAGAATATGTGTAAATGTGATGTGAATTTGGTTGATTTGGTATTTCCAATGGATTCCTTGTGAAAATTTATGAGGGAATGTTATTTGATGTGAATTTGGGAACCATTGGTGAAAAACTTAGAATTTTGTCTAGTGAAACTTTATACTGGCAGTCAGTTTGCACAAAAGTTTTGAACAGGCAAATGGTCTCTAAAAATTATGAAACTTTGTAGTCTTAAAGTTCACATTCCAAGCTTCAAAATGGAATAATTTGTGTCATTTCGTTTTGTGAACTGGGAGTTATGGTTTTCCAAAGTTTGACATTAAAATTGGGTGCAAATCTGGAACAGCAAGGGAACTTCATGTAATTCTGGAATTGTGTGGTGATTTCTGGTAATGGCTCATATTTTTCCTATGAAGAAGACTTAAAGAGCTTTCAATGGGCTTTAGGATCACCTTATTTCGATTTTTCTAGAATTAGTGATGAATTTCTGAAGTTTCCTTGGCTGTAGCCAAAAGTTCTTGGCTGCAGTGCAAAAGTTTCTGTGCACATTTTGGCCACAGCCAGAAATTCTTGGCTATAGCCAAAAACCTTCTGTGCGCGTTTTGGCTACATCCAACCCCCATTTTCAGTATTTGGTAATTTTGAAAAGTAATTTCCAACCTAGTACGTCCCAATCCTTTCAAGCTTTTGTTGAGCTTATTATTAGACACTTAAGGGACTCAAATGACAACCAACTTTAAGTGCTATGAAAGTAAGGATTTGGATTAAAGATTAACCCTATATCCTTGATTTGGTTTACACGGTTCAGTATTCACCCTGATCGTGAGTAGCCGGTGCTGGAGCATACATGGAAAGAAAAAGGGTAGTGAACTTACCTCTCCTGCATATATATGATATTTGTGTTGGTATTGATGCATGTTAGTGCTTTGCTTGATTATGTGAAATATGTATGAATGATTTGAAGCTATGTTTCAATTTATGCTATGGCCATATGTATGTTATTCAAAGCATTGAGCTTACAGATTTGTCATTGTGTGTAAGCATGTCTTGCATTAAACATCTATCTTGCAAGCATATTGGTAATGTTTACCTACTGAGATTCTCTTGAATCTCACCCTCCCCTACCAACATTTTAGACAAGGTAGGTGGATTGAGGATGGAGCATGCAACCAAGGGCGGCAATGATTCCTTTGGGTTGTCAATTTGGTAGTCAGTTATCATTATGGTTGGGATTATGTATATTTGGATATGTACATGTTTCAGATGTATATTTGGTTATTTGGGATGAGTATTTGGATATATAGTTGAGATGACTTTGTGTAATCCCTATTTGAGAAATTGTAAAGGGTGAATGTGCCCTATGAATCCTATGTAAAGGTATGAACCCAGGTTGCCGGGATGATATTGTTGCACACTCTGATATTTGTATAAATGTGATATTCCGTGTGACGTAATTGTATTCGAAACGTGAATATGAGACCAGGTGTATTAGATTTTGAAACGTATTTGAGAAAACTCTATCTCAAGGATGGGATTGTAAATGAGTTTTGATTATTATTGGTCTCTATTTCACTTTAATTGCATAATCAGAATATTAATTATAGAGGGGGTTACAAACGATGTGTCTTGTTTTTTGGAAAAAAACTAACTTATATATCACGATATTCATATAAAACCGTCAAATATTGTCTTATATACTTAATGGTGGTTTTAAGTCACTGTCATATATTTCTTTCCCATAATTCTACCTCTTTATATTTAATGGTTTCTTAAAAACCGTTAAGTATGGTGTGTCATATATAGCAAAATCTGTAGTAGCATTACTAGTCATATGGTTGGTAACTCTTGAATTGACTATCCATATATTTCTATTATGTATATTTGTTTTAAGGGCTAGGATGGCATTACTTGTGTATGCCACATTACTAGAAGCCAAAAAGGTATCATTAGCATCATGTTTATCATGTATTTTCCTGGGAAACTCTGCTTCTTCTTTTCTCAATCTGCCATCATGTTCTAGTTTAGAATCTATGGAGATTGTAAGACCTTTGTTTTCTGGTTTGCTGTTAGGTGGTTTTCTATGGAGTTTCCAGCAGATGTCCTTTAAATGACCTATTTTTAATACTGATCACACCATCTATTGGACCTTTTACCTTTGAAATCACTTGATTGACTTCCCTTTGAATAGAATCTAGCTGTCTCCATAACTATTTGGTTTTGTTGTCTATGATCAACGATGTTCTTTTGGCTTTCTTCTTACTTCACGATGACAAGTATTTCCCTTAGGTTTAGCAAGGCTTCTTGACTTATTATGTGTCCTCGGATGGCTTCATAAGAGGGCTGGAGTCCTAATTTATAGACACTTTTCTCCTCTTTGATTCTCAAGTAGAGGCATGCATCATTTGAACTACTATACTCGTATGCTACTTCATATGTGTCTAAACGTTGCTATAGAATAAGGAGATTAGTCCAGTGTTCGGTGATCGAGAGATTACCTTGTTTGAGGTTGTCTATCTTCCTTTCATTCTCTAGTATAGCTGCTCGATTTTTAAGTGAGACGCTCATAAAATGGGCTGCCTCCCATACTTTTTTCGCAGATTGGAACAAAGAGAAACTTGAACCGATATCTATTGTCATAGAATTCATGATCCAGCATTAAACCATTGAGTTTTCTGCTTCCCATTCTTTATACTTAGGATCTATTAGTGGAGGTTCAATATGGCGCCAGTTAAGTAGTAGAATCTGCCTTTTCTGGTAACGTACAAGCATACTCTATTAGCACATTAAATGTAATTTTGACCATTCAATCTATGAATGGTAATTGCAACGGAATTTGGGTCTTGTGGTGTTTGGTGACTTCCCTCAAAATTCATCGCTGCTATAGTGGCATTATGTGATATTGAGAGAAAGCCATCGTCCTTGCTAAGCAAGTATAGACCAACACCGAATCTAATTATGGCTCTAATACCATGAACAATATGGTGCTCGTAAAGTCTCATTTATTCAAGTAATGATAAGGGTACATATAGATTAGTGTCTAGGTTAGTTGGTAACCCTAGAATCACCTAGATTACATTCGCTATAATCAAGGAAATAATTCACAACTTTGAAATTTAAATATGTCAAGATTTTAGGATCTTTTGGCATCTATTAAATAACCTTAATTAATAATTTAATTATGGCTAGGTTGAGTCCAAGGCGCATAGTAGCACTGATAATTATATCTAAAATGTATTCATAAATTATGTCATGTAAAAGTCACACCTTAGAAATTTTAAATTCTATAAAACATCTAAGATAGATAGATAAAGGGAACTAAATATTGTTTACCATTTTACAATAATAAATATGTAATAGATAATTAAAATTATTAACAAATGTACAAAACATATCTTCAATTTTTTTTATAACCATGTCTGTAAAGACAAAAATAGAAATTTAAATAGTAATAATGGATTAAACTCACTAAGTTTAACATAAGAAGTTTTTCTTCAAAAAAGATATAGATAATATATTTTCTCGAAAAACTAGTGTCATTAGAGGAATCAACACAATACGAGATTTCTATCATGGGCACACAACCCATGCAGGTAAATCACCGATCTGGCGTGGGTTATAGACATGAATGATAGGCGTAGCCTGAAGGTTACAAATACAGGTGTAGCCAAAGGCTATGAATAACAGGTCAAATAGTAGGCACTGCTAAAGGCTACAAATAATAGGCTTGAGTGTACCACTCATGAAAAATAGGCATGTTGTGCTAGGTCCCTCCATGAAAGTGGTTGGACCGAACTAGTATAAACCTCATGTATCTATGTCTTTGGTGATATCTCTCTAACTCTAATCTCTTCATTAAATTTGATTTTAAGCTTAAAATTTTTAACATCACCCAATTCACCCCCTCTTAGGTGAAAGACTTGAACTGACACTACTTTCTCTAAAGAAGTTATTCTCTCTTTCCTGTGGTTTTCATCTTCAACTGCCTTTACCACCTTCATCTTCTTTGTTTTCTTCTCCACCGCCTTTGTTTTTTCTTTACATTTTTGGTCCACCACCTTATTCCTCCTACTCTTCTTTCACCTTAATACTTATTTCCTTCATCTATATTCCACTGCCTTATTTTTTGTTCTTACTTTCCATTGACTCCCATCCTTTCTTCTCTATAGCGTCATCTTTTCACCACCTTATTCCTTTCTCCTAAACCACTGCCTTTTTCTTTCTCCACAGCTTTTTATATTTTCATCTCCACCACCTTATCCCATTCATCAATATCCTCTCCTCTAGTGTTTGTCATGGTTTTCTTTCTAATGTTTATCTTAGAGGTTTGGTGCTCCAACTTCCTTCTTTGCTTTGATTTTCTTGATTTGAATAATTGAATTTGGAGCTAAAATCTAAACTTGGGATTTCTTGCTTTTCTAAACCCATTCTTGCTTTGATTTGATATTATTTTTGTCCAGTTCTCTTTATATTTTAGTTTTTTGTCTTTGTTGTTTCTATGTATTTGCTTTGTCTTTTTCTTTTTGAGTAAAAAGGGGATACATACATATATATATATATATATATATATATATTCAACTACTATATACAAGAGTTACAAAACGCGACCATCTAAGCACTGGAGACCATTGCTTAAAGGAGGTCTCAGCTTTATTGATGTGGGATACAAGTGTGCAAACCACAATAAAGCATGGCCTTCGTAGATAATGACTCATCATTAAAATACATTTATTCCTATTATCCCAGAGTTTCCAAATGAGAGTTCCAAAGAAGAGCCTCCACTAGGAACCCTTAGGGTACGGTTGAGATTGCTAAGGAGCTAGTCTTTAAACGGTTGGTGGAAGAACATCGGCACAAAAGGTGGCAGAAAAACTCTTAGCCAGCATGCTGGGGTGGTCAGGCAATGACTCAGCACATGATCAAGGTCTTGGGGCTTAGTTGCTTATGATATCATACCTCTCTCCTTGCTCGTTTAGAATTAGTGAGAAGTTGATGCTTAGTTGAAAGCCATAGAAAAGTTTGTACTCTTTAGAGCCCTGGCCATTTCCAAATCCAAGCCTAGTATTTTCTCGGGGTATGCCAACATGTCTCACAATTTTCCTGATATTGCAAGGCAACGGAGAAGGAGATGTGTGCTATTAAATAGTCATTTTTCTGTTTCTTTGTTTCTCTATTTTGTGTCTTTTGTCTTGGTTATGTTATGCTTTATTTCTTTTGCCGTGCTTGTGCTTTACTTGGTCAGCCTTCTTCCCCAACTTTAATCCATCATGATTATAGACACACTATATGTATGACTTGTAAGGCCACTCATCTTCTTAACAATGTCGAGTAATGATCACTTTCAATAGCTCAAGAGCTTTCAACGTTGTCGGCCACTTGTATGAGTTGGTGGTGCTTGGTGGCGTCCTCTCATGTCCTTTGTTTTATTATTGTTGCTGAATAATATCTACTTATGCTATTTGGGACTGTAAGTGGTGTCTGCGTTAGTGGTGTTGCAGCTGGTTCGAGAAGGGATTTAAGCTTTAGTTGATCTTTGAAGTGTTGACCATCTTTAAGAACTCTTGGTTGAAACTTTCTATTGTTTTTGTTGTATTAGTGTTAAAGCTATCAAGTCGTAATGATTTATTTATGTTTTTAGACTTTGGACCTCCAACTTGACTTGACTCAAGATCGGATAGCGGTTTTATATGTATCACTTTATCGTTTTGTTGAATAAATTGTTGTTAGAACAAGTGTTTCACCTAAGAGAAAGGTGAATTGGGTGATACCAGAAAATTTGTTTCGTATATAAAAAATTGACTGGAAATTTAAAACAGTTAAGAGCTAGGAGAAATATCACCGAAGTGTACACCAGGAGTAATACTGGTCGGTCACAACCACTTTGACCTACGTCCAGTCCTCAGAGCTTCTCTGAGAGTTTCACCATATCTTCCAAAATTTAGTGGGTTCTTGGCACCTCAATACACAGCAAGTTCCTTTACTGGACACTTACTCCCCCTACACGTTGTAAAACAATCCCCAACTCAAGGTTCCACAACCTTAAGTTGTCTCAATAATAGATATTGAGTTTGTAATGAAAATCTCTCTCGGAGAGCAAATATATAATCACTGAAGTTCAAAAAGTGAATGTAAGAAAAAATAGAGCACTAAGAAGATGTTGATCGATGTATTTTCATGTGTTCTTAGTTGTTGTGTTCTGTTTTTCGTTGAATGCTCCATAATTATAGATGAATTGTAATGTCCATTGGAAGCATTTTAATCATGTCCGTTAGAGTTGCGTAGCTTCGTTTGACCATTTTTTGAATTTGAAAACTAGCTGTTTATGGTAGGTAAGCGTTTCAGATGTTGCAGACGATATGTTTGACTTTTCTCTCAATGCTGTTAGATCTCATGTTTTGATGATAACAAAAGAATGGTATGAAAAAGAAGTGATTAATAAATAAGTTTGAGCAAAGGAATAACAGGGATAAGTGTAATATCCCAAAAAGTGATTAAGGGCTAATGACTTTAAAAGTGGATATAATTATTGTTGAATAAACACTTTTGGAGAATGTGTGATGGGAATTTGGATATTTTAATGATTCCAATGGCTTCCTTGTGAAAATTCGTGTGGGGAGAGTATTTATTGTGAAATTGGAACCATTGGGAACAATCGTGCAAAAGTTGAAAACTCTGTCCATTGAAACTCTGTACAGGGCAGCCAATTTGTATGGGCGTTTTAAATAGGCAAATGGTGTATAAAAATTCTGAAATTTTCCAGTATTAAATTTCACATGTCAAGCTTCAAAATGAACATATAATTTGTATCATTTTGATTTTTGACCTAAGATTTTTGGATTTTTGAAGTTTGCCCAGCGAAATTAATTATTTTCTGGAACAGTATGCAAAGATTGAAATTCTGGGAATTTTGTGGTGATTTTCAGTAATGGCCAATATTTTTCCTATGAAGAGGACTTAAATATCTTTCATTTGGCTTTGGAATCACCTCATTTCGATTTTTCTAGAATTAGTTATGATTTTTCAAAGTTAGGCAGAAAATCTGCCAGAAAATCCGAAAATGTGAAATTAGAAATTATGACATCATCATGTGGTAAGGTGACATCAACATGGAATTAAAAGCAATTCCATCATCTTGATCAGCCATTTCCGACCCATTTCACAGAAAAAAAAGACGTGAAGAGAGCTTGGAGAAAAGAGAGAAAAAGAGGAAGAAATCTCGCAAGGTAAGCCGATTTCTCCGACGATCTAGCTCCTAACGCGTATAACTCCGACTCTAAGCTACTCCTCTTTATTCTTTAAGGTTGTGAAGCTCAAAATTTGGTGTTTCAAAGAGGCTAGGGTTCAGCCAAATTTGGGAAAAGCCAGAGGGAGCTTGAGGTAAGTTCCAAACTTTCGTATATTGCTTATTCTGGCTGCTGTAGGCAATTTAATCGGTGAAATTTCGCCGGATTGCCATTGGTTTTAAATTTTGGAAATTGAGTTTCCTAAGGGTTATGCTGCCCAATTTTGGTTCAAATGGTAGTTATAACCTAATGTAATAGTGAATAAAGTGGTTAGGAGTAGAAAGGAACGCGTTTACGGAGCCGAAATCGTAAAACCCCGATTTTCCCTGGAGAACTCATAAATTTCGGCCAGCTCTAGAAATGGGTCTTAGAGTTGGATTTTCAATGATTTGATGGTTCCATTGAGTTCAGGGGCGAAAATTAGGTGGGGTTACAGTTGGTCACTTTTTCGGAAAAGGCCGAAAAAGCATAATTACGAAAACGCCCCTAAAACCCTTAAAGTGGGGCTGCCAAGGGTAAATTTGTAATTTTACATTGAATTTGATAATTCCGAGTCCGGAAATGGATTCCTTGGGCGGAAATATGTTAGGATAGCCCATATTAGAATTTTGGGAAAAGTGTAACCGGACCGGGTATGGCGGGCCCGGGCCGGGTCCCCTAGGGCATTTTTGTAAATTTTCATTATAGACTCATATAACCCCAAGTAACACTATGGAAGTGTCTAAATGGTGCATTTGGAATTGTAGGATTCGATATTTGCCGCCCTCGGGAGCCAACTGCGCCGAAAGACGTCAGGAAATGACAAGGTAGTGACTCTCTCTCTTATACTTTGTGTAATGCACTGTATGTGTGTTGTATCACTGTTTTATGATGATTTCTGATGCTGCTGCGGTTACAGCTGGTGATAGCTGTCGTTTACAGCGCAAGCTGTCGTTTACAGCGCAAGCTGTCGTTTACAGCGTAAGCTGTCGTTATTGTGATTACAGCGTAAGCTGTCGTGATGTTGATTACTGATTACAGCGTAAGCTGTCGTGATGTTGATTACAGCAAGAGCTGTCGTATTGTGTATACAGCCGTGAGTGCTGTCGTTTATGGTGAAAACCATGTATCTATGTGATGCTGTTGTTGTTGCTGGTTGTGATTTATATACATGCTTTGTAATTATACATTGTGTGAGTGGTTTGTTACTACTGGGATTCTCTCGAATCTCATTCTTTCCTATGACTAACCTTTCAGACAGGGCGTGTGGCTCAAAAGAGAAGGGGCCAACCCGGAGCACTAAGGATCTTTAGTGATACTAAGGATTTTTGAGATGTTGGTTATCTATTTTAAACTCGGGATTACTGTATATTTTGAAGCATGAAGATCATATTCAATTTTGGATGTGTAATCCCCTAGTAAATACTTATAAACCCTCAGGTTATATATATGTATAGAACCCGGGAGTTGCCGGGGATTTAGCTATCCACTCTGATATGTGAATGTAAATCAACTGCACAGGTAATTATATTCGAATGTTTAAATGAGACCAGGATAGGGGAAAGATTTTGAAAGATTTTTGTGAAAACCCTACGGTATAGTAGGAAGTTTGAAATGAATTTAAACTATCCGACGGTCTCTAAACCGACTTAATTATGCATTATCGGAATATCATTACGTGTTAAAAGTCAGGGGGTTACAATAAGCATCACTTGAGGTAAGCATTGGAGTAATGAAGAAAGGCCAAGAGAAAAAGCTGAGAAACTTGATCAAAAGCAAGTTTTCTAAGGCATTACTCGAGTAGGTACTCGAGTAATGAGACAAAACTTGAAGTAACCAGAAGCACCTTCCAGTAACCTACCAACGTTACTCGAGTAGATACTCGAGTAATAGTGTAAGTATTTTTAAGTTGCTCTCGCCTGCCAATGTTACTCGAGTAGCTACTCGAGTAACCAAGTAAATAGTTGGAGTTGCTCTCGGCCTGCCAATGTTACTCGAGGAGCTACTTGAGTAACCATATAAAAAACTTCCAGTTGCTCTCGGCCTGCCAATGATACTCGAGTAAGTACTCGAGTAACTCTATTTCTGAAAATTTGTTGCTCTCGGCACTTTGTACCACTGCCAATATTACTCGAATAGGTACTCGAGTAACACACTGAGGTAAGTGAAAACTTGAAGGTAGTACCCGAATAACTTGATTTAAGTTTATCTCACTTTCCTCGAGTCTTTACTCTAGTATGCAAGTATTTAATGTTCTATTTTAAGTGGATTACTCGAGTATGTACCCGAGTATGCAAAGTTATGTTTGAAGGAAAACCTCAAGTCATTACCCGAGTAAGTTATATACAAAAAGTAACTTTACTCGAGTAGGTACTCGAATAACAAGGTAATCAGACTTGATGTGCTCTCGGCCTTGAAATCCTGCCAACATTACTGGAGTAGAGTATCGAGTAATCAAAAGTTTATTTGAAGGTTTACTCGAGTTGGTACCCGAGTAACCTATGAAGTTGTGAATGCATTACTCGAGTAGGTACCCGAGTAAACATGAATTTTCAAAGGTTTAAAATTTAGTTATTCCATGCACTACCAGAGTAATCTTGTATTTGTCTATTGACTTGAAGTTAAACAAAGCTTTCCCGATGATACTCGAGTAAGTACTCGAGTAAACTTCAAGTGATACTCGAGTAAGCAAACCCAGAAAGTTTGAAATCATTCCAACGGTCATTGTTTTGTTTCCTATTTGATTAACTTTTCATTATATTAGTATTCTTATCCTTTCAACAGATAAACAATGAAGAGATCTTACCAAATAAGGAAAGTCAAAAGCAACGCTCAAATTTCACCGACCGTCACCTACCGCAAACGTATGTTTTTCAAAAACTGGAAAAGTCAATAGTGGCTGCGCACGCTCCAACGGACATGAAGAAATATGTTCCAGCAATCATTACCAACGTATCTATATATATGGGAACATCTGAACAGAGAGAAAAACAAGAACACACTCACGAACGTATCATCAAGTTCATTACTCTGTTTTACATTATACTTGTAATTCTATGCTTCAGTGATTCTTATTCACTCTGTGAGAGAGATATTTCATTCAAACTCAATATTTGTTATTGAGGTAACTTAAGGTTGTGAAACCTTGAGTTGGGATCGGATTACAACTTGTAAGGGGGAGTGATTGTCCAGGTGTAAGAACTTGCTTGTACTGAGGTGCCAAGAATGTAATATCCCAAAAAGTGATTAAGGGCTAATGACTTCAAAAGTGGATGTAATTATTGTTGAATAAACACTTTTGAAGAATGTGTGATGGGAATTTGGATATTTTAATGATTCCAATGGATTCCTTGTGAAAATTTATGTGGGAATGATGTTTGGTATGAAAATGGAACCAATGGAAGCAAAGATGCAAAATCTAAAATTCTGTCCAGTGAAATTCTATTCTGGGCAGTCCGTTTGTGTGAACGTTTTTAATGAACAAATGGTATCTAAAAATTCTGAAATTTTCCAGTCTTATAGTTCACATCTCAAGCTTCAAAATGGACATATAATTTGTTCCATTTCGTTTTGTGAACTAGGAGATATAACTGTCCAAAGTTTGGGATGGAAACTGAACTCTGTTTTGGGGCAGTGATGATTTTTATGTAATTCTGGAATTGTGTGGTGATTTTTAGTAATGGCCAATATTTTTCCTATGAAGAGGACTTAAATATATTTCATTTGGCTTTGGAATCACCTCATTTTGAGTTTTCTAGAATTAGTTATGATTTTTCAAAGTTTGGGCAGAAAATCTGCCAGAAAATCCGAAAATGGGAATTATGACATCATCTCAATAAAAGATGACATCAGCATGGAATTAAATATGTTATCATCTTCCTCAGCTCATTTCTGTCGCACACAGCAGCTGAATGAGGAGTGAGAACGTTGAGGTTTGTAGAGAGAGAAAGGAGAAGAAAAATCACAAGGTAAGCCGATTTCTCTGACGATTTAGCTTCTAACGCGTGTAACTCCGATCCTAAGCTACTCCTCTTTGTTCTTTAAGGTTTGGAAGCTCAAAATCTGTTGTTGAGCACTTAGGGTTTTCAGCAATAATTGGGAAAAACTTGTGGGAGCTTGAGGTAACTTCCAAACTTTCGTATATTGCTTATTCTGGCTGCTGTGGGCAATTTAATCGGTGAAATTTCACCGGATTGCCATTGGTTTTAAAGTTTGGAAATGATATGGCCTAGGGGTTATGCTGCCCAAATTGGGTTTTAATGTTATTTTTAACCTAATGTAATGGTTAATAAAGTGGTTAGGAGTAGAAAGGAACGCGTTTACGGAGCCGAAATCGTAAAACCCCGATTTTCCCCGGAGAACTCATAAATTTCGGCCAGCTCTAGAAATGGGTCTTAGAGTTGGATTTTCAATTATTTGATGGTTCCATTGAGTTCAGGGGCGAAAATTAGGTGGGGTTACAGTTGGTCACTTTTTCGGAAAAGGCCGAAAAAGCATAATTACGAAAACGCCCCTAAAACCCTTAAAGTGTGGCTGCCAAGGGTAAATTTGTAATTTAACATTGAATTTGATAATTCCGAGTACGGAAATGGATTCCTTGGGCGGAAATATGTTAGGATAGCCTAGATTAGAATTTCGGGAAAAGTGCAACCAGACCGGGTACGGCGGGCCCGGGCCAGGTCCCCGGGGGTAGTTTTGTAAATTTTCATTATAGACTCATATAACCCCAAGTAACACTATGGAAGTGTCTAAATGGTGCATTTGGAATTGTAGGATTCGATATTTGCCGCCCTCGGGAGCCAACTGCGCCGAAGGACGTCAGGAAAGGACAAGGTAGTGTTTCTCTCTCTCTCTTATACTTTGTGTAATACACTGTATGTGTGTTGTATCACTGTTTTATGATGATTTCTGATGCTTCTGCGGTTACAGCTGGTGATAGCTGTCGTTTATAGCGCAAGCTGTCGTTTACAGCGCAAGCTGTCGTTTACAGCGTAAGCTGTCGTTATTGTGATTACAGCGTAAGCTGTCGTGATGTTGATTACAGCAAGAGCTGTCGTATTGTGTATACAGCCGTGAGTGCTGTCGTTTGTGGTGAAAACCATGTATCTGTGAATTGCTGCTGCTGTTGCTATTTGTGATTTATGTACATGCTTTGTGTTTATGCATTGTGTGAGTGGTTTGTTACTACTGAGATTCTCTTGAATCTCATTCTTTCCTATGACTAACATTTCAGACAGGGCGTGTGGCTCAAAGGAGAAGCGGCCAACCCGGAGCAATTAGGACCCTTGGGGGTATATAGTTGAGTTGGAAACGTTGGTTATGTATTTTGAACTCGGGAATACTGTATATTCTGAATCAGGAACACTACATTCGATTTTGGTTGTGTAATCCCCTAGTGTATACTTATAAACCTTCAGGTTTTTATGCATAGAACCCGGGAGTTGCCGGGGATGCGGTTATACACTCTGATATGATTGAATGTATATTAACTGCACAGGTAATTATATTCGAATATTGAAATTAAGACCTGGATGGGAAAAAGAGTTTTGAAAGTTTTGTAAAAATTTTACTGTGAGACAGAAAGTTTAAAACGAGGTTAAAGCATCCAATGGTCTCTAATCCGATTTAAATATGTGTTATCGAATTATAATTACGTGTTTAAAGTCAAGGGGTTACAAAGAACCAGCTGAATCTTGGAAGTTATAGTGAAACTCTCAGAGAAGCTCTGAGGACTGGACGTAGGTCAAAGTGGTTGTGGCCGAACCAGTATAACTCCCGGTGTACACTTCGGTGATATTTCTCCTTACTCTTTCCTGTTTTAATTTCAACGTCAAATTTTATATTTGCAATGAAATTTTTAAGATCACCCAATTCACCCCCCTCTTGGATGAAACGCTTGCTCTAACAAATGCATGATCTCTTCATTGTTTTCTGCAAATACACTTAGGAAACTAATACAATGAAAGATTAATCATATGAATAACAAATCAATGAACAATAAAATCATACTCTTTGTATTGTATTACTCGAGTGACCATGTTTAATTACTCGAGTGGCTACTTGAGTGAGACATTAAAAATCTTGATAAGAGTTAAGTCAATGATTTTGACCTAATCACTGGAGTAGATACTGGAGTGATTATTATGCATTACTCGAGTGGCTACTCAAGTGATCTATTGAAAAACTTGGTAGAGACTAAGTCAAACAATTCTAACTTGATCACTAGAGTGGTTACTCGAGTGATCATTATCCATTACTAGAGTGGTTACTGGAGTGATTAAGAAGCATTACTTGAGTGGCTACTCGAGTGGTCTTAACAAAATATTGACAGAGTCTTCACTGCCTGAAAGCTTACCTGGTTACTCGAGGGGTCCCTCGAGTGATCACTTGTCATTATTCGAGTGGCTATTCGAGTGATACCATAAAAAACTTGGTAGAGAGCTCAGTGACTTTATTACTCGAGTGATCCCTCGAGTAAGTCCATGCAAATCTTGGCAGAGAGCTTTGGAACATCATTACTCGAGTGACTACTCAAGTAATGGGGAATCATTACTCTAGTGATCTCTCGAGTAACCTTCTTTGAAATCTACCAGTGCTTCTTTCTCCTGTTCTGTGAATTCTTGTTCTCCTTCATTACTCGAGTGGCTACTCGAGTAATGGTTTTTCCTGTCACCAAAGTCTTAATTCCTTTGTTCAAATCTCTTTTGTTTATTATCAAAACTTTTTGTAGGATCAATCCAATCTTTATATGTATCACTTTATCATTTTGTTGAATAAATTGTCATTTATTAAAAAAAAAAAGCTTAAAGGCATAGAGGTAATTTGATTTAATCTCTCAATCTCACCATTGATTAATTATTTGCTTTTTTTGTTTTTGATTAATGATTGGTTAAGTTTAGTGACCAAAATTAAAATTGGGTTAAGTAACAAAAATACTTAAAAACTCTTCTTAAAAGTGCACCCACAATCATAAACATTTTTTTTTAATTTCAAGTTCAAAAGTAACCATAAACTTTCAAAAAGGAGGCAAAAGTGACATTCTTGTTCAAGAAATATCTGTTATATTTTTTGTGGGCACCCCCGCTATTTAATAAAATAAAATAACCTAAATTTCTCAATTTCCTATACTACCCTCCATCCGCTCTGTCTCAGGGTGTGTTTGGAACAGCGATTGTCAATTGGGCTTGTTGTGATATTACTTTTGATAAAAGCTAAATTATGTAATGTGATTTGTGTTTGGATTGGCGATTGTCAATTGGGCTTTTACAATCATGAAAAAAATGGTGTGTTTAGAACAGCGATTGTCAATTGGGCTTTTGTGATAATGATAAAAGAGAAATGTAATTAAAAATTATAAAAAATTTATAATAGTTTAAGTTGGGAAATTAGACAATTAAAAAATGCACAATCTAATTAAAAAAATATTACATAACCAATTGTATCACATGTTCCGTATAATTTAATTTCTAATTTCTAAATTAATTAATACAACAATATTAAAGAGGAGCATGGGAAGACGAAGTTTGCACTTCTCTATGCAGTCTATACTGAGTACTGACAGTAGAGAAGGAGACAGATATTTGCTCTCAAAGGTATTCGATTTTTTTGTTTTGTTTTTGAGTAAAAGGTACTCATTCAATATTTTAAGTGCATGGGTCCAGCAAATATATATATATATATATATATTTTAAGTGCATGGGACTCTTCTCTCTCCCAAGCTCCAATGCGTGGACCCATCTGCACATGGCCGACCGAAAAAAAAAACCGTAACATCATTGGGCTTTTATCAAAAGCTGTAGCATTTAACTTTTGTTAAACGTGGATGTACAGTATCAATTTTATCAAAAGTCTGATCCGTCATTTAACCAACCAAACATACAAAAAAAAAAAAAAAAACTGTTACCAGCAGTTGAGCTTTTGAAGCTCCAATTGGGCTTAAGGCGAACCAAACGTGGCAACCAAAGACACACTCAAACTCTCCCTCCCACTAGACTTTCCCCATTTCTTCTCAGCTTTCGGTAATGGCGACAGCGATGTCCTCCACCACTGATGGTGTCCACCACCAACCACGCCCGGTTGGGGGCGGCAGGATCAAGGGCGTGTAGGAGAGAAGAGAAGACGGCTACCTCCTCCCTACCACCTTTGCTTCTCCTCTTGTTGGCATCGCCATCGGCCGTCATGGCTCACTCTTTCACTCTATCACCAGGCGCCTGCACTCCCCTTTTACTGTTTACGACTCATCAATTCTGTCCCTTCCTCGATTTTTCGTCAGATTTCCCGCTATCTAGTTTACAATCTCAGTAACTTCTCCGCGCGATCTCAATCGTTTGCTTCCTCAACTTTCAAAATCTCGATTGGCCCTTAATTCCCTCAATATCTCCAATTGGAAATCCGTTCCCGTTGATGGACTGCGAAAATTGGGTTTGAAGATGAGAAATAATCTGAGGGTTTTGATCTACTCCTGTATTGGGGACCTTCAAGATATCAATCAAATTGTCATAGCTGATTCCTTCCTGCTTCTTGAAGAGCTCGACATTGGCTTCCCTGAATTCGATTGGTCTCTCACTATTTAAGTTTTGGTTCATTTCTAAAACTATGGGGAATTTCAAATCAGGAGAGATTTGTTTTTGGTGAACATGAGAAGTTTAAGGGGGGCCTTTTTTTTGTTTGACTATGGGGTATTTTAGTCATTTTATACTAAACTAAATGGTTATTAATTAGTTTAAAAAAGTGTTACTTTTCCAATTTTTTTAAAAGTTCATGATTAATTTTATATCTCAAAAAATATTTATGTAAGTGGATGTACTTTTAAAAAAAATTTATGAATATTCTGATCCTTAACCTATTAAAATTTAAACATTTCATATAGTTTGAGTTTTCTATTTTCTCCCTTATTGTGTAACTGTTTAAATCTAATGTTTTGAAAATCGGATCGATTGGGTTGGATTGGAAACCAACCAACTAGTGGTCCAAACGGTTTAACAGTTAATCTGGTTTGACCGATTTTTATATAGTTTGATCAGTTTTTGTGATTGTTTAAATATTATATTCAAAATTTTATATAAATAACGCTGAAATCTTTACTTACTCATTAATTTAGTCTCGATTTATTTATGATATGTCCTATTGATTTTTGATCCAATACTCGACCGCCGGTTTTAATGACCGGTACGAGTTTCCAAACCATATTCAAATTCGTTCACTGATCGGGCTCCCGCCTTGATTTGTAAAATCATAATGGCCCTTCATCATTTGCCCCTGGACTAGTTTTCAAAATCTGTTGAAGCAGTTTCCCTCGCAAATGGACGACGCGATGGAAGATCATGTGAATATTGCTAAGATATCAGAGCTTGTACAAGGGGCGCGACCTCTCACTTCCACAGCGTCTCTCATCGTCCGCTCGTCCAGCCGTTCAGCCCCTCACAGTACTTGTTCTTCTTCCCTTTCAAGCCCTAACACTGTGCCTCGAGTCCTCACTGCTCTGAAGCATCCCACCATTGTCGTCGGAACCCTAAACCTTCCAAGCCACAATTCTCGCTCATCTTCTGGCTGCTCTTGTTTGCAGTTTTCCGATAACACATGTACTGTTTGCTGCGACGTTCTCGGATTTGACGCGTATGCTATCGGGAAAGAAATTCGTGCATATGCTTGGAATTTCATTCCTCGTAAACGTGGCAAGGGTTTCTTTGAGATTATCAAATGGGGATTTTCTGATTCAAGTAATGACTGGAGAAAAAAGCAGCTGGACCAGGCGAACTTTGTGGATTCATATCCCTTAGTGCCTAGTTGTTTTAGCGCGCAAAGTGTTAGTTTTTCATCTGGGCATCGCGTCTATGGGGTCCTTGATTCTGTTCGCCCTTTAACTGGGGTCCCTTGTACGATGCTTGCAAGTGGTTCCAAAAGCGCCGAGGATATGAATTCGTCTTCTTCACGAAACTTACTGGGGTTTTTGGTAGAAGTAATTTGTTGCGAGTGTAAATTATGCTGTTCTAAAAAGTTGTCAACTGATATGAGTTGTTTAATGGCAGATTGGAATAGTCATTCCTTTACCAAATTAGTGGTTGTATATTTTATTGACAATGCATCATCTTGGCATTCTGTAATTACTAAGCTTAGTGGTGACCGCATTATAGTTTCAGGTTTGAAGCGAAAGTTGGTTTTCATGGGAAAAGATGAGTCACGTATAATGTATGTGACTACCAATGAGTCTGTCCTACATGTTTCTCCGTTTCCCAAGCAGTGGCTGCCATGTTTGAATATGGATACGAAGAGAAAGAAAAAATTTGGTACATATACTGGTATAGTTAGCGGTATTTACATGCAAGGGATGGTTGTTGAGTTGGACCATGATGTTTGGCTTCTTTTAACAGAGCAGAAACTGACTCTGCCACATAGTCTTAGAGTTGGTGCCATTGTAAGTAAAGTAAATCTGATATTCTTTTGAACTGACATTTATTGTGATGTAGAATAATATAAACCACACCGTGGCAAAAGGATGACTTTCTGTGTAAAACTATGCTTTATTATGCAGATATCTGTAAGAAATGTCCACTTTGTGGATCCAAAGTTTGCATGGACAAAAATTCTTGTACTTGGCGCTTGCTTCAAGAGTAGTATTGTGGTGGAGTCTTTCTCCCCTTTTGAAACTGAGTATGTACTACTACAATTAATTCTTATTTCCATTCAGATTCCGGTCACATGAATTCTCTTAATATGATGTTCTCATCTATGTCTCATGTATTTGCTATTATTTCAAACACATTATCATTTTCCCTATTTCAATTTGGGACATTGTTTCAATGTTTACATACGATGACTTTTTTTATAGGCACTATAATGATTTTTTGTATCTTTCATGTTTTTGATGCTGTTTGTTCCCTGAATTCTTCTGATTTACTTGGTATTCCTAGTTGTCTCCAAAAATGTCCTATGTAGATGTAGTTAATCATTATTTATTTTATACTAATTATTACTTGGGAATTATGGTTTGTAATTGCGGTACCTCGGAGTCTAGGACTTGATTTGGAGGTCATGTTATAGTATCCTAGTTAAATTTGGGTTTTGTTGTCCAAGATGCATTTGTGCCCAAATGCTTTTGATGTTGAGTTTTGAAAATTTTGCGCCTTTTCCTTTTCATTCCTTCTTGTTTTACATCAGTGGTGATAATTCAATTCAGCTTTGCAGGTGCCATATGATTCCACATTCGTCAAGTATGCTTGGAAAATTCATTGAGTCATTACCATTTGCTGCAAGACTATGGTACTAATGGCTTGATAGTAACTAGTTGGAAATTCAAAATTTTAAGTTTTGGTATAATATTTTGTTCTGCTGGCTGGTAGGGTATTATTTCTTGTCTCGAGCTTACGTAAAAAGTTTGGCGGGATCTTATCCAACATGGATCTTCTTGGATCAAATAATGTAATTTACTTCCTTTGGTTGTTTGTAGTTTCCTATTGTACTTAAGGCCTTACATTATATTTCAAATATGATGAATGGTCATTCCCTGTTTTACCAGAAAGAGGGACTGGTTCAGATGTTTGCTAGATTACAGTTACCTTCAGCTGTGTTTCAGTCTCAGGTATATCAATAGTCGACTAAAAACTTTTTCTTTCTTGAAACAAATTTTGCTTCATTATCATTAGGTCGGTTATGTTGCTTGAAATTTTCTTGGTAGCATGGTGCTTTTCTTGGGCTGTGTAGACATGACTCATGTGGTTGTGGCAGAGAGCTGCATTGTGGTTCACTGAAACTGGTATTTCACTGGTGGTTACCTTGGACTAGCTTTTAGTACTTTATTAAGTTTGTATATGTTTGCTTTGTTTTGGTTGACAAAATTATGTCTCATTGACAATTAAAAGTAAAATCACTATAATCATGTTATCACAGGTATTACCCATGTCTATTTTCACCTGTCACAGTATTGCTACCATAATGAGAATACTGAAGTCAAGAAATGACTGTAAATTGCTGACAGTTGACAACCATTCAAGACTTTTATCTTGTGAAGTGAGATCCCGTGGTCGGTCTGTTAGAAGGATAATTTCTAGTGAAGATGTTGGCTGTCTTTTGCTTGGGTACCTAAAGGTTATATATCCTCATTTGATTGTTTGTCTATGTGCTACTGAGCTTTTTATTCCTGCATGGGTTCTGTCTTATTTGCATTTATCTATTATGTAATTCTTGTTTCTTGATTCTTTAAGTATGGGAGGTTCCTTTTTATGTTGTAGAACTTTGATTTTGCTGGCATCTCTTCTATCCGCATAAGTTGCGATACATGATCTTGCCTTGAATATACAGGTTGCTCCATCAACTGGAAGACTGCAGTTGGTTGATGCTACTGGCAGCATTGATGTCCTCATACCTGATCTTCCATGTACATGGGATTCTAATGAATTATATGAGGTCACCATGGTCTTTTTGTGTCAAATTCTTTCCTTTATTATTGTCCTTTTTTTGAGCTTATAACATTGATTTGACATTCTGCATTCTCACCTTTTAAAGCCCTTGTGTGACATTATTGTTTTGGACATATAGGTGATGGACTTTAACATTATAGTGGATGGCATACCTGAACTTGTGGATCACTTGGAATTTTATGACACAGAGTCATTATCATGTGGATCCATCTTTAATTGCAAGTTCACACAGGCAACAAAAGATTTAAGTTTATTAATCCATGTTCACTTTCTCTGGAAGAATGTAAAATGCAGGAATTTCCCACTTTATTTCTGTCCAAGCATGAAGAACGAATCTAAGATACTTGAACCTGGAAACTACCATCTGCTTAGGGTAGCTCACAAATTTCCTCAGCTACAGAAGGTATTATTTCAACTGTACAGTGTAATTACATTCTGTTCTGCAAATGATTTTCATCTGACAAGTTTGATGATCAAACAAAATAATAGAGAAGCTAGGGGATGAAACTGTTTTATGATCAGTTTCTAGGATTGGTAAAGTTTATACCCATGTTTAAGCTAGTGTTCATTTTAAATGAAGTTTCACTAAAAATCACAAGGTTCTTGACCTCATTGGCAGGTTCAACTGCCTTATAGATTTTTCCTGAAGATTATTAGTTTATGTATGGTTGATGGTTCAAAAATTCTTTTTGGCAGTACAAAAGTTATCTCCCATTTTTTGTTCTTTCTATTTAGTTAATAAAATAGCATTCGTTGTGATATTTTTGATGTCGAGAACTGTTATCAAATCTGTCAAAAGTTGTAAAAAGAACAAGAGCTGTGTATTAGAATACTTAAAACGATGATAAGTGGGTCTTTTGTATTCTTCTTCAGGAAGTTAATGAAATGATTTCTACTATAAATGTTTTTAATGTTTCCAGTACATCAAAAGGCTGTCCCTTCAAGTTTAGGACCAGAATAAGTTTTTTTTTTTTTTTTAAATGGATTGGTTACTCCTATAGCCAAACACCTTTAATGCTATTTACTCACCTTTTAATCATATAATTCATTCTAACAAATTCTTTGGCTGCATATTGTCTTTTTTCCCCCAATTATTTCCTTTACAGTTATGTCAGCATTTTTGTGTCAATTCATTCAATATTCAAATCATCTATGTATTCTTGCAGATGCCAAGCACATCAAGTAGTTTTCTTGAAGCCATACTTCTGCCTTGGAATTTATTACTTACTGAGCAAAATGGTAATTTGTGTTCAAGGGGTCGGGTAAAGGATCATAAAGAAAATAATTCATGTCGTAATACCAACTGTAAGGAGCAAGTACCCATTAAGAGGCAAAAACTTGTCGAGGCATCAAGAGATTCATTGCTGAAAGATGAAGTTGGCTACCCTCTCTGTGAGTTGAGAGCTTGTTCTAATTCTTTCAGTAACTCAGGGGAACAGAACCCTATCAATTTGAGTGCTCATCAGATACGTTGTCAGGTTACACTTAGAAACATTTCTCATAAGAATATAAATAATTCAGCTATCTTGCAATCTACCTTGTCTACTGTTGTTAAAGATGCTGACTCACAACAAGCTGGAAGAAACATTTTTTTGGAAATTTCATCTGAGAGTTTTATGAACTATCAGGTGTGTCGTGCATTGTCCATTATGCTTTATTTTGGGGGGGATTTGGGGAAGGGTATAACCACTTTCAAGGCTTAGAGTGCCATCATAGGCATTATCTAGTTTTGTATTTTCTATCTTTTGCTATGTGAGCTTTGAGTATTTAATCACCTAAACCTTTATATAAGTTGCAGATTGGTGATTTTTATGCCATAAAACACAAAAATGGTTGTTTCTGCGCTTCAAAAGATGCTCAAAGTCGTAGCAGTGTTAAAGTTCTTAATTCTTTGGAGTATCTATGGAGCCTTTCATTTCTTTCTGAGGAGGATCCCAGCAATAATGGGGTTTTTCTCAAAGATGGCAATGCATCGGGCATCTATTCAGATGTTTGTCTTTACATTCCTGCAAATCTAAAAGGTCTCCTGCAATACAATTTTATGGGGTCAAAAGGTCAAGGCCAGGCATCTGCAACATCAGATGAAATTGTTATCAGTTCTCCTACAACTGAAGCTGCAACTGCTAGCCTTCCTCAGTCCTCTGAGTGTCTTATTTCAAGTTGCTTGTTTCCTGAGGGGAATTTGACTTCTCTCCAGGGTTTTATCATTGACTGTCATGGTGTTGGTTCTAGTACTAGCAATTCATGTTTGAGCTATACAGGCCTGAGTGCTCTTCAGTTGAAAGGTTCAGTCGGAGCTGGAAATGGTCTGTGTATTCATGTCTCAATGGATCGACATATTGTAAATGCAAACTCAACTGGTTTATATATCTATCCTACATTGTTGTTTTTGGCAACTTATTTGTTGCGTTTTATTTTATTATTAGGTGAAGATATTTGGTTTGATAAGGAAACATGCTTTTCCTACTGGTTTTGGTCCTGGCGTATTTGCAACATTTCATCGAATTCTTGATATGAGGTAAGTATCTATGGGAAGATAGTTGTTTTTGTTTGAGTAGTCTTCAATGCAATCTTATTCTGTGTCGGTGCTAGTTGCTCTTTGCTATTAATATACCAAGGGGAATGAAAATTATTTGTGAACTTCTATCATCCATCCCAATTAGTTTTCTTGAATCTCTAATTAATTTTAGTGAACTTCTATCATCTATCCTAAGTTATTTTTTCCTAAAAAGTTTGATTAGTGTTTTGCTTTAGCTAGCAAGTGTTGGCATGACTCTCTCATGGGTTAGATGCCATAAATACATGTGATGAACCAAATATGAGAATTTTATTTTCCTAGGAATGTTTGATGGTGCAAACTATATGCTCCTTAATGAAGAGAAAACACATCTTGGGAAGTTTTTGATGAATGATGTCATCATCATCATCATTTTAATAAGTTTGATTGTTAATCTGCAGGGGTCACAGTGAATTCTTGCTGCTGCCAGTATCATTTATTGCTATAAAATCTGTAATATTACATGATGAACCAAGCAGTGACGGGCCTTCCAATTTTAGGCCTACTGCATGTGATGCGTCTATAGAACCTTTTTCAGGTTTGATTTGTGAATTGAACCAATGCTCGAGTCACAAGCAAATGTGGCTTCGTTGCAGAGTAAGTTCTAAATTTGTATATGAATCTTGATGCTTTTAGAGGGTTAGATTTATTACTATTTGTTGTGAACAGGTTGTTTCAGTCTTTCTTTTGGTTCTAGAGAGGAAGGCTACTGTATGT
Organism: Inga laurina; assembly: GCA_963855925.1. Taxonomy (NCBI): domain Eukaryota; kingdom Viridiplantae; phylum Streptophyta; class Magnoliopsida; order Fabales; family Fabaceae; genus Inga; species Inga laurina. The sequence goes on along the minus strand of OY979702.1, from coordinate 37,101,244 downwards.
GATCTAAAGGCAAAAAGAAATGCTTTGGTACCTCTTTTTGACATTTCACTTGCTGGATTTGTGTTGGGTAAGTTTTTTGGATTCAACATTTATGGTTCAAGCATGACTAACAAACAACTGTATTTTCAATGCCCAGGGAGCACTTCTACCTTGAATGTGGTTTTACTTGTTACTGTTTCTTGTCATCTATTGTTCTCTTGGCATCGGTACTTGACATGATGAAATTTTAATTTCTTCTCTTGTCCACTTAGACTGTCTGATAAATTCATGGCATCTAATTTCTCCCTGCTCGTGAAAAAAAAAAAAAAAAAAAATTCTGCCTGCTCGTGCGGCTCTTAAATTTTGCTGACATGAGTCCTTTATTTGTTCATTTCTTGGTGTGGTTATAATTAATGGTGATCAAGTTTATCCACTTGAGACATATTTGACTTCACTTACTTTATGCATGGCATTTGGTCTTTGTTTCTCGCTTGTTCGGATATAGATGATGGGTCATCACCATGTTGTTGCTGGACTAACGGTGATAGCGCAGCAACATTATTAAGACTGCATGAAAAACTCCCTAAAAGCAGTGACCGGTCACTAAAGCTGGCCGGGATCAGTGACCGTACTTCCAATACTGCTACTGATCATCTGGGGCGAATTTTGAACACTCACAAGAGAATTACTGTGAAAAACTATGGTTCATGTTTTAAGCTGGCTTCCCAAAAGCATGTTGTTTCTGCTACTTCCGGTCAAGAGCTATGCAGATCTGATGAAAACCTCCTCAAGTTCATAGTCTACAATTCATGCTTTGGTAGACCTTGGGTGAGTTAATACATTAATACATTCTAATAATGATGTAACATGGACACGCCAACGCACACTCTTGTTTAGTTCATAGTCGTCTATTCATGTTTTGGAAGACTTCGGGTCAGTTAATTCATTAATACCTCTTCAGTCCTTAATATAAGATATAGTTTGTAGTGTAATAATAAAAGATCTAGTTTGTAGTGTAAAATCTTGTATTAAGGATTGGAGGTAGTATATTCTAAGATATGCATGTGCACGCACTGTTTTCCATCTATCTGCTGCACCTTTGTTATTTAGTTATTTTTGAGAAATCTTGCACTTGCCTTGTAAAATTAATTTTCATCTTGCTTCCTCCCCTTTTTTTTTAAAAAAATAATTTGGCTGCATCTCATTTAATTTTGGCTCAAGAAAGCTTCGAACTTAATTTGGCAGAATGTGGCTGCTACGGTGATAAACACTGAGGAGGTTGGTCAGATAAAGAAAGAGTACAATGTGGAATTGGAGATTATGCATAACATGCCCAATATTTGGGCCAAAGAGGTATGTTATATGAACACCTTGACTGAGGCCAGGAATATTGCTAAGCGATTTTGAGAAGTTAAAGCTTATGAAGGCGCTGAGCATTTTGAATGTACAACTTAATTTACTTCTAGTATTAGCTTCAACAGGTAGCATGTAAGTAGAACCGGCATCAAGTATTGCATCTCATGTACTACCTTTGGCTCTAAATGTAGGATCTAGTTTGTAGTACATATTATACTGCAAATTAGGTCTTAAATTTACTATCGGAGGAGTATGTAATATCTTGTAATGTGTAAATAATAATTTGGGCACGAAAGAATCAAAATCACAATCGAATGACCAATTTTTCAATATTGATTCAGTCCAATTTTTTAAAGCATGTTTTCAGTCCACTCAAACTTGTGCATAACAATGTGAATTAATGAAAACCATCGCTTAGACAATAATTAAAAAGCTCATCCCTTTTCTTTTGTGTAACATTGGGAAAATTGGAGAAAAGGTCCGCACTAGATATTTAATTTGTGAGGACCTAGATCAGAGTTGTGGTATTCTTGTGTGTACAAAATTCGTGAAGTAGAAGTATTGTGTAAAAATTTTCCAGGTCCTTACAAATTAAATTTTTAATGGGGGACTTTTCCCCAATTTTCCTAACAGGAGCATGTAAAATCATAAGATTAAGGGTGAATGGTATTTACATTGTGGGAGAGTTCAACTCTTTATAATACATGTTGATTAGTCTTGTGTATTTACAATTATTTACTCAAATGCATTAATTTGTTTTTCTCTCCGGTCTTTAATATAAAATATATTTACTTAATTTGATTATATTAAGGAAGTTAGTTAATATAATATGTATTCTTTTTATCCTTATATAAGGTGTTTTTTTAACCAAATTGAGGGGTTCTAGAACATAGTTAAAATTAGTTAAATGTAATAATTATGTAAAAAAGATAATTCTTCCCAACAATAGTTTTATTTATGAAAGAGTAATAATGATAACATGATGAAAAAGAATGTATGGGAAATAAGTTATGTGAAAGTATTTGAGGGCAGAATGGGTCGAAGTGTATTTATTATTGAGATTAATTCAAAAGGGATTTTATATATATAGAGAATGAGGGGATATTTTCTAAAACAATCTAATCATCTTTTTTAATTCTTTCATTCCATCTTCTATTTGATTATTATTGGAAAATCAATAGAAGTAAATTATGAAAAGATCAACAAATATAATAAATGTATATTATATTGAATACCAAGACTAATTTTTTAAATATATTTCATGTTAAAGAGTAGAGGGAGTACAATTTTAATAAGAATGTGAACAATAAAGCTTTTTGTTCACTTAAATCCTGAATGATGATCTGCTTCATCCATCAAGCTGAAAAAAATTCCAAGTTGCTTCATTCCTTATAAACACCAACTCTAAGCCTTGTACTTCTTCATTGAAGTTGTCATGATGAAAACCAAATGTATCACGCACAACATCATTAACAGGATCATCTTTATCTAGTTGAACTGCTACTTGTGAACTTCGAGGAAGAGCATCATCATATCTTATACCAGCCTTCTCACCATGAACTATCTAGAAAGTATAGTCTTCCGGGAAAGGCTTTAAAAGCAAATGTTCCTTAACAATTTGTTGTGCATGCCACTTCTTGAACTTGCATCTCTGATACAAACAGACGATCTTGCCGTTACAGCTAGTGTGAGTGAATGTGAAATCCAAGAAATTGTTTAATCCGTACAAATTTCCGAAGAATTGCGTGGCAACCTGATCCATGACTTATCCATAGCTACTAGTGAGAGAGAAGATAGTATAGTAAAGAAAATGAGTGAATAGAGAATTACGAATGACTGGAAGCTTATATTCTAATTTTCCAACGTTTAATATTTTGTAGCGGTTCAGAAACTGCTACCGTAACCGCTACTGTGTTCCAAATTCGTAGCGGTTATATGAGTAAAACCACTATCAATTTTCTAGCTGTTGGAATAAATTAGAAAAATTTATTTTAATCTTGTAGCGGTTGTTCAACGTAACTGCTATTAATATATGTTTGTAGCGGTTAGGATTAAGTTCCTTGCCTTAGCTACTAGCTTAAGCTTTTAGCTCAGTAGTAGATCGCCTGGTCCTGACGCTTATGGTTCTTAACTTCTACAAAGTTATAGCGGACGAAGAATTTCAAATTTCAAATATTTTAACTTTGTAGAGGTTATAAGAAAAAGACCGCTACAAATATTCATGACCGCTGGACAATTTTAAAAAAATTGGGTTTTCAATTTGTAGCGGTTATTGGTGTAAACCGCTAAAAATTTAGAACACTGTGGGGAAAAATCAAAATTCAAATGTTGAATATTTGTAGCGGTTATTACTGTAATTGCTATAAAAAAACAACATTTGATTTTTGAAACTCCCTCCCTTGGTGCTTTACATTTGTAGCGGTTTATTCTCATAACTGCTACAAATTGAAAACTTAATTTGTAGCGGTTTTTGACATTAACCGTTACAAATATGGTACAAAATATATTTTTTAAATATTTGTAGCGGTTTTTCAATAAAACCGCTACAAATATATGTGATTATTATTTTTTTTGTTAGTTTTAGAAATATCAATAAAATTGTCGTAAATGCAACAAAAATTTAACACGGCTCTGAAAATATAAATATAACTATTGTAAACGCAATAAGAATTTAAGTTCTGAAAATAAAATATCCAGGTTTATTTACAAATGTTTGAAAAATAAAAAATATAAATGTCCTAAACTAACTAGCAAGAAGCTGATCATCTAGTCCTCCCTCAGGTGCAACTGGATCGGGGTTAGGCAGAGTTAACAGCACCATCATCATCAACAGGAGGAGGAGGTTGGATGACGAACCGGGGGACAAGGGGAACCTGTGGATGCTGCTCATCCGAGAATAGGCGACTCCACATCGCTTGAGCATGTAGTTCGTGATATCGCACCATTGCGCATGCTGAGCGTAGTAGAAATCGGCCTGCTACTGTATCTCCTGCTGCTAAGCCATTGCAACCTATGTCCTGGCCAAATCTAAGCACAACTCCTTAACAGACTCATTCCTCAGACGTCTGACCCTGGACGTCTGTGCTCTAGAGTTGTCAGCCTCAAAGGCGGCGCTCCAGCCATAAACCATACTAGGTCTGGCGCCTATCCCCATCCCACACACGCGTCCAGGGTGCTCAACCTGACCCAAACCCACCTTTAAAGGAGTCGTGGGGTCCACAAACCCTTGTGACTCCTTGGTCTGGGTCTCTCGCAGCTCAGCCTGTGACTACTGCATCCACTCCTACCATTTTATGAAACAATTACTTATTATTATTTTTCATAATAAAGTTGGTTTTATAAACAATATAATAATGAAATCACTTACAATGGCCGCTTCTGCCTACTGAGAGGTTGGAGTCTCGTCACGGTGTCTATGTGTGATAGTGAACAACTCCTTGTAGTCCGTTTGACGGTTCTCCTACTGTGCCTTCTTCTCCTAAAATAATTACAAAATTAAATTAGTATTATTAAAACAAAATACTAGATTTATAATATGAAATAACCAGCTAAAAGTAATTGATATTGTGAAAAGTTACCAGCTCGCTGTAAGTGATAGCAAAGGTCTTCGATCCTGCTGTGTGGTGGATCATCTGCTGCCTAAGACACCTCGTGTTTCTCTGAGAAAGGGCCTAAAAAAATATAAAACATTTATAATTAACAAAGTCATAAAATTAATTAAATTTAAATTGAAATTATAATTTAATAATTATAAATTTAAAAAATTAATATTTTATAATTCATATTAATATTTATATAATCTAATCTAAATCTAATTTTTTATATAATTAATATTTATATAAAAAATTAAATATAACTATTTAATTTTTTATATAATCTAATCTAAATCTAATAATCGAAATAATCTAATAAATACATTACCTGACCCTTAGCGCTCCTTCTAAACTGGACGAAACTCACCCAATCGTTCGGCGGGACGCCGTCCGATATGTTCTCGATCAGCTGCTGTAGAGGAATCGTCCCATCCTTATCCATATTATGGAAGAGACGATTCCTCCTGTTCCTCCAAGCGTCGCCCATCTTCATCAGCATGTACCTCTTCCGGTTGTCCCAGACGGCAAACCTAAGCTGTAACACCATTGAAAGAAAATATTTAAATATGACTAATTACAAATAAGACAATTAAAAATATTAATTAAATAGAATCAATTACAAAAACTATAATATAATTAAATACTATTAATTACATGCACCACCTTGTCCCACGTCAGGTCCTTCGACCCATTTGAAATGTTCCTCCACATCCTGAAATGAAGGGGGAACCGCATCTAGAGCCGATAAAACAAGCCCAACCCGCGAGCGCAACCCGCGGGCCCATGGGTTGGGACAGGGCTAGGGTTGAGAAAATCCCAACCCGCGAAAGTGCGGGTCGCACAGCATGGCCCGCGGGTTCGCGGGTTGGCCCGTAAATGTTTTTTACATATAATAATTTCACAATATTTATAAGTTGTCCACTTCTATCTTGACACCTCCCAATTCAAAGAAAAAAAATCTTAGCCTCTTCCCTTCTCTTTTAAAAAAAATTATTATATTTTGGTTGTTTGAGGATGAGTTTATATTTTGGTTATAAACTTTGACAAATTTAATAACTTTATCTCTTAAATTGTGAATCATGTTTTTAAATTTTTATAAGAGGAATGATTGATGCTAGAAAAGTAAATTTAATAACTCATATATGTGTATCTTATATTTTCGACTATCTTTAAAAAATATGATCTTTTTTTTCAAAAAAATATGCGGGTCCGCGGGCCGGCCTGCAACCCGCACACTGCTGGTTAGGGTGGCAAAATGCCAACCCGCAGAAGTGTGGGCCGCACGGGTCCGACCTGAGTGGCCCGTGGGTTGGTGTGGGCCAGCTCGCAACCTGTGGCTGGCCCGTTTTCCCAGCTCTAACCGCATCCAATTCGAGCCTAGCTCGTTCAGGAAGTGGTTGAATATGTAACCCCCATTGTCGATAGGCGGATCAGTGGCCTCATTCCATGAAACTACAACTCGTAGTGTCCGGTCCAAGCTATTCAGACTGCCATGTCCAGCCTCCTCGTGGACACGTTCCCCTGCTCATTTGCACAATTTACCGCACGTTAGATAAATTGTAATTCAAATTTAACATTTTGAATTTAAATTTATAATTTATTAAATAAAAATATATATTTACCTTGGACCAGCACCTCAAACCCAGTAGACCAAGAAGACGACCCTTGTGAGTTGTTTTGGTCCCGCGCCTACTCCTTATTGAGGAACCACTCCATGTCTATGATTAGAATCAGGATGTCAAAATCCTCGTTCCCATCATAGTCACTGACACTGATATCTCCCTCTCCCATATCAAACACCTCTGTGCGGTTGTCTCCTGTGTGACCTTCTGTGGTGGTTGTAGTTGTAACCCCCTCACCGTAATTACATCCGATTTATGAAATTTAAGTAAAATAGAGACCATTATGACAAAAACACATTTATAATTCCCTATCCAAGAGATGGGGTGTCAAAAAAATAGTTCAAAACATAGTTCATCTGGTCTCACATTCACTTCCGTAACTAAAATCCCGGCAACCCCGGGTTACTTGTATATATACACAATGGGTTCAAAGTTCCCAAAATGGGGATTACATATCCAAAAATATTATCTACAACTCATATACATACAGTAATCCCAAAATCCTATTAGATAACCAACGGTCCAAAATCAAATGCCCCTACGAGATCCTAACCACTCCGGGTTGGCCGCTTCCCTTTTGAGCCACTTGCCCTGTTTGAAATATTAGTATTTGGAAAGAGTGAGATTCTAAAGAATCCCAGTAGTAACAAATCACTCATAAATATATAAACACAAAGCATGTAAGTTCATCATGTTCAGCAACAACATTATGAGTCATGGCTTGCGCCACAACCGACAGCACTCACAGCTGTTATCACAATGCACTATGCCCGCTTTTATGGTAATTACTATGCTAGCTTCAGCTGTAATCACTATGCCAGCTTTCGCTTAATCACTATGCAGCAGCATCACAAGGCATAAAGCTCCACAAGGCACAAAGCAACACAAGCTCCATAAGGCGTCTCAATGCATCACAAGGTAGCAATAGTAACAACACAATGCATGATAGGCATACATACAGTACATTTACACAAAGTATAAGAGAAGAGTCACTACTTGTATCTTTCCTGTCGTTCTTCGGCACAGTGGGTTCACGAGTCTGACAGATGTCAAATCCTAGAATCAAATTAGGGACAACCAATCAATCTCTTTTTTCCAAATGCTTATTTCTATAATACTCTAAGTTGGTTATCATTTAGGACTCTTTAGGTTGATCATTAGAGGCTTAAACATATACTTAAAGGGTTGGAAGAAACTACCCTGAAGACCCCTTTTTCAGAAGCAGAACATAGATTTTTGGCTGACTCACTCAAGTGATGAGAGACTTGCACTCGAGTGAGACTAGCTCTCACTCGTGAGTGTTTGACAGTGAGCAACAACCATAGCCAGAGAGTGCTCACAACACTCGAGCATAAGGCTTTGCATTTGGGTAATGACTCCAAATCTACTCGAGTCCCTGGAAGTGCAACACAGAAAGTGAGAACCTGAGAGCATATGCAACAACAGAGGGAAGAGCTCACTCGAGCACCACCCTTGGCACTCGGGTGAGGAGCCCGCACCTACTAGTGTCAGAACACACTCTTGATCACTGACCAGCGAGTGAGGACCCGAGAGCAACCCTAACCATGAACACACACCATCACTCGAGTGACCCCTTGCTCACTCGAATGATCACCAACTTCACTCGCGGTTTAAGAAGTGCACTCGAGCCTCCTTCATGAGAACCCAGGCGAAACACAAAGAGAAAAGGGACAATACACGGCAACACTCGAGTGTGATCCTCTGTCACTCGAGTGATGCCATCAGATTGCCCAGATCATAGCAAATGACAAAAATTCCTAGATTGGTCAAAATTAATCGCAATGGTTCCCAAACTCCACACAAAGTTCATTACCACTTAAAATTGCCTAAAGAACACATTGGTAACTTCCAAAACATCCAAAAACCATTTTTAACCACAATCTAACTCTTGGGTTTCTAATTCACACACAATACCCAATTCAAATTAATACACTTCCAAACTTCAAAACTATAACCAACACTTAAATTACTTCACAATGAACTAATTCCAACATCATCCACTATAAAATTCATACATTCAAAATTTACACAAAACTAGGGCAAATTCCAGATTTTATCAACCTCAACCAAAAATCACAATACATATATCAAAAAGCATCAAATCCTTACCTCTTCAACTTGCTAAATCCAGAATCTTGATTCTCCAACTTTCAAATTACTCCAATACCCAACTACCACCTTTCAAAATTCTAAAACCACCACAATGGAGCTCTTAACACTATGAGCAAGTTTAAGAAAGAGGATTTGAGCATAGGAGGACCATTACTCACCCAAAATCAAAGCTTTCTCTTTCTCTTTCCACGTTCAAGGTCGCCGGAAATGGGAGAAGGATGAGAGAGATGATGAGAAATGGAGATGATGATGATGATGCAATTTTTCCCTTGGCCCATACTTCCCGACCGAATAGGAGAGAGAAAAGAGAGAAAAAAGTAAGTTTTTGTCTTTTGTGCCATATCCATTGGTCTTCACAATGACACTTGTCAACATCTTGTTCACTCACTCCATGAGTTCACACAAATGCAAAGTATAGGATTCCGACCCATAGCCAATAGATCTTCACCTTGATCTCAAATCACCAATGAGTTTCCTCTTTGGTAACTGATCAATTGATTGGTAAATCTCCAATTTTACCATTTTACCCCTGGTTTCACTATGATTATTAAATCATCACTATGAACATTTATTTCAAATTCGCATCACATTTATCCAAAAGTGTTTAATTACACTAATTACAATCAACATAAGAGTCATTAGCCCTTAATCTAAAATTGGGTCATTACAGTAGTAGGGGTCGACTCTTGTGGCTGCTGTGGGGAGATGGGCTGAAATGGCACGGTATATCTCCCTTTGCACTGCCCCTTCCCATTGTCCCCTCCTCTGCTATTGCCACCCTGCAGAATTGGTCTCAGGACCTCGGGCTCCTTCCCCTTGTCTATCCTTGAAGCCATATCAACTGCAAAAATTCAAAAAAAAAAAAAACAAACCAATTAGTCACATTTATATGTAAAATTATAATGAAAATAAAAATAAAATATGTATTTTTCATACCTCAACTGAGAATAATGAGAAATATTATAGCGAAAACTCTCCGATAGACGTTACAACTCTCAGATCTGAAGGAAAACTCTTAGAGAAATGTCAAAAAACAAAATGGCCAAATGTGAAAAAGGAAGAGGCGGTGCGCTTTTATAGGTTTGAAACTTGTAGTGGTTCTTGAAAAAACCGCTACAAAAAAGCTAGGGCGGCAAAACTTTATAGCGGTTATATAACAACCACTACAAATGTGCAGACTTTTGAAGTTCTGTAGAGGTTATAAAAACCTAACCGCTACAAATGTGACGACCTTTGAAATTCTGTAGCGGTTTATGAATACATAATCGCTACAAATAGGTGACCTTTGGCATTTTGTAGCGGTTAAGTTCGTTGTAACCGCTACACTAATGGCACGGCTTGGTGGCGCCAAGTGGTGTGAACTTTGTAACAGTTTATTTGTTGTAACCGCTACAAATTAATCACGACAAATTTTGGACGGAATCTCATGCCATATTTGTAGCGGTTTTATGCTTTTAACCACTACAAAAAAATTTTCTATTTAGTCGCGCCACTTGGCGCGTAGCTTACCGCTATAAATTTGTAGCGGTTTATGTTATAAATGCTATAAATGTCATAATTTGTAGCCGTTAATTTTAACCGCTACAAATGCACTACTACAAAATCTCTTTTTTTTATAGTGCTAGCAAGGCCTCTCTAGGATAACTGAGGATAACTTAGCCACGGGAGAGACCTATCCCTTTCCTCTCTCACTCTTTTGTGCTTCTACTTCTTCCCCAATTTCTCTACTTTTTCTCATCAATCTGTTTGGCCTCTTTTTTTCCCTTGTTTTTCTTCTTTGTGGTGTGGGTGTTGGGAGGGGAGCTATTCAATTTTGTTTTTCTGCTTCTATGGGTGTGTTTAAATAGATGACCAATTGAAGGAATAGAATGTTTTTTTGTTAATATTTGGTATGCATATTTCTTCAAATTTGATCAATTCTATTTTTATGTACAGAGTGAGTTATAGCTGGATCATCCTTCTTGTAATATCCCAAAATGTATTTAAGGGTTAAATGTATAGAATAGATAGTGGAATTAATGACAAAATTACCCTTGGAAATTTGCTATGACTTTAGTTTCGATTAGATAGAGGTAAATAACTAGTTTTTTTTGCCAAAAGTCAGAAATGACTGAAAACATAATTTGGACATAAGATTCAATTAATTTTTCCTTACCTTTCCATATGAGAAGAAGTCCATATACACAAAGAAAATAAGAGAGATCATGCAATTGAAAGCTATCTTGAATCCATTGGAAAAGTCAAAACTTCAAGTTGAAAATTTTGACCAAAAAGCAAGTGAAAAGCAAGAAGGCTTGGCCAACCAAATTGTAACATTTTTTAGGCATATATTTTGGTCAAAAGAAGAGTAAAAGGGGGCTGAAGATTGAATAACTTGGGACACCTTTTTGGACAACCACTTTGGGTCAAAAAGGTGAAGGGAAGAGGTAAGGGGGAAAAACTCAAGTTGAATAGTTCTAAGTATTTTACCAAAGTGAATTATTTGTAACCACAACTTTTTACCACCTTTAGACCACAATTTCGGCTGGCTTTATTAAGAGATAAGGGAAGAGAAATCAGATCATTTAAATCACTCTCACTCTCTTTCTCCAAGTCGGTTAGGTGCTGGAAAAAAACAGAAATTCAAGAACAAAGTAAAGGTGAGTTCTTTGATATTGATTTACACCTTCATAACCTCACCTATGGCCCAAACACCCTTCATGAACATTGCTCCTCTTAATGAGAGCTTCATTTATGTGGTTTTAGAATTTCAAGAGGAGGTGTTTTGAGTCATAATCAAAGAACAAAAGTTGAAGAATCAAAGAAAGGAGCTAAGGAGGAGCAAAAGGTGAGTATTAGCTCTTATTTTAGCTATTAGTTGTAATGGTTGAATTAATATTTTTGCATGTGTGAATCTGCCCTGATTTTGGCCAAACAAGGGTTTGGAGAATTCATGGTGTTTTGGTAATGTTATTGGTGTTTTATGACGATTAGAAACTATATGACACAAGTTTGATGCTGAAATTGGAAGTTTGGTAATTGTTGGAATTTATTTTGATTTTTCTGCCAAAACAGGACGTGTAGAATGAGTGGGAATTTGTTCATTTTGATGTCACCATTGTGTTCTACATGACAAACGGCGTGGGAATAGCCCCAGGTTGTGAATTTTAGATCATTGAAACTCAAAATGAAAAATTGGAATTTCTACCAGTTAAGGGTTCCTACGAGGAACCCAATTTGTGTTGTGTTTTTGGATAACCAAATGATATCCAATGAATATGAAACTTTGCAAAATAAAAATAGACATATCAAGCTTTAATTTGATAGGTCATTTATATTATTTGGACTTATACACTAGGAGTTCTAAAGTTAAGCTAAGAAAATTGGGATGAATTTTGGCAGTGTGCAATGAATGACAATTATAGGAATTCTGTGCGCCCAACTAGTTATGAGTGATATTTTTCCTTGAAAATAGACTAAATAAGGGTCACGCAACCTTTGGAATCACTACAATTGGACTTTTATACATAAAGATATGATTTTTCAAAGTTGATGAAAAATTTTGATAGATTTGGTCATTTATGCGAAGATTGAAGATGTAATGGCATAATGTAATATTGTTGAACTCTAATGTTAGAAATTGGTCTTTTAGGTTAATTGACCACTTTAACTCTTTAGTTGACTTCATTAAATGTCCCTAATGATAACCAACTTGAGTGTTTGAATTAAAGAGGAATTTGATTAAGTAATAACCTGTTGTCTGTAATTCTAATTATAGGATTCGATATTTGCCTGGGGCGCTAGAACCAGTACAAGTTTGGGACCAGAAAGGCTAAGGTAGTAACTTTACTCTCATATTCTATGTATTTTGTCTCATGCATATGTTTGTCATTATCCATACTTGATATGTGAATTTGTATTGGGCAGGATTGCCTATTAAGCATTCAATTGAGAAGGGCTTAGGCCCAGTAGAATACCTAACGTTGTGGGAAGGGATAGTAAGTCCTTGAATAGTTTGTTGAATTGCATATCACTGAATGTTGAATGAATATTGAACTATCTAGTATGTGATGGTTGATATGACATATTTCCTTTATGCATTTTATATGAGTGTATTATGTTACTACTGGAATTCTTTTGAATCTCACTCCTTTCCAATAACTAATCTGCAGCACGGGCAAGTAGTTCACATTGGAAGAAGGTAGCCACGGACAATTAGAGTTGAAGACTTAGAGTATATTCTCTGTTGGTTATCTGTTTCTTTTTGGAAAACTGTATATGATGTATATGTAACCTCTGATAGTCATATACTAGCTAAACCATGGAAGTAGTAACTGTACTTATATGTACTGTACGTTAAGGCTATAAATGAACTAGAATGGTCTGTCTTTGAAATGAGGACCCTTAGGTTAACAAACCTAACCAGTATATCTGCTAAGCATTGCGTTAAGTACTCTGATATTAACAAATCAGAACAAAATCAATTGAATCGAATGGATTTGAAAATTGAAAATGAGACCACTGTACAAATGTTTGAAATTTTTTTGAAAACTTGCTTAAGTACAGAACCGAACCCTGTACTGAAGTTAGAATCCCAAATGGGTTGAAAAATGTTTCTGGTCTCCAGTTTAACTCTGTGACACATTTTAAACTATTTTGAACCGTAAGAAAGTATGGTGTTAAACTTCTTTTTTTACCTCAAAACTGACAAAATTTGAGAAATTATTTTAGTTTGTTTACTGAGATATTTGAGCCTTGTTAATACATACAAGTTGGTTGATTTGTGATTTGAAACTAAGGAGCTTATTCCACAACTTTGTAGTGCACAAGTAAAATGAGCTTTTAAGTATGGTTAAAATAATATTGATCAAATAATAGTGCAAAGGCGGTTTATTCTTTATGTTGAAATTGGGAAACAACAGAATGATGCTTTGAAAGATTTGAAGGGGTTATTGATCAAAATTGGAAGGAAAAAAAAGAAAGAAAGACAACTTGTGTGTACTGTGAAATTATCATTGTTATAAGTACTGAGACTTGCCACTGCCTAGATGGCTGTTACATGCTCACCTAAAATGGATTATAAATTGAATCTAAAAGTTAAAGTTCTGGAGTTCTGTAATGAAGCTTGATGGAACCTTACATTTCTTTTTGTTATCTAGTTGTTTACATTTTAAGTTCCCACTTTATCTTCTTAATCTTTTTCTCCTTCATTTGGAGATAGTGGTCATCTAACAACATGCTGATGTGGTTGCGTAAACTGCATAGAATGTAGATGTTTATATTTCTCTATCGTGTATCTCTACGTGATATTATATTGGGCATTTTCTTTGTATGAGGCTTGAACTCAGAAGTCTAAAAAAGTAGTAACGTATAAAGTGTTTGGATATTGTTGGAAGGACGCGTATATAATATAAAGTGGATTTTATGTTATTGAGTAATGCATACTACTTGTTTGTTAAAATGTCTCAAAGAAGAGAAAATATTAGTATGATAGTTATTGCTTGTAGTTAAAAGTTTCACTTTATTCTATAAATACCTGAATTCTATGTTAATCAGTAAGGATGTGAAATATAGTCCTTAAACTTGTTAAGCCAGTTAGTTAATACTAGGAATATTGGTAAAGAAGTGTGTGCTGATTGATATAGTTTGGAAAAAGAATCAGTATTTTAGGTGAATGTGAATTAATGGGTACTATAGCAGTATATAAAGAAGAGATTATACATATTGGGTTTTGATGAAATAAATGTTATTGAGGGAAAACCGGATGAGAAGAAAATTAGATTAAACACATGTTATTATTATTTGTGAGTATTGAGTAAAAATATTTTATTAAATTTTATAAAGGTTAAGGTTATAAGTATCACTTTATATTATATTAGTGAAATAAATCTTAACGACTATAAATAAAAGATAATAAATTAAAAGGGCTTATGAAGTGAAGTCACATTATACTTCGTGCCAATCACATTTTAGGATGTTTGGGGCATGACATCTATTCACCAACGTTCAAACAAGCATGAATCAAACCAAAATCTTCAAAATACTATTCAATCAAAAGGGAACAAACAATAACTCAATAGCAACAATTGTAGATAGTATCCAAAATTTGGTAACAGTCAATTCAACAGAATAAGAATCTCTTTTAATAGTTGAAAAATTCAGCAAGTGACAGTGGTTTTTTTAATCAACAACAACACTCAATGCTTATTAATTTCAAAGCATAGAACCATTTGTAAGTTTTGAGGTCTCTAATACCATTTGTAGTCTAACTCTCTGATACTATTTTTAACATTCCAGTCAATGTGAGGCTTCACAATTCACCCTTTTGGGTCTAGGGTTCTCATTGGCATTGATATCATTTATAATTGAGGTCTACATCCCAACGAGGTTTCTGATACCATTTGTAAATCAAACCTTTATGAGAGAACCTTTGTTCCGCTCCCCATCGCCATTGTCAAACTTTAGGAGAAAATATTTAATTTGAAGCAAGGATGTTGAAGTGGATAAATACTTTAGTTAGATGAAGAAACTACGAAAAGAATTCCCGATCTCAATCTTATCCAAGACAGACAGTGCTTGTCTAGAGAAAAGAAGACTACGCGAATGGCTTTTTGAGGGTCCTAAATGAACCATACAAGGATAACTTTATTTCTGCAAGAAATGTGACGTCTGGCAATCAACTTGTTGATATGCTTTTTTAGAAAATATAGTTTTTAATAATTATATTTTTGTATTGTTTTTTATACTGTTCTAGTTTTTTATATTATTTGTACATAAAAATATTGATAAAATATTTATATATTTTAAAAATTTTAAAATATAGTTAGAAAATTGAAATATATTTATGATAGGGCGTGAAATACTATGGCATAAAAATTTGTAAATAAAAAATTGAATTTAATTATGAATCATTATTCCAGGATACTAATTACTAACATTGTCGTGAGATTATTTTGTATATTTTTATGATAGTTTTTTTTTTTTTTAAATTAATGGGCTAAAGATATGTTTGGTTTTTATATTTGCATTATGTTTTATTTTAGTTCTTTAAGTTTAAAAAGTGAATTTTTAGTCTTTTAAGTTTAACACCGATAGTTTCATTTGGCGGAAAATGGGATCTCATTAAATTTAAGTGATAATTGTATAATTAAATACGACAGGACATCCTTATATTTTAATATGATAATTCTGAGCAAATCAACCTGATCTAAGCAAATTCATAACTTTTATTTAAGTAAAAGATTCACTTGTGATTGCAGACCATTCACAAATTTAGATACAGAATTACCAAGTTTAGATAAATAAATGACAAATTGCGATATGGAATTCACAAATTCTGATAAGGAATAATTGTATAATTAAATACTGACAAGACATCCTTTTGCAAATCAACTTGATCTGAGCTTGTGAATTCTTTATCGCAACTTGTCATTTATTTATCTAAACTTGGTAATTCTGTATCTAAATTTGTGAATGGTCTACAAGCACAAATGAATCTTTGACTTAAACAAAAGTTGTGAATTCGTTATCTCAAGTTGTCAATTTCTTATCTAAAGTTAGAAATTCATCATCTAAACTTATTAATGGTCTGAGAGCGAAAGTGAATTTTTGGTTAAAACAAAAGTTGCGAAATCCTTGTTTCAATTTGTTAATTCCTCATATGAATTCGGGAATTCCTTATCTAAATTAGTGAATGGTCTGAGAGAGTAGGTGGATTTTTTGCTTAAAAAACGAAAGTTGTGAAATCCTTATATGAACTTGTTAATTTCTTTTATCAATTTGTCAATTCCTTATCTAAATTTGTTGGATGGCTTAGTTAAAAATCAAAGGTTACTATATATATATATATATATATATATTTATAGCAGTATATATATTAAAAGGTTTTGCTAGCCCAGTGATTATACACTTTTTGTGCATGAAAATGGCAGTGGGTTCGAACCCCCACCCCTACCACTTTGGAAATTATTCCCAAAGGCAGGGAATATTCCGACATGGCTAGAGCCCTCGTCCGATGGCTCCCGCCGGCCTCCGTGGGGCCCAACGGCCAATCATTAGAGCATCCGGCCAACGTGGTAGTTATTATTTTAATAAAATAATAAATAAGGATAAATTAGTCATTTTCCTCTAAATTTATAAATTTCAATTCAATCTTAACACTTTTACAGAATTTCAAAAATTCAAAACACATGTCTATCTTTTCATGATTTTCAAGTACTTTTTAAAGGATTTTTCCTAAATCGTTCCCTAGCATTTCAATATTTTATTTCATTGTTTATAGAATATTGAGCCCCTAGCAAATATATCATTCAATTGGTAGAATAAACTACAAATTGTTTGGCAGCTATTTCTACACAAATAATACCTTTTCATTTCCAAAAAAGGATCTATCCTTTTTCATATTACCCTTAGTTAATATAAAAAATAAATTAAGATATAGATTAATGATATTAATGACCCCTATGCTATAATATTAAGCGTTATTTTCTTAATCTTAAATAAACGGTGGTGAAGATTTATACAACAAAAAGTCTGGAATCACACATTTGTGAAAATACAAAAACATACTGAGGGGAAATAAGAAAAATATTAAGGTAAAAAAAATCAGATACAGAAGCCAATGAAAACTCAAAAGGCTCATATAAGTTAATGTAATTAAACAAGATATTTGCAACCTATGTTGAAATAAAATTATACAACAGAACTATCAAAAAAAAAAAAATTATACAACAGAACTGCATTTTAAACTAAAAGCTTCAGGCTCATAAAGATAAAGACATGCTCAAGCTCTTTCTTACAATGATTTGTACTGTTCTATGAGGCGCGATGCATGAAGGCGTGATGTAGGAGTAGTAGTGCATCCCAGTTTCTTCAAATAAGAAATCTGCAGAAAACCAGTTTAGTATATATTTTAAAGAGTGGCTGCTTTCTTTCATTATTTTTCAGTCACAGGGCATTTGAAACATTGGTTCAGAACTGAAGAGAAAGGAACGAAACCATCTCTCCATCTAATTCATACACAGACACCACTCTGATGTAAGTTACATCTAGTTAATTCACATGATCAATAAAAACAGTTAAATTTATCATAAAATTCTAGTGATTATCAATGCTACTTTTATTAACCATGCTAAACTCTAACATATTAATTTCTACTCTCACAATACACACCCTTGTTAAATATGGGTATATATGGAAAAGAAAAATATTCAATACTCTTTAAAACTATCTGCCTTATAAAAAAAAGATTAAGAACACCTAAAAGGTGCTCTATAACAGGGATCACAGTAGTTTATATAAGTGTGTGTGTGTGTGTGTGTTTTAACAGTAGGTTGAGCCAGAGTTGGAAAAGTCTCTTCAATTTTAGACACGCTGGATGCATAAAACATAAATTATTAGAAAAAGGTGAATATGTTTAGAGAGATGGAAAAAAAAAATTCAGGGATGTTTTTGTTTTTAAAATTCCTTGATACAAGGTTCTATACAAGTTCCGGAACTATGAAAATCTGGAAATCGAACTATGAAAATCTGGAAATCCCACCAATCCACCAGGCATAAAACATCAGTTTATCAATATGCAAGTAGGAATAACAAAAGTGAGGCCCGCAATGGAGATGAGTGAAATTAAGACATTTAATCGTAAAGCGGAATTTTTTCTTTTTTCTAACGGCATAGTAGCATTGTACTTGAATGAACACTAAGCAAATATTGCATTTGATATGTTTGAAAATATTGCATGATTTTTTGTGATTCTACTTAAGCGATAACACACTCGCACTAATAATATACCTAATCCAAGACAACGAGGAATCTAGAATAATATAGGAAAATCAAATTAATGACGTGATAGCCTATATTTGCTACCTGTTTGTGTGTAGGCATTGCTGAACCCATTGCACTGTCAATCCTTGCTTTCATGAAATGCTCCTGAAAATTGAATGAAACAATCACATTTTGTTTTGTCAAGTTAACCCTGATGGGCTTATACGATGCTTTTCATATTCAATATCTATTTACGAATGAGCGAAAACTAATCAAACGACCCGTATTGCCAGATTTTGCTTTTCTTTTGGTAAAATATTGTTTAGCATCGTTAAAATGAGGTTTTCTTATAGTTCTTCGTCAAAGATCTCGTCAAAATCCAACTAACTAAATTAAATAGTAAAATAACCCGAACCTGTTTTTCTCTCATAAGTAGAGCACGTTTATCAGCCGGAATCAGCTCCCACCTCAAAACCTACAATTACATTTATGCCTCACAAAACTAAATATCTGAAGCAGTAACGTAGAGATTTTACTGTACTTTTGCAGCAACATCTAAATTAAGTAGTAACTTACATATTGAGCATACTGGAATGCTTCATCACAGCTTAGGCAAGACTTGAGCGAACGCAACAAATCCTGAAATTGCAGCTACAAATCAATGTAATGGAAATGTAAAATGCAAGTCATGCTGCAACATGCGCCATGTCATAGGATATTTCACTAATTGCACAAAAATGAACAAACAATAATCATAATTAACAGATAAAAGAGTCAAAAAAGGTGAGACAGACAGATCAGTCTCAGCAGAACTGATTAGAAAAACTGTTTGTCTGGTTTACATGGGGAATTTTAAAAAGCAGATCCTGAAATTTTAATAGGCTTACTGTAATTCATAACTCCTGCTACCAATTAAGACTAGTGAAATCAAATAATGGGAACAGAACCCGTAAATTGAACAATAAATACTTAACGTTTCAAGTGAATGTGAAAGGACGCATGAATGCAGTGTTAAGTAATACTAAAGTAACTTCAAAATTCGTTCATTAAAAAAACAATAAAGACAACAATGACTCTAAATCCCTCAGAAAGATTGACCCAGAAAAAGGCACACATGGGTGGACCTTATTTTTGTTCCTCTTGTCTCTTAGGCGTTCATCAATTATAAAGCCAACCTGTATGGAAGATCACAAACAAAGAACTTGATTCAGTTACCAGATAGATGTTGATAGGGAATCCTAAAAACTGTTGTCCCTAATAAGCCTACTTCCTTGTGTCATTAAATTGGGTTTTATTAATAAACTGACGCTTCTATATTGTTCAGCTTGAGTAGAATTCCTTAATGTTTTAAAGTTTATATTAATCTATGATTTAAATTTACGATTATCTTGACTATTATCGTTTATCATAACCAATAGCAATATTTCTTCACTGCCTCTAACAAACAATAGAGCACGCAATGATTAAGTTAATTGCTATAATAGAGCACTCATCCTGCCTCCGGCAGATTTTCTGCAGTCATTAGAATAGAACCAAAATTGGATAGTTCTGATTGGGAGACTCCAAAGGAGGTACTTGCTTCTAGGTTTGAATAAGCAATGTTGAAATTGACCATTTTAATGCCACACCATATGCATTAGATTTACCTTGCCAAGCAACCTCTTGGGATCATGAAAAGCTTTCTTTTTGGCCCATTGATGGAATAATTGAGAAATCAAAGATCTGTCCTCCACATTAAATCTGAAAGAGATTAATATTAGTAACTTCTCAAAATCAAACACTGCTAAGAGCAAGAAAAATAACAATGTACTATAATTATCCCAGATTGCAGAGTATTGGGAACCTTCTTAAAAAATTACTTCCATTATTTGCCCATGCAACCTCTGCAAGCTCCATGGAAACCTCACTATCATCATTGTTCAGCAAACAACTAGGTATAGGCATCACATCTGCTTCGGGTGGTTGCTTATTGACCAACAGATCATTGGACTGGACAGTTTCCTTTGAAAGAACTTCTCGCTTAACATGTAACTCTTGTTTACTAATTTCTCCCTACATAAGTACATACTATTCACTGATTGCTCAATCATAAATAGTTGAGTATATAAATAATATTAGCAAATACTGAATAATTACTAGAGAAAAGATGCAACTCCTATTGAGAGGAACAAAAGAAAAGAGCATTTTCAAGTGGGTTAAGTAGCCTCTGAAGTATTTTGCCAACAGCACTTGTTATCCTACACTAATTTTTTATGCAACCAACACCCGAAAATATTTTTCAGTAACACTCAGTATCTTAAAATAACTTTTTGTGCATCCAGTACCTAAAAATATTTTTTCGGTAACGTTCAATATTCTAAATTTAGGGTACTCGTTGCTACTAAAAAAAAAACAACTCGAAGGGTAAAATTGCATAAAGAAAAAATACTTTAGGATATTCGATGCTCAATGCACCAAAAATTAGTTTAGAATATTAAGTATTACTGAAAAAATATTTTAAGGTGCTGGATACCATTTAACTCCTTTTCAAAACAGATTTATTACCACCATCAGTTCTTATAAGTTGTATTCAAATTAGCAATGATTTGGGAGGCTTTAAGTGTAACCAGATATCCACATAGACAGAATAAAAATATCAGAAATACAAATACACTTGTTCGTAGCAATTTGGTATTGCTGTGATAAGGACACGGAGCATCAGGTGTGAATTTGGGTACTTTAAAACTTGAAGCAAACCCCCAGTTTTACACACAAAACCAGGCATGTCGAATTAAATCAACACTTCATTCGTGAAAAGTGGCAGATGGAGTATTCCTGTGGAAATTCTATGTATTTAGTATGTAAATATCTGTAATTATTAGAAATAGGATTTCATGTATACCTCATCCCTGTTTCTCGGCCTACACATTAATGGCTCTACCTGTATTTATTTACCCTTTGATGAATTGAGACTCAACTCTTCTCTACAATTACAAGTGAACTTTGTTCCATCAGCAGAACAAGTAGCAAATATATCTGTAGAAATCACCGAAAGCACCGAAAATGAAGAAACCAGATCCACGATTATAGGCGTTAATTTTTTCTTTGATTATACAGTATTCTGTCGGTGTTATTTTCCTTGATTGTACAGTATTTTGTCTAACTCACTTCTATATAAATATGTAGCCTATCAGTATGAAAAATATAATTCAGTGTTACAATTCTCTTCATGGTATCAGAGCATTAGAGGAGAATTGAAACTGAATCACACACGTTCTGTATCATTAATATCAGAACCAGTGTTACCTCTTTCTCCGACGTTGTCGGTGCAAGTCCCAGCGCCCCCGTCTCTGTCTCTGGCGTTGTCGGCGTGTCCCAGCGCCCCCGTCTCCAGTCTCTATAATCTCGATCGTAATCTCCGACGATCGTTCCCAAACAAGAGACAATATTGTTACTTCCATCCAGCGGCCTACATCGTCCTTCGCTCTTTCACCTTCAAGAGCCATCGTCGAACGTCCTCTTCCTCTACGTTGGACCTCACCGTCTCGGACCAGAGGAGAGCCACGACACATAGCTGAAGGAGAAGCAGAGCATCACTGCCTCTGGTTGACCCCAGACCATCGGAGTTTCATCCACCGCTATCTTCCTCTGATTCATTTGCGTTGTAAGAAACCACAGCGTCACTGACGGCCTATCGCTCTCTTTCTTCTTCGACTTGGAGCTTTCGGCGCCTCTCCGTTGCTGTGCAAGTGTCGCCATCGCACTCAGCCTTGCCGCACCAGATCACCGTCGCCTCTCCAACCGCAGCTACTCCGCTTGCCGTCAATCACTGTCGGAACTGTGCTTTATCGACTGAATCGCAACTCGAAGACTAGGAGGACAGTGCTGACTAAAGCGGCGATCTGAGGAGAGCAAGGGATAGAGAAAGCAGACGAGGCTGACCAGTTCAACTCAATTATTTAATTGAGTCGAGGACCAATTTGTCATTTTTCAAATTCGGAGGACTAATTTGTCATTTTTCAAATTCGGAGGATCAAACTGTCATTTTGCACATTCGGAGGATCAAACTGTCATTTTCCAAATTCGAAGGACCATTCTGTCGTTTTGGAAATTCAGAGGACCAATCTGTCATTTCCAATATTCAAAGGACTAAATTGGTATTTCTGAAATTTTAAAGAACCACTCTGTCATTATTTTTTGTCATTATGACTATAATTTCAGATGTCTCTTCCTCTATGCCTCGATCTGGTTCTCATGACATCTCTAATGTTCGATTCATTGAACAAAGAAATTCTAAAGGCCGTCTATTCTGTGACCATTGTAAGAAAGAAGGACACACAAAGGACACTTGTTGGAACCTCTGTAGTAAACCAACTGACTGGAAGCCTAAAAAAGGGAAAGGAAGAGGTAATGTGGTTGAAGCTTCCACGAAATCATCCCAAAATGATCAACTGCACAAAATCATGGAAATGTTGGCCACACTACAGACTACGACAAAGCCTACTGCCATAGTAGTCAGGAGAGGTAATTTCTTTCAAGCCTTGACTGTGATAAAAGAACTATGTACAGGGAATTGTTGGATTGTTGACTCAGGTGCCTCGGATCATATGACTGACAATAAGACTCTTTTTTCATCCTATACTCCTCTTACTAAAGGAGTGACCGTGCGAATTGCTGATGACTCTGAGTCTGTTGTAACTGGAATTGGTTCCATCAAAATCTCAGCTACACTCACTCTTCACTCCGTATTACATGTTCCAAAGTTGAAGTGTAATTTACTATCTGTGAGCAAATTAGCTAATGATAAACAATGTCAAGTTAACTTCTTTGCTACTCACTGTATTTTTCAAGATTTGCTGACAGGAACGACGATTGGGAGTGCAAAAGAACTTGGTGGTCTCTATTACCTTGATGAAAGTGATAATCATCAGAGTAAATCTTGCAATAAAGTATCTCTCCCTAGCACTGGTGACTTGGAGTTATGGCACAAACGTTTAGGTCATCCAAATTTAAATTACATGTCTCAAATGTTTCCATCCCTCGTTCCTCATAAAATCACCTCTAATTTTCATTGTGATTCATGTGAAAAGGCTAAGCATCATCGTACTTCATTTCCAAAAATCTCATACCAAGAGTCAAAACCTTTTTCCATAATTCACAGTGATTTATGGGGACCATCCCGCACTCCAAACCGATCAAAAACAAAATGGTTCATCACATTCATCGATGATCATACACGTGTCAGTTGGGTCTACTTGTTGAAGGATAAAACAGAGGTATTTCAAACATTCCTTAACTTTTACAATATGATCCAAACCCAATTCCAAACCCAAATCCAGATCCTGCACACCGATAATGGGACTGAATACTTCAATCAGGTCCTATCTACCTTCTTGACCGAAAATGGCATTGTTCACAAAAGTACCTGTCCCAATACACCTCAGCAGAATGGTATTGCTGAACGAAAGAATCGCCATATTCTTGAGACTGCTAGAGCCATTATGTTTAGCAGTAATGTTCCTAAATATCATTGGGATGATGCTATCCTTACTGCCACATTTCTCATTAATCGAATGCCAAGTCGACCACTGTCTTACAAAACGCCACTTCAACTCCTTCACAAATACTATAACCTACCATACCTCGAAAACACTCTACCACTTCGGGTGTTTGGTTGCACATCATACGTTCACCTCCATCACACTAACAAACTTGACCCAAAAGCCCTTCGGTGTATCTTTCTTGGTTATTCTCATTCCCAAAAAGGATACAAGTGTTATGATCCGGTCTCCAAACGTTTATTTGTCACATGTGATGTCACCTTTCTTGAAAATACACCCTATTATGCCTTGTCTACAATTCAGGGGGAGAAAGATGGTGAATTTCAGACAAAAGAAACACTAACGGATGACCAAACAGTCACAATTTATATACCTACCCACACAGAACCTAATCCTGATACCTCCCACACAGAACCTAATCCTGATACCTCTGATACTCTTGATAACAACCTTGATATCCCTGATAATCCTGATAACCTTGATAACTCTGATAATGTGCCAAATCTAGGGGGAGAAACAAATATGTGGGGTAATACCTACATACGACGACACAAAAGAGGTAATGAGCCACAAGCTATTAGCACTCACCAGGAGTCGATACCAGTGGCAGATCTAGGAGAAACAGAAGGTTCTGATCTTAATATGTGGGGTAATACCTACATACGACGACACAAAAGAGGTAATGAGCCACAAGTTATTAGCACTCACCAGGAGTCGATACCAGTGGCAGATCTAGGAGAAACAGAAGGTTCTGATCTTAATCTTCCCATTGCAGTGCGAAAACAACCTAGACAACCCAAATCATCCACTAGGTATCCCATTGAGAAATTTGTCTCTTATAAGGCCCTTTCATCTAAATACAATGCATTTGTATCTCATCTTGATAGACTCAGGATACCAGACACTATTGATGAAGCTATGGCTATACCTGAATGGAGACAAGCTGTCTTGGAGGAAATGGAAGCTCTTAAACATAATAAGACATGGGATGTAGTAGATCTACCACGAGGGAAGAAGCCTGTTGGGTGCAAATGGGTATTCACTCCTAAGTATAAAGCAGATGGAACTCTTGAAAAATACAAAGCTAGATTGGTTGCAAAAGGCTTCACGCAAGTATATGGGGAAGATTACACTGAAACATTTGCTCCAGTAGCCAAGTTAAATACCATCAGAATTCTCTTATCTATTGCAGTGAATTTAGATTGGAATCTGCACCAACTCGATGTGAAAAATGCTTTCCTCAATGGAGAACTCAAGGAAGAGGTGTATATGAAGTTACCTCCAGGGTTCCCAGGAAAAAAGGCTAACCAAGTCTGCAAGTTAAAGAGGTCATTATATGGGCTAAAGCAATCTCCACGTGCTTGGTTTGACAGATTCACCCGAGTTCTGAAGAGACATGGTTATACTCAGGGGCAGAGTGATCATACCTTGTTCTTTAAACATCATAAAGGCAAGATGGCTGTTCTAGCAGTATATGTTGATGATATAATCCTTACTGGAGATGATGAGGTAGAGATCAATCAGATCAAGAAAGCACTTACACGGGAATTCCAAGTCAAAGATCTTGGAGAGATGAAGTACTTTCTTGGAATGGAAGTTGCTCGGTCAAAAGGTGGTATTTATATTTCTCAAAGAAAGTATATACTGGATCTCTTGAAGGAAACAAGGATGACAGGCTGCAGACCTAGTAACACACCTATTCGTGTTGATAAAATAAATGAAGAAGCAGACCTTGGTAAAGCCGTGGACATAGGAAACTACCAGCGAATGGTAGGTAAATTAATATACTTGTCCCATACCAGACCCGATATTGCATTTGCCGTTAGTATGGTCAGTCAGCACTCCCATAATCCTACACAGAAGCATCTAAATGAAGTGTACCGGATCCTTCGTTATTTGAAGGGATCTCCAGGACGTGGCTTATTGTTCAAAAAGACTGATAAACGAAATATAGAAGTGTTTACAGATGCTGATTGGGCAGGTGATCAAGATGATAGGAAATCTACATCTGGATATTGTACGTATATATGGGGTAACTTGGTCACATGGAGAAGTAAAAAGCAAAGTGTAGTTGCGAGAAGCAGTGCTGAGGCTGAATACCGAGCTGTGTCACTTGGGATTTGTGAAGGCATATGGATAAAACGTGTTCTTGAAGATGTAAAAGAATGCATAAATCTACCGATCAAAGTCTATTGTGATAACATGGCTGCAATCAACATTGCTCATAATCCGGTTCAACATGATAGAACCAAACATGTCGAAATAGACAGACACTTTATAAGGGAAAAAGTTGATGATGGTATCATTGATCTAAGGTACATACCCTCTAAAGAACAGACCTCAGACATCCTCACTAAAGGATTGCCAAAGGACAGATTTGAGTATCTGATGGGCAAGTTGAACTTAATTGATATCTACAGTCCAACTTGAGGGGGAGTGTAGAAATCACCGAAAGCACCGAAAATGAAGAAACCAGATCCACGATTATAGGCGTTAATTTTTTCTTTGATTATACAGTATTCTGTCGGTGTTATTTTCCTTGATTGTACAGTATTTTGTCTAACTCACTTCTATATAAATATGTAGCCTATCAGTATGAAAAATATAATTCAGTGTTACAATTCTCTTCAATATCTGTTTTCTTCTTGTTTTTTTTTTTTTTTTTTTGTCTTCGGAAGTAGCAAATATATCGTGAAACCATGTCATATAAATGTTTACTTATTTGAGGCAGAAGAATAGTGTGATGATGTTGGAAGAGCTTGTGGAGAAAACTGAAGATTAGAAGCAGTTGGAAATTAGTGCATCTACAACTGGTTAAATTTATCAGTTTACCCAAACAAGAAAATTTCAGTCCTAACATTTTTTTCTGTTCTGTTGTAATGACATTGTGTCATTTGAAACAGTTATGACCGGAAACTCCCTAAACAAACATAGTTTGAAGGGCTCACCAGATAACATTCCATTCACTGGAGTGTATTTTAATCACAGAAAAAGCAGTTAAAAAAAAAAAGGTTGACACAGCTATGCCAAAGAATTGGTCCCACCTAAAAAAAAACACTAAAGGAAGAAGAAAAAAACGAAAAAGTTCAATCGAGAAACAGGGAATCAGATCTCCCTCAGATGGGTAGTCGCAGCTACCACCTTGAAAACAGAAACAATTGAAACATTGAGCTTCTCTCAAACCTAGCTCTAATTAAACAAAAGGAACAACAACAAATATTTTGTACAAGATAATAACTTACGTGGCCTTGCAACCAAAATCAAGTAGAAGGGAAGTTCGATCAGTATAGGTTTGAATTACTAGTGACCAGTACACTTATTTTAACTTAATCATCAGGCAATCAAACCATTTGAACACTGGCAGTAAAACGAATAGGCCTCAGTCAAAACGTTTAGTAGAAAAGAGGAAGGCAGATGAAATACCTGAACCTCTAGAAGATGATGAGGAATTTCTTTTACAAACCGTGAAAGTTGAAGAATCTGCAGATGTACAAACTTCGTAAGATTCAAATGTGAGAAATTTAAGCTGAACTTTATCTTTATGTAATACAAACCTGCCAATTTGAATCCATTGTGACATATAGAATAAAAAGCTTCTGACGAGCCCGAGTCATAGCAACGTAAAATAAACGTCTTTCCTCCTGAAAATCATGTAAAAATTGATTTAGATAATCAATCTAAAACAATCCAGTTGAGGACATACAAATAACTTCTGCAACTCTGACAATCATGGTACCTCAACTAAGGCTCCTGTTTCCTTTACATTACCGTTGTAATCATGTAGTAGCGGAATCTCAGATTCATTTGCCTACAGCAGAAAAAAATAATCAGGATAGGCAAGACATGATATCAAATGATATCCGTAATTTTCATAACATACGGCAACAGAACAGAATTATGATCCCTGAACAAGGAAATCACATATCAAAATGAACTGCAGAGCTAGGCCCACTTTATGGCAGACATGTTCAATTGGATACTTGGAAAAAAACTAAATATATTGATATTTGACATGTCTTGTCACCAGTAGTCAGTCCTAATTCAGTTACTTCCAATGTGCAGTTAATTGTCAAACAGGCATAAAAGTCGATGATATAATTACTTTAAGATCACATTGTAAAAAACGAATTCAAAATGATTAAAGAATGATTCAAGTTAGGGATGGAGCCTCTATAGACCTAGGATGAAGAGGAGTTAACAATAAAGTCAATAATGGCCCAAGAACTATAATGAATCTACAAAAACCAAAAGCAATCAATGTCTATTTACAATAAAGGGTTAAGGTGCTTAAATAACATTCAACTTTTCTGAAAAGTGCAACAGTAACTATAAACTATTTTTTAGAGTAAAAATGATCATAAACATTATAAAAGAGAGTAAAAGTGACCATGACGTTAACGTCCGTTACTGTGAGCTTTTTAATGAAAAGTTAAGGTGCTTCAACATTTGCAATGACGGTACTTTTAAAGCCAATGATTCATGTTGCAGATTTTAGCTTGTGAAATTGGAGTGACAAGTTTCTTTTGCTTTGTCATTCTCGCCATAATAAAAAAGTCGACTTCTTGAACATTAATTCATAAAGTTTTTTGTGACTTTTGTCATTTTAATCTCCAAATTGATAAAACACTCATAATACAAAAGCCAAAGAAAAACTTAAGTAGTGTTCAAGAAGTCAAATTTTAGTTACTCTGCATCCAAAAAAAAAAAAATAGTATCGTTACTTTTGCACTTTTGGTATAAGTTAATGACTATTTTAGCATCTTAATCTTTTATTAAAAAGCTCACAGTAATGGCCATTAACAAACATTAACGACATGGTCACTTTTGCCCTCTTTTATAATGTTTATGGTTACTTTTGTTCTGAAAAATAGTTTATAGTTATTGTTGCACTTTTCAAAAAAGTTAAAGGTTATTTAAGCACCTTAACCCTACAATAAACCAAAAGTAATTTAATACTTTACACAAGTGCACATGAGACTTGAATATTCTTTAAAGACATACTAAATCATTAAGCGCATCTGAAAGTGTTAAGAAAGTTTTATACACTTCATTTTTAAGCTTATGACTAACATGTTCAATTTGATACATCTGAAAAGCCCAGATGAATTGATATTTGATATGTTTTTCCACCAAGAGTTTATTCGAATTTGGTAACTTCAAATGTGTAATTACATTGTCAACCAGGCATATATGTTGATCATATAATTACTTTAAGATCACTTAAATGCTTATGGAATTTGAATTATTCTTTAAAAACATAAGAAATCACTAAGCAAACCCACAAATGTAAAGAAAGTTTTATCCACTTCATTTTTAGCTTGTTATAGAGCAACATTATATAAAGTCTAACATACCTTAATTATGAAGACAACATCCCACTCCAGCCCTTTGGCCTACATACCAAAAGACATTATACAAGCAAAAATTTAGCAAAATTCCCTTCAATATGTATCAAGTGAGATTAAAGTACCTGATGAATGGTGGTCAATGTCACAGAATTTTTATTGTCATTCCTCCTAGCGCAGAAATTTTCCTTCTCTCGCTGAGATAAATAATCGATGAATTTTCTGAGTACATTAATGCAGCCTTTTTCTAACATTACTTCCTCATCCCTTTTCACCTCAACAAGTTTGGTAGACAAAAACTCAGAGACATCATCCAATAGGTATTGAAGAACCTGAATAAGAAGCAAATAATGCCATGAACAAACAAGAAAAAAAAAATTAGCTGCCATTAAATCTCAAAAGGTTTAGAAACTTACTTTTATTTTCAAAAGACCATCTTACCTCCAAAATGTAGGTGAGATATAAGCGCAATACAGGATAAACTCCAGCTTATTCAACATACTTTAGACCTAAATTTTATTTTTCTTTCTTATTTGATTAGATTAGAAGCAGATGAGTTATTTTTTTCCTGAGCTTGCTTGATTATCAGGCTAGCTGACTAAGCCCTGAATTCCCCTATTATTTGTATAATCTCTTCTTGCCTCTAACTATTGAATAAGAAAAGAATGGCTTCTGTCGTCACTCACAACAAAAATTCATCAAACCATACAGTTCACTAATATTGAAAACATTCACTTTCTAAAATACCATAAATTACCATTATTGTTCATTCTACATTCCATGTGCGCTCATAATGGTTCTACTTTTTATGCACATTTTCAGTTCAGTTTGGTTTGATTTTAAACTCTTTCAATATCTTTCAATCTATTGAATGATCACAAAGAATACATACTTACAGATCTGACATCACAGTCTTCATTCAGATATGTCCCCCCATCAACATCAACCACTGCCCTTTGGTCAAGAAGGTATTTCTAAAATTCAAAGATTACAGCATCAAAGAGTTGATGAATAGCTATTGAAGAATCAGAAACTCAAATTGGAATATTAAGAAAGAAGCTCGCATTCAGGCCCCAAAAAAAAAAACAGGAAAGAAAGAAGTTCATATGTTTATTAAAAAACATTGGATTACACAAAAACATGTTTCTTCAAACTTTTTCTATATGTAAAGAAAATGTGCATTACATAGAATTTCACGTTCAATAGAATTAGTAATGCTTAAAGGAAATTTACTACTAAGAGAAGCACTGATGGGGCGGAAATTTTTACAGGGAACGATGCAAATCAGTATATATTGAAATTTAATGAAATGTTCATGTGCCTCAACATGCTTGATTCTATCATGTTGAACTAGATTGAGAGATATATTAATAGCCACGTCATTGTCACAGTAAAGCTTGATAGGCAAACCCATGCCAATTTATAATTCTTCCAATAGTCTTTGAAGTAAAGACCATCACAGATTCCTTGGGTACTTATGTGCTGCTTCTAACCACAACATTCTATTTCTTACTCCTCCAAATACTATTACCCCAACACGAAGGTACAATACCCTGTTATAGTAGATCTTCTATCCGCTATCTTCAATAGACCCAGCCCAATTAGCATAATTGACGACTTCAATGCTGGCCTGACTCCCATTCTTGAATAGGAGCGCTCTTCCTAGTGTGCCTTTTGAGTGAATACGTCAAGATTATTTGCAGCATCTAGATGTGCCACTTTAAGCGAGTGCATGTGCTAGCTTACAGCACAGCAAAGGCATTGATAGGCCAAAAGTGTGATATATATGTCAACCCTCCAACAAGTCTCTAGTACCATTCCTTGCCCATTGTCTTGCCTGAATTTTTCTACCATCTCTCCAACCTCTGAGTATCACTGTTCACAGCCAAGAATCCCTGTTTCAATTAAGAGGTCAATGACATTTTTCATCTGTGATAATCCCCTTCTCTGATCAAGCAATCATGGTCCCCAGGAAATATAGGTTTTTTCCTAGGCCTTTTACTCCAACTACAATACCATAAACTATCTTTAGTCATTTTATTTCCTTTATGTCACCCCTCGTCAAAACATAATACCATCAACATAGACAACCAAAATGGCTTTCATGCAGGCTGCTTAAAGAGCCACAAATTGAAGTTCAAGCACCCAAGAAGGTATGGTGTGACAATAATGCCACTATTGAAATTGCCAACAATCTCGTGCATCACATCATACTAAACTTGTTGGGATAGAAAGACAAATTATCAAAGAAAAAATTGATACAAGTGTAATTGATCTCTCATCTCATTTACTTACTCTCACTCCCAAGTTGCTGATTTGCTTACTAAGGCACTCTCTTAGACTAGACTTGAACAACTATGCAGCAAGCTATGAATGATCGATACAAATTCTCCATTTTGAGGGGGATGTTAGAAATCATTGACATGAGGGGCTTGTTTTATGGGCCTATTGAATACTTCACTTTCCCTCCTTTATTTTTGTTTTCTGTGTTGATTCCCGATATTTTTGGATTATTTCTATATGTTAATTTTATTTAATTCAGAGAGATTTTGTAATTAGATTGATGTTGTGATCTATGCTATATCTTTGCTGGTTTATTGAAGAGAATTGAAGATTAGAATTGATTGTATTAAACTGAGAGGATTTACATGGTATTTATAGGAAAAAAATATAGACAAAGTAAGAGTGATTAGTGGGAACAAATCAAAGAGTAGTTGAGGAATAGTCAACAAAATACACCACCGACTTGCTTCTTCAACTATCTCATGCTACTGTATTAATCTGTGTTCACAACACTCCCCCTCAAGTTGGACTGTAGATATCAATCAAGTTCAACTTGCCAATCAGATAATCAAACCTGTCCTTGGGCAGTCCTTTAGTGAGGATGTCTGCGGTCTATTCTCTAGAAGGAATATACCTTAGATCAACAATTCCCTCATCAACTTTTTCCCTTA
This sequence comes from Inga laurina, assembly GCA_963855925.1. Taxonomy (NCBI): domain Eukaryota; kingdom Viridiplantae; phylum Streptophyta; class Magnoliopsida; order Fabales; family Fabaceae; genus Inga; species Inga laurina. The sequence continues at coordinate 37,068,981 of OY979702.1, read as the reverse complement.
TAAAATGTCTGTTTATCTCGACATGTTTAGTTCTGTCATGTTGAACTGGATTATGAGCAATGTTGATTGCAGCCATGTTATCGCAATAGACCTTGATTGGTAGATTTATAAACTTCCTCAAGTCTTCAAGAACATGCTTTATCCATATGCCTTCACAGATTCCCAGTGCCACGGCCCTGTATTCAGCTTCAGCACTGCTTCTCGCAACTACACTTTGCTTTTTACTTCTCCATGTGACCAGGTTACCCCACACATACGTACAATATCCAGATGTAGATTTCCTGTCATCTCGATCACCTGCCCAATCAGCATCTGTAAATAACTCTACAATCCGTTTGGAGACTGGATCATAACACTTGTATCCTTTTTGAGAATGAGAATAGCCAAGGAAGACACACCTAAGGGCTCTAGGGTCAAGTTTGTTGGTGTGATGGAGATGAACGTATGATGTACACCCAAACACCCGGAGTGGCAGAGTGTTTTCAAGATATGCGAGATTATAGTATTGGTGGAGAAGTTGAAGTGGCGTTTTGTAAGACAGTGGTCGGCTTGGCATTCGGTTAATGAGAAATGTGGCGGTTAGGATAGCATCATCCCAATGATATTTAGGAACAATACTACTGAACATAATGGCTCTGGCAGTCTCAAGAATATGGCGATTCTTTCGTTCAGCAATACCATTCTGCTGAGGTGTATTTGGACAAGTACTTTTGTGAACAATGCCATTTTCAGCCAGGAAGGTAGAGAGGGCCTGATTGAAATATTCAGTCCCATTATCGGTGTGCAGGATCTGGATTTGGGTTTGGAATTGAGTTTGGATCATGTAGTGGAAGTTAAGGAACGTTTGATACACCTCTGTTTTATCTTTCAACAAGTAGACCCAACTGACACATGTATGGTCATCAATGAATGTGATGAACCATTTTGTTTTTGATTGGTTTGGTGTGCGGGATGGTCCCCATAAGTCACTGTGAATTGTGGAAAAAGGTTTTGAGGCTTGGTATGGGATTTTTGGGAATGAAGTACGATGATACTTAGCCTTTTCACATGAATCACAATGAAAATCAAAGGTGCTTTTATTAGAAACGAGGGATGGAAACATTTGAGACATGTAATTTAAATTAGGATGACCTAATCGTTTGTGCCATAACTCCAGGTTACTAGTGCTAGGGAGAGACACTTTGTTACAAGTTTGAGAACGATCACTTTCATTAAGGTAATAAAGACCATCAAGCTCTTTAGCACTCCCAATCGTTGTCCCTGTCAGCAGATCCTGAAAAATACAGTATGTAACAAAGAAGTTAGCTTGACAATGTTCATCATTAGCCAATTTACTTACGGATAGTAAATTACACTTCAACTTTGGAACATGTAATACGGAGTGAAGAGTAAGTGCAGCTGAGATTTTGATGGAACCAATTCCAGTAACAATAGGTTCAGAATCATCAGCAATTCGTACAGTTACACCCTTGGTGATAGGAGTATAAGATGAGAAGAGAGCCTTATTGTCAGTCATATGATCTGAGGCACCTGAGTCAACAATCCAACAATTCCCTGTACATTGTTCTTTTATCACAGCCAAAGCTTGAAAGAAATTTCCTCTCTTGACCACTGTGGCAGTAGGCTTGGTCGTAGTCTGTAGCGCGGCTAGCATTTCCATGATTTTGTGTAGAGGATCACTTTGGGATGATTCCTTGGAAGTTTCAGCCACGTAACCTCTTCCTTTCCCTTTCTTCGGCTTCCAGTCAGCAGGTTTACCATGGAGGTTCCAGCAAGTGTCCTTAGTATGCCCCTGTTTCTTACAATGATCACAGAATGGGCGGCCTTTAAAACCTTTTGGTTCCATGGATTGAACAGCAAGTATTGAGGCCTCAGAATTAGCAGCGGAATTATTCAAATTTTGAAGCATTGATTTTCGTCTATCCTCTTCATTTCGCAAGAAAGTATAGACTTCACGTACAGATGGTAAGGGTTCTTGATTAAGAATTCTAGCCTGAACATCATCATAAATGACATTAAGACCAGCAAGCAACTCATATACTCTCTCTGCTTCTTTTGCTTTGCGATCTTCTTGAGCATCTGCCCCACAATGATAAGTTTGATTCTGTAGGGCATCAAGCTCTTGCCAAAGTGAGGATTTTTCTAGATAATAATCACCGAGTGGTATGTGGTCCTGTTTTAGCTGCCATATCTTTTTCTTGACATCAAATATGCGGGACCTATTTCCCACAGGACTGTATGTTTCACGAAGAGCTTCCCAAATTTCTTGAGCTGAGGGAAGGTACATAAAACTCTTCTTAATTGAGGATGACATCGCATTGATTAACCAAGAGGATACCAATGCATTTTCGGACTTCCATTTGCGAAATTCCTTGGTTTCTGAGGTTGGAGGTCTTTTTGCCTCACCAGTTATGTATTCAAGTTTGTCCCTTCCATCGAGAGCGAGAATCATGGATTGAGACCATTCTCGATAATTGTCGCTAGTAAGTTTCTCAGAAACAATAAGGACAGTGGAGATATCATTTGAGCCAGATCGAGGCACAGAGGAAGAGGCATCTGAAACTGTAGACATAATGACGGGAAAAAAAAAATTGACAGAGTGGTTTTTCAAATTTCCGAAATACTAGTTTGGTCCTTCAAATTTCAGAAATGACAATTTGATACTTCGAATTTCAGAAATACCAGTTTGGTCCTTCGAATTTCCAAAATGACAATTTGATACTTCGAATTTGAAGAATGCCAATGTAATCCTTGACCCAATTAAATAATTGAATCGGGCAGATGTAGAGAGCTGTGGAGCTAGGTCTGGTCCGTGTCTATCCCTCTCGGATTTGTGATGAGGATACCGGAGAACGAAGAAGAAGGGCGCCGATGGTGATTGACGGTGGGCGGAGTCGAGGCTGTTGGAGGTCCGATGGTGCTGTGCTTCCTATCCAAGCTCCTAGCTCCCTCGTCGACCCTTGTTTCTCTGTCTCTCTTCCTTTCAAACTGCTCGGAGCTATCCGAGAGTAACTCAGCGAAGATGTTGCTTTACCAGGACCTCCTCACAGGTGATGAGCTTCTCTCGGACTCCTTCCCATACAAGGACCTGAACTGGTGCAGTGTGGGTTCGAACTCGCCGGAACTGAAACTCGCCAGAAGTGGGGTCGGAGCTGCAAAGGTTGGTGGAGGTGGGCTAAGGAGACTGAGAGCAACGAGTATTGAGTTTCCTCTCTGGTCCGAAGTCACGTTTCCAGCCGATGGTAATGAGGACAGCGGAGTGGTGGTGAAGAAGAATGGCCTTGTGGCTTCCGGCTACTGTGTTGTCGAAGGTAACTCTTCGCTGCACTCTCACTGCAACTTTGGAACCAATTTTGGTTTCTGGCTCCAAGGTTCGCTGATCTTCTTCATCGACTCTGAGCTCACCGATGGAGTTGGTGGCTAATGGGGACGAAGAGGTGAAAGGGTTTAGAAGGTGCCGATGCTGGTTCTGACAAGAAAGGAGAACACAGAGAGCACATAGAAGGTAATTATCTCAATTATTCTCTTCGACTCTCTGATACCATGAAGAGAATTGAAGATTAGAATTGATTGTATTAAACTGAGAGGATTTATATGGTATTTATAGGAAAAAAATATAGACAAAGTAAGAGTGATTAGTGGGAACAAATCAAAGAGTAGTTGAGGAATAGTCAACAAAATACACCACCGACTTGCTTCTTCAACTATCTCATGCTACTGTATTAATCTGTGTTCACAACATTTATGTATTCAATTCAATACTTTATAATCCTTTTTTTTTTGGATTAATCCACCAGTATCCGGCGCTACTAGCAACCGACTAATCCAGTTCGCAGGAATGTAGGCCCACAATGAGGGAAACCTTGCTACCTCGAAGTAATTATCACGACTGTATACCCAAGGCTCGAATACAAGACCACTGGTAAAACTAGAACAACTCATAGCCAATTAATCTAAGCTTTTGGCGGTACCCTAATTTTCAATATGGAAACCAAAATTCTACATTAACAAAGTTTTTTATAAACATAATTGACAATCTATAGTTCGCTTAAAGTATTCATCTATGGGAGAATTCACTGCTGGTGTTTTATGAGCAGTTTTGTCCAAAAATGTTTTGTTTTATGATATACACCCAGGAGGCAATTCTATCACCTTACATAACACTAGCCAAATGCAAGAAGCCCCATAAGAAAAGAGGTCTAGAATGAGTAGTTGGCATGCCAAGTGGCATCCTACGGGGCATTCAACTCCCAAGTGGTATATATGGAGGAAGAAGTATAAAAGATCTTATTCAAGAGGTCTCCCAATTTATTCATTTTATTTTTATTTTCTATGTAACTTATAATTTACAAGAATCTTTAGGATTTAATGGATTATTATGAAGATTAGAAGGACCTTTAAGATATTTTGAATTTTCCAAAAGATCTTTCAAATTTATTAGTAATTTATCTTATTTTAAATTAGGGTAATATGTATATATCAAATTGAGTCATTTATATTTCTTTTATTATTTAAGATGAATTTTTATTTTTTAAGTTGGCCATCAACTAAGTGGGCCTTATGGGCTCAGTAGCTAAATTAGGGTTTTACTACAATGTTAACGACTCTTACTTCCAACAAGCTATTGATTGAGGTAATAAGTGGCTTCACCCGGTAAGGAAGAGAACACAAGTTCGAATCTCGAGAAATACATTTGTTTTGATCATCCTTACAATTAGGTATCTAAGGACAAATTTCCTTAGGGTTCTAATTCTTGCATCAACAACTTTACTTGTTTTGGAGTTTGTGGGTGTGACTTCCATTTTTATTTTCTAAGTTCTTAGGGTAGGTTGCCTAGAGGGTTCACTTCCTTTTAGAAAAGTCCACCATATTATAAAATGTAAATATACTCATGATACACACCATCCCAAAAAAATTTATTATCCAAAACCAGTTTTTATTCACCAGTGATATTCAATCTTAACATACCGCACACATTTTTATTGAAACAAAACACTAATAGAGTAGAAAGTAGTAGCTATTTTTTAAAATATAAAATTTAATATCGGATATAGAAAAGATAGTTACATTAATTCAAGCGTCAAAAACCAAGTCGAAACATGGGTAAGAACCATCTAACATAAGTAGGTTATACCCCCAATAAACATGACTAACAAAACATGAAAGGATAAATTTATATAGAGAAAATTCGCAAGTTTAGACAAACCTCAGGTATCATGTTTGCCACTGAGGATATAACAGCTGAAATTGAACTTTCCTGTTACCAGTAGTTCATATATAAATAACTTGATGACAAGTTATAGCATCTCTGGGAAAAAGCAAGAGATATATTGATAACAAATATGTTCTCCTAACACTTGCATGATTTTATTTTCCTAGCAAATGAAGATTTAGAAAAGTGAGAATTTGAATAGGATATCCTTTAAAAAAAATTTCTTTTTTTGGTGGCAGGGGGAGGAAAAATAAAGTCTAAAATACGCAGGTAAGTTTTCTAATCTTTGCATGTTAAAAATATCAACTAAAACTATCGCCAAGCATTTGCCCAGTGAACAAGGTTTGATTTTACACACACACACACACACATGACCCAAGCTATAAAAATGATTAACCAAGATGCATATTCAAACTAATGAAGACTAGAGTAACAAGCATGTTAGAAATAGAAGTCAGCAATCTAAGCTTACGCAAGGAGTTTACCTGGTGAACAAGTTTTGATATCATCTCTAGTGTTACGAGTACCTTCCTACCATGCACAAGCTGGCTCCTACGATCAACAACAGCCATGTCATGTGAGAAATGATAGAAGGAGGTCGTATTCAACCTTGTAATAATTTCTAGATACGATTTGACTAGGAGTTAACTGTATAGCAAATATTTTGCTCATGATCACAGGGATAAAAATGGAAAATCCTTTAATTTTCTGACTAAACACCTTATAATTTGGATTTTGGACCACTTTTTTCTGGAAGACACCTTATATAAGGGACCTGAGAGGGTACTTCATTGTAAGTGCTTCTAGAAAGAATGCATAAGCAGATATAATTCAACCAAACCTCTTAAAGGTACCAGAAATCTTGGCATTAAAGATCTCGCAAGCAGCAGACAAGAAACTACATTTCCTAATAGTTGAAATTTTGTTGACATGCTCAACTACCTGCAAGAAAACAAAACACTTATCCAGAATAATTATACAAAGTTACAAACAATATCTTAAAACAAATACTTCCTTGCGCAGATTTGAAAATAAACAATTTACCCTCTTTTTTTGCTCTTTCTCAAAAGGCAGTAAAGCCTTGAAGACACGAAGATATGGGCCATCGTCACAACCCGGTAATGCTGTACGAAGCATGGCAATGATAGTTTTGACAACCTGTTATAAGTTATAAGATGGACCAAACAACATTCAACATGCATGATGTTGAGAAAAGGCGAGAAGTTAGGGAATAAAGGAAGGCACCGAACAAAATATATTTATTAAAAGACTCAACAACACTTGAGGCCATCGTGTATCTCCTAAAGAGAATGTAAAAAAAGATAACTATGGAACGCAAGAATAGAAAGGCTCATACAGTATAATTCTTGGAATAAACAAAAGACAATACAACAGGCAATGTATGTTTGCACCTATTATAATGGACCACAAAATAGATACATGACATATCCCAGTCTGAACAATAATTTGAAGCCGCATCATTTCTTATATGAAGCTAGCCACGTGACTCATCCTTTTAAGTGGCTTATACTTCAAATTATAAAAACTGATCAAAGAAGTTTGATTTTCATTTGATCCGAACCATATTGTACAATGTATTGAACAACAGCGACAAGCCACAGCCCTCGCTTTCTTATAGGAATTTTTTTAATTAAAAAACAATCATCAACGTATCAATCAATCAATATATATACATAATATAAATTATATTGCAAAATGCGTTATTTATACACAATGCACAATACAACTCACCTCAAATACCATGCATTGCACAGTGAAACATGTCAGCTTGATCCTCAAAAATACTTTTTAATTTTTTGAGTTATTTAATTTCCTTAACATATTTTTTAAAGTGGATTAAAATATGAGTTTTAAACATTTTTAGAATTAGAAACAATCCCATTAAAAGTTCAATATAATTACTTTTAAATTTCATTTAATTATATAATTATATATTTTTGGAATAAAATTTAAAATAGTTTCAACTATAATTATTTTTGGGAAAATTAATCGAGAGGTCCTTATGGTTTTCCTTAATTTTGAATTAGGTCCTAAACTTTTTTTTTTTTATTGAGTCCTTTAATTTTGCACCGTAGATCTATGCGTCCCTGGCATCTTTAAATTAAGTCTAACGGTGTTAAATGGTCACCGATTCTCATCGAAGTCGTCTTCTCCGCGTCCGCCATAACCACAGGTCTGTGCTTTTGTTTTTTTTTTTGGGGCCAAAACTCCAGGTCCCTCAAGCTTTTCGTCTCCTCTCATATCTTTGTAGGGTGAAATCGATATGGAAGACTTTTTTGCAGCCGGTGACTGCAACTTTCTTTCCCTTGAGAAGTTGAGTAGCAGCTTCGTGGTCAACTTTGCAATAATCAAGTGCGTGAAGAACCTTTCCTTCATATACCTCTGGTCACATTTTTCATTGCGAAACACCATATACTCGAAACCGTACCACTGAAAAAATAAGTACTCTATCTAACCACGATTACATTTATCTCATACGTATAGGAGCATGTTAGAATTTTTTATGGCATAATTGTTTGTATTTTTGTTGAATTGATATAACTTAAAGGGGCTCAACCCCTAAAAGAAGGTTCAAACGATTTAGCCCTCAAATGATAGCATAGGATAGGAGAGGAGAGGTTGGGGGTCTTGGCGTTTTGGCGGGAGAGAGAGAGAGAGAGAGAGAGACCTGGGTTTATGGCGTAGAGCCAGATGGGAGGAGAAGATGATTTAGATGAGAACGGAACTTTCAACACTGTTAGATTTTAGATGTCAGGACTAATATCTAACGATGCAAAATTATAGGATCCAAAAAAAAAAAAAAAAAGCTTAGAGGCCTAATTCAAAATCAATGAAAACTATAAGAACCTTCATATTAATTTTCCATTATTTTTTACAAATATTTTCTTGTATCATAAACAAAATTCCTATTTAAAATGAGGTAAATTTGTTAAAATAACCTTTAACTTTGGGAAAATTCCAAAAAACTACATTGGAAATAGTAAAAGGACAATTCAGTACATTGAAATTGCAAAATGACAGATCAGGCTGTGTCAGACGAAAAGAGGAATCTGGCATTTTGAAATTTCGGCCAAATTACGAAAATGCCCTTCAGCACTTCAGAATAACAACATGATCCTCGGAATTAACACCTCCGGATTCGTTATTAACAACTTCAATTCTTCTTTTACAATTCACAAGTTTCAAGGGAATAACACCACCGATCTCGCCATTAACAACTCCGGATTCGATATTAACAACTCCATTTTCTTTTTTCGCACTTAACAAATTTCAGGGCCAATAACACCATCGATCTCGCCATTAACATCTCCGGATTCGCCATTAACAACTCCTATGTTGTTATTCCGACTGAGAGCTGAAGGGCATTTTCGTAATTTGGCCGAAATTTCAAAATGCCAGATTCCTCTTTTCGTCTGACACAGCCTGATCTGTCATTTTGCAATTTCAATGTACTGAATTGTCCTTTTGCTATTTCCAATGTAGTTTTTTGGAATTTTCCCTTTAACTTTTATCAAAAGTGAAAAAATAATCATAAAATTTTAAAATTAGGACAAAACCATTAAATCCAACTAACTTCCACATATTATAATAAAAAAAATTAATCTTTTGGCTCTTAAAATTTTGACTCACTTATAACTTAGTGTGTGTTTGGTAACATCCCAAACCATAATTTCAAACCATAATTTACGTAACCCGAGACAAAACTCCTCTCATACACTTATCTTTAAACTTGATTCGCTTACAACTTAGTCCTTGATGTTTTTGTGTCATCTTATAAGGCAAAAATATGTTAAAATACTGTTACAAATTGTTTAGATGGATTTTATATAAATTAAAAAATTAAAAACAATATCCTCGTCCCCACCAACTCACATCCCCCTCCATCTCTGTTTTTCAAAGATTGAGTTACAAGCAAGTCAAAAATTTAAAAACTAAGTTATAAGTGAATCAAAATTTTAAAAACCAAAAGATTAATTTTCTCACTTGTAATATATGGAAGTTGGTTGGGCTTCCCAGTTTTGCTCAAATTTTAAAAATGTATGATTACTTTTGCTCAAAAAAATAGTTTATGATTATTTTTACACTTTTGATAAAAATTAAAGGTTATTTTAGTAAATTAACATTTAAAAAAAAGTGAGCATACATAAATAAAGATACCCATTAATTCGAATTAAAAAAAAGATTTTAAATAAAGTTAAGAGTATTTCAATTAAGAACAAATTAGAATAGAATGAAATATTTTAGTGTACTATGTTTTATTTAAGTACTCCTATATTTTATTTTGTTCTGTCATAGTTTTATCAGTTTAATTATTTTTTAGGATCATAATCATTTATCAAGATTAAGATATTGTTTTTCATCTTAAAAAGTATCTCTTGGACACTAAACAATTCGCGTTTGTGGAGCTGATTAGTAATACAATTGTATTAGCTTGTTAGTAGTCTATCCATTATCTACATCTACCACCTCCATTTTATATATTCCTGTTACAGGTTCCACATCGCAGATAACATGCTTTTAACTTGCTTGAAAGGAATTTTACCTTTTTACGATAGAAAGCCACACCATGAGTGTTAAAAGGTATTCTCCTTTCGCGAAAAGCCATTTGGAAGGCTTTCCCTGATATCTATGGGAGAAAAGAGAAAAAAAAGAGTAAGAAGAAATATTTAATGCAATATAGTAGCAATTGCTTTCACGTGTGTTTAAAATAGCAAAGCAACATCACCTGCCTACGATAAAGAATTGCAATATTGCCATACGAGCAATCAGCAGAAGAAAACTCTAAGATCTTGTCAACTACAGATGCACATTGTGCATCCTCATTATGACATTCCATTACAGTTATCTACAAATTTTATTCACAAAATCATTTTAGTTAGATAAATATAAAAATCACAATAACAGATTATAACAGACAAAGAACAGGACTCAGGCACCTTAGATCCGCTTGAGTTGTCAGTAAGAGCATTCTTTAATTGACATCGCTTGGTATTATTTCGTATCAGAGATGATGCAGCCTCAACAATGTATCGTGTGGAACGATAGTTTTTGTTAAGCCTAATCTGAATCACAAAGATGTGTTATGCAAGTACTTGGATAAAGATATTTAATGATATGGTTTGGTTTCTATGCAGTTGGGTTAAAGTGCATAATAAACTAATAAGATGAAGCTTGAAGCAAGCACAAGACAGACCTCTTTGTAGTTTGGAAAATCACTACGAAAGGAAACAAACCCAGAAGTATCCGCTCCATTGAAACTGAAAATAGACTTGAAAATAAAACAGGAATTGGAATTCAGTGATGACCAGGGCTTCCTTTTCAAGTTCTCGTAGGAAAAGTAAAACAAATATGTAACAGCATGCTTCTCTGAAGTGCCAAATTTTAAAAGAATATAATCCACACCTGATCATCATCACCAACAATAGTTATTTTGTGGTGGGAAGCAAGAACTCTTAGAAAAGTGTATTGCATGGAACTAGTGTCTTGGAACTCATCAATAACAATAGCTTTGCATAAATCCTGACACTCCTTGAAAACTTATTTATAATAAAAAAAGAGGGTCAGCACAAACAAATGTAACAAGTGAAGAGAGCTTTAGTTACAAGTATATTTCACAGAATACTGACCTTTAGGAAAATCAGAAAGCAGCTTCACTGAACAGCTAATTAAGTCATGATAATCCAGGGCATTACAAGATTGTAATATGTTATTGTACTTCTCAAGAATTTCAGCCTGATTTCAATGCAGGGTAAGATTTAGAACTTGAATGAAAAACTGATAAATATGCATTCATGAGTGTGTGAGTGTGTGTGTGGAGTGTGTGCGCGGGCGCTCGTGTGTGTGAAACAGCCTTTTATCAGCTTACTCCCATTTCATTGCCCAGTTCACGATACTCTGCATAAGTCCTTCCTGAAGCTTTGGCCTGCAATGTTGCATGACTATCATATATATGACGTTTTTAGCTTGATAACTAATAGCAAGAAGGTAATAGAAGGCCCATATCAATATACAATAAGTATTTCACAAATGCAGCCATTGAGCAATGCAAAATTGGGTCAACATAAGTCCCCAACCACAAAGAAACGAAACGTATGCCAGCCAGCATTCTAGCAGAAGAAGGATAAATTTTATGATATCCAGAGCTAAAATCATAGTACAAAGACTACCCTTTTCCACTAGCAGAAAATAGGTGTCCTCTAAATTAGTTATGGATCCACAATAAAGAAAAGACTTTACATAAAATATATATAGCTACAAAAGTAGTAAAAAATTAGAGCTTTGGGTAAATTCCTGCAAAAAAAGTTTGATCAAATATGTTAATTCATCAAAATAAGAAAATAGAACCAAATATTACATTATGCAAATGAATATTAGGATTCCTAAATTTCAGCAACTATAAATGACTTGTAGGTAAGACTTTCATCTCTTCTTGATCCCCTTCAGTGTTCTATTCATGGCTCTCCAAAGGAAGTTTCTTTAATTGGTATAAATAATGAATAGGGAATCAGGGAGTGGCAGTACTGTTATATCACAGAAGTGAAAGTGTGTTTTCTTTTATCTTTTCACTTTCTTTGTGTCCTCTCTTTCAAGAAGTTGACTTATCTTCCGTTCCACATCTCTTTCTTTTTTAATAGATTTTTTTTCGCACCCAAAAACTTCAATTAAAATCTACTTCACTTGAACACCTTAATTATATTCTACATGGATTTGGAAAATAAAATGAACAGCTTGATCCAAACAATAGCCCTTGAACATATGAAATTGGACAAATGCAATTTAAAAAATATTAGTAAGTCGTTTCATCCTTTCAGCATTATGTGGCTAAAGGGCAGCTCAGTGCACAAGACGCCCAACAGGTGGAATTTAAGGAGGAATAGATGTATGCAGCCTTATACCCACAATCAGAGAAACTGTTTTCAGGATTTGAACCCGTGACCTTCCTGTCACATGGTAGTATCCTTACTACTGCACTAAGGCTCAACCTTTCAGCATTATGTGACTATTTAAATTAAATTTGAATGAAACCACATGATGGTTAAGTGATCACAGAACAAATTCAACAAGGGTCAAATAACATTGTAAACTATGAGGGGAAAACTAATTTATGATCAAACAAGAAGGGAATAAACTATGATTTACCTTTTTAATAAATTGACCATTTAACCTCCTGTTATTTTTAAGAAAAAAAAAACTTTGACCATTACAAGCAACCATATTCTAGACATACATGGATTTCCGAAATTCATAGTCCATAATATCTATTACAAAGTAACTCTTTTCTTAATGGGAAAGACTTTTAAATTTGCAGTATCACTCAACAATGCAAAAACTAAGTGTTACAGAAGTGCTGAAGTACCAGAGTGGTATGACAAATGTACCTAGTTAAGGATTTATGTGTTTATTCTTCCAAATTAAGCATATTCGAACCACAAACAAATTCGTCAACAGAAAGTCAAACTCTTTGCAAACATGGATTTTAGCATATACTACGTCTGATTCTTAATATAAGATCTCATTTGTAGTGCAAATTACACTACGAACTTGATCTTATATTAAGGACTAGAGGTGGTAGTTTGTTTAGTACATAGTAAGCACAAAGGGTTAAAGGATGTTAACTTAGCCTTTGAAAATTAAGAAGCACTTTGTCATTCAAAGAGAACAAAAGTTAAAAAATATTTACTCTGTCAAAAACACCACACCTGAGTCACAAATTTCTGCCATTTCTTTGCCTTATCCTTGAATTGTTGACCAGTTAGACCATTGGACTTTTCACCAATCAACCAAGAACAATCTTTTTGCCCATTCTTTCCATTATCTAATAATCGGATGGCTTCAATAATTGCTTTTCGCTGTTGGCTTTGTCCATAAACTAAGAAATCTGATGTACGACCTAACCTGCAATGTCAGTGGTAATACCATTCTGAAATTATGAGCAAAATATGAATTAAATTGTTGCAGCTGGAAATGATGGTTAGCCTAGAGTCATAGGCATATCATATATATTCATAAAAACCTCCCTTCTTCAATCCATCCATTAATTGTAGTGGATTTCTTCAAATAAATATAGCAAAACCATGGCTATTAGGACTATATGTTATTCAATAGAATATATTGCTTCTGAATGTGTGGCATATGATATGTCTTAAAGTTCAATGTAACTGTCCCTTCTGTCTCAAGGCTGAAACTTATTCAGCAAAGAAAATCAGAGAAAGGATCATCTGATCTTTAATTCCTTAAAATAGAAGAAGCTACGAACACATGAGATCCCAAGCAATAAGTCTTCGGTCTTTCCATGGATCTCATGAACTAAGCAAGTACAAATAACAAAAATAAAAGCTTTATAAATTCATAAAGAGGCTAAAAAAGAAACTACAAATCTAACTTTTTTATATAAAATAATTATTAATAAATAAAAATATGTTTCAAAGAAATTAGGTGCTTGGTTAATTTAAGTAACCGAAGTTGGAGTAAACCAGCCTAATAGGTGCATTAGGCTAGTGCAGTATTGCTGCCTACTCTAAGAGGTACATCAGGCATCATATTCTAATAATACCATCAAAAATTAGGAGAGAAGGGGATAGCGTCACAGATCTGAAGAATGCTCCGAGCCTCTGAACTATTTCAGGCAGCTCTGGTCTTACTGTTATATGAGACAATTCCCCTCCCCCAATCAAAGCCCAAAAACATAAACACTAATAAATAAATAAAGCTAAATATCTCCCTCATAATTATGGATATGAACTTTGGAGACTCACCAGGAAAAAAGAGGAAACAAGTTAAAGATCAATAAAACAAGGGGGGAAATGCCAACAGAATCAATCACATGAAAATCCGGTGATTCTCCAACACTCAATCTCCTATTAAGCTCTTCAATTGAATGAAATGCGTCACTATGCATACCGATTCTCTAATTTGGTTGTTAATTTTCAGATTAGCTCATGGACTGTGACGGCCACCATGATGGGTATTTAAGTAGCTAGTGAAATAAAACAAAGCTCTAGTACATTAACAGAACTAGGAGAAACAAATATTCCATAACGTACTAGCAACAGCAACAGAGAACATTAAAGAGAGGACAAAATTAGGAGCCACATACTTTTCAGCATGTGAACGACAAAGCTGCAAGGAAAATGAATGAAATGTGCTGATTGTAAGTTCTTTTGCTATTGCCTTCCCAGCAATGGTTCCAATTCGTTGTCTCATCTCAGAAGCTGCTGCAGTCGTGAATGTCATTGCAAGAATATTTGATGGACCAATTCCCTAAACAATTTTTTTTTTTTTTTTTTTTTGTGCAGAAAATGAAACGCATGAGGAAGGATAAACTGATAAAAAACATTTAAATGGATAAGGAAGGGAACTTCAGTCAAGAAAACTAGAAAAAGAGGGATACAAGTCAAAGCTGCACTACCTCACTTAGCAGCACCAAAATGCGCCCAACCATTGTGGATGTCTGACCAAATAAATTTAAAAAAAAAAAGATTTAACTCCACCTCCAATAATAAAAACTAGTACTCAATATATATATATATATATAAGGTGTAAAGAAAAGAAAAGGTGAAGACCTTTCCACTTCCAGGACCAGCAACTATTATTAAGGGGGTTGAAATATCAGTGCAAGCAGCTTCTCTTTGACGATCATTTAGGGACTGCAAATATTTGGAGTATTCCTCCGGCATGTTGCCATTTTGCGTACCATTCCGAGAATCTGCATGTTCTTTAGGATCAAAAACAACCAAATGTTTCAATAGGTCACCACTTCTTACACTCTCAATAGCAGAAATAGGACCTGAACTCAGATTTACATCACCATTGATATCATTCTCATTTCGACCTTCCACTTGAAAGCTACAATATGGCTCCTGCCCCATTGATTTTGCAGCTGATTTCTGCTGACATATATTGTCAATTTGTTCTAAAATAGATTCATCAAAATCATCATCAAGCAGGCCAGTCATGGGAAAACAATCCCATGATTTGGAATGCTCAGCTTCTGTCCTTGGAGTTTCAAAATCTGATGGACCCAAGCTTTCCGCTGAAACAACGGAAATAGCCATTGTGCTTGCACTTAAGCAGTCAAGCTCTTTCCTTGGAGTTTCAAAATCTGAAAGCCGCAGGCTCTTGGTAGAAACTATGGGAGTAGGCTCTCTTCTTGCACTGAAGCTATCATCGATTCCATCACACAGACTATGGCCATAGCCTATTGCAGTCGGTGTCCTGTTTAAAAATGTGGATTGGGTATTCACCGGCAACTCTGCTAGAGGAACCCTCTCAGTAATGGAAACCAGAGCAGGGCCGTCAACCTTACCTCCATTCGTTATTCTGTAAACAAAAATAAATGTACAATATTAAATAAACTAACATTTGACAATTAAATCGAGCAGGCATAAGCAAATGATTTCATGTAGAAGACAACTACAGCCGAACAGAAAAATGCATACTAAACGTGATTAAGAAAAAAGAGCTCCACAAAAAAATAAGCACCCATTTAAAGAGAAAGCGAAATTTCGTGCATCATTATTCGGACCAAAAATGGAATATAGCTTTCGTATATCAATCTGAAAAGCAAGACTGAAAATTACTTACTGAGGAAGAGAATCTTGAGGACGGCACCGGATGGAGGAGTCATCGCGAGCCCTCTTGCGAGCAAGAATTGGCTTCGCAGACCTAAAGATACCAGAAATTTGGGCACTTGGCTGGTCCATGCGAATGGAGCAGCAGGAAGCGGCAACGAAGCATTTAAATTTGTATAGTTTTGTCCCTCTCTTTCTTTCTCATTTTATTTTAAAATCTATATATGCTAAATTATAAAAATCCCCGCACAACTCGCTTGAATGTAACTCCCTAACATTTCAAAACTTCTATTTAACCCCCCCGGCTGTTTTTCTTTAAACCATGAACCCCTTGTTGCCAATTTATTTTTTCTTGTTTATAAAAAAAATTTTCAGGTCAGAAGACATATGACATCCTACATGGCAACCAATATAAGTCAAGTTTTTAATTTTAACTCTAACTCTAAAACTCTATAGTCTGAGGTTGAACTTTTATTTTTATTTTTCTTACCAATGTAAATTTTTAAATATCATTTTTTATTTTCTCATACAAAAAGGCCATTTTAATTGACAAATTATCATAACTTATGAATTTAAAAAGATTGTTAAAAAAAAGACAATAAGATTGTAAAAAGAAGTAATTATGCCAACAACCTATTCCTACAAGCTATGGAAAATATCATGGTCATTTGATCATATTTGGTTATTCAAAAACATGCCACGAATATACTGCCTCTCAGAAATCACATTTTGGCAGCACTATGTTCAATTCCAATGTTTGGATTTCCAATACAATCTTTTTAAAATTATGCCAACAACCTATTTCTACACAATTTTGCCCAAGAAATCCACTACAAACCTCAAAAATAGAAAATCATATTCTTTCTCCATGCCCTGTAATGACAAAAACTGTAAACCCCTACCTTAATAGCTGTAATTATAGTTCGAAAATGTGTTATTATGATAAATTAAAGACCACGAATAATTCAAAACTCATAAAAGTTCCAGCTCTAAGACAGGCTCGGTCCTGTGATAAAATAGGCTTTCAAAAACTTTTTACAAAACCTGTTCAATACAGTCTCACATTCACATTTCAGATATATTTGGCCTGTGCAGTTCGGTTTCATTCATAAATATCATAGTATAAACAAAATTCCCGACAACACTCAGATTTCATCCATTCACTAAAGGAGTTTGCAGGGCATATTCACCCCTTTCAATTTCCTATACTGGAGATTACATAACACTATCCAAAATACAACATTTACAATATGTACAATAATCTCAAAATACGATAACCAACTAACAAAACTAAACTCCTAGATGGGAGCACTAGCCGCCCTTAGTCACTAGTTTCTCCTTCGACCCACTTGCCCTAACTGTAAGTTAGTCAATGGAAAGAATGAGATTCAAAAGAGTCCTAGTAATAACAATTCACTCATAAAACATGTAATAACATAGCATGTAAGTAAATTACAAGCAGCAACAATCACAGTGATGCGTGACTTTCATCACAAATGACAGCTCTCACAGTTGTATCCACATGATGTGTGACTTGCATCACAAACACAATGCTTACGGCTGTATCCACATGATCCCTGACTTGCGTCACAAATGACAACCCTCACGGCTATATACACAAAGCTTTTATAGTAACATACACCGCATCATTTGCAATCAACACAATTCAATGATAAGACATACATACCATGCATTACAGATAATATAAGAGAAAGAGTAACTACCTTGTTCTTTCCGCTTGTGCTCTAGCACCAATTTTGTAATACCCCAATTTTTTAATAAAATAGCTAATGAAGTGGTTAGAGTAACTAATTAGTTACTTATTTGGGGGAGAGCCAATGAGAAGTGGACATGTGGAAAATTTGGTATGAAGAGAGAGTATAAAAGAAAAGTCAAATATGGGATATTTTAAACATTATTTCTCTCTCTTTCCCTCTCATTTTTACTGACAAGAGGCATGGGGAAGTATGTGTGATGATTTCATCTCCTTCAACACTCATCTCTCTCTTCCCTTTCTCCATTTTCATCCTCCATTGTTGGCCAAGTGAGAGGAAGGAAAAAGCTTGAGAAAAAGGTAAGAACATGACCTCTTTTGCTCAAACTCTTTTCTCTAAAGTTGTTCCTTGGCTTGAGAGCTTTATTTTGATGGTTATAGATTATTCATTGGTGTTGGTTTGAGCTCTCAAAGAATTTTGGAGATTTGAGAATCAAGGAATCACTTTGGAAAAGTTGAAGAGGTAAGTAAAACAACCATTTTTGTCTATGTTTTGTGCCAAGTGATTAAGTTTGGAATTTTTGGCATATTTTTGAAAAATAAGGGTCATGGGGTATTTGGCTTGTTGTTGGTATGGAAATTGTATGTTTGGAATGTATGTGGATAGATAGAAAGGGGTTTGGGATTGAATGAGTAAGTTTGGTGATTTTGGAATTTTGGTGTTTGGTGTTTAGTGTTGCCCAAAACCAAAGCATGATAATGGAGTAGGATTTTGGTAGTTTTGACATTTCCATTGGATTCCTTGAGCAATTTTATGTGAGAGTAGCTTTGGTTTGGTATTTAGGACCATTGGAATCACTTGGGTAAAAATTTGGAAAGTGCTGTTAGTTTCTACGTTTTCTGGGTTCTAATAAGCATCACCCGAGTAAGGATGGGTCTCACTCAAGTGCGGTAGTGCAATTGCTCTTCTGGCCTTTAGTTTTTCTGTTGCACTTCCGCGTGAAAGGCAAGAGTGTTGCCTCATTTGCAAGTGTTATGGGTTCTCACTCAAGTGAGCCTCCCCTCACTCGAGTGCAGGTGTATTTGACACCATGAACTCTCGTCTTGGGTTGTCACTCACTGCAAGTTTCAAGAGTGTGTCTTAACACTTGCAAGTGTTAAGCTATCACTCGAGTGTCATCAGGGGTTTTACTCGAATGCTCCTCTTCTTTCACAATTTTCATTGCTCTCAGGTTAACACTTTCTATGCTTCACTTCCTAGAACTCCAGTGAGCATTTAGCTATCACTCGAGTGTTAAGCATTGTACTTGAGTGCAAAGTGCATCCTCACTCGAGTAAGGCCATCTTCACTCGAGTGCAGCAATGAAAATTCTGTGCTTGAGCTTCCAAAAGGGGATCTTTGGGATATTTCTTCCAACCCTTTAGGGCTTTTGTTAGAGACAGTAGTAGCTTCCTAAAGGGCATAAATGATAACTAATTTAAGTAATATGAAGCCATTTAAGTATAGGAAAAGAGTATAACACTTCATCCCTAATTGTGAATTATAGGATTTGACATTTGCCTTACTCAGGAGAGACCAGTGCCAGAGCACACCCGGAAGGACCAAGGTAGTGACTTTTCTCTCATGTTGTGTATGATGCTTGGTATGCATGACTTATCATTGTTTGTTGTGAAAATCTTTGGCATGAGGCATTGTGTGTTATCGGCCTAGGGCATTACAACATGAGCAAGTTAGTGTGAGCAGATTATCCGGCCAGTGTGGTTGTGTGTATGTGAATTATTTTATATGGATCCCAGCTACGGAGATATATGTGATATAAACATGTGATTGTGCAATACGGCGTGAGCAAACATAAGGGTGACGCACGTCATACCTGCCTTTGCCGTTGTAACTGCTGTTGTAGTTGCAATGTGTTGTGTGATGATTTGCTTTCATGCTTTGCTGTTTGTGCATACTATGAGTGATTTGTTACTACGAGGATTTCTTAGAATCTCACTCTAACAAAACAAATTTTAGACAGAGCCAAATGTCAAAAAGGAAGCGGGTGACGAAGAGTGGTTAGAGCTCCGTATAGGAATTTCATTTTGGAATACTTGGTTATCATACTTGTAATTGGTATTTTGGATTTTTCATTGGGAAACAAATATGTATAATGGATGTATGGTGTAGTTTTATGTAATCCCCAAGTTAAGGGAAGTAGATTATAGGCATTATGCCTTGTATAAACCCTTATTGGAACCCAAGTATGTCAGGAATTTACTGTGTACTATGATATTTATAAATGAAATCGAATTATACAGGTCATTTGTATATTTGAAGTGTGAATATGAGACCATTGTTGAACAGGTTTAGAAAAGTTTTTGAAAACCCTGTTTTGGGCAAAAGCTATTTTATTAAGTCCCAAATCCTATTATGGTCTCTAATTCCACATAACCACGTTTTTATGAACTTAATCTGATCCTTGGATAGAAGGGGGTTACAAGTTTATCACGTGTAGGGAAAATGTCAAATCCTATAAACTGTAATCAAGGACGACAAGTTATTCTCTATTTCAATGCTTAATGCCAAAACACTTAGGGTTGGTTATCATTTGAGACCTTTAGGTGGCTACTATAAGTCCAAACAAATGCATATAGGTTGGGAAAAACTAGACTAGAGACCATCTTTCAAAAGTTTAAAAAGCAGTTTTTGAGGGGTTAGCCGCATACAAGAAATGGTCAAAAAGATTTGGTTTGCGGCAAGATCTACTAACAGCAGCAAAAATTAGGTCAGAAACTTTTGGGCCGTGACCAAAAACAAGTCAGTAACATTTGAGCCACGGTCAAGATCCACTAGCCATGGCCAAAACCCTGTTGGCGGCAGCCAAGAAATAGTTAGATGCTTTTGGGCTGCGGCCAAGACTCCCTAGCCGCGACAACAACTAGCCTATTTCCTGGCTATTTTCAAATGACCATAACTTCTTGCATGCTTATCAAAATGACTCAAACTTTATATCATTGGAAAACTTACAATGTGTACTACAAAACTAAAAGGTTTCATAACATTTTGACACCATTTTCTATTTCAAAACATTTTGCAAAATTGGTCCCCTGCACATATTTTTCACTTGACAAAATTTCCAGAATTTCCAGTTTTTGCTCAAATGTTTGCAAAGGTTCAAAATTCACAACCAATACTACTCCCACACCATTTTTCACAATGGAAATATAAATACACCTAAATTCCCATTGCTTGCTCATGCTTTGTTTTGACCACATTTCAACATAAAACTCACAATTACTACATTTCACATTCAAGACTCCCAAACCAATTCCATTGTCTGAAGGACACAACAAGACACCATTTTCATCACAAAACACTATAAAACTCATACAATCCTAATGTACACAAAAATCAGGGTAAAAATCCAAAATTCAAGAACCTCAATCAATGGTCACACAATGCATATCAAAAGGTAGCTTTTACTCACCTCTTTTACTAGCTCTTGCTTGTTCCTTGATTTCTTAATCACTCACTTTTCTTGAACTCTCAAAACACCTCTACTTGAGAATCTAAAACCATAGGATTAAAGCTCTCATCAATATGAACAAAATTAAAGAAGAGGATTTAAGCCAAAGGAGTCATCTTCAAGTTCAAAATGGCTCACTTACCTTGATTTCTTCTTTCTCTTTCCTCTACTACCATAGATGTCCAGGAGCTTGGAGAGAGAAGGAATGATGATTATAAGTTCAGATTTTTAGCCTCCCTTAGCCCTTATGGTCGACCTTGAGATGAGAGAAGGAAGAGAAAAGAGTTGAAAATTTAACTTTTATCCAATGGTCCATGTGATGCCATGTGTCACCATCTTGTGACTTCTTTCATATGCTTGCTCCCATGTGATTCTTCTCTCTTATTTCACTTGGCAATTGGTCATGCCACCTAATCTTTATTTCCTAGTGGAATCCTTCTTCGGTTACTGACTAATTGGCTGGTAACTTTCTTTTTTCCCATTTTGCCCCTGGCTATGGAGATTCCTTTTGGATCACCACTTAACACATTTTCTCATTCCATTTCCTCATCCATGCACCCTCTCCTTCTCTTTGAATTCATTTTAAGCATTAACAACACAATTAAGCTTAAATACAGGGTTTTGCGCACTGACTACTGCTTATTCAAATCCTAATTCACATTATGTTCTCCAAAAGTGTTTGTTTAACAACAATTATATTCACTTTTGAAGTCATTAGCCCTTAATCATATTTTGGGACATTACAATTCTCCCCCCATACAATAAATTTCATCCTCAAAATTTGTTACACAACTTGAGCCATAAACTCCGAATAATGCCTCTACATATCTGCTTCTGCTTCCCATGTGGCTTCCCTTTGAGACATTCCCTTCTAGATCACTTTCACAAATAGGATACTTTAGTGTCTAAGCCGCCTTTTCTCTTACTCCGTGAAGTTGTCCTGTAAGTCGACATCTTCATACTTAATAATGTGCATAGGGTCTGGTTGGTACTTCTTCAGTTAGGAAATATAGAACACATTATGGAACCTGCTCAAGTTCGGGTGTAGGGCTATTCGATACGCTACAGGTCCAATTCTCTCAAGAATCTCAAAAGGACCTATGCACCATAGACTCAACTTGTTTCGTTTGATTACTCTCCTAAAACCTGTGACTGGGGACACCTTCAAGAATACATGTTCACCAACTCTAAACTCTAGAGGTCTTCTCCTCTTATCAGCGTAGTTTTTCTATCGACTCTGCGCTGCAAGGAGCTTCTTTCAAATGATTCTAATTTTCTCTTTGGTCTGATCAACAAGATCTGGTCCATACAACCTTCTCTCAGACAGCTCTGTCCAGTACAAAGGTGATTGGCACTTTCTCCCATATAATGCTTGATTCGGAGCCATCTAAATGCTCCTATGATAGCTATTGTTATAGGCAAACTCAACTTATGGAAGAAAGTAGTCCCAATTCCCTTTAAAGTTTAAGACACACACCCTCAACATATCTCCAACATTTAAATTGTCCTTTCCGATTGTCCGTCTGTCTATGGATGATAGGCCATACTAAACCTCAATTTCGTACACAGAGCTTCATGTAAAGCCCTCCAGAATCTCAAAGGGAATCAGGGATCTCTGTCTGAAATGATGTTCTTCGGTGTGCCATGAAGTCTCACTATCTCCCGTATGTAAATCTCTACCAGTTTATAGAGAGAGTAACTAGCGTTTATCAGTATAAAATGCGCTGACTTTGTGAATCGATCAATAATCACCCAGATTGTATCATAGTTCCTAATCCTGGGCAATCCCACAATGAGGTCCATGGTCATACTTTCCTATTTCCATTCTGGAATCTCATGACTTTACAATAATCCTGGTGGCCTCTAGTGTTCAATCTTTACTTTTTGGCAAGTAAGACACCGCTACATACTTGGTCACATCACTCTTCATTCCTAGCCACAATATATTGACTTCAAACCAAGGTACATTTTGGTCATTCCAGAGTAAGAGTATACTGACTCTTGTATGCCTTATCCAGAATTCTCTGCCTTAAGTCAACCTTTAGTGGAACATAGATTCTCTTTTTGTATCGTACTAATCCACTAAACGATAAGTCATAGTCTCGAGTTTCACCTTGTTTGATCATAGTCCGAATGGACTACACTCAATTGTCTTGCTTCTGAGCCTCTTCAATTCCAGCCCTTAGGTCACTTTCCCCTTGAGAAACATTGTAATTAGCATAGACGATCTGGTTCGACAAATTCAAGTCCCGGAAATCTTCTATCAATTTCCCTTCTTGTATCATCATTGCTATAACTAGCATCGTCTTTTGACTAAGAGCATCCGCGATGACATTTGCTTTACCCGAATGATATTTGATCTCTAGGTTGTAATCTTTTAGTAACTTCATCGACCAACGTGTCTCATATTCAATTCTTCCTGGTTGTACAAATACTTGAGAATTTTTTTCCCAATACAATTTTACCATCACACTATACAGGTAATGTTGTCATATCTTCAATACAAACACAATCGCCGCAAGCTCCATATCATAAGTGGGATAATTCATTTCATGAGGCTTTAGCTATCGGGAGGCATAGGCCACCACTCATCCTTGCTATATAAGGAAACACCCCAACTCCTACTTACTAGCATCATTATACACAATATAAGTTAAGCTGGGATCGGGTATAATCAATACTAGTGTCGTAGTTAACCTCTCCTTCAACTCAATAAAACTATTTTCATAACGTTCATCCCAATTAAATGGTTGATCTTTTCCCATCAGCTTGGTCATTAGTAAGGCAATCCGGAAAAAATTCTGAATGAATCTCCGGTAGTAACCAACAAGACCCAGAAAATTATGTATCTTAGCAACAATTTCTGGCCTCTTCCAATTAAGTACTGCTTCCACTTTACTGGGATCCATAGAGACCCCTTCTTGCAAGATAACATGGCCCAAAAACTTTACCTCTGGAAGCCAAAACTCGTACTTCCTCAACTTGTCATAGAGCTGCTTTTCACGCAATATCTCCAACACTATTCGCAGATGATGCTCGTACTCTTCATTACCCTTGGAGTAAATCAGAATGTCATCAAGAAATACTACCACAAACTGATCTAGATACTGTTGAAAGACATGATTCATGTAATCCATGAACACCGCAAGTAAATTAGTCAATCTGAAGGGCATTAGCAGAAACTCATAATGCCTATACCTCATCCTGAAAGCAGTCTTTGGTACATCTTCTGCTTTCACATGCAGTTGATGATAACCCAAACTCAGATCAATTTTTGAAAATTCACAAGAACTAGACAATTGATCTAGAAGGTCATCAATTCTCGGGAGAGGATATTTGTTTTTATCTGTTATCTTATTCATTTCTCTGTAATCCATACACAATCTCAAGCTCCCGTATTTCTTCTTGACAAACAATACTGGAGCTCCTCATGGCAAAACATTGGGTCAAATGAACCCTTTTTTGAGTAAGTCTTCAATCTGCTTCTTTAGTTCTGCCACATTATTTGGGGCTATTTTGTATGGTGCCTTTGATATAGAACTAGTTTCAGGCATAATTTCAATCAAAAATTCAACTTCCCTTTCCAGAGGCAATCCGTTAAGATCGTCCGGAACCACCTCAAGGAACTCTTTACCTACAAGTATATTGTTCAGAGTTTCATCTATCCCTCCCTGTACAGAAAAAGAAAACCATATACCCCTGGCACCCCTTCGCTAGATATTTCTCAGCTTTGGCCGTTGAGAGGAAATTCATATTAGTATTCACATCATCACTCTTTTACGAAGTAGGATAAATTATTCTTTTGTTCCTACAATCCAGTAACACATTATTTGTCGTCAACCAATCAAAACCCAATATGACTTCTAATTGATAGAACAACAAACAAATCAAATCGATAGTAAACTCATGCCCCTCAACGGTTATCACACAATTTAAACAAGCCTCAGCCGTCGCAACCTTGCCACCCATCAGTGTCAACACAACCAAATCAAATGGCAGTTTATGAACATGCAACCCCAGGCTCTTTACACAATCATAGGCAATGAAAGAATGACTTGTACCCAAATCAAATAATGCTTGCAGTAAACTACCATTAAAAAGGATTTTACCTTGAATCAGGTCGGGGGACTTTTGAGCTTCCTCATGTGTCATGGCGAACACTATGCCTTGATTCTTGAGTCTTTGCTCTATTGGCGGCAGTTTGCAATCACTAGCAATGTGTCCTGGCTATTTGCAATTGTAACAAATTACTTCCCCATGACACGTTTTGCCATAATGTGACTTACCACAACGAGGACATATCCATACTGTTGGGATTTCAGGTTCTCATGATCCTCCAATTGATAAGGCTTCTTACCACTGCCTTTGGATGAGGACCCTTGGCCCTTCCGCTTTTGAGAGTACTACCCTTATTGGGTTCACCACGACCACCACCCTTGGTTGGATTCAAATCTCTCAAATTATTTTCTATGATTCTGCACTCCTCTATAGCCTTGTTGAATTCCGTAAACTGGCGGGTGGCCAACCTTTTCCTCAACTCATGTCATAAGCCTCAAATCATCATATCGGAACTCCACTCCTCATCATCCATGCGTCAAAGATAAGAGGAGTATTGAGCTAGCCGAATGAAGCGAGAAAGGTAGTCATCGAATATCTCTACATCACCCTGCTTAATGGACATGAATTATGATTGTTTCTCTATTCTTACCGACCTGGGGAAGTACTTGTCATTAAACTGTTCTTGGAATAGCTCCTAGGTCAGAAGCTTATTCCGGTTGCACATTTTCATAGCAATATTCCGCCGCCGCCAGTCGACATCCCCCTCAAGTTTGTAGATGGCCAACTATGCCTTCACCTCAATTGGGCAGTCTAGCACTTCAAATATTTTCTCCAGCCGGATTAGCCAATCTTCTGTTACTTGGGGATCAAACCTTCCCCTGAATACAGGGGGTAGATGTTTGCAGAATTTGGAGACCCAATATTGTAGATCTCTCTCATCTCGAGGCGGTACCCTATGTCACTCCTAGTTTGGTACTGTATGAGGTGGGGACTTATGAGCTCTAATCGACCCTTCTGTTATCTCTTCCTAGGTCGATTGAACTCATCATCATTGCATTTTTCTTTATCCTCTTAGAGCTCTTCTCTTAATTCATTGATCATAGCCCAATACTCCAGTAACATCCCCATCATCACCTGTATGGGATCAAGTAGGTTGTCATGTATCTCTTCCACCTCTGGTTCAACACGTCGCACCTTTGGGCAAACCATTGATTCTTTTCAATCTATAAATGATTCACCACATCAATATCATAATAAATGTATACACATATTCCTTAAAACTCATACACCAATAATAACAGAAACATTCATGTGTATACAATAAACAACCATAGGTTATCTATCCTATCAAAACCTACCCTTGCTAGGAACTACAACTCTGATACCAAAAATGTAACCCCTACCTTAATAGCCATAATTATATTTCAAAATTGCATTATTATGATAAATTAGAGACCACAAATAATTCAAAACTCATAAAAGTTCCAACTCTAAGACAAGCTCAGTCTTGTGATAAAGTGAAATTCCAAAAACTTTTCACAAAACTTGTTTAATACGGTCTCACATTCACATTTCAAATATATTAGGCCTGTGCAGTTTGATTTCATTCATAAATATTAGAGTGTAAACAAAATTCCTGACAACACTTGAGTTTTATCCATTTACTAAAGGGGTTTGCAGGGCATATTCTCCCCTTTCAATTTCTCATACTGGGGATTACATAAGACTGTCCGAAATACAACATTTACAATATATACAATAATCCCAAAATACGATAACCAACTAACAAAACTAAACTCCTAGATGGGAGCATTAGCCACCCTTGATCACTTGTTTCTCCTTTAACCCGCTTGCCCTGGCTAAGGTTAGTCAATAGAAAGAATGAGATTCAAAAAAATCCCAGTTGTAACAATTCACTCATAAAACATATAAAACATAGCAAATCACAAGGAGCAACAATCATAGTGATGCGTGACTTTTGTCACAAACGACAGCGCTTACGGCTGTATCCACATGATGCTGACTTGCGTCACAAACGACAGCGCTCAAGGTTGTATCCACATGATGCATGACTTGCGTCACGAATGACAACACTCATTGCTATATACACAAAGCTTTCATAGCAACATACACCGCAACATTTGCAATCAACATAATTCAATGATAAGACATACATATCATGTATTACACATAATATAAGAGAAAGAGTCACTACCTTATTTTTTAAGCTCGTGCTCTGGCACCTGTTTATCACATGCAAGGTAAATGTCAAATCCTATAAACTATAATTGAGGACGACGAGTTATTCTCCATTCCAATGCTTAATTCCAAAACACTTAGGGTTGATTATCATTTAAGACCTTTAGGTGGCTACTATAAGTCCAAACAGATGCCTAAAGGGTTGGGAAAAACTAGACTGGAGACCATCTTTCAAAATTTTAGATAGTAAACTAAGAGGCTATAACATTCAGTAAACTAAGAGGTTGTAAATATATTAAATACCAACTTTACTAATTGAATGTTTAGACAGTACAACAATTAGGACATTTTAATGCATAATATTTCTACAGATGAGTTACATATAATTTCTTGTGATGTTGCCTTTCAAGTAAGATTGGCAAAACTAGTAGCAATATATCTAACACACTATCAAATGTCTTAGGCCAACTAATATCCAGACAGAACTGCTAGCAAAGTCTCTACCTCAACATCAAATGTGTGTGATGAGTTCAAATCCTTCGTCCTTTTCTACTACTATTTCATTTCCATTAGTACCAATATGGTTCATGAAAAAATGTTAAATACTAACTTCACAAATTAGAGTGTCAGTGTCAATTAATTGTTGAAAGAAAATTGTGGGCATATATATATAATGTAAAATCATTGCCTTAAAATTCCATTCTCCATTCACTTAATAAAATCTTCTGATAATGAACAATACTATGGCACAAAAGAGAAAACTTAAACCCGAAGGTCTACTGATACGAGTTCAGATGATCAATTAAATAGTGCAAGTATACACTGTCGTAATCAAGTAATATAGAAGTAAGTAGAGTATCGTTCCCACGAGGATTGAGCACTAAGTACCAAAATAGGTAATTTTAATTCTATTTAGTCGATCGATTAATTGGTGATTGAGAGTGCAGAAATAAAGTAAAAGAAAAACAATTAAATATGAATGCAGATGATAAGAAAGCAAATATGAGAAAAAGCCCTAGGGATTAGATTTCACTTCACAAATTCCGGATTGAATCACTTATCTATTCTAGCCCAATTTATTCCACATGATTGATAGTCGAGTTTCCCTAATTTAATTACCAGCCTCTTCCAAGGTCAAGCAATTCTATAATCAATTGCTAATCCAATATATTCCTATATGAATTTAAGCAATTAATTATGCATTAAGATTTATGGAACTCAGTAAGACTACACAACTCATATGAATATATTCCTATTTCATATGCAAGTCATGGTTTTAAATATAGGGTCTACACACATATATCTCCTTCCGGTCTCAACATGCATATTGAAATCATTCAAAAGATGGCCAGTCAATCAAAAGCATTAAGAATAATAATTAAAACTCAATCATGAAGGAGAAATTCAAACTAGATTTAATAAGTTAAGATTCAATCAGTCATTAGTAAGTTACATCATCACCCTAGGAAAATGAAAGTTTAGCACATGATAAAATTAAAAACAAAACCAAAATAAATTATATAAAGCTAGAATGAAAGCCTTAGAAATACTGCATAAACTTGAATATTACAATATCAAACATAAACATACAACCAAAAAATGCATGAAAAATGAAGAAATCTAGCCGTCCATTTAGGAGGTAAAACCTTCCATGTAGGCGGCATGCAAAATGCAATACAATCCTAAGCCTTCCAAGATGGAGGCATGCAATATCTAATACAATCCTAAGCCTTCCAAGATGGAGGCATACAATACATGAAATTAAATCTAGAAAACAACACAAAGAACACAGAAATGTCAGAGAAAGATCTTTCCCGGTCAGAGAAGGACCTCTCCCGGTCGGAGAAGGGCCTCTGCTTCTCTTCCTCTCCTCTTCTCCTTGAGCTTGGCCTTGATCTCTATTTATAGGGGAAAAAAACGTGTGCTACAGTACTTTTACTATTCCCCTGGCGGCTGCTACAGTGTTCTGGAAGCTTCAACAGTGTTCCGGCGGCATCTACAGCGTTCTTGAAGTTTCTGCTACAGTACCCCGGAGGCTGCTACAGTGAAGTTGACCGCAACAGTTCCTGTTGACTGCTACAGTGCCTGGCAACTGCTACAGTACTTTTTATTTACAGTACTTGAATCCATGATCAGGAGCATTAATGATAAACTCCTAGACGGTTGTGTTTAAAAGGATCACTATATGTTTCCTAACGTAAAACACCTCACCTGGGGTTCAATCACCTAATTAGTACCAAGCTGAATAATCATGTGTGAACCCTATGTTTGGAAAGACAAAAGAAATATTGGAAACTCATATGAACAAATATACACAATGTAATAAGAAACCAACCTTCTCATCAAACACAATAAGGTCTACTGATAGAACCATCTTTGAGTAGCCAAAATCCAACTTAAACAAGTCATAGTCCATTTGAGGGAATGATTGATCCACTTTAACTAATATTCTCCACAAGCTTGATCCCGGGGAGATGCTGTCAAGGTGACTATAAGGTCCAAACATTTGATGATGGAAGCATATTAGCAGAACAAAAAGAAAATGGAAAACAGAGAGCAAAGGGGTCAGAGATGAATAAGAAGAAGCATTAATGAGGTATTTTAAACACATCTCATTAATGAACCCCACCCACAAATAGTAAATAACCAAATAAATACAGTAATGAAACTAATTAGATAGATTGTCCCAAAACAAAACAAAACTTGTAAAAGAATAATAAGAAGAAACCATATATGGTATTGCACTAGTGTATTGTCATTTCTTACAATAACTAAAAAATTACAATGTTTACAAACCTTAAAAAAGAATAATTAAATAATAACAATCTTGATCTCTATTGCTAATTAATTAACCATGTCTAGATTTACTACCTTTGAATTTGGGAATTTTTGGGGCTCGATCATGCAATATTGATGGTTGATGTGTAATTCACATTAGACACAATTAACAGATCACTGAAACTTCCCAAAAAAATGATCAATAACATTTAAACTCATTGAATTATTATTTGGCCTTCTATTAGTATCATTTCAGCAAGTCAAACATTAGACTTTATCTTTACTTTAGCAAATGTCTTATATATCATCTGTTTTATTATAGATATTTTCAAGGCTCAAAATGCAAGGTAATCAACCATATATTTCACACAGATTTGTGTATTAGAAATTGATTTTCCATTTACATTATAAAATAGTTCATGGATCACTAAAACATTCCAAACATTTTGTCAAACCCCTTAACATTTCGATATAAGCAGAGTAATAAGTGCACAGTTCCATAGGGCATACAGAAATAGTAGAAAACATACTGACATTAAGTACTTGTTTATATATAGGAGTCTCCCCGTAAGGTTTGATAATATATACAATTTTGGTCCAAAATATTAAAAATATAAACTAGTTATAACCAACAGCTCCATTTTCTTGTCCCATGCACCTCAACTGCCAGTATTTATCATTTTGCCCTTAAAGCCACTAGCTTCTGCTGGAATATTTTTGAATTGAAAAAGGATAAGATTCAAACGAATCTCAATAGTAACATATAATCATGCATAGGAAATGCGATAAATAAATACGTTAATTACCATATAATGCAATATTATAATAACACATAGGTCAATTCAATTGGAAATATATTCAAGGCCAATCACTGTTGCAACCCCTACATATTCCGTACCTTAGTCTTTTGATTGGGATATCAGTGTGCCCGTAGGCACTGTATATCAATGTACCTATAGGCACTACATATCAGTATACCCATAGGCACTGTCAATCATACATATTATAGAAAATGGTATACACAAAGCATATATAAATTCACATAATATATAAAAGAAAGAGTTATTACCTTAAGTCCCTTTTTGTTGACAAATAAGTCCTTAATTCGATCTGACTCGGCTTAACAGACTGGTCCTAAGAATCCAAGTTTACAAGAATTAGGTTAATACCCATTCATGTATCACTCTAGACTCTTCCAAATTACTTTTGTTGGTTATATTAATCTAAAACTGTAAAATTATCAAAATGCCTTTAGGGACCCGGTTTAAGTCCCTTTTTACCCGATCTGACTATAATTTTCCAGTAATTTTGACCCAGGCTGTTCTCACACATTTTTTAGTGTAAAATCCATTTTTGACCTCGGTTTTCTCAAAATCACTTCCAAATGACAGTTTTGCCCTTGACAACCCCTACTTAGGGTTTTAGGGGTGTTTTTGTCATTTCACTTTCTAAGGCTTTTCTCACAACAAGATCAACATCAACCCTACACAATTTTCCCTCCTGAACACAATGGAATTATCAGATTAATGAAATTCCAGCCATAACCCCTTGAACTAGGTTTGACCAAAACTTGTCAAAGGAAAAGGGAAAATGTGATTTTTGTGATCTAAGCCTTAAAGCTCCTCCTAATCACTTGTTAAGCCTTTTAAACACTTACTAAACCTGATTTGAGAAAATTTGGGCAGCATAACCCCTTAGGGTACCAACATTCCAAATTTACAAAATCATCAACCAAACCACAAATCAAGTCAAGAACCACAACAACAACATCATATTACCAAAGGAAATGAGATTCTCTAAGTTACCTCATGATTTTTCTCTTTGTCTCTCTAGGCGTCCACCCCCCCTCTCTCTTCCCTTGATGTTTTGCTTGGCTACACATGATTTTCATGTAGAACAAGAGTTTAAAGGAGTTGATACATAAGATAGAAGGCATCAGCTCTTGAAATCACAAGACTTACCTTTGATTTTTCCTCCTTTAGCTCTCTTTCTCCAAGTCTCCCAAAGATCTTCTCTCTCTCTCTCTCTCTCTCTCTCTCTCTCTATTTCTTGTGTTAGGCATGAAAATGAAGAGGAAAGATGAAGATGAAGCATTTAAAATATCTCTACATCTCCCTTTAAAGTATATTAATTTAATGGTTTATGACACATGTTTTATTATTTAGCCTTATCCTTATCAAATTGTGTCTTAAATCCTTCATTGGATTTGAACCAATTCCTTCATCTC
Source organism: Inga laurina (assembly GCA_963855925.1). NCBI lineage: Eukaryota > Viridiplantae > Streptophyta > Magnoliopsida > Fabales > Fabaceae > Inga > Inga laurina. The sequence continues at coordinate 37,036,691 of OY979702.1, read as the reverse complement.
TTTAAGGCCCAAAATGACGCCACTTATGGTCCCAATTAAACCAATTGGGTTTTCTCTAATTATTTCAACCAATTGCACAAAGTATTATATTTTATTGCTAATTCCACATATGCTCATATCTTAATCAATTCTTATTTAATCCTTTGACTTGAAATAGTGACACTTGGCATGATTATTGTCCAAGCAATTATTTTCCCTCCTATTTCCTTCATTTAGAATAAAAATAATAAGGAAAAGGGAAAATAATATTTATTTCATGTACTTCCCATTATCTTCTCATCAACTAATTAATTTGTATACAAGTCCTCCTTTGACTTTTCAAACTTTGATTAATTTTGACCAAGAATGTTCCAATTATACATATATCTTTTATTTTCCTTAATTAACTGAAATGAAATTCAATTAATTGGGAAAATAATCAATCTTGTGTTTTATTGACAAATTACGATTTTGCCCTTATATTCTTGGATTTATTTTGAGCTTACTCCTTTTCTTCCTTTATTTGGCTGAAATCATCCTTTGTTATTGGGCGAAATATTGTGCTAATTTATTGTTCTATTTTGGGCTTTAATAATGGGATTTTTGGAACACCCAAAAATCAATTCCATAACTTGTTTTAGCCCAAATCTCATGAAAATGGAAATTTATTAGCTTCTTAAATTCCAAACTCATGAATATTCACCCTTCCATTTCATTAAATGCCACGAATAATTACAAAGCATATTGGTGAATAAAATTTGGGGTGTGACACATTTAGCATGAACATTTGATCTCACTGAACTACTATTTGGCCTTCCATTAGCATCATTTCTTAGCAACGATGGGGTTGGATTGCATATATAGAACTAAAACATATGACTAGCGCCTAGTGGTGCAATGATCATTAGGTGACCCTTAAGCCACTCCCCTCTTTTACGGGTTCGACCCATGCCCTTTGCAATAAAAAAAAGAACTAAAACATATACTCAATGATATATTAGATTTCAACACTCAATTTGCTAGCACAAATTACATAATTTAGACCCCTACATATATACATTCATGAAAAGAATCAAACAAAAGAATATGATTTTGTAACACATTATCTTCGTAATCAATCTGATGAGTTTTACGCAATGAATTTGAATCACTAAGCGATATTCTTTTGTAAAGTTCTTTCAATTCCTAACCTCAAGATAGGATTCGAACCTGTAGTTGAGTGGGTTTTTCTGAATATTTCAAAATCTTGTGGAAGCATCTTTTAGTGGTTCACAACTTCATTATTGCTCATCGATTATTATCTTTATTTAATTTAATCAGAGTGAGTCGTTGCTCATTTCTTTATTCATTCTTAAATCATTCATTTACATATTCATCAACACTATTCAACTAGTCATGTTCATACAAGTATTCTCATACAATAATAATTTACACAAACTAATTATCATATACTAATCTTCAATTCTCCATCACATTTTCTTCTTACACATCTTTTTGCATTTCTCTTATGAGCTTACCTACCTATATGGTTGGTGAAGGAGAGTGAGATTTGAAGGAATCTTAATAGCAAACTTTGCTAACTATGCATACAAGATACAAGCTTAATGCATGACATGCTTGCTTACATAAATTCATACTAGCATAATGATATACTTGCATGCTCAATGCTCTACACATTACACCTATGGCCATAGCATAAGTAAAAAAAACAAAAATTCAATAATTCATACATGCTTCATACCATTCATCAAAGCAATTAAACATATCACTACATAAGCATACTTATCAAGTGAATGCAAGTCAGGAAAGTTTCACTACCTTTTGGACTTTTGTCTTCTTCTTGTCCCCTTTTCTTCCAACCATTATAGCTTCTTGGAAATTCTTACATGTCCTCTTCCTTGACCTCTCATGGCCCTAAATACCCAATCACATATTTAGCGCCATGATGGCAAGTCATTGGAAGTGTATATCAATGTCCAAGAAGTTAGGAAAGGCTAAAAAAGTCGTCATCTTTCAGAAAAATATGAAATGCTGGAATTGGGGTCTTGGCCGTAGCCAAGGAATTCTTTGCCCGCAGCCAAAAAAGGTTCGAAAACTTTTAGGCTGAAGCCAAGAAATCATCTGGCTATGGCCAAGAAGCTGTTCGGGTGCTTGGCCTCAGCCAAAAACTGGATTTCCAGATTTCCCCTGTTTCTTGGCTTAAATTCCAAAAATCTAAAAAAATATTATGACTATTTTTTTAGTCGTAAAAAAAACTCCTATTCAAAGATCTTTAACTCCTCTTTAAAGGAAAAAAATATTACTCAGAGCCAATTCTAGTCATAAAATTCTAGAACTACGACTAAAGCCTCACTGCCACAGAATTCATTCCAGATTCAATGCTTAGTTTCAATAATTCATATCTCATAATGTACTAATACAAATGGCACAAATGATCTATCAAATTCAAGCTTGAAAAGTCTACTTTCATACTAGAAAGCTCCATGGCCATTGGAAAACATTCTATTACCCAAAAGTACAAGACATTCGGACTGTCAAGCAAGAAACCCTAATTGGCAGCATTATTCTAATTTTACAATTTGTGTTCCAATAATCTAGAATTTATAACTAGAGGCTATTCTCACTCAGTTTTTCATGTAGAACATAATAGTAACATTAATTTAATCAAATTCCCATTCCTTCTTGATGTCTTGTTCAGACCAAAAATTAGGGTTTAAAGTAATAATTCACAAATTCACATTCTAATCACCAACTTAGCTCATATACTTTTAAAACATCATATAATTACATGTATATGATCAAAGCTTCATGTGTTAGTGCAAGTGTTTCACCCAATAGGGGGTGAATTGGGTGATACCAGAAATTTCATCATGTATAAGGAAATTGACAGAATATTAAAAACAGTTAACAGCAAGGAGAAATATCACCGTAGTATATACTGGGAGTTATACTGGTTCGGCCACAACCACTTTGACCTACGTCCAGTCCTCAGAGCGTCTCTGAGAGTTTCACTATATTCTCCAAGATTCAATGGATTCTTGGCACCTCAATACACAGCAAGTTCCTACACCTGGAAACTCGCTCCCCCTTACACATTGCAATCAAATCCCCAACTCAAGTTTCCACTACCTTAAGTTGTCTCAATAACAAATATTGAGTTTGTAATGAAAAACTCTCTCACGGAACAAATATATATTCACTGAAGTACAAATGAATGAGTATATGAAAACAAATCACTAAGTGTATTAATCGATGTGTGATCTCAGTTTTTTTTTCTGCTTGTCTTCTTCTCTTTGGATGCTCCATATATATAGATGAGTTGTAGTGTCCGTTGGAAGCAATTTCAAACTTGTCCGTTAGAGTCGGGCAGCAACGGTTGACTATTCTTCGTATTTGAAAACTATCCGTTGGCGGTAGGTAGCGTTAGGTGAACGTTCGGACTTTTATTTAAATTCTCAAATCTGTCATACTCTTTCATTGTTTCTCTGCAAATGAACTTAGAATACTAATACAATGAAGATTTAATCATATAGATAACAAATCAAGAGATATTCAATCAAAATATAATTTCTAGACTTCCTTACTCGAGTGGCTACTCGAGTGGTCAAGTTTGTTACTCGAGTGGTTCCTCGAGTAAACATGTAAAAAATATGGCAGTGAGCAAATCAACATTTTGCATCAAGAATTGCTCGGGTAAGACATGGAATGATATATTACAAACCTTGAAAATACCTGATTACTCGAGTGGCTAGTCGAGTGGACATGTCTTTAACTTCATTGGTTACTCGGGTGATCACTATGGTAAATTGCTTGCTCGAGTGGCTACTTGAGTGGACTTCATTTTTCTTCACACGTTACTGGAGTGATCCCACGAGTGGCTTGTAAATAGCCTGGCAGATTACTCAATTACTCCCTCGAGTAATGACATCAAATTCTGGGCAGAGTAATCTGCAAGTGAACACTCTGCCCAGAATTTGATCAAATTTGAAGTACAAATGTTAACGTGCAAGTTCAAATCCCTTGATTCATATAACTCAATTACTCCCTCGAGTAAGTACAAATGTTAACGTGCAAGTTCAAATCCCTTGATTCTATCTCTTTATTGCTTTGCATTTGACATGAAGCCATATGCTTCTGTGAAACATCCACAACTCATGTGGATTGCTACTTTTACAACCCTTAAAGGTTTATCAATGTAGCATTTTATCTTTACAGAAACCATTTGACCTCCTCTAGATTAAGTTTACCTCATAGGTTTCTTACCCTTGGGCTTAGAGGATGAATCCTCCCACTCTTTAGCTAAGTTCGTCTGACTGATAGATCTTGAATCCTTCAGTCTTTCACACTCAAGTTCAATGTGGCAAATCACATTGCTGAAGGTTACAATATGCATATTAGAGGTAATCTTTACTTTTGTATACGCCCACTCACTGAAAGACATGGCTCACTCCCACTCACTGGGAGACATAGCTTCCTCCCACTCACTGGGAGATGTCTTATCACAACATACACTTATTGTTTGTTAGAAAGAACTTGGCATTTAGTTTGTCTCAACTTCTTAGTTTGACATCTGCCTCAAGTGTTGCCTAAACATGTTAGGATTTAGTACATTATGTTAAAACTTAACTTAGTTTTAACTTTATGGAAGAAGATAACCTATTTCGCTATCTTCCAACGCTATCCACATGGCTTGGATAAGGTTACATTGCTCATACCAACATAAGTTTAAACAATGTTGTTCTTTCTATACTTGATAGCATAAACCTTTTGTATCCTTCGGTTGCTTCAACCTTTAAATGATGAAGACTAGTTGGTAGGATGTCCCTAACATCTCATTCTTCTTGAATGAAAGAGATTTGAAAGTTTTTAACTCCACATATATCTCTATTGAGCTTGTCTTCATAAGCTCAGTCAAATAGATTTGGTCATAATTGGTCACTTAGACGATTATGGTATACAAATCATATTTATTCAAGTTAGACAAAGGATAATTAGATAATAAGTTCACTAGTTTCATGTTCAGGAGACAACTATGTTGACTCCCATCCCAATCATGCTAGTTAGCTCATTACCCTTTTAACCATAGTCTTCCTTGAACACTTTCCCCTTTGGATTTCCAGATGCATTCCAGAAAACTCCCACTCAATCAAAGACCTTATATCAACAAGATAATAACACAATATCATCTAACTAGCATGAATGTTCAAGAAAACAAGAAGAGAATATACTGAATTCAATTCTAAAACCAAAGAATTTAATCATAAATTCAATGAAAAACAAGAACATTCAAAAGTTTAAGCATCATATTGTTGTCTCTTAACTAGATTCTCCTTCTCATAGGCCCTTCTGACCATATTAACTCATATAGCATCTAGCTACAATGTCCAGCTCCTCTTTGCCATGTTGACATCCACTTACTTGGATATAATTGCAGCATACCTCCCACTTGATGAGATGATTCTAACATCTCTATCTGTCTTATCCTTGTCACAACATTTGTGATAAAGGATTAACTTTTAGAAGTCATTGCTTCAATCCAAGTGGATCAATGTTGTTAGAAGCATGGGAAGACTTTTTATTATTCAATAATTATTGAATAATTTTAAGTTGCTGCAATTTTTCAGGTTTTTATCTCTAAGAGTTTGAGTCAAGGTTAGATAGGATTTTATATTCAAAAACTCATTTGAATAATCACTTACTTTTAAAGAATTTTGCAGCATTAACCTTATATTGTAGCTGAAATACTCTTAATAAGTAAGTCAACCTATCCCAAAAATAATAGAATCCACAAAGACTCAATTTCAATATTTTTGGGAATCTCTAGGTGCATACAAGCACCTTTTTGACTCAAAACAGATCCAAATGTGCTTCAAATATATGCAAATTATATATCAAATTGAAGCTCTCGAATTTAGGGATTTTTAAGAACAAACTGCGTCTTAATCGGAGGTCCCACGCGCCCTCACGCGCCCCTAGAAGATCTCTGGATCAAAAAATCCTGAAAAATTGGAAAATTCCAATGTTGGCCACTCTCGGCGGCGGCGCATGACGTACACGTGCCGCCTTACGGATGTCTCCAGCAACACGCGCTGGCTCCCAAGACTCTACCCGCCGTCCTCTCTACGACGGTGCTTGCCTCGTGTCAAACGAAGGCCCTAGTAGGCCCCATGTGCCATATGTCTTCTTTTTTTCTTTTTTCTCTTTTTTTTGGGCCAACAGTCAACGGATGACTGTTGACTTTGACCGGTCAATGGTTGACCGTTCAACGGTCAATGTTGGACCGAGACCAGGCTGACGTGGCGTGAGGTGGCGATGATGTGTCTTTGACGTTGACGTGGCGTACTCTGATTGGCACCACGTGGGTTGGGTTGACCGATGACGTGGCAGTTGACTGCCACATCATCATCTTCAACCTCTAGCCGGGTCAACCCAAACTGGTTGGAGCTCAGGCGGGTTATCATGACTTGCAATCTTCGGGAGGCCATATCTCCCTCGTTTTAACTTCGTTTTTCACATTCTTGGTGTCGTTGGAATCGTAGTTCAGCAAACTACAAATCAATGGCATTTATTTGATCTTAAAACCTCCCTTTTATTAATCAAATCGCGAGTGAAGTAGCGGCGGTGACTAACGACCCGCGAACATCTTTCCTTTGTTTCTCCCTCATCCGAACTCCGTTTGACGCGTTCTTAGCATCATTGGAATCGTCTCTTCAAGATCTACACATCCATGGCTTTGTTTGGGGCAAAACACTCAGTTTTGAACACCCCATTTTTTCTCAACATTGACGGCACTGCATAATCCAATGTGGATGTGTGTCCTCTGGGTTTCAAAGGCTCTTCTAACCTTTGAGGAGTTAAGTCCTTTGTTTTTGAATCCACATAGGTTTCAAAAACTCAACTTTAAGAAATTGAAGAAGTGATGAACAGACGAAGGAAATCGTGTCTGAGTTATATATATATGTGTGTAGATACATATATAATAATTGGAGGAGGAAACAAGCAGGAACCTAGTATTTTATATGTGTGCATATTGAGCTTCATGGTCGAATATCAAATCTGGAAGGAAGAATTCGATGCACACACAGACACGCATATATCGTTCAATAACACAGTTTATATTCATATGGAGGCAGAGGCAGAAGCATCGATACACAAAAAGAAAAAAAAACGCATTATTGCGGCATGAATTAACAACATATATGTTCATGCTAAGAGACGGTGATCATGCTTCATTCATATGAACCATAGAGGAGAATTAAATATGTGATGAATCAATATAAATTTATATGCACTCATATATATTTATAGTAGCACAGCAGAATATGATCGAGATATAAAATAAATTATATCATATAGTTTATTCACATAGAATAATCACAGGCTCAAGGATCAAATGGCTCTGATGCCAATGTAAAAAAAATATAACTAAAAGGAGATTTGGCGTACCGGGGCAAATCCATGTTCGGATCCGGGTCAAAGCTCCAATGCTCCATACTTGTACCCACACAATTATTAAACTACTAGAGCCTAATTGTGATTTGCATAGCAGATCAGCAAAACCAGAAAGATGGTAGGAGAGAAGAGAATTGCCAGAAAACTCAATGGCGAGGTTAATTGCAATTGAGGAGGCACACCCTATTTATAGTGGTTTATGGAGGCCACTAATTAGGAAACGTGTGCACTCCTTCTTGCCCTCCAAGACAGCAATTAATTGATTCTCAATTAATTCCCTAATTATGGTGATTTGTTCCTCATTTAACAAATCCATAATTATTACTGAATTATTCCCCAATCTGCATTTAATGCTGATTTTATTCTTATTTGATTAGGCTACTTATTTCCTAATCAAATAGTCCGACCCAATAAGGACGGACTTGGACCCAAAGTCCAACAACACTTACAGAGTGATACTCATATGTCGATCAACAAAGCCATGATACTAATGACTACCTCTTTAGTGAAGTGTTCAATTGTGGTGTTTCAGCCTCACAATTGTGGATTACTTAATGTGAAGTACAATTGTATATGTTGGATCATGAATTTATGAAGTATTATAAGTGCACATAGACAACAACAAACCAAGATATACAGATATCACTTTCATTTCCAAGAACTTTCAAATCTCATGTGACAAATACTGATCAATAAACTTGTACAAATTGCTTAAAGGCAGCGACGACGACAACAATAATTTATGCAGTTTCTAACATGTTGATATTCAAGTCTTGCAATAAAAATAAAATATGTGAATGTGCTTTATAATTCATCACTACATGCCGCCGTATCCTTTTTTATTAGAAAATCTAATAGTAAACAAAATTTAAATTTCTTCAAACCGAAAGTTTCTTCCTAAACTATATTTCGTCCGGCCCTATTTATAAGAGTTTAATAACCGAGTTATGTGGTTTGAGAAAGAGATTAAAATTGGTTTAAAATAATAAGTATATTTGAAATAAACTGTTTTCCAAGTATACCCTTATTTATGAGTGGTAAATAAGAGAGAAATAAAGAAAATATAAGTATCCCCAATCTATTAATTAATGCAATACATATAATCAATGACGGGTAAAAATGAAAAAAACTCGTTAAATGTTCAGACAACTCTTTCGGGTTTTTGCAAAGAGAACCAAGGTAAATCAAATTTTGGGCTCTTGTAAAAAAGACAAGAGGGAGTACTTTTTATTGCTTAAGTTGAAATCACCCGAGATGACATACATAGCTATAGCCTTTCTATCACACAGATACTATTTCAGAAACACAATTCACAGCTAAATTTTGGGGTATGATATCATCAGTTGAATGAGATTCTAATTCAGCTGGTGCAACTACAGATATAATCTTGTATAGTTTCTATTAAACCAAGCAATTTTGCACTTTACGAGAAAGAACTATTCTCACATATTTATCTCATAAAGGCAAAATCCATTCTCTAATGATAATCCAAACAGCATAGACTTATGTTGATTCTGCATCTTCATTTTCCCTCTCCCTGAATGACTTGTTATGAAGATCTTGGGTGATTTGAGTCGTTGTATCCAAGAAGTACAATAGAAACGAAGTCAAGCAGCAGCAAACAAACATAGGTATGGGTCCATAAATCCAGAGAACAAGAGCAAATGACAAGTAAAATGCTCTCAAACCAAGGGACCAAGCAAAACTCCCACGATTCAAGGTTCTTGCAACATACTCAATAAAATCCTTTTTACCTTTCAGTGCAGGTGCTGTGATTAAGAAGCTGACATGAGCATAGTATCTAATAGATTGTACATTGCATAGAAATGCGATAAGAAAGCATACTGAGATAGAAAGGCGCTTGATTGCCGCACAAAGAGATCCCTTATTGCCGTAAAGCAATTTGGACGTTGAATCATTGCTTGAAAAAATACCAATTAGTGAACTAAGCGTGATTGCTGCTGTAGCAAGTAGAGTTGATGCCATGATATTGTTGCGAATTGTTTGAACTGCCAAAACCCCGTTTTTAAAGGGATCCTGAAAATAAGCCAATGAAGTTCAACTTAGAATTCATTACATGAATTAGCGTAAATGATTATCAAGATGGCTGCTAAAATTTTGAACTGGCATAGACATTGCAAGTAAAAGAGAAGAGGGGGAAACAGAACAAGAGATCCAATCAATAATGCCTCAAGTCTTACACCAGCTAGAACGTGTCTAATCAACAAAGTAATACTAATCACTCTCCTCTCGACTTAGTTCACCAAATGTAAAATACGTATCAGCAGTGTCAGCTTTTTGAAGGAAAAAATATGCTATTAGCTTATTTGATAAAGCACGACTCCCCCATATCACTTGGCTTAGAAAAAAATCGTTTTTGTTTCTATTGTAAATTATTTTATCCTAAATCACTGTACCATCAGATTTTCATTTAGGCCAACTATCAACTAAAACCTTCAAGGTAGATGCATAAAAATGAGCACTATCATCATAGACTGCAGATGCAGAAGAACGAATTTTCTGCAAATTAAACACCGATATAAAACTTATGCTCTATAAATTAAGCTACAGTATAGCTGGCTGCTGGGCTCAACAAGCAGAACAACGCTCCAAGGTTTTTTTTCCGGCAGTTTTTAACTGCTCTTTGACCTATGAAACACGCATGTATTCAAAAGTTCACATGGCCGAGGTCACATCCATAATCTCCTTTGCTCCAGAGAAAAGAAAATTTATATGGGTTTGTCGACTAGACATTTATCTCGCTGAAATTTCACAGCCATAGACTTGCAGTCTTTATAAATCATTTTGCGATTTCCTCCATGCAAAGGTCCTTCTGCTTCACAAGATCATAAAGAGTTGAAAGTTCAAATAGCCAGTACTATCTCTGCACATATTATTTCCCTGGACCCATTAAACGAGGTCCTGATCAACACCTCGCTGGTTTTTCAATTGCTTACAAGCAAATCAGTTCCTTATGCAACAGCATCCACCGATGTGTATTACCAGAATAAGAAGCTAGAGTAATCCTCATCAAGATGTAAGTGTAAGGTAACCCACAGCATCATTAGCATCAACCTTTTAAAAATGAAAAATTGATGGTACCTGAAGAACTGCATCATGTTCAGTGGAGAAATACTTGTGCACAGAGACCAGTAAATGTGATCTATCAGCCCGTAAATGTTCGACCAAGACTATTATATAGCTAATTTTTTAATAAAAGGATCAATTATACATTAAAAACAAAAGATACAAGAAGTCCAAAACAAACATAAACATATAGCTGATTGTATGCTTTTTCTTTGAAAAAAAATATCTTCAAATAACAAGGCAAACGATTTTCAACATTGGCCTGAATGGCTTAAAGTGACAAGTTTCTGATATTTATAATTTAGGACTAATTTTTTAATATTTCAGCCAAGGGATGTTTAGGCCTGTTGCCTGGACCTAAGGTCCAACGATGATGTTAGTCAATTTCTGATTCTGATTGATTTAGACTAATCCACTCTCCTAGTCTGACTAACTGGTCTCCAAATTGAATAATAACAACAGTTGTGTCATTCAACCCACTGTAAATCTTAGAAGTAATACAGCACTTACCCAAGAAGAAGGAAACTATAGCTATTGATGACCGCATAAATTACAGCGCAAAACGTAATTTACCTGATGGTGCTAATAAAATCCAATTAAGGCACACCACAACACAACACAAAAATTACGTCCTTATTAATCCCTGTGGGGTTTCCTACACACAAAAATGAGCCAATTATTGCTATAAGCTTGTTATCAATCAATCTCGATAAATAGTCGTACTTCTGTCGGTTGGTACAATGAAATAGTTCAGGGGGACAACAACCACGAGTACAACGGTGAATTGACATAGAGAAGGGACGAGACACTGAAAGAGAGAGAAGGATCGAGAAATTACTTACAGTCATCATGGAAAGAACCCACTGGTGACGAGACAAAGCGTTAAGGCCAATGACCGTCCGATATGGATGCCGAAGTATTGTACAGAGAAGCCAAACATGATATGTTCCCAAAACCACCAGACCTAGAGGCACCAACACGAAATCAAGCTGCCGCTCTTCCATGACTTCCCCAATATAACCTTCACTGGTAAGTAATGCTGCTAAAAGCTGATGATTCACCACTCTCCTTGACGTTTTCTGATCTATGCTCTGTGAAAGACGACGCGAAAACCCTCAACATTTGTAATTCTCAGTTTGATGGCTGACTCAAACCCCACTATACCATATTCCTCTCTTCCTTCGCCACATTAACTACCGTGGACCCGCATTAAACTCAATATTCAATATTAATTCACCTTCTTTGTTGTTGTAGATTCGATAGGAGTGTTAGTGTCAGAGATTCGATCACAAGAACACATGCAAATCCCTTGATTCGAAATCAGGATTTCAGAGTGAATCAAAGAAACGAAGACGAAGAAGTTATTCTCAACCCAAGGCAATTGATTACTCTTGGTTACAGCTTAGCCAAAGATGACGGCCTCGGAAGGGAAGTTAGGATTGTGTGTGCTCCTTTTACGTGTCGTTTACTCTTTCGTGTTCGCCGTTAATTTGCCCGCATTTATTGTTTAATTTAAATCATTCAATTAAGAGGGAATAAGAATAAGAATAAGAATAGATGGGATAAAGAAATTATTCTGCTTAGAAAAATAATGAAAAAGTAATCATTGAGATTAAATGATACTCCTCTATTTTTTTTTTTGAGAGTCCAAAATTATCTTCTTCTTTTTTTTTTTTTGTAAGAGCCTCACAAGAATTGTTTGAACATTTAATGATTTTTTTTTCATTTTTGCTCCTCATTAATTATATGGATTGCATTAATTAAAATGTTGATAATATATATATTTTCTCTATGTCTCTCTCTTAATTGCTTCTCATAAATAAGGGCATACTTTAAAAAATAAATTTACTTTAGATATACTTTTATTTTTAACTAATTTTAACCACTTTCTTAAACCATATAATTCGATTATCGTACTTTTATAAATAGGATTGAACGAACCACTAACTTTTTTCTTTAGTTGTAAGGAAAGTTTGATTTCACATATTTTGAGTAATTTTTTGCACTACAACACAAGATTCCTATCCTTTGCAAATAATTTGTTTGTTGAGGAATAAAAAGAATCGCAATAGCAAGCCTTAACACACTATGTGATGGTGGATGCACATCGCTATTTAATAAATAAATCTTTAAATAAATTGTTAACAAAAAGAATTATTTTGCTTTTTTGTTTTATCTCATTTATATTATTTTAGAAATAAATTTTCATGTTTGTCTCAATTTTGCCTTTCCATGTTTTACCTATGAACTAGATGCAATGTGAACTATAGTTTTTAAAAATTCAAGAAAACAATACGGCATTCTAACAAAATATAAAAAATCACTATTAAATTGTAAACAAATTCTTTTCTATAAGAGGTATGTGAAATTGTAAACCCAATAATATTAACAGAGTCTAAGCAATTAGTTAGTTAAACTAATTATTAGTTAAATTATTGTTGAATATTGTCACATCACAACTGTACAAGTTGGACACATGATTATATATGAAGCCATGTATATATATCAAATAATTATTTGAATAAGGCGATGCTTTTCCTTCTTCATTTTCTCATGTTATGGTGTCAGAGCTAATAAGCTCTCTCTACGCATTTCCATCTCGATTCTCTTGCTCTCTTCTCTGCACCTTTTCCAATTGTGAGCTTCATCTTTGTCCTTGTGTTTTCAACTTCATTTAAGTTTTCTACAATTTCATTATTACAACTCTATTTCCTTTTACCATGGCGATTATCGCCAGCACAATTCTGCTTTGGATAAATCTCAAGATCCAACAAGTTGCCTTTATCTTCACCCAAATGAAAACTTCCCTAATTCACAGCTCACCACCACTCATTGGTTTGAACTATCACCATTGGGTTGGGGTTATGACCATGGCTCTAATGAGCAAAAACAAGTTTTAGTTTGTTGATGGATCTCTCTACCAATTCTTGATAAGTCGATTCTCTGTTTCTTGCTTAGCAACGGTGCAATGCTATGGTGCTTGCTTGGATTAATCACTCTTTATCTATTTCAATTGCTGAAAGTATTATCTGGATCAATAAAGTTGTTGATGCCTAGAGCGATCTCAAGGAGCTTTTTAGTCACAACGACATTTTTTGAGTTGCAGAGCTTTAGGAAGAACTTTATCAGTTTAAGTAAGGTGATCTTTCTGTTTTTGACTATTTCACTAAGGTGAAGATAATTTGGGATGAAATTCTTAATTTCTGACCTATACCTAATTGTTCTTAATATGCTAAATAATATATTCAGCAAGATTATGTCATTCGGTTTCCTAAAGGACTCAATGAGAAGTTCACTACTGTTCAGTCTCAGATAATGTTGATGTATCCTCTTCATTCCATCAACAAAGTATTTTCTCTCATTATTCAATGGGAAAGTGTAATATGCTAAATTGTAATTAAGGGCTAATGACTTCAAAAGTTATGTAATTATTAATGAATAAACACTTTTGAAGTATATGAGGTGCATTGTGATATAAAGATGTGCTTGGTGATGATTTAGTAAGCATTGTGATAATCAAGGGCAAAATGGTAATGTTACTGATCAATTGGTCAGTTATCGAAGAGGAGACTTATAGGTAACTCGAGATCAATGGGTAGGATTAACTTTTGAATGATCAATGGGGTGGAATCTAGTGTGGATGAGCCTATGCAAATTCATGGAAGGAAGAATAAAGTAGTGACAAGTGGCAAAATATGGACCATTGGATTAAAGTCAAATTTTCAATATATTTTCTCTTCCCTTTCATGGTAAAGTCGGCTAGGGAGCTTAGGGCAAGGGAAAATCTGATCACCATCATCATTTTCTCATTTCTCTCTCCTTGCCCTTCATTTTCGTTTAGCTTAAGGTAGAAAGAGAAAAGGAAAGGTGAGATTTTAACTTGTTAAATGCCTTCTAATGCTCAAGTGATCTTCTTTAAAGTTGTTCATGATAGTAAGGGTTTCAGGGCTATGGTTTCAGATTTTTGAAAGGTGGTGTTTTAGTGTTTGAAGAAATTTGAAGGTTGAGTAATCAAAGAACCAACCTTGGGAAAAGGAAGAGGTAAGAGTTAGTAGCATTTTGATCTAAATTGTGTAGCCATTGATTGAGTTTTGGAAATTCTGGATTTTTGCTTTGATTTCACGAGAATTGGAGATGGATGAGTTAGATATGGTAAGGCGTGTAAAATGGTGTTAGGATGTATTATTGTGTCATTAGTTTTGATTGGAATTTGAAAGACTAAGTTTGGGCTATTGGTTGGTTTGTGTCTAATGTGTTGGCCTAAGACTAAAATTGTTGATAGAATGTGATTTTGGGTGTTTTGAGGTTACTAATAGGTTCCTTATGGAATTTTAGATAGGAATGAACTTTAGTATAAGTTTTAGAACCATTGGAGACAAATTGGTCGAGTCTGGAAAATTATATCAGCAGTTGCGTTTTGGCTTCTGATAAGTCTCACTCGAGTGAGGTAGGGTCTCACTCAAGTGCAGCGTAATATTTTCCCTTCCTCTTCAACATTTTGGTTAAAGTTCTCAGGAAGAAACCGTGAGTATCCCTCTTCACTTGCTAGTGATTTAGGTTATCACTTGAGTGACCCGTGTCTCACTTGAGTGCAAAGGTGTTATGGGATATGGGGGTGTCTCTCAGGCAAACACTTGCAGGCCATTTTCAAGGGTGTGCCTCGACACTTGCGGGTATTGGGTGGTCACTGGAGTGCTAAGCCTAGTGCTCGAGTGCACTTGTCACTTTGGAATTTTAGTTACTCTCGGGTTATCACTTCCTACACCTCACTCGATGGGACTCGGGTGACTATGTGTCATCACTCGAGTGCCCAAAAGAGTGCTTGAGTACTGGCCACTATAGGGTGTGTCTGTGCTCTTGGGTGCATACTTTCTGTGTCTCACTTTGTGGGACTTGAGTGCAAGTGGGGGCATCACTCGAGTGATTCAGCCAAAAATCAGTGCTTTTGCTACCAAAAGGGGATCTTCAGGGTAGTTTCCCCCAACCCTTTAGGTGTGTGTTTAGACTTATAATAACCACTTAAAGAGTTCAAGTGATAGCCAACTTTAAGTGTTGTAAAAGAAAGAGCATAGAATAAGAGATTAATCTATCGTTCTTAACTTTGGTTTATAGGGTTTGACATTTGCACTGGTCGTGAATGAACTATATTGGAGAGTGTCAGGAAAAGACAAGGTAGTGACTCTTTCTCTTATACTGTGCATAGAACATTGTATATATGTTGTCATGCATTGAGATGCTTTGTGATGCTTTGCCATTTCAGCGTAAGCTATTGCATTGAGCATAGTGATTATAGCGTAAGGTGTCGTATTGAGCATAAAGATTAGAGTGAAAGATGTCACATTGTGTATACAGCCGTGAGTGTTGTTATCTATGGCGTCAACCATGTATCATTGTGTTGTTGCTAAATGTGATCTTACATGCTATGTGTTTATATACTGTATGAGTGATTTGTTGCTACTGGGATTCTCTTGAATCTCATTCTTTCCATTGACTAACCTTTAGACAAAGCAAGTGGCTCTAAGGAGAAATGGACGACTAGGAGTGGCTAAGACCTTGTAGGGACATTATTTTTGGGTTTTTGATTATCCATTTGGATCTGAGATTACTGTATCTTATTTTTGGGGATGTAAATAATATTTTGGAACGATATTATAATCCCCTATATGGGAAACTATAAACCCTTAATGAATGAATCCCGGGAGTTGCTAGGACTTTATTATACACTCTGATATATTTGAATGTGACTAACTGCACATGTAATTATATTCAAAACATGAAAATTGAGACTAGGGAAGGGATAAAGTTTTGAAAGAATTTGTGAAAACCCTACCGTCAGGAAGAGTTTGAAACGAGTTTAATTATCCATTGGTCTCTATTTCATTCTAATTAAGCATTTTTGAATTATAATTGCGATTATCAAGGCAGGGGGTTACAAAAAGAGAATTAACTGGTTTTGTAGATGCCTCCGTTTGTCTCACTCGCACACATTTGCAATAGCCTCAGTGGTCTTCTCATGGTTCCTAGCAGCGTCGCCACTCTATGAATTTTTCCAACAAAAGCAAGGTCTGCACATTTTGTGGCAAGCCGCGTCATACTATTGAGACATGCTACAAAAACCATGGTTATCCACCTGGATTTAAGTTCATAAACAATGGAACTTCAATTAACAACTTAGTCATACAAAGTTTTAATTCATCAATTGCTTTTTTGATCTCGAAACGTGTTTCTACTAATGCATCTAGTTCTATAAGTTAAGATCAATATAAGCAATTGTTAGCTCTCTTGCAATCCATTGCTGTCACTCTACCTTCGACAACTACCCCTGCACCTACTCTTACTCACCATATTAATCAAACGTCATCTCTTACTCTTATGCCTAATGCAGATAAACAAGGTAATTACAATGTTCTCTCTTTAGATTATTCAGTTTGTTGGATCATTAACAGTGGAGTTATTGCCCACATTTGTTCTACCTTATCTTTGTTCAAGTCCTATTCGCCAATTTCTCCTATTAGAGTCAATCTTCCTAACAAATCCACAGTCATCACCACTATATATGGTATTTTTGAAATCACTCTTGATATTTTCTTTCCAATATTCTTTACATTCTTGAGTTTTGTTTCAATAATGTGCTAGTTTGGAACAACGATTGAAATGCTTAAAAGCAGTTTTTCAATCGTGATTTACGGTATACGAGGTAAGTATGTGACATAAGTTTTGTTTCGATTTACGTGAAAAGTAGCTTAAAAGCAATCTCAACGCCATAACAAACATGCCTAAATTATTTCCGTTACTCAGCTGACCCCACAATTAGATTGTTGTCTTATATTCCATTCTTCTCAATGTCTCATACAGGACTTGAAGACATGGAAAACGATTGGTACTACTGCAATAATTCAAGGTTTATACAAACTCTCAAGTCACAATTGAAAAGTTGCTTGCGTTAACTCTGTTTCTACAAATAATTCTCAGTTTTCTCTTTGGCATTATCGCCTTGGCCATTTGTCTTCTAATGTTTTGAATACTTTACATAGTCAATTTCCATTTATTTCTTGTAAACCTCGTGTTTCTGGTTGTGATACTTGTCATTTTGCAAAATAATAAGTGCAAGGTATCTCTGCCTTGGAAGTGAACAAGGCAAGGTGTTCCTAACCACCCAACTGATTTCCTATTAGAATATTGTTCGAGAGTTATTATAAGATGGATGAATTAGAATGTATTATGATGTTTTTTCTCAATATTAAGTTATAAATTAATTTCCATAATAATAATGACATCTTTTAAGAAAGAATAATATAGTGCATGATATGAATTTTATTTGAAAGATTGTAGCCATATTGTCACCCAGCAATTTGTTTTATCATCTGTATGCCAATACGTGCTAGTGCTATGATTGTCAAACTCATGAGTTTAAATAAATGTAAACTCATAAGAGTTTATCTTTATTAGCAAATAACTACTAAAAGTATATAATTAAATTATTAAGCTATAAAAAATAATAATTTGGTTTAAATATATTTTAAATTCAAACTATTGAAATTAAATTTATTCACATACATAATTTTTTAGCAATCAGTGTAACCCCCTTTGATAATCAGGCCGGGATTAGTGTTTAAGCACATTTAATTATCGAATAAGAAATCCGGGACAATTAAAAACTTTTTAAAATACTTGTACAAATGGATCTCTATTCATTTCATTCATTAAAACAAATGGCCTGTTTGGTCTGTTACATATATAATATCAGAGTAAGCACAATTCCCGACGTTCACGCGGGATAATAACATTTAATCCAAAGGTTTATACAGGGCATCGTTGCCCATCTCAATATCCATACCGGGGATTACACAAAACTATACCACTACAATTCTATTCAATATGAGTACATTTATCCAAAATAATAACCAGTTCAATATAACACCAAAATATATAGCTAAGACTACCGCTGGCAGTCCTAATCGTCCTTTGCCACTTGCTTGCTTTTCGATCCACTTGCCCTGTCTAAAAATGTTATTTGGAAAGAATGAGATTCTAGAGAATCAAAGTAGCAACAGTTTATTTATATGATGCATATATACAAAGCAAGTCACATATATCACAATGCAGCAATTAATATTCGAGACCGGGCTTTCGCCATGTTCCCTTCACTATATACGAGTCCGGGCTTTCGCCACGTCCCCTTCACTTTCACTGTAATCGAGTCCGGGCTTTCACCACGTCCCCTTCACTTTCACTGTAATCGAGTCCGGGCTTTCGCCACGTCCTCTTCACTTTCACTGTATTCAATGACTAATGCAAACAAGCAATGCAATACACATGATATAAGATAAAGTGTCACTACCTTTGTCTTTCCTTCCTTGAGCAGGCACATGCCTTCTATGCTCCGGGCAGATATCAAATCCTAAAGTCATAATTAAGGACGAAGCATTATTCTCTATTCCAATACTCAATTAACTCTTCAACACTTAGATTTGGTTATTAATAATAACCCTTAAGAAGCCACAAATGCCTCTAATAAAACCCCTAAAAGGTTGGAAAACAATAGGGTAAAGATCTCTTTTCAAAAACTTAAAGTGCTGGAACACAGGGGTTGGCCGCGGCCAGCCCTTCCTTGGGCCGCGCCAAAATATGGTCAGAAGGTCGCCGGCCGCGGCCAGAATCAAGCCAGAAAGGTTTGGGTCGCGGCCAAGAAATTTCCTGATTCTTGGCTGAACTTCAAAAAATCATATCTAATTGTAGAAAAATTGAAATGGAGTGATTCTAAAGCCAAATGAAAGGTATTTGAGTCCTATTTCATGGAAAAATATGTCTCATAACTTCAAATTATCAAAAAAATACAGAATCACCCAAAACTCAACACTACTCCAGAACAGAGTTCTGTTTCCATCCCCAAACTTTGGACAACCATATCTCCCAGAATACTAAACGAAATGACATAAAATATATGTCCATTTCGAATCTTGGGCTATGAAATTTAAGACTGGAAAGTTTCACAATTTTCTGAAATCATTTGGTCATTCAAAAAGTCCACACAAATAAACTGCTCAGACAGAGTTCACATTGACAACATTTTCCAACTTTTCTACCAAGGTGTCCAATGACTCCAAAATCATTAACCAAACATATTCTCATAAAATTTTTCACAAGGAACACAATGGTAATCTAAAAATGACCAAATTCACAATCTAACCACATGCCCTATTTTGACCAATACACCAAAACCAACACAAAGTTCCCAAACTTTACTTTTAATGATTCAAACTAATCCATTTGTCCAAAAGACATCACAATGTACCATTTTCATGATCACAACATGCCAAACTCACTAAGACCCTAATTTTCAAAAATAGGGCAGAAAATTCCAGAAAATCAATGCTCAACCAACAACCACAATATATATATCAAAAGGGAGTTAACACTCACCTCTTTCACTTTGCCAAAGAGATTTCTTGATTCTTCAACTTTCACAATCTCTTGAGGTCACAAACTAACACCAATGAACACATTACAACCATCAAAATGAAGCTCTTCATTCAAGGATCAATATTAGAGAAGGAAGTTTGAGCAATGGAAGCCATTTTCCTTACCTTTTCAAAGCTTTTCTTCCTTCCCTTTGCTGCAAAAATGGTGCCAGAAAATGGAGAGAGATGAGAGATGGAGTGAGGAGTAGTGAAGAAGAAGAACACATGATGACAATACTCCCTCCATACTTCTGCAGCGCACAAGAGGGAAGAGAGGAGAGAGAAATTCATTCTTTAATCCCATTTGACTTTTCTTTATCTTCCTCTCACACCCACTTTGCCACATGTCATTTTCCTATTAGCTCTCACACACTTAGTCACCAATTAAACTCTCTAATCCTTCTATTAGCCATTTGATCACACTTCTCATTTTTCTTTTAGTTAGTAATTAATTTCCCCATTAATCACCAACTTAGAGCCAATAATTCCATCCTTTAAATTTTCCATCAATTATGACATATAAATTAATATTGTCACCAATATACATTAATTTCACTTTAATCCGATAATTATTCTCAATAATTATCATTAGGCCTTAATCGAAAATTGGGGCGTTACAATCAACATAAAAATTTCTATTCAATTTCTATATATAGTTACTGTAACCCCTTTCATATCAAGGCTAAGGTTTACATTCAAAATACGTAATTTCATTGAATTAGAAACCACGAAATAAATTGAGACTTATAAAATTGTCATTTCCCGAAACAGGATTTACAAAACTTTTCAAAAACTTGTTCAACACAGTCTCATATTCGCATTTCAAATACACAAATGGCCTGCACAGTTCGATTCCATTCATAAATATCAGAGTGCAATAAAATTTCCCGACACAATCGGGTTCCATTAATCATCTAAAGAGTTTACAGGGCATGGACGCCCATACATAGTTTCCCATTCTAGGGGATTACTCAAATACTATTCAATATCTTCTACATATACATAATTCCCAACAAAATGTCTAAAAGTCAAAAGTATGATAACTAATTATCCAAAAATAAAACTCCTAGCTTGGAGCTTTATCCGCCCTTTGTCGCCTGCTTCTCTTTAGAACTACTGGCCCTGTCTAAAAATTGTTTTATGGGAGAGTGAGATTCTAAAGAATCCCCGTAGTAACAATTCACTCATAGTATGCACAACCACAAATCATGTAAGCAAATCACAACACAATACACAACAATTACAACGATAGTTACAGCGGCAAGGGTAGGTGTGACATGCATCACCCCTACGTCTGCTCACGCTGAAGCTCTCATGTTGTAATGCACAACATGTTTCACATCTTTCTATTTCACTACATCTGAGTTCCATATAAAACATTTCACAATATATAGCCACACTGCAATGTTTCTCAGAGTGGGAATTCACAATTCCACAACACAACCACGACAATCACAACAGCAAGGGTAGGTGTGACACACATCACCCCCTACGACTACTCATGCTGAAGTGTTCATACTGTAATGCACAATGGCACATTTCGCATTCACAATTTTCACAACATCTAGGTTTCATGGCAAAGTTTCATACAATGCATTTCACAATAACAACATAATGATAAGTCATGCATACCAAGCATCATACACAATACAAAAGAAAGGTCACTACCTTGGTCTTTCCATGCTTACTCTGGCATTGGTCTCGCATGAGCAGGGCAAGTATCGAATCCTATAATTCATAATTAAGGACGAAGCGTAATTCTCTATTCCAATACTTAAATGACTTTACAACACTTAAGATTTGGTTATCATTATTTCCGGAAATATGGGCTGGCCTTTCACAGGCCGGTCCGTTTGCTAAAAAGTACCAATTTTTTTAGGCCCACGACCCTATAGGGCTGGCCCTTCACGGGCTCGGGCTTAAACTCATTTTAATTCAAAAAAAATTATTTTTCAAGTTTTACAATTTATTTATTATTTTGCTTTTAATTGAGATACATTATTTTTAAAACTCTTAAATTTTTAGTTAAAATAATCATCTAATGTCCAAATTAGCCTTTTTTTTTAAAGTTTAAATTAATAAATCATTGTAGAAAATAAAATAAATCAAACCAATTAATAAGTGTTTGCTTGTTATTAATACTCTATTAAGTACTTAGATGTATCTCTTATTGATAATTTGATATAATGATATTATATTTATTAATTTATTTTAAAAAAATATTAAATGGGCCTAAAAGGGCCGGCCCTACTAGGCTTGCGGCCCTATAGGGCCTGCCCTTTTAGGCCCGCTTTCTTTTTTAGCTTCTAAATCATAAGCTCGGCCCTTGAAGGGCTTGAGCCTAAACGGGCTCGGCCCGAATTCCCTGCTCTAGTTATCATTAATGTCTCATAATAGCTATAAATGTCTCTAACAAAAGCCCTAAAGGGTTGAGAAACTTTGGATTGATGACCTCTTTTCAAAGCTACAAGTGCTGATTTTTAACTAATGCACTCAAGTAAAGGAGGCCTCACTCGAGTGATTATGCGATTTGCACTAGAGCATGAAAGCACACTCATGCGAGTTCTTGACTGAAAGCAAAGACAGAGACAAGAAATACTCACTGCACTCAAGCATAAGAATTAACACTCGAGTGATAGTCTCATGCTCACCCGAGTTCTACAAACTGAGGTATAGAAAGTGTTGACTTGAGAGCAAAGGAAACTTTCAAATAAGAAGTGCACTTGAGCAGGGGCCTTGGCACTCGAGTGATAGCTTAACACCCACGAGTGCTAAGACACACTCTTAAAAAATTGGCTACGAGTGCTATCCTGAGACACGAGTTCATAGTGCATAATACTCCTGCGCTCGAGTGAGGACCCATATCACTTGCAAGTAAGAAAGTAAACTTTTGTTGGGAGTGCAACTGAAAATTAAAGGAAAAGAGAAAATACAATACTGCACTCGAGTGAGACCCTAGAGCACTCAGGTGAGGCTTTATCAAAAGCCAAAACGCAGCAGAGTTTTCTTTGACAGAATTTTCCAATTTCAATCATGTGTTCCCAATGATCCCAAAATTCTAATCCAAGACTACTCCCACATAATTTTGCACAAGGAATCCAATGGAAACATCAAAACAACTAAATTGTCACTCCATTATCATGCTTTGTTTTAGGCAACATTCAACACAAAATTCCAAAATTGCCAAACTTGACATTTCAACCTCAAACCAATTCTATCTATTCAAAACACATCCCAAGACACCAATTCCATGACAACAACATGTCATACACACAATGACCCTAATTTTTGAAAATATGGCAAAAATCCTAGAAATTATAGCCTCAAGTAAATGCCACCAAACATAGATAGAAACGAGCATCTTACTCACCTCTACAACTTTCTCAAAGGGGTTTCTTGCTTCTCCAACCACTAGATTTCCTTGTGTGCCCAAAACACCACCAATAGAAAATCTATAACAATAAACTCAAAGCTCTTGATCTATAGAACAAGATTAAAGAAGAGAGTTTTTGCATTTGGGTCATTTGGAGAATAAAAATGCTTACCTTAATCAAACTTTCTTCCTCTCTCTTGAACAACAATGGTTGCCAAAATTTGGAGAGAGAAGAGATAGATAAGAGTGTGAAGAAGAAGGTGGAATGATGGCTCTTCCAATCCCCCATGCATGCTCAACTGAAAATGAGAAGTGAAGAGAGAGAGAGAGAGAAATATAATTTTAAAATCCCAAATTTGACTTTTCTCACCCACTCTCTCTTCATAACAACTTGCCACATGTTTCAATCTTATTGGCTCTCATAAAGTAAGTAACTAATTAGTTACTCTAACCATTCCATTAGCCAATTATTCACACATCTCATTTCCTTTTAGTTAGTAATTAATTTCTCCATTAATCACTGACTAATTAGTCAATAATCTCCATTCTTTCAATTTTTCCTCTGATTATGGCATATTAACTTAAATTGCCACATAACGCATAATTAAATTTCTTTTCCTTCTTCCATGCACCATTTCCCTCATATTTGCCTAAATAATTATTTTGTCACATAATTATGATAAAATACAGGGTGTTGGGCATTTTCAATAATTATTCCTAGTCTCAAATCAACTTTAATTCACAAAATATTCTCAATAATTATCATTAGCCCTTAATCAAAATTTGGGGCATTACAGTTACTCAATACAAATACTTGAAAACAAACTTCCCACTATTTTCCCCTAAAAAATATCTTAAGAAAGGTCATAGAAAATGATGAAAATGTTAGTGAAAAAGACAACAACAAAAAAATTACCTCAATGTATCTCCCACATCTTCATCTTTGAATGGCTCATTTTTTTGTCTTCAAAATTCAAAACTTACATAAAATAATAACTCTACCGAGTGATGCATGGGAAGCACTTTATTATAGGGTAAAAACAAAAATAACATGATTGACATCTAAAACACAAGAAAAAATGTGAGGCAATGAGCATACCGACCAACATTCTAACTTCAAATGATTACACACGTCGCACGAATATAACAATAAGAAAGCAACAAAGCAAATCCGTTGTTCAAATTCTAAAAGGTTTTGTATACACAACATTAGTCATTGTATGCCCTCCTCTATTGCCATCCCCATGAAGCAAAATCTTCAAACCATCGATGCTTCTTGCACTTGACAGGGAAATAGAACTGAACATGCATGAACACTCACTTCAGTAGATATACCCTGTAATACCCCGAATTTTGAGACTTGAGGATAGAGAATAAGCCTGAGATTGTGGATTGCTAAGCCCCGGTTTAGCAATATCCCAAATTGTGATTAAGGGTTAATGACTCCAAAAGTGGATGTGGTTAGTGATAAATAACCCTTTTGGAGATTATGGTGTGATTTGGCACCCGATGTGATTCGTATGTGTTGTGAGCAGCGCCGAAATCCTGTATTTAAGTTCAATTATGGATTAGCATCTAAATTGACTTAAAATAGAGGGGAGGGCGTATTGTGGAAGAAAAGGAATGATATGGTGTGTTTGGTGGTGATTCAAGAGGAATTGCCATAATCAGGGGCAAAACTGTAAAGTTACCACCAATTGGTCAGTTACCGAAGAGGGAACTCATTGGTAACTTCAAGATCAATGGTTGAGATTGATTTGTGTAGAGATTAAGTGGGTGGAATTCCATGTGTGTGGGTTCATATGAACTCATAGAGATGGAATGAGGGTGTGACAAGTGTCACAATGTAAGCCCTTGGATTAGTCAATTTGTCAACTCTTCCCTCTCTCCTCTCCTCCCTTATTTGGACGTCCAAATGGTCAAATGAGGGCCAAAATCTGACCCTCTTCATCTTCTTCATCTCTCTCCTTAGCTTCCATGAACGCCCAAAGTGGAGGAGGAAAGAGAAAGAATCAAGGTGAGATTTAGCTTGTTTGTTGGCCTCTAATGTTCTAATCACCTTCTATAAATTTGTTCATAGTGATGAGAGCTTCATCTCTATGGTTTTAGATTCTTGATTGGAGGTGTTTGATGGCTTGAGGAAATTTGGAAAGATGAAGAATCAAAGAATTGGTTTGGGAAAGAGGAAGAGGTGAGTATTTGAAGCCTTTTGATCTAAGTTTTGTGACTTTTGGTTAAGTATGGTGAAATGTGAATTTTGCCCTGATTTTATGGTATTTTCTTGTGGAATGTGAATGGTGGAATTGGATGTTGTTTTATGTTGAAAATGGTGTCATGTTGTGGTATTTAATCATTGGAATTGGTTTGGATTGGATTAGACACATTGGTTGCAAAACTGGAAATTCTGTCCAGTGTAAATTATGTCTGGGCAGTCTTGTTGTGTGGACTTTTTGACTGGGAAAATGAAGTCATAAAATTATGAAACTTTCCAGTCTTAAATTTCACATCCCAAGCTTCAAAATGGACACATAATTTGTGCCATTTCGTTTTTTATTCTGTGAGTTATAGCTGTCCAAAGTTTGAGGTCGAAAATGAACACTGTTTTGGGACAGTCTTGAGTTTTGGGAAATTCTGTATTTATGTGTTGATTTCCAGTGTTGGCCAATATTTTTCCTGTGTAGAGGACTTGAATATCTTTCATTTGGCTTTGGGATCACCTCATTTCGAATTTTTTAGAATTAGTTGTGATTTTTGGAAGTTCAGCCAAGAAACTGAATTTTCTTGGCCGCGGCCCAAATGTTTCTGGGCAGTTTTTGTCCGCGGCCAGTGGATTTGTGGGCCGCGGCCAACCCCCAAAAATGAAATTTTGAACTTCAGAAGATGGTTTTTGGTCAAGTGTTTTCCCAAGCCTTTAGGCATATGTTTGGGCTTTAATTAGCCTCCTAAAGGTCATGAATGGTAACCAACTTTAAGTGATATGAAAGTAAGATTTTGGAATAAAGAATAACCCTATGTCATTGCTTTGATTATAGGGATGATGTTCACCCTGAACGTGGTTCGATCTTTTCCTGGTAGTGAGTAAGCTGTGCTGGAGCTTACGTGGAAAGAGGGTAGGGAACATATCTCTTCTGCTTGTATTTGATATATGTAATATCCCAAATTTTAATACTTGAGCTTAGAGATTAAGCCTGAGATTAGGGGACTGCTAAGCTCTGGTTTAGCGAGAGTCCAAATTGTGATTAAGAGATATAAAATGAGTTGATGGTGATTTAAGAGGAATTGCCATAATCAGGGGCAAAACGGTAAAGTTGCCGACCATTTGATTGGTTGCCGAAGAGGAAACTCATTGGTAGCTTCAAGATCAATGGCTAGGATTGATTTGTGAAGTTGAGTAAGGGGCATAATCATGTGTATGTGTGTGCATGTGAGCCCATGAGAGTTGTAGTGAGATGGTGACAAGTGGCAAGGTGTGGACCCTTGGATGAGGCATAAGTGTATGAGACACATCATCATCATCTCCACCTTCTCTCTTTCTCTCTCTCGTTTTCTCTCTCTTCTTCCTCTCCATTTTCGCTGGAAATGCTTGGGAGAGACAAAGGAAAAGCTTGAGAAAAGGTAAGGGAAATGGCTTCCTTTGTTCAAATCCTTTTCATAAATATTGTTCCTTAGAATGAGAGCTTCAATTTGATGGTTGTAGCTTCTCCATTGGTGGTGATTTGAAGAATCACGAAAATCTGAAGAGTAGAGAATCAAGAAGTGTTCTTGAGAAAGTTGTTAAGGTATGAGAACCCAATCTTTCTATCTATGTTTCATGCCAAATGATTAAGTTTGGAATTTCTGGAATTATTGCCCTAATTTCGAAAATATGGGTCAATGGGTAGTTTGGCATGTTATGGTTATGGAAATGGTATCTTAGAGTGAGTTTGGAATAGATAGATTGATTGGGGATTGAAATGATTGAAGTTAGTGATTTTGGAAAAATGATGATTGTGATGCCCTAGACCAAAGCATGTAAATGGAATGGGATTTTGGTAATTCTATTGATTCCATTGAATTCAATGAGTGATTTTATGTGGGAGTAGCTTTGGTAGAGGTTTTGGGTCCATTTGGATCAATTGGGCAAAAGGTAGAAGATGTGGTATGTTTTGCTGCGTTTTCTGGAATCTGATAGATTCACTCGAGCAGACATGGGTATGCTCGAGTGAAGGAGGAACATTGCTCGAGTGAGGGAGATCCTGCTCGAGTGATATGTGAGTTTTCCCTTGTTTTGCTTCGAGTGCACCTGGGTTTTATGAATAATGCTCGAGTGCATTGCCTTATGCTCGAGTGAGCGAAGAACATGCTCGAGTGAGATGGGGTCTGCTCGAGTGATGGGTGTATTTGACACCAGGGGACTTGCCTCTCGGGTTGTCACTCGCGGGTAAGGTGCACGAGCGCGCCTTCTCACTCGCGGGAATGGGGTGTGTGCTCGAGTGTATATGGCTGTGCTCAAGTGATCCTGAGCCTTGAGAGCTTGTGTGCTTTCGGGTTCTCACTTCCTGGACTTCTCTCTCTGATGCTCGAGTGAGACTTTTGGTCTTGTGCTCGAGTGAGGATTTTGTGCTCGAGTGAGCCTGTTTCTGAAGACTTGTTGTGCTCTCGGGCAAGCACTTTCTGTTCTCACTCTCTTGTGCTCGAGTGCTGTCCGTACCAATGCTCGAGTGAGAGCATTTGTGCTCGAGTGATGTCCGTACTTGTGCTCGAGTGAGGCCATCCCTGCTCAAGTGAAGCAGTGAAAAATATCATGTTTGGACATTCAAAAGGGGATCTTTGGGGATAGTCTCCCAACCCTTTAGAGCTATCGATAGAGGTGTTTGAGGGTGCTTAAAGAGCAATAATGATAACCAACTTGAGTGTCTAAAAGTTAAGGAATTGGAAAAAGGGATTAATCCTATGTCCTTGATTTTGGTTATAGGATTTGATGATTTCCCTGATCGTGAGCAGCCGGAGCTGGAGCTTACGTGGAAAGAGAGCATGGAACTTACCTCTCCTGCATGTATTGATAATTGTATTTGTGTATTGATGCATGTTATTGCCTTGCTTGAATTATGTGAAACATATGAGAATGATTGAAGCTCTGTTTCTATTTATACTATGGCCATGAGTATGTTGTGTGAACATTGAGCATGCGGATATATCATTATGTGAACATGAGTTATTGTGATGCAAGCATGTCATGCATTAAATACTTATCTTGCATGCATATTGGTACCTGTTTCCTACTGAGATTCCCCAGAATCTCACCCTCCCCTATCAACATTTTAGACAGGGAAGGAAGATTGAGGATGAAGCAAGCATCCAAGGATGAAGAGGACTCATTTCTGGGTGAGAGCTTAGTAGTTGGTTATCAATTTGGACACTCGCTAAACCAGAGCTTAGCAGTCCCCTAATCTCAGGCTTAATCTCTAAGCTCAAGTATTAAAATTCGGGATATCACAATATATGTGTTAATGTGTTGATGCATGTCTTAGCTTTGCATGGTTATGTGTTATTGAAGCTATGTTTCAATTTATGCTATGACCATTAGTATATTCTTAGAAGCATTGAGCTTACAGATTTGTCATCATGATAGTTATGTGATGCAAGCATGTCATGCATTAAACATTTATCATACATGCATATTGATATTGTTTTCCTACTGAGATTCTCTAGAATTTCACCCTCCCCTACTAACCTTTCAGACAGGGTAGTAGATCAAGGATATAGCGAGCAACTAAGGGCGATGAAGACTCCTTCGGGATTGAATTTGGTAGTTGGTTATCTTAGTTGGGATGTATATTTGGATAATTGTATTTGGATATTTGGATGAATATATATGGATAAGGATTTGATTATTTGTATATGTATTTAAAGAGAATTGCGTAATCCCCATATGAGGGCTTGTAATGGGCGAATGTGCCCTATAAAGCTTAAGTTAATATATGGAAACCGGGATTGCCGGGATTATTATATTGCGTACTCTGATATATTTAAATGTGATTTATCTTTATGTAGTAATTGTATTCGGAATGTAAATGTGAGACCAGTTTATGAATGATTTCGAAAGGTATTTATGAAAACCCTGTCTGGTAGATGGGTTTGTAAAATGTAGTTTTGTTTTTTATTGGTCTCTATTTCACTTTAATTGCGTATTTCGGATATAATTACTGCAGGGGGTTACATACCCCCATAATGTAATGATTGTCTCAATTTTTGTTTATGATTATAGCAAAAGAAACAAAAATTGAAAATTCTCTTCTCATCCGAAAAGAAAAAAAATTATTGGAAGAGTTCATGTTAATTCTGAAAATTAGAACATCTTGAATTGCTTATGATCCATTCAATGTCATAGCTTTCCATCACAAATTTACCAAAATACAACCATGTCAAGTAAAAACCTATAATTTTTCCCGTGCAATAATTATGTGATAAAAATTGAAATTGAAAATTAAATATTTACTTTAAGTATCCACTATCCACATCAAATAGCCACTATCAAACCATAGTGAGGTGAATGTTTGTAATATCCTGAACTATAATTAAGGGCTAATGACTTCAAAAGTGATGTAATTATTACTAAATAAACACTTTTGAAGGATAAGATGTGCATTGTGATATGAATATGTTTGAAGATGGTTTAATGAACATTGTGATAATCATGGGCAAAATAGTAAATTATCAACCAATTAGTCAGTTACCGAAGAGGAAAATCATAGGTAACTTGAGATCAATGGCTAGGATTGAAAGAGCAAGAGGCAGAATCCTACATGTGTGAGTCTATGTGAATCCATGGTAGGGAGAATGAGATGGAGACATGTGGCAAGATATGGACTATTGGATCAAAAGTCAAATTTTCAACATATTTTCACTTCCCTCTCCCTCCAAAGTCAGTTTGAGCATGGAAAAAGGGGAAAATTCATATAATCATTATTGGTTCTTCATTTCTCTCTCCTTGTCCTCTATTTTCACACAGGAGAAGGAAGAAAGAGAAAATCAATGGTGAGATTTTGACATCTTTGTTGGCCTCTAATGCTCTAGGTCTCTTTATTAATGTCAACCACCTCGATGAGAGCTTCATCTTGATGGTTTCATAATTTTGAAAGGTGGTTTTTTGGTGATTGAACAAATTTGGAAGTTGGAGAATTAAAGATTTGGTCTTAGCAAATTGAAGAGGTGAGCATTTGTAACATTTTGGTATATATGTTGTGACTTTTGGTTAAGTTTTGTAAATTTTGGAATTTTGCCCTGAATATGGTATCAATTTGGAATGTTGGAATTTGATAAAGTCTTATGGTTGAATTGGTAGCCTATTGTGTCTTTGAGTTACTAGGATTGGTTTTGAAATGGGAAGTGGAAGTTTTGATGATTGAATGTTTTGGGTGTAATGTAGAGACCCAAGAGCAAAATTGTTGTTAGGATGTGATTTTGAGTGTTTTAAGGTTACCAATAGTTTCTTTATGGAATTTTAGGTGAGAATGAGCTTTGGTATAAGTTTTGAAAACATTGGGATTAGTTTTGGCAAATCTGGGAAGTTATATCAGCTGCTGCATTTTTGGCTTCTAATAAGCCTCACTCGAGTAAGGAGGGGTTTCACTCGAGTGCAGCAGTAGATTTCCCTTTTTCCTTTAGCATTTTAGTGGTGTTCTCAGGTAGAATTTAAGAGTGCACTTCCTCACCTATGAGTGATATGGGTTATCACTTAAGTGATCATGGTTTCACTTGAGTATAGATGTATATGCATTTTGAGGTTTGCTCTCAGACAAACACTCGCGGGTCAGGTTCCAAGGGTGTGTCTTGACACTCGCAAGTGCTATGTCCTTACTTGAGTGCCAAGGGTAGAACTCGAGTGAGCTTCCTCCCCTAAGTTTGTTGTGCTCTCGGGCAAACACTTCTTGTGCTTTACTTTTTGGGACTCGAGTGATTTTGGGGTCATCACTCGAGTACAAATACTTATACTCGAGTGTAGTGAGCACTTTCTGGCCGTTGGTGTTGCTCTCTGTCAAATACTCGCGAGTGAGAACCATTCTCCCTCGAGTGCAAGTCTTTCATCACTCAAGTGAGGCTATCTTCACTCGAGTGAGTCATCTTAAAACTAGTGTTTTCTTCTAAAAAAGGGATCTTCGGGGTAGTTTTCCTAACCCTTTAGGCATATGCCTAGGCTTTTAACAGCCCCTAAAGAGTTCTAATGATAACCAACTTTAAGTGTTTTGGAAATAAGTAATTGGAATAGAGTTTTAATCCACCATTCTTGGCATTGGTTATAGGATTTGACATTTGTTAGACTCGTGAGCCCACTATGCCGAGGAACGTCAAGAAAGAACAGGGTAGTGACTTTTTCTCTTATGCTATGTGTAAAGCATTGTATTTTTGTTTGTCATGCATTATGATACATTGTAATTCTTTGTGATGCTTTGAGATTACAATGAAAGTTGACATAGTGATTACAGTGTAAGCTGTTGCATTGAGGTCGCAGCGAAATCTGACGCATAGTGTTTACAGCCATGAGTGTTGTCGTATGTGGCGTAAGAAATATATCATTGTGATCCTGTTAAACATGATCATATATGCTATGCGTTTATACACTGTATGAGTGATTTGTTACTACTAGGATTCTCTTGAATCTCATTCTTTCCATTGACTAACATTTCAGACAGGGCAAGTAGCTCTAAGGAGAAACGAACCACCAGGAGTGGCTAGGACTTAGTAGAGATGTATTGTTTGAACTGTTGGTTATCACTTTTGGACGAGATTACTATATATTCTTTTTAAGATGTATATAATATTGTGATTGTGGTTGTGTAATCTCATATTTAGGAAGCTTTAAATCCTTTAGTATATAAATGAAACCTGGGGGTTGCAGGGGATTTTTGCTGTACACTCTGATATGTATAAATGTGATATAACTGTACATGGTAATTATATTCGAAACGTGAATTTGAGACCAGAATAAGGCAAAACGTTTTGAAAGAATTTGTGAAAACCCTCCCGTAAGGAAGGGATTATAAATGACTTTTGATGATTATTGGTCTCTATTTCATTTTAATTAGGAATTTCAAATTATAATTACAATTTTTAAGGAAGGGGGTTACAATGTTGGCCCAAATTGGACAAGTCTCCTGCAACAAATCATCATGCAAAAGGTGACGGTGCAATAATCCTACTAACTTATATGTCATTTACATTAGAAACCCTAGAGTTATCCAACAATCAACATGAAGAACCACTAACTTAAACCTCCAACCTATTGTTTGACACTAGCTAATGGCAAAGTATAATCTTAGCCTACAAGGCTTATGGATTGGTAAGTGGAATGATACAAATAAAACAACCAAAACTATGGGATCCGGCATAGAGAACCCTGAAGCCTTTTAGAATTTTTGCAAGAATATCACCAGACAAGGGTGCTAAGCCACTTGTCCCACAAAAAAAGAGTTTGAGCATTAATGCAACTTGAGACTAAAACATTGAACAACTTGAACATAGTGTGAAAAAGAGCATCACAAACACAAATGAGGTCCTTACCTTTGTGTTTAGGGGTGTTCATCAATTTCTCGTCCCGACCTTCTTGTACCGATCCTGAGCAAATCGGGACGGGGTTTTCCCGTCCCGAAAATTTCAGGATTGGGAATGTGATTTCGGGATCGGGAAAAAGTCAGGATCGGGATCGGGAATAGGACTTCCGAATCCCGACTTTTTCCCGATCCCGAAAATATATATATACACATGTATATTTTTTAAAAATATTTTTGAGAAAATAAGACCAAATGTAAAATAAAATGTGAAAATCCCTAACACCCTTAAGGTAATATCTATTCTTTTAGTTTATTTAGTTAATTTCATTTATTATTTATTAAATAACTCTAATTTTTTGTTCATGTCTTTGTTCTTTTTACAACTGAATCGACAACTTTAAGTATGTATTGGACTAATTATATACTTATATTAGACTTATTTGGTACAATATGATATTAGACAAATTATATATTTATACTAGACTAAAGGAAACACAACAAAAAATTCAATATAGAGATTTTTTTAAAAAAAAGCAAATCCGGGATTGGGAATCCCCGAAATTTCCTGATTTTCGGGATCGGGAAATTTTCTGGATCGGGAATGAAAATCATTCCCGAACCCTTCTCAGGATCGGGATCGGGAATGGCATTTCCCGATCCCGAACACCCCTATTTGTGTTAACCATTTAGTAAAAATTAATTATTTGCATGATTTATATAACCTGACTATCTCATGGTTGGCACACATCCTAGAGTGTCTCCCTTTTATTAATATGCCTATATTGATAAAATTGTGGAAGGTCTTGTGATGATTATCTTTATATCAACCAAGCATAATCTTAATATATTTTGTGGTCTCTTTGAGACCTGCAACCATGTCAGATAAGCAAATTGATTATTTTGTAAGTACTAGAGAGCAAAAAAAAAAAAAAATGATATGTTATGCCCCATAAATTCTGCATTATAAATGGATATACGCAATAAATATGGGTTTTGCATAAGCAATATGTCTCTTGAAATAATCATTTTTATATTTTTTTGCCAATCGGTTTTGTAATATCCCAAGTATTGGGGTATTGAGCAAAAAACCAAAGTTCCCTCAACCCATATTAATACTTCTGATTCTCCCTTGCAAGTGAGCTGAACATCAAGTTACTCCCATCAAGAAAGGGACCATAACCAACTTCATAAGGTCAGTTCAAATGGTAACCTATTTACAAATACACAATTGGCATTGGAATTGATAAGATCTATTGTAATCTTCCAATGATGATAATATATGCAGAGAATACTAAACCACAAACATGGAAGGTGTCAACCAAGTTATTTTAAAGTTCAAACATGCAAAC
Source organism: Inga laurina (assembly GCA_963855925.1). NCBI lineage: Eukaryota > Viridiplantae > Streptophyta > Magnoliopsida > Fabales > Fabaceae > Inga > Inga laurina. The sequence continues at coordinate 37,002,460 of OY979702.1, read as the reverse complement.
TGGTTTTTAAACATCCTATTCTTAAATAAAATAGGACATGACAACATGATCCAATAGCTGTCTAGCCCTAAAGATCTTCTTGGTGAGAAAAAGATCTTCAACACAAGATAATTTCCTTAACCCAATAAAAATTTTGACAACACAACCCCACACACTTATCTTAAGGCTAATGAAGAAATCCAATGGTAAAAAAGCTGACAAGTTGGATAACAACTTATGTTATCTACATCAACCAATTGAATTATTAAAATTCATAGTTGGACAATAGATGGCATGTCGCTCTCTTTCATGTCAATGTGTCGTGTTGACCAGGTTGCGATAAGAACACAAAAAATAGTTAATTTATGAGGAAAAAGAATATCCAATAGATAAACAGCTCAGGAAAAGACATCGCGCACACACCACATTATATATATATATATATATCATATCTTATATGTCATTTATTATAAAAAGCAGAGATGTGTGCCTTCCTTAATCAAATCATTTCACATCTCGAGCGTCCACACAATCACCAAATTCAACACATAAAAGTGGGTCATCTTTAAAAAATGTAAGCACTGACAAAAACCTATGACAAGGATTAGCAAAGGACAACCCATTCCTTTTCAATTAAGCAAACCTATGGTAACCTTATGAGGTAAGCAAACACCCCACGGACAAAAAAGTTACCTATCATAAATTAAATGTCATACCCAACAAAAAAAGCTGAGATCTAAAAAATCCTCATCAAATCAGCTAACATCTACACTGTCCTAATAGTCGCCAAAACCATACACATAGTTGTTGTACATCTAAGAAAAATTTCAGTTGCATCTCTAACACGTTAATATGATAACAAAATGACAACCTACTTCATTACAGAATCGTCAGAAAACTTTGTTCCATAGCACTTACACTCCTTAAAAGGAAAAAAACTAATTTTTCATATACATCATTATTCTGTAAGTTCCTACTTAAGACCCAGCCTTAAAGACAATGGTTAACATACTAATTGATAATCCGTTCGTTTTTATACTGAATATGTATTTTTACATGTTTTGGTATTGCGGAAGCAAACAAAACAAATAATTGCTATCATATGATCTGTAAACTTAAACGAGCCTCTATATAAGAATCCACAATTTTCTCTCTATTTTTCCCCAAACCAAAATGCATAGTAATACTTATAATGTTCCCTTTCAGGTTTAAGTGACTGGAATTTTAGCAACTGATCTTATCTTGCGGACAAATGAAAATAAGGTCATTCCATCCTTTTACAGTGTATTTAATTATAGAATTACTATCTTTTGTGTTCTGTATGACTTGAACTGCACGTTTTGGTAATTTTTATTCCCAAAATGTAGTCATACCCATTCTTCACTTCATAAACTGTTCTCATTACCGAGATGAGCATGTGTTTTAATAACCATCCATGGAAACAAAAACAAAATGTATCAAGTGAAGAGTTTATATTCTGGATGGTTATTACATTGTTTGCAATTTCGTTGACAATAGTATTCTCTTCAATTAAATCTTAGCACAAACCAAAATAGTTCATTAGCATAACCCATATTACCTTACAAGAAACATCACAACCTATACTTAGTCGAATAGTACATATCTTGGTTCACTTAGACATAATCAATAAAACCACATCAAAATAAGGACAACCCCACAAACTAACATACAATGATGAACTTGTTACAAGCTTACAGCAATCCAGTATAAGCATAATCCTAACTTTAATGAACTACAACAATCCCTACTGAAAGAACCATCCAACCATCCTAGTTGTAGAAAATCACAATCTTAAGATGTTTTACATATGAAGTTTCTGAGTAAAGCTGTTTGTTTAGGGGGGAATGAAACTCATATGCCAACACCATTCAAGCAAATTCACCTCAGAAAACAAAGTGCAATCATTGTATGCTCTGGTGAGAATTTCTTGAAGAATGAAACTGGGAAATTTCACTCACTATATGAGAAATTTCTAACTAGAAAGCCACCCATTTACTGGCTTTTAAAGGTACTTACACCATTGTTATCATCAACATCTCTGACATAATTTTTGAGTACCCCGTTCCTAAGAAAGGTAGAATAGAAACATGACAGCATCTTACACATTTACTACTATTTTTGTGGGGTATTTATTTGTAATTCTCCCCAAGGGTTCAAAATTGAAACTTGGAGGGAGCAGTTCCTCGGTATATTTTGGACGGAACAGTTGTGTGAGAAATAGACGTATGTGCGTGCGCGTGAATAAGTACACAGGACACAGAACAAACAAAAAAACACAGAGAGAAAAACATTCTCTGAGAACTCTCTTCTCCACTCTTTCCTTCTTGTGCTTTTGTTATGTGATATAGTCAAAATCCTGGTGATTCATCTCACGTAGGTACCAGAAGAACTCGAAACGACACTTCAGGTATGCCCGAAATCCGACATTGGTATCAGAGCATCTGGTTTTAAAATTTGTCCAATTACTTCCGTTGAGCATGTGATCACTGTGTTCATGAATTTTTACCGAGCATGTATATGAAAATTCATTGTCCATCTGATTTTCATTTAAAGTTCATGAATATTCCATATGTCTTCTCAGCATATATATATATATGAAAATATGATTATATGTATGAGAATGAGTTTATTGTTCATATGTTTATATATGTCTGCGTTCTGCTCACTATTTTTTTGGTGATACACTGTGATTTCCTTTTTTTTTTTTCTGAATTCCTGTTATGTGTTTGAGTTCTGGTACTATGAGTAGTAGTATATTAAAAGGTCTCATAATACACATAATAAGGCTATGAAACAAGAGAGATCCTAAAGAAGATCCCGAAGAGGAACTTGAAGAATATGAATTTTTTGAGGAAGATCCTGAAGAAGGTTTTTTGGAGCTTGTTCCAGTGGAACCTCAAGTGGTCTACTCTGACTCTGGACCTAAGTCTGTGCCCTCCTGTCCTGATGAACCTCAAAATTTGGAAGAAGAGGTTGATCAACCATATTCTACTGCTATGGCTAAGAAAATAGCTGAACTTGACGCAGACAAAACAGCTAGAATAAATAATATAAAAATCATATACTCAATCATTGCGAATTATGTGGAAAGCATAAAAGACAAAAAGAGTGCAGAGTTCTACATGAGCATAATGATGAAGTACCGCACGACTGTGAGGGTTAGGGGCACATTTTCAATGATTGTTGCTTGGGTTGATGCTGTGACGAAAACAACAAGATTCATGAAGAAAAAGAAAAGATTCTTTAGGAAACTAAGGAAAGCCATTATTGAATACTGTTGTTCGGACATTTAATGGTGTATTATGTTCCTATTTACTTTAATGCTGTTTGTATTGAGAATATGACTTTAAATATTATTGTTTATATGTTTTATGTATGGACATGGTATTTTTTCATGTAATGAATTATGTTTGTCATGCAATGCTAATTTTTTAATTGTGCATTATGATACCATGTACCCCTGATGAGTGGGAGCTTTTAGAAGGTGAAACTTCTAAAAGTTGATGATTTATTTAAATTACTTATATGATTTTTTTATATAGAAAATAATAAGTTGCTAGTATTTGTCTGATGGGAGGTACAAACATATTCTCCTGATTATGGATCTAGTAATGAACTTATTTTCTGGTCAAGAATGATATAAGTACAGACGTTGTATACCGTGCTATGCTACATAATTGTTTGGTTATGTTCTCTTAAAGAGAACAACGTTTCTAAATGTGAAAAATGTTACTTCAGAATTGACAAATGGCCACGAAAGGCATCATTGCTGAACTGAATAAGGAGGAGAAACTGAATGGCGACAACTGGGACATCTGGCACCATAAGGTGCAGTGCATTTTGGAGGAACAGGAGGCTGTTGAACCACTAACCACTATTTTAGTGGAACCTGAAGCTGGGACTACTACTCAGCACAGGAGAAACTTGGAAGTTTACCAAGCGTGGAAGAAAAAGAACAGCATTGCAAGAGTCACCTTATTGAGTACAATGGAGAATGACCTGAGCTGCCAATATGAGAAATACCAAACTGCTCAGGCTATGTGGGCTGCACTCAAGGATAAGTTTAGTGGCATATCAACCACTAAGCTTAGAAGGTTGACAATCAAGTTTGATACCTACAAGCTTAGAGCAAATACTCCTATGAAGTAGCACCTGAGAGAGATGTCCAACATAATCAGAGAACTTCAGGAAGCTGGACACACCTTGACTGATGAACATCAAGTTCAGGCTGTAATCAGATTGCTTCCTTCTAGCTGGGAGCACATGAAAGTGAACTTAATTCATAATGACAACATCGTCACTTTTGATGATGTAGTGAAACATCTTGAGCTTGAGGATGAATGCCTAGCGGCGTACAAGGCTTTTGGTTAAGCCTACTACACTGAAAATGCTGGTCCTTCTAATGCAAAGCCCGATTCCAAAAAGGGCAAGAAATCTCAAAAGAAAGGCAAGAAGGATGGCTCTAATTTCAAAAAGGGCAGAAAGCAATTCAAGAAGAAAGGAAAGAAGGGCGGCAAGAAGAAAGTTGACCTGAATAAGGTCAAGTGTTACACCTGCCAGAAAATAGGTCACTACGCACGGGACTGTACCGAGCAAAACGACCATGAAAAGGTACTAGTGGATTATGTGAATTCACACATTTCTTTTGTTTTAAGTACTTCTTTTCTAACATAACATGTTTGTTCTTCTTGGATTTTGGATTCAGGCTTAACAGACTATGTGACGAGGGATCGGGGATCCTCTGTGGAATATCGTCGATTTTCGCATCTAAGCAAATGGCTTTACGTGGGCAACAATGCAAAGATCGAAGTCAAAGGAATTGGCACCTGCAAGTTACCTTTGCATGGTGGGAAGACTTTGATCCTACATGATGTTCTTTATGCACCTGAAATCCGACGGAACTTAGTTTCAGTACTTTGTTTATTAGATTATGGGTTTGATGTAAACTTCCATGGCAAAGTTGCAGACATTTTTAGCAATAAGACCTTATATGGTTTAGCTTTACTTTCTAGAAAGTTCTTTGTTATGGATATTGTTCGTAATTTTAATGTGCATGATTGTTTCGTTATTTCCTCCAATATAACTGTTGATATGAATACCTGGCACGCTAGACTAGGACACATTAACCAAAATAGAATGATTGAACTAGCTAGAGAAGGGCTAGAGAAGGTTTGCTGGGTGAAATTTTGAATATGGAAATGTCCTTATGTGAGAATTGTCTAGCTGGTAAGGCAACTAGGAAACCTTTCGGTAAGGGAACTAGAGCTGAGATTCTGTTACAATTAATCCATTCTGATATATGCGGTCCAATGAGTGTAAGGGCGAGACACAGAGCCTGGTATTTCATTACCTTCATTGATGACTATTCGTGATATGGTCACATCTATTTGATCTCACACAAGTCTGAAGCTCTTGAATGCTTTAGACGGTACATGAATGAAGTAGAGAATCAAACGGATTGTAAAATTAAAGCTTTGTGCACTGATCGGGGTCATGAATACTTATCTGATCAGTTTAAGGAGCTCTGTGAAGAAAAAGGGATAATTAGGCAACTAACCATCCCTGGCACTCCATAACAAAATGGAGTTGTTGAAAGGAGAAATAGAACTCTCCTAGACATGGTTAGGTCAATAATGGCTCAAGCAAATCTGCCAATTTCATATTGGGGTGATGCTTTACTAACAACTGCCTTCATTCTTAACTGTGTGCCCTCAAAATCAGTCACTTCTACACCTTATGAGTTATGGACATAACGCAAGCCAGATTTAAACATCCTGGGACCCTGGGGGTCTGCTGCGTACATTCATAATGATTTCCATAGGTATGGGAAATTGGGTCCTAGAGGAAAAAAGTGTATCTTTATAAGATACTCTAAGCAATCAAAATGATATGTTTTCATAGGTGAAAACGAAGATGGAACTGTGACTGAAATTGAATCAAGAGATACCGTATTTCTAGAAAATGAATTTCCTAGCAGTGGAGATATTGATCGTACAGTATCTCTTTATGAAACACAAGAACAAGGTAGTACAGAACAAACTCAGACTAATGATCCTCAATCGTCTCAATACATTGACTTGAGTGGGAGCTCAGAAAGGCCTTTACAAAGGCCTAGACAAGATAAGCGAAAGAGACAAAAAGTTCTCAAAAGAAGGAGTGACAGGGGAAATGTACCTAGGAGACGCTTCTCCATAAAAGGAGAGGCACTTATTGTTACTCCAGAAGGAGATGATGAGCCTCATTCTATGCAAGTAGCCTTATCAGGTCTTGCTAAGGATGAATGGAAGAATGCAATGGAGGAAGAAATTGATTCAATGAAGAAGAATCAAGTTTGGGAACTAGTTGATCTACCAAAAGGGCGAAAAGCCATTGAAAACAAATGGGTTCTCAAAATTGAAAGAAAAGTTGATGGATCAATTGACAAATACAAGGCTCAATCGGTTGCAAAGGGGTACATACAACAGGAAGGTATAGATTACGAGGATACCTTTTCACCTGTTGTACGTTTCAATTCTATAAGACTTATTTTGGCAATAGTAAATAGTTTAGATCTGGAACTACATCAGATGGATGTAAAAACCGCATTTCTAAACGGTGATATGGATGAAGAAATTTATATAGAACAACCATTAGGTTTTATTAAGAAAGGAATGGAGAGTAGAGTTTGTAAGCTCAAAAGGTCCATTTATGGACTGAAACAATCATCCAGACAGTGGTATTTGAGATTTCATAGAGCAATAACCTCTTATGACTTTCAAATGATTGAAGAGGACTACTGCGTCTACATCAAACGGTTTGAGGGTAATTTTGTAATATTATCCTTATATGTAGATGACATACTATTAGATGGAAATAGTCTAAAGTCGGTCTTAGCTATTAAAGAATGGTTATCATCAAATTTTGAGATGAAAGACATGGGTGAAGCAGAATATATACTTGGAGTTAAAATCCAAAGCGATCGCTCTAAAAGAATTCTCTCTCTTTCACAAGAGAATTATATCAAGAAAATTCTTGAGCGATTCAATATGAGAGACTGCAATCCCTTAAATACCCCAGTAGCTTCTGGTGTAACCTTAAGGTCTTGATATGTGTCCCAAAACTGAGTCAGCAAAGAAGAAAATGGAAAGGGTTCCCTATGCTAGTGCCATTGGAAGTTTAATGTACGCAATGATGTGTACAAGGCCAGATATTTGTTATGCAGTTGGACTGGTTAGCAGATTCCAGTCAAATCCCGGTGAGCAACATTGGAAAGCAGTAAAAAGGATTTTGAGATACTTGAAGGGCACGTCAGATTATGCACTATGCTATCAAGGAAGCGATATGCGCTTGGTTGGATACTCTGACGTTGATTTGGGTGGAGATGAAGTTGAGCGAAGATCAACTTCAAGATACACCTTCTTGCTGAACAATGGCGCTATATGTTGGAGCAGCAAGAAGCAGACGTACATTGCCCTACATCCTATGGAAGCTGAATTCGTGGTGTGCACCTCAGCAATGCAAGAGGCTATATGGCTCAAGAGATTCATTGAACATCTTGGATTTGGAAATGAGAGCACAAATCCAGTATTAGTGTATTGTGACAATACTGCAGCCATAGCCTATATGAAAGATCCCAAATATCATAGCAAGACCAAACACATAGATATAAAGTATAATTTTGTGAGAGATTATGTAGCACAGAAAGTTGTTACTGTACAACATATTTCGACCAAGAGTATGGTCGCAGACCCCCTAACCAAACCCATAGCCAAAGAAATGTATGACAAGCATGTGAAGGCTATTAGGGTGCATAAAATGTAAACTTGCAGACAATATGTAATATGTTTATGATTAATGAAAATGTTTCTTCATAAAATTTTATGTGTCTATATGAAGGTATACAATGTCCAGTATGTCGTACAGGCAGGTAAGGTTGGCTCTCTCACATGAGCAACCACCTTTGATACTCAGGAAGAGTATGCAAAGATGAGACAGTTGTGTTCACCAGTAAAGCAGCAGGAATGCTGATATGGTAGAGAAGAAACACAAATTATGTCACCTCGATAAGAGTGTAGTATGTCGAGATGAGATCCAATAAGACATAATATAAATGTGGATCAAATCATGGATACCCACTTCCATGATGCCTGTTGCCAGATAACAAATTCTTCAACATTGACGTCATGATAGATAAATGGAGTAGAAGAATTTGGGTTTAGATACTGGGAGCATCTAAACTCATGTCTGTACGGTGTTAATGATGAGAATCAAAACGACGTATGCTCTTATAGTGTAAGAGTAATACCGTAGCATGTGATTCATACCACATGTGCGAAAGAACCGCAAATAGAAAGCAAGTGAATGGATCCCTGCTTCATTGCTGTGTGAGTCCCAAGAAGGTTAAACACTTCTGTGATGTCCTTTGACTTTGACATTGTCATAGAGGTATACTTCAGCGGCTGCTACCTTAACATTCGTCCTATGATTATGACTGATACAATCCATGGTATTATGTTAGGAAAGCGGTTAATGTATATCAAAATGATATATGAGCGAAAGGAAGGTTACCTAAAATATACACACCTATGTTGGTGTCTGAGACATGTCCCTTATGATATTAATATTTGGTAATTTCATAAGTATGGACACTAAGCATATGAAAAGGCGATCTAAGTTTTATCTTGACTTGAGAGGGATTAGATCTGCCATGTGAAAATGTATATTGGTGTATCTAGGATATATGAGGCATAATATTAAAATTCAAGCTACACAAAGAAAGGTTGTCTTGTGCTGGTCCTGTGAGAGGGATTTCTAGTACAAACACCTAAGAGACGTCATGCCCACGCGGTTACGGCAAAGCACCTAGTATGAAAGAAGAGAGAGAGAGAGAGACAATTCTTATGGCATCCAATCCACCAAGTATGAGTGGGAGATGTTGGAAATTGGGCTTGGTCCACCCTTGGTGGATTAGGCCCAAAACCCAAACCCATTAAGCTTTAAGCTTAGGGGCAAAATAAAATGCCTAGACAAATGTGGGTTATTTATTTGTAATTCTCCCCAAGGGCTCAAAATTGAAACTTGGAGGGAGCAGTTCCCCCGTATATTTTGGAGGGAACAGTTGTTTGAGAAATAGACGTGTGTGTGTGCATGAATAAGTACATAGAACACAGAACAGACAAAAAAACACAGAGAGAAAAACATTCTCTGAGAACTCTCTTCTCCACTGTTCCCTTCTTGTGCTTTTGCTGTGTGATATAGTCAAAATCCTAGTGATTCGACTCACGTGGGTACCGGAAGAACTCGAAACGACACTTTAGGTACGCCCGAAATCCGACAATTTCTTTATACAAGAAAAATGTACTACTTTAATTCCCTACGAAATGCAGTGCTCCTTTTGCAATTACATTTATAAGATTCAAGTAGAGATAATAAGTAAACCCATGAAGAATAAATTGTCAGATATAGAGATGAACAACTATAACTAATATAACTAAATTGGCAAGAGAGGAGGATCTGTGAGATCTGTCACAAAAGTTGGAAAATCAAAGCTATTGCTCTCCCCCTCTAATACCTTCTTTCCTCGGTACTACTGGCTTCTGTGTTTGAAGTATTGGTACTCGTCATTCGAGGTTGTTGGATGCCTCTCCCTGTGGAGAGAATTGAAGAAATTAGCATTTCACTTTAATTTTGATCTGATTGTGTCATTTTCAACTCAGTCTGAAACATATATATCCTCACTATCATACTGCTATGACTTCTCGTTGGACCCTTTGCTAGACTAATCCACTCTTTACTAGAAACGTCAAGATCAACTACGTTGAGAGGAACAGAGAAAGACCTGTCACAATATTATTGTTCCTTCTTTATTGCTTATTATATTGAAGGAGAAATCTCAACCATCATACTGTCACGTTTCCTGAATATTGCAGTTCATAACTACTCCTATTACTAGAATTAAAAGAAAAATAAAGAGATATGTAAAGATTTATCTCTTAAATGAGAAGTCAAGAAGTAATTGATCTCATCAACTTTCCCTGAACGGTTCTTTTCCATGCTTATCATGCAAATCCCAAATATTTATCAGCATTTCAGGACCATACTCTCAAGAATTTTAAAAAAGTTGAAAATCCAAGTAAGACCATTACTGTAGAATTCAAAATATTAGCTTTAGTCATCTTTGTAATCTCAAAAAATCTTCATGATTTTCCCTATATTTCATTCATTCTCATTCTCTGAATATGTTCTGTTTATCTGCTATTCTTTTTGAACTCATCATTGAAAAGTTTATTCTATTATTTCACATTATACATTCCTTTTCAAAAATCCATGGGGAGAAATAATTTTGAACGTGTTCGTGGTCTAAGCGCTACATTTTCAAAGTAAGCTTTAAAAAAATGATATATTGTGATCTGAAACAGAGTAATGCAAGAGAATAAATGCGTGTAAGGAAGACACAGAATATCAATCTGCCAAAGAGTCACAGAAAAAGGTGCTTGGGGGAAGATATTTATAGCACTTATGGGGATGCACAGATGCTGTTTGGCTTATATAGCAATTATGCACAGATCCTGCTTCTTGGGAAATTTCTTTTCATATTGGCATATCTGTAACCTATTGGCAAACACATACATATTCTCTATCATCATATCTCTCTTGACTGAAAATGCGAGAGATTCCTTTTCTTTTTTCTTTCTTTCTTTTTTTTTTTTTGACCTGGCGAGAGATTCCTTTTGAAAGCAATTTCTTGACCACATTTTTCCCTCCGTATTATTGGTCTTCATTATCCAATGTTAATCAATTGGTTACCCTAGGAGAGTTTAATTCTTTTGGTTTTACTTTTGTGGCTTATGAAGTGGTTTCATGTTTGTGCTACTTACAATATATACTTCTCTGCTCCTATTTATAAGTCAGTTCTAATATATTTTATTATAACTAAGAAAAAAAATTTAAACCTCATTAACGTTGTCTTAAAATTTACTCTATGTTTGAAAGGAAAGGAAATCAGGGGGTAAAGAAAACTATGAGAGAAAACTCCCAAAAATAGTAAATTTGTTTTATCATTTATGGAAGTTTTCAAACCTAATATTCCCTCCTCGTGTTTTCTCTCCATCCAGACATAGCATTAATAACTTTTCAATTTTACCCCTATTTAATATACAGTATATCTTATAAAAACAAAGTTTGAATAATAATAAATGAAGAATAAAATTATACATTAATATAGAAAATTTAATAATGTGACTGACTTATAAGTGTAATAAAAAAAGCCCTTTTCTCTCTGCCTTGTAAATAGAACAACTAGAAATGTGTAGACTTATTTCCTATGGATAGCGTAGTTTCTATTTTGGACTTGTTTTCTTATTTGGTCAACAACTTTACCATGAATGGACTTATGGACGGCTACGTTTTTACAGTTGGCTTTACCAATCCTTTAGCAAAAATCAGAGAGGGCACGGAAAGAAGCTGATACACTTGACTCAACATTTTGGTAATTGGTTTAGTGGGTTGATACTCTGTTCAGTTCGTAATTAATGACCAGTAACTTCTTGTTAATTGATGAACATGATCTATCTGTCCCAGAAATAATGTTGCTGCAGAAAAATTCTTTTGCATATGATACTATTAGGTTTAACCATTTGAAATCAACTATCCAAACTACTTCAAGTATAGTCAATCACTTACCAATTATATAGAAATTACAAACATGATTTGGGATTTTAAAATTATGGAGGTCTTTTTTTGTGATTTTCCCTCCCTTTTTTCTTATGATCATTAAACTTTATTTAGGAATATTTTGATATTTCATAAGCATGAAATGATGCAGTTTTGAATATATTTATTTAAATAATACTCCGGTCAAGAACTCTTGCGTCCTATTTAGATCAAATACCCCACAAACCAGAAAGGGAACCATCAACCTAAACAGTGTTTTTGAAAAGAAGCCCGCTAGTCACCCCAGACAGAAATTACAGTGTCCAGTTTTGGATTAGTAACAAAGCTAATTACTTGAAGATCCGCACACTAGATTTTTAACTTCGGAGATGCAATCAAATTGAAAATCTCTCAAGAAGTAACCGAACTTGTCAGAAGGAATTTAATAAAATGTCCAATATTTGACATCAATTAACATGAATAATCATATTGAATAAAACCATTAACTAAACTGAGGAAACAAGATATATTTCTCATTGATCATTGACCAAAACAAATAATAATCATAATTCTATTAAAAAAAAAATTGAAACAAGGGCAACATAACAGAAGCAAAATTGAGATTATCATAACAGAAGCAAAACTGAGATTATTCCAGTACAACAGAAGCACCCACCCCCTTGAGCTTCTCAATAATAGATTCACCCTCCTCCTTTGTCACTCGTTTCTTTAAAACACAAGGAACTTTCTCTACCAAATCCTTAGCTTCCTTCAATCCTAAATCAGTAAAACCTCTTACCTCCTTGATAATCTTGATCTTTGCCGCAGCATCATACTTCTCCAACTTTATATCAAACACCGTCTTCTCCGCTGCCGCCCCTGCCTTTGCATCCGCCAAGCCAGACCCAGCTCCGGCTGAAGCAGAGCCTGATGAGCCAACTGCTGTCACAGCTGGCCCATACCTGTCGAGACCCATCTTGAGCCTCCAAAGAATCGTAAAATCATACCTTTCCAACTTGCTGAGGTCAAGAAGCTCATCAGTGATTCGTTCGAGCTTCTGCGTTTGACTCTCTTGAGTGGATGTGCAGAGAGAATGAGGAAGCGGATTGAGGTGCAGAAGCCTACGAAGTAGTGATCTAGAAGTGGGTTTTGAGATGAGATGAGACATTTTTTTCTCCGAAGAAGAGAATGGAGACTTGAGCTGCTGCGATACAGGGAAAACAAGGAGATTAGAGGAATCAATCCCACTCCTCCCTTTGGGACGATGGCGCAGAAACAGAAGAAAGAAGTGAGAGACCCTAGAGCCACAATTAATTCAAAAATACAGAAATTTAGATATTGACAAGATGACATGCTAAGTTCTACTTAATCTTTTGGTGCTTGTGCCACCCCAAACTTAAGCTTTTGCTTGTCCTCAGGCAAAGAAGTTTATCCTCACTAAATAAATCAATTACTCATCATTTATGTATGAATGAATTGATCCTCATTAGCTGCTTAATAGATTATATTAAACAAGAAATGAAGACAACATGCAAGGATGAATGCTTCATAGATTTAAAACATGGTTTTCGAGAGTTCTTAAGTGTGAGTGTGTGAATGGAGTCAACATTTATTCCTTTTGCACAAGCTAAAGTTAAAAGTAACACTTCAAATCATATACCCATATTCCAACAAACAATTTTAGCATCCCCTAATCCCTTCCTCTTTTTTTCTAATTCACTCCACTTGACTTAAAAATCCAAGGGACTTTTCTTAGCTTGTAATGAGGCTAGGAGTTAAGGTTTTCAAAAGAAAAGGTAAAGGATAATCAATTAAATACCTTTAAGATAGATGATAAATATTCAAGGGCTTTCTTCCTTTTCTCATAAAACATACTCCCACAAACTTAAACCAAACTGAATTTTTCATATGAAGCCTTCTTTGTAGCCATATCCTTTTTTTTTTTTTGGGCTTGATTTTTATACATTGTGAACTCTTCTACTTTCTACACCTCATTCCCAAAACTTTTGTAACTTTGCATAACATTATCACATTCCACCACCAATCGCTTATCATCCATATCAAAACAAGGGAATCATGGTTTTACACATTGGCTAAGGTAGGTAGGTGTTAGGTTTTTCAATAAGAATCTTTAATTGGTTTTTCAAATAGGATTAAAATAAGGTTTCAAAGGGAAATCGCATCAATTAGGTAAGTTTGCCAGACTCAACTGCATTTTATAAACTGCCCTAATCATTTTTCAAATCTTATGAAATAAATCAAAAGTTTTGAAAAATTCCAAAGGGGATTCTAAAATCAAAAATTGAAACAAAGATATACAATCTAATTTGCTACTAAGCCCTTCAACAAGCACATCCACAATAAATTTAACTCCAATAACTTAAAAACTCTTGAACAACATGTTTTATCACTACAATGCACCCATCCATGCACATTAATAAAAATTTCCTATCTAATATAACAAATAGAGCAATAATTTATATCATATAATCATCCAAACAATATTTGACAAATAACTGAAACTAACAGCTCATTTTCAATAATTTTTCACAAGCAAAAACTTAAGCATGCGAAATCTCAAATATTCCAACAATTTCCTAACAAAATCTGTTCAAAAAAATTTTCTTCTATGCACTCATTCTCTTTCAAAATTTGTTTCTCTTTCAAAATTGTGACACACTTTCACCCCCAAACTTAAAGTCTATCTAGGTCCAAAGCTTCCAAACAGAATTCCATACTTAAGCAGATCCTCACTACCTTCAAAATCTATTTATTCCCCAAATGGTACTTTGTCAACAATAAAGACTTAGCTCATCCAATCCCAAATGAAAGGTATTGAGTAAAGGCTAAGGGTGCAAAACAGATTGACCAAGCACTAGTTCACAAATTTGCAAAAGTAATGCTACATCATGCAACTTTACAAGTTATTCTGAAATCTTGTGGCATTGGGTCCACATTGGCTTTCACAAATAATAATTACATGACTATGTGCACTTCAGTGTCCAAAGGAGATTTCCATGGTTCAAAAGTAAATATCAACTTTTTTTTTTTATCCATTTAAGATTAACAACCAAAAGATTTCAGAGCAACATTGTATAGTAGCATTTGACCACCAACCAATCATATTTAACAGTGAATCCAAAACATATTGTAGCAAGCAACCATCAAAAGTTGCAACATAGTACTCAAATCACCATTCAAATTCAAGCCTAGCCTAACTTTCCACAATCCTAATCACACGACCAAACAGACTCCAGAACAGACTCAGCTTATGCCTGCTACCAAGAGAACTTTTTGAAAGATGTACAATTCATCAAATTCCCAATTTTTCTGTATAATTTCTGTGAGAATCAACATTGAGTTCTGAAAATATGGGATCAAGATGAGAATTTGCAAAAACTTAGTTCTAATTTTATGGCAAGAGTTAAATGAACTTTCACAAGTGGACTTTGCTCCTATAAAGCCTTTTTCCAGCACTTTAACAAATTCCAGAGCGAAAAGGCCTTTCCACTTCTCATAGTGACGAAACATCTAATTGTGAAAGTGCATCTTATTCTTGCAACAAAATTAGAAACAGTCTTTTAAACAACCTGACATGTTCATAATTTAATAATGCAAGTCCATTCTTATGGACACTAAGCATAACAGGAGTAACCAGACCAAACCAAATATCTGAATCCTCACCAACCAAACTGTTCAATCCTAAGACCAAAGACAAATTGCAAAAACTCAGGGTAACTGCCAAAAGGAGGAATGTCATAATCAACACATGAAAGCAGAATTGCACAATGATTAACAGGGTCGGGAACATGCTGCAACCTACAAGCTAGCTAATCACTATGCTTCCCCTGTTCAATCCTAGGTTCTAACAATTTTAGAACTTGAGAAAAACATGATCTTCAAAGTTACTAGCATATGCAGGGTGCCAACAAAACAATCCTAAAGGTGAAAAATTCATCAAATTCCCAAATTTCTATATAAATATTGAGTTCAAATTTGAAGTCTAAATATTTGGGAATCAAATGAATATGTGCAGATGCTTATTTCTAATTTTATAACAGGAGTTAAATGGATTTTTGTTTAGTGAAAATTAGTTGTAGCCCATGAATCATTTTTCAAAGTAACCACTTGTTTCAGAACTAAGTCAGCCTTTGGAGTTCTTAAAATAGCCACACATGCAATTGAAAAATCATTGAACTCCTGCTATAAATTTAGAAACAAAATCTCTGCAGGAACCTCAAGTTTTCTTCAAATCAATGCTATTATTCAAATCTCAGGAACACCAAGCATACACAAGCAATTCAGAAGGTTAAGAACTTGTATGCATGAATTTCAGAAACTACCCAAGCAATGCAGACATAGCAACCCTCATATCAAAATTAATCACCATCACATAACCTCTTCTAAAAGCCACCAAAACAGAATCTCCAGTGCCATCCAACCAGAACTCAACACAGAAATGGAGAAGAGCACGAAATTTACCTCAATGGGGAGACAAGATGAAAATGCCAGAAACAGACGGACAGATTTGCCAAATAGAAGAGCGACCCAAGGAAAAAAAAAATCACAAGCTTAGAACTTTAAATTGATGCTGCTATTGCGAGAGAGTGAGGACGGAGTGATTGTGTCAGTGTGGGCCGAGAGAGAGCGGCGGAGAGTGGGTCGGGTTTTATGGTGGTGGGCTGTCGACGGAGGAGGAAAGTGAGAGAGAGAGGTGAGGCTGAGATCTGCGACGGAGAAGCTGGGAGATTGTATGTAACGGTGGAGGAGGAGTGTCGGAGGGTGAGCTGCGGAAGAATGGTGACAGAGGTGGAGCTGAGGGCGGGGGAGTTAGGAGGCTGAGCTGAGAGCGATGGTGAGAGACGGAGCTGAGGGTCGGAGGTGAGGGTCGAGCTGAGGAGCTGGGAAGACGGAGGAGCTGGCAAGAGAGGAGCGTGAGAGAGAGAGAGCGGTGGAGGGAGGGTCTGTGACGCTGAACGGCTGAAGGTTTGACCGACTGAAGTTTACGAATGTGTTGAGAACTATGTTATGGTTTTTTTGTTTTTTTGTTTTTATAGTAAAAGATATTCTACAAATACATCAGAAGTTATCCTCCTGAGTCAACATGAAATGTCATCCTGTTTACATCATTAATTAAAAGGGTGGTAATAGCATCAGGGGGCAAAAATGTGATATGAAGATCAATCGCCATTTTCCAAGCTTCTTTTGCCATAGCATCTGCAACTGTGTTAACATCCCGAATGCAATGTGAAATTTCTACGTCCCAATCTCTATCCAGTAGCGTTTGAACCTCCACAATAAGCTGAAAATCAGGGTGTTCCCGAGAAACGTTGCCCTGAATTATATCTAATACTTCACTACAATCAGACTCAATCATGATTTTTCTGTATCTTCTATCCCATGCAACTTTAAGTCCCCACAAAACACCCCAAGCTTCCGCAGATACCATCGTTCCTTGCCCAATCTGATACATAAATGGTGCGAACCCACAAGGGAACCCACAACCAATTCTGAAATATACACACCCCAAGAAAGCTAAACACAGATCGACGATACACTTGAACCCTTGAACAAGAAAGAACAAGGACCTGAAGTGTTGGAAAAACGCCACAAGGTTGATCAAGCCTTGATAAGTTTGTTAGTTCTAAAAAGAACACTTAGAGAGAATCCACTCTCAAGAAACAAAGTGCAGAAGTGCAACTTTCATTTATGATTCAAATCTGAATTGTGTGTTACAAATGAAGAAGCACCAAGTATTTATAGGAACCTAATTGTAGTAGGTGCAAATCTGAACATAGAAAATACAATGTCTAATACCATGTGCTAGGAAACCTAAACGTCTAATACAATAAACATAAAAGTCTAATACAATCTAGAAGAAACTTGAAAACTCAAATACAAATGCTTAAAGAAACCAAAAGTCAAATCTGCCACCAACTCCTTGTTGATTTTCGCACACCTAACTTCAAGAAAATGTAATCAGCAAATTAAGGCTCAAAATGTGCTTATTTAGGCCCAAATGAGCCTCTCATGTGTAGTACTTGGTCCAAGCTCTTTAGTTTCAAGTTTGCAAGCCCAAAACTTGATCAATATCTCCATTTGCAGCCCATATGAAGTTAGTGACGTTTTAAGCATTTTTGTCCACATTTGATCCAATTGCTACTTGCTTTGTCCAAGTACCTTGCACTAGCCCATTTAACGCTTCCTTGATTTGTTTGGCTCTTGCTCTTGTGATTGGTCCACTTGGTATTTGCAAAGGATCACTTGAATTTGACACAACTTTCTGGATCGCATCAATAAACCCCATCAAAAATTCACCATTGTGATCTCTCAACACACCTCCACACGTTCAAGTCCCTAAGTTGTCATTCTTAGATCCATCGGTATTAATCTTCACCCACCCAAGCGGTGGTGGCATCCACTGTTGTTGATTCCTTTCTGCACTCTTATTTTGAACCAAACATGTATTTCCCCATGATAAGCAGGCACGAGCACGAGCTAATATGGCATGACTACTGCAAGTATTGTTATTAAAACATCTGTTATTTCGAGCTAACCAGATATGTTGGCATAGTACCTTAAACCAAAGACGAAACTTGAATCCCTGTATAACTTCTTTTCTCCCCGCACACCATGTAAGGCAGTCATTTCTCTCAAACAAGCCAAAAAATTGATCACGCCAAACCAGCGGTAAGAATCCTTTCCATAATTCAGAAGTGAAAGGACAATCCCGCAAAACGTGGAGTATTGACTCGCGTGAGTTATGGCATATATCACAAATACCCGTCGGATGACTACCTCGCTGATAACGCATTAAGTTTGTCATTAGACGACCATGAAAGCACATTTACAAGAAAATACGGTACCTTTGAGGGACTTTCAATTTCCAAACACATCTCCTCCAGTTATTATTGTGAGGTTGTGGGGTGCCTACTAGATATTTGTAGGCGGATCTGATGGTAAACATTCCATCTGAAGACCATCTCCATACTGGAAAATCCTCCCCATTTCTCTGATTAATATTAACGCGTGCAATAGCTGTACATACATGACTTGGAAGTAGGTGCTGAAACTTTCTCATATCCCACTGTCCGGATGAAGTGATACAATCAGCTACTCTCCATTCAGTAACATCTCTAGGCAATTCTCTAATTACCAAACTCTGAAGCTTATCAAAATGCGGTACCCATATGTCATTCCAGAAAGAAGTGTTCTGTCCATTGGTAACTCTCCATGTTAAGCTATCTTTGATCTTGTCCCAACAGTTACGATACCCCTCCACATACTAGACTCAGACCGGCGCTTCTCAACTTTAGGAATAATATCATTACCGGCTTTATATTTTTCTCTCAAAATCCTGACCCAGAGCGAATCTCTTCTGTTAATCATATTCCATCCAAGCTTCATCATGAAGGCCTGGTTCTAGTACCGAGCCAACCTAAGACCTAGGCCTCCATCCTCCTTATGTGCACACACAATATCCCAGGAGACTAGATGAGGTTTTCTGCTTGCTGAGCTACTACCCCAGAGGAAGTTACGACAACGTTTGTCAATTTCATCACAAAGTCCCAAAGGAAGAGGCATTGTCTGCATAGCATAAGTTGGCATAGCCGACATAACAGACGACACAAGAGTATGCCTGGCAGCCATCAATAACATGTTAGACTTCCAATTGGCTAGGTGAGCATCCATCTTATCCAGGAGAAAACTATACGTTGCCTTTGATCTTCGTTCATGTAAAATTGGCATTCCCAGATATTTCCCCAGATTTGACGTCGAAGTAAAATTTAGAAACTCACTGATTTCTTTGCCTTTTATATGATTACATTCTTTGAGAAGTAAACTCTTGATTTTTCAGCATTTACTTTCTGTCCCGAAATGTCACAAAAGTCATCTAGGATAGCCTTAATAACCCCTGCGTTATCTAGATTTGCTTCTGTAAACAAAATGAGATCATCAGCAAAAAAAATATGAGAGACAGGAGTACCTCATTTGGAGAGCCTAAATGGTTGCCAAACACCCTCTTCAACTGTCGTTTGTATAAGATGCCCCAATCTTTCCATCATGATAACAAAAAGATACGGCGATATTGGGTCACCTTGTCTAACCCCTCTGGAAGGGCAAAACATATTAGTAGCTTCTCCATTCCAAAGCAATTGCAAATGAGACGTCGACATACAAGCTTGAATAACTTTACTCAGATATTCAGGAATCTTGAGTTCTTTTAGACAGTCGTAGACAAAATTCCATCTCACACGATCATAAGCCTTCTCTAAATCAATCTTAATGGCCATGAAACCCTTTTTCCTTTTTAAGGACTTCATAGAATGAATGATCTCCCGCACAAGTATAACATTATCTGAACTCTGACGCCCTTGAACAAAACTGCACTGATTCGGGGCTATCACCAAAGGCATGATTGCCTTGAGTCTTTTTGATATAACCTTCGTAACAATCTTGTAGACAACATTGCAAAGACTTATAGGACGAAAATCATGAAACGTCTTTGGATGTTCCACCTTCGGTATGAGTACAATCTGAGTCCCATTGATATGTCGTATCCACATCAGATCATTGAACACTCTTTTCACTAATTCAATCACTGACTGTCCTACAATGTCCCATTGGCTTTGGTAAAATAGTGGATTGAATCCGTCTGGCCCTGGAGCTTTCAACGGCCCCATATCAAATAAAGCTCTTTTAATTTCTTGATCTTCAACCGATCTCCCCAGAATATGTAGATTTACATCGTCAATTTCAGGATAAGTGCATCCAAAAACCAAAGATCCATTATAATTATGGGTTTCAGTATACAAATTTTCATAGAATTGGCTTCCCAAATTCATAATTTCCGCTGCATTATATGTCCATTCCCCAGATTCAAGCTTTAAAGCTTCAATTTTATTCCTTCTCCATCTACCATTAGCCACTGAATGGAAATATTTAGTATTACGATCACCATCCACATACCAATTAGCCCGAGAGTATTTAATCCACATGACTTCTTCCCGTGCCAAGAGTTTCTCAAGCTCTCCCTATAACTCCCCTCGTAACTTTTCAAGGTGCTCTGAGAAACCTACCAAAGCCATCTTTGCATAATCCCATCTAATCTTCGATATATTCTGTCTTTCATATAGGATATATTGTCGAAAACCTCTTTATTCCATAACCTCAGATCCTCCGTAAATTGTTTAACAGATCCGCACCAGTCATCGTCCACCCCCCAATGAGAATGAACAAAATTCTTGAAATCATCATGCATAACCCAAGGTGCAAAAAATCTAAAAGGCCTTCGATTCTTTGGCGTAAGAACATGAGATTCAGTATCAACCAATACCGGACAATAATCAGATTTATACTTAGGCAAATGTATCACTGTGGCATTAGGATTATTTATAAACTAGCAGTTATTTACCAAGGCTCTGTCTATTCTGCTCTGGAATTGAGGTCCATTAAAACCAATATCAAGTAACTCGCTACTCATAAGCCAATTCCGAAATGACCTATCAATACCAACAGTTGTCCTGTGATTCTTACTCCAGCGTTCCTCGGGACTAGAAACAGCATTAAAATCTCCAATTACAACCCAGCCTCTAATAGTCACTTGCCTAATACCCTCAAGAGACTGCCACAGTTGACGTCTAATAACCATATTTGGGCGCCCATACACAACAGTTAGAGACCACTCATCCCTGGTACCTTTATTAACCACCCTATGAATAAATTGATCCCCTGAAGAAGTAACAAAGAAATTTAATGTAGAATCCCAGAACAACCACATACCTCCACTAAAACCACGAGCTTCAACCACATGCATATTCATCCATCCCAACTTCCTAGCAATGAGCTTAGCTTTTAATCCTGGCTGTCTAGGTTCCAACAGTGCAAATAAATTAACTCCATGTTTGGCAACAACATCACTAAGTAATCTTTGAAAGGAGGCACCACTGGCACCCCGAGAATTCCAAGTCATAATAATCATTAAAAAATTAATAAAAGAATAAAAGAACACAAAACAAACCAGGCGTTATTGAGACATATGCCCCTTCTGTACATCTTCAATCCCATGCATTACCACGTCATCAACACATCCAAGTGGACTAGGCCGAGTCTCTCCTCCTTCTGCACCTTGATCAATAGGGTTGGAGGCTTCTAAACGAATAGCGGGGGAATTGGAGTCTAATATCATAACATTCTTCTTTATGCCTGACTCCACTTCCCCACTTAAATTACAAGACGTTCCAGCTTCTTGTGTTTTCCCCGTACTCAATATTTCTTGGGAAGGTCCCTCCTCAATCCCTTTCTTCTTAGCTGCTTGGATCCCACGTGTTTGAGTCAACTTATTAAACTGCCTAACACTAATCACAGCATCACAATTAATCTCCTTTTTCCTTACATTTGAACTATCTGATCTATTATTACCCTTGCTCCCTTTATTTAATACAGTTGGTTGACTAATTTTCCCTTTACTTTCACGTGACCTATCTTCTGGCTTTGAACTCACACGAATCTTCCCCTGATATTCGTTATCACCAGAACCGCCATCAATAATTGTCATGTCTTCAACATTAAGAGCCTCAAAGTGAGATCCTCCACCCATATTTCGAGGATGTAAATCACGCCTATGCTCACGACTATAATTGCCATTCTTAGCATTCGAGTTCCATTGGCCCTTTCTCCAACGTGGCGCCACCATCCATTCCCCATACATTCCAGCAGTTAATTCGGAGGATGTGGGCGATGTTGTTGTAGCTGTAAAAGTTGATGTATTATTCGTGCATGGCAATTTTGACGTATTTGTTACTTGATTATTTGGGCAATGTTCCAAATCATGGCCATACCTCCCACATGAGAAGCAAATTAAATGCAGACCCTCATAAACAATCTTCTTTTCTTTCCCATTAATCATCAAGGATGGAAGCAAAGGTGCATTCAAATCAACCTTAACACATATATGGGCAAAACGCCCTTTGGTCTGCCTAAGAGTATTAGTATCCACTTTAATAACCCTTCATATTTGGTTCCCCACCACATGTAAGATACCCTTATCATAGAAATCAACCAGGAATTTAGGAATTCTTACCCACGTTGCAATTTTGGAAACCTCATCAGAGTCGGGATCAAACTCTGACTTCCATGGCTGCACTGCTAGGTAATGATCCATGTATAACTAAGGGCCTCCTGTTAAAGCAAAATCATAGTCCTCCTCATTATTCATACGAACCAGAAAATACCCGGAGCCTATCTCAATAGTTTCAACCTACCCTCTACATCCCCATAGTTGTTGTAGTTTTCGACCCAATTGATCCTCACGCACCATTCTGCCAAGTAGTCTAACGAACAACGACGTTGACCATTTCCGTGCTAGCTTCATTCTAAACTCCAGAGACATAATGATATTAGGACCCTTCTTCGTTATCTCCACCTCAATTCTGGACTTCCAACCATCCCCTTTCCACCATTCTTCTTCTTCATCTGAACAATCCTCCCTTGTTTGATCTTCAAAACATGCCTCCTTGTATGACCTTTTTGGTACTTCCGGTATAAAGCTTTCCTTTTCAATATCCTCGTCACTCATCCATTCCTCAACCCTTGGAGCTAATGATTGCTACTTATGAATTCTTCATGATCATCTCAAATTTTCTTAGTATTACGCTCCAAGGCATCACTCTTTTTTATCATCAGCTCTGAAATCATTCTCTGAGGAATACGTTCTCTCTCACGTTCAATCATGTCTAGCACTCCAAAGCCGACCAGATGATGAAACTTTTCAATCCTGACAAAAGAAAATGAAAAACCAGAAGCAGAGACTTTGAATTCTTAGCTTTCCTTCACCGAAGGCCAGTAACCAACAACAATTCAGGACTATGGCCAAGACAAAACAGTTGGAGCTTGGGATTTTACAGTGAAGCTCTTGCAGATATACGATTCCTCCCAAAAAGACGCTCACAGATGAATGTATATCACGGATAGAGAATCTCAATTTAAATGGGGAGATATGAAAGATAAGCTGTAGAGACAGGAACAGGACTGAAACACAGCCATTCACTTACTCAGATCTCCTATCCCATTTCCGGCAACAACACCACGGACTTACCTCAGTCGACTGAAACAGAAACCGAGTGTTCAAAAGAAAAAATAGAAAAAGGTCGAACGAAGTAGAACCTCAGAAACAGCTCAGCAGTAAACGGAAGACACAGATCGAAGGAGGAGCAGAATAGATCTTCAGAAACCAGAGAGACTCGTCGGAGCCGGAGACTGTTGCCGATGCAACAGTCAAAAGAACTCAAATTCTCTCTCAGAGGATGACAACACTTTTCTTCTGCTTTTCTCTCAGAACTATGTTATGTTTTAAAAGTGGGATCGCACGTTGAGCCAGAGAAATAGCCTATCAAGATTCAATCGATTGAACTGTTGACTTAGATTAATAATGTAATAATTAAATTTAAAATTATTATATATATATATATATATATATATATATATATACATATATTATAATAATTAGTCTTTACTAAAAATTATAAGAAAAAATTAACAAAATAATGATTCATATCAAAATTGTTGCAACTTGCCAGAGACATGAATTGTTTTTAAATTTATTTCATAAAAAATATATTAATAAAATGAATAAAATAATTTTATAATATGTTTAAATAATCTAATGGGTATTTTATGTCCTTTTTTTTCCATCGGATATTTTATGTCACACATATTTAAAAGTAACATTGAAAATAAATGATTAAAAATTATTAAAAATTATTTGAATATGAAATACTATTTGCTTCCTTATAAAAAAAACACTATTTTCGATAGAAATAATGTTGGGAAAAGCAATTAAAGGAAATAATTTCTTTTTCAATTTTTAAAAGAGAAAATAAATAGGCAAATGGAGATTCAGTGAATCACTCACGTGGGTGATGTGACTCTGGCTTAGGAAGAAGAAAAGTCAGAGCTTCACTCTTTTATCGGATGGGTTTAGTAAATTGTAATTTTTTATTCATTGGATCAAGTAATTAAATGCTCCCACTTAATGAGACATTCTTTCTTCTTCAACAGTTCGGCTTTTAATGTTTAAACATCTTTCTTCTTCTTACTTTTGCGTCTCTTCAGTCTTCTTCACTTGTTCGTCGGCGTCTCTCATTTCGAAGGCTTACAAATTCAAACTCAGCTCAAACTACTTTTTTATATTTCTTATGTGTAGTTCATGTTTGTTATATTTTTTCTCTTTTGTTTTTCTTTTTTGTCTGATCACCTCCTCCTACTCTTGTTCTTCAGATTGGTTTATTTTTGGGCAGTCAAGTCGTCTGGCTATTGAATACCCAGAATAGGTTCTGACCTAAACGCGAGTTCCACCCTAATGGTGGCTAAATAGCGGCCTAAAACGGCTGAACCCCAAAAACGGCTTCCGACCTAGAGATGAGCTGTCCTAGAGTCCGGCCGACAGTCTGTCCGATTGGACCATCCAGTCCGGCTCTTGTAACACCCCAAATTTTATATTCACCAAATATACTGTAATTATTTGAGAAATTCAATAAAATGGTAAATATTCATGAATTTGGAATTTATGAATTTTATAAATGTTCATTTTCATTATAAAATGGGCAAAATAATTATGGAATTAATTTGAGTAATTTAAAAAGCTCAATATTAAGGTCTAAAAATGGAGAAATTAGAGAAAATATTTGATCCAAAAATTGATGGAAATTGGCCAAATAAAAATAAGAAAAGAAATTGGAATAAAAAGTTAATGCTAAAATCATAATTTTGCCAATTTATCACAAAGTTAATTGTTTTCTGATTAATTGAAGTTAATTTCAATTAATTAAGGAAAATAAAAAAAATGTATTTAGAATATTTTGGTGAATTTAATATGAATTTATGGAAAATTTGAGCAAATAGTGCAATTTTGACCAAAATTAAGACTTTACGTGTATACGTAACTTGAACAAATTGTGAAGACATTTGAGACCATAGGGAGGGACCCCTATGTGCTTCCTACATATTGTAAGAGGAAGGAAATATTGGTTGACCTTAATGAGTATTGTTACATATACATAAGGTTTATGTACATAAAACTTGATTTTTGGAATTTTGAAAAATTGTTAAAAAATTGAATAAAGCATAAGATATATTAATAAAAGTATCATCTCCTTCCTTCCTCCATCCCATTTTCATGCCATTTCAGATCTGATCTAGAGAGAGAGAGAGAGAGTGAAATTCTAGATAGAGAAAGAGAATAAAAACTTGCAAAGGTAAGTGATTTCTTCGGTAAATTGGTTCCTAACGCGTATAACTCCGACCCTAAGCTACTCTTCTTTATTCTTTAAGGTTTTGAGGCTCAAAATTCTGTTGTTTAAAGGTTAGGGTTTCAGCCATATTTGGTAAAAGCTAGTGGGAGCTTGAGGTAACTTCCAAACCTTCATATATTAACTATTATGGTTGTTGTAGACAATTTAATCGGTGAAATTTCACTAGATTTCCATTGATTTTAAATTTTGGAAATGTGTGTGCCTAAGGGTTATGCTGCCTAATTTTAGTTCAAATGGTTGTTATAACTCAATTAGATGGTTAATAAAGTGTTTAGGAGTAGAAAGGAATGCATTTACGGAGCCGAAATTGCAAAACCCTGATTTTTCCCAGAGGACCCCATAATTTTGATCAGAGCTAGATCTATGGGTAGGAGTTGGATTTTCAATGATTTGATTATTCCATTGGATTTAGGAGGGAAAATTAGGTTGGGTTACAATTGGGCACTTTTCAGAAAAATGCCGAAAAAACATAATTACGGAAATGCTCCTAAAACCCTAAAAGTTGGGTTGTCAAGGGCAATTTCATAATTTGGCATTGAATTTGATAATTTCAAGCCTGGAAATGGATTCCTTAGGCAAAAATATATCAGGATAGGCCATGTCAAAATTTCAAAAGAAAAGTACAGTCGGGCTAGGTACGGCGGGGCCAGGCCGGGGTCCCAGGGGTATTTTGGTAAATTCTCACCATACGCTAATATAACAACAAGAAACACTGTGGTAGTGCCTAAAATGATACATGGATAGGTTATAACTTATTTCTTGTACATTTAATATTTTAGGACCAAGTCAGAAGTTGGAAGTTAGAAGCGACATATTTTACGAGGCACGCAAAAAAGGTGGTCTTTGACATAGTACTACCCAACCCTTTAGACATTTGTTTAGGCTTCTAGTAGCCACCTAAGAGACTTTAATGATAACTAAATCTAAGTGTTTTGAAGTCATTTGAGTATTGGAATAAGTGTTAACCTGTCGTCCTTAATTATGATTATAGGATTTGATATTTGTCAGGAATGTAGAAGGCCTGTGCCTGAACAAGAATAGAAAGAACAAGGTAGTGACACTTTATCCTATATCATGTTTAATGCATTCCTTGTTTGAATTTATCATTGAATGAGCGAGGGGATGTGGTAGTTAGCCCGGCCTTGGAGAAGGGACATGGCGATTAGCCCAACCTTGAATGATTGAGGGGATGTGGCGGTTAGCCCAGCCTTGAATGAATAGGGGACGTGGCGGTTAGCCCGGCCTTGAATATTGTTATTGCCATATTGTGATATATGCTTACTTGTTTTGTTTAATTATATATCATATACGTAAATTGTTGCTACTAGGATTCTTTTGAATCTCACTCTTTCCAAATAACAATTTTAGCTAGGGCAAGTGGACCTCAGGACAAGCAAGTGAGTAAGGACGACTAGGATTGCTAGTGGTAGTCTTAGTTTCTTTTTGATTTTTGGTTATCATTTAGGCAATTGTATATATTGGATTGACCATAGATTTGTAGTTATTGTGTAATCCCCGGTATGGGAAACTGAGATGGGCAATGATACCCTGTAAAACTCTTAAGTTAATGATATTATCCCGGGTGAATTTCAGGAATTTTGTTAGCACTCTGATATTGTATATATGACTAACTGAATAAGCCAATTGTTTTTATTTCAAATGAAATCGTATTGTACAGGTTTTTGTAAAAAGTTTTTAATTGCCCTCTGTAACCACTTCACCATAATTACATCTGGTTTATGAAATTTAAGTGAAATAGAAATCAATAAAATAAAATCAACATTTATAATCCCTCACCTTCAAGATGGGGTGTTCAAAAATATCATTAATCTGGTCTCACATTCACATTCGAATATAATTACTTGAGAAATCAAATCACATTGATAAATATCATAGTGCACAACTAAAATCCTGACATATCCCGGGTCACATGTGTAATATCCCGATTTGTGATTAGGGCTAATGGCTCTGATAATCATTGTAATTAGTATAAATTAAACACTTTTGGGAAATTTATGTAATGTGAATTGTGGAATAAAGATGTGTGGTATTTAAGATCAAGGGTTGAGATTCATGTTTGATGGGTCGGAATCCTATGTGTTGTGATTTTGTGAGCTCATTAAAGGAATGTGTGAGATTGTGACATGTGGCAAGAGGGTGGCCATGAGATGTGGCACTAGAAGACAAAGTAGCACTTTTTCTCTTTTCTCTCTCTCTCTTTCAGTTGTGTGTATGGGAGGGAAAAGGAAACATCTTCATCATCATCATTTCACCATCTCACTCATCTTCTCTCTCTTTCTTCCTCCATTTCTGGCGCACAAGCAAGGGAAAGGAAGAAGAAAAGCTTGAATCTTGGTGAGTTATGATCCTCCTTTGCTCAAATTCTCTCTTCTAATGTGATGTGTCTCATTGAGAGCTTTATTGTGGTAATTTCAGAATCTTGAATAGTTTTGGTTTGTGATTTGGTCGAATTTGGAAGTTGGAGAATAAAGATTCTTGATTGAGCAAAGTGAAGAGGTAGGCCTTTAGTGCATTTGTATATATAAAGTTTGTGATTTTGGGTAACTTTGTGAAAATCTGGAAATTTGCCCTAATTTGCACCAAATGTGGATTTTAGGAGCTTCATTGTGCTTGATGTTAGAAATGAGTTATTGTTGAGTTATTTGAGTATTGAATATGATTTGGAATGTTGGAATTAAGTATAATGAAATTTGGATATTGTGTATCATAGAGACTTTAGTGTTTGATTGTGGTCAAAGTGGTTTTTGGGGTGTTTTTGGAGTTGCCAAGGTGTTCCCTAGTTAGTGCTTAGAGGGTATGAGCATTGGGAAGAGTTTGGGAACCATTGGGCATGATTTTGACCATCTGGCGTTTTTTGGTTTTTCTGCGTTTTTGGGTCTCTGATACACATCAATCGAGCAGAGGAAGAACGTGCTCGAGTGATGCAAGAGTTTTTCCTGTTGTGCTTCGAGTTCGTCTGGAATTTTATGAATAATGCTCGAGTGCATCGCTTTGTGCTCGAGTGAGGGAAGAACATGCTCGAGTGAGCTTGTGCCTCTGGTGTGGGTGGTGCTCTCAGGTTGTCACTCGCGGGTAAGGTGCACGAGTGTGCCTTCTCACTCGCGGGAATGGGGGTGTGCTCGAGTGCATATGGTTGTGCTCGAGTGATTCTGATCCTAGAGAGCTTTGTGTGCTCTCGGGTGCTCACTTGCTGTCTCTCACTCTTTTGTGCTCGAGTGATGTCCGTACTTGTGCTCGAGTGAGAGCATCTGTGCTCGAGTGAAACTGTCAAAAATTAGAGTTTTGCCTTCGAGTAAGGGGTCTTTTGGGTAGTGTCTTCCAACCCTTTAGGCATATGTTTAGGCCTCTAATAGTCACCTAAAGAGTCCTAAATGATAACCAACTTAGAGTATTATTGAAATATACATATAGAAAAGAGATTGATTGGTTGTCCCTAATTGATATAGGATTTGACATCTGTCGTCCTCGTGAGGCCACGGTGCCGGAGCCAGTCAAGAAAGATACAGGTAGTGACTCTTTCTTTATATCTTATGTGATACATTGTATGTGTTCAATGTCATTGAGATGAAATGGGTTTTCGTATGCTGCATGTTTGTGAAAATTGTGGAAGCACCGATATACCAATAGTCCCTGAGTCGCTAACAACGGTTCGGGCAAGGGCTGTGTGCCTCCTGGCTGTAAAAGGGGATGAGGTTAGGGTGTGTATATGTGATTATGTGGGCCGAAAGGCTAATTGTGGGCCGAAAGGCTATTTGTGAAGGCCGACGGGCCATTTGTGAAAGCCGAAAGGCTATATGTGAGCCGTAAGGCTATTCGTATGCACTGCCACGCCAATAGTCTCTGAGTCGCTAACAACGGTTCGGGTTAGGACGGTGTGCCTTCCCGGCAGTAAAAGGGGATGAGGGTGGAGTGTGATTTGTGTTGCTGATATGAGATGATTTGTTTACATATTATGTGATTGCATGTGGTATGAAAAAGTTGTTACTACTGGGATTCTTTAGAATCTCACCCTTTCTATATGACTAACCTTTTCAGACAGAGCAAGTGGCTCGAAAGGGAAGCGGACAACCAGGAGTAGTTAGGACTACTCTAAGACTTAGTGGTAGTTGGTTATCTTCATTTTGGTTTTGGGATTACCAAGTGCACATGAGAATGTAAATGAATATTTTGGACATGTAATCCCCATTTTGGGAACCTGTAAACCCATGATATAAATATATGTAGATGAACCCGGGTTTTGCCGGGATTTTAGTTTCCGCACTCTGATATTTCTTATGTGATTTGATTTCTCAAGTAGTTATATCCGCACGTGAATGTGAGACCAGGATTAAGTCTGTTTTAGAACTGATTTTTGAAATACCCCATCTCTTGGATGTGGGTTTATAAATTGTTATTTTGTTTTATTGGTCTCTATTTCACTTAAATTTCGTAATCCGGATGTAATTACGGTGAGGGGGTTACAACATGTATATATATAATGGGTGTATAGTTTCCCAAAATGGGGATTACATATCCAAAAATCATATTTACATCCCATATACATACAGTAATCCCAAACCAAAACAGATACCCAACAGTCCAAATTAAAATGTCCCTAAGAGATCCTAACCACTCCGGGTTGCCCGCTTCCCTTTTGAGCCACTTGCCCTGTCTGAAATGTTAGTCATTGGAAAGAATGAGATTCTAAAGAATCCCAGTAGTAACAAATCACTCATACAGTGCACAAACACATAGCATATATGATTATGTTAAGCAGCATCACAATGTATCATGGCTCACGCCACAAACGACAGCAGTCATGGCTGTAAACACTATGCGTCAGCTTTCGCTACAAACTCTATGCGTTAGCTTTCACTACGATCTCTATGTATCACAAAGAAGCACAATGTTTCTCAATGTATCTCAATGCATGACAACATACATACAACGCTTCATACACAGTATAAGAGAAAGAGTCACTACTTTATTCTTTTCTAACGTTCTTCGGGATCGAGGGCTCACGAGGGCGGCAAATGTCAGATCCTATAACCAAATTAGGGACAATCAATCAATATCTTTTCCAAAGGCTTATTTCTATAATACTCTAAGTTGGTTATCATTTAAACTCTTTAGGTGTTTATTAGCGGCCTAAACACATGCTAAAAGGGTTGGGAGAAACTACCCTGGAGACCCCTTTTATGAAGCAGAACACTAATTTTCAACTGGCTCACTCGAGTAAAGATGACCTCACTCGAGTGATGAGAGACTTGCACTCGAGTGAGAATGACTCTCACTCGTGAGTGTTTGACAGTGAGCAACAACCATGACCAGAAAGTGCTCACAATACTCGAGCATGGGGTTGTGCACTCGAGTGATGACTCCAAATTCACTCGAGTCCCCGAAGGTGCAACACAGGAAGTGAGAACCCAATAGCACAACCAACTTTAGAGGAAGGAGATCACCCGAGCACAACCCTTGGCACTCGAGTGAGAAGACTACACTTGCAATTGTCAGATCGCACTCTTGACAAATGGCCTGTGAGTGCTTGGCCGAGAGCAACTCTTAACATGACATTATACTTGCACTCGAGTGAACCCATGCTCACTCGAGTGATGGCCTGTATCACTCACGTATCAGGAAGTGCACTCGTACTTAGGCATGGAAGTGCAACAAGAACTAAAAGAACTTTGGGCAAAAATATGCATAACACTCGATGAGGCTCATCCTCACTCGAGTGAGGCTTATCAGTTTGCCAGATCGCAGTAAAAGATAGAAATTCCCAGATTGGCCAAAACTGCTCCCAATGGTTCCCAAACTTAACACAAAGCTCATACCCACTTAAAATCACATAAGGAATCCATTGGTATCCTCTAAAACACTCAAAACCCATCCTAACAACAATTCATACTCTTGGGTCTCTATAACACACACAATACCCAAATTCATTCAATCCACTTCCAAAATTCAAAACCACATCCAACATTCAAATAACTCCACAATAAACCAATTCTAACCTCATTCATCATATAATTCATGCATTCAAAAATTGGCATAAAACTAGGGCAAACTCCAGAATTCATCATACTCAACCAAAAATCACAATAAATATACCAAAAGGCATCAAATCCTTACCTCTTCAACTTGCCAAAGCCAAAACCTTGATTCTCAAACTTCCAAATTGTTCCAACACCCAAATCACCACCTTTCAAAATTATGGAACCATCAAGATGAAGCTCTTAACAGTATGAACAAGTTTAGTGAAGAGTGTTTGAGCATATGAGAACCATTACTCACCAAAAAATCAAGCTTTCTCTTTCTCTTTCCTTCTTGAAATTGCCAGAAATGGAGGTGAGGAGAGAGAGAGATGATAAAATGATGCATAATTTTTTCCCCTTCCCAAAGCTCAACTGAATAAGAGAGGAAGAGAGAGAAAAAGGTGAGTGGTTGGCAATTGCATGATTCATTGGTCCACAGAATGACACTTGGCATAATCTTGCTCACTCTCTCCATAAGCTCACATAACCTCAAAGCACATGATTCTGACCCATTGACAATAAATCTCAACCATTGATTTTTAATCACCAATAAGTTTACTCTTTGGCAACTAGCCAATTGGTCGGTAAATTTCCAATTTTATCATTTTGCCCCTGGTTTTCACTATATTGCATAAATTATCATCAAGAACATTTATCTCAAATTCACATCACATTTCTCCAAAATTGTTTAATTACACTAATTACAATCAATCTCAAAGTCATTAGCCCTTAATCTCAAATTGGGTCATTACACTCTCAATCTTCCATTTACTTATAAAATGAGTTTAAAGAATAATTACGGCCTAGATGATGGTAGGGGTTACATTTGTGGTATCAGAGCACACAATATAATTCCCGGCCAACCCCGGGTTCATAAAATTACTAAGGATTTATAAATGCCCATTAAGGGGATTTCACAATATCCTTTCAAATACATATCCAAATATACATCCCTAATACATATCCGAAATATATACAATAATCCCAACCAACATTGATAACCAACTACCAAATCAAATATCCATAGGGGGTCTTTACCGCCCCTGGTTGCTTGTCCCCTCCTCGAGACTCTTGCCCTGTTTAAATTGTATATTTGGAATTGTAGGACCAAGTTGTGAGCCTAGTAGTTGGCACGCTTTATGAGGCATACTTTTCAAGGCATAAAAGGGTTAAGGTTGGGAACTTACTTCTCCTGCATGTATTTAATATTTGTGTTGGTGCATTGATGCATGTTATTGCTTTGCTTCATTATGTGAAACATATATGAATGATTGAATCTCTGTTTCTGTTTATGCTATGGTAGTATGTTGTCTGAAACATTAGCTTGCAGATATGTCATTGTGTGAGCATGAGTTATGTAATGCAAGCATGTCATACATTAAACACTTATCTTGCATGCATATTGGTATTGTTTTCCTACTAAGATTCTCTCGAATCTCACCCTCCTTTACCAACAATTTAGACAGGGCAAGAGGCTCGAGGAGGGGAGAAGCAACCAAGGGCGGTGAAGACCTCCTATGGATATTTGATTTGATAGTTGGTTATCAATGTTGGTTGGGATTATTGTATATATTTTGGATAGCATTTGGGATGTATATTTGGATGTGTATTTGAAAGGATATTGTGTAATCCCCTTAATGGGCATTTATAAATCCTTAGTAAAGGTATGAACCTAGGATTGGCCAGGAATTATATTGTGTGCTCTGATATATAAATGTGATTAGCTGCGCTGTGTGCAATTATATTCGAAATGTGAATATGAGACCAAGTTGTTTGGATTTCGAAAAGTATTTGTGAAAACCCTATAGTGTAAATGGGTTTGAAAATGAGTTTTGCTAATCGTTGGTCTCTAATTCATTTTAATTGCGTATTTTGGATATAATTACGGAGGGGGTTACATCTCAGCTCTCAAAACATTGGTTAAGAACGAAGAGACGAGGAAGAAGACGAATTAGGGTTTGATGGATGAGTTACATCTGGGGATTGGGATTTTGAAATTGGGGATGAATATGGTGTAGATTCAATGAGATAATTTAAGAATAAAATGAAAGAATGGAGGGTAAAAAGAGAAGACCAATATTTTATTTTTATTTATTTTTTTATGAATTTATGATTTTTTTATATGTATAAAAAAATGAAAATTATTATATATGTGTGTGTGCGTATGTGTGTCTTTTTTTTCAGAATGTTTCCCCTTTTTTAGCAATATAAAAAAAATAAAAAATGTGTATATATATATTGTTTTTTATTATTATTTTATTTTATGTATATATATAAAAAAATTTTAAGGTTAGAAACGCACTCAAACTCACCCAATTTGCTGTAATCTTCACTACAGTAAGTCCTGGCAATGAATAACAAGTCAGAGAGCATGTCAAAATGACCCGATTTGTTGTGGCCTTCGCTACAGCGAATCCTAATAGCAAATAATAGGTCAGAGAGCAAGCCAAAATGACCCGATTCGCTGTGGCCTTTGCACACCGAATCCTGACAACAATAACATGCCAGAAATGCACTCAAAATCACCCAATTCATTGTGGCTTTTGTTATAGTGAATCCTGGGATGAATAAATACGTCAAAAACACACTCAAAATCACCTAATTCGCTGTGGCTTTAGCCATGAAGAACTCCACAATGAATTTTAACAGAACTAGTCAAAAAAAAAAAATAGCAACAGAATCATTCAAATTCACTCAAAATCCAACTTCTAACATTCCAAGCACATTGAACACTAATCCATGCCACAATACACTTAGGATTCATTCATCCACAACCTAAAAGCAATATGATAGTCCAAGAATAGCCTTCATACTACCCAATATGACATTCCAAGATCTAAACCACATTCAATAGATATTAAAGGCACACTCTCTTTTGTAGTTCCCTTCTTGGCATCCATGTTATTCTTCAATCTCCATCTCCTAAAATCCACTTTAAAGTTCATAAGGTAAATCTTTCTTACCTACAAAACACCAAAATCAAACATAAATCTACTAAATCAAAACAAAAACATAAAAATGACAAAGATTGAGTTAAGAACTTGGGTTGCCTACAAAGAAATGCTTAGTTTATAGTCTCTAGCCCGACTCTTAATCTTGTCAGGTAGAATCAGTGAGGGGTAGAGTGATGGTTTGCCTTTCTACTATACCACACCAATAATGTTTTAACCGCTGTTTATTGACCTTGAATCGCTCATCGTCTTGTTCTTGCAGCTCCACCATACCCTTGTTAAATACT
This sequence comes from Inga laurina, assembly GCA_963855925.1. Classification (NCBI taxonomy): domain Eukaryota; kingdom Viridiplantae; phylum Streptophyta; class Magnoliopsida; order Fabales; family Fabaceae; genus Inga; species Inga laurina. Next base: position 36,967,244 of record OY979702.1, on the reverse strand, counting down.
TGAACCACATCAAAAGTCCATACCATCTATACTTCAACTTTTTTAGAAAAATCTTCAGCTTAAAGTTATATATGAGCACTTGTTTACCCAGCTCAAAAGACTTAGAGACAATCTTCTTGTCATGCCTTTGCTTGGTTTTCTCCTTGTAAAGTCAAGAACTTTATAAGCATAAAAACAAAATTCTTCAAGCTCATTGATAAATCTTGTCGTTAACTCTACCAAAAATACTAAGCTAACTATAGTAAAGTGATATCTAGCCTAGGTCATTCTTCTCTAAGGAACCTAACTATTGTAATAATTCTTAGCAAATTATGGGCCACAATAAGTAGAACAAGAATGTAAAGAGCTAACTGATTTATATTCACCATGTACCTAATTCTAATTCCTAATTTTCTGCTCTAAAATGACACTGTGATGCAAGTGAAATGAATGATGATTTAACACAACGATGAGATAATCCCTCCTAAAAGTTCCACCCAACCTTCCTCATCCAATTATTATTGCAAGCTCACTGTACCAGCCATTTAGCAATCTGTTCCTATAGTTAATCAACTTGCACAACATATTAAGAACAAATTGATGAGAAGAGCCTTTTAGCATGACAGATCTGATTTCTCTGTAGTAACAGCTACCGCATGTTACTTATGAGAGCTTTCGAAGTAATCATATAAACTGATACAACTAGAATTAGCATATATGATTAAATCTACTTGAATATAGAGAATACATTCCATCAACTGATTTCATGCACAGATCAGTACTCCTATAAAATTCGAATCAGATTCAGAAATTTATTCAACACAATTATGAATTCCATAGCTCAAATTCAACTCTGTCTCACAGTTGCACAACTCGCACAATTATAAGAAATCAGAATCGTTTAAGAATACAAATCTTAATGAGCTTCTTCTTTTAGTGCATGGATTCAGGTTTGGCTTCGCTTCTAGGAGGAAATTCAGTGATCAGCTGCTCATGATCGAGGAACGCACACTGACGCACTTCCCTTTATCCTTCATCACCATGAGGACTGGTGCCGATTGGAGAATCAACGTGGATGATGGTTCTCGGAGGAGCAGAAAACGGAGATACCCAACAGCGAGCGTCTTCTTTTTTTTATTCTCTTTCTCGTCTCCCTCCGTCCACGCTCATCGCCCCCGGTCTCTGTTTTCCCCCTTTTTCTTCGATCTCCATCCGCAATTCTGAATCATCAAGTGGATAAATTTGCATTTTGGGGAAAATTGCAGTTTTGCTCCAAAGGTTTTCTATGTTCTGCACTGAAGTCCCTTCTCTCTTTGGTTGCATAATTATGAAACTTTACCAATTAGTCCTTCCTTCTTCTTTCAGTTCCTTTTTCTTTTATTTTTCTTCAAGCTTCCTACAAGACAATTCACCTCAATGCAATATCATTCTTTCCCAAATCAACATTTTAAGAGAAATCATGAGATATATCAATTAAGCTACTCTTAATTACTTATTTTATAAATTCAATATTAGTCATAATTCCTCCTTACAAATGCATTTCAAGCACACCATTTATCACTAAAACCTCCCAAAATCTATGAAAATATGTGGTAAAATTAGGACTTATCAATTCCCCCACACTTAGCATTTTGAACACCTAGGCAAAATCAAGCATACCATCCTTCTTACTTATTCTAGCAATTCTATCCATATGAATTTTATTCATGCCCTTGGTTATGTATCTCCCTTCACTATCTCAAGTTCAATTCCCCATGCAAACAATCCCACCACCCAGCACAAATCTAGCTCTATATATGATTCAGCCATTACAAAGAGAATTCAAGAGACTCTCGGGTTAAGTGTTTAGCTCTCTCTCTCTATAGGGTAATGATTTCACTCCTCTCTTCTAGTCTATGCTCTACCATAGGCTTGTCAAAGCTCTATCTTTTCCACCATATGAACATAAGTTTCTATGCATCAAGAGGACTTTATTAAGGTTGTAATGTTGGTAAGGCTAAAATGGGATATATGGAATGTCAATCTATACAGCCCAAACAAGTATGCATGATGGAATTCATTAGCACATGTGTTTATTCATACATGCCATTCTCTTCTTTTTTTTTCTTTTTCTTTTTCTTTTTCGTTTTTTTTTCTCTTGCTCCCTTAATATTGACTTCTGAACATTCTGTTGAGAGCATTTTTTTTATCAAAGATCACTCTTTCTTTCAATCATGTGCAACTATAAACACAACATAATGACACAGTTCGCATACTTATTCAAAACTGTATGGAAGGGATGAGAAACGAAAATGCTGGGCTCAATTGGGTTAGCAAGGGATAAGAGGTGTAAGTGGCTTGTGTTTAGGTCATGTGGGTGTGAAATGAATGCCTCAATCATATACATGTAACCTCATGTGCACATTGGCTTCAACTAAGAGCTAGGACAAGTTCTAGAGAGTTATAGAACTAGAGAGTATGCACACAAAATTTAATGAATCGAACAAGCTCAAATATGCTTCCATGTGGGCTAATTCTCTTGCTTTAACTCACAATGACTAAACCATATATATTACTAAATTCAGTACTGTCAGTTTCCCAAGCTCACATGGTTTGTATCCCTTGAAACAGATTCGTTCAATACATTCCCTCCAACACTCATGTACTCATATGTCTATCATTCCTAGATTTGTTAGAAGAAAACAGCATACTTAAAACTACCCAGGCTTCCAAAATACTACTTGCAAGGTAATTAACAAGTTACAAAACATGGCATACAGAACCACATATATATCACAGCCCACCCCCACACTTAAGGATTGCATTGTCCCTAATGCAAGCAATTAAAAGACAGGGCAGAAACCTGAATAAGCAGAGCAGAACAGAAAAGTATAACACAACACATGCAAAGTGAAACCACTTGTGTGAAAAGTGTCCAGCCAGCAAGCAAAGGAAATCTGCATCTAAATCCAATAATCTCATACATCAATAGCAAGATGAGGAAGTTGAAAACAAAGAACTACCTATAGCTACTGGTGCGGTCCCTCCCCCACACTTATGTCAAACAAGCAAAATCACAAGGAAATGAAGCGAAATAAAATAGAAAATGCAAGTGAGGGAAAGGGACTACCGGGGGCTAAGGAGGAGCAGCTGGACTAGAATAAAGCTTGAGTAGGTGACCGTTCACTTTAAAAGTGTGACCGTTGCTCGGATCAAACAACTCAACCATGCCAAAGTTATGAACCTTGAGGATTTCATAAGGACCATCCCATCTAGTCTTAAGTTTACCAGGCCCAAATGAATACCTTGCCTTGTATTTAAGAACTTGATCACCCACTTGAAAGTGTTTGCGCAAGATATGTTTGTCATGAATTGCCTTAGTACGCTCCTTATACAAACGAGAATTTTCATAGGCCTCCATACGCAACTCATCAAGTTCTTGGAGCTGTAGTAAACGTTCATCACCTGCTGCAACAATATCTAGATTGCATGCCTTAACAGCCCAATAGGAGCGATGCTCAATTTCAACCGGTAAGTGACATCCTTTACCATAGACCATCCGATAGGGGGACATGCCTAAAGGAGTCTTGAAGGCTGTACGGTAGGCCCACAAGGCATCATTCAAACGAGTGCTCCAATCCTTCCTATTAGGAGATACTATTTTTTCTAAAATCCTCTTTATTTCCCTGTTGCAATTTTCAGCCTGACCGTTGGTCTGTGGGTGATAAGGTGTAGCCACCTTGTGTTGCACACCATGTTTAGAAAGCAACCCTTCAAGCAACTTGTTGCAAAAATGAGTGCCATTATCACTCACAATAGCTCTAGGGACCCCAAACCGAGAGAAGATATGAGACTTCATGAATCGAGTAACTGTGGAAGCATCATTCTTCTTGGTAGCAATAGCCTCCACCCACCGTGATAAGTAATCCACAGCAAGCAAAATAAAGATATACCCAGCAGAAGAAGGAAAGGGTCCCATAAAATCAATACCCCATACCTCAAACACTTCATAGAAAAGCATAGGATGCTGAGGCATTTCATGTTTCTTACCCAGACTCCCAAATCTCTGGCAGCGATCACAAGCGCTGCAATGTGCATGAGAATCTTTGAAGATAGTAGGCCAATAGAAGCCAGCTTTTAAAATTTTCCTAGCAGTCTTGTTAGGGCTGAAATGACCACCACAAGTAAAAGAATGGCAGCTGGTCAAAATAGCATTGATTTCAGCTTAAGGAACACATCGTCGAATCACTTGGTCACTGCATATCTTCCATAGAATTGGAGGATCCCAGATATAATGTTTAGGATCAGCCTTGATTTTATTAGACAGAAATTTGGACAAAGAAGGTGGAATCAACCCCGTGGCTAAGTAATTAGCAATGTGGCAATACCAAGGAACTAAAATATCAATGCTGGAAACAAAACAGTCCCTGAAACTATCACAAATAGTGGTAGAATCAGTGACACCAGTAGTATGTAGAGGCAAACGACTCAAGTGATCAGCAACAACATTTTCAGCTCCAACCTTATCTTTAATGTCTGTATCAAATTCCTGAATCAACAACATCCAGCGTAAGAGTCTTGGTTTGGTATGCACTTTGCTAGTCAAGTATTTAATAGCGCTGTGATCAGTGAATATCACCACTTTAGAATGCAACAAGTAGGGTCTGAATTTATCCAAAGCAAAGACAATGGCATATAATTCCTTCTCTGTTGTAGTGTAGTTGACTTGTGCATTGTCTAATGTTTTTGAGGCATAAGCAATGACACAAGACAGCTTGTCATGCCTCTGACCCAAAACAGCACCCACTGCACCATTAGAAGCATCACAACACAACTCAAAGGGTAGATTCCAGCTAGGAGCAACTAGTATGGGTGGTGAAGTCAATCTAGCCTTAATAGCGTTAAAAGAGGCTTGACATGCTGCATCAAACTTGAAATCCACATCTTTTTGTAACAACTTCGAAAGAGGCAAAGCAAGAGTGCTGAAATTTTGAATAAACCTCCTATAAAACCCAGCATGTCCTAAAAAGGATCTTAACTCTTTGACGGTAGACGGAAAAGGTAGAGAAGCAATAACCTCAATTTTGGATTTGCCAACCTCAATGCCCTTATGAGAAATTAAATGACCAAGGACGATACCTTGTGCAACCATGAAGTGGCATTTTTCAAAGTTCAAGACTAATCGCTTCTCAACACAACGTGCTAAAGCACTCTCCAAATTAGTCAAACATTCCTCAAAATTATCACCATAGAGTGTGAAGTCATCCATAAAGACTTCAATGCCATGCTCAAGCAAATCACTGAATATAGAGAGCATACAACGTTGAAAAGTGCCTGGAGCGTTGCATAACCCGAAAGGCATTCGACGATAGGCAAATGTCCCAAATGGACAAGTAAACGTTGTCTTCTCTTGATCCTCAGGTGCTATAGGGACTTGGAAATAGCCAGAGAAGCCATCCAAAAAACAATAGTGAGATTTCCCAGCCAAACGCTCCAACATTTGATCAATGAATGGAAGTGGAAAATGATCTTTCCGAGTAGAATCATTAAGTAGACGATAATCAATGCAAACTCGCCATGAATTCTGAATTCTTGTTGGAATGAGTTCATTCTTCTCATTACGAATGACTGTAATACCACTCTTCTTAGGAACAACTTGTACTGGGCTAACCCATTCACTATCAGAGATGGGATAAATGATACCAGCACTGAGTAGTTTGGTAACTTCCTTTTTAACCACATCTAATATGAGAGGATTTAACCAACGTTGAGGTTGCCGAATGGGTTTGGCATCCTCTCTAAGCAAAATTCTGTGTGTGCAAACAGAAGCGTTAAGACCAGGAATGTCTGCCAAAGTCCACCCAAGAGCACTCTTGTATTTTTTTAGAACATTCAGCAACTGAAATTCTTGAATTTCTGTCAATGAGTTGGAGATAATGACAGGTAGTGTGTCACCATCACCAAGAAAAGCATACTTCAAAGTAGTAGGTAAAGGTTTAAGATCCAATTTGGGTGGTTGTATGATAGAGGGAATCAAATCATGGACCTCCAACCCATTTAAAGTAGTAGCATCAGACTTTAGAACTGAGTTAGCACAAACACTGCGTGTAGAGGTTGCAGAACATGGAGAAACATCAGAAAATACTGCAAAATCAGAATGCAACAACAGTGATTTGCTAAGAGGTAGAATGCAGATATTATGTAACAGCTCTTGTAGTGCTGCAGATGTTTCAACCTCAAGAACAGCAATTTCAACAGTGCTGTGAGGTGGAGAAGAATGCAACATTTCAGAGATACTGTAGCTGGGATCTGAAAATGAAGGCAGGAGCTGCTGTGATGCCATAGAAGCGGTAGCTGAGTCTTGGTCATAACTATGTTGTGGATATGTGTCCATAACATGTAGATCAATAGGTCCATGCTTAGTACAGCCCAAAATGATGGACTGATTTGAACCGTGAGCACAGTAATGACAGTTTTGATTGAAATAACATCAGAATTTTGACTATCAGCATTGGGAACACCAGATGAGCTAGAAGAGGTGTCACAACACGAAGTCAGCCAAGTATCAATTTCAGAATCAGATAAAAGAAGGCTGCCATGTGAGGAATCATATTCAGAAGTAGTAGAAAAAGGCAAGTTAGAAATACCAGAATCTTCAAGGATTTTATCCAGCTCAAAATCAGAAGAAGAAATATAATCTGGATCGACTGATAAATCTAACAAATTGACTCCCAAAAGAGAGTAATCTTCATGTGGATGCTTCATGACTTCATAGATATTAAACTGAATTTTATGCCCAGCAAATTCCATGGTAATAATACCCTCTTTCATGGAAATCATTGTTTCAGCAGTTCTCAAAAACGGACGTCCTAAAATCAATGTACTATCACAAAGGACATCACTTGTCATATCCAGAACGTAAAAATCTGCAAGGAACACTATATCCTGAACTTGCACCAAAATATCCTCTAAAATTCCTTTAGGTCTCCTCACAGATTTATCAGCTAGTTGAATTTGCATATTAGTAGGTTTGAGCATATTTATTCCCAAAGCATCATAAACTGAAGTGGGCATAACATTGATGGCAGCACCTAAATCTAACAAGGCCTTAGCAATAGGAAGCTTGCCAATAGTACAAGGAATTGAGAAAGCACCTGGATCTTGGCATTTAATGGGCAACTCTTGAGCTTTAAACAGGGCTGAAACATTGGCCCCAACTTGCACCACTTCATTAGGTTTAAATTTCCTCTTGTGAGTGCAGCAATCTTTCAAATATTTAGCATACTCTGGCATACGTTGCACCCACTCCAAAAGAGGAACATTTACTTCGATTTTTCTGTAAAAATTCACTATATCCTGATTCTGGTGCTCTGCTTCTTTTTTTGGACCAAGTAAGAAGGCTTTTGGAAATGGTAAATTTCCCATATCAGCCTTAGTAAGTTCTGGACCGGCAGAGATGTCATTCTGCACTGTTGTATGAGTAATCACTTGATCTAGTGTGTCATGCTCTTCTAGAAACTCGGCTGAAACTATCTTCCTCTCATTTAATTTCATTTCCTTGTTACTCCCAGAGTTGGAACACTCAGATTGAAGAGATGCAGAAGTTTTAGTAATCAGATCCTCAGCTGCATCGACTTTTTTTCTGCTAACTTCTACCCGTTTTCCACTCTTCAAGTGAATAGCATTAAGTGATTTGGGATTAATCACTGTGTTAGAAGGTAATTTGCCACCACTTTGAGCTTGGAGATTATTCAAGCTATCAGATAATTGAGTCACAAAACCAGAAATATTATTGCTTTTAATCTCCCATTGCTCCATCCGTTTTTCCATAGCAACAAGCTTAGAGTTGGTGTGAGCTCGCTCCTCATCAAGCTTAGAAGTGAGTGATTGTGAGAGATTATTCATGCTCTTAATCAGCTGAGCTATATCATCCTTAGAGGCACTAGTGTCAGTAGGAACAATGGCTCTATTAGAAACACCTTGATTCCCAACAGATTGCCCCTGATTAACGCTTGGATGGCTGACTTGAAACTGATTCTGGAACTCCTTATAATCATTATTTTTCCAACTGAAATTTGGGTGAGCTCGAGACCCTTCATTGTAGGTATTGGAATATGGGTTCCAAGGTCTAGAATTCTGCCCTTGACGTCCTTGAAACATGGCTGCAACAGTCTGATTATCATGAGGGCAGTTTGTAGTAATATGCATTGGAGATTGGCATATTTCACAACTTGCTGCCACCAAAGCTTGAGATGGGGCTGATTGACCTTGCATATTAAAATTACCAAGCTGACACAATTTAGTGAGATTTGCATTCATGGCAGCAAGTTGCACAGCTACTGGATCAGCGGTTCTATTATTTCTGTTAGATGCAGAAAGTTCATGAACTTGCCGTGCATCTAATCCCTCAAATTGTTGATCATTGTTTGCAATCCTCTCAATGAGTTCCCAAGCTTCAGCAGGGGTGAGTAACTGCATTGTACCCCCAGCTGAAGAGTCCAAATATTTTCGATCTTGAGGTAATAAACCACTATGAAAGTAAAGTACCAATCTTGCTTCTGGTATTTGGTGGTTTGGGCACTTAGAGAGGAGCTCCTGAAATCTGATCCAGTATTCAGAAAAAGTTTCTTGTACAGCTTGTTTGGCTCCAAAAATCTCCTTAGTCAATGAAGTGATCTTGGAAGCAGGGAAATATTTTTCTAGAAAGGCTGCTTGTAGATTAGTCCATGTAGCTAGAGCAGCAACAGAATGATGAGACAGCATCATGAACCATTCTTTAGCCCTGCCTTCCAATGTAAAATGGAAGACTTGTCGAAGCACTTCATCCATATCCACACCCACTGGTTCCATGGAAGAACAGACCAGCCTTAATTCCCTGAGATGCTTTTAAGGATCTTCCCCTGCTAGACCAGTAAATCTAGGCAACCTGCTCAGCAAAGGACTTTTCAACTCAAAGTTAATGTTAAATTCAGGATATATACGGGACTGATCCACATTTTCAGAAGTAGAGGTAAGGTCTTTTATAGTCTTCCTGTAATATCCCAAAAAGTGATTAAGGGCTAATGACTTCAAAAGTATATGTAATTATTGTTGAATAAACACTTTTGGAGAATGTGTGATGGGAATTTGGATATTTTAATGATTCCAATGGCTTCCTTGTGAAAATTTATGTGGGAATGATGTTTGGTATGAAAATGGAACCAATGGAAGCAAAGATGCAAAATCTGAAATTCTGTCCAGTGAAACTCTATTCTGGGCAGTCTTCTCGTGTGGATGTTTTGACTAGACAAATGAAGTCAGAAAATTATGAAACTTTCCAGTCTTAAAGTTCACATCCCAAGCTTCAAAATGGACATATAATTTGTGCCATTTCGTTTTGGGAAATGGGAGATATGACTGTCCAAAGTTTGAGGTCGAAAATGGACTCTGTTTTGGGGCAATGATGAAATTTGTGTAATTCTGGAATTTTGTGGTGATTTCTGGTAATGGCTCATATTTTTCCTATAAAGAGGACTTAAATACCTTTCATTTGGCTTTGGGATCACCTCATTTCGATTTTTCTAGAATTAGTTATGATTTTTCAAAGTTTGGGCAGAAAATCTGCCAGAAAATCCGAAAATGGGAATTATGACATCATCTCACTAAAAGATGACATCAGCATATAATTAGATATATTCTCATCTTCTTCAGCTCATTTCTGTCGTGATGAACCAGCTGCCCTAGTGAGAGAAAGTTGAGAGCTCTTAGAGAGAGAAAGAGGAGAAATCTCGCAAGGTAAGCCGATTTCTCCGACGATTTAGCTCATAACGCGTATAACTCCGATTCTAAACTACTCCTCTTTGTTCTTTAAGGTTTGGAAAGCTCAAATTGGGTGTTTTAAAAGTTAGGGTTTGCTGCCATTTTTGGGAAAAGCTTGTTGGAGCTTGAGGTAACTTCCAAACCTTCGTATATTAACTATTCTGGCTGCTGTGGGCAATTTAATCGGTGAAATTTCGCCGGATTGCCATTGGTTTTAAATTTTGGAAATTTAGTTTCCTAAGGGTTATGCTGCCCAATTTTGGTTCAAATGGTAGTTATAACCTAATGTAATAGTGAATTAAGTGGTTAGGAGTAGAAAGGAACGCGTTTACGGAGCCGAAATCATAAAACCCCGATTTTCTCCGAAGAACTCATAAATTTCGGCCAGCTCTAGAAATGGGTCTTAGAGTTGGATTTTCAATGATTTGATGGTTCCATTGAGTTCAGGAGTGAAAATTAGGTGGGGTTACAGTTGGTCACTTTTTCGGAAAAGGCCGAAAAAGCATAATTACGAAAACGCCCCTGAAACCCTTGAAGTAGGGCTGCCAAGGGTAAATTTGTAATTTTACATTGAATTTGATAATTCCGAGTCCGGAAATGGATTCCTTGGGCGGAAATATGTTAGGATAGCCCAGATTAGAATTTCGGGAATTTCGGGAAAAGTGCAACCGGACCGGGTACGGCGGGCCCGGGCCGGGTCCCCGGGGGTAGTTTTGTAAATTTTCATTATAGACTCATATAACCCCAAGTAACACTATGAAGTGTCTAAATGGTGCATTTGGAATTGTAGGATTCGATATTTGCCGCCCTCGAGAGCCAACTGCGCCGAAGGACGTCAGGAAAGGACAAGGTAGTGACTCTCTCTCTTATACTATGTGTAATGCTCTGTATGTGTGTGTTATCACTGTTCTGTGATGAATCTTTGATGCTGCTGCGGTTACAGCTGGTGATAGCTGTCGTTTACAGCGCAAGCTGTCGTTATTGTGATTACAGCGTAAGCTGTCGTGATGGTGATTACAGCGTAAGCTGTCGTATTGTGTATACAGCCGTGAGTGCTGTCGTTTGTGGTGAAAACCATGTATCATTGAGATTGTTGCTGCTGTTGTTGCTGGTTATGATTTCTGTACATGCTTGGTATTTATACATTGTATGAGTGGTTTGTTACTACTGAGATTCTCTCGAATCTCATTCTTTCCTATGACTAATCTTTCAGACAGGGCGTGTGGCTCAAAGGAGAAGAGGCCGACCCGAAGCCATTAGGACCCTTGGGGGTATATCTGTTTTGGAGATGTTGGTTATTCGTTTTGAACTCGGGATTACTGTATATGCTGAAAAATGAATTATGTATTCGATTTCGGATATGTAATCCCCTAGTGGATATTTTAACCCTCAGGTTATATATGTATAGAATCCGGGAGTTGCCGGGGAATTGGTTTTACACTCTGTCATACGTGAATGTAGATAAACTGCACAGGTGATTATATTCGAATTTTGAAATGGAGACCAGGAACAGGAAAGAGATTTTGAATGATTTTGTGAAAACCCTACCACAAAGTAGGAGATTGAAACGAGTTTGAGTTATCCGAAGGTCTCTAATCTACTTTAATTATTTAATATCGAATTATAATTACATGATTAAAGGCAGGGTGTTACATTTTGGTATCAGAGATGTAGTTCCTGGCAAGGGTAGAGGGAGCTAGGATAGATCCCTTAGATAGTAGTAGGGATAGAAGATTATCTGTGAATGATTGTTGTGTATGCACATGTACGTTTTATTGACATGGATATATATATGAGTTTTGTGACTATATGTGCATACTATCTCTGCTAAATTAATGGGGCAAGTTGTTTGTAGAATGAAGAAAACTAGAGGACGCCCCAATATTCCGCGTGTAGACCCAGAGGTGGAGGTCGTCAATGATAATCCACCAGATCCTATGCAAGAGCTGATGGGTCTAATCCGGGATCAAAGAGATATGATAACTGAGCTGAGAGAAGAGCTCAGAGCAGAGAAAGCGAAGAACAAGGAAGGTTCAGTTCAGTCCACTCCGGAGGAAACTCAAGAAGAAACTCGACATGAGGACACTGCAGAAGGATCAGCAAGACCACTAGAATCCCCACCTCATGCTATTCCAAATCAAGAATCATATGGGATGCCGCTTAGAGAGGACAGAGACCTTCAGTTTTGGGTCACCAGATTCTGCAAGCATCTGCCTCCGGCGTTCAGAGGGAGGTTTGACCCTCAAGCAGCCGAAGATTGGTTGAATAGGCTGGAGAAAATATTTGAAGTGCTTTGTTGTCCGGATGAGGTGAAGCCGCGGTTAGCTGTTTACAAGCTCGAAGGGGATGCAGATCGTTGGTGGCGGAATATCGCCCTAACATTGAAGAGCAAAGAAGTGGCATTGACTTGGGAACTGTTTCAACAAGAGTTCAACGAGAAGTATTTTCCCAAATCAGTGAGACTTGAGAAGGAGACAGAATTCCTGAATATCCGACAAGGGGACACGGAAAGCTTCGATGATTACTTGTCCCGTTTTGTTCGGTTGGCTCGGTACTCTTCTTACCTCTGGTTCAAGGATGACGAAGAATGGAGTTCTGATATGCTCATTCGCGGTTTGAGGCGAGAGTTGAGGAAATGCCTAGCTACTCACCAATTTACCAAGTTCAACAAGGCGGTTGAACAGTGCAGGATTACAGAGAATAACTTGAGAGAATTGTATCCTGCCAGAGATACGAGCCACCGCAATGAACCTAGTAAGGGTAATGCTTCCCAGAAGCGGAAGGGGCAAGGGTTCTCGCCTGAGGACAGTGGCAAGAAGCCCTACCAACCTGGGGGTCGTGATGATCAGAAACCTCCAGTGGGAACGATGTGCGCCCAATGCAAGGGTTATCACCCTGGCAAAACTTGCTTGGGGCAAACGATTTGTTATAATTGCCAACAACCTGGACACATGGCTAGAGAATGCAACCGGCCGAAGGTTGAGCAAAGATCTAGGACTCAGGGTCGAGTGTTCATGATGACACATGAGGAGGCTCAGGAGTCCCCCAACCTGATTCAAGGTAAATTCTTGTTTTAATGATGGTTGATTGAAAAATGTTGGTTGATTCGGGTGCAATTCAATTCTACGTTGTGATGATTGTGTGAAGCGCCCGGAATTGTGTGTTTGTGAAATGGTTATTGATTTAGTTGTGGCAATGTTGATGATTGTGAAACCTAGAAGTCCTATGGGATTCTAATTGGTTGACAGTGAGAAATGCATTTAATATGTATGTGAATTTGATGAATTGCATTCCTTGATCGTGGTTAGATCGGTTAGGGGTAATTATGTGGCGATATTGTGATATAGCGTACGAGAATGGTCGATGATACAGATCGGAAAGGGCTACCTACGAATAGTCCGATAGGAAAGAGCTACCTGTGGTGAGGTCAGATCGGAGAGGGCTACCTACGGTGAGATCTGATCGGAGAGGGCTACCTACGGTGAGATCTGATTGGAAAGGGCTACCTATGGAGAGTTCTGACCGGAGGGGCTGACCAGTCGGTGGACTGAGTGAAGCACCGCGTACAGTACCATAGTGTGGAGCCACCATGACGATGAACCCTAGTGTGGAGCCACCGTGACGATGAACCTTAGTGTGGAGCCACCGTGACGACGAATCCTAGCGTGCAGCTACCTTGATGACGAACCGTGGAGTGCAGCCACCGTGATGTTGAATCGTAAAGTAGAGAAGAGCATGAGCTCAAAGTAGTAAGTGCAATTTATGTATAGGACCTCAGGAGGTACAACTCAGGGGCCAAATTATATGGTGAGAAGGGGGTCTTGTAGGATCCCAGCTTGATGAAAAGAGTTATAGTGCGAAAGTTATAGTGTTTAAAGGTATCAGTGTTGAGCATAGACCAGGTTCCAGCTTGGTGTGATTGTGTATTTGTGAGTCTTTCACCTGCGGCCGCATGGGATGTTCCTATGGCGGAGGACCGTCCCGCTGGGGCGGTAGTTTACGGGGGATTGACTATGTGAACCAGCTGGGATCGAGATGTGGATGACAGTGTGTGCATATCAACGTGTGCCATTGTAGGGTTTGACGTTGGTCATCTCTACCATCGACCGTTGATATACCATTGTGAAAGTGAACGCCATAAGGCAATGTGTATATGTGACCACGCCAAGCACATCGCCACTGGCAGGCCCTGTTGAGGGATACGGGTGGGGTGTAGGCAGGGTGGGCCATGATAGAAGGGTGCTTCGGATAGAAGAGATTGAGTTATGAGGTGTGGGTCCGTCTAAAATTCTTATGAGAATTGGACCAGGGATGTGCTATTGGTACAAATGGTTTAAAAAGATTATCTTAGTAAGGAACGAAAGCCGTCGTGAAGAGGCGTCCGGAGTTAAGCCCTTAGTGGTGGAACAAATTTCGAGGACGAAATTTATTTTACGGGGGAAGAAATGTAATATCCCAAAAAGTGATTAAGGGCTAATGACTTCAAAAGTATATGTAATTATTGTTGAATAAACACTTTTGGAGAATGTGTGATGGGAATTTGGATATTTTAATGATTCCAATGGCTTCCTTGTGAAAATTTATGTGGGAATGATGTTTGGTATGAAAATGGAACCAATGGAAGCAAAGATGCAAAATCTGAAATTATGTCCAGTGAAACTCTATTCTGGGCAGTCTTCTCGTGTGGATGTTTTGACTAGACAAATGAAGTCAGAAAATTATGAAACTTTCCAGTCTTAAAGTTCACATCCCAAGCTTCAAAATGGACATATAATTTGTGCCATTTCGTTTTGGGAAATGGGAGATATGACTGTCCAAATTTTGAGGTCGAAAATGGACTCTGTTTTGGGGCAATGATGAAATTTGTGTAATTCTGGAATTTTGTGGTGATTTCTGGTAATGGCTCATATTTTTCCTATAAAGAGGACTTAAATACCTTTCATTTGGCTTTGGGATCACCTCATTTCGATTTTTCTAGAATTAGTTATGATTTTTCAAAGTTTGGGCAGAAAATCTGCCAGAAAATCCGAAAATGGGAATTATGACATCATCTCACTAAAAGATGACATCAGCATGGAATTAGATATATTCTCATCTTCTTCAGCTCATTTCTGTCGTGATGAACCAGCTGCACTAGTGAGAGAAAGTTGAGAGCTCTTAGAGAGAGAAAGAGGAGAAATCTCGCAAGGTAAGCCGATTTCTCCGACGATTTAGCTCATAACGCGTATAACTCCGATTCTAAACTACTCCTCTTTGTTCTTTAAGGTTTGGAAAGCTCAAATTGGGTGTTTTAAAAGTTAGGGTTTGCTGCCATTTTTGGGAAAAGCTTGTTGGAGCTTGAGGTAACTTCCAAACCTTCGTATATTAACTATTCTGGCTGCTGTGGGCAATTTAATCGGTGAAATTTCGCCGGATTGCCATTGGTTTTAAATTTTGGAAATTTAGTTTCCTAAGGGTTATGCTGCCCAATTTTGGTTCAAATGGTAGTTATAACCTAATGTAATAGTGAATTAAGTGGTTAGGAGTAGAAAGGAACGCGTTTACGGAGCCGAAATCATAAAACCCCGATTTTCTCCGAAGAACTCATAAATTTCGGCCAGCTCTAGAAATGGGTCTTAGAGTTGGATTTTCAATGATTTGATGGTTCCATTGAGTTCAGGAGTAAAAATTAGGTGGGGTTACAGTTGGTCACTTTTTCGGAAAAGGCCGAAAAAGCATAATTACGAAAACGCCCCTGAAACCCTTGAAGTAGGGCTGCCAAGGGTAAATTTGTAATTTTACATTGAATTTGATAATTCTGAGTCCGGAAATGGATTCCTTGGGTGGAAATATGTTAGGATAGCCCAGATTAGAATTTCGGGAATTTCGGGAAAAGTGCAACCGGACCGGGTACGGCGGGCCCGGGCCGGGTCCCCGGGGGTAGTTTTGTAAATTTTCATTATAGACTCATATAACCCCAAGTAACACTATGAAGTGTCTAAATGGTGCATTTGGAATTGTAGGATTCGATATTTGCCGCCCTCGAGAGCCAACTGCGCCGAAGGACGTCAGGAAAGGACAAGGTAGTGACTCTCTCTCTTATACTATGTGTAATGCTCTGTATGTGTGTGTTATCACTGTTCTGTGATGAATCTTTGATGCTGCTGTGGTTACAGCTGGTGATAGCTGTCGTTTACAGCGCAAGCTGTCGTTATTGTGATTACAGCGTAAGCTGTCGTGATGGTGATTACAGCGTAAGCTGTCGTATTGTGTATACAGCCGTGAGTGCTGTCGTTTGTGGTGAAAACCATGTATCATTGAGATTGTTGCTGCTGTTGTTGCTGGTTATGATTTCTGTACATGCTTGGTATTTATACATTGTATGAGTGGTTTGTTACTACTGAGATTCTCTCGAATCTCATTCTTTCCTATGACTAATCTTTCAGACAGGGCGTGTGGCTCAAAGGAGAAGAGGCCGACCCGAAGCCATTAGGACCCTTGGGGGTATATCTGTTTTGGAGATGTTGGTTATTCGTTTTGAACTCGGGATTACTGTATATGCTGAAAAATGAATTATGTATTCGATTTCGGATATGTAATCCCCTAGTGGATATTTTAACCCTCAGGTTATATATGTATAGAATCCGGGAGTTGCCGGGGAATTGGTTTTACACTCTGTCATACGTGAATGTAGATAAACTGCACAGGTGATTATATTCGAATTTTGAAATGGAGACCAGGAACAGGAAAGAGATTTTGAATGATTTTGTGAAAACCCTACCACAAAGTAGGAGATTGAAATGAGTTTGAGTTATCCGAAGGTCTCTAATCTACTTTAATTATTTAATATCGAATTATAATTACATGATTAAAGGCAGGGTGTTACACTTCCTTTCACCATTATTCCCAGGTATATCATTGTTGTGCCCCTCATTATTAGGTTGTTCAACATGATCCATTATGAAATGCCTATCTAAGTATGTTCCACTAGTTCTATCCAAATTATTGCTGATGTGCTTATGACCTTGGGAACTACTTTCTTCAACTAGAGGTGAATGATTAAGCTCAAGGGATTTGAGTTTCTTAAGTTGCCTAACAGATTTGTTAATATCTTCACTTAGAGGAAGTAATGGTGTTGGTTGACTCCTAGTCATACAACACACTACCCTATCCCCAAATGAAAGAGCAATCTACTGACCAATGATAGAGGCAATTATGAACACAGAATCCAAATGGAAATTCACAAACAGCAGCCTTAATGGTGAAGAGTTAAATCACACAATCAAGCAACCAGCAGCTACCACATATTGAAAGAGTCAATTCAGCATAGAAAAATGAGAATAACAGCAGCAAAATATCAGCAACACTCACAATAATAGAATCACAAAATATTTATGGGCCCAAAAGATTGCTAAAGAACCTCAACAAGTAAGGTTCCCCGGCAACGGCACCATTTTGATAAAGCTTGTTATTAACTCTACCAAAAATACTAAGCTAACTATAGTAAAGTGATATCTAGCCTAGGTCATTCTTCTCTAAGGAACCTAACTATTGTAATAATTCTTAGCAAATTATGGGCCACAATAAGTAGAACAAGAATGTAAAGAGCTAACTGATTTATATTCAACATGTACCTAATTCTAATTCCTAATTTTCTGCTTTAAAATGACACTGTGATGCAAGTGAAATGAATGATGATTTAACACAACGATGAGATAATCCCTCCTAAAAGTTCCACCCAACCTTCCTCATCCAATTATTATTGCAAGCTCACTGTACCAGCCATTTAGCAATCTGTTCCTATAGTTAATCAACTTGCACAACATATTAAGAACAAATTGATGAGAAGAGCCTTTTAGCATGACAGATCTGATTTCTCTGTAGTAACAGCTACCGCATGTTACTTATGAGAGCTTTCGAAGTAATCATATAAACTGATACAACTAGAATTAGCATATATGATTAAATCTACTTGAATATAGAGAATACATTCCATCAACTGATTTCATGCATAGATCAGTACTCCTATAAAATTCGAATCAGATTCAGAAATTTATTCAACACAATTATGAATTCCATAGCTCAAATTCAACTCTGTCTCACAGTTGCACAACTCGCACAATTATAAGAAATCAGAATCGTTTAAGAATACAAATCTTAATGAGCTTCTTCTTTTAGTGCATGGATTCAGGTTTGGCTTCGCTTCTAGGAGGAAATTCAGTGATCAGCTGCTCATGATCGAGGAACGCACACTGACGCACTTCCCTTTATCCTTCATCACCATGAGGACTGGTGCCGATTGGAGAATCAACGTGGATGATGGTTCTCGGAGGAGCAGAAAACGGAGATACCCAACAGCGAGCGTCTTCTTTTTTTTATTCTCTTTCTCGTCTCCCTCCGTCCACGCTCATCGCCCCCGGTCTCTGTTTTCCCCCTTTTTCTTCGATCTCCATCCGCAATTCTGAATCATCAAGTGGATAAATTTGCATTTTGGGGAAAATTGCAGTTTTGCTCCAAAGGTTTTCTATGTTCTGCACTGAAGTCCCTTCTCTCTTTGGTTGCATAATTATGAAACTTTACCAATTAGTCCTTCCTTCTTCTTTCAGTTCCTTTTTCTTTTATTTTTCTTCAAGCTTCCTACAAGACAATTCACCTCAATGCAATATCATTCTTTCCCAAATCAACATTTTAAGAGAAATCATGAGATATATCAATTAAGCTACTCTTAATCACTTATTTTATAAATTCAATATTAGTCATAATTCCTCCTTACAAATGCATTTCAAGCACACCATTTATCACTAAAACCTCCCAAAATCTATGAAAATATGTGGTAAAATTAGGACTTATCACTCATTAAGTTACAAATGCCTTTTTTCACCCACTTCTTTCTCATCAAAATTCAACTTTTTAATTGCCCAATAGGCACTGTGTTCCAATTCCACAGGAAGATTGCAAACTTTCCCAAAACCCAACTGGTAGGGAGACATACCGATAAGTGTCTTGTAAGTGGTGTGATAGGCCTATAGTGCATTATCTAACTTCATAGACCAATCCTTTCGAGTGATGCCCACAGTTTTCTCAAGGATTTTCTTGATTTCTCTAT
Source organism: Inga laurina (assembly GCA_963855925.1). Lineage (NCBI taxonomy): Eukaryota > Viridiplantae > Streptophyta > Magnoliopsida > Fabales > Fabaceae > Inga > Inga laurina. The sequence continues at coordinate 36,948,403 of OY979702.1, read as the reverse complement.
TGGAAATTTTAGCTTAACCATTTGTTTGAGGATGATAGGCTAAAGACACCTTGTGTTTCACTCCATACTTCTTCAAAAGAGATTTAAATTGACGGTTGCAAAAGTGAGTGCCGTTACCACTAATAATAGCCCTTGGAGCGCCGAAGCGAGTAAAGATATATTTTTTCATGAATTTGACCACTACTTTAGCGTCATTTATTGGAGAAGCAATGGCTTCAACCCATTTAGATACATAATCCACCGCTACAAGAATGCATTGATTGTTAAAGGACTTGGGAAAAGGTCCCATTAAGTCAATCCTCTACACATTAAATAATTCAACTTCCAACATGCTACTAAGTCGCATTTCATTTCTCCTAGAGATATTACTAACCCTTTGACACTGGTCACAAGATATAGCAAATTCATAAGCATCCTTGAATAAGGATGACCAAGAAAATCTAGATTGCAAGACTTTTGTAGCAATCTTATTATCACCAAAGTGGCCTTTATATTCAGAGGAATGACAACACTCCAATACATCTTGTAGCTCACTTTCTGGAAGGCATCTAATCAATTGATCAGCACAATAGTGAAATAAGAATGGTTCTTCCTAATGATAGAATTTGACATCATGTAAGAACTTCTTCTGTTGGTGATAGCTCAAGTCCTCAGAAATGATTCCACTCACAATGTAATTTACTATGTTGGCATACCAAGGAGTTTCAGAATCACTCACTAAAAAGAGTTGCTTGTCTGGAAAAGTTTCATGAATGGGTAGAGTTCCATCATGTTAAGTTCAGTACTCAACCTGGATAAGTGGTTAGCAACTTGATTTTCGGAGCCATTTCTATCAACAATCTCAAGATCAAATTCTTGTAAGAGCAAAACCCATCAAATCAACCTTGCTTTAGAGTCCTTCTTACTAAAGAGGTATCCTAGTATGGAATTATCAGTATGGATAACCACCCTGGTACCAATCAAGTAAGGCCGAAACTTGGCAAATGCATATACAACAACCAAAAGTTCTTTCTCAGTGGTAGTGTAATGTTCTTGAGCATTATCGAGGATCTTACTCACATAGTAAATAAGATGGAAGACTTTATCCATTTCCTGCCAAAGTACAGCTCCCACGGCATAGTCGCTGGCATCACACATAACTATAAAGGGTAAACTCCAATCCAGAGCTGTGATGATAGGAGTGGTTACAAGTCTTCTTTTCAACTCTTTAAATGCTTTCAAGCATGCATTATCAAACTTGAAATCGGCATCCTTCTCAAGTAAAGCACATAGTGGCTTAATAATTTTGGAAAAATCCTTTATGAACCGTTTATAGAATCTAGCATGACCCTAAAAGCTTCTCACACCTTTAATATTGGTAGGTAGAGGAAGTTGTTCAATCACCTCTATCTTTGCTAGGTCAACTTCTAAATCGTTCTTGGAGACACTGATAAGTAAAATATCTGCATATTTATTTTCCCTTATATGATGATTTTGTGGCCGATATTTGAGATTAATATAATAAATTTAGGTGTAATTGATAAATATAGGATGATTTTGGCATAAATATTTTTATTACTATTATAATATTTACTTGCTTTCTCTTTTAATAGTCACATAATAAGAGGAGAAAGGAGACCAAAAATTGGACTGATGGGATTGAAAAAGGCTAATTTCTGTAGCATCGGTAACTATTTATTGGGGTCACTATTCATGACTGCACTATTTATGACAGAAATCACTATTCAAGACGGAAGTACTGTAGCAGATGGAAGCATTATAGCAACACATTTTTCACTATAGCAACCACATTTTTGTTACTGTTGTAATATTCCAAAAAGTGATTAAGGGCTAATGACTTCAAAAGTGAATGTAATTATTGTTGAATGAATGCTTTTAAAGAAATCAATGTGAAATTTGATCTGAAGGTGTTACGATCAGTGCCCAAACCCTGCATTTAAGATTAATTGTGAGATAAAGCTTAAAATGAACCCTAATTTAGGGAGGGCGCATGATTTAGTAAATGGAATGATAAAATGTGCTTAGTAGGGATTCAAGTAGAATTGCCATAATCAGGGGTAAATTGGGAAAAAGGAAAGTTATCGACCAATTGGTCAGTTACTGAAGAGGAAACTTATTGGTAACTCAAAGATCAATGGTGGAGATTCATTGGTCAAGTGAATAGGGGAGTGGAATTACATGTGTATGAGCTCATGTGTGCAAAGGAAAGGAAACCAAGATCTTGACAAGTGTCCACATGAAAGCCATGGGATCAAGGTCAAAGTGTCAAACAATTTTCCCTCTCTCTTCCTTCTCAAAGTCGGCTAAGGTATGGGAGAAAGAGAAAGCTAATTATCTTTATCATCATCTTATTTTCTCTCACTTGCTTCCATTTTTGTCCAAGCTCAAAAGGAAAAAGAAAGGAAGAGCTCAAGTTTTAGGTGATAATTTGTCTTTGAATGCTTAACTCATCTTCATTAATTTTGTTCATGATGATGAGAGCTTCATTGCTATGGTTTTAGATTTGTGAAAGAACATGTTTGAGTATTTAAAGAAATTTGAAAGTTGAGGAATCAAAAAACCAACCTTGGGAGAGGAAGAGGTGGGTATTTGATGCATTTTGACCTAACCACTATGATCATTGGTTGAGTTTTGTAAATTTTGGATTTTACCTTGATTTTAGCATAATTTTGGAATGAATGATTTGGATAGTGTATTATGTTAGATTTGGTGTCATATTGTGTCTTTGTGTCATTGGAATTATTTGGAACCTTGGAAGGAAAATTGATGCATTTGGGTAATGTGTAGTAATGTGGTGTCTAAAGCAAAAACTTGATGTTAGAATGTGATTTTGGATGTTTTGGTCTTTCTATTGAGTTCCTTGTGTAAAATTGTGTGGGAGTAGTATTGGATAATAATTATGGGATCATTGGAAGCATATTGGTTAAAGCTTGGAAAATTATGTCATATGCTGTGTTTTGGCCTCTAATAAGCCTCACTCGAGTGATCTGTAGTCCCACTCGAGTACAGCATCATGTTTTCTCTTTTCTTTCAAGTTTCAGTTGCAATCCCTACAAAGAAAGTAGAAGTGCATTGTTTCACTTGCAAGTGATATGGGTCCTCACTCGAGTGTATCCTATCTCACTCGAGTATGCATGTGTTTAGCACTATGAGGCTGCATCTTGGGTTGTCACTCACAGTCCATTTTTCAAGAGTATGTCTTAACACCTGCAAGTATTGTGCCATCACTCGAGTGCCAGAGCTAATGCTCGAGTGCACTTCTCATTCTAAGGTTTTTCTTTGCTCTCGAGTAGTCACTTTATGTGCCTCACTTGGTAGGACTCGGGTGAGTATGAGGCTACTACTCGAGTATTGGGTTCAAGACTCGAGTGCTATGATAATTTTTTGTCTCTGTTGTTGCTTTATGCCAAGAACTCACATGAGTGAGTCGTCTTCACTTGAGTGCAAGTTATCTCATCACTCGAGTGTGTCATTTATCACTCGAGTACATGAGTTAAAATCAGTGGTTTCACTTCTGAGAGGGTGGTTCTGGTCAAGTTTTCCTAACCCTTTAAGCATGTATTTAGGCTTATAGTAGCCACCTAAAGAGTTCAAATGATAGCCAACTTTAAGTGTTATAGAGTCAAGAACTTGGAAATGAGATTAATCCGTCGGTCTTGATTTGGTTTTTATGATTTGATATTTGCCTTGCTCGTGAGCCATCTGTGCTGGAGCACGCTAAAAAAAACAAGGTAGTGACACTTTCCCTTATACTATATGTGATACACTGTATATTTGATTTATCATTATTTGTGAGTCCTTTACGTGCGGCCTATTGGTGGTTCCGGTGGGAGGACCATGCCTGTGAGATTATGGGGTTACAAGGGAAGTGACTGTTAGATCTCATGTTTTGATGATAACAAAAGAATGGTTTGAAAAGGAAATGTTTAATAATCAAGCTTGAACTAAGTAATGACAGGAATAAGCTTTACTTGAGGTAAGCATGGAAGTAATGAAGAGAGGCCAAGAGATTAAGCTGAGAAACCTGATCAGAAGCAAGTTTTCTAAGGCCTTACTCGAGGCGGTACTCGAGTAACGAGACAAAACTTGAAGTAATCAAAGACAACTTCCAGTAACCAGGCAACGTTACTCGAGGAGCTACTCGAGTAACAGTGTAAAAGTTTTCAGGATGCCATTGATACTCGAGGAGCTACTCGAGTAACCCTGTTTCTAAAAATATGCAGCTCTCGGCATTTAGTACTACTGCAACATTACTCGAGGAGCTACTCGAGTAATCATGTGAAAAACTTCCAGTTGCCTTCAGGTTGCCAACGATACTCGAGGCGCTACTCGAGTAACTCTGTTTCTGAAAAGTTGGAGCTCTCGGCACTTTGTACCACTGCAACATTACTCGAGTAGCTACTCGAGTAACGCATAAAGGTAAGTGAAAAACTTCAAGGTGGTACCCGATTAACTTGATATTTCTTTATTTCATGTTCCTCGAGTCCTTACTCCAGTATGCATATATTTAAGTGGATTCCTCGAGTAAGTACCCGAGTATGCAGAATGTTTTCAAGATAAACTTCAAGTCAGTACCCGGGTAAGTCATTGACAAAAAGTACAGTTACTCGAGGTGGTACCCGAGTAACCTATGGAACAATGAGTGCATTACTCGAGTACGTACTCGAGTAATGAGGTAAGTGCTCTCGGCATTGAAATCCTGCAACATTACCCGAGTAGAGCATCGAGTAACCAAAAGTTTATTTCAAGTTTTACTCGAGTTGGTACCCGAGTAACTCATAAAGTTGTGAGTGCATTACTCGAGTAGGTACCCGAGTAAACATGTATTTCCAAAGGTTTGAAAATTGGTTATTCCAGGCACTACCCGAGTAATCTTATGTTTATTCATTAACCTGGAATTGATCAAAGATTTCCCGAGGTTACTCGAGTAGGTACTCGAGTAACATTCAAGCAATACTCGAGGAGGTACTCGAGTAAGCTTACCCAGAAATTTTGAAATCATTCAAACGTTCATAGATTTGTTTCCTATATGATTAATCTTTCATTGTATTAGTATTCTTAGTCTATTTACAGATAAACAATGGAGAAAACACTTCAAGAGATTGAAGTCAAAAGAAACGTTCAAATGCCAACCACCGCCAACGGATATTTTTCAAAAACTTGAAAAGTCAACAGTGGCTGCGCACTCTACAACGGACGAAAGAAAATGTTCCAACGGTCATCACCAACATATCTATATATATGGGAACATCCAAACAGAGAAATAACAAGAAGCACACACACAAACATATTATCAAGTTTATTGCTCTGTTTTCACGTTGAAATTATATTTCTATGCTTCAGTGATTCATATTCACTCTGTAAGAGAGATATTTCATTCAAACTCAATATTTGTTATTGAGGTAACTTAAGGTTGTGGAACCTTGAGTTGGGATTGAATTGCAACTTGTAAGGGGGAGCGAGTGTCCAGGTATAGGAACTTGCTTGTACTGAGGTGCCAAGAACCCACTGAATCTTGGAAGTTATAGTGAAACTCTCAGAGAAGATCTGAGGACTGGACGTAGGTCAAAGTGGTTGTGACCGAACCAGTATAACTCCCGGTGCACACTTCGGTGATATTTCTCCTTACTCATTACTGTTTTTAATTCCTCTGCTAAATTTTTATATTTCCGATGAAATTTTAGTATCACCCAATTCACCCCCCTCTTGGGTGAAACACTTGTTCTAACATTTGGTATCAGAGCGTAGGTCTTCTTGTTAAGGTATAACAACCTAAGAAGGATCCAATGGCAAGCATGGGTGAAGGAATTCTTCCCGACGGAGCATCCATCACTAGACCTCCTGGTTTCAGTGGAGAACACTTTTCATTTTGGAAAGCAAAATTCAGAGTGTTCGTGATGGCTACCGAATATGGGCTATGGGATGTAATTGAGAGTGGAAATTATCAACCTACAAAGATTGTAGATTCTCAGAAAATTCCTAAGACACTAGCGGAATATGATGAGAATGACAAGAAACTTATCACTCTCAACAGCAAGGCAATTCTGATGTTACAAAGTGCCTTAAGCCAAAGTGAATACTTCAGAATCTGCACACTTCCAACAGCAAAGGAAATGTGGGAAGCTCTGGAAATAGCTCATGAAGGAACTTTGGGAATAAAGGAGAATCGCATCAACACCTTGGTCACTGAATTTGATCTACTTCGAATGAAATTAGGTGAATCAATTTCTGAATTTGAACTTAGATATACTCATCTTGTTAATCAACTTGCAGCACTTGGGAAATCTTATGATCAACATACCCAAGTACGAAAGATTTTGAATATTCTTTCTAAAGAGTGGGAGGCCAAAGTCACTGCGATAGAAGAAGCAAAAGGAGAATCAATGAGATCAGTTGCTTCTCTATTTGGAAGTCTTTCTGAATATGAAAGCAAACTAAAGTTCAAACGGGAACTAGATGACATTGGTGACAAGAAAAAGAAAGGTCTAGCACTAAAAGCAAAAGAAGAAAATCAAGATGAGAATGAAGAGTTCGACGATGACGAAATGGGTCTAATCATAAAACGATTCAGAAAGTTCTACAAGAAAGGACAAGGATTCAAACACTTTCAAAAAGGTGGAACTAGCAACAAAGATCACATCATTTGCTACGAATGTGGAAAACCAGGACATATCAAATCAGAATGTCCAGAACTGAATCAAAAGAGCAAAGAAAAGAGAAAAGGCAAATTCTTCAACAAAAAGAAGGCTTTCGTATCTGCTATATGGGGTGATAGCTCTTCTGACGAAGAAAGTGATGAGGAAGAAGTAGCTAACATATGCCTCGTTGCTCAAGAAGAAACAGAAAGAGAGGTAAATGATTCTGAACCTACCTATGATGAATTACTTTCCGAATATAATGCTTTGCATTCTGAATTCATCAAAGTAGTTAAAGAATTGATTGTTTACAAAAAGAAAAACAAAGCTCTTGAAACTGAACTTAAAGAAAAGAATTGTGAAAATTGTTCATCTCTTAAAAAGAAAAACATTGATCTTACAAAAACTCTTGAAAAATTTACACAAGGTAGTGAGATGCTAAATGTTATTTTAAAAGCTCAACGATTTGTAAATGATCGATCTGGAATTGGATACGACCCAAAGACAGATAAAAGGAAAGGTAGAAAGAAAGCAGGGGGTAAGTCATATTTGAATTATTTCCAGCATTCTGTGCATACATCAAATCCTTTTGCATTTTGTAACTACTGTAATAGAAAAGGCCATTATACTTCTTCATGCATTCATAAGAAGAAAGGAACGATAGGAACCTACAAATGGGTACCTAAAGGTTCATATATCCAGAAAATTATTTGTACTAATCCAAAAGGACCCAAAAAGATGTGGGTACCTAAGACCTAGTCATTCGATTGCAGGAATGTCTCAAAGCATCCAAAAATAACAAGTGGTACATTGATAGTGGATGCTCTAGACATATGACCGGTGATTTCGAAAGTTTTATCAAATTGCAACCTAAAGAAGGTGGAGAGGTAAAATTTGGAGGAAATCAAACCGGAAGAATAGCAGGAATTGGTGAAATCAAAAATGACAAAGGAATACAAGTCAAAGATGTATATTATGTTGAAGGCTTGTGTCATAATTTGCTGAGCGTAAGCCAAAGTGCAGATAAAGACAACTGGGTAATATTTGACTCAGAAGAATGCTTAATTATCAACAAGAATGACTTACAACTTGATAAGAAGAATATCAAGGCTAAGCTCAGAGCAAAAAGGGAAGGTAATTGCTATACTCTAGATATTAGTAGAAATGAATCTGAAAATTGTTTCCTGAGTAATACTGATGAAAGTTGGTTATGGCATAAGAGATTGGCTCATGTTAATATGCATCAATTAGGCAAACTACTCAAAAAGGATTTAGTTCTTGGATTGCCCAAAGTGACTTTCAAAAATGATTTGATTTGTGATGCATGTCAAAAGGGTAAACAAACTAAATCATCTTTTAAATTGAAAAAATGAGATTTCGACAAATAGAACACTACAACTATTGCATATGGATTTAGTTGGTCCAGCAAGAGTAAAGAGTCTTGGTGGCAACTTATATTCATTGATCATTGTTGATGATTTCTCTAGATTTACATGGGTTATCTTTCTATCATCAAAAGATGAAACTTTTGAAGAATTTATTGTTTTTGCTAAGAAAGTGCAAAATGAGAAAGGTATGTCCATTGCAGGTATTAGGACCGATCATGGCGGAGAATTTGAAAATCAAGCATTTAAAGAGTATTGTGACACTAATGGGATTGATCACAATTTCTCTGCTCCAAGAACGCCTCAACAAAATGGAGTTGTAGAACGCAAGAATAGAGTACTTACAGAAATGGCTAGAGCAATGTTGAATGAAAAGAACGTGTCTCAAGTATTTTGGGCTGATGCCATGTGTACAGCATGCTACATTTCAAATAGAGCCTATATCAGAACAAAACTTGGTAAGACACCATACCAGTTGTACAAAGGAAGAAAGCCAAACATTGCTCATCTACACATCTTCGGCTGTAAGTGTTTCATTCATAATAATGGTAAAGATAACTTAGGAAAATTTGATTCTAAAACTGATGAAGGAATTTTCCTAGGATACTCTAACCGAAGTAAAGCATATAGAGTTTTCAATAAACGAACATGTGTTGTTGAAGAATCAATTCATATTGTATTTGATGAATTTGAATCCTCTGACAAAACCATTGATGAAGAACAGGAAGTTAGTTTAAATCAAGAGAATGGTCAATCTATCTCTAAATCTCTTATTCCAGAGGTTGATGAAACTAAGGAAGAAGAGCAATCCCTAGGACAACCTAGAGCTTGGAAATACAATAAAAGTCATCCCCTAGATCAAGTCATAGGAGATGTGAATGAAGGGATCAAAACTAGAAATAGAATTTTTAATGAAGTAAGTTTTTCTGCATTCATTTCTGAGATTGAACCTTCTAACATTGATGAAGCCTTATCAGACAATGATTGGGTTATAGCAATGCAAGAAGAACTAAATCAATTTGAGAGAAATCAAGTTTGGGATTTGGTGCCCCGACCCAAAGATCATCCGATCATTGGTACTAAATGGGTATTCAAAAATAAACTTGATGAATCTGCAATTATTGTCAGAAACAAGGCAAGATTGGTGGCCAAAGGCTATAATCAGGAAGAAGGGATTGATTATGAGGAAACGTATGCTCCAGTGGCTAGATTGGAAGCTATACGTGTACTCTTAGCCTTTGCATGCATCAAAGGATTCAAACTCTATCAAATGGATGTAAAGAGTGCTTTTCTAAATGGTTACATCATGGAAGAAGTGTATGTAGAACAACCTCCAGGCTTTGAGGATGTTACTAAACCTGACCATGTTTTCAAACTCAAAAAGGCCTTATATGGTTTAAAACAAGCTCCTAGAGCCTGGTATGAAAGGCTTAGTAAGTTTCTCATCGATCAAGGTTTTGTACGAGGAAAAGTTGATACAACACTCTTTATAAAACGAAAACACAATGATATTTTAATTGTTCAAATATATGTTGATGACATCGTTTTTGGTGCTACTAATGAATCTCTATGTAAGGAATTTTCTGAGATAATGCAGGGAGAATTTGAGATGTCAATGATGGGAGAATTGAATTTCTTTCTTGGTCTACAAATCAAACAAAGAAAGAATGGAATCTTCATATCTCAAACAAAGTATTTAAAAGAGCTATTGAAGAAGTATGGAATGGATGAAGCAAATGGGACAGATACGCCTATGAGTTCAACTACATTGCTTGATGCTGATGTCAAAGGTAAAGACTACAACATAACAAAGTATAGAGGAATGATTGGTTCATTACTCTACCTCACGGCAAGTAGACCAGACATCCAATTTAGTGTTGGCATATGTGCAAGATATCAATCAGCACCAAAAGAATCACATGCTGAAACAGTCAAACGAATTTTTAGATACCTTGCTGACACACCCGAACTGGGTTTGTGGTATCCCAAAGGAAGAAGTGAATATCTTGTTGCATATTCAGATTCGGATCATGGAGGATACAAAACAGACAGAAAAAGCACCAGTGGACAAGGACAATTTCTTGGCGGATCTCTTGTATCGTGGTTCAGCAAGAAACAGAATACAGTGTCTCTTTCGTCAACAGAAGCCGAATATGTTGCAGTCTCAAGTTGTTGTGCACAAGTGCTATGGTTAAAACAACAACTACAAGATCTTGGTATTTATCTCAAGGAAATACCAATCTATTGTGACAATACAAGTACGATAAGCTTGGCAAAGAATCCAGTTCAACACTCTAGAACCAAGCATATCGATGTCAGGCATCACTTCATCAGAGACCATGTACAGAAGAAAGATGTGAAAGTGATATTCATTCCTACTCATCTTCAACTAGCAGATATCTTCACAAAACCCCTTGCAAAAGATCAATTTCTATACATTAGAAGAGAATTGGGAATGGTAAATCCCAATGAGTTATAAGTAATTTCAGCATTTCATAATATTAGATGAAGTCACTAGTTAAAGTTTTGATGATTACTAACTTAAGCATCGGAGTATATAGAAATTTGTTATGCAGGAAGGTTGAAACTCTGTTTTGTGAAATAAAAACAGAGGTGATCAGAGGACATATTTACTGGAGTACCAACTTGAAGTTTTGGCTATCTGAGAAACATTACCCGAGGAGTAACTTGAGGTAAAGTAGCATGTTACTCGAGTATGTACTCGAGTAATGGACACCAAAACTGGAAGTAACGGATCAAGTTACTTGATTTTTAAACCTAACGGCTTGGTTTCGAAGAAATGAAGAGTCAGAAGTTAAAAAGATGGTTACCCGAGGCGTGCCTCGAGTAAACTTGAATATTACTCGAGTAAGGCCTCGAGTAAAGTCGGAGTCCAGATTTTCAAATTGATGAAGAATGACTTAAATCTGAGCAGAATGGGTTATAAATGATCGAGGGAACATCCATGGATAATTACTATATTATTCATGCCAGGTACGCAATTTAAATGAATTATTTTTGAATTTTTCTGTATGATCACTCGAGGAAGGCCTCGAGTAAACTTGAATGTTACTCGAGTACGGCCTCGAGTAATGTCGGGTGTTAGGTCTTTATCTTGCGCGAACTCGGTCATTTTCACAAAATCACCTCGAGTAAATCACTATACACCCTTCCAAAAACTTTTCCCAATTGATTCCTTGCCTCATTTCCGTCAAAACCCAACTGATTTCAAGGCCAAAAACTTCCTTTTTTGTTCAAAATATTTCTGCCCTAAACTCGCGTCAGTAACTCTGTTTTTCTGTGATTCTTGATTTTCTGTGTTTCAAGATGGTTAGAACCAAGAATCTCAACTTCACTGATTCCTCTGATTCACAACAAAACCCTGATCCCCTTCCTCCTCCTCCAACGAAGAGAAGGAAGTTAATTCCAAGATCAAAAGCCAAAATCCCTCTTAAACCTCAATCACCACCGAAAGCAAAAGGGATTGTATTCAATGAGCCTATTGTCACTAGGGCTCAATCCAAGAAGAGTACTTCAACCGGAAGAGGGAAGAGTGCCAAATCTCCCTCACCTCTTCACTCTGATTCTTCTACACCCTCTTTCACTCCTAAGCCACTCAAGAAGCCAAAGTATGACAAAAATGTGGCTAAGGCAATGGCTGGGATCATTGACCAAATGGAGAAGGGTCAATCTTCCAAGAAGTCCAAGATTCCAGAAGCAGAAATCACTTCCCCTCCAAAGGGATTTAATGTGGGCAAACTGGAGGAGTCTCCCAAGTACTTAACTCAATTCTCCAGAAGGAAAGTGTGCAAGACACACTATGTGGATCTCAAGCTACTTCAAGAGGTAGTGAAGCACGATCTTAGTCCTTATTTAGATCCTTTTATGCCTTGGTTGTCAATTAGATTACCTTTTTGCACAAAGATAGTCACTCATTTCTATTGCAACCTAGAGATAATAGATGAACCTAACCGAACTTCAGTAGAGGAAGAGATGACCACAACTGTGAGAGGTCAAGAAATTTTGATTTCACCTTCCAAAATCAACTTGTGGTTAGGAATAGAGAACCCCCCTGATGATATATATTCTAAACTTGAGCCAAATCAGATTTTCACTATCCTAAAGCCCGGTGAGTTAGTTGGCCCCCTAAACTTTAAACCGAGTGATATGTGTGATCACCATAGGGTCCTTTGGTACATATACTCTAGGTCCCTAGTAAACAAAGCCAACAACTACACCCACTTCTCGGATAGGGACTTTAGGTGGTTTGCTTCACTTCTTCTGAAGGAGCAAAAAGATCTGGGTGAATACATTTTCTCAGAGATGAAGAGGTACAAGGTGGAAGGGAAGGCTACTACTCCAATGCCATATCCCCAAATTGTGTCTCTTATCTTAAAAGAGAACAAAATATGGTACTTGGATAGTAAGGAGCCAATTGAGAGGATGGTCCCAGTGGGGAGGAACCAGATTGGTAAACTAAACATCGACATCCCTCTTAAAGGCCCACTGGAGTCTGGGTCCAAGAAGAAGCGAAAGACTACTGAGGCAGAGACCAGTAGAATGGATGACACTCAGTCATCGGCTCCAGCTGCTACCACTTCTTCACCATCCTTCCTAAATGCCACTCTCCAGCACTTTATGGAGAATATGCTCAAAGGTTTCCATGTGGATATCTCCAATACAAACGCTGAGTTGATCACCAACACTAACTTCAAGATGGGGGAGTTGGTTGAAAGAATCGACAAGAGGCATGAGGAATTGGTTGAGAGAATGGACAGAAGACATGAGGAGTTGCTAGCAGAGCAACGTACCCAGGGAGAGACACTGAGATTGATATTGGCACGCTTGGACTCTTTGGGTCCCGGACCTTCAGTCGGTCCCTCCTCTTCTGCACCACCACCTCCTCCTGTAGACCCTCCTTCTGACACTCCTATCCCTGAGGATGAACCATCTACCCCTCTGGGTTCTGATCCACTTGAGCCCCAAGGCAAAGAAATTCTATTCACAGTGGATGATCCTGAAACCCATGAGACCACTCACATCACCATTGATGATTCACCTCCCAAACCTCAACCAGAAACTGATCCTAAACCAACTCCATCACCTGCTCCCACAGAGGAAATCTCTCCTTCCACATCCTCCTCTGAACATCTTACTCCCACGGCTGAGACCACCCCTGAGAACCAGACCACTCCAGAAGCTGAAACTACTATGGTTGTCTTCCAACCTTCTCCTCTCCAGCCTAGAGATGACATTGTTATCCCACCTCTCAATCTTCCTGAACCTGAGTCATCCAGTTCTTTTGATAGTTCAGATGGTGGTGGGTTGGTCTTCCCAGTAAAACCCATTTCCGTGGTCAAACCTCCTAGCCCTCCACTTCATTGATGACGCCAAAAAGGGGGAGAAGAGCTTGAAGTGATTTTGTGAATGTGTCCTAGTTCATTTTGGGGTATTTGGGTGTACATGGGACTTTAGGGAGCATTTCATTTTTCATTGTGATTTTATCTTGTAATTTGAAAACTTTTAAGATTAATGCAAGTGTGTTATGATTTCATTTTAAGTTCATTTTTTAGCTTTGAATTATAATACATGTTTTGGACTAATGAAGTTATTATGTATGCAAGGTATATGATATGAATTCAAACTTAATATGACATATTTATAATTGAAAATTCAATTTGAAAAACCATGTTCAAAATCACCAAGTTTTGTCATCATCAAAAAGGGGGAGAATGTTAGATCTCATGTTTTGATGATAACAAAAGAATGGTTTGAAAAGGAAATGTTTAATAATCAAGCTTGAACTAAGTAATGACAGGAATAAGCTTTACTTGAGGTAAGCATGGAAGTAATGAAGAGAGGCCAAGAGATTAAGCTGAGAAACCTGATCAGAAGCAAGTTTTCTAAGGCCTTACTCGAGGCGGTACTCGAGTAACGAGACAAAACTTGAAGTAATCAAAGACAACTTCCAGTAACCAGGCAACGTTACTCGAGGAGCTACTCGAGTAACAGTGTAAAAGTTTTCAGGATGCCATTGATACTCGAGGAGCTACTCGAGTAACCCTGTTTCTAAAAATATGCAGCTCTCGGCATTTAGTACTACTGCAACATTACTCGAGGAGCTACTCGAGTAATCATGTGAAAAACTTCCAGTTGCCTTCAGGTTGCCAACGATACTCGAGGCGCTACTCGAGTAACTCTGTTTCTGAAAAGTTGGAGCTCTCGGCACTTTGTACCACTGCAACATTACTCAAGTAGCTACTCGAGTAACGCATAAAGGTAAGTGAAAAACTTCAAGGTGGTACCCGATTAACTTGATATTTCTTTATTTCATGTTCCTCGAGTCCTTACTCCAGTATGCATATATTTAAGTGGATTCCTCGAGTAAGTACCCGAGTATGCAGAATGTTTTCAAGATAAACTTCAAGTCAGTACCCGGGTAAGTCATTGACAAAAAGTACAGTTACTCGAGGTGGTACCCGAGTAACCTATGGAACAATGAGTGCATTACTCGAGTACGTACTCGAGTAATGAGGTAAGTGCTCTCGGCATTGAAATCCTGCAACATTACCCGAGTAGAGCATCGAGTAACCAAAAGTTTATTTCAAGTTTTACTCGAGTTGGTACCCGAGTAACTCATAAAGTTGTGAGTGCATTACTCGAGTAGGTACCCGAGTAAACATGTATTTCCAAAGGTTTGAAAATTGGTTATTCCAGGCACTACCCGAGTAATCTTATGTTTATTCATTAACCTGGAATTGATCAAAGATTTCCCGAGGTTACTCGAGTAGGTACTCGAGTAACATTCAAGCAATACTCGAGGAGGTACTCGAGTAAGCTTACCCAGAAATTTTGAAATCATTCAAACGTTCATAGATTTGTTTCCTATATGATTAATCTTTCATTGTATTAGTATTCTTAGTCTATTTACAGATAAACAATGGAGAAAACACTTCAAGAGATTGAAGTCAAAAGAAACGTTCAAATGCCAACCACCGCCAACGGATATTTTTCAAAAACTTGAAAAGTCAACAGTGGCTGCGCACTCTACAACGGACGAAAGAAAATGTTCCAACGGTCATCACCAACATATCTATATATATGGGAACATCCAAACAGAGAAATAACAAGAAGCACACACACAAACATATTATCAAGTTTATTGCTCTGTTTTCACGTTGAAATTATATTTCTATGCTTCAGTGATTCATATTCACTCTGTAAGAGAGATATTTCATTCAAACTCAATATTTGTTATTGAGGTAACTTAAGGTTGTGGAACCTTGAGTTGGGATTGAATTGCAACTTGTAAGGGGGAGCGAGTGTCCAGGTATAGGAACTTGCTTGTACTGAGGTGCCAAGAACCCACTGAATCTTGGAAGTTATAGTGAACCTCTCAGAGAAGATCTGAGGACTGGACGTAGGTCAAAGTGGTTGTGACCGAACCAGTATAACTCCCGGTGCATACTTCGGTGATATTTCTCCTTACTCATTACTGTTTTTAATTCCTCTGCTAAAGTTTTATATTTCCGACAAAATTTTAGTATCACCCAATTCACCCCCCCTCTTGGGTGAAACGCTTGTTCTAACAGTGACTATATGGAAGCCATAAGGCTATATGTGAAAGTCAAAAGGCTATTTGTTAATCCTTCACTTGTGGCCCATCTATGATTCCGGTGGGAGAACCGTGCCTTCGGGGTGGTGGAGATATGGGGGATGTGACTATGTGATTATATGTATATGTGATAGCTGGTATGTTGTGTTTTGTGCTGTTATGCTACTTGATGATGTCATTGCATGCTTTGTGATTATGTATGGTATGAGTGATTTGTTACTACTGGGATTCTTTTGAATCTCATTCTTTCCATTGACTAACCTTCAAAAAGGGTTGGCTCAAAAAGGAAGGAGACGACCAGGGCAGCTAGGACCTCCGTGGGGCCATTTGATTTTAGGATGTTAGTTATCAAATTTTGATTGGGGATCATTGTATATTCTGTAAATACTAGTTTGGATACGGTTGTATAAACCCCCAGTTGATATATATAAAACCCGGAGGTTGCTGGGATTTTCGTTGTACAATCTGATATGTATGAATGTGATTTAACTACACAAGGTATATTCGAGATGTGTATAGGGGACCAAGTTAAACCAATTTCGAAAGAAATGTGTAAAACCCTATCTCAAGGATGGGATTAAAAACGAAATTTATCATCTGCTAGTCTCTAATTCATCTTAATTACGTATTTTTGAATTATAATTACTGTTTATGAGGCAAGGGTTACAACTGTAGCAACTCATTTTTTTCCCTATAAATAGAGATCAAGGCCAAGCACCAAATGAAGGAGGGGAGAGAAGTAGAGGTTTTCTTCTCTGACAATTAGAGGGAGAGATCTTTTCTCTAACAGTTCTAAATAAATTGTGCTATTTTATAGATTTAATTTCATCCATTGTATTACTTTTTGCATGCCATCTACATGGAAGGTTTTACCTCCATCTTAGATGGCTTAGGATTGTATTGCTTTTTGCATGCCACCTGCATGTAAGGTTTCACATCCTAAATGGACGGATAGATTTTTCCATTTTTCATGCATCTTTTAGTTGTATATTTATATTTCAGAATTTAATATTCAAGTTTTATGCAGTATTTTTTATGTTTTCATTCAAGCTTTATGCAATATTTTTTATTTTTTCAATTTATTTTGGTTTTATTTTTAATTTTATCATAACTAAATTTCTATTTTCCTAGGGTGATGACGTAGCTTACTAATGATGGATTGAATATTAACTTATTAAATCTATTTTTAATTTTTCCTTCATGATTGAGTTTTAATTATTGTTCTTAATGATTTCGATTGATTGGCCATCTTTTGAATGATTTAAATATGTACGTTGAGACTGGAAAGAGATGCATGTATGTAGATTATATAATTAAAACCATGACTTGTCTATAAAATATGAATATATTCATATGAGTTGTGTAGTCTTATTGAGTCCCATAAATCTTAATGCATAATTAATTGCTTAAATTCATATAGAAATATATTGGATTAGCAGTTAATTATAGAATTGTTTGACCTTGGAAGAGGGAAGTAATTAAGTTAAGGAAACTCGACTATCAATCATGTGGAATAAATTGGGCTAGAATAGATAAGTGATTTAATCCGTAATTTGTTAAGTAAAATCTATGTTAGTGCAAGCATTTCACCCAAGAGGGGGGTGAATTGGGTAATACCAGAAATTTTGTTGCGTATAAGAAAATTAACTAAATATTTAAAGCAGTTGAGAGCAAAGAGAAATATCACCGAAGTGTACACCAGGAGTTATATTGGTTCGGCCACAACCACTTTGACCTACGTCCATTCCTCAGAGCGTCTCTGAGAGTTTCACTATATTCTCCAAGATTCAGTGGGTTCTTGGCACCTTAGTACACAGCAAGTTCCTTCACCTGGACACTCGCTCCCCCTTATACGTTGTAATCAAATCCCCAACTCAAGGTTCCACAACCTTAAGTTGTCTCAATAACAAATATTGAGTTTGTAATGAAAAACTCTCTCACTGAGCAAATATATAATCACTGAAGTACAATGAATGAGTATAAGAAAACAAAGCACTAAGAGTGTGTTGATCAGTGTATATTTGTGTGTTCTCAGTTCTTCTTTTCTGCTTTTTGAATGCTCCATATATATAGATGATTTGTAGTGTCTGTTGGAAGCAATTCAAACATGTCCGTTAGAGTCACGCAGTAACTGTTGACCATTCTTCAAATTTGAAAACTATCCGTTTAAGGTAGGTAGCGGTAGGTGAACGTTCGGACTTTTATTTGACTTTTCACTTTTGGCATGATCTTTCATTGTTTCTCTGCAAATGTACTTAGAATACTAGTGCAATGAAGAGTTAATCATATAGAAAACAATTTAATAAACATTTGATTAAAAACATGGTTTCTGGACTTTATTACTCGAGTGGTTACTCGAGTGATCATTCTTATTACTCGAGTAGTCCCTCGAGTAAACCTATAAAAAATATGGCAATGAGTAATTCAACATTTTTCATAAGATATTACTCGAGTAAGACATAGAGTGAGATAGATCACAAACCTTGGAAATACCTGATTACTCGAGCGGCTACTCGAGCGGCCATGTCTTTCCTTCACAAGTTACTCAGGTACTGACTTTGGTAATCTGATTACTCTAGTGGTTACTTGAGTGACCATGTGTTTTCTTCAAACCTTACTCGAGTGACACCTCAAGTAAATTGCAAATAACTTTGCAAATTACTCGATTACTCACTCGAGTAATTACATCAAATTCTTAGTCGAGAGTACTTGTTCTTTGTTTACCTAATTACTCGAGTGGTCCCTCGAGTAATGGATCAAATAACTCCGTAGATTACTGGAGTACTCCCTCGAGTAATGCCTTTTCCTCACATGGTTACTCGAGTGGCTACTCAAGTAAAATGTTGCATTTTTTGGCCGAGAGCCATTGGAAGATTTTTGACTTGCTTACTCAAGTGGCTACTTGAGTAAAGCCTTTTCTCATGTGTTACTCGAGTGCCTACTCGAGTAATGGCTCATATAAGCTTGCAGATTACTCGAGTAACTTCCTCCAAATTTTGGTAGTGCTTTCGAAAACATTTTCTTTCAATATTACTCAAGTGCCCACTCGAGTAACAGTGTTCCTTACTCGAGTGATCACTCGAGTAAACATATACAACTGCCGGTGATGGTCTTCCTTTGTTCTTTCTCTCAGTTCTTCTTCATTACTCTAGTGCTTACTTCAAGTAATGCTTTGCCATTACTTTGTTCAAATTCATTTGTTATTATATCCTCTTTTATCATTAGTCTAATATTTGTTATCATCAAAACATATAGGATCTAACAATCTGACCCCTAGGGCTTTTTCTTATAGTTGCTTTTATATTATTTGCACTCATATCTAATCATTTTATTTTGTTTTCTCAATTACTAACTAATTAATAGACTAAATAGAATTAAAATTACTCATTTTGGTACTTAGTGATCAATCCTCAGGGGAACGATACTTTACTCACTTCTATATTACTTGATTACGACAGTGTACACTTGCACTATGTAATAGAACATCTAAACTTGTAATAGACACGATGGCCTAACACAATGCCTTCTTTCACCATAAAATGACACTTCTCCCAATTGAGCATAAGATTAGTGCCTTTACACCGCTTCAAAACTCGAGCTAATTTAGCTAAGCACTCTTCATATGAATCATCGAATACTATGAAGTTGTCCATGAACACTTCCATGGTATGGTCTAACATATCAATGGAATTAGCCATCATGCACCGTTTAAATGTAGCCGGTGCATTGCAAAGGCCAAAGGGCATATGTTTGAAAGCAAAGGTGCCATATGGACATGCAAATGTAGTCTTCTTTTGGTCTTTCGGAGCAATTGCTATTTGGTTGTATTCCGAATAACCATCAAGAAAATAAAAGACCTCTCTTCCAGCTAGTTTGTCTAACATCTGATCAATGAAAGGCAATGAAAAATGGCTCTTACTAGTAGCCATATTGAGCTTACGGTAATCCATGCAAACCTTTTATCCGGTAATAGTGTGAGTAGGAATGAGTTTATTGTGGGTGTTAGCCACTACAATCATACCACCCTTTTTGGGGACGCATTGGTCTGGGCTAACCTAAGAACTATCATAAATAGGGTATACAATACTACTATCGGGCCATTTAAGAAGCTTCTTCTTTACTACTTCTTTCATAATGGGATTGGGTCTTCTTTAATATTAAATGGAAGGCTTATGATCCTCTTCTAAAAAATCTTGTGTAGGCACATAGAAGGGCTAATGCCCTTTATATCAATGATTGTCCACCCAATAGCTTTCTTATGAGCCTTCAAGACTTCAACCAACTGCTCCTCTTGTTGAATAGTGAGATTTGAAGCAATAATCACCAGAAGAGTATTGTTGGAACCCAGATAAGCATATTATAAATGAGATGGCAATGCCTTCAGCTCAAGTGAAGGTGGTTCCTCTAAAGAAGATTTCAACTTTGGTCTATCATTCGAACACAAATCAAGTGACTCAAATGGTATCCTCCTTCAAGGACAAGGGGTTGAAGCATCCATAATAGCCTTGCACTCTACTACATCCAAACCCTCAGAATCAACATCAAGAAGAGTGGATTTACGTGGATCTTCAATCATAGATGTCTCAAATTCCTCTTGTACAAGACCAATCATGTCAAGAAAGAAACAATCTTCATGCATATGAGGAGTCTTCATCAATTGATTCATATTAAAGGTAACTTGCTCATATGCCACCCTCAAAGTCAACTCATCTTTTTCCACATCTATCAAAGTTCTAGCCATAGCTAAAAAAGGCCTTCCTAGTAGCAAAGGCATTTCTCTATCCGAATCAAAGTCAAGAACACTAAAATCAGCCAGAAATATGAACTTATCAACCTTGACTAATACATCATCAATAATCCCTTTAGGATAAGCAAGCTTTTATCGGCCAATTGCAAAGTAACTGTGGTAGGTCTAGTATCACCTAATCCCAACTTGTTGAAAATAGACAAAGGCATAAGATTGACACTTGAACCA
Source organism: Inga laurina (assembly GCA_963855925.1). Lineage (NCBI taxonomy): Eukaryota > Viridiplantae > Streptophyta > Magnoliopsida > Fabales > Fabaceae > Inga > Inga laurina. The sequence goes on along the minus strand of OY979702.1, from coordinate 36,927,793 downwards.
AGATCACATAAACCATTCCCCAAGAATTTAGCTCCAACATGACAAGGTATAGAGTGTAATATCCCAAAAAGTGTTTAAGGGCTAATGATTTCAAAATTGGATGTAATATTGTTGAATAAACACTTTTGGAGAATGTGTGATGGGAATTTGGTGGTTTTAGTGATTCCAATGGTTTCCTTGTGAAAAATTGTGTGAGAATAGATTTGATTGTTGATTTTGGAGCCATTGGACTCATTAGTTGAAAATTTGAAAAACTGTTAAGTGTACTTCTATGCAAGGCAGTCGGTTTGTATGGATATTTTGAATGGGTAAATGGTGTCTAAAAATTTTGAAACTTTCTAGTCTTAAAGTTCACATGTCAAACTTAAAAATGTACACATAATTTGTGTCATTTCGATTTGTGAGCTAAGAGTTATGAATTTTTGAAGTTTGCCCAGCAAAATTGATTATTTTCTGGAACAACACACAAAGATTAAAATTCTGGGATTTTTTTTATTACAGCTAGCAAACATCTATATTTTTCATTAACATTAGACTCAATAAGGGTTCTATAGGCTTTGGAATCACTCCATTTCAATTTTTCTAGAATTAGTTATGATTTTTCAAATTTTGGGTAGAAATCTGCCAGAATTTTTGAAAAATCTGAAATTGTTAGAAATTAATTTAATAATTAAACATCATATAATATATGATATAAAACATTATCCTTCACTTTCCTTCAGCCATATCAGACGCACATAACAGCTGAAATAGAGAGAGAATAGTTGAGAGAGTTTAGAGAGAGAAGGAGAAGAGAGTCGCAAGGTAAGCCGATTTCTCCGACGATCTAGTTCTTAACACGTATAACTCCAATCCTAAGCTACTCCTTTATATTCTTTAAGTTTTGGAAGCTCCTCTTTTGGTGTTAGAAACAGCTAGGGTTCAGCCAAGTCAAGGGAAAGCTAGTGGGAGCTTGAGGTAACTTCCAAACTCTTGTATATTGACTATTCTGGCTGTTGTGGACAATTTAATCGGTGAAATTTTGTCGGATTGTCTTTGTGCGTAAAAATGGAAAATGGGTTGTGGAGGCTATTATGCTACCCAAATTGGTACTAAATGTCATTTGTAACCCAATGAAATAGTCAATAAAGTGGCTAGGAGTATAAAGGAACGTGTTTACGCAGCCGACTTCGTAGAACCCCAATTTTTCCTGAAGAACTCATAAATTTTGGCCAGCTCTAGAAATGGGTCTTAGAGTTGGTTTTCAATGATTTGATGGTTCCATTGGGTTTAGGAGAAAAAGTTAGGTAGGGTTATAGGTTGTCACTTTTTCAGAAAAGGCCAAAAAAACATCATTACGAAAATGCCCTTGAAACCTTTAAAGCGGGCTATCAAGGGTATTTTCATAATTTGACAATGAATTTTATTTTGAGTCCAAAAATGGATTCCTTGATGAAAATATGTCAGAATAGCCTATGTCAAAATTTCAGGAAAAGTACAGCCAGACCGGGTATGGCGGGGCCAGGGACGAGGTCCGAGGGCATTTTGCTAAATTTTGACCAAAGGCTAATGTAATCACAAGAAACACTATAAAATAGTCTAAAATGAAACTTGGATACGTTATGACCTATTTCCTGAACATTTAATATTTTAGGACCAAGTCAGAAGCTGGAAATGGCACATTTTACGAGGCACACTAAAAGGTGGTCTTTAAGATAGTACTTCCTAACCCTGTAGGTATATGTCTAGGCTTCTAGTAGCCACCTAAATAGTCCAAGTGATAACCAACTTTAAATATTCTGAAGGTGAGAATTTGGAATAGAGAATAACCTGTTGTCCTTGACTCTGGTTTATAAGGTTCGACATTTGTCCTAATCGCAAGCAACATGTGCCAGCGCACGTTAGGAAAGAACAATTTAGTGACTCTTCTCTTATGCTATGTATAAATGTATTGTATGTGTGTGTATCATTATTTTGTGATGATATCTGATGTTGCTGCTTATACAGCTGGTGATAGTTGTCGTTATCGAGCATAAGCTGGTTATACAGCGAAAGCTGTCGTTATCCAGGGTGAGCTGGCATTATACAGTGAAAGCTGTCGTGATTATGTATACAGCCATGAGTGCTGTTGTTGTGATGAAAGCCATGTGACATTGTGTCGCTATTGATACTGCTATTAATGGTTGCTTAAATGCTATATGTTTATATATTGTATGAGTGATTTGTTACTACTGAGATTCTTTTAAATTTCATTATTTTCATTGACTAACATTCTAGATAGGGCAAGTGGCTCCAAGGAGAAGCGAACAACCAGGAGTAGTTAGGACTTTATAGGGATGTTATTTTGGATTGTTGGTTATCTCTTTTGGAAAGGGATTACAATAAATTGTTTTTAGGATGTAAATATTATGTTTGATTTTGATCATGTAATCCCCTAGTTGAAACTTATAACCCTTAGTTTATACATGTAATAAATGTATAAATGTATAAATGTGATTTAACTGTACAGGTAATTATATTCGATATTTGAACTTGAGACCAGGATAGGGATAAAGTTTTGAAAAAAACTATGAAAACCCTACCACAGGGTGGGAGTTTAAAATGAGTTTTAAATTATTCAATGGTCTCCAAACCATTTAGTTACGTACTCTCGAATTATGATTACTGTAATTATGGAAGGGGGTTACATTTGTGGTATCAGAGGTGTAGTTTCTGGCAAGGGTAGAGTTTGCTTGGATAGTTCCCTTGGTGGGCCTTAGGGATAGAAGATGATTGAGAATGAATGCTATGTTTGCACATGTATGTTCTGATGTTATGGATATACATGAGATTTATAGACATATATGTGTATACCTTATTTGTGATATTAATGGGGTAAGTTATTTGTAGAATGAAGAAAACAAGAGGTCACCCTAGTATGTAAAGAGTAGACCCAGAGGTGTAGGTAGTTAATGATAATCCACCAGATCCTATGCGAGAATTAATGAGTTTGATAAAGGATCAACGAGATATGATAGCTGAGCTTCGAGAAGAGCTCAGAGAAGAGAGAGCGAAGAAGAATGAAGATCGGGTTCAGTCCAAATAGGAAGAGACACAAGAAGAGACTCATCACGAAGAAACTGCTGAAGGGTGAGCACGACCATTATAATTCCCACCGCACACTGCCCCAGTTAAGAGTATCAAGGGGTGCTAGTAAGAGAAGAACAGGATATGCAGTTTTGGGTATCAAAGTTCTGTAAGCACTTACTACCAGTATTCAGAGGCAGATTTGATCATCAAGCAGCTGAAGATTGGTTGAACAGACAAGAGAAGATCTTCGAGGTTCTTGAGTTCCCGTCAGAGGTGAAAGTGCGGTTGGCGGTGTATAAGCTGGAGGGAGATACAGACTATTGGTGGCGGAATATCGCCCTAATACTTCGAAGCCACAATGTACTACTGACCTGGGAAGTGTTTCAACAATAGTTCAATGAGTCCCCAAGTCGGTAAGGCTTGAGAAGAAAACTGAATTTCTAAATATCAAACAAGGGGACACGAAGACTTTTAACGATTATCTGTCCCGTTTCACCCAGTTGTCCTGGTATTCTTCCTATCTTCGGAAAATGGATGAAAAAGAATGGAGTTCAGACATGCTTATTTATGGGCTGAGATGAGAAGTGAGAAAACGATTGGCCATACATCTGTTCACTGAGTTTAACAAAGCAGTGGAAGAATGTTGAATCACAGAAAATAATCTAAGAGATTTGTATCCGGCCAAGGGTAGTGGCAGTCATAATGAACCTAGTAGAGCAAACATTTCATAAAAGCGAAAGGGACATGGATCGTCTTCTAGGGGTGGTAGTAAGAGGCCCTCTCAACCTGAGTGTCGTGGTAACCAGAGACCTTTAGCAGGACAAGTATACCCTCAGTGTAGGAAATACCATCCTGGTAGGACCTGCACGGGGTTAATGATTTGCTATAACTGCAAATAGACGGGTCACATTTCTACTGCATTCCTATGACTGTAGATTGAGCAGAGACCTAAGAATCAGGGAGGGTATTTGCTATGACTCACGATGAAGCCTGGGAATCTCTCGATCTGATTCAAGGTAATATCATTCTTAAATGGCTATTTGTTACAAGTTTTGTTTGACTCGGGTGCAAATCACTCTTTTATTGCCTATGATTGTGTGAAGCCCCTGGGATTACATTTACATAAATTGCCATTCGATCTAATTATGTCAACACCAATGGGTGTTAAAGCTTTGACTACCGAAGTTTGCCTAAACTGTGTGATAATTATGGAAGGGCGTGAATCTGTTGTGGATTTGATCTGTCTACCACTTGATCAATTAGAAGTTATTTTGGGTTTTGATTGATTAACTGAAAACAATGTGTTGCTCGATTGTGGAAATAAGAGAATCGTGTATCATGTTTCTCAAAGTGTTAAGGATATTAATGTTGGTATGAACTTTCTTTCAACGGCTAAAGCTGTGAAGTACTTGGAGAAGGGTTGCCAGGGGTATATGGTGTTCTTTTTTGTACAAGGAGAGACCAAAGAAACTTTGAGTAGTATACCTATGGTACGAGAATTCCCTGAGGTATTTCCGGATGATCTTAGCGGATTGCCTCCTGAACAAGAAGTTCAATTCCCAATCGAGATTGTGCCTAGAGCTGGTTCTATATCAAAGGCACCATACCACATGGGCCCAAATGAAATAGCAGAATTGAAGAAGCAAATTGAAAACTTGCTTGAGAAGGGGTTCATTAGACCTAGTGTGTCACTATAGGGAGCTCCATTGTTATTCGTTAAAAAGAAAGATGAAAGTCTATGTTTGTGTGTTGATTATAGAGAGTTAAACAAGATTACCGTCAAGAATAAGTACCCTCTCCCAAGAATCAATGACCTTTTAGATCAACTATCTGGGTCGTGTGTGTTTTCAAATATTGATCTAAGGTTGGGATATCATCAGCTGCGTGTGAAAGTAGAGATGTTCCGAAAACTGCTTTCAGAATTAGGTATGGGCATTATAAGTTTCTCATGATGCCAATTGGGCTAACTTATGCACCTGTGGTATTCATGGATTACATGAAATGTGTCTTTCGACAATATCTGGATCAATTTGTTGTTGTATTTATTGATGATATTTTGATATACTCTAAGAGTAGAGAGGAGCATGAGCATCATTTGAGGATTGTGTTGAACATCTTGTGTGAGAAGCAGCTTTATGCCAAATTGAGTAAATACGAGTTTTGGCTACCAGAAGTAAAATTCTTAGGCCATGTTATCTCACAAGAAGGGGTCTCTGTGGATCCCAGTAAGGTTGAAGCAGTACTAGACTGGAAGAGGCCAAAAACTATTGCTGAGGTACGCAGTTTTCTAGTTGTTACTCGTTACTATTGGAGATTCATTCAGAATTTCTCACATATTGCTTTGCCAATGACCAAGCTCACAAGAAAAGATCAATCGTTTGTATGGGATGAGAAATGTGAAAATTGCTTTGTGGAGCTGAAGGAGAGACTGACTACGACACCTATGTTGATTATACCTGATCCCAGCTTGACTTATGTTGTGTATAGTGATGTGAGTAAGCAGGGACTAAGGTGTGTCCTTATGTAGTAGGGACATGTGGTGGCCTAGGCCTCTCAACAGCTCAAACCTTATGAAATTAATTATCCTACCCATAATCTAGAGCTTGCGGCCATTATGTTTGCTTTGAAAATTTGGCGACATTATTTGTATGGTGTAACGGTGCAACTGTACTGTGACCATAAGAGTCTCAAGTATTTGTATGATCAGAAAGAATTGAATATGAGACAAAGTCATTGGATGGATTCGTTGAAAGACTACAACCTGGAAATCAAATATCATCTGGGTAAGGTAAATATAGTCGTGGATGCTCTTAGTCAAAAGATAGTGCTTGTAGTAGCAATGATGATACAAGAAGGGAAGTTGATAAAAGACTTTCAAGATTTGAATTTGTCAAATCAGATTATCTGTGCCAACTACAATATTTCTCAAGGGGGAAAGTGATCTGAGAGCTGAGATTAAAGAAGCTCAGAGGCAAGATAGTTAAATGCAGTTAATTCGGGCTAGAATCGAACGGGGAGAAGCTCGGGACTATGACTTGTCGCCTAGTGGATTAATTCATTACCAAAAGAGAATTTTTATTCCAATTAAGGCGGAGTTAAGGCCAAAGATCCTAGATGAGGCGTAAAAGAGCCGGTATACTCTTCATCCTGGTATGACCAAAATGTATCATAATTTAAAGTCTGTGTATTGGTGGCCGAGATTGAAGAGTAATGTGACAAAATATATGGCACGGTGTCTTACTTGCCAGAGGGTAAAGATCGTGCACCAGGGACCGCCAGGGTTATTGCAGAGTCCTGAGGTTCCAGAATGAAAATGGGAAAATGTGACTATAGACCTTGTTGTGGGATTACCTATAATCAAGAATTATGATGCGATCTGGGTGATTATTGACTGGTTAATGAAGTCAGCACACTTCATACCGATCAATGCTAGCTACTCTCCGAATAAACTGGCAGAGATTTACATACGGGAAATTGTGAAGCTCCATGGTGTCCCGAAGAACATCATTTCCGATCGAGATCCTCGATTTACTTCGAGATTCTGGAGGGCATTGCATGAGGCTTGAGGTACTCAACTTAGATTTAATACGGCTTGTCATCCTCAGACAGATGGATAGTCAAAGAGGACTATTCAAACATTTGAGGATATGCTGCGAGCATGTTTCCTCTATTTCAAAGGGCATTGGGATTACTTTCTTCCACTTGCTGAGTTTGCCTACAACAATAGCTATCATGCGAGCATTCAGATGGCGCCGTATGAAGTGTTGTATGGAAGGAAGTGCCAATCACCCCTGTGCTAGAATGAGTTATCTAAGAGGAAGCTGTATGAGCCAGAGCTTGTTGATCAAACCTCAGCACATATTCGAATTATTCGTGAGAGGCTTCTTGCAGCACAGAGTCGACAAAAAAGCTACGCTGATAAAAGGATAAGTTCTCTAGAGTTTGAGGTTGGTGACCATGTGTTCTTAAAAGTGTCACCAGTTACCAGCATCGGGAGAGCTATCAAGCGGAAGAAGTTAAGCCTGAGATATAAAGGTCCTTTTGAGATTCTTAAGAGAATCAAGCCTGTTGCTCATTGAGTAGCCTTGCCCCCAAACTTGAGCAAGCTCCACGATGTGTTTCACATTTCCTAACTGAAGAAATACCAACCGGATCCATCTCACATTATTGAATATGAGGAAGTCAAGTTACAAGACAATTTCACATATGCGGTAGAGCCAAAACAAATTATTGAGTGAGAAGAATGACGGCTTAGACACCAAAGCATTCCGTTTGTGAAGGTGATATGAAAGGGAATGACTCAGAGGGAAGCAACTTGGGAAGCGAAAGCGGATATGTGAAGACATTATTCAGAGTTTGTGGCTCAAGTTGTGTGACAAATTTTGAGAACGAAATTTATTTTACGGGGGGAGAAATGTAATATCCCAAAAACTGATTAAGGTCTAATGATTTCAAAAGTGGATGTAATTATTGTCGAATAAACACTTTTGGAGAATGTGTGATGGATCTTTGGTGGTTTTAGTGATTCCAATGGTTTCCTTATGAAAAATTGTGTGGGAATAGGTTTGATTATTGATTTTGGAGCCATTGGACACATTGGTTGAAAATTTGAAAAACTGTTATGTGTAATTCTGTGCAGGGCAATCAGTATGTATGGACATTTTGAATGGGCAAACGATGTCTAAAAATTCTAAAACTTTCCAATCTTAAAGTTCATATGTCAAGATTCAAAATGGACATATAATTTGTGTTAAAGTTTACATGTCAAGCTTAAAAATGGACATATAATTTGTGTCATTTCGATTTGTGAGCTAAGAGTTATGAATTTTTGAAGTATGCCTAGCAAAATTGATTATTTTCTGGAACAGCAGGAAAAGATTAAAAGTCTATATTTTTCCTTAAAATTGGACTCAATAAGGGTTTTATAGGCTTTGGAATCACTCCATTTCGACTTTTCTAGAATTAGTTATGATTTTTCAAAGTATGGGCAGAAATCGCTAGAATTTCTGAAAAATCCGAAATTGTTGGAAATTAATTTAATGACTAAATATCATATAATATATGGTATAAAACATTATCCTTCACCTTCCATCAGTCATATCAAAAACACATAACAACTGAAATAGAGAGAGAATAGTTGAGAGAGTTTAGAGAGTAATGGAGAAGAGAACTCGCAAGGTAAACTGATTTCTCTGACAATCTAGTTCTTAACGCATATAACGCCGATTCTAAGCTACTCCTTTATGTTCTTTAAGGTTTGGAAGCTCCTCTTTTGGTGTTAGAAACAGATAGGGTTCAGCCAAGTCAAGGGAAAGCTAGTGGGAGCTTAAGGTAACTTCCAAACTCTAGTATATTGACTATTCTGACTGTTGTGGACAATTTGATCGGTGAAATTTCACCGGATTGTCTTTGTGCATAAAAATGTAAAATGGGTTGTGGGGGCTATTATGCTGCCCAAATTGGTACTAAATGTCAGTTGTAACCTAATGGAATAGTCAATAAAGTAGTTAGGAGTAGAAAGGAACGTGTTTACGAAGCCGACATCGTAGAACTCCAATTTTTCCTGGAGAACTCATAAATTTTGGCCAACTCTAGAAATTGGTCTTAGAGTTGGATTTTCAATGATTTGATTGTTCCATTGGGTTCAGAAGAAAAAATTAGGTAGGATTACAGTTGGCCACTTTTTCAAAAAAGGCCGAAAAAGCATAATTACGAAAATGCCCCTGAAAACTTTAAAGTGGGCTATCAAGGGTATTTTCATAATTTGACAATGAATTTGGTAATTTTGAGTCCAAAAATGGATTCCTTGAATGAAAATATGTCAGAATAGCTTATGTCAAAATTTCAGGAAAAGTACAGTCGGACCGGGTACGGCGAGGTCGGCCGGGTCCGGGGGCATTTTGCTAAATTTTCACCATAGGTTAATGTAATCACAAGAAACACTATGGAAGTTTCTAAAATGATACTTGGATATGTTATGATCTATTTCCTGAACATTTAATATTTTAGGACCAAGTCGGAAGCCGGTAACGACACATTTTACGAGGCACACTAAAAGGTGGTCTTTGAGATAGTACTTCCCGACCCTTTAGGCATGTGTCTAGGCTTCTAGTAGCCACCTAAAGAGTTCAAGTGATAACCAACTTTAAGTGTTCTGAAGGTGAGAATTTAAAATAGAGAATAACATGTCGTCCTTGACTTTGGTTTATAGGGTTCGAAACTTGTCCTAATCGCAAGCAACCTGTGTCGGCGCACGTCAGGAAAGAACAAGTTAGTGACTCTTCTCTTATGTTATGTGTAAATGTATTGTATGTGTAATATCCAAAAAGTGATTAAGGGCTAATGACTTTAAAAGTGGATATAATTATTGTTGAATAAATACTTTTGGAGAATGTGTGATAGGAATTTGGATATTTTAATGATTCCAATGGCTTCCTTGTGAAAATTCATGTGGGGAGAGTGTTTATTGTGAAATTGGAACCATTGGGAACAATCGTGCTAAAGTTGAAAACTCTGTCCATCAAAACTCTGTACAGGGCAGCCAATTTGTATGGACGTTTTAAATAGACAAATGGTGTCTAAAAATTCTGAAATTTTCCAGTATTAAATTTCACATGTCAAGCTTCAAAATGAACATATAATTTTTATCATTTTGATTTGTGACCTAAGAGTTTTGGATTTTTGAAGTTTGCCCAGCGAAATTAATTATTTTCTGGAACAGTATGCAAAGATTGAAATTCTGGGAATTTTGTGGTGATTTGCAGTAATGGCCAATATTTTTCCTATGAAGAGGACTTAAATATCTTTCATTTGGCTTTGGAATCACCTCATTTCGATTTTTCTCGAATTAGTTATGATTTTTCAAAGTTTGGGCAGAAAATCTGCCAGAAAATCCGAAAATGGGAATTATGACATCATCTCATTAAAAGATGATGTCAGCATGGATTATTAATCAAATTGCTCATCTTCTTCAGCCATTTCACGCCAGTTCCAGCTGAAGATAGTGAGAGAAAGTTGAGAGCTCTTAGAGAGAGAAAGAGGAGAAATCTCGCAAGGTAAGCCGATTTCTCCGACGATCTAGCTCCTAACGCGTATAACCTTGTTCCTAAGCTTCTCTTCTATGTTATTTAAGGTGTTTGAGAAGACAATTTGGTGTTCAATGGGCTAGGGTTTTCAGCCACTCTTGAGAAAAGCTAGAAGGAGCTTGAGGTAACTTCCAAACTTTCGTATATTGCTTATTCTGGCTGCTGTGGGCAATTTAATCGGTGAAATTTCGCCGGATTGCCATTGGTTTTAAAGTTTGGAAATGATGTGGCCTAGGGGTTATGCTGCCCAAATTGGGTCTTAATGTTAGTTGTAACCTAATGTAATGGTTAATAAAGTGGTTAAGAGTAGAAAGGAACGCGTTTACGGAGCCGAAATCGTAAAACCCCAATTTTTCCCGGAGAACATGTATATTTCGGCCAAGGCTGTAAATGGGTCTTAGAGTTGGATTTTCAATGATTTGATGATTCCATTGGATTCAGTGGGCGAAAATAGGTGGGGTTACAGTTGGGCACTTTTTCAAAAAAGGCCGAGAAAGCATAATTACGGAAACACCCCTAAAACCCTAAAAGTAGGGCTGCCAAGGGAAATTTCGTAATTTGACATTGAATTTGATAATTCTGAGTACAGAAATGGATTCCTTGGGCGGAAATATGTTAGGATAGCCCAGATTAGAATTTGGGAAAAGTGCAACCGGACCGGGTACGGCGGGCCCAGGCCGGGTCCCCTAGGGCATTTTTGTAAATTTTCATTATAGACTCATATAACCCCAAGTAACACTATGGAAGTGTCTAAATGGTGCATTTGGAATTGTAGGATTCGATATTTGCCGCCCTCGGGAGCCAACTGCGCCGAAAGACGTCAGGAAAGGATCAGGTAGTGACTCTCTCTCTTATACTATGTGTAATGCTCTGTATGTGTGTGTTATCACTGTTCTGTGATGAATCTTTGATGCTGCTGCGGTTACAGCTGGTGATAGCTGTCGTTTACAGCGCAAGCTGTCGTTTACAGCGCAAGCTGTCGTTATTGTGATTACAGCGTAAGCTGTCGTGATGGTGATTACAGCGTAAGCTGTCGTATTGTGTATACAGCCGTGAGTGCTGTCGTTTGTGGTGAAAACCATGTATCTTTGAGATTGATGTTGCTGTTGTTGCTGGTTGTGATTTATATACATGCTTGGTATTTATACATTGTATGAGTGGTTTGTTACTACTGAGATTCTCTCGAATCTCATTCCTTCCTATGACTAACCTTTCAGACAGGGCATGTGGCTCAAAGGAGAAGAGGCCGACCCGAAGCACTTAGGACCCTTAGGGGTATAGTTGATTTTGGAATGTTGGTTATATCTTTTGAATTCGGGATTACTGTATAATCTGAAATATGAATAGTATATTCAATTTTGGATGTAATCCCCTAGTGGATACTTAAACCTCAGGTTATATATGTATAGAATCCGGGAGTTGCCGGGGAATTGGTTTTACACTCTGTCATACGTGAATGTAGATAAACTGCACAGGTGATTATATTCGAATTTTGAAATGGAGACCAGGAACAGGAAAGAGATTTTGAATGATTTTGTGAAAGCCCTACCACAAAGTAGGAGATTGAAACGAGTTTAAGTTATCCGAAGGTCTCTAATCTACTTTAATTATTTAATATCGAATTATAATTACATGATTAAAGGCAGGGTGTTACAGTATGTGTGTGTATCATTGTTTTGTGATGATATCTGATGCTACTGCCTATACAGCTGGTGATAGCTGTCGTTATCCAGAATAAGCTGGCGTTATACAGTGAAAGTTGTCGTTATCTAGTGTGAGCTGGCGTTATATAGCGAAAGCTGTCATGATTATGTATACAACAATGAGTGTTGTCGTTGTGATGAAAGCCATGTAACATTGTGTTGCTATTGACGTTGCTGTTAATGGTTGCTTACATGCTATATGTTTATACATTGTATGAGTGATTTGTTACTACTAGGATTCTTTTGAATCTCATTCTGTCCATTGACTAACATTCCAGACAGGGCAAGTGGCTCCAAGGAGAAGTGAATAACCAGGAGTGGTTAGGACTTTATAGGGATGTTATTTTGGATTGTTGGTTATCTCTTTTGGAAAGGGATTACAGTAAATTATTGTTGGGATGTAAATATTATGTTTGATTTTGATCATGTAATCCCCTAGTTGGAACTTATAACCTTTAGTTTATACATGTATGAAATTTGGGAGTTGCCAGGAATTTGGCTATATACTCTGATATGTATAAATGTGATATAACTGTATAGGTAATTATATTCAATATTTGAACTTGAGACCAGGATAGGGATGAAGTTTTGAAAAACAATTGTGAAAACCCTGCCACAGGGTGGAAGTTTAAAATGAGTTTTAAATTATCCGACGGTCTTCAAACCATTTAATTACGCACTCTCGAATTATAATTACTATAATTAAGGTATGGGGTTACATAGAGAAGCTCTTAGGATCCTTCAACTTAGGTGGAAGTTGCTTGATAACATCAGTGAAGCATGTGGTGATAGCCACCATTTCAAACTCATTGAACCTTCATTTCTTTGTGAAGACATCCTTCATGAATTTGGCATATTTAGGCATTTGCACTAAAGCTTCCGCAAAGGGAATGTTGATATGCAACTGCTTGAACATCTCAATAAACTTCTTGAATTACCCATCTTCTTGATATTTCTTGAGCCTTTGTGGAAAAGTGGGTGGTGGGACATATCGTAGAGGCGAAGTGTTGGTCTTTCTCTTCTTCTCTTCCATATTTTCAGGATTAATGGGCTTGGTTTGCACCACATCATCTAGATTCACTTCAGTTTACTTCCTCTTCTTGTTGTCCTCTTCCTCGACCATAATTTCTTCATCAACCTCTTCATCAAGGTTAAGATCTTCCACAACGTGGTCTTTTGGCTTTGTAGTAGTGTTACCCACACTTAGAACATCGGGTAAAGTTTTGCCACTTCGGAGAGTAAGAGCCTTGCATCCTTCTTTACCTTCTCACTTAGGATTGAGAATAGTATCATTTGGAGGACCATTTCTTGGTTGAGCACTCAAGTGTGAAGCAATTTGTCCTATTTGTATCTCAAGATTCTTGATTGCCATGTCATGAAGAGAAACTATGCCAATTAAGCTTTCTTAACCCTTAAGAAGTTGCCTCAAGAGTGTATTTGTCTTGGAATCATTGTCTTTTGGCTTTTGTGGTTGCTTAAAGCCCGGGGGATGCATTGGCTTACTAGTAGAAGCATAGTGATTAATCGGATTCTAACTAAGTCCAGTCTTCCAAGAAAAGTTGGGATGGTCCCTTTACCCTTGTTATAGGTATTAGAGTAAGGGTTGCCACATGGATACCTTTGATTATTGTTCAAATAACTCACCAACTTCATTGTATGATGACATTCTTTATAGGAGTGGGCTTCTCCACATATTTCATAAGAAGGACTTGGAGCTTGGATGACATTCACATTCTTGGAAGAATTTCTCTCTATTTTCAACTCAAGTTGATCAAATCTCTTGGCAATTGCTTCAAGTTGAGCAGAAATTTCTTTAGACACGTTTGAACTACTCGAAGGACTTGATTCCTTATATGTTCTATAGCTAGAACATGATTTTTCAGATTTTTGCAAGGAACTAGAAGCGATGTCCTTATACAATTGTGATATATCACAAACCCTCATCTTGCTAATTCCACCATTAGAGGCATTATTGAGCATATTTGAAGTGGGCATATCCAATCCTACTATAAAGGCTTCAAGTAAAACATAGGTTTTCTGTTCATGGTTAGGGCAATTATGCCTTAACTCATTGAATCTCTTCCATGCTTCATGAAAAAGTTCGTCGGGTTGTTGTGGAAACTTAAGAGTTTAGCTCTTAGAACTTCCCATCTACCCCTTGGAATGAACCTTGCCTTGAATTTGGATGCCATTTCATCCTAAGTAGTAAATAAGTTAGGAGGTAAAGTGGTAATCCAAGCTCTTGTATTCTTGTCAAGTGATAGGGGGAAGAGTCGCAATTGAGCACATCTGAAGTTACTCCTTGAAACTTGAAGTTCTCACACACTTGTACAAATGATGTCAAATGGTCAATAGGATCTTCATTATGGGTTCCCCAAAACAAGCCAATCATCTGGAGCATTTGAAGGATGATTGGCTTTAACTCAAAATTTCGAGCTTGAATAGCAGCAAACTAGATGCTAAATTGATAGGTGGAGCTTTCTTGCTCCATGTACTCATCCAAAGTGCACTCCAAGTCATCATTATTAGGATTGGCCATATTGTAATATGTATGAGGATGAGGTGGTGGTCTCAATTGCTTTAGTGCTGGTAAAGGTTCAGGTCCTTGGATAGTTGCACAGGAAGTGGAGTCTCTAATTCAGTTTCAAAATCTTCCAAAAGATATTCTTCAATAACTCCATCAAGAACGACTTCCAAATCAGTTTGCATACGGAGCACAAGTACCTACAATTCAAAAATCTCACAACGAGTATCAAGCTTATCAACAAATAGGACTAAATTAAGAAACACAAGAAAAAGAGTTATCGCTATAACTATACTTAAAAACAAAGCAAATTAAGAAATTGAAACAAGAAGAGGAGAAGGATTCAAGCGTAATCAAGTGCACAATTACATTAATTGACTCAAAAGACTTTAGTCAATAGTCCCCGGCAACGACGCTAAAAACTTGTTCGCCGTTTAGCTTCTATAAGCGTACGAGTCGTAAGTAATAAGTTAATGAGAAAACAAGTGTTGATCTACAAGGACTATGACAAAAGTGAGTTAACTAATGTAACCATGTTCTTAATTAGGTTGAATGGAATCATTTGAATTTGATCAATTTAAATAAAGACTTTTGATAAAAATAATAAAGTAAAACAGTGGAAATTGAGAAATTGGGTTTAACTTCAAGAGGTATAAACTTAGGATTACTTCTTCCCCATTGTATTTCATAAAACTATGCAATTAAATTACTTATGCTAGTTAAATGAGTTTATATGCTAGTCAAAGATCCTAAAATCATCAACCAAGCTCTCTCAAGTCAAGATTGATTTTTAATCTTCATTAAAAATATTCAATCTCTTGTTTATTATTAATGAAAATCATCTTTCCAAAACCATTCTTCAATAGACTATGTTAGGTTGTTAGATATATCTCTATTCTAATAACAAATCATCCATTTAATCATTAAATTTCAAGTCTAACATGATTTTTCTCAAGATGTAGCATTAAACTCAAAGAAAAATCAACATATATATGCTCATTAACCAAAAAAAGCAAGATAATCTAGTAGTTTTAATCTATACAATGGGTAAAAATAAACCTAATTGATAGTTTTATCTACTTATGGTCTGTACATGCCAAAATCTCAGCTCAAAATCATAATCCATATTAGCCAAATAGAGAAAAAGGAGAGAAGAACAAGAAAAACCCAACAATTGAGGCTCCAAATCCCTTCTCAATCCAATCCCAAGCTTTAAGCTCTTCAAAATGCCAAGCCCTAGCAGCCAAGATGCCCAAGGAATCCAACCTCCCTGATTTTTTACCAATCCCAAGCTTTTATATTGGTTTTTTTCTATATTAGTTTTCAAAACGCATAGTATCAGTTTTGCGCATTCGCTTTTGCCATAGTGAATTGTCATATAGACATAATCAGTGCTTTTTCAGATGGTTTCGCTATGACTTTGGCTATAACGGATTTCACGACCAAAGGGTAGATAGAAAGGTAATCTTCTAAGGCAGTTTTTCAACGGCTTGGCTATAGCATTTCCATAGCAAATACAGGCTTCTCCTTCAAAGTGTCCATTTTCATCTTCCTCTTGCATTTTCCTTTCCTTTCACATCTTCCCATGATCATATCTTTAAGAGCTTTTACAACTTGCCATTCTCCACCTACAAGGAGGAGGGATTCATGAGCTCTTTAACTTTCACAAATAATCAAAAACTATGTGCATTTAACTTATGATTCAACACAATTTTGATTTAGCTTAAGTCCTATCACATTTTCTTCTATAATCTCTTTATATACTCAATTTGAACCTAAAAATAAGTGAAAAGAGAAGAAAATGTGTTAGAGTACTCTTATTTCTATTAGTTAACATGCGCATATTCCATGGATGTAAAAAGTAGACATGATATAAAATTGTACAATTATATCATAGTGGGAAGTAAAAAAAATATGCTTCTTTGTGGTCCAACATGAAAAGCAATAGTGTGAAAAGTTTCTTAGTCTCACTGAAGAAGCAGAAAAGAAGGGGAAATATCTAAGGACAATACTTGGGTAAAGACCTTTAGAGTTTTTAATTAGGTTTTACAATAAAAATTACTATGTGGTTTTAAGGGGAAAAAATCTATTTCATCTGAGAACCTAATAGGAAATACCTAAATTTATCCCCATACGTTTCATCCAGATCATAATCCCTTCTTGACTAGCATTTGTAGATTTGTTTTTTTATTTTACATCATATGATAATTTTTCTTCCTTCACCTGGAGAGATTTCATGGAATTCAGGGGAACAAGAAACAGATTGTTTTTTAGGCCAATTAACAAATAAATATAAATTAAGCCTGTTTTTTGCATCAAATAGCAAAAGTCAAGTTCAAGTGTTCTAAATAAATTCTCTTTTAAATATGGCATTTTCAAGCAACTTAGAATTAATTTCAAGCTTCAACATCATAATGGGACACATCATCATCAAGAGATAGATAGGAAGATGTTACAGACATTTAAGAAGAACTTTTTGGATCAGAACTGGATTTTGATAAATGAGATAAACCAGAATCATGAGTCCAAGGTTGTAGACAACCTCAGCACAAATGTGGGACTGATCAAACCAGGTTTCATGTTACTGTTACTATGGATTTAATAGAAATGAAGCATTTTTGTGGTGTCATAATTGCTGGTCTCGTTTCTCTCATGAAATCAAGAGAGATATGTCAACAGAAGAACCAAGACTTAGAGAAATAACAAGTCAAACCAGGTAAAATAACCACTTAACCAGAGAAGCAAATCAAACCAAAAGAGAAGCAAGCAAATTGAAAGACTCAACTCACTAGAGCTTGAGATCTGCCTGCCGCTGCTTCCCCACCGAGGAAGAGAGAGTTGAAGTCAAAGAAGATAGTCGACAATCCGACGAAGAGTGGAGAGGATGATAACTCTCGGACGTTCAGGACTTCAGGTTAGGAAGGAAAGGAGGAACGATGCTGGAGAAGCCTTAGCACCTTAGGGCTTTGAAGAATGAAGATGATCAGTGAGTGTGTGTGAATTGATCTGGAGAATGTAGAGTGAGTGAGTAACTGGCTTGTGCGAGTTGTGATTCTTGTGAGGGATTGACTATTGAGGGCATGGCAGTGGGGAGTAATTACAGTATTACCCTAATTTTTTTAAATCTTAACAAGCAACAAGCCTAAAAGTTTTTCTAGTAGGCCTAGGCCTAGCCTTTTATATTGATAGGGTAGGCCTAATCAGGCCCCAAACAGGCCAAGCCATATGCCTCTGACAGGTCGTCTGGCCTGTTTCCACCCCTACTTAGGCTTCGTTCATTTATTTTTTTTAAAAAAACAAATTTAAAAAGATTTTGAATTAGGGAAAACGACTGAATGGAACTTTGAAAATGCAAAATCTCAAATCAAGTTTGTTGTCAAGAGTTAATAAGGGAATGACGAAACTTGATAAGCAATTCACAACTCATTTTTTGGGAAATCCCTAATTTAGAATTTTATAATTTCAAAGTTCTCTAACCTTTTTTTTTTTTTTTTGTATTTCTCCCTTTGAATTATAGGGAAATTCGGCCAAATGAATATTTAAATAAGAAGAGTAAAAATAAATGGTCCTATTAGAATATTGTTCAAGAGCTATTATAAGATGGATGAATTAGAATGTATTATGATGTTTTTCCTCAATATTAAGTTATAAATTAATTTCCATAATAATAATGACATCTTTTAAGAAAGAATCATATAGTGCATGATATGAATTTTATTTGAAAAATTGTAACGAAAAATTGTAACCATATTTTCACCCGGCAATTTGTTTTATTATCTATATACCAATACGTGTTGGTGCTATGATTGTCAAGCTCGTGAGTTTAAGTAGACTTAAACTCATAAAATTTTATCTTTATTAGAAAATAACTACTAAAAGTATATAATTAAATTATTAAGCTATAAAAAATAATAATTTGATTTAAATATATTTTAAATTCAAACTATTGAAGTTAAATTTATTCACATGCATAATTTCTTCGTAATGAACATAAAAATTTCTATTCAATTGCTATATATAGCTACTCAATACAATGCTTAAAAACAAACTTCCCAATATTTTCCCCTAACAAAATATCTTAAGAAAGGTCATAGAAAATGATGAAAATGTTAGTGAAAAAGACAACAACAACAACAACAACAACAACAAATTACCTCAATGTATCTCCCACATCTTCATCCTTGAATGGCTCAATTTTTGTCTTCAAAATTCAAAACTTGCGCGGGAAGAGTTTTATTATAGCATAAAAAAAAATAACATGATTGACATCTAAAACACAAGAAAAAATGTGAGGCAATGAGCATACCGACCAACATTCTAACTTCAAAATGATTGCACACGTTGTACAAAAATAACAATAAGAAAGCAACAAAGCAAATTCATTGTTCAAATTCCAAAAGGTCTCCATATACACAACATTAGTCGTTGTATGACCTCCTCTATTGCCATCACCATGAAGCAAAATCTTCAAACTATCAATGCTTCTTGCTCTTGGCAGGGAAACATAAAACCAAACATGCGTGAACACTAGCTTTAGTAGATATACCCCCATAATGTAATGATTGCCCCAAATTTTGTTTATGATTATAGCAAATGAAACAAAAATTGAAAATTCTCTTCTCATCCGAAAAGACAAACAATTATTGGAAGGGTTCATGTTAATTCTGAGAATTAAAACTTCCTGAATTGCTTATGATCCATTCAATGTCATAGCTTTCTATCACAAATTTACCAAAATACAAACATGTCAGGTAAAAACCTATAATTTTACCTAAGCAATAATTATGTGATAAAAATTGAAATTAGAAATTAAATATTTACTTTAAGTATCCACTATCCACATCAAATATCCACTATCAAAACCATAATGAGGAAAAATGTGGGCCCAAATTGGACAGGTCTCCTACAACAAATCATCATGCAAAAAGTGACGGTGCAATAATCCTACTAACTTATATGCTGTTTACATTAGAAAAGCAAGAGTTATCTAGCAACTAACATGAAGAACCACTAACTTAAACCTCAAACCTATTGTTTGACACTGGCTAATGACAAAGTATAATCTCAGCCCAAGAAGAGGACCAGACAAGGGTGCTAAGCCACTTGTCCCACAAAATAAGGGTTTGAGCATTAATGCAACTTGAGCCTAAAACATTGAACAACTTGAACATAGTGTGAGAAAGAGCATCACAAACACAAATGAGGTGCTTACCTTTGTGTTAACCATTTAGTAAAAATTAATCACTTGCATGATTTATATAACCTGACTATCTCATGGTTGGTACACATCCTAGTGTGTCTCCTTTTTTATTAATATGCCTATATTGATAAAATTGTGGAAGCTTTTGCTATGATTATCTTCACATCAATCAAGATGAATCTTAACATATTTTGTGGTTCTCTTTGAAACCTGCAACCATGTTAGATAAGTAAATTGATTATTTTGTAAGTACTAGAAAGCAGAACAAAAATTTGAAATGTTATGCCTCATAAATTATGCATTATAAATGGATATACGCAATAAATATAGGTTTTGCCTTAGCAATATGTCTCTTGAAATAATCATTTTTATATTTTTTGCCAATTGGTTTTGTAATATCCCTCGTATTGGGCTATTGAGCAAAAAAGCAAAGCTCCCTCAACCCATATTAATACTTCTGATTCTCTGTTGCAAGTGAGTCAAACATCAAGTTATTCCTATCAAGCAAGGGACCATAACCAACTTCATAAGGTTAGTTCAAATGATAACCTACTCTATAAATACACAATTGGCATTGGAATTGATAAGATCTGTTGTAATTTTCCAACACTGATAATATATGCTGAGAATACTAAACCACAAACATGGAAGGTGTCAACCGATTTATTTTAAAGTTTAAACATGCAAACTAGTTTTTAAACATCCTATTCTTGAATAAAATAGGACAAGACAACATGATCCAATAGCTGTCTAGCCCTAAAGATCTTCTCGGTGAGAAAAAGATCTTCAACATAAGATAATTACCTTAACCTAGTGAAAATTTTGACAACACAACCCCACACACTTTCCTTAAGGCTAATGAAGAAATCCAATGGTCAAAAAGCTAACAAATTGGATAACAACTTATGTTATCCACATCAACCATTTGAATTCTTAAAATTTGTACGTAGCTTGAAAATAGATGGCATGTTGCTCTCTTTCATGTCCATGTGTTGTGTCGACCAAGTTGTGAAAAGAACACAAAAAATAGTTAATTTATGAGGAAAAAAAATATCCAACAAACAAACAGCTCAGGAAAAGACATCATACACACACCACATCATATATATCATATCTTAGATGTCATTTATTATAAAAAAGCTTAGACGTGTGCCTTTCTTAATCAAATCATTTCACATCTCGAGCATCCACACAATCACCAAATCCAACATATAAAAGTGGGTCATCTTTAAAAAATGTAAGCATTGACAAAAACCTATGATAAGGATTAGCAAAGGACAACCCATTCCTTTTCAATTAAGCAAACCCATGGTAACCCTATAAGGTAAGCAAACACCCCACGGACAAAAAAAGTTACCTGTCATAAATTAAATGTCATACCCAACAAAAAAAGCTGAAATCTAAAAAATCCTCATCAAATCAACTAACATTTACACTGTCCTAATAGTTGCCAAAACCATACACATTGTTGTTGCACATCTAAGAAAAACTTTCAGTTGCACCTTTGACCCTGTTAATATGATAACAAAATGACAACCCACTCCATTAGAGAATCGTCGGAAAACTTTGTTCCATAGCACTTACACTCCTTAAAAGGAAAAAAAAACTAATGTTTCATATACACAATTATTCCTTAAGCTCCTACTTCTGACCCAGCCTTAAAGACAATGGTTAATATACTAATTTATAATCTGTTTGTTTTTATATTGAATATGTATTTTAAAATGTTTTGATATTGCAGAAGCAAACAAAACAAATAATTGCTATCATATGATTTGTAAACTTAAATGAGTCTCTATATAAGAATCCACAATTTTCTCTCTATTTTTCCCCAAACCAAAATGCATAGTAATACTATAATGTTCCCTTTCAAGTTTAAGTGACTGGAATTTTGGCAACTAATCTTATCTTGCGAACAAATGAAAATAACGTCATTACATCCTTTTACAGTGTATTTAACTATAGAATTACTATCTTTTGTGTTCTATATGACTTGAACTGCACATTTTGGTAAGTTTTATTCCCAAAATGTAGTCATACCCATTCTTCATTTGATGAAATGTTCTCATTACCAAGATGAGCATGTGTTTTAATAATCATCCATGGAAAAAAAAAAACAAAATGTATCAAATGAAGAGTTTATATTCTGGATGGTTATTACATTGGTTGCAATTTCGTTGATAATGGTATTCTCTTCAATTAAATCTTAGCACAAACTAAAATAGTTCATTAGCATAACCCATGTTACCTTACAAGATACATCACAACCTATACTTAGTCGAATAGTACATATCTTGGTTCACTTAGACATAATCAATAAAACCACATAAAATAAGGACAACCCCACAAGCTAACATACAATGATGAACTGGTTACAAGCTTACAACAATCCAATATAAGCATAATCCTAACTTTAATGAAGTACAACAACTGGTTACAGCAACAATCCCTACTAAAAGCACCATCCAACCATCCTGGTTACAGAAAATCACAATCTTAAGATGTTCTACATATGAAGTTTCTGAGCAAAGCTGCTTGTTTGGGGGCAGGGGGAATGAAACCCATATGCCAACACCATTCAAGCAAATTCACCTCTGAAAACAAAGTGCAATCATACCCAGATATGCATAAATATTGAAGTAGGCATATGCTTTTCATATCCTAGCAATCCAGCATATAAATAGCACATAGCCTACACTCTTAGGGCACGTTTGGTTCAATTGCAGACCCCTCTGGTAATGCAATGGATTGCAATGCAATGGGGTGCAATGCAATAATGATTACTATCATCATGTTTGGTTGCTTAATAATAAGATGTTGAGAAATTTTTTTTTATATTTAAATTGAATTATAAAAGGTCCAAAATATCCCTTAAACATTAAAAAAAAAAAAAAACCTTCATCACCGATCATCTCCTTCCTCACCCCAAAAATCTGTCTCCCCCAAAGCCTCCGTGGAACCAAAGCCATACTCGTACAAGTATCTAGCAGGATTCAACTCAAAGTCATCCCTGAAAATGCCATAAGTTCTTACTTCCGCCTTCTTCCAGGAGCTTCCATTGATTTTGCTCATCAGAATCAGAAACCACAATCCCTTAATTTGCTGTAGATGTTTTTAAATCATCTCGATCAACAAATTGTAAATGTTTTTATTAACTTGTATGCCATTTTACCAAAGAAGATTAGAATAAGTCAAAATTAGAACTTTATAGTAATTTTCGTCATTTAATTGTCCTACATCCTGGGGTTGAGTAATTAGTTGGCAAGCCGAAACAATAAATTGGCGTCTTGGCTCGCCGAAACAAGGTGTTTTTTTTCCCCTTGTGCCAAAAATTTCAAATCCTGTTTCTAAAACCGAAGGAAAGCAAAAACAGGACAGAGTGAGTAATAAAGCTTAATCGAAGCCGAAGATACAGAAAATGCGCAGCGATGGGATCTTGGGCAGCAGAGATTCCACGGGAAAGAAAACGTTGTTCGTCTCTCTGTTTTTGTTTTAGGGCTTTTCAGAAGAAAAAAATGATGATGGCTGTTTTTAATTATTTGTTTGGTGAGGATAAATCTTGTCTTTTTATTATATTAGTAGGGTTAAAATTGAGATTTCATCAATGATTACAAGCCTGCAATGAGTTTTCATAGGGGTCCCCCTATGAATGGAGATTACCATAAAATGTGCAATCTATTTTACAATTGTAATCTACATTACCATTAATAAGCCCAACCAAACAGGTCACCAATGGTAATGCAATCAAGATTACCATCGCATGTGTGCAATACAATCTAACCAAACGGGCCCTTAGGTTATTGCCATACCTTGTCTTAAGAAGAGATTGCACAAACAACCATTTTTTTCGAGTGCCTTTTGGCTTCAGCTATTGGTAGATGCATTCTATTGTGTGCTCTTGTGAGAATTTCTTGAATAATGAAACTAGGAAATTTCACTCACTGTATGAGAAATTTCTGATTAGAAAGCCACCCATTTACTGGCCTTTAAAGATACTTACACCGTTGTTATCATCAACATCTCTAACATAATTTGTTTGAGTTCCCCATTCCTAAGAAAGGTAGAATAGAAACTTGACAGCATCTTACACATTTACTACTATTTCTTTATAAAAGAAACATGTACTACTTTAATTCCCTAGGAAATGTAGTGCTCCTTTTGCAATTGCATTTATAAGATTCAAATAGAGATAATAAATAAACCCATGAAGAATAAATTGTCAGATATAGAGATGAACAACTATAACTAATATAACTAAATTGGTAAGAGAGGAGGATCTGCGAGATCTGTCACAAAAATTGGAAAATCAATGCTATTGCTCTCCCCCTCTAATCCCTTCTTTCCTCGGTACTTCTGGCTTTTGTGTTTGAAGTATTGGTACTCGTCATTCGAGGTTGTTGGATGCCTCTCCCAGTGGAGAGAATTGAAGAAATTAGCATTTCACTTTAATTTTGATCTGATTGCGTCACTTTCAACTCAGTCTGAAACATATATATCCTCCCTATCATACTGCTATGACTTCTCGTTGGACCCTTTGCTAGACTAATCCACTCTATACTACAAACATCAAGATCAACTACGTTGAGAGGAACAGAGAAAGACCTGTCACAATATTATTGTTCCTTCTTTATTGCTTATTATATTGAAGGAGAAATCTCAACCATCATACTGTCACTTTTCCTGAATATTGCAGTTCATAACTATTACTAGAATTAAAAGAAAAATAAAGAGATATATAAAGATTTATCTCTTAAATGATAAGTCAAGAAGTAATTGATCTCATCAACTTTCCCTGAACGGTTCTTTTCCATGCTTATCATGCAAATCCCAAATCTTTATCAGCATTTCAGGACCATACTCTCAAGAATTTTAAAAAAGTTGAAAATCCAAGACCATTACTGTAGAATTCAAAATATTAGCTCTAGTTTTTTTTGTAATCTCAAAAAATCTTCATGCTTTGCCCTATATTTCATTCATTCTCATTCTCTGACTATGTTCTGTTTATCTGCTATTCTTTTTGAACTCATCATTGAAAAGTTTATTCTATTATTTCACATTATACATTCCTTTTCAAAAATCCATGGGGAGAAATAATTTTGAACGTGTTCGTGGTCTAAGCGCTACATTTTCAAAGTAAGCTTAAAAAAAATGATATATTGTGATCTGAAACAGAGTAATGCAAGAGAATAAATGCGTGTAAGGAAGACAGAGAATATAAATCTGCCAAAGTGTCACAGAAAAAGGTGCTTGGGGAAGATATTTATAGCACTTATGGGGATGCACAGATGCTGTTTGGCTTATATAGCAATTATGCATAGATCCTGCTTCTTGGGAAATTTCTTTTCATATTGGCATATCCTTAATCTATTGGCAAACACATCCATATTCTCTATCATCATATCTCTCTTGACTGAAAATGCGAGAGATTCCTTTTACAAGCAATTTCTTGACCACATTTTTTGCCTCCTTATTATTGGTCTTCATTATCGAATGTTAATCAATTGGTTACCCTAGCAGAGTTAATTCTCTTGGTTTTACTTTTTTGGGTTATGAAGTTATTTCATGTTAGTGCAACTTACAATATATACTTCTCTGCTCCTATTTATAAGTCACTTCCAATATATTTTATTTTACTATCTCCGGTCCTAAATATAAAATAAAGTTGACTTTTTTTAGAGAGATTAAGGAAGCTAAATAAGTTACTTAATCATGTCATATGTTATGTATCATTAGATTATATATTAATTTATTAGTTAAACTAATTAGTTTGAAGAAAGAAATAAAAATACTCTAAAGTAATTTAATTAGCTTCCTTAATTTCTTCAAAAAAATTAATATTATCTTATAATTAGGATCGGAGAGAGTAACTAAGAAAAAAAATTTAAACCTCAGTAACGTTGTCTTAAAATTTATTCTATGTTTGAATGGAAAGGAAATTAGGGGGTAAAGAAAACTGAGAGAAAACTCCCAAAAATAGTAAATTTTTTTTATTATTTATGGAAGTTTTCTAACCTAATATTCTCTCTCCGTATTTTCTCTCTATCCAGATATAGCATTAACAACTTTTTAATTTTACCCCTATTTAATACACAATATATTTTATAAAAATAAAGTTTGCCTAATAATAAATGAAGAATACAATTATACATTAATATAGAAAATTTAACAATGTGACTTATAAGTGTAATAAAAAAAAAAGGGCCCTTTTCTCTCTGCCTTATAAAGAGAACAACTAGAAATGTGTAGACTTGTTTCCTATGGATAGCGTAGTTTCTATTTTGGAGTTGTTTTCTTATTAGGTCAACAACTTACCATGAATGGACTTATGGACAGCTACGTTTTTACAGTTGGCTTTACCAATCCTTTAGCAAAAATCAGAGAGGGCACGGAAAGAAGCTGGTACACTTGACTCAACATTTTGGTAATTGGTTTAGTGGGTTGATACCCTGTTCAGTTCGTAATTAATGACCAGTAACTTCTTGTTAATTGATGAACATGATATATCTTTCCCAGAAATAATGTTATCTGCAGAAAAATTCTTTTGCATCTGATACTATTAGGTTTAACCATTTGAAATGATCTATCCAAACTACTTCAACGGGGAGGTTAATTGTGTAAAGATAAACTAGTTCCAAGAAATTTCTTGGCATAAATCATGGAGAGGAAATAAACTTACTTGGAGAAATAGAATGGCAGGAAGACACAAAGCAGGGAGAGAGATAAAAAAAAAAAAGATTTAATAAGGGTTTATATAAACAAGGAGAAGAGTTATTCTAGAATAACTACAATGATGGATGAAATAATATAGGTCAAAACTTATAATAAGAAAATTACCTGAAATAAACAAAATTAAATCGTTATCAGATTCGTACTTATAATTAATGTATAACACCTACATAATACTAACAAAAAAATTGAAAACATGGCCCCCAACCTCTCAAAGGTCTTTTTTTTTTTGGGGGGGGGGTCATAGAAAAAACCTCCAAAATTTTAAAATCTTAAATTAACGATTTTCTATTAAAATGAGTTGTGAATTTTTTATCAAGTATAGTCAATCACTTATCAATTATATAGAAATTACAAACATGATTTGGGATTATGAAATTTTGGAGGTCTTGTTTTGGGATTTTCCCTTGTTTTTTTTCTGATGATAATTAAACTTTATGTAGGAATATTTTGATATTTCATAAGCATGAAATGATACAGTTTTGAATGTATTTATCAATTTTCAAAGAAACAATACCCTAGAATTGTGTAGTTTTTATTTATTTTATTTTTTTTGAAAAAATGTTAAAAAAATTAAAATCGCACTATTTCATGTACATAATCTATCAAAATGCCACTAATTTTGTGTCATATCTATTATGATTAGAAAGCATTATTTATTTGCAATATAAATCCAATTCTAAGAACATCGAAACATATACTATAATAACAACAACAAAACCTTATTCCACTAAATGGGTTGGCTATATGAATTATATGATACCATTGAGCTTGATCAAAACAAAATCTTTAGATAATTGTTAATAAAGAGGTCTCACTTAATAACATGTTTGAGTGTTCTTAAGACATATATACGGATGTATTGCTATATCCAAACATGAACAGTGAAAATGCATGCCCACAATAGAAAATCCCTTCCAAATGAAATTTAAGAACCATTTTATATACTGTGTAGTGTTCAAGATATCGCTGTATTGAAAATATGTTTTGGTTTTTATTCCATGCAAGTGTGAAACTAATCTGGTTCGAATAAGGGTTTGGAATCCCTCCTCTTCTCTTCTTTTTAACCATTAGATCAACATTTTGAATTGTTTAGATTTGATCTTTTATAAAATTATTATTAAAATGTTAAATTTTAAAATAAAATAATTAGTTGGCTACAAATCAAGGAATGAAAAACCGGACCGAGCAATGAACCGGTCACAACACATGTTCAAAGGTTAATAGGTCAACCGATGTCTAACCGGCAGTTGAACCGGTCATATTAAAATATTATAATTTATTAGTGACAATATATATTAATATATTTTTAAACTTCTATAGATAAAAATAAAGATTTTTAGAAAAAAATATGCTTAAAATCTATTAGTATTAGTTATAATACCCATACTTATGCAATGATATCTCTTTTCCTATAATTATTCTATCTTTTTAAATATTTTTTTCATTATCTTCTTCATTTTTTTTAGATTTGTTCTTTTTTTACCCACTTTTTTCTTCATTTTGATCTTCAACCTTCTATTTTTCCCTAAAAAAGTACAAAATAAAAATTTAAAAAAACAAAAATTGAAACCGGTTCAACCGGTCTCACGGTTTAATAATCAAACAAGACCGGACCACTAATCGTTCCCGGTTCAACCGATCGAACCGGCCAATCCGGTTTTTTATTCTCTGTTACAAATTGCTAAATTCTAATATGAATAATTTAATACTATAATAAAGAAAATAAAAATAATATCTTGTATGGAATAACTTTGAAATATTCAAATGTTGATCTTATGGTTAGAAAAGGAGGAGGAGGAGAAGGGAAGAGAAGGGGTTCTGAGCCTGGTTCGATAGCCTAATTAGAGCCGGGAATACCGGCCGGCCCTTCACTGGCTCGGGCCCAAACGGGCCAGCCCGTTTCGGCCCATTTGCTAAAAAGTATAATATTTTTTAGGCCATCGGCTCTACAGGGCTGGCCCTTCACGGGCTTTAGCCTAAACGGGCTTAAACTCATTTTAATTCAAAAAAATTTCTTTTTCAAGTTTTACAATTTATTCATTATTTTGCTTTAAATTGAGATACATTATTTTTAAAACTCATAAATTTTTAGGTAAAATAATCATCTAATGTCCAAATTAGCCTATTTTTTAAAGTTTAAATTAATAAATCATTGTAGAAAATAAAATAAATCAAACCAATTAATAAGTTTTTGCTTGTTATTAATACTCTATTAGGTACTTAGGTGTCTCTCATATTGATAATTTGATATAATGATATTATATTTATTAATTTATTTTAAAAAAATATTAAACGGGCCTAAAAGGGCCGGCCCTCAGGGCTGCAGGGCCCGCCTTACAGGGCTGGCCCTTTTAGGCCCGCTTCTCTTTTTAGCCTCTAAATCATAAACCCGACCCTTAAAGGACTCGGGTTTAAACGGGCCGGCCCGACGGGTTGGGGCCGAATTCCCGGCTCTAAGCCTAATTGTGCTTGGTGATGGTGACTTGCCAACCACGCGCAATATTGCACACAACAGAATCATCCACAACCGAAGGGAGAGTCTCAAAGAGTCCACAATTTGGTTAGAGGTAATATGCAACTGCATGGGGCCGAACACGTTAAGGATTCTCATGATGGGCTACCTTCTTTTTCCCACGAATCCACTTCTGAATTTTTGGGCAAGGGGTGTGCCAACGGACTTAGTCAGGAACACCAAGGTAAAGACACCAACCCATGCGCTTCTTCTCTGGCAAGGGATGTCACCATCTGCCCTCTTGAGCCTCCGTCCATGCAACTGGGTCCCTCCAATAATTCCAACATTAATCATGATTTTCAAGATTTGAGATCAGAGGTGCATTCAATTTCTCAGCTTGAAGTCGTTGTCCTGATGGGGGAAGAGCCTCCAGACAAGTAAGTCAAATTCTCTCGCCTGGCCCTATTTTGTGTGTCTTTATGATTGTTTCAATTTGGAATTGTCGTGGGGCGGGCAGTAGTGCGTTCCCTCGAATCTTGAAGGATGTTGTCAGCAAATATGGAATTAATGTGATGTGTATAGTGGAGCCCAGGATCAGTGGAAATAGAGCCGAGAAGGTAGTTAGAAAATTGGGGTTCAATGATTGGTTGAGAATTGAAGCCACGGGTTATGCTGGAGGTATTTGGGTGCTATGGAATAACTGGGATTTTCATCTTGAATATATATCCTCTAACACCCAATTAATTCACTGCAAAATTTCCGATAGGATTAATTTGGAGCCTACACTTGTGTCTTTTGTTTATGGGGATACTAGTGTCTTGAAGAGAAGGGATTTGTGGTCGTCTTTGCATGCCATTCACCATTCGGTGACCATCCCCTGGCTGGTCCTAGGAGACTTTAATGCGATACTCTCCCCCAATGATAAGGTGGGTGGGGCTGCTCCCATTCGTACCTCCATGCATGACTTCCAGAATTGCATTGACCGTTGTAATCTTATGGAAGTGCCTTTCGTAGGGGATAGATTTACTTGGGAAAAATCTGAGGTTAAAGAGAGGCTGGACTGGGTCTTTTGTAACTTTAACTGGGATATTCTTAATCCTCAAGCCAAAGCTTATCATAATCTCAAGTTCAAGTCTGACCATCGGGTTATTGTTGTGGCCGACCGAAACATCATCCCATCCAGAAATAGGGGAAGGAAGTTCCAATATCAAGCGGCATGGTGTATTGAAGAGGGGTTCGATGATGTGGTTAAAGCAGCTTGGCAGGGAAGGGATTGGCTTCAAGGACAATCCCAGTTTGTTAATGACGCCTCAGAGTGGAATAACAAAGTGGTTGGGAATGTAGTAAAAAAGAAGAGAGAGATCATTCGAAGACTGGAGGGAATCGATCGAGCTAGATGTAGAGAGGGGTGTCAGAATGGTCTCTTTAAGATTGAAAAACAGCTTTGGGTCTTGTATCAAAAAATTGCCTTACAGGAAGAATTGATCTGGTTTCAGAAATCAAGGTGCAAGTGGCTAGGAGGAGGGGACAGAAACACGAAATATTTCCATGCTAATGTAGTATCGAAGAGGAAACGAAGTGTAATCGAAGCTCTACAAGATGACAACGGGAATTGGGTTTCTGATGAAAATACAATGCGACATATGGCCTATGACTACTTTCAAAAACTCTATTCTTCAGAGCACATGTCATCCCCCTTCTCGCCCTGGATGGCTAGATTTCCGCCCCTTGAAGCTCAGCAGCTAGAGCGGCTACAGTGCCAAGTATCCCCAATTGAGATCAAGAACGCAGCTTTCGAGATGGATGCTTTTAAAGCCCCGGGACCTGACGGGTTGAATCCTCATTTTTTCCAAACCCAGTGGAACTCGGTAGGGCAGAAAATATGTGACTTGGTGATCAGGATCTTTAGCAACCCGGAGGAAGTGCAAGCTATAAATCAAACGAACATCATCCTTATTCCCAAGGTTGATCAGCCCTCATCTTTAAGAGACTTTAGGCCTATCTCCTTGTGCAATGTGAGTTACAAGATTGTCAGCAAGGTTATTGCCAACCGCTTCAAAAGGGTTATGAGTCACCTTGTTGCTGAAAACCAGTGTAGCTTCATCGCTGGTAGACAGGCCGTGGACAACATCATCATAGCTCAGGAGGCAATCCATACTATGAGGAAGAAGAGAGGCACTAAGGGTTATATAGCTGTGAAAGTTGACATGGAAAAGGCTTTTGATAGGCTAGACTGGCGTTTCTTGGAATTCACTCTTCGCAGCTTAGGGTTGAGAGCAGATCTGGTCAAGCTGATTATGAATTGTGTTTCATCCGCTTCCATGAGCATTATCTGGAATGGTACCCCCTCTCAAAATTTTAATCCTTCTAGGGGGTGAGGCAGGGCGACCCTCTAAGTCCTTATCTATTTGTCCTTTGTATGGAATTACTTGGTCAGCTAATTCACCATGAAGTGGATATAGGGAACTGGCAACCCTTACAGTTAAGCCCTTCTGGCCCTCGTATTTCCCACCTCTTCTTTGCAGATGATCTAATCCTCTTTGGTGAGGCTTCAATTGAGCAGATGGAGGAAATAAAGAAGGTTATGGAATGGTTTTGTCAGGTTTCAGGCCACAGGATAAATCTTAACAAATCCAAGATGTTTGTGTCCAGAAATGTTCACTTCAACAGAGCTTATGAGATGAGTCAGATTGTGGGGGTTGGACTGACAGCTGACCTTGGAAAATATTTGGGCGTCCCTCTCTTGCACAAAAGCATGGTTAAGATGACCTTTGCTCCGCTACTACAAAAGGTTCGATCAAAATTGACTAGCTGGAAGGGGAAGTATTTAAGTATGGCGGGCCGAACAGTCCTTATCAAGTCAGTTTTATCTACCCTTCCTCAATATCAAATGCAGTCAACGCTTGTTCCAAAAGGAGTGTTATCAACAATCGAAAGACTTAGTAGAGACTTCTTTTGGAACCAGCATGATGATAGTAAAAAAATGCACCTGATAGCTTGGGATGTACTTAAACGAAGGAAGTGTGAAGGGGGTCTAGGAATAAAAGACCTTCACTGCCAAAACAAAGCTTTTCTCATGAAATTGTGTTGGAATCTTATCACAAGGCCTGAAGCTCTATGGGTTAAATGTCTTCGCGCTAAATACTCATGTGGAATTGAATCGGTTCTGCAGGTGAAGAAGTGGCGCAATCAATCGGTTGTTTGGAGTGGAATAGTGGCTGTTTGGGAGGATTTCAAAAGGGGTGTTGGCAAGAAACTAAGAAGTGGTAACACGAAGGCTTGGCAAGAATGCTGGGCCCCCTTGGACAAGCCGCTAAAATTCTTTATCGAAAGAAATATGCACATTGTTGATATGGAGGCGCAGGTTTGTTCATTTAGATCCCAATCGGGCGACTGGGACAGAGCTAAATGGGAGACCTTTCTTCCAAGATGGGTGGTTGATAGAATAATGATGACGAACCCGCCTTCAGGCTCTGAGGAAGACGTCATTTGTTGGCGGAATGCTCCGGATGGTAATTTTAGTGTGAAATCAGCATATGAAGGTATCTTTCACAGGCAGTCTCTTAGTAACCAACATCACTGGCGCGATCTATGGCACTGGGGAATCCCTGAAAGAGTCAAACTCTTTATGTGGCAAGTTTTCCATGATAGACTTCCGACTAATGTGTTAAGAGCGAGACATAACCCGAGCGTCCTAAACACTTGCCCTTTCCAGTGTGAGAATGAGGAGAGCATCCTGCATGTGTTGAGAGATTGTGAGCATGCTCAGAGAGTGTGGGTCTCTTTAACTAACCATCTATACTTTAGTATGTTTTTTTCTGGCAACTTGCAGGACTGGCTTCACTGGAACTTACATAACTCACCGGGGAATAGGAGGATGTCCAGATGGGCATGGCAAAGAGTTTTCAGTACCACGTGCTGGCTCCTATGGAAAAACCGATGTTGCAAAGCTTTTGAAGATTCAGCTGTCAACCCAAAGGAGATAGTTCACAGATGCATATACCACCTCTCCGAAAGTGTGCAAAGCGGACGTCTTCATCACCAAATATTCCAAGTCTCGGAGAGAGGGCTCGTCCGCTGGCAACCTCCTGCACAAAACTTCTTTCGTATTGACGTAGACGGTTCTTCTGCCAGTGGAGGTCTAGCAGCCTGCGGAGGTGTTATCCGTGATCACCAAGGGAACTGGATTCGTGGTTTTCAGCAAAAGTTGGGTCATGTGTTTCCAACTGCTACAGAAATCCATGCAATTCAAAGCGGTCTTCAACTATGTAAACAGATGGGTCTTCAGAAAATCAAGTTGTCCACTGATTCTCTCCAGGCCATCCACCTTTTATCGACCAACTGCAGCATAGACCATCCTTTGTATGACCTCATTTCGGCTACCAGATCTCTTATTTACGCCGACTGGGATTTAGAGATTACCCACACCCATAGGGAAAGTAATCGTTGCGCCGACTTCCTGGCACGGACGGCTCATCTGAACAGCCAAGACTTCATGGAAATTGAGTTATCCCCTATGGATTGTTTTCATCTTTTTGCCTTGGATTGTGGGGTTCTACCTCATCAGCACTCTTTTGGACCTAGCCCTTAGGTCTGGTTATCTCTCAAGCTTTGCTTGCCTTTGTATCAAAAAAAAAAAAGAATCATCCACAACCTTCCACCATTTAAAAAAACTAATGGCTCTAAATACGGAATATCAATTCACTCAAGTCACCTTACTTCTCAGTCACCGACTTTGGAAAATAATTAAACACAGAGATAAAGACTAATTCCTCAGCATTTAATATATATTAGTTAACTAAATAATAATAGTAATCTTGTTAATTAATGATGTTAGTACAATATTTTTGAACCGGCCACTTCTTGACAGCTTCGCTTTAATTCACTTGCCTTGACCCATTCAAAGGCCCTACTTCAGTGGAGTATCTGCATATTGTGGGCCTCACACACCACTTATAGTAAGTGAACAAGATAGATGTAAAATCACAACCAACTTATACGATTTGGATTTGTGAGTTATACGATGATATCACAAGATTTACAGCAAATCAATCCTACAGCACATGGGCGATCGAACCCTCCTCATATATAAATAAATGACACAAGAAGGATTAGGTGGAAATTTAATTATTTGCATGAAAAAAAAAATTAATACATGATGAGTTATAGAATTTATGTGTGTATGTGTGAGAGAGAGAGATATATATGATATGATTTTGATAGAAAGTACAGTTTTGGCACAAATGGTATTGGCATGCATGGATTTACATAAGGTGTACGTAAATGGGCAGTTAGAAAGAGTGTCCTTTAGAAAATATTTTATCTCGTGAAAAGTGGTTACAAAAAAGTAAGGTACAAGGAAGTAGAATTAGGTCAATTATAGAATGGTGATATTATTTATATTCATGGCCCTCTCATTTTTCCCCCCTATAAATAGGTCCTTGTGGGTGAGAGGTAATACTCCAAAGCTGTAAATCCAGTGATCTGGTTTGGTTTACGTTTTTTCTTCTTTCTGATTCTGATACTGTAGAGTGAGTGTGTAGAAGGTGGTAGTGAGGAGAGAACCAAGAGGTTGAAGAAGAAAGGAGAGGGAAAAAGGTGAGTGTTGACAGAAGATAGAGAGCACGGAAGATGATTTGCATTTATATCTCACATGAATTATTACTCACTGCATTTCATTCCTTTGTGCTCTCTATTCTTCTGCCATCACATTCTTCAGCCTCGTTCTCCCTCTTCGTATTCCTCTATATCTCTCTCTCATCACTTTCCTTCTTCATATTCTCCTATATTAACACTATATATGTATCTTTTACTTCATTCACAAAATATACTTTGATGCATGTCTGTTGATTTTTGATTTTTCTCTTTTCATTTAGTTTTATTGTCTCCCCCATCAGAACATATATTCAAATCTCTTTGTTTTTCTGGTTCATTTCATCTGTCAGACACACACACACACACCCGAAGTAAAAGGTTAGAGATCACGAATCAGTTCGTTGAAGATCTGAAGAAGCGGGTCCTATAATTAAGCGACTTAGAGAGAGTCTACTTTGTGCAATACTGATAAAACATAACTGAATCTTTTCTTTTTCTGGGTAGAAGCTTTTAATTCATATCTATATATAGTTTCTTAAGAACACAACTGTGTCTGTATGATGCAAATGCATATATATCTGTAAAACATGAAGGCATTGAGCACGGCTTGATCATATATGTGTGTGTGTGTGTGTGTGTGAGTGTGTGTGTGTGTGTGTGTGTGTGTGTGTTGTGGTTTTTGTTCTGAATGAAAAATCTCATGTTGTTTTGATGCTATGACGATCATTCAATGATTCGCAGGGAAAGGAACTGCCCCACTTCATTTTTGTGGTAAGAAGAAATAAGAGAATACAAGGGGGCCCACTGAGCATGACACAACCTACGTGTGGCATATACTTATTCAGGATTCTTCGTCCTCCAAGTAATTACTTTTGCCGCAACTTGCCCATTGATTCCTTGAGGTAGATCGATATATGATCTCAAAAATATATATGCAGTTTTTTTTTTTTTTCGATCAGATATAACGGCAAAAGGGGTCAAAATTTTGTTACTATGGTGGTGATTTGGTGTGTGTGTGTGTACATGAATATAGTACCACTCACTCTGAACTCTCAAACATGTTAAAGAATGAGTTAATATTATATTATTTACCATCTATCTGCGAACAGTGTAGATAAAAAAAGGAGTGGTCCCTATATGAATTATTTGTAGTTGAAATGGCAGACAACTGTGAAACAGAGTGGAATCAAACAGATTTCTTTTTCAAAGAGGTAACATCCAACAAGACAGAAACCTTTTCCTGTAAACAATGGGAGCCACATAATATATAAAATATCACATGGAGGAGGAGGAGGAGGAGGAAGAAGAAGAGGAGGAGGAGGAAGAAGAAGAAGAAGAAGAAGAAGAAGAAGAAGAAGAAGAAGAAGAAGAAGAAGAAGAAGAAGAAGATGATTTGAGGTGAAAGAGAAGGGTCCTCTCATTTTCGAAACCAACTGGAATGGGATCGGAAGGACAATGTGATCTGTTAAATCCTGAACCCAATGCAGGTCATACATTTATAGTACATCTCTTGTCTCTAGGCCCTAGGTACTACTAAACCAACCAAAAACAACAAAAATACAGAGCTAGCTAGCGAGTTTGAGAGAGGAAACAAGAGTCGATGAGTTTATCTTGCCCCTTGTGTGTGAATGTGTGTGTGTCAAGTTTAAACTTCAAGAATTAGCAAATCTAGCTAGTGCTTAACCCATTATGAGTCAAACAAGACGTGTTATGTGATGAAACGGCACTATGAATGTTTAATTTATTAATTAAACTTTGTTATAGACTGTTAATATACTGATGCCCTTTATGATCTATAGTAATCAGGAATGTAACTACTTGCTAATTGTGATTGTGAGTGGATAATATGCTATCGATTATGTGTCTGTTTGGGATGGCAAAAAATCATAGTGACTTTTGGCTTTTTGAACACTGGGATGTTTGGATTGACGTTTTGACAAATGAACTTTATTTTAACCCTCCTAAAGCAACTTTTGAGAAGAAGCTCAAAAGCCTGGCTTTTCCAAAAAAAAAAAAAAAAATCACTTCTGTCACCATCAATCCAAATACAAATCACATATTTACAATCTGACTTTTGTAAAAGTTAAATTAAAAAAAAAACCACTTCTGTCACTGCTAACTCAAACTAGCCCCATGTATTATGGAAAGAAATATAAAATTGGTTTGGGGGGGGGGGGGAGGTTGGGTATCCTTGTTCATTTTGGCTTGATCCCACTCCTACTAAAATATCATTCCCCTTGGTTCTGGTCTTGTATGTATGAGCTAGTGGAAAGACTAACTTTGGTCTTAAATATAAAATTCCAATTATCTCCCTAATGTATCATTTTCCTACAAAATATTCCTATTGATTGTGTTTGTTAGAAGAGTTTCCATTAAGAAAGTGGTTTCAATGTAAATGTTACATGAAAAGGGTTATTTTAGGAAAACTAACATACAATACATTTCTTAGAAATTATCAACTTAACTAATTTTCTTGATTTCTCATAAATTAGTCATCTAGTTTATTCATTTAAAATCAAAGAGAATACTTTAATTCTGGAGAATAATGCTAATACAAGTCATTACCAGGATCAGTACTAGGCACGACTAAACCTTATTTAGGGTTATCAAATAACTACAGGCCCTTGTGATCTTATGATTAGTTTTTATCTCTGCGTGTGTGGGGGGGGGGGGGGGGGGGAGTCAAAATTAGAGTTGGATTTATTGAACTTCGATTTAGTTTCCCTAAATTTTCAACTAAATTGCGTGACTTGAAGATACTCGCATGCTTAATAGATTTAAGAGTGGCTGAGTTCAATGATGAAAAACTTTTGCAATAGGATCTATATGTTTCACGTTGTAACATCAACCAAAAATTTGATTAAGAGCGGACACGATATGTATTTAAAAAAAAAAAAAAAGTTACGGTTAGTTCTGACATGACATTTTGATCGAAAATTGACTTATAAATTTTGTGTACAGATTAAGAAATAATGTCTATGAAATTTGGTCAAAAAAAGTGTTTAAGAAATTATACTCAATCTATTTCACATAAATTTACGGTAAAATATATCATATTTTAACTAAATTTTAAAATATGTAAATATACTTTAGATATTATTTTTATAATATGTATTAGGGAAATTCAGAGAAAAGTCATTGTTTGAAAATTTTATTGGCTAAATGAATCTAAATTCGAGAACTTGTATTTTTTATGTATGAAATCCTAGAGTGCTTTCTTTGTTTAAGGGAGTGTGTTTGGTTCAACGGAAGTTATGTTAGGTGATGTTCATTAAAATTAGGTTAAGGGAGGTTATGAGCTTTATTTAGTTCAAGCAGAAGGGAGGGGAGGTTTGGTTTCTTGTTTGGTTCAGAAAGGTAGATGATGAGAGCTAATTATAAATGGACAATGATATACCCTTGTCTCTTTATCTATATATTTTCCGTCTTCTTTTATAATTTTTTATTAATAATTATAATTTCTTAAATTATTAATAGAAGTTTAACTTGGCCATCATGAAAAATAGAAGTGGAACAAATTTAATAAAACTACTTGAATTGAAAATCATAGTCATGACTAAATTTACTACTTCCATTTATTGTAGAAGAAAACGTATTGCTCCAATTTTTTACATTCTGAGATATTGGGTAACCAAAAATAATTGCCTTTGCACTAGATTGATTTCTTTCTTACATCATTATCAAAAATCCAAAGTTTAATAGATAATTACATATTTTGCACATCAACTTACATCATTATCAAAAATCAATACTTAATAGGCTATATCATTACATAAAATCAAAAGTTTCCATATGGTTAGCAAATTCATATTGCTAATTCTTTCAAAATATCCATATAGTTAACAAGTGATTAGCAAAAATCATTGCCAATTCTTTCCCACACAAAAGACCATACTGCTTTTAAAAGACCACAAACTTCCTGTACAAATCTTCATTCCTTCCCTTGGGAATATGATCAAGGGCAAATTTATAAATACACCCTGCATGCTCTATTTCTTTACACCTTTCCTCAA
This sequence comes from Inga laurina, assembly GCA_963855925.1. Classification (NCBI taxonomy): domain Eukaryota; kingdom Viridiplantae; phylum Streptophyta; class Magnoliopsida; order Fabales; family Fabaceae; genus Inga; species Inga laurina. The sequence goes on along the minus strand of OY979702.1, from coordinate 36,889,444 downwards.
GCTCAGCAAATGCAACAAAAAGCTGCTCTGCTTCCTCATCATCAACCAGCTTCTCCGTTACCCTCTCATAAACATTTCTTACTTTTGCTACCTCTCCATTCTTCATCTCAAACTTGGCAAATCATTAGCGAATATGCCACTTAGTGATGGAATTGAAGTAAACAATTTAACAATAGAAGATTATATACTCCAGTAGTTGGTGCAAAATGCTTTTTGTTTTAAAGAATCAAAATACTAAACAATCAGCCAATCTATAGGGGTAACAGAATGGGATGGGAAAGAAATGGAAAGAATGAAACTGAATTTGAATCCCAACATGATGGATGCATATTATCAATTTTCCAATACATTGTCAAGAAAACAAAACCTTGTACCTGTTAACTGTGGAACGGAACTAAACCTTGTACCCATTAAATGAGAGGACTTTCCTAGTGAACACTGGAAAAGGCATCTCCATGATGATCCAAAAACATAATCATGACCAAGAGACGATTTAAATACCACTTCAGACTTGTAGATGTATCAAAATTAGCATTCTCCTCAAGAACCAAATCAAGCCGATCATCAATTTGCACAAATGATGGGTTCTATTTGTACATTGCTCACCGAAGGAAGCTAGAAAGGTCACGAATATTAATCAAAACCTGTACAACCATTGGGGAAATAGACAACGAAAAGGAAAAGTAGATATTGGAAGTAGAAAATTCATTGCTGAGAAGCAGTAGAAATAAAGCAACATTTATGAGCCAAAATTATGTTTCATAGAGCAAAGAGCCTATCATTTTCTATCCATTTTACTTTTGATCCTTCTAAAACGAATAGCAAACAGAGAAAACATCGACAAACCCCAGTTGATCATATCAGTATAGCAGGTTAGTTACTAACAATGATCTCCAATTTCCTCACTTTCGCCATCACAACATTCAGATCAGGTGACAATCTAACACTCGAAGGATTCACCAACAAGATATCGGAACCATATTCGTTCCCTAACACAGCCCTTTCTTAAATGCCTCCCTTCAAGCACAACGCCTAGTCCAAGCAGCCCTAGGCAGCTAAGCCACAGGGAAATACACTCACTTCATTATTCTAACCAAGATTATTTGGATTGAACAACATCATCAACACTTGAGTTACTTAGCCAAACAACTTATTCCTGTTCACTTGGTATCAATCTTTCATTATCTGAAGTATCCTTATGATATAAACAGCTTACAATCTACCATATTTGTCTTCAAGAAAATTTGATTAGCTGTATATTATTTCATCTTCTCACACAGACTTCAAAAATTTATACAATAAAACAGAAGCAATGTGCAAATAGAAATTTCTCATAATCTACATACCTCACTTCTCTTCAATTCATTAAAAACTAAATCCAAATTTTATGACGATAGACAACACTAACTTGTAGAGCTCACATTATCTACAGTATAAGGCACAGCAGAACTACATATTCATAGGCCTTTCCTCTAATATTAAGTAGTCAGCATCTTCTAAGAGATAAATTTGTCTTTACCAATAGTATAAGATACCAAATAGAAACCATTGGCTAAAACCCACCAAGAGTGTAAACAAATCATGTGGAAGAAGAAGCCTATGGTCAAGAACTCTTGCGTCCTATTTAGATCAAATACCCCACAAACTAGAAAGGGAACCATCAACCTAAACAATGTCTTCAAAAAGAAGCCCGCTAGTCACCTCAGACAGAAATTACAGTATCCAGTTTTGGATTAGTAACAAAGCAGTTAATTACTTAAAGATCCGCACACTAGATTTTTAACTTCGAAGATGCAATCAAATTTATAATCTCTCAATAAGTAACCAAACTTGTCAGAAGAAATTTAATAAAATGTCCAATATTTGACATCATTAACATGGATAATCTTATTGAATAAAACCATCAACTAAACTGAGGAAACAAGATATATTTCCCATTGATCATTGACCAAAACAAAGCATAATCATAATTCTATTAAAAAATTGAAACAAGGGCTACATAACAGAAGCAAAACTGAGATTATTCTAGTATAGCAGAAGCACCCACCCCCTTGAGCTTATCAATAATAGATTCGCCCTCCTCCTTTGTCACTCCTTTCTTTAAGGGCCTGTTTGGTTGGAGGGGATGGGATGGGAGGGGATGAAAAATGACCCCCTCCCCTTGTTTGGTATGGAAACTAGGAGGGGAGGGGCCCAAAAAAGAGGCTCCAAATCCCTCCCACACCCTCAAATTGGGGGGTTTTGGAGGGAGCCAAAAATGTGGGATTATTTTGCCCCCATGATCTTTTCATATTCCCAATTATATCATGAGTCCAAAATAAAAATATCACTTCGTCCTGCTTTATGCCTTGTTCAGCTTTATAGATTTGTTAATTTTGTCCTATCTTTATGTACTAACAAGACTACTTTTTTCGTTGGCAAAAAAAAAAAAAAAGACAGGACTACTTTTTTTTATCTGTTTTTGGATTTTTTTTCCAATTAAACTTAAAAAAAACTGTTTCCAATAAAAGATAGTAAAAAATTTTTGTTTCCATTTTGCACCTAATTAAACATTGCCACTTAGAAACAGTTTTTTTAAGTTTTTCTACCATTTGTTTTCAAGTCCTCGACAGTTTTTTTTCAATAGAAGGATTTTTCCATTTAATTTAACATGATAATTGCTGGAATATTCATATAACGAGAAATTAAATTGGGGGGAATTGAAAACTATTTTCATTTTTTTAATGAAAACTGGAATTCATTAAGTCTCAACTAAGAACTTAATACAAAACAAAATGGGTAACCCCATATCAATCATCAACGACTGCCTCCTCCAATGATGGTAGTGGTTGATCAAAGAAGACAAAAACCCCCCGCATTAGTATGCCCTAACCTAGCAAGATGACCAGCATCCCCATTCTGTTCTCTAGGAATATAATTCAACAAAACATGACAATTCTTAGACAACCATAACCTAGCTTCTACAATAATAACACTGAAAGGGTGGTATTGCTTTCCATCTCTTGTTAACAAATTGATAGCCTTAATACAATCAGTGCAAATCAAAATGTTTCTGTAGCCTCTACTCCAACAAATCTGAAGCCCTTGAATAATTGCCAAAATCTCTGTGATTGCAGGAGGAACTGTCAACAGCTTATAGGTGAAACCACCAAGCCAAGCTCCTTCCGTATCATGTAAAACTCCCCCGCTGCTATATTGACCTGAGTCCATAGCCGATCCATCTACCTCCAAGTGTACAAAGCCTGCTTGCCTGCCTCTTGCACTCTGATCTTCAGATGATTGGTGAGAGTAAAACTGATAATGGGAAAGCAAATCCTAATCCCAGCTAGCGCAAAAGAAGCTGGCATGTGCATCCTGTGAATAAATATCAAGCTCCTAGCCAAAGACTTTCTTGCATCTGGTTACCCATATATCCCAACAGACATAACCAAACAAGGAAGCCCATTGGACTTTTCTCGTAAAATCTCTGCCAAATCCATGTTTTAGGTTCCAATTTATCCATTCTCTCCCTTATAATGATGTGAATTTATCCCACAAGGTTGGGTGAATTAAAGCAACACATCGCTCTCGAGCGTTCCCACAATCTCTAAGCACGTGCATCATCTCCTCCTCTTGGTTGCAGCCGAAGGGACAACTTGCTGAATCCAGGAGGCCTCTCTGGGTTCTCAGCTTTGCCGTATGTAGTCGATCATGAGAGGCTAACCACATAGAAGATTTGATCTTCTCTAGAATTGAGCATCTCCATAGTGTCCTCTAGAATGGCTCTCTGATAGCGCGAGTACCTGCAAAAAGGAAATAATATGCAGATTTAACAGAAAAACAGCCATATGAAGAAGGCTTCCAGTAATACTTATCATCTCCCCTCTCCTCACGAGGGGGGTGGGCGTGCATAAGTCGATCAGTAACATAAGGCTGGAACCATTGGCTTAGCTTTTCCTTGTCCCATTCTCCCAACTGGTTAATGTAATTGCTTACTTTAGCTTCCCTATCCACAAAAGCTTCATAACCCGGAATGAGTTCAATTAAAGGTCTATTCATCTTAGACCAGTTATCATACCAGAAAGAGGTCAAATTTCCATTCCCAATATTGACTCTTACTCCTTTGATAAACCTCTCCCATACAGCACATATACCTCTCTAAGTCACGGATGAGTTTGTCTTGCGTTGAATCCTTGGCATGAAGCCAGTGCCACATCTATACTTCTATCGAAGAACCCTAACCCATATAGCATCTTTGTTGTTAAGGAGGTGCCAGCATAACTTCATCAAAAAAGCCTCATTTTTGTCTTCCCATCTCACGGATCCCAAGGCCTCCGTCTTTCTTGTCTCTGCTAATTTGATCCTAAGATATCAAATGAAGTTTCTTTCTATCATCTTCTTCCCCCCATAGGAAGTTTCTGCTTCTTTTTTCAAGCTCGTTCAGCATTCCTTTGGATAATGTCATTGTCTGCATGTAGTACGATGGCAAGGCATTTAAGACTGCTTTAAAAAGAGTAGCACGTCCGGCCAGGTTTAGATAGCTCCTTTTCCATCCTGAAAGCTTTTTCCTAGTTTTTCCAAGATAGGCATAAAAGTGACGTAGTTGGCTCTTTTATGTATCGAAGGAATTCCTAGATATTTTCCCAAATCCCCAATAAGGCCTACTCCCATACTCTGACTCATACTTAAAGCTCTGGAGAAGTTAACATTCTTTGAAAAACAGACTTTTGTTTTACTTCATTTCATTTTTTGCCGGCCACAGCCTCACAGAACCTCTGGAAACAATCTAACATCCTCTCTACCTGACTTTCAAATGCCTCCCTAAAAAGAATGAGGTCGTTAGCAAAAAAGAGATGAGAAATACGAGGACCTCCTTTGTTTAGCTAAATCGCTGTCCACGTGTCATTGTCAATAGCATCTTGAATTATATGGCTCAATCGCTCCATACACAGGGTAAATATATAAGGATAGATTGGATCCCCCTGGAAAATGCCTCTAGATGAATTGAAAGTAGAAGTGACTTCACCATTCCATAAAATTTGGGAAGATGAGGTGGTAATACATGCCATGATAGCTTCTCACAATTTTTCCTCAAGGCCCAACACTCTAAGAGTATCATGTATAAAACCCCATTCAAGATGATCAAAAGCCTTCTCTAAGTCAACCTTGATTGCCATCCAACCTGTCTTGCCTGTTTTAGTCTTCATTGAATGGATAACCTCCATGCCACTATAATGTTATCACTGCTCTGTCTTCTAGCTATAAAGCTACACTGATGTTTACCAATAACTTTCCCCATAATCTCCTAGAGTCGATGCAAAATAATTTTTGTAATAATTTTTTAGCTCACATTACAAAGAGATATCGGCTAAAAATCCATGATTGTTTGTGGGCTTTCTTTCTTGGGAATGAGCATAATATTAGTATTATTTATGCCCCTGACCGACATAGGATCATTAAAGAAATCGCTCACCAGAGAAAAAATGGACTCGCCCACTATAGGCTAGAACTCTTGATAGAGAATAGCTTGTATACCATCTAGTCCTGGTGCCTTGAAAGCTCCCAAATCAAAGTTCACTTTTTTTATTTCCTCATTTGTTACTCACACTTGAAGTTGTTCCATATCCCTGTCACTCAATCTAGGAAAGCATGAGCTTGTTATGAGCTGATTGACATAAGGCCCGCTGCTGCTAAAGAGATTCATCTAACAATTAATGGCAAGATTCTTCAATTCATACTCATCAAACATCCAGCTACCATCCTCCCTTTTCAAGCCCTCAATTCAATTTTTCTTATGTTGAATTAGAGCAGCAGAGTGAAAGAATTTACTATTTTTATCCCCCTATTTGAGCTATTGGCAACGGGATTTCTAGTACCACATCAATTCTTCTTGGGCTAAGATTCTGTTATAATCCTTTCATAGTTCCTTCTTTGTTTGGACTAGATATTGATTATCACGTCTTCCCCTAGCCTGTTCCTCCCCTTCGATCCTTCTAAAAAGCCTCTTCTTTTTCTCGTTTATATTACTGATTTTTTTTCCAATCCCATTCCTCTGCCGAGCTTGCAAAATTAGTCACTTTATCAGTCCATTGATCTAAGCTCCAACAATTTTTAACCATATCCACAAACCCATCTTCAAGAAACCAAGCATCTTGACATCGAAAGGGCGTTGTCCTTCTTCTATAAGACCTATCCAGATTGTAGCGGAGAAGAATATGTCTGTGATCGAAACCAAATTTGTTCAGATTATGAGTTTTAGTGAGAGGGTAAGCCTGGTTCCAGTCAGTATTTATGAAGGCCCAATCTAGCCATCCTTCAAGAGATCACGTTCCCATATGAATTGCTCTCCAACAAACTCAGATTCTATCAACTCAGCTTTTATTATGCAATCTCTGAAATGATGCATAAATTGAAGATTTGGAGCTAAGCCTCCTTTCTTATCTTCAGTAGACAAATAAGTGTTAAAATCTCCCATGATCATCCACGGCTCATTAACCGAGTCACTGAAGTTGACAATATCAGCCCAAAGGTTTTAACGCAGCATACAATTAGGTTTGGCATACACATATGAGAGCAAAAAGCTGACGGAATTGTTCTTAACCGTAGCTCTAACATGAATAACTTGAGTGGAGGAAGAGATATACTGAAGGTTCAGCTCTTCCTCATTCCAAAGGATCCAAATCCCACCATCAAACCCAGTAGCTTCAAGTCTAAGCCAAGCACTAAAACCAAGACGCCTGATAATTTTGTCTGCTTTACTACCATTGACGCGAGTTTCACAGAGAATAAGAATATTAAACTTTTTACCTCTGAGTATATCCCTGATTCTACCTGGAAAATTTTTTGAGGTTGCACCTCTATAGTTCCAAGAAATAATATCCATAATAAAAATTAAATTAAAAGAGATGGAGAAAAAGAACCTGAAACCCAAGGCTACTGGCCTGAATCTAAGAGCTCCATTATTGCCTACTCCATTGTTGCCTCCTCATCATGGTTAATCACATCTCCTGCCTCCAATGAGACTACTGAAGGGTCATTCAAGCATTCCTGGTAGTCCTCTTCTTAATTTTGGATTTGCATAAGAGAAGAGTTAGGAGGCTCAGCGGGTGCAGTTTGGTTGTCAACTGGTTCAGAAGACTCAGTAGGCATATATTGGTGTTCAGCTAGTTCTCTGTGATTTTCCGCATGTAATTATTGTTGAACCATTTGATCATTACCACATTCCCCCTTTTTAATATCTCTCTATTGCCTAAGCAAGTGGTTTACATTGTTGATGTCTAATGGCCCGGATATAGACACAAATCCAAAGACTAAATGATAAGCCCAAACTGTTTGCTTTTTTTTAAATAAGGGAGTAATTAATTTAGGCCTAGAAAAACCTTTTTTTCCCTCTACCATAGTTTTCAACGGCCTAGCTGCATTATCCCTTGGCCCATTATTACTTGCTTGAGTAATGCTTGCTTGAACGTCTTGGGTCTTCATATCAGGCCCAATTTGATTAGTCCCCACCGAACCGGCCTCTTCCCTCTTATTAACATGCTTCATCATTTTTTCTTTCTTTTGACTCTTCACTGCGCAGATCTCCATAGCCGCCTGCTTCCCCCCTTCTTTTGTTCCACTCGAACCTGCTCTGTCAGAGATCTGTACACTCTGAAAATTCTTCTTTTCCGAGATACCTGCTATGACTTCTTTCTTCTTCCATTGCTTTCCCATATTTTTTTCAAGTTTAAGCCTTCCCTCTCTTTAGATAACGGCTCTACTTCAGAATTTTGCAGGATATGAAAACGTGATCCTACTCCTTTCTCTTCAACTCGTCTATTCATCTGAACGTTGGGTGCCTTTTGCATCGAGTTCTTCATGTCTGAATCAGCTCTTTGGATCCTCTGCCTAGACCTTGATTTGACCTTCATCTATTCTCCATACTCCTCCTCTACTGCTACACCCGGAATAGACATTAGAGGTACTATACTTTTTTCCTTCTCATTGCTTACTACCGGTGATCTAGTTTCTAGCGACACCTCCGTTGGCATTCTATTTGTCATCAGATCTGATTGCTTGTGGTGGCAAGTTTCTTGAGCATGTCCATATAACCCATATTTAAAACATATAATTTCCAGGCCTTCATACTCCACTGTGTATATCAATTTCTGAGAGAGAATTTGGACTGAAGTGGTTTATTTAGATCCACTTCAACACTGAATTTGGTGAATTTCCCTCTCTCTACCACAAACTTATCACTTTCCTTGTGAGCTGAAGTGTTTAAATCGACTTTGAGAGCTCTGCCAATTAAATTCCCAATCGCAAGCATACAATCCTCTGAATACACATGCAATGGAAGGGTTGGGATTCTTACCCAGATTGCAACTTTTTTAACCTTATTGCAATATGGGTTAAAATTGGGATTCCATCTCTGCACTACAAGATAGTGACCCTGAACCAACCAAGGACCCTCAAAGAGGAGTTTTGTAAAGAATGATTTATCTGGTGATTTAAAAACAAAGTAATTGTTGGGTAAGTCAACAAGATCAAAATTTTCAGATCTTAACATCCACTTAATTCTATCTTTCATCACAATCAAATTGACTTTTCTTCCTAACACCGTTAGTATAAGAGCATTCTTCCAAGGTCTGCAAAGCTCTTTGAACCTTTTGTCTAGAATGTTGAGGCACAAAACTGAGTTCAATACTTTCCTCTGCTCCTCTGTCATTACCTGATTAGTCTCCCTTTCCTCATGAATCCATTCTTCCACTTGGTCCTCAAAGCTCCTATCAAGTTCCTTCTCTTCTTCCCCCAATATCTTTGCTTTATATGAGATTATGCTTTTAGTTACCTTATTACCACCTTTCACCATGGAGGTCTGCTTGACTTGCATCGCCTTCTCACTAGCTTCTTCCATCGCTATATCCATATGACCACCTTTGTTCTCTGCCTTGCTCAATTCATCAATCCCTTGCTCATGTTCTATCATTCTTTTGATGTTTCTCCCTTTGATATCATCTTCTTCCTTTAACGCTTCCATGGGATCATCAAGACCAGATCCATAGATGCTCAACTAGATAGTATGCCCACTCTTTTTCTCACTAGCTTTCTCACTCATGTTTTAACGTACGTATAACTATTTTCATTTTATATCTTCATCTTTTTTTTTATAAATTATATAATTTATATCGAGGTGTAGACTAATTTAAATCATTTATATAAGGAAAAATATATAAACTAATGTTTAAGGATAAAATGGTAAATTAGATATTATCTCCCTTCCCCTCCCCTCTTAAACCAAACAAAGGATCATTAAAATACCTAACCCTTCCTCCCACTCCAACCAAACCAAACAAGGTGATCATCCATCCTCCTCTTCCATCCCCTCCCTTTAAACCAAACAGGCCTTAAAACACAACGAACTTTCTCTACCAAATCCTTAGCTTCCTTCAATCCTAATCAGTAAAACCTCTTATGTCCTTGATAATCTTGATCTTTGCTGCAACATCATACTTCTCTAACTTTATATCAAACACCGTCTTCTTCTTCACCGCCGCCACCTTTGCATCACCCGAGCCAGACCCAGCTCTGGCTGAAGCAAAACATGATGAATCGACCCTTGTCACGGCTAGACCATACCTGTCGAGACCCATCTTGAGCTTCCAAGAATAGTAAAATTGTACCTTTCCAACTTGTTGAGGTCAAGAAGCTATCGGTGATTCGTGCGAGTTTTTGGGTTTGACTCTCTTGAGTGGATTTGTAGAGAGAACAAGGAAGCAGATTGAGGTACAAAACCTAAGAAGTAGTGATCTGGAAGTGGGTCTTGAGATGAGATAAGATGAGACATTTTTTCTCTGAAGAAGAGAATGGAGACTTGATCTGCTATGATATAGGGAAAACAAGGAGACTAGAGGAATTAGCCCCACTCCTCCCTTTAGGATGATGGCACAGAAATAGAAGAAAGGAATGAGAAACCTTAGAGTCACAACTAATTCAACAAGAGAGTAATTTAGATATTGGCAAGATAACATGATAAGTTCTACTTAATCGTTTGGTGTTTGTGGGCACATTCCATGGATGTAAAAATTAGACATGATATAAAATTATACAGTTATATCACAGTGAGAAGTAAAAAAGATGCTTCTTTGTCGTCCATCATGAAAAGCAACAGAGTGAAAAGGTTCTTGATCTAATATGTAAAGATAATAATTAGTTAATAGTTAGTTAGAGCCAAGAAAGCAAGAGCAAGCAAGAAAAGATTTGGAATATAAAAGGTAGACTCTGTTCATTAAGAATGAAACCCAAGAAGTGCTCCCAGATATACAAGAACCTTCCATTATGCAAAAAACAAAGGATGATGAGCAAGAAGTTTATGCTGTTTTGGGAAGAAAGAATCATGTTCGGACTCCTCCTAATAATGCAACGGAATAAGGGAAGAAATAGAAGTGATAGAGCTTGAAAGTAGAAACGATGGAAGGAAGATGTGTTCAGGCTTTCTGGGGTCAACGATCGGTCTCTCGCATGCGACTAAAGAGAACAAAGATGCAGACATGAATTATGGTATAGGGGAGCTCTCAATGCCTGAACTTGAAAGGAATTTTTGAACCCCAGAAGCATGGAAGAATGCAAAAATGGCATCTGGAGTCAGTGTGTCATTTAGTCTCGTCTATTTCTTGCCCTTAAGTTCCTTTTCTTCTTCTCTAGCCCTGTTTCTGTTGCTTGGCCGAAGGACTTTGTCTAGCAATAGTTATGCAATGTTTCAAAAAGCATGGAACAGGTTTGTAGAGTGTTCAGAAGTGTAAGTGGCTGACTAAAGATGATTTAGAACAGTCAAACATACAGCTGGATGCCACTCTCTTTAAGCTACAGAAGTATTTTGGAGGGTTACAGCTAGATAGCATTTCATCTATGTGTCAAGAATATTTTGGAGACACCTTGGGTTTGGCCTTATCAGATCAGAATATGGGCTTTAACTTTCAAGGAAATGGCCCAAGTTCATTGCAGCAATGGGAGAATTCAGCCAAGCTTGTATACATGTCTATTTATTGATCTTTTCATGTTAAACTCTCTCATACAAGAACTCTTCTGCAACTATGGTTCAAAGGAAAGTTGATTGCAATGCTCTATGGAAGGTTTTGATCTCTAAGAGGAAAAGATAAGGAAATGCCTAAAGGGTGAAGCATGCAGCAGAATTAAACACAATATGAAGGAAAAAGATTCTGCTTCCTAGATTCCAAGTCACAAAACTCTTACTAGCTAGCAAGAGTTTTCAAAAGTTTCCTAGCTCATTTTTTGTAAATCATTGAAATTGTCTTTTGTTGTTCAGCATCCTTGAGGGCAAGGATTGTTAGAGCAAGCGTTTCACCCAAGAGGGGGGTGAATTGGGTGATCTTAAAAATTTCGTTGCAAATATAAAATTTGACGTTGAAATTAAAACATGAAAGAGTAAGGAGAAATATGACCGAAGTGTACACCGGGAGTTATACTGGTTCGGCCACAACCACTTTGACCTACGTCCAGTCCTCAGAGCTTCTCTGAGAGTTTCGCTATATCTTCCAAGATTCAGTGGGTTCTTGGCACCTCAGTACAAGCAAGTTCCTACACCTGGACACTCGCTCCCCCTTACAAGTTGTAATTCAATCCTAACTCAAGGTTCCACAACCTTAAGTTACCTCAATAAAAAATATTGAGTTTGAATGAGATATCTCTCTTCACAGAGTAAATAAGAATCACTGAAGCATAGAAACACAAGTATAATGAAAGCAGAGTAATGAACTTGATGATACGTTCGTAAGTGTGTTCTTGTATTCTTCTCTGTTCAGATGTTCACATATATATAGATACGTTGGTAATGATTGCTGGAACGTATTTCTTCATATCCGTTGGAGCGTGCGCAGCCATTATTGACTTTTCCAGTTTTTGAAAAACATACGTTGTGGTAGGTGACGGTCGGTGACATTTGAACGTTTCATTTGACTTCCACTACTTGATATGATTTCATCATTGTTCATCTGTAAATAGGCTAAGAATACTAACACAATGAAAGATTAATCATATAGAAAACAAAATATTCAACGTTTGAAAGGTTTCTGGATTTCTGGGTTTGCTTACTCGAGTATCACATGAAGTTTGCTCGAGTACTTACTCGAGTATCATCGGGAAACCTTTGATTAACTGCAAGTCAATGAATAAATACAAGATTACTCGGGTAGTGCATGGAATAACCAATTCTTAAACCTTTGAAAATATATGTTTACTCGGGTACTTACTCGAGTAATGCACTCACAACTTTATGAGTTACTCGGATACCAACTCGAGTAAACCTTCACAAAAACTTTAGGTTACTCGATGCTTTACTCCAGTAATGTTGGCAGGATTTAGATGCCAAGAGCACTTACCTCATTACTCGGGTACTGACTCGAGTAATGCACTCATTTTTACATAGGTTACTCGGGTACCACCTCGAGTAATTGAGATTTTTGTGCATAGCTTACCCGGGTAATGACTTGAGGTTTTCCTTGAAAATATTTCTGCATACTCGGGTACCTACTCGAGGAATCCACTTAAAATAGATTATTGAATACTTGCATATCAGAGTAAGGACTCGAGGAAATGAGTTAAAAATATATCAAGTTACTCGGATACCACCTTCAAGTTTTTCACTTACTTTAGTTCGTTACTCGAGTACCTACTCGAGTAAATGTTGCAGTGGTACAAAATGCCGAGAGCATCATTTTTCAGAAACAGAGTTACTCGAGGAACTCCTCGAGTATCTTTGGCAACCTGATGGCAACTAGAAGTTTTTCACATGGTTACTCGAGTAGCGCCTCGAGTAACATTGGCAGGCCGAGAGCAACTTCAAAATACTTACACTATTACTCGAGTAGCGCCTCGAGTAACGGTGGCAGGTTACCGGAAGTTGTCTCTGATTACTTTTTGTCTCATTACTCGAGTAATGCCTTAGAAAACCTTCTTCTGATCAAGTTCCTCAGCATTTTCTCTTGGCCTTTCTTCATTACTTCAATGCTTACTTCAAGTGATACTTGTTCCTGTCATTACTTTGTTCAAACTTGTTTATTAATCATTTCCTTTTCAAACCATTCTTTTGTTATCATCAAAACATGAGATCTAACATTCTCCCCCTTTTTGATGATGACAAAACTTGGTGATTTTGAACATGGTTTTGCAAATTGAATTCTCAATTAAATATGTCTTATTAAGTTTGAATTTCATAGCATACACACCTTGCATACACAATAACTTCATTAGTCCAAACATGTATTATAATTTAAAGCTTGAATGAACTTAAAATGAAATTATAACTTAAACACACTTGCATTTAAACTTAAAATTTTCAAATTACAAGATAAAGTTCAAAGAAATTCAAAATGCTCCCTAAAAGCCCATATACAACCAAATGATCAAAAGAAACTAGGACACATCCACAAAATCACTCTCAAGCTCTTCTCCTCCCCTTTTTGGCTTCATCAATCAAGTGGAGGGCTAGGAGGTTTGACCACGGAAATGGGTGTCACTGGAAGAACTGGAGATTCATCTGAGCTCAAAGAGTCAAAGGAGCTAGAGGGGACAGGTTCAGGTAGATTAACTGGAGGAATTTGGATGTCATCGCCGGGAGGAGAAGGTTGGAAGACAACCATAGTAGATGTTTCTCCTCCTGGAGTGGTCTGAATCTCAGGGGTGGTCTCAGCCTTGGGAGTAAGATGTTCAGAGGAGGATGAGGAAGGAGAGATTTCCTCTGTGGGGGCAGGTGATGGAGTCGGTTTAAGAGCGGTGTCTGGCTGAGGTTTGGGAGGTGAATCATCAATGATGATATGAGTGGTCTCAAGGGTTTCAGGATCATCCACTGTGAATAGAATATCTTTGCCTTGGGGCTTAAGTGGATCAGAAACCAGAGGGGTAGGTGGTTCATCCTCAAGGATAGGAGTGTCAGAAGGAGGGTTTACTGGAGGTGGTGGTGGTGCAGATGAAGATGGACCAGCAGAAGGTCCGGGACCTAAGGAGTCCAGTCGTGCCAGAATCAATCTCAAGGTCTCGCCCTGGGCACGTTGCTCAGCCAGCAACTCTTCATGCCTTCTGTCTATTCTCTCAACCAAGTCCTCATGCCTCTTGTCGATTTTCTCAACCAACTCCGCCATCTTGAAGTTTGTGTTAGTGATCAACTCGGCGTTAGTGTTGGCGATATCCACATGGAATCCTCTGAGTATGTTTTCCATGAAGTGCTGGAGAGTGGCATTGAGGAAAGATGGCGATGATGTGGTAGCAGCTGGAGCCGATGACTGAGTGTCATCCAACTTGCTGGTCTCTGCCTCAGTGGTCTTCCTCTTCTTCTTGGACCCAGACTCCAAAGGGCCTTTGAGAGGGATGTCAATATTCAATTTCCCTATCTGGTTTCTCCCAACCAGAGTCAACCTCTCAATTGGCTCCTTGCTATCCAAATACCATATTTTGTTCTCTTTCAGGATTAGAGACATAATTTGAGGATATGGCATTGGTGTTGTAGCCTTCCCATCCACCTTATACCTTTTCATCTCAGAAAAGATATATTCTCCCAAATCCTTTTGTTCCTTAAGAAGTAATGAAGCGAACCACCTAAAGTCTCTATCGGAGAAGTGGGTATAGTTGTTGGCTTTGTTCACTAGGGACCTAGAGTATATGTACCAAAGGACCCTATGATGATCACACATATCACTGGGCTTGAAATTTAGGGGGCCAACTAGCTCACCAGGTTTGAGAATAGTGAAAATTTGGTTTGGCTCAAGCTCAAAATATATATCATCCGGGGGATTCTCAATTCCTAACCACAAGTTAATTCTAGATGGTGAAATTAGAATCTTTTGGCCTCTCACAGTTGTGGTCATTTCTTCCTCAAGTGAGGTTCGGTTAGGCTCATCTATAATCTCTAAGTTACAATAAAAATGGGTGATCACTTTAGTACAGAATGGTAATCTAATAGATAGCCAAGGCATAAAGGGATCTAAATAAGGACTTAGGTCATGCTTCACTACCTCTTAAAGTAACCCAGATCAATATAGTGTGTCTTACACACTTTCCTTCTGAAGAATTGGGTCCGATACTTGGGAGACTCCACCAATTTGTTGACATTGAACCCCTTTGGTGGATTGATGATCTCTGCTTCTTTGGTCTTCTTAGAGGATTGTCCCTTCTCCATTTGATCAATGATTCCAGCTATAGCCTTAGCCACATTCTTGTCATACTTTGGCTTTTTGAGTGGCTTAGGAGTGAAAGAAGGGGTAGAGGAATCCGAGGGAGGAGGTGAGGGGGATTTGGTACTTTTTCCTTTCCCAGTTGAAATGCTCTTTTTGGATTGAGCCCTTGTAGCAATGGGCTCTTTAATCACAACACCTTTGGCTTTCGGTTGTGATTGAGGTTGAAGAGGGATTTTAGCTTTTGGTCTCGGGGTTAACTTTCTTCTCTTTTTGGGAGGAGAAGAAAGAGGATCAGAATGTTGTTGGGACTCAGAGGAATCTAAGGGAGTAAGGTTTTTGGTTCTTATTTTTCAGAAAGATTGAAAAACGAAAAACTCAAAAAAGAATGAGAAACTGTCGCAGGTTAGGGCACAGAGAATCTGAAAGAAATATAGAGTTTCTGGAACTGAAATCTCTTGGGTTTTGACCGAAATGGATCAAGGAATCACTTGAGAAAAATTTTTGTGAGAGAAAATAGTGATTTACTCGAGGAGATTCTGTGGAAATGACCGAGTTTGCGACAGATAAAGACCTAAAACCCGACATTACTCGAGGCCTTACTCGAGTAAACTTCATCTTTACTCGAGGCCTTCCTCGGGTGTTCATGCAGAAAAATTCTAAAATAATTCATTTAAATTGCGTACCTGGCATGAATAATATTGTAATTATCCATGGATGTTCCCTCGATCATTTTAAACCAGTTTGCAACAAGTTTGAGTCAAGTTTTGATCAATTTGATATTCTGGACTTGCAGTTACTCGAGGCCTTACTCGAGTAATCTTCATGTTTACTCGAGGCCTTCCTCGGGTAACCTGAGTTTTCAACTTGTGACTCTTCATTTCTTTGTAACTGAGCCGTTATATTTGAAAATCAAGTAACTTGATCCGTTACTTCTAGTTTTGAAGTCCATTACTCGAGTATGTACTCGAGTAAAGTGCTTCTTTACTTCAAGTTGTTCCTCGGGTATTGCTTATCTGCCACACATTACTTCAAGTTGGTACTCCAGTAAAGGTGTCCTCTGGTTACCTCTGTTTTTCTTTTTCAAAACAGAGTTTTAACATTCCTGCAAAATAAATTTCTATATACTCCAATGCTTAAGTTAGTAATCATCAAAACTTTAACAAATGACTTCATCTAATATTATGAGAAACTGAAATAACTTACAATTCATTGGGATTTACCATTCCCAATTCTCTTCTAATGTATAGAAATTGATCTTTTGCAAGGGGTTTTGTAAAGATATCAGCTAGTTGAAGATGAGTATGAATGAATATCACTTTCACATCTTTCTTTTGAACATGATCTCTGATGAAGTGATGTCTGACATCGATATGCTTGGTTCTAGAGTGTTGAACTGGATTCTTTGCCAAGCTTATCATACTTGTATTATCACAATAGATTGGTATTTCTTTGAGATAAATACCAAGATCTTGTAGTTGTTGTTTTAGCCATATCACTTGTGCACAACAACTTGAGACTGCAACATATTCGGCTTCCGTCGACGAAAGAGACATAGTATTTTGTTTCTTGCTAAACCATGATACAAGAGATCCTCCAAGAAATTGTCCTTGTCCACTGGTGCTCTTTCTGTCTATTTTGTATCCTCCATAATCTGAATCTGAATATGCCACAAGATATTCACTTCTTCCTTTGGGATACCACAGACCCAATTCGGGTGTGTCAGCAAGATATCTAAAGATTCGTTTGACCGTTTCAGCATGTGATTCTTTTGGTGCCGATTGATATCTTGCACATATGCCAACACTAAATTGGATGTCCAGTCTACTTGCCATAAGATAGAGTAATGATCCAATCATTCCTCTATATTTTGTTATGTTGTAGTCTTTCCCTTTGACATCAGCATCAAGTAATGTAGTTGAACTCATAGGCGTGTCCGTGCCATTTGCTTCATCCATTCCATACTTCTTTAATAGCTCTTTTAAGTACTTTGTTTGAGATATGAAGATTCCATTCTTTCTTTGTTTGATTTGTAAACCAAGAAAGAAATTCAGTTCTCCCATCATTGACATCTCAAATTCTCCCTGCACTATCTCAGAAAATTCCTTACACAGAGATTCATTAGTAGCACCGAAAACAATGTCATCAACATATATTTGAACAATTAAAATATCATTGTGTTTTCGTTTTATAAAGAGTGTCGTATCAACTTTTCCCCGTACAAAACCTTGATCAATGAGAAACTTACTGAGCCTTTCATACCAGGCTCTAGGAGCTTGTTTCAAACTATATAAAGCCTTTTTAAGTTTGAAAACATGGCCAGGTTTGGTAACATCCTCAAAACCTGGAGGTTGTTCTACATACACTTCTTCCATGATGTAACCATTTAGAAAAGTACTCTTTACATCCATTTGATAGAGTTTGAATCCTTTGATGCATGCAAAGGCTAAGAGTACACGTATAGCTTCCAATCTAGCCACTGGAGCATACGTTTCCTCATAATCAATTCCTTCTTCCTGATTATATCCTTTGGCCACCAATCTTGCCTTGTTTCTGACAATAATTGTGGATTCATCGAGTTTGTTCTTGAATACCCATTTAGTACCAATGATCGGATGATCTTTGGGTCGGGGCACCAAATCCCAAACTTGATTTCTCTCAAATTGATTTAGCTCTTCTTGCATTGCTATAACCCAATCATTGTCTGATAGGGCTTCATCAATGTTAGAAGGTTCAATTTCAGAAATGAATGCAGAAAAACTTACTTCATTGAAAATCCTATTTCTAGTTTTGATCCCTTCATTCACATCTTCTATGACTTGATCTAAGGGATGACTTTTGTTGTATTTCCAAGCTTTAGGTTGTCCTAGGGATCGTTCTTCTTCCTTGGTTTCATCAACCTCTGGAATAAGAGATTTAGAAATAGATTGACCATTTTCTTGATTTAAACCAACTTCCTGTTCTTCATCAATGGTTTTGTCAGAGGATTCAAATTCATCAAATACAATATGAATTGATTCTTCAATAATACATGTTCTTTTATTGTAAACTCTATATGCTTTACTTCGGTTAGAATATCCTAGGAAAATTCCTTCATCTGTTTTAGAATCAAATTTTCCTAAGTTATCTTTACCATTATTATGAATGAAACACTTACAACCAAAGATGTGTAGATGAGCAATGTTTGGTTTCCTTCCTTTGTACAGCTCGTATGGTGTCTTTCCAAATTTTGTTCTGATGTAAGCTCTATTTGAGATATAACATGTTGTACTCATAGCATCAGCCCAAAATACTTGAGAGATGTTCTTTTCATTCAACATTGCTCTAGCCATTTCTGTGAGTACTCTATTCTTGCGTTCTACAACTCCATTTTGTTGAGGTGTCCTTGGAGCAGAGAAATTGTGATCAATCCCATTAGTATCACAATATTCTTCAAAGGCTTGATTTTCAAATTCTCCGCCATGATCGGTTCTAATACCTACAATGGACATACCTTTCTCATTTTGCACTTTCTTGGCAAAAACAATAAATTCTTCAAAAGTTTCATCTTTTGATGATAGAAAAATAACCCATGTGAATCTAGAGAAATCATCAACAATGACCAATGAATATAGATTTCCACCAAGACTTTTTACTCTTGCTGGACCAACTAAATCCATATGCAATAATTGTAATGGTCTATTTGTTGAAATCTCATTTTTTTAATTTGAAAGATGATTTAGTTTGTTTACCCTTTTGACATGCATCACAAATCAAGTCATTTTTGAAATTTACTTTAGGTAATCCAAGCACTAAATCCTTTTTGAGTAATTTTCCTAGTTGATGCATATTGACATGAGCCAATCTCTTATGCCATAGCCAACTTTCATCGGCATTACTCAGAAAACAGTTTTCAGATTTATTTCTATTAATATCTAGAGTATAACAGTTACCTTCCCTTTTTGCTCTGAGCTTAGTCTTGATATTCTTCTTATCAAGCTGTAAGTCACTCTTGTTGATAATTAAACATTCTTCTGAATCAAATATTACCCAGTTGTTTTTATCTGCACTCTGACTTACGCTCAGCAAATTATGACACAAGCCTTCAACATAACATACATCTTTGACTTGTATTCCTTTGTCATTTTTGATTTCACCAATTCCTGCTATCCTTTCGGATTGATTTCCTCTAAATTTTACCTCTCTACCTTCTTTAGGTTGCAATTTGGTAAAACTATCGAAATCACCGGTCATATGTCTAGAGCATCCACTATCAATGTACCACTTGCTATTTTTGGATGCTTTAAGACATTCCTACAATCAAATGACTAGGTCTTAGGTACCCACATCTTTCTGGGTCCTTTTGGGTTAGTACAAATAATTTTCTGAATATATGAACCTTTAGGTACCCATTTGTAGGTTCCTATCATTCCTTTCTTCTTATGAATGCATGAAGAAGTATAATGACATTTTCTATTACAGTAATTACAAAATGCAAAAGGATTTGATGTATGTATAGAATGCTGAAAATAATTCAAATATGACTTACCTCCTGCTTTCTTTCTACCTTTCCTTTTATCGGACTTTGGATCATATCCAATTCCAGATCGGTCATTTACAAATCGTTGAGCTTTTAGAATAACATTTAGCATCTCACTTCCTTGTGTAAATTTTTCAAGAGTTTTTGTGAGATCAATGTTTTTCTTTTTCAAAGATGAACAATCTTCACAAATCTTTTCTTTAAGTTCAGTTTCAAGAGCTTTGTTTTTCTTTTTGAAAACAATCAATTCGTTAACTACTTTGATGAATTCAGAATGTAAAGCATCATATTCGGAAAGTAATTCATCATAGGTAGGTTCAGAATCATTTACCTCTTTTTCTGTTTCTTCTTGAGCTACGAGACATATGTTAGCTACTTCTTCCTCATCACTTTCTTCGTCAGATGAGCTATCACCCCATATAGCAGATACAAAGGCTTTCTTTTTGTTGAAGAATTTGCCTTTTCTCTTTTCTTTGCTCTTTTGATTCAGTTCTGGACATTCTGATTTGATATGTCCTTGTTTTCCACATTCGTAGCAAATGATATGATCTTTACTGCTAGTTCCACCTTTTTGAAAGTGTTTGAATCCTTGTCCTTTCTTGTAGAACTTTCTGAATTGTTTTATGATTAGGCCCATTTCATCATCGTCAAACTCCTCGTCCTCATCTTGATTCTCTTCTTTTACCTTTAGTGCAAGACCTTTCTTTTTCTTGTCACCAATGTCATCTAGTTCTCGTTTGAACTTTAGTTTGCTCTCATATTCAGAAAGACTTCCAAATAGAGAAGCAACTGATCTCATTGATTCTCCTTTTGCTTCTTCTATCGCAGTGACTTTGGCCTCCCACTCTTTAGAAAGAATATTCAAAATCTTTCGTACTTGGGTATGTTGATCATAAGATTTCCCAAGTGCTGCAAGTTGATTAACAAGATGAGTATATCTAAGTTCAAATTCAGAAATTGATTCACCTGATTTCATTCGAAGTAGATCAAATTCAGTGACTAAGGTGTTGATCCGATTCTCCTTTATTCCCGAAGTTCCTTCATGAGCTATTTCCAGAGCTTCCCACATTTCCTTTGCTGTTGGAAGTGTGCAAATTCTGAAATACTCACTTTGACTCAAGGCACTTTGTAACATCAGAATTGCCTTGCTGTTGAGAGTGATAAGCTTCTTGTCATTCTCATCATGTTTCGCTGGCGTCTTGGGAATTTTCTGAGAATCTACAGTTTTTGTAGGTTGATAATTTCCACTCTCAATCACATCCCATAGTCCATATTCGGTAGCCATCATGAACACTCTGAATTTTGCTTTCCAAAAGGAAAAGTGTTCTCCACTGAATTCAGGAGGTCTAGTGATGGATGCTCCGTCGGGAAGAATTCCTTCGCCCATGCTTGCCATTGGATCCTTCTTAGGTTGTTATACCTTAACAAGAAGACCTACGCTCTGATACCAAATGTTAGAGCAAGCGTTTCACCCAAGAGGGGGTGAATTGGGTGATCTTAAAAATTTCGTTGCAAATATAAAATTTGACGTTGAAATTAAAACATGAAAGAGTAAGGAGAAATATGACCGAAGTGTACACCGGGAGTTATACTGGTTCGGCCACAACCACTTTGACCTACGTCCAGTCCTCAGAGCTTCTCTGAGAGTTTCGCTATATCTTCCAAGATTCAGTGGGTTCTTGGCACCTCAGTACAAGCAAGTTCCTACACCTGGACACTCGCTCCCCCTTACAAGTTGTAATTCAATCCCAACTCAAGGTTCCACAACCTTAAGTTACCTCAATAACAAATATTGAGTTTGAATGAAATATCTCTCTTCACAGAGTAAATAAGAATCACTGAAGCATAGAAACACAAGTATAATGAAAACAGAGTAATGAACTTGATGATACGTTCGTAAGTGTGTTCTTGTATTCTTCTCTGTTCAGATGTTCACATATATATAGATACGTTGGTAATGATTGCTGGAACGTATTTCTTCATGTCCGTTGGAGCGTGCGCAGCCATTATTGACTTTTCCAATTTTTGAAAAACATACGTTGTGGTAGGTGACGGTCGGTGACATTTGAACGTTTCATTTGACTTCCACTACTTGATATGATTTCATCATTGTTCATCTGTAAATAGGCTAAGAATACTAACACAATGAAAGATTAATCATATAGAAAACAAAATATTCAACGTTTGAAAGGTTTCTGGATTTCTGGGTTTGCTTACTCGAGTAGCTACTCGAGTATCACATGAAGTTTACTCGAGTACTTACTCGAGTATCATCGGGAAACCTTTGATTAACTGCAGTCAATGAATAAATACAAGATTACTCGGGTAGTGCATGGAATAACCAATTCTTAAACCTTTGAAAATATATGTTTACTCGGGTACTTACTCGAGTAATGCAATCACAACTTTATGAGTTACTCGGATACCAACTCGAGTAAACCTTCACAAAAACTTTAGGTTACTCGATGCTTTACTCCAGTAATGTTGGCAGGATTTAGATGCCGAGAGCACTTACCTCATTACTCGAGTACTGACTCGAGTAATGCACTCATTTTTGCATAGGTTACTCGGGTACCACCTCGAGTAATTGAGATTTTTGTGCATAGCTTACCCGGGTAATGACTTGAGGTTTTCCTTGAAAATATTTCTGCATACTCGGGTACCTACTCGAGGAATCCACTTAAAATAGATTATTGAATACTTGCATATCAGAGTAAAGACTCGAGGAAATGAGTTAAAAATATATCAAGTTACTCGGATACCACCTTCAATTTTTTCACTTACTTTAGTTCGTTACTCGAGTACCTACTCGAGTAAATGTTGCAGTGGTACAAAATGCCGAGAGCATCATTTTTCAGAAACAGAGTTACTCGAGGAACTCCTCGAGTATCTTTGGCAACCTGATGGCAACTGGAAGTTTTTCACATGGTTACTCGAGTAGCGCCTCGAGTAACATTGGCAGGCCGAGAGCAACTTCAAAATACTTACACTATTACTCGAGTAGCGCCTCGAGTAACGGTGGCAGGTTACCGGAAGTTGTCTCTGATTACTCTTTGTCTCATTACTCGAGTAATGCCTTAGAAAACCTTCTTCTGATCAAGTTCCTCAGCATTTTCTCTTGGCCTTTCTTCATTACTTCAATGCTTACTTTAAGTGATACTTGTTCCTGTCATTACTTTGTTCAAACTTGTTTATTAATCATTTCCTTTTCAAACCATTCTTTTGTTATCATCAAAACATGAGATCTAACAAGGATGTTTTCGGGAGGGGGTATTGATATGTAAAGATAATAATTAGTTAAAAGTTAGTTAGAGTTAATTAGTAGAGTTAATCGTTAGAAGTAGTTAGAGTCAGTTGAAGAAAAATAGCTGTTTGGCATTAGTTAGAGGCAGTGACTATTGGTCAATCCTATAAATAGAGATAGTATAATTCATGCTGATGTGATGTTGTATTGTGATAAACCTAATGGATTGAGTTCCCTCTTCTGCATTGCTCTTTTCTCTCTTTTCTCTTCCTCTCCTCTCTTCTTGTTTCTCGTCTCTCTCTCTTGAATCCTCTATGCTTCTCTGCTTTCCTCTCTCTTTTCCACTTCTCTCTCAATTCTTTGGTTAATACCATAACACAGTCTCCCTGAAGAAGCAAAAAAAGAAGATATCTAAGGACAATACTTGGGTAAAGATCTTCAGAATTTTTAATTAGGTTTTAAAATAAAAATTACTATGTGGTTTTAAGGGGAAAAAAATCCATTTCATTTGAGAACTTGACAAGAAATACCTAAATTTATCCCTATACGTTTCATCTAGATCATAATCCCCTCCTGACTAGCATTTGCATATTTTTTTTTTATTTTACATCATATGATAATTTTTCTTCCTTCACCTGGAGAGATTTCATTGAATTTGGGGGAACAAGAAACATATTGTTTTTTGGGCCAATTAACAAAAAATATAAATTAAGCCTATTTTCCACATCAAATAACAAAAGTCAGGTTCATGTGTACTAAATAACTTCTCTTTTAAATCCAGGATTTTCAAGCAACTTAGAATTAATTTCAAGCTTCAACATCATAAAGGGACACATTATCATCAAGAGATAGATGGGAAGATGTTATAGACATTTAAGTGGAACTTTTTGGATCAGAGCAAGGTTTTGATAAATGAGATAAACCAAGAATCATGAGTCAAAGGTTGTAGACAACCTCAGCACAAACGTGAGACTGATCAAACTAGGTTTCATGTTGCTGTTACTATAGATTTAATAGAAATGAAGCATTTTTGTGGTGTCATGGTTTCTGGTCTCGTTTCCCTCACAAAATCAAGAGGGATATGTCAAGAGAAGAATCGAGACTTAGAGAAATAACAACTTGAACCAGGTAAAAAAACCACTTAACCAGATAAGCAAATCGAACCAGATGAGAAGCAAGCTAATCAAAAGAGTCGACTCAACAAAGCTTGAGATCTGCCTGCTGTAATACCCCGAATTTTGAGACTCGAGGTTAGAGAATAAGCCTAAGATTAGTGGATTGCTAAGCCCCAGTTTAGCAAGATCCCAAATTGTGATTAAGGGTTAATGACTTCAAAATTGGATGTGGTTAGTGATAAATAACCCTTTTGGAGAATATGATGTGATTTGGCACTCGAATGTGATTCGTGTGTGTTGTGAGCAGCGCCGAAACCCTGTATTTGAGTTCAATTGTGGATTAACATCCAAATTGACTTAGAATAAAGGGAAGAATTGAATGTGAATTGTGTTGACATGTTGAGATTGTCGTGAAAACATATCAATGTGATGTGAATTTGATTGATTTGGTGTTTCCAATGGATTCCTTGTGAAAATTTATGTGGGAATGATGTTTGGTATGAAAATGGAACCAATTGAAGTAAAGATGCAAAATCTGAAATTCTGTCCAGTGAAACTCTATTCTGGGCAGTCAGTTTGTGTGAACGTTTTGAATGACAAATGGTGTCTAAAAATTCTGAAACTTTCCAGTATTATATTTCACATCCTAAGCTTCAAAATGGACATATAATTTGTGCCATTTCATTTTGTGAACTAGGAGATATGACTGTCCAACGTTTGGGATGGAAACTGAACTCTGTTTTGGGGCAGTGATGAGTTTTATGTAATTATGGAATTTTGTGGTGATTTTTAGTAATGTAAAATATTTTTCCTATGAAGAGGACTTAAATATCTTTCATTTGGCTTTGGAATCACCTCATTTTGAGTTTTCTAGAATTAGTTATGATTTTTCAAAGTTTGGGCAGAAAATCCGAAAATGGGAATTATGACATCACCAAAATAAAAGATGACATCAGCATGGAAATTAAAACATTTTCTGATCATCTTCAGCTCTCATTTTCGTGCTGAACCGTGCAGCACCATGGAGGAAGAGAGAGAGGGAGTTTTAGAGAGAGAAGAGGATGAAAACTCGCGAGGTAGGTCAATTTCTTCGGTGAATTCGTACCTAACGCGTATAATCCTTCTCCTAAGCTTCTCTTCTCCATGGATTAAGATACTTGAAGCTTAATTTTTCTGTTTTAAAAGGGGCTAGGGTTCAGCCATATTGAGTAAAAGCCAGAGGGAGCTAGAGGTAACTTCTGAAACTTCAATCTTTGATTGTTCTGGCTGCTGTGGTTGATTTAATCGGTGAAATTTCACCGGATTGTCTTTGTTTGTAAATTTGGAAAATGGGTTGGCCCAGGGATTATGCTGCCCAAATTGGGTCTTAATGTTAGTTGTAACCTAATATAATGGTTAATAAAGTGGTTAGGAGTAGAAAGAAACATGTTTACGGAGCCGAAACCGAAAAGCCCCAATTTTCCCCGAAGTACTTGTATATTTCAGTTATGGCTATAAATGGGTCTTAGAAATAGATTTTCAATGATTTGATGGTTCCATTGAGTTCAAGAATGAAAATTAGGTGGGGTTACAGTTGGTCACGTTTTCGGAAAAGACCGAAAAAACATAATTATGAAAACGCCCCTGAAACCCTTAAAATGGGGCTGCCAAGGGTAAATTTGTAAATTGACATTGAATTTGATAATTCCGAGTCCAGAAATGGATTCCTTGGGTAAAAATATGTCGGAATAGCCCATGTCAAAATTTCAAAAAAAGTACAGCCAGAACCAGGTACGGCGGGGCCGGGCCAGGTCCCCGGGGGTATTTTAGTAAATTTTCAATATAGCCTCATATAACCCCCAAAAACACTATGGAAGTGTCTAAATAGTACATTTGACATTGTAGGATCGAATGTGAAGCCCGAGTTGCTGGCACACAAATCGAGGAGAAAAGACTAGAGGTAGGGAACTTATCTCTCCTGCATGCTCTGATAACTGTATTAATGTGTTGATGCATGTTATTGCTTTGCTTGATTATGTGGAACATGTATGAATGATTTAAAGCTATGTTTCAATATATGCTATGGCCATATGTGTATCGTTCGAATCATTGAGCTTATAGATTTGTCATTGTATGTGTGCATGAGTTATGTGATGCAAGCATGTCATGCATTAAACACTTATCTTGCCTGCATATTGATAATGTTTCCCTACTGAGATTCTCTCGAATCTCACCCTCCCCTACCAACAATTTAGACAGCGCAAGTGGCTCGTGGAGGGAGCGGCTAGGACTCCTTCGAGATGAGAGTTGGTAGTTGGTTATCAATGAGTTGTGAAGACTGTATATGATTCGATTGAATATAGGGTTATAAATTTGAGATGAGATTGTGTAATCCCCATTTGAAGAATTGTAATGGGCAATTATGCCCCGTGTATCTTTAGCGAAGGTATGTACCCGGGATTGCCGGGATGATTATGTTGTGCACTCGGACATTTATATGAATGTGATTTATCTTCTCGTAGTAATTGTTTCGAAATGTGAATATGAGACCAAGTTAATTAGATTTTAAAAGGTATTTGTGAAAACCCTATCTCAAGGATGGGATTTTAAATGAGTTTTGATTATTATTGGTCTCTATTTCATTTTAATCGCGTATTTCGGATATAATTACGGAGGGGGTTACACCTGCCGCTGCTTGCCCACCGAGGAAGAGAGAGTTCAAGTAGGAGAGGACGGCCAATAGTCTGACAGAGAGTGGAGAGGATGATGACTCTCAGAGGTTCAAGACTTCAGGTTAGGAAGGAGAGGACGAACGGTGCAGGAGAAGGCTTAGCCCCTTAGGGCTTTGAAGAATGAAGATGATTATTGTGTATGTGTGACTCAATCTAGAGAATGGAGAGTGACTGACTGACTGACTGACTTGTGTGAGTTGTGATTCTTGTGAGGGATTGACTATTGAGGGCATGGTAGTGGGGAGTAAATACAGTATTACCCTAATTTTTTTTAAAATCTTAACAGGCCGACCTGATAGAGTTAAATGCTTTCTAGTAGGCTTAGGCCTAGCCTGTTAAAAAAACATGTCTTAAAATAGATCTAGGTTTGACCTTTTATACTAACAGGCCTAGTCAAACCCTGAATAGGCCAGCAGGCCCTGACAGGCCGCCCTATTTCCACCTCAAAAGGAGTGGATGAGGCATAATGGTAGGGCCCTTCTTCAAAGAACCATAGGGCGGCTGAGAAATTGATCCAATGAAAAAAGAAATAGGAGCCAACAACCAACAAGGAAAGGGCAAATTGCTTGCGAATGCTAGGGACCTGACATATATGTTGAAGTGTCACTATCCACTCCAAGTATTTTTGCTCCTCCTTGTCCCCATGTAGATTAACATTATCCATTCCATACAAATTAAAATTCTATTCTAGTTTTAGTTCCAAACTTCAACCTCTATATAAATAAACATAAAGAGTAAATTGGAATAAAAAGAATCAATAGGTATAATCAATCATAAGATATGAACACCAGTAGTTGTAATAGGTCTAGTGTGTATTTGGATGAAAGAAAAAAAAGTACTTATGCATTGAAACCATGGTTTTAAAAATTATCACCCAAACACTTAATTAGTATAGATTTCCCCTCTTTTATTGTCTTTTTGGCCACCTATTTATTTTTGTTCAGTTGGTTATCCTCTTATCTAAGAAATACATATATTATAAATCTGTATTTTGATGTGCTTGTTCAACTTTACGAGATTTCTTCACACCTCTCCACATTAGGCTTGTTGGTCTTATTAATTCACATGTTTCTCCTTATCACCTATGACGCTAGCTGAAAATGTATCCTTCTTTTTTGGATCTCTTTGTAATGTAATCATGTGATGTTATTATGTTGCATCTTCATAAGAGTAGAGGTAGGAGCTGTTTTTTTAAAACAAGTTAAAGTTGTCTTTCATGAGGGTAAGTAATTAGGAAAATTCTAGAGAAACTACATTGGAAATTGCAAAAAAACGATTCAGTACACCGAAATTAGAAAAGGATAGATCAGTACAGTGTTAGATGAGATGAGGAATCTAGAATTTTGAAATCTCGGCGAAATGACGAAAATGCCCTTCAGCCTCAGTTGAAATAACAACATGGGCATCTTAATTAACAACTACGTATTCGACATTAACAACACCAAAATCCTCCAAAGTGTCTGTACTTGTCAACTGTGAAAGAAGAAATTGGAGTTGTTAATGTCGAATCCGGAGTTATTAATTAAGAGATAGGTGTTATTATTGGGCCTGAAACTTGTTAATTGTGAAAAAAGAAATTGGAGTTGTTAATATCGAATCCGGAGTTGTCAATTAAAAGAATCGTGTTGTTATTTCAAAGTGGAGTTGTTAATGTAGAATACAATATTGTTAATAAAGAGAAAGAAGTTGTTATTGACTCTGAAACTTGTTAACTGTGAAAGAAAAATTGAGTTGTTAATGTCGAATCCGGAGTTGTTAATTAAGATATAGGTGGTGTTATTGGCCTTGAAATTTGTTAATTGTGAAAGAAAAAATTGGAGTTGTTAATGTCAAATCCGGTGTTGTTAATTAAGAGGATTGTGTTGTTATTCCGAAGTGGAGGGAGGGAAGGCTAAAGGGCATTTTCGTCATTTCTCCAAGATTTCAAAATCTTAGATTCATCATCCCGTCTGACACTGTATTGAATTGTCATTTTGCAATTTTTTTGAAATTTTCCCTAAGTAATTGGCACATCACTCATTATTACATAGGATCGTAGGTGAACATGTGTCCTATTTTCCTAGATATGTATGTATTGTAAAGTCATAATGAGATATGGGTTTCATTTTTATAAAAGTGTAGGTAGGTCAATCCAAATGAAAGGTGTAGATGTAATGTGAAGAGTTGGGTTAAAAATGGTGTATTTTTGTATATGGTACTTTTAATTATCTTTTATATATATTTTTTGATTTGTTTCCAATTATTATATAGTTTGATTAGTGCTATAATTTTTGCAACTTCATTATTGTAATTTACATTGCATTATTATCTGTATTGATGATAAGTAATATTGTGAGTTGTGTTTGCTTAATTTAATTTCTTCCAATATCATAATCATTGAATTGCATTCACCGGCGGGTTAATGCTTGTTATTTAAATATAGAAAGTAATATAATATATTACGAATTGGACACGGATGGAAAAAATAAAAAATCTACATAAGTAATAAGAATAATAGAAATTTTCAGTTTTTAATTCTTTTTCGTCTGCTTTGTACTCTCCCTTTTCCATGAGAAATCCTCTTCTGCCACCAAGCCCTCCTACCTTCTTGAATCTTCGCCACCCAACGTCAAACAAGAAATTAATTTGTGTACCAAACAAAAACCTCAATTTTCTGCTTGTCACTAGGGGAAGAGGGAAGAAAGAGGTACTCAGATTGAAAAGCCAAATAATCTAGTAGGGTTACTACTCCCAACGGAATTCACAATCTGTTCACCTCAGACCATTTTTATAATATCAATGCCTTCCTCGCAATGCTGCTTCCTCTCCATCTGCTAATCAAAAAAAGCGATACAAATTCATTGACAAAGAAGGGCGTCCCGGATGAAAAAGGGTTTCATATGGGGAAGAGAGAGCATGGAAAAATGGATTACAAATTGAGTTTTTCCTATTATTATTATTATTATTATTATTATTATTAAAAACTGAATTTTAAAAAATTTAAACTTGATTAGTTAGCATTACACGATCCCCGCTTAACTTATTACAGGAGAACACCAGAAAAATGGATTAAAGCCAAGGTATTAAAACCCGGACCGGTACTGAACCGGTCGGAATACTGGGTTAAGGGTCAGTAGGTCAGATCGGGGCCAAACCGGAGCTAAACCGGGACCAAACCGGTGAGAAATTGGAAATTTTAGACTTATTGGTATGAAATTCTAAAGAAAATAGTAAAAAAAAAAAATTTTTTTTTTTTAAATGGAAACCTGACCGGGAACCAGACCGGCCAACCGGCCGGTTCGCCGGTTACCGGGCCGGACCGGCCGGCCGGTCCGGCCCGGTTTCCAGAACTATGATTAAAGCTGAGTTTTTTCTTCTTATCATCATCATCATCATCATTAGAATTTCTTTTTAAAAAATTAAGTCTCCTTCATTAATATTGCATAGTCACTCACCATTTTTTATTAGTAACATTAACTATATGAAATTTTGAGGACTAAAATTACATTTTATAAACCAGCGGAAATAAAATAAAACCTCAAAAACTTAAATGGCTACAAGTATACTTTAATACGTTTTATTTGTTAAGTATTGTTTTTTAGTGGTAGATTGCTTCGCTTTTTTTGCATCAGTACAGTTAATATTCAATCCGGCTCACCAGTTTCCCTCGGTTCCAATGGGTGACCCGGTTTACATGACTTTGATACCAACAAATTCATTCAACTGCACTAAAAAAAGGGTGAAAACGTTACCAACTTATCCATCCAGCCCTAGTATCCCATCTCATAAACACATTACACAACAATATATACAACAGGACGTGCATCATGCAAGTCTTCCATTTGCTTAAATTATTATTTCATGAAACGGGTTTATTTGAGAGCTACTTGCATACAAGAACAACATAATCACAGCCGTGTGAAAGCTGCAATTTCCAAGGGCCAGAAGGGTTGGGCTTCTAATTACCCTTCACATCTTTGACCAGATGCGGCTCAAGCTAGCTTGAATTGATCCATGTGGCTCATCCGTTGGTAAATATACATCATTATCAAACTGTAAAAACATCATTACTGCTTCAATAACTTGAGATATTAATTGCAAAGTAAACACATCAAATGACTGATACTATTATATATATAAACAATCCACATGTTGTCAAGGACATTCAAAAAAATGACTGAGAAAATGACAAGTAGAAATTCATATATTTATCAAAAGGAAAATATACCAGGCAAACTTGTTCAATTAGATCCAGCGTTTAACAAGTGGCTTCTTCAGTTCTTCTAAATGATCTATTCATATTTCTTTGAAACTCCTATTGGGTTCACAACATGAAAAACCCTTTACTTCCTAAATCACTAGCAAAGGCTGAATGTAACTTAAACTGAAGCTAATGCCAGGTATAGGAGTCAAGCTAGCTAACACTCGTGTGTGTATGTACTTATGGGTGAGTGTATATAGTTTACACTAATTCTAAACTAAATAGTACTCCCTCTGGTCCTAAATATAAAACCTAGTTGACTTTTTTTTAAGAGATGAAGAAAACTAAATTAATTACTTAATCATAATATATATTATGTATCATTAGATTATCTATTAGTTTATAAGCCAGGAAAATTAGTTTGGGGAGAAAATGATAAAAATAAATATCTTCAAGTAATTTATTTAGTTTCCTTAATCTCGTCAAAATAGTCAAATGGGTTTTATATTTAGAACCAGAGGTAGTATATATGAAAGGCCAGAAGAAAGTCAAGGTAAATGAATCTCGTGATCGGAATAACCTGCAGCTGCAATCAATACCTAGTGGAAAAATATGAAAATCCTAGTTTTTCTTATAATATTGACAATCTCATTCATTGTACCATATTTGACTTCCAATCATGATTCTGTTTCTCCATCAACTTCAGCAAGCATTTAAAAGAAAAGGAGAACTGGTCACACCTTTACAATTTGATTATCCTTGCTTGAGAGGTTGACAGGCAAGAAATGAAGATTTGGCATGTTCAGTTGGATTGAAGATATGTCAGGAAATCTGAAACATCAATAAATCAATAATTAATCCCAGCATACTCATGATAAGCATTTAAGTATCAGCCAGATGCTTGTTAAGTTTGAAACCCCGGGGATAACAGCTTTCTTAGGAAGAAGGACCAATAGAAAGCTAAAGAACTACACCACACGTGAACTAACACACACACACAAAAGAAGCAGAACCTGTCCAGTGTGGCCATTCCCATTTGATACAGAGTTCTTTGAACAGAAGGGCTGTAGACTCCCTCTTTTGGTGGGCCAAAGAAAGTGTCCATTAGAACTTTTTTGACACCTAGATACTTCTCAGTAAAGTAAAGTGGCTTTTGAGGGATTCTATGCACAGAATCATAGGAATACCTGCAAACCATTCAGTTGGAAAGCATGACTTCGTATATTCCATGTTAAAGAGAATCTTCAAAAATAGTGTGCTATAACTTATAATAGAAATGATTTATTACAAATATTTTTATAAGTGTACATTTTAATTTTATCTCTTAGAAGTTTTAAGAGTTCGTGAGCCTGAAGGTCTAGTTGCCTTTTATTATCTGTAAAAGAAACGTGGCTTTTGAGGGATGTCATATTGATATTTATAGTAATGCCTGCCGCTGAAGAGCAACGCACTGTAAGCCCTAATTCAGTTCACTTTATACATGTTGCCGTCTATGAGAATAAAAGTATCAACTGAATAGAAACTCTGTTCGGGAAAATTTCTTCACCTGTAACCTACTGAGTTTAAAAAGCATGATGTCATATATTCCATGTTAAAGAGAAAATCATCAACAATAGTGTGACTTAGAACAGAAACGCTTTGTCACAATTTTGGTTAGTGAGGATCTTAATTTCTCTTAGAAATTTAAAGAATTGAGCTTGAAGGTCTATTTTCTTTTTCTTATTGTTAGGGTGGTATATAACTATCTTAATGCATCAAAACTACTTAGGTTTTGTCCTTTCCTCCTTTTATATCCTTTTCAAGGCATTATTATATACAGAACAAATAATTTGAAAATAAACAAAGCATACCTCAATAATGCTGTATTACTTATGTTGCTAGCTTCTTATTGTTAGTTAAGGTCGCAATAACTTGTATAAAGCATATGTACTTGGACTGTGCTTTCTTTTATCTTTCACAGCATTCTTACTTGTAGCAAAATGTTTGTGGAGAAAATAAAATATTGACCTCCACAGTGCCGTAACTTCTGTTGCTAGCATCCTTTCCCGTGTTTCTGGAAGAGCTGTGTACTTGTCCCTTATAAACCCCTCAAAACCAGACTGCTCACAACAAACTCAAAATCAGTAGTCAGGGTATAATCCACATCAGCAAACTCGCCCTATCTATAATTGCAAAAACCATTATTTTTTATCATTTAGTAACAAAAAAGTCTCTTGAAGGGGAAGAATGAACTTGAAGAGTAAAATAAGACAAATTACGCATACTCGTATTTCTTTAGCAACTTCATGCAAACGAACTCAGAATATCCAAAAGAAAAATATTGGAGAGATTTAGATCTCTTATACATGTCTAATAGGGAGATGGCTGAGGGGTATGCGCATGGGAAAGTAGGTCAGAGACTTGCAGAGCTCTATCATTGTCTTAGATGATGTAGCTAAGATGACTAGGTGAGAAATGTCAAGAAGCTAATGGGAGACAAATATAACAGTATGAGATATCTAAATCATATTTAAGCAGTATAATAAGCTTACCTTAGTTGTCTTCAGCACAGACAATCCTTCAATCCCAGATGTCAATTGTAGTGCGCCAGACTTTTTTACTATCGCCTCAGTTGTATGCTTTTCGGATCCAAGTTTGAAACCTTACAAAAATAAAACAAAGGAATAAATCTATAGATTTATATCAATAAACAGTTTTGGAACTAATTGCTATGGTTTCCTCACAAAAGTAAACAATTAAGTAGTGATCATAATATATGCCATTGAAAACTACGTGAGGAAAGGGTAGAGAAATAGCAGGGAAATCTATTCAATCAGTAAAAGACATAAGCCTAGAGCTAAGCAGAAGTTACAATAAGATCCCTAGGAGCCAGCTTATTACCAATGAACCCAAAATAGAACATGAAAAGAAAAACTCAGTAATTCATCACTACGTGATGTGTATAGCAGAATCTTCAATATCCAAAATATTTTTCTTGATTGGCATTCTTTCTTCACCTTGAAATAAGTAATTAAGTATCCAGAAATGGACTTTCAAAAACGTAATTCTAAGATGATCTTTCAAATGGTTTGTTTCCATAGCTACATAAGCAAATTCTAGTAGAAACTTCTTACAGTAACAAAATTGCAGAATGACTGACCATGCTTATGAGGTTGACCATCCACATGAACACGCTCCCATGGATTTTCCACAATCTTCACAATAGCAGTAGTAACCTACAAAAGGCCAAGATAGTTGTTCTCTCCCCAAAATAATGGCAAACCATATGAATATTATGAGAAGGAAAATTGAAAACAAAGATTTTTGAGCATTCCTTTGCTCTAAAATGAGGTGAAGTATCTAACAATAGATTGTCTATCACCAACCTGACTGTAAAATGATGTGAAGTGCTTGGCAAGTACAATAGCAAAGTCCTCCACAGAAAGTAGTTCAGAGCATTCCTTTGCCTTTGCATATACCTGAAAAATGACAACAACTGTCTTTCAGTCTCGAAAGGGAACCAAATTACACCAGAAGATTTGGGAATATAAGATATGAACATATCCTAGTAAATATAACATATTAAATTTAGAATGCGCTTCCCACCACCTGCAAATTCATTTTATAATTCATTATTTCATTTTCACATAAGACAGCTCAAATAAGAAAGTAGGATGCATATTTGGGTACATAACCCGGCTCTCCAAAAAGCCCAACTCAAAATTACAATTTCCACAATATCATCACTATCTTAAATACAGAATACTCAGCTCTCAATATTGCCGTCTTTGACATCTCAAGCTGTTGGATGATTATAATATTTTTCTATTACTATGTTATATCTTTTCTGTTAGTATCTAATTAATTTTTTATTAGTTTGACTATTATAAATATTTTGTTCGGTAGAATAAGTCTAACTGCCCTCGGGATAAGAGACATTAGGTTTACTCTGGTTTTATTTAATCTATTGCACGGCTCTGATAAATGAATAAGCAAAACTGCTCTTTGAATATGCACACAAACTTCAGCTACTTGGTGAAAATAACAGAGAAATTGAATAAAATAGCACCTACATGTTGGAGACAAGCATCTTTAAAGTGATTGAGCTGATTGAATTTTCCTAGAGAGATGAAAATCGCTTTGAAACAGGATATATTTGACAGTAACCTAAACAAATCCAATCACATCCATCAACCTTTCCATCTTCCATCTATTTGCTATAGCCGAATCATATTGCAGGGTGGAAAACAACAGGGATCAAGGTTATCAAATAATCAAAGAAGATAACTAACTTCAGGTAGCATACGATTTGACTCTGATTCCAGTGATATAGTCAACCAGCTACTTAATAGCCAAACATAACCGAACTCAATGAATCTGAGATCCAAAGTGCAGAAAAAGCATTGATAATCTTGGATCTAATTGTTTCCTGTCTTGCAAAAAATTGTGGCCAGATTACAACACAAGTAATGATATTATCAGCCGTATTTACTGTTTTTAAGAAATCAATAGTAGAACCGTTAACAGAACAGTAGAACAACAATGTAAAAAACTCGGGAATACATGCATGTATGAAACACTTTTCAAATCCATAGCACAAATAATTTTCTCGAGCAAAGTAGAACGAGACAGAAAGAACCATACGGTGTTCTTCATGGTGTCTGTGGCGACGATGTCTGAATTGTCGTCTTGGACATAGGCAGGGACGCAATCTGAGAGGAGGCTGATACTGACACTCCACTCCACCATGAAATGGCGTCCATCCTTATCCTTCCATACACGAGCCACTCTCACCCTCTCCTTTCCATGCCTCTGCTCGAAGTTGAATCCGTTAACTTCTTTCGCCATCTTCGCGATTTAGACCTACCTACGAATCCAATTCCAATCACCGCAGTTTCGGTTCCATTTATAACGCGAAGATTTTGCAATAGAAAATTGATATTTGGCGCCATGCGTCATCTATCTGCGATCCTGTGGGCGCGTTACATCAGAATCCAAACTACTCCCTCGTCCACTAAACGAAAAGTAAGAGCTGACTTTGTCCAAAAAAAGAAAAAAGAAAAAAAGAGGTTAATATAATTTTGATCCATGAAGGTTAATCCGATCTTGGTTTTGATCCCTTAAGTTTGAAATCGGTGGTTTTGGCTCCTAAAGTTTGACTTGATTTTAGTTTTAGTCCCTCAAGCTTGAAATCGGTGGTTTTGGTCCTTAAAATTTGACCCAATTTTGATTTTAGCTTCTCAAGTTTGAAAAAAACTTAGTTTTTTTCTGTCCGGTCAGGTTTAATAACTAAGTCACTAAGTCCTATTGGATCAAATTTTAGGAACCAAAAGTTATATTAACAAAAAAAAAAAAAAAGGAGCTGAATGGGCATAAATCACTTTCAATCATTTTGGAGAATTTATTAAAAAGAGTGTAATAAATTAGAAAAATGTTGGGAAAATTCTATCCGACATGCTCAAATTTAAATTTAAGCCACTAAACTTAATGGATTGTTTGGGATGACTTTTGAAAGGTTTATAAGTATTTATACACATAAATCGAGTCGACACTTTTTTCACGTACTTACCTCATATACCGTAAATTACGATTAAAAAGTTGCTTTTGAATACTTCAATCACTATTTCAAACAAGTACTTAATAAATTATAATAATTAAGTTAGGCTTTTTTCTCTTTGTTTTTTCATGAAATTCAACAGAATACCTATTTTATAAAATTATTTGATATTCAATACTACAAGCAATGTTTTAACAGCCGGACCAGAAGTCGACCCAGAAAGGCTAACGGGTCATAGTTCAAACGGTCAAATCGGTTGAGCCGTCTAATTGAATTGATAATGTAATAATTAAATAAAAATAATATTGTATGTATATATAATACTATGTGTCTAAACAATAGAATATCAACTTGTTTATAATTTAAGAAAAATTTAATAATTTCAAGATATAGTAGAACTGAACATAAAAATCATTTAAACTAGAAAATTTTATTTTTAAATAAAAATGAGTTGATAATCTATTTAATATCTAACTTATTTTATGTTTTTGTTTTAATTAATAGTCTGTATAACAAGCAATATACATTTAAAGAATTATATGTATTAAATAATAGAATATAAATATTTGTTTCCCTCCCTACAATTAAGAGCTTTGTGTTATCAAAAAGGGAAAAAAAAAGTAAAAATTAGTTCTCAATTATCTCTGACAAAATTTATCCAATCAAAATTGCTCCACTCAACTCCATAGGCCCTATAGGCATGAGGAAGTGAGGGGATGTGGGGAAATGATAAAAAGCACAGCCAAACAACATTCAATTTTTTTTGAAAAAAAAAAAAAATTGTCAGCTTGCATTACAAATATCAAAGCACTTTTTCACATTGAAACACATTTTCTTCCTCTTACATCTTTAATCCCAAGTGTCTCCTTCCATAGTCCAAAGTCCAGAACCTCCCATGCTCCCAACTATTTTAAATGAAGGCGAAAATGGCGAACACAAAAGGAGAAGGCATGAAGTTCAATAGTTTTCCTATCTCATGGATAATTTTCATCCATATTTTTATGAATAAATCAACCCCATTTGCAATTATATGTTAGGTTTGGTTTAATTTTTTTTCTTCTTCCTTCCTTTCTTTTTCCTTCTTCTCAAGATTATTTTCACTGCTTGTCCCTCTGTTCGATTTTTTGTTAGCCACTTCGGCTCGGATTTTTTCCCTCTTCCTGTCTAAACCCCGGCTTTGGATGGCTCATTCTGATCCAGACGCTCAAGCGGGCTAATGCTGAGAGGCAGACTGCTGTCTTCCCCTGGTGACCATCAAACCGGTCGAACCATCTAGTCTAGTCCAGGCATGAAAATGTTGACTATAAGCGAATTGAAATTCAAGTCAAGTTGTCTTAAAAATAAATTTTTTTACTCACAACATTCAACTAAAAATCATTTAATTAATATTAAAGATATTGTCATGGCATGAATTATTCTTTTCTTTTTTGTTGCTTGTATTATTCTTGATAATATTTTTAGAAAACAAAAAAATTCACATCATTTATTGAATCATAATTTATTTTATTATATATTAATGTTGGTGTGTGTGTGTGTGTATTAGAAAAAATATGTTAAGAAAAACAAAACTCTTTTAAAAGGAGAAGGGATAGAGGGTTAAAATCATTTTACACATATTATGAAATCCCAAATTAGATCAACGATTGAATTAGAGATTTGTTAAATTTATCAATTTTATTTTAAATTTTCCTTTTTGCAATAATTTTATATGGAATTTTTCCAAAACTTTTCTGATTTTACCCCTGTAGATTTTATAAAATAAGGTTTTAGAGAATTTAAAACAAGAAGGGTTAAAGGCAAAAAAAGCCTTAGAATTTTCCATTGATGGGCATTAGGAGTTTAGAAGTTTTTGAAGGTGTAATATCGTCTTAGAAGTTTAAAAAATAAGGCAATATTGCCTCTCCATTAATAAACCCAAACGACCAACGTGAGTTGACTAAACTATGTTGAGTTGGCTTCGCTATATGCCACGTATTATTCCACAATTATGCCACATGATTATCCTCACATATGACAAAACTTATCCAATCAAAATAGCTCCACTCTACTCCATAGGCCCTATAGGCGTGAGGCAGTGAGGGGATGTGGAGAAATGATAAAAAGTAGAGCCAAACAACATTCAATTTTTTTTGGAAAAAAAAAAATTGCCTGCTTGCATTGCATTTATCAAAGCACTTTTTCACATTGAAACATATTTTCTTCCTTTTACATCTTTAATCCCAAACGTCTCCTTCCATAGTCCAAAGTCCAGAAACTCCCATGCTCCTAACTATTTCAGATTAAGGCGAAAATGGCGAACATGAAAGGAGAAGGCATGAAGTTCAATAGTTTTTGTAATGCCCCAATTTTTGATTAAGGGCTAATGAGGATTATTATGGATATTTGTGAAATTAAATTGGAATTATTATATGTTTTATGACAATATAAATTAATATGTCATAATTGGTGGAAAACTTGAAAGAACGGAAATATTGGCCATGAGTTAGTGATTAAGAGAGAAATTAATTACTAACTAAGAAAAAAATGAGAAATGTGATTATATGGCTAATGGAGGGATTAGAAAAGCTAATTGGTTGTTCACTTTATGCAAGCCAATGATAGTGTGACATATGGCAAGTTTGGAAGAAGAGAGAGGAGTAAAGAAAAGTCAAATACCATTTAATTATTATTTTCTCTTTCTTCTTCTTCTTCCTCCATTTTGGATGACCAAGTAGGGGAGGGAGTAGCTTTATCATTTTCTCTTCTTCCTCAAGCACTCTTCTCTTCTTATTTCTGGCAATCATTGTTGGGCAAGAGAGAGAAAGGAAAAGCTTGCATTAACGTGAGTAAATGGCCTCCATTGCTCAAACTCTCTTCTCTAAAGTTGTTCCTTGAGTTAAAAGCTTCATTTTATTGTTTATAGTTTGACCATTAGTGTTGATTCGTGACCACAAGGAATTGTGAAGGTTGGAGAATCAAGAAGTGTTTTTGAGAAAGTTGATAAGGTAAGTGAAATCAATCCTTCTATCTATGTTTTATGCCAAATGATTAATATTTGAATTTCTGGAATTTTTGGCCCATTTTCGTTGGAATAGGGTCATTGGTAGTTTGGCATGTTATTGGTATAGAAATGGGTGTTTTGGTATGAGTTTTGGATAGATAGATTGATTTGGATGGGAATGGTATGTTTGGATGATTTTGGAATTTGGATTATTATGTTGTCCAAAACCAAAGCATGATAATGGAATAGGATTTGGATAATTCTGATGATTCCATTGAATTCCTTGGATATTTTTGTGTGGGAGTAGCTTTGGTAGAAGTTTTGGGTCCATTAGGATCAATTGGGCAAGTGTTAGGAAATGTGGTCAGTTTTGCTTCATTTTTTGGGTTCTGATAAAATCACTCGAGTGAAAGTAAAGTTTACTTGAGTGAGGGTGAGTTCACTCGAGTGCATTAGTATGTTTTTCCTTTCTGCTTCTAGTTTATGTTGCACTTCCGTGGATAAAGGCAAGAGTGTACCTTAACACTTGCGAGTGTTAAGCCATCACTCGAGTGCCTTGTGTTCCACTCGAGTGCTCCTGATCCTTGAGAACTTTTGTGCTCTCGGGTTTTCACTTTCTGTGCTTCACTTCCTAGTGCTCTAGTGAGCATTTGGCTATCACCCGAGTGTGGCTTTCTGGACTCAAGTGTTGTAGTCTTTTGAAAGTTCTTGTGCTCTCGAGTATTCACTTGCTATCTTTCACTCTCTAGTACTCAAGTATCCATACAATATCACTCGAGTGACGCCACCTTCACTCGAGTGTCTCAATGAAAAATCAGTTCTTGTGCTTCCAAAACGAGGATATATGGGATAGTTCTTCCAACCCTTTAAGGCTTTTGTTAGAGGTGTTTATGGGTACTAAAAGAGCAATAATCATAACCAAATTAAGTATTAAGAAGTAATTGAGCATTGGATAGAGAATAACACTTTATCCCTAATTATGAATATAGGATTTGACATTTGCCCTACTCGGGAGAGACCGGCGCCAGAGCACGTATAGAAGGATCAAGGTAGTGACTCTTCTCTCGTGTTGTGTATGATGTTTTGGTATGTATGACTTGTCATTGAGCTTTGTGAACTATATGTGCCATGATCCATTACAGTGTGAGAACTTCAGCGTGAGGCTTTTAGAGATTGACGCTAGTCATCTCTAGCTCTACCGTTGAACTGCCATTGTAATTGACATAGATCTTTATGAATCTAACCCGTGGGGCGGCGTGTTGCGAATCCAGCCGTGGGCTGTGTGTGTATATCTTGCCTGTATGGCTTGCGTATGAAATGCTTTATATGAATCCCAGCTATGGTGAAATATATTGTTTAGATTGTTATGGTGCAATACAGCGTGAGCAAACACAAGGGTGACATGAGTCATACCTGCCCTTGCCGCTGTAACTGCCGTTGTAGTTGATGTGTGTGTGATGATTTGCTTTCATGCCTTATTGTTGTGTATATTATGAGTGATTTGTTACTATGGGGATTCTTTAGAATCTCACTCTCCCAAAAACACCAATTTTAGACAGGGCTAAAGGATCCAAAGGAAAGTGGGCAACGAATAGTAGATAGAGCTTCTGACTAGGAGTTTTATTTTGGAAAAATTGGTTATCATTTGTAATCATTTGGATTTATTTTGTCGGAATTACATGTACATATTGGATAGTATTTGTGTAATCCCCTTGTTATGGGAAACTCTTTGGGCAATTGTGCCTTCTAGACCCTTAATTAGTCCATGAAACCCGAGTGTGTCAGGAATTTACTGTGTACTATGATATTTATAAATGAAATCAAATTGTTTAGCCCATGTGTATCGAAATGTGAATATGAGACCATTGTGGAACAGGTGTTGTAAGAGTTTTGAAAACCCTGATTTTTGGGAAATTTTTA
This sequence comes from Inga laurina, assembly GCA_963855925.1. Lineage (NCBI taxonomy): Eukaryota > Viridiplantae > Streptophyta > Magnoliopsida > Fabales > Fabaceae > Inga > Inga laurina. The sequence continues at coordinate 36,848,096 of OY979702.1, read as the reverse complement.
TTTTGTCTAAGTCTCAAATCATATATGGTCTCTAATTCAAACTTATTACGTTTCCACGAACTAATCTCGGCCTATGGTGGAAGGGGGTTACAATTTTCCTATCTCATGTCTAATTTTCATCAATATTTTTTTGTATAAATCCACCCCATTTGCAGTTATATGTTAAGGTTTGGTTTGATTTTTCTTCTTCCCTCCTTTCTTTTTCCTTCTTCTCAACATTATTTTCACTGCTTGTCCATCCGTTTGATTTTTTGTTAGCCGCTTCGGCTCGAATTTTTTCCCTCTTTTGATCTAAAACCCGGCTTTAGACAGCTTATTCCGATCCAAACACTCAAGCGGGCTAATGCTGAGAGGCAGACCGCTGTCTTCCCCGGGTGACGATCAAACTGATCGAACCGTCTGGTTTGGTCCGGGCGTGAAAATGTTGACTATAAGCGAATTGAAATTCAAGTCAAGTTCTCTTAAAAATAAAATTTTCTACTCACAATATTCAACTAAAAATCATTTAATTGATATTAAAGATATTGTCATGGCATGAATTATTCTTTCCTTTTTTGTTGCTTGTATTATGCTTGATAATCTTTTTAGAAAACAAAAAAAATCACATCATTTATTGAATCATAATTTATTTTATTATATATTAATATTTCTGTGTGTGTGTGTGTGTGTATTAGAAAAAATATGTTTAAGAGAAACAAAACTCCTTTAAAAGGAGAAGGGATAGGGGGTTAAAATCATTTTACACATTATGAAATCCCAAATTAGATTAACGATTGAATTAGAGATTTGTTAAATTTATCAATTTTATTTAAAATTTTTCTTTTTGCAATAATTTTATATGGAATTTTTCCAAAACTTTTCTGATTTTACCCCTGTAGATTTTATAAAATAAGGTTTTAGAGAATTTAAAACAAGAAGGGTTAAAGGCCAAAAATGCCTTAGAATTTTCCATTGATGGACATCAGGAGTCTAGAAGTTTTTGAGGAAGCAATATCGTCTTAAAAGTTTAAAAAACAAGGCAATATTACCCCTCTATTAATAAACCCAAACGAACAACGTGAGTTGACTAAACTATGTTGAGTTGGCTTTGCCATATGCCACGTATTATTCCACAATTATGCCACATGATTATCCTCCTTGTTATTTCAACTAAACTTCCTTTCCCCCCTCCCCCTCTCTCCTTCAGCCCAATACCTTCTTTTCCTTTTCATCCTCCTCTTTATTCCAATCTTCCATCTCTCACCAATAAATTGCAAAATTTACCAATGACTCACCAGATCAACAAAATTTAAAGAATAAAGGGTAGATCAACCAACAAAAAAAACTCTCCCCTTCATCATCATCAACAACAACATCCATAAACGATCCAAAATTAAAAATCTAGAAAAAAAATATCTATCTATAAAAAACACCCCCACCCCATTCCATTCCAGCTTTTCACAGTTAAAGAAGCAAACCAAGCACCATTAATAGCTTATTGTCCCTTTCTCCACAAAAGACAATGATGAAGCTTGAAGAAGAAGAGTTGTCAAGTCACAACCCCTAATCGTGTCCGATTCCTTCTAGTATAGCTCAGATGGAAATGAACAAAACAAAGAAATCCAATGCACAAAGAGTTAGCTCGATTACTAAGAAGAGATGAGATAAATGAAACACCCTAATATTTAATTGATAATAGCATAACGATAAGAGAAAGTTCAAATCATCGCAACAAAATAACCCAGAAAAAATACATGATGATAATGAGAACAAATTATGAATGAGAAATTGAAATACCTAGACGGCCAGGTAACCTTTGTAGTTGAGGAGGCAGTGGGAGGATGAGGCACGAGCAGGTTCGTGTTCTGCAATAGTGTGAAGGTTGGCAGTAGCGGCTCCACAGAGAGAAGGGTCAAAAGCAAAGGTGTTTATGAAGAGGTTGTAATGAAGGGTTGAGAGAAGCGTGGAAGAGCAAAGCTTTTTGCTTAAGGTTAGGACGTGATCAATGTCATCACCGACTGTAGGGGTAGAGGGGATGGCATTATCACAGTAAGTAGAGAATCAATGCCTGGGATGGAAGTCAGATACTTTAGTAAGGATATAAGGCCATGTTTGGTATTCCTTATTTTGGTTTTATTTTTATGATTTGGCTTAGTATATGAAATAACAAGTGGCATAATATCTTATGTGGTGGAACCACATCAGCATAGTTTGGTCGATTAACATTTAACTATTAGATTTTTTAATGTGAGGGCAAAAATGCCACGTTTTTAGCACTTTCGGGACAATTTTACCCCCTTGAAAACTTCTAGATGCCCAGTGCCCCTTAGTAAAAACTTTCAAGGCATTTTTGTCCTTTAACGCAAACAAGAAAACAAATGGCCATCACCATCGATGTTTCTACCATCATGGTTGACTTGTTCTTGCTCTATGTTCTTCTACTGGTGATCTATTTTCATTTGTCTAAAAGTTCCTCTGCATCTTTGCTTAGAAATTGCTTCCAATTCATTTGCTTACGATCTCCTCCCAAATGAAACTGAATAAAAATTTTCACAGAATAAGACTTCCAACAGTGGTCAAAAAAATGAATACCAATAGCTAAAAATCCCGTTACTCAATTTTCATATTAGGACTTTGAGCTCTCCAATTCATCTTCGATGGGCTTTATAAGCAGAGTGGAGTGTTCTTTAATGGATTTAGTACTTTTCTGCTCCACTGAGGTTGTGCTTGTCGAGCAAGTTCCTCTGCAATGAATTCAAAGTACTTCGTGAAGTTCTATGGGGATTAAGCTTTCTTATTCAAAGAGCAATCATTTGAGGAAGGGGCGTTTCAAATTGTGAACGAAGATTAGGATTGAAGAAGGAATAGGAGGAATGGGTGGGAAGGGGAAAGAAGAAGGGGAAAGAAGAAAGTGAATGAAATAGGATAAAATGAGAAGAGAGAGTAAGAGTGTGAAAATGGAAGATTGAGGAAAACTAATAGTGATTTTGTGAATGCTTAGTGTTGAGCTGTGATATAAGAGAATGAAGAGGAATGTAACGCCTGTCCTTAAACCCCTTTGCTATGCATTACAGAAACATTACCGGCTTAGGGGAAATATTACTTAAGCCCCTAAACCCGAACTTAATCTTTTCTATACGGGGTCACTATTCATTTTATAAAGCCATATTTACCAAATTGTTTATCTTTTTATATGGGGTTACTAACTTTGCTCCATTCCTTATTATCAGAGTATTTCTTTTGTTATTAATCATTCTGCTTACTTAACTAATAGGATCATAACGTGCAATTACCCATTTCTAATTCAATTACCACGCTTAGGAAATTCAATTCATCCGCCATTCAATGATATACAATTAATCACTCAAACATCAATTACACAATGGTACAGTGTGTAAATGATTCTTCTCTTCTTCCTTGCAACTTCTTCTTCTGGCACAACATCCTGAACTCCCTTCCTATGCTCAGTTACATATATGGTTGGTTTAGGGGATAACATTCGAGAGAATCTCAGTAGCAAACAATACCACTTAGTATGCAAGATAAATGCTTAATACATGACATGCTCGCCTAACATGAATTCATGCCATCATAATGACATATCTGTTGGAAATTGTGCCCTAAGGTAAGGGCTAATCATTGTACTTTGAACATTATTAATTTAATGAAATTTCTCCATTCTGTTATCATATTATTTGCATGTTAACTATGATAATTGTATCCTTGAATAAATCATAAGATTGTCCTAAAATGTCTCTGGTCAGTCGTCTATGCAGGAGCAGAGATGAAACAAGACTAGTATGACTTTAATAAGATATGGAGATATGAATTAAAGTCTTAGGCACCTGTAAGAGTACAAGGTACTGGACCGACCCATTATGAGAAAGTTAAATGGATCAAGTCATAAGCTTTTCTCATGTATAACCACGTCACAATGCCCTTTGACCTGAGGTCATCATGGATTCCTATATGAGAGTTACTAAGCTTTGAACTAGTTAAAAGTCACTTTTAATCGGGTGATGATAAAGGCTATGATCGGGCTTGGAGGTTTTTCATGTAAAAGAATATGAATGATCAAGATGGAATTTGTCCCTCACATTAGTAGAGAGATATTACCGGGCCCCTCGATGAGTAAGTCTAAGAAATATATGGTCATACTACGATGGAAAGGAGTTTCCATTTCTATTGAGACTACTCAGGAATCGAGAAAGTAATGGTCAGGAATAAGAGGATGACATTATCCATGTCTCATCCTTGATCAATATATCGTGTGACCAAAGGGACGTGACATGGTTGTATGACAGGTTGCATCGTGTTAACGATCCTCATATGAATTGGGTAGTCGTAATGTCTTACTAGAAGATGCTTGCAACTTGTGAGTTAGTACAGTTATTGGCCCACTGCCAACTTCGTATAGACCTACAGGGTCGCACACAAGAATGGTCCAACATGAGATAATGTTTAATCTAGGGTGGATGAATTATATATATATATATATATAATATAAAATTCGTTAATAATATTATATATATATATATTTTTTTTTTTTTTGAAATACATATTATATATATATGTGTATATATATTATATGATATTATTATATTGTGTTAGTTTTAAATTTAATTTTATTAAGATAAATTAGATTTAATAACTAACATGATAGAGATATAGTATCTTAGATTTAATTTATGAAGATAAATTAAATTTAAGGCTCTTTATTTGGATTATATAAATAGGTTAAATTAAAACTATTGGACATATTTAATTTAAACTTAATTTATTTAATTAGCTCATCGAGATAATTAATTGTTAATTAATTTTGAAATTAATAAAGATTAATTTTGAAATTTAAATATAGCCCTCATAGGTTATAAACTTGATAGAGCAGATATACTTATACACGGATGAGAATTTAGAGCCGCAAGGGAAACCCTAGGAGACATTGGAGGCACTAGCACATAGTCTGTGTTAGAGAACATTCGTGTGGACACCGGTAGAGGGAGCGGACCTGATGTGTTAGCTCCTAGAGATCAAAAAACAATTGAAAAAGGTACAAATATTTCTAACTCGGTTCAAACGTCGTTGATAGATCCTCGATTAGGATTGGCAAAAATTTTAAAATTCCTCTGCTGTGCCTTCTGATCTTAACAATATTTGCATACTCAATGTTTCATGTAACATACTCATTGAAGTTGCTTGAAGATTCTTCAACTCATCTTCTTTGTCGTCTTATGACCCAAGATATATAGTCATATCATTAGAGCCATGACAAATGAATATCCTATGTGGTTACATTAGCCTTTTGGATATGTCCCTTATCTTTGGACCCATACTTATCTCAAATTACCTTAAATGCCATAAATTCGTAAGGCCATCTAAACTGCCAGACTTGGTCTCTACCTTAATGAGTTGAATCACACAGTTTAGGGCCCCACATGGCCCATAAATACTTCTCCATTCAAAATGGCGCCAAGTGACCTTCTGACCCCTAAAGGTGCCATATGTACTTAACTACATGCGTTGGTTGTAACCCCCTGACTTTAAACACGTAATTATATCTCGATAACACATATCTAAAACGGATTAGAGACCATTGGATGCTTCAAACTCATTTCAAACTTCCTGTCTCACAGCGTGATTTTCGCAAAATCTTTAAAATCTTTTTCCCGTCCTGGTCTCAATTTCCAATGTTTGAATATAATTACCTGTGCAGTTAATATACATTCAATCATATCAGAGTGTATAATCAAATCCCCGGCAACTCCCGGGTTCTATACATATGTAAACTAAGGGTTTATAAGTATCCACTAGGGGACTACACAACCAAAATCGAATATAATATTCCTAATTCAAAATATACAGTAATCCCGAGTTCAAAAAGAATAACCAACGTTTCCAATTCAACTATATACCCCCAAGGGTCCTAATTGCTTCGGGTTGGCCTTTTCTCTTTTGAGCCACACGCCCTGTCTGAAATGTTAGTCATAGGAAAGAATGAGATTCGAGAGAATCCCAGTAGTAACAAACCACTCACACAATGCATAAATACAAAGCATGTATATAAATCACAACCAGCAGCAGCAGCATCACATAGATACATGGTTTTCACCACAAACGACAGCACTTACGGCTGTATGCACAATACGACAGCTCTCGCTGCATTCATAATCACGACAGCTTACGCTGTAATCACAATAACGACAGCTTGTGCTATAAACGACAGCTATCACCAGCTGTAATGGCAGCAGCATCAAAGATTCATCACAGAACAGTGATAACACACACATATAGAGCATTACACAACGTATAAGGGAGAGAGTCACTACCTGATCCTTTCCTGACGCTCTTCGGCACTGCAGGCTCACGAGGATAGCAAATATCAAATCCTGTAACCAAGTTAAGGACAACCCGTCAATCTCTTTTCCAAGTTCTTATCTCTATAATACTTTAAGTTGGTTATCATTTGAACTCTTTAGGTGACTATTATGGGTCTAAATGTATGCCTAAAGGGTTAGGAGAAACTACCCCGAAGACCCTCCTTCTAAGAAGAACTTTCTGAATTTTGGGCTGGTTCACTCGAGTGAAAGGAGTCACACTCGAGTGACAACCCCCGCCAGCACTCGAGCACAAGCGAGTGAACCTCTAAAAGTGTTTGCCCGAGAGCAAACCCTGATATATCACACACCTTTACTCGAGCACAAGAGGCTCCACTCGAGCAGCGACCTTAGGAGTACTCGAGCACCAAGGAAGTGAGACCCCGCGAGTGACTACCCGAGAATGACCCATCCTTCCAACCACAAGTGCACTCGAGCACAACCCTAGTGCTCGAGTGATCTCCCAATGCTCACGAGTGCCCACGCTCACTCTTAACAATCCACCCACGAGTGATAACCTGAGACGCTCACCCATAGCACCAGATGTACTCACACTCGAGCACGCCCTTGCTCACTCGAGCATGTTCATACCTCACTCGAGCATATTCATATTTCACTCGCAAGTCAGGAAGCATGCTCGCGGTTTCTGCCTGAAGACCTTCCCAACTACCCAGAATTTCACATCGTGCTTGAGTGAGTTCCTCCCTCATTCAAGTGATGTGTATCAGATGCCAAAACGCAGAACTGATATGGTTTTTCCCATAATTAACCAATTGAACTCCAATGGTCCTATAACTCATACCACAACTCATTTTTACTTGTTTTAACACCAAGAACCCATTGGTAAACCCAAAACAACCAATTCCTACTCAAACAACAAAATCTCATCTCTAGACCACAAATTCATCAAAACCACAATTTAAGGAACTTCCTCTTTTCAAATCCAAACCAAAACCATTAACATTCATACACTATTTAACATCTATTCTACCATCAAACTCTACCCAATTCATTCCTTCTAACATCACAAGAAATCAGGGCATAAATCCAGAATTTGCAAAACTAAACCAAAAGTCATAACATTTGCACCAAACTTCATCCAAAAAATCACCTCTTAAACTTGCTGAAATCAGAACTTTGATTCCTTAACTTTTAAATTCCCTCAATGTGCCACATATCACAAATCAAAAGTTTGAAAACATGGAAATAAAGCTCTTGACCTCTTGTACAACATTAATGAAAGACACTTGAGCATATGAAGGCATTAACTTACCAAAACTCAAGCTTTTCTCTTTCTCTTTCCTTAGCTTGTTCAACGAAAATGGAGGAGGATGAGAGAGAAAAATGAGATATTGATTATGATGATTTCATTCCCCATTTCCATGCACTTAGCCGACTTGCAAGGGAGAGAGAATGAGTTTGAAAACTCTGACATCATCCATGGTCCATATCTTGACACTTGGCACCATCTTGTTCTCCCTACTATGATTTCACATACATTTGCATGCACAAGATTCCACCTCTTGGTCTTTCAATCTTAACCATAAATCTTGATTACTAAGGAGTGTTCTCAATGGTATCCAACCAGTCGGTCGGTAAATTTACTGTTTCGCCCCTGATTATCACAATGCACAATATATACTTCAAAAGTGCTCAATTAATATTAATTACATCACTTTTAAGTTATTAATCCTTGATTACAATCCAGGATATTACAATTCTCCCCCCGAAAATTAAATTTCGTCCTCGAAATTGTTACACAACTTGAGCCATAAACTCCGGATATTGTCTTCGCATATCTTCCTCCGCTTCCCAAGTTGCCTCTCTTTGTGTCATTCCCTTCCAGATCACTTTCACATATGGAATGCTTCGGTGTATGAGCCGTCGCTCCTCTCGATCAATGACTTGCTCTGGTTCCACCGCATAGGTGAAATTGTCCTGTAGCTCAACATCCTCATATTCAATGATATGAGACGGATCCGATTGGTACTTTTTCAATTGAGAAACGTGGAATACGTCATGAAGTCTGCTCAAGCTCGGAGGTAGGGCTATTCGGTAAGCAATAGGCCCAATCCTCTCAAGGATTTCAAAAGGACCTATATATCTTGGGCTTAGCTTCTTCCTTTTGATTGCTCGCCCAACGCCCGTAACTGGTGATACTCTCAGAAAAATATGATCTCCAACCTCAAATTCTAGAGGCCGTCATCTCTTATCGGCATAGCTTTTCTGTCGACTCTGCATTGCAAGCAGTCTCTTACGAATAATCCAAATCTGTGCTGAGGTTTGCTCAACCAAATCTGGTCCATAAAGCTTCCTTTCGGATAACTCGTTACGGCATAAAGGTGATTGATACCATCTTCCATACAACGCTTCATACGGAGCCATTTGGATGCTCGCATGATAGCTGTTGTTGTAGGTGAACTCAGCCAGTGGAAGGAAACGATCCCAACTTCCTTTAAAGTCGAGAACACAAGCTCGCAACATATCTTCCAGCGTGTGAATTGTTCTCTCAGATTGTCCATCCGTTTGAGGATGATAAGCCGTGCTGAATCTCAGTTGAGTACCCAAGGCTTCATGCAATGATCTCCAGAATCTCGAAGTAAATCATGGATCTCGATCAGAAATGATGTTTTTCGGTACGCCATGGAGTTTCACGATCTCACTAACATAAATCCCTGCTCGTTTGTCAGGAGAATAACCAGCATTGATTGGTATGAAGTGTGCCGACTTCGTTAATCGATCCACAATTACCCAGATCACATCATAGTTTCTGATCCTGGGCAATCCCACAACCAAATCCATGGTCACGCTTTCCCATTTCTATTCTGGAATCTCAGGACTCTGAAGTAAACCAGGCGGTCTCTGGTGCTCGATCTTTACTTTCTGGCAAGTGAGACACCTTACTACATATTTGGTCACGTCACTCTTCATACCTAGCCACCAATACACCGATTTCAGATTATGATACATCTTGGTCATACCAGGATGGAGAGTATATCAACTCTTGTGCGCCTCATCCAGAATCTTCTGCCTCAACTCTGCCTTAAGTGGAACGCATACTCTTTTCTGGTAATGAACCAATCCATGAGGCGATAGGTCGTAGCCTGGAACTTCTCCCTGTTCAATTCGGGTTAGATTATGCTGTATTTAGTCATATCGCCTCTGAGCTTCTTCAATTTCCGCCCTTAGATCACTCTCCTCTTGAGAAACAGTGTAATTGGCACAGATGATCTAGTTTGTCAAATTCAAATCACGAAAATCTTCAATCAATTTCCCTTCTTGTATCATCATAGCTGCAACGAGCACGGTCTTTCGACTAAGAGCATCAGCGACTACATTTGCCTTTCCCGGATGATATTTTATCTCCAAGTCGTAGTCCTTAAGCAATTCCATCCAGCGGCGCTGTCTCATATTTAGTTCTTTTTTATCATACAGGTATTTGAGACTCTTGTGGTCGCAGTACAATTCTACAGTCACACCATACAGGTAGTGACGCCAGATCTTCAAAGCAAACACAATGGCCGCAAGCTCTAGATCATGAGTGGGATAGTTTAATTCATGAGGTCTGAGCTGTCGAGAGGCGTAGGCTACCACACGTCCTTGCTGCATAAGGACACACCCTAATCCCTGCCCACTGGCATCAGAATACACAACGTATGTCACACTGTGATCGGGTAAAATCAACACAGGTGCCGTCGTCAACCTCTCCTTCAGCTCTATAAAACAGTTTTCACATTTCTCGTCCCAAACGAACGGCTGATCTTTTCTCATGAGCTTGGTCATTGGCAACACAATACGGGAGAAACTTTGGATAAATCTCCGATAATAACCAGCAAGACCCAGGAAACTACGTACTTCCGCCACAGATTCTGGCCTTTCCCAGTTTAGTATTGCTTCCACTTTGCTGGGATCCACATAGACCCCTTCTTGCGAGATAACATGGCCTAAGAATTTCACTTCTAATAGCCAAAACTCGTACTTGCTCAATTTAGCGTATAGTTGCTTCTCACGTAATGTATTCAACACGATTCTCAAATGATGCTCATGCTCTTCCATACTCTTGGAATATATCAGAATGTCATCGATAAACACAACAACAAACTGATCCAAATACTGCCAAAAGATACGGTTCATGTAATCCATGAAAACCGCAGGCGCATTGGTTAGCCCAAATGGCATCACCAGAAACTCATAATGACTATACCGAGTCCTGAAAGTAGTCTTTGGAACATCCTCTGCTTTCACTCGCAGTTGATGATACCCTAACCTTAGATCAATCTTTGAAAACACACACGAACCAGAGAGTTGATCTAATAGGTCATCGATTCGGGGAAGAGGGTACTTGTTTTTTATAGTAACTTTGTTCAGGTCTCTGTAATCGATGCACAATCGAAGACTCCCATCTTTCTTCTTTACAAACAACACTGGAGCTCCCCAGGGCGACACACTGGGTCTAATAAACCCTTTCTCAAGCAAATCTTCTATTTGTTTCTTTAACTCCGCCATTTCATTTGGGGCCATTCGATATGGGGCCTTAGATATAGAACCAGCTCCAGGCACAATGTCGATTAGAAATTGAACTTCCCTTTCTGGAGGTAATCCACTCAGATCGTCCGGAAACACCTCAGGAAATTCATTTACCATGGGTATATTATTCAAGGTTTCGCCAGTTTCCCCTTGCACAGAGAAAAACACCACATACCCTTGGCAACCCTTTTCAAGATACTTTTCAGCTTTGGCTGCAGAAAGAAAATTCATACTAGAATCCATAACTTCAATCCTCTGAGAAACAGGATATACAATCCTTTTGTTCCCACAATCAAGTAATACATTATTTGCCGTTAACCAATCAAAACCCAAAATAACTTCTAATTGGTAAAGCGGCAAACATATCAGATCTACCACAGATTGGTGCCCTTCTACAGTTATGACACAACTCAAACAAACTTCTGTGGTCAAGGCCTTAACACCCATTGGAGTTGACACTACTAGTTCAAATGGTAACTTATGTACATGCAATCCCAGGCGCTTCACGCAATCATAGGCGATGAAGGAGTGACTTGCACCCGAGTCATACAAAACTTGCAACAAATGGCCATTAAGAAGAATATTACCTTGTATCAGCTCGAGAGATTTACGGGCCTCTTCGTGGGTCATAGCAAATACACGACCCTGCGTCTTCGGTCTCTGGTCTGATCATGGCTCTTTGCATTCAACAGTAGTATGCCCCACACGTTTACAATTGAAACATATTATTTTGCCATCACAAGTTTTACCCTGGTGTGGTTGATTACAGCGATGACAAATCCACAAGGAAAAAGGAGCTCTCTGCTGATCTCGGCTCCCAAACTGGTAGGGCTTTTTACCACTTCCAGATGAAGAACCTTGCCCCTTTCGCTTCTGTGAGGTAGCACCCTTACTAGGTTCATTGCGATGGCTAATAGCTCTGGCAGGATACAATTCCCTCAAGTTGTTTTCTGTAATTCTGCACTGTTCAACCGCCTTGTTGAACTTAGTAAATTGGTGAGTAGCTAGGCATTTCCTCAATTCTCGCCTCAGACCGCAAATAAGCATATCAGAACTCTATTCTTCATCATCCTTGAACCGAAGGTAGGAGGAGTATCATGCCAACCTAACAAAATGGGACAAGTAATCATCGAAGCTCTCTATGTCCCCTTGTCTTATATTCAGAAACTTTGTCTCCTTCTCAAGTCTCACTGATTTTGGAAAATACTTCTCGTTGAATTCTTGTTGAAACATTTCCCAAGTCAATGGCATTTCTTTGCTCTTCAATGTTAGGGCGATATTCCGCCACCAACGATCTGCATCCCCTTCGAGCTTATAAATGACCAATCGTGCTTCACCTCATCCGGGCAACCAAGAACCTCAAATATTTTCTCCAGCCTGTTCAACCAATCTTCGGCTGCTTGAGGATCAAACCTCCCTTTGAACGCCGGAGGCAGATGTTTACAGAATCTTGTGACCCAAAACTGAAGGTCTCTTTCCTCTCTAAATGGCATCCCATGTGATTCTTGATTCGGAATAGCACGAGGTATGGATTCTAGTGGTCGTGCTGATCCTTCAGTAGTGTCCTCATGTCGAGTTTCTTCTTGAGTTTCCTCCGGAGTGAATTGAACTGGACCTTCCTTGTTCTTCACCTTCTCTGCTCTGAGCTCTTCTCTAAGCTCAGTTATCATATCCCGCTGATCTCTTATTAGACCCATTAATTCTTACATTGCATCTGGTAGGTTATTATTGACGACCTCCACCTTAGGGTTTACACACGGAATACTGGGGCGTCCTCTAGTTTTCTTCATTCTATAAATAACTTGCCCCATTAATTTAGCAAAAATATTATGCACTTATAGTCACGAATCTCATATATATCCACATCAATAAAGCATACATGTGCATACACAACAATCATTCATAGATGACCTTCTATCCATAAAGTCAACTAAGGGATCTATCCTAGCAAACTCTACCCTTGCCAGGAACTACAGCTCTGATACCAAAATGTAACCCCCTGACTTTAAACACGTAATTATATTTCGATAACACATATTTAAAATGGATTAGAGACCATTGGATGCTTCAAACTCATTTCAAACTTCCTGTCTCACAGCGTGATTTTCGCAAAATCTTTAAAATCTTTTTCCCGTCCTGGTCTCAATTTCCAATGTTTGAATATAATTACCTGTGCAGTTAATATACATTCAATCATATCAGAGTGTATAATCAAATCCCCGACAACTCCTGGGTTCTATACATATATAAACTAAGGGTTTATAAGTATCCACTAGGGGATTACACAACCAAAATCGAATATAATATTCCTAATTCAAAATATACAGTAATCCCGAGTTCAAAAAGAATAACTAACGTTTCCAATTCAACTATATACCCCCAAGGGTCCTAATTGCTCCGTGTTGGCCTCTTCTCTTTTGAGCCACACGCCCTGTCTGAAATGTTAGTCATAGGAAAGAATGAGATTCGAGAGAATCCCAGTAGTAACAAACCACTCACACAATGCATAAATACAAAGCATGTATATAAATCACAACCAGCAGCAGCAGCATCACATAGATACATGGTTTTCACCACAAACGACAGCACTCACGGCTGTATGCACAATAGACACCTCTCGCTGTATTCATAATCACGACAGCTTACGCTGTAATCACAATAACGACAGCTTACACTGTAAACGACAGCTTGCGCTATAAACGACAGCTTGCGCTGTAAACGACAGTTATCACCAGCTGTAATGGCAGCAGTATCAAAGATTCATCACAGAACAGTGATAACACACACATATAGAGCATTACACAACGTATAAGGGAGAGAGTCACTACCTGATCCTTTCCTGACGCTCTTCGGCACTGCAGGCTCACGAGGATAGCAAATATCAAATCCTGTAACCAAGTTAGGGACAACCCGTCAATCTCTTTTCCAAGTTCTTATCTCTATAATACTTTAAGTTGGTTATCATTTGAACTCTTTATGTGACTATTATGGGTCTAAATGTATGCCTAAAGGGTTAGGAGAAACTACCCCGAAGACCCTCCTTCTAAGAAGAACTTTCTAAATTTTGGGCTGGTTCACTCGAGTGAAAGGAGTCACACTCGAGTGACACCCCCCGCCAGCACTCGAGCACAAGCGAGTGAACCTCTGAAAGTGTTTGCCCGAGAGTAAACCCTGATATATCACACACCCTCACTCGAGCACAAGAGGCTCCACTCGAGCAGCAACCTCAGAAGCACTCGAGCACCAAGGAAGTGAGACCCCGCGAGTGACTACCCGAGAGTGACCCATCCTTCCAACCACAAGTGCACTCGAGCACAACCCTAGTGCTCGAGTGATCTCCCAATGCTCGCGAGTGCCCACGCTCACTCTTAACAATCCACCCACGAGTGATAACCTGAGACGCTCACCCATAGCACCAGATGTACTCACACTCGAGCACGCCCTTGCTCACTCAAGCATGTTCATACCTCACTCGAGCATATTCATATTTCACTCGCAAGTCAGGAAGCATGCTCGCGGTTTCTGCCTGAAGACCTTCCCAACTACCCAGAATTTCACATCGTGCTCGAGTGAGTTCCTCCCTTATTCGAGTGATGTGTATCAGATGCCAATACGCAGAACTGATATGGTTTTTCCCATAATTAACCAATTGAACTCCAATGGTCCTATAACTCATACCACAACTCCTTTTTACTTGTTTTAACACCAAGAACCCATTGGTAAACCCAAAACAACCAATTCCTACTCAAACAACAAAATCTCATCTCTAGACCACAAATTCATCAAAACCACAATTTAAGGAACTTCCTCTTTTCAAATCCAAACAAAAACCATTAACATTCATACACTATTTAACATCTATTCTACCATCAAACTTTACCCAATTTATTTCTTCTAACATCACAAGAAATCAGGGCATAAATCCAGAATTTACAAAACTAAACCAAAAGTCATAACATTTGCACCAAACTTCATCCAAAAACTCACCTCTTAAACTTGCTGAAATTAGAACTTTGATTCCTTAGCTTTCAAATTCCCTCAATCTGCCACACACCACAAATCAAAAGTCTGAAAACATGGAAATAAAGCTCTTGACCTCTTGTACAACATTAATGAAAGACACTTGAGCATATGAAGGCATTAACTTACCAAAACTCAAGCTTTTCTCTTTCTCTTTCCTTAGCTTGTTCAGCAAAAATGGAGGAGGATGAGAGTGAAAAATGAGATATTGATGATGATGATTTCATTCCCCATTTCCATGCACTTAGCCGACTTGCAAGGGAGAGAGAATGAGTTTGAAAACTCTGACCTCATCCATGGTCCATATCTTGACACTTGGCACCATCTTGTTCTCCCTTCTATGATTTCACATACATTTGCATGCATAAGATTCCACCTCTTGGTCTTTCAATCTTAACCATAAATCTTGATTACTAAGGAGTGTTCTCAATGGTATCCAACCAGTCGGTCGGTAAATTTACTGTTTCGCCCCTGATTATCACAATGCACAATATATAATTCAAAAGTGCCCAATTAATATTAATTACATCACTTTTAAGTTATTAATCCTTGATTACAATCCAGGATATTACATTAGTCTATTTCTTCTACTAACTACAACCTTTGAACCCTCATATCATCGGGAGAACCATTCTCTTCCCATAAAGCTAAATCATAAGTCCTCGAGAGTCTTTCTATCTCTCGACGTTCGTGGGACTCTTCGCAAATTGGGCTTAGTAGTCTGCCTGATATAGGCTTATTCTCAAGTCTCTAAGTCCAAAATTCGGGATATTACAATTCTCCCCCAGTTCAATAAATTTTGTTCTCAAAATTCAAACATCGTATAGATTTAACTATACATTGGGGAATCATTTCTCATCACTCAGTTTATCTCTTTCATTACTCAGCCTATCTCTTTCCTATGCAAGCTCACAGAGTGTGAAACACAAATTGTCATATCATTATCAAAGATCCTAGATAGCATTCATCAATCATCGTAATATATTCTCTGGACTCACTAGTCTAATACAATAGCACTAGGCAACAAGCACAATGCCAAGCACACCAGTCTTACGACCCAAGGTCTCTTCCCTATACAAGAAGCATGTCGGGTTTTATTGCCGTCTAGCGACCTAAGCCTCCGCCTCATGGAAACTTGTACACCAGTCTTATAGCCTTAAGCCTCTACCAGTCAATCTGCCGGCCTAAAGACACACCAGTCCAACATGTCTTATGGCTTCAATCCAACATCCAAGCTAAATACACATCAAGTCTTACACCTTCAAGAAATATAGTCCACTAGGTACTTTGAATACATTCCAAGCTTTATTTCTTGCTACTCAAGCCATTCATATACTTATGTAATATTCATGAAGCATGCCAAATAAACCATCCATCAACAATCAATCAATCGACATTCAGCAATCATGGGACACATAGTCTACTAGGTAATTACAGGACACACTATCTATCATCTACTATCCCAATAGCCTATGAGGTCTTATAGCCTAATTAATTATCCCTATGCTATAGGCACATCGGGACTTATGGCCTTGGGCCTCTGCCCATCTGCCATAAATATACATTAGGTCTTATAGCCTAAGGTAAATTCCCATACAAGGTGCACTTACAGGCTTTCTACCTCAAGACTATATGGCTCAAGATGGCCCAGGTAACTCCCGGTGTAACTTGTACTTACGATTCTTATAGCCTTGGAACTAACTATTCCATCATCTCAGGCTTTACAACCTCTTCGGGACAATGCTCAAAATCTCATGCATCAGGTCACTCCCAAAATCTTATGGATCGAGTCACTACCCTGAATCTTAAATGTTGATTGCACAGCAGGTTTTACGGCCCAGGGATACACCCCATACAAAAGTCCACTTTCGGGTCTTACAGCCTTGCTCTAAATGCCTGCTAGGTCCTACGGCCTCAGGAATCACTGGCCCAATAGGTCTTATGCCTTGAGCCCACTGCCTATTGTTAGAGCAAGTGTTTTACCCAAGAGGGGGCGTGAATTAGGTGATACTAAAAATTTTGTTGCAAATATAAACCTTGATGGTGAATATAAAGCAGTAAAGAGTAAGGAGAAATATCACCGAAGTGTATACTGGGAGTTATACTGGTTCGGCCACAACTACTTTGACCTATGTCCAGTCCTCAGAGCTTCTCTGAGAGTTTCACTATAATTTCCAAGATTCAGTGGGTTCTTGGCACCTCGGTACAAGCAAGCTCCTTCGCCTGGACACTCGCTCCCCCTTACAAGTTGTAATCCAATCCCAACTCAAGGTTCCACAACCTTAAGTTATCTCAATAACAAATATTGAGTTTGAATGAAATATCTCTCTTACAGAGTGAATAAGAATCACTGAAGTATAGAATTACAAGTATGTGTAAAAACAGAGTATTGAGCGTGAACTTGATGGTGCGTTCGTGTGTGTTCTCATTGTTATCTCTGTTTGGATGTTCCCATATATATATATGTGTGTGTTGATAATGACCGTTGGAACATTTTCTTCTCCCCCGTTAGAGTGTGTGCAGCCACTGTTGACTTTTCCAGATTTTGAAAAATATCCGTTTGCGGTAGGTGGTGGTAGGTAGTATTTGAACGTTGCATTTGACTTTCCTTATTTGGTAAGATCTCTTCATTGTTTATGTGCGAATATGCTAAGAATACTAATACAGAAAGGTTAATCATATAGGAAATCAAATCAATGAATGTTGGAATGATTTCTAAATTTCTGGACTTGGATACTCGAGTGGTCCCTCGAGTATTCATTAAGTTTACTCGAGTGGTTACTCAAGTATCTTCATGAAAATATTGATAGAGAGCAAGTCTATAAATGAATATCACAATACTCGGGTAGTACATAGAGTAAAGCAAATTACCGACCTTGGAAATACCTGTTTAGTCGAGTACCGCCTCGAGTGAACATCTAGTTTCTGCATAGCTTACTCGGGTGGATTGAAATACCGAGAGCAACATATTTCTTGAAGCAGGGGACTCGAGTACTGACTAGAGTAACGTTGGCAGGCCGAGAGCAACTGGAAGTGATTTCCCTGATTACTTGAGTGCTTACTCGAGTAACGTTGGCAGGCCGAGAGCAACTGGAAGTGATTTTCCTGATTACTTGAGTGCTTACTCGAGTAACGTTGGCAGGCCGAGAGCAACTGGAAGTGATTTCCCTAATTACTCAAGTGCTTACTCGAGTAACGTTGGCAGGCCGAGAGCAACTGGAACTGATTTCCCTGATTACTCGAGTGCTTACTCGAGTATTGTTGGCAGGATTACATGGCCGAGAGCAATCATTTCCTTGTGGCAGGTTACTTGAGTGTTGACTCGAGTAACTCTTCTTTTCACTTCATATCACTCGAGTCGTCCCTCGAGTGATGTATCTAGCCGTGAGTTACTTGAGGTTCTTTGCTCTGGTTACTTCAAGTTTCTGTCTCATTACTCGAGTTCTTACTCGAGTGGCCCTTTAGAAATTCTGCTAGTGATGAAGTTTCTCAGCTTTCTCTCTTGGCCTTTCTTCATTACTCCAGTGCTTACTTCAAGTGATGATTTGCTCTGTCATTACTTTGTTCAAACTTGTTTGTTTATTAAAACTTTTTCACACCCATTCTTTGTTATCATCAAAACATGTGAGATATAACATTCTCCCCCTTTTTTATGATGACAAAACTTGGTGATTTTGAACAAAGTTTTTGAAATTGAGTTCTCAAATAAACACTTCTTGAAATCAATTGTAACTTTGAAATTCTTTTTGAAATAAGTTGTTAAGGGTCAATTCAAAGTGTTTTGGAAAGTTTTGAAAAATATAACATATTCACCTTGCATACATAATAAACTCATTAGTCCCACAATGTAATATAACTTAAAACTTAAATGTACTTGAATTGAAATTAAAACTTAAATGATCTTGAATTGAAATTGTACTAGAATTGCATTACAAATATGAAAAGCTCCCTAAATCCCATGTACACCCATATACCAGAAATAAAAGAAGCTCAGTCAACCACAAAATCACTCAAGCTCTTCTCCCCCTTTTGTCTCCATCAATCAAGTAAAGAACTGGAAGGCTTGACTGCAGAAATAGGCTTGACAGGAATGACCATGGAGCTATGTGAACCATCTGAACTAGAGGAATCAAAAGAGGAGCTGGAAGATTCTGGTTCAGGAAGGTTGAGTGGAGGAATATGAATGTCATCTCTTGGAGGCATTGGAGATGACTGATATACAATAATAGAGGTGGTCTCAACCTCTTCTGTGGCACTTGGAGAATGATGACCAGAGGATGAGGAAGAGATCTCCTCTGTATGAGTAAGGGAAGGAATAGGTGTAGGTATGGGTGCAGGCTGAACTCTGGGTGGTGAATCCTCAATAGTGATGTGGATAGTCTCATTGGTTTCAGGATCATCCACTGAGCATAGAATATCTCTAGGAAGAATAATGGGGATTTTGAGTGCAGAGGGTCTAGGTTCATAGGGTCTAAACTCTGGAAGTTTGGGAAAGGAGGTCTCAGGGATAGTTGGCTCAACCTCAATATGATGATGCTCTGAGGGGATGTTCTCTAGAGGTGAGAATGCCTCAAGAACAGATGATGGACCAGCAGAAGGTCCAGGACCCATAGAGTCCAATCTAGCTAGAATCAACCTCAGAGTCTCACTCTGGGCACGCTACTCTGCTAACATCTCCTCGTGCCTCTTATCCATCCTCTCAACCAATTCAGCCATCTTGTAATTCATATGAGTTATCAATTCGGCATTTGTATTTACAATGTCGATATGAAATCCCTTTAGCATATTCTCCATGAAATGTTGAAGTGTGGCATTGAGGAATGAAGGTAAAGAAATAGTGGCAACTGGAGCAGAGGACTGAGTATCATCCATTCTGCTTGTCTCAGTCTCAGTCTTCTTCTTCCTGGGACCAGACTCCATAGGGCTCTTGAGGGGAATCTCAATATTAAGCTTCCCAATCTGGTTTCTTCCAATTGGAAAGATCCTCTCAATGGGCTCCTTATTCTCCAAATACCATATCTTGTTTTTCTTTAGAATAAGAGAAATGATCTGAGGATATGGCATAGGAGTAGTTTCTTTCCCTTCTATTTTATACCTCTACATCTCAGAAAAGATGTATTCTCCCAAGTCTTTTTGTTCCTTCAGGAGTAGAGAAGCAAACCACCTATAGTCTCGGTCAGAGAAATGGGTGTAGTTATTGGCTTTGTTCACAAGGGATCTAGAGTAAATATACCAAAGAACCCTGTGATGGTCACACATGTCACTCGGTTTAAAGTTAAGAGGACCCATTAGCTCACCGGTCTAAGGACAGTGAAAATCTGGTTAGGTTCAAGCTTAGAATAGATGTCATCAAGAGGATTTTTTATTCCTAACCAAATATTGATCCTAGAGGGTGAGATAAGGATTTTTTTGGCTTCTAACTATTGTGGTCATTTCTTCCTCTGCAGAAGTCCTATTAGGTTCATCTAGGATTTCTAGGTTGCAGTAGAAATGAGTGACTATTTTAGTGCAAAAAGGAAGTTTAATTGACAACCAAGGCATAAAGGGTTCAGGAAGGGACTTAGGTCATACTTCAATACCTCCTGAAGAATCTTGAGATCCATACTGTGAGTTTTTCATACCTTCCTTCTTGAGAACTGTGTCAGGTACTTTTGAGATTCCTCCAATTTGTTGACATTAAACCATTTTGGAGGTTTAGTGATTTCTTCTTCTGGTAATTCTGGCTTTTTGGAGGATTGGTCCTTCTCTAATTGTTCAAGGATCCCAGCCATAGCTTTGGCAACATTCACATCATACTTTGGCTTTTTAGAGGGTTTTGGAGTAAAAGAGGGAGTGGAAGAATCAGAAGGTAAAGGAGAAGGTGACTTAGTGCTTTTGCCTCTCCCAGTTGAGGTGCTTTTCTTTGATTGAGCCCTTGTAACCACTGGCTCTTTGATCACAACACCTTTCTCCTTTGGTTTAGGTTGAGGTTTTGGTTGGATTTTGGCCTTTGATCTTGGAGTGAGCTTTCGTCTCTTTCTAGGAGGAGAAGAAAGAGGGTCAGAGGGTTGTTGATATTCAGAAGAGTCTGTAGGAGTAAGATTCTTGGTTCTAACCATCTTGATTTAGAGAAAATTGAAATCTTAGAAAACCAGAGTGAGAAGTCGCGAGTTAGGGCAGAGAGATTCTGAGCAAAATAGGAAGTTTTTGGAGCTAAGATTTGATGGGTTTTGACAGAAATCAAGCAAGGAAGAGATTGTGAAAACTTTTTGTGAGAGGACTGGGTGATTCACTCGAGGAGATTTTGTGGAAATGACTGAGTTTGCAACTGATAAAGACCTAGAACCTGACATTACTCGAGGCCCTACTCAGGTGATTATCAAGTTTACTCGAGTCCCCAATCGAGTAATTATATAGAAAATTCTAAAATAATTCATTTAAATTGCGTACCAGGCATGAATAATTTTGTAATTATCCATGTATGTTCCCTCGATCATTTAATAGCCCTTTTAGAATAGATTTTGAGTTGATTCTCATCGAATTTGTGATCTGGACCTGCAGTCACTTGAGGCCTTACTCGAGTAAACTTCAAGTTTACTCAAGGCTTCCCTCGGGTAATCTGTCTTTTCTCCTCTTGACTGTTCATTTCCCACCAAATGAGCCGTGTGATTTAAATTCCATGTGACTTGAGACTTCACTACCAGTTTTTGAAGTTCATTACTCGAATGAACACTTGAGTAATGTGCCCTTTTACTTCAAGTTATCCCTCGGGTAATGCTACACTGTCAGATATTACTTGAAGTTGGCACTCCAATAATGGTGTCCTCTGTTAACCTTTATTTTTATTTCTTAAAACAGAGTTTCAATCTTCCTGCAAATCAAGTTTTACATACTCCGATGCTTAAGTTAGTAATCATCAAAACATTATCAAATAACATTATCTAACATTATGCAAAACTGAAATAACTTACAATTCATTGGAATTTACCATTCCCAATTCTCTTCTAATGTATAGAAATTGATCTTTTGCAAGAGGTTTGGTGAAAATATCAGCTAGTTGAAGATGAGTAGGAATGAATATCACTTTCACATCTTTCTTTTAGACATGATCTCTGATGAAATGGTGTCTGACATCGATATGCTTGGTTCTAAAATGTTGAACTGGATTCTTTGTTAAGCTTATCGTACTAGTATTGTCACAATAGTTTGGTATTTCTTTGAGATAAATACCAAGATCTTGTAGTTGTTGTTTTAGCCATATCACTTGTGCACAACAACTTGAGACTGCAACATATTCGGCTTCCGTTGATGAAAGAGACACTGTATTTTGTTTCTTGCTAAACCATGATACAAGAGATCCTCCAAGAAATTGACCTTGTCCGTTGGTGCTCTTTTTGTCTGTCTTGTATCCTCCATTATCAGAATTTGAATATGCAACAAGATATTCACTTCTTCCTTTAGGATACAACAGACCCAATTCTGGTGTATCAGGAAGGTATCTAAAGATTTGTTTGACAGTTTCAGCATGTGATTCCTTTGGTGTTGATTGATATCTTGCACATATGCCAACACTAAATTGGATGCCCGGTCTGCTTGTCGTGAGATAGAGTAATGATCCAATCTTCCTCTGTATTTTGTGATGTTGTAGTCTTTCCCTTTGACATCAGCATCAATCAACGTAGTTGAGCTCATAGGTGTGTCCGTTCCATTTGCTTTATCCATTCCATACTTCTTCAATAGCTCTTTCAAGTACTTAGTTTGAGATATGAAGATTCCATTCTTTCTTTGTTTGATTTGAAAACCAAAAAAGAAATTCAATTCTCCCATCATTGACATCTCAAACTCTCCCTGCATTATCTCAGAAAATTCCTTACACAGAGATTCATTAGTAGCACCGAAAACAATGTTATCAACATATATTTGAACAATTAAAATATCATCACGTTTTCATTTTGTAAAAGTGTTGTATCAACTTTTCCTCGTACAAAACCTTGATCAATAAGAAATTTACTGAGTCTTTTGTACCATGCTCTAGGAGCTTGTTTTAAACCATATAAAGCTTTTCTAAGTTTAAAAACATGGTCAGGTTTGGTTATATCTTCAAAACCAGGAGGTTGATCTACATACACTTCTTTCATGATATAGCCATTTAGAAATGCACTCTTCACATCCATTTGATAGAGTTTGAATCCTTTGATGCATGCAAAGGCTAAGAGTACACGTATAGCTTCCAATCTAGCCATTGGAGCATAGTTTCCTCATAATCAATTCCTTCTTCTTGATTATAGCCTTTGGCCACCAATCTTGCCTTGTTTCTGACAATAATTGCGGATTCATCGAGTTTGTTTTTAAATACCTATTTGGTGCCAATGATCGGATGATCCTTGGGTCGAGGTACCAAATCCCAAACTTGATTTCTTTCAAATTGATTTAGTTCTTCTTGCATTGCTATAACCCAATCATTGTCTGATAGGGCTTCATCAATGTTAGAGGGTTCAATCTCAGAAATGAATGCAAAAAAAACTTACTTCATTGAAAATTCTATTTCTAGTTTTGATCCCTTCATTCACATCTCCTATGACTTGATCTAAGGGATGACTTTTATTGTATTTCCAGGCTTTATGTTGTCCTAGTGACTGCTCTTCTTCCTTGGTTTCATCAACTTCTGGAATAAGAGATTTAGAAATAGATTGACCATTTTCTTGATTTAAAACAACTTCCTGCTCTTCATCAATGGTTTTGTTAGAGGATTCAAATTCATCAAATACAATATGAATTGATTCTTCAACAACACATTTTCTTTTATTGAAGACTCTATATGCTTTACTTCGGTTAAAATATCCTAGGAAAATTCCTCTTACAGAGTGAATAAGAATCACTGAAGTACAGAATTACAAATATGTGTAAAAATAGAGTATTGAGCGTGAACTTGATGATGCGTTCGTGTGTGTTCTCGTTGTTATCCCTGTTTGGATGTTCCCATAGATATAGATGTGTTGATAATGACCATTGGAACATTTTCTTCTCACCCGTTAGAGTGTGCGCAACCACTGTTGACTTTTCCAGATTTTGGAAAATATCCGTTTGCGGTAGGTAGCGGTAGGTAGCATTTGAATATTGCATTTGACTTTCCTTATTTGGTAAGATCTCTTCATTGTTTATCTGCAAATATGCTAAGAATACTAATACAATAAAAGGTTAATCATATAGGAAATCAAATCAATGAACGTTGGAATGATTTCTGAATTTCTGGACTTGGATACTCGAGTGGTCCCTCGAGTATTCATTAAGTTTACTCGAGTGGTTACTCGAGTATCTTCGTGAAAATATTGTTAGAGAGCAAGTCTATAAATGAATATCACAATACTCGGGTAGTGCACAGAGTAAAGCAAATTACCAACCTTGGAAATACCTGTTTACTCGAGTACCGCCTCAAGTGAACATCTAGTTTCTACATAGCTTACTCAGGTGGATACTTCAAGTGCATTGTAAATAACTCTGCAGCTTACTCGATTACTGACTCGAGTAATCTCGTTCAAGTCTTTGACATAGAACATTTTCATACCTGCATACTGGAGTGGTGCCTCAAGTAAAGTGTGAGAATAACATTTCAGATTAATCGAGTGTTACCTTCAAGTTTTGTTTACCACAGTGATTTGCTCGAGTGGCTCCTCGAGTAACATTGGCAGGATTGAAATGCCGAGAGCAACATATTTCTTGAAGCAGGGGACTCGAGTACTGACTAGAGTAACGTTGGCAGGCCGAAAGCAACTGGAAGTGATTTCCCTGATTACTCGAGTGCTTACTCGAGTAACGTTGGCAGGCCGAGAGCAACTGGAAGTGATTTCCCTGATTACTCGAGTGCTTACTCAAGTAACGTTGGTAGGATTACGTGGCCGAGAGCAACTCATTTCCTTGTGGCAGGTTACTTGAGTATTGACTCGAGTAACTCTTCTTTTCACTTCATATCACTCGAGTCGTCCCTCGAGTGATGTATCTGGCCGTGAGTTACTTGAGGTTCTTTGCTCTGGTTACTTCAAGTGTTTGTCTCATTACTCGAGTGGCCCTTTAGAAATTCTGCCAGTGATGAAGTTTCTCAGCTTTCTCTCTTGGCCTTTCTTCTTTACTCTAGTGCTTACTTCAAGTGATGATTTGCTCTGTCATTACTTTGTTCAAACTTGTTTGTTTATTAAAACTTTTTCACACCCATTCTTTGTTATCATCAAAACATGTGAGATCTAACACCTATCGGGTCTTACGGCCTAAGGACATACTGGTTCAATAGGTCTTACTGCCCACCGTATATTCATAACATGAATGTACTCGAGGATAACACATACATGCAAAACCATTATAGAAGATACAAGAGTAAGAGTTGCTCGCCTTTCTTGTTGAGCTTGTTCTTCCTTAATTTCTTTTCTCACCTTTCTTTCAACAAACAATACTGGAGCCCTATGGCGATTCAATGGGTCACCTAAATCCCTTCTTTCTAAGAAACTCATCCGATGTGGGTTTCTTTATAATGCACCACCTTTGAGAGTTGATGTCTCGATAGCTCTACATTACGGTTCATCGTCAGGGTGTAACATACTAAAAGTGAACACTTGGTATTGCTTGTAAATATAATTAGTCGAACGGAGCTCACCAATGCAAGTATATGTGTATGTGGGGCCATTTTTTAATAAAATGGACATTTCACAAAATTCTATTGGTCAAATTCAAAAAGTAATAATTTAATAAATTAATTTTACTTTATGTGGGGACTACAAAAAATGACACCTCATGGGTAGACCTGGGGGAATTCCCCTGACTTTCCTTCCCCTGATAAAGTGGACACATGGCACCATTTTATGGTGAAGGTCAAAAAGTACTTTTTGACTTTTGTGTTGGTGCAATCTCCAAGTGACATATATCCCCTAATAATGAAGTTACTTTTTACTTTATGGGTTAGCTAATGGGAGCATGATACTTGTCCCCTAATGATGGTGAAATGACTTGACCTTTTGAGTCGTCATCACCGGGGGATGCCACCTAACCCCAACCAGGGAAATCCACCAGTCTCCGGTTCGGTCACCCGACTAACATTCTTGAACACTGAGCCCAGGAGTTGGGGAAATCATCAGACCCTTACTTTCTCTAACAAGTTGGATGACTAAAAGCCTAAGAAAAGAGGCGAGACCTACTTTATTAAGGCATGTAACATGTGTCACTATTTGATTGGATCACTGGATAAGTGGCACCATAGGAATTCGACATATGGCATGACTCTTCCAAGACTCTCTCTAGCCCTATAATTTTGGCCAGCCCTCACAAAAAATTAGAAAATAGCTAAAATCACAAAATATTGCTAGGAGAGAGAGAGAGCATGAATAGTAATTTTCCCTAACTTCAATCCATCGAAACACCGTTTCCTCCCAAAATACTCTTCATAAACCTTATTCTACTCATCACAAGCTTCATTTCTATGGTTCTATGTTTTCATTTGGAGGTGTTTGGTGCCATCTCGCTTGCCGAAATACTGCTGGATTTCTAAATGACTTGCGGAAATGTGTAGAGGCAAGCGTAGGCTTCATTTTGAACTGATTGGATTGTTGTTTGGCCGAGTATTCTTTATAATTTTGGTCAGGGGTGTTTTTAGAGCATTAATCATGATTTATCATGTATTTGTGGTTAGATGATGCTTTACGATGATATTGAACCAAATTGTTAGACAAAATTCTGTTTTGGAGATTTTGGTTAAAAAGGAAGTATGTTTGGTTAGGGCTTAAGGGGCTAAAGTCCTATGATTTTGACATTACCATTGTTTTTAGAATGTAAAATTGTGTGGGAAATAACTCCTGGTTGTAATTCTGGACCATTGGAAATATATGTTGCAAACCAAAAAATGCTGCCATTGTGTGTCTATGCAGGGCAATCAGTTTACACGACATTTTTAAATTTGTAAATGATATCCAAAAATTATGGAAGTTTCTAGTCTAATAGTAGACATGTTAAGCTTTAAATTGATATAAATTTGTGTCATTTGGATGTGTGTGCTGGGAGTTATGTATTTTCAAAGTTTGGCATGGAAAACCGGCGAATTCTGGGGACAGTGAGCAATTAAGTGAGATAATGTATTGACATGTGTCCAGAAGTGTAATGACTATTTTTTCCCTTAAACTAGAATAATTAGGGATCATATAGCCTTTGGAATCATCACAATTGGACATTTGGACAATTAGATATGATTTTTCAAAGTTAGATCCTATTTCTGGAATGGAATCTAGAACAAGTTGGGTTTGGCATAATTCTGGGAATTTTGTGGCTGGAATGGCTAGAATTGAGTATTTTTGTGTGAAAGTATATTGAAAGAGCTTTACATAGAATTTGGAACCAATCAATTTGGAGTTCCCTAGAATTAATGGTGAATTTTTGAAGTTGATAGAAAAACTGGAAAAAATGAGAATAAGGGTGAAAATGAAAATATAATGGCACTAAGTAATTAAGTAGAACCTTAAGGGTGAAGTTAACCAACTTGGGGTAGTTAGGCTACTTTGACTTTACTTTTGACTTAGTATTCTAACTTTAATGACAACCAACATAAGTGCTTGGATTGTAAGAGAATTGGACCAAATAATAATTTGTAGTCTAAATTCTAATTATAGGGCTTAACCACTATCCAAAATCTAAGACTTGCCCGAGCTCTAGGAAACAATTCGATATTGCTTGAGGAAAACGACCAGGTAGTAACTTGTCTTTCATATGTTTATAGATGCATTGCATGTTCTATGAATTCATCATGAATTGTCCAACACATTCTGATTATGTGGGGTGGTCGCCCGGGGCCTATTGCACAAGTGGACGCTTAGGCCAATGTAATGTTCTGTGATGTACAAGTGAATGCCCAGGGCCTATTGCACTGGTTATACTCGGGGCCATGTGATATACCTAGTGCTATGGTGATATATGAATGCATATTATACACTAGTTGCTGTTGTGATGATTTAGCTGTATGATGACTGTGTGGCATGCTTTGCGATGTTATATATGTATGATTGATTACTTGTTACTGCTGATATTCTTTGGAATCTCACTTGTTCTCTAAATAAATTTATAGTATAGGCTAGTGGCTTGCATAACAAAAAGGTAAATACGAACAACTAGAGAACGAAGCTGAAGGACTTTGATTTATTATTGGTTATCTGTTTTAAGTATTTTGGATATTTTTGGGACTGTATATATGTACATAACTATGTAAACCTGACAATAGTACAGTAGTAGAACCAGTAGTACCAATAGCTTAGTAAGATAATGGTGACTATATACATTGATAACGCTTCTGTTTGGCGAAGAAACATTAACTAATGAACACATTATGAGACTTAAGCAGAGACACATCTACACACTCTTATCAAATGGATTCAAGTACCAATAGAACTTAGTAAGATAGTGAATGTTTATGAAACTGTTTTGAAATATTTTATTACTCTCAAACTCCCTACCAATCCCAAGTTCACCTCCTAAAATAGGTTCGAAGTTGTGAATGTGTTTTCAAAGTAAGTTTTAATTCGGGACTGAACTTTGGTTCCATAATTGATTTCACTACTCTTTTGCACTTATCTGGGTTTATTGGACATAAGGTGTAACATAAGGTGGCTCCACTCTATGGTTCGACGTCATGGTGGCTGTACGCTATGATTCATCGGCACAGTGGCTCTATGCTATGGTACTGTACTTAGTGCTTCACTCAGTCCACTCTGGCTGGTTAGCCCCTCCAGTCAAAACTCTCCACAGGTAGCCCTCTCTGATCAGGACTCTCTGTAGGTAGCCTTATCTGATCAAAACCCTCTATCATAGCCCTCTTTGATTAGAACCCTCGATAAGTAGCCTTCTCCGATCAGAACTCCTCATAGGTAGCCCTCTCCGGTTGGTCGTCTCTGAATGTAAGTGCCATTGTAATGAGAACTCAAATCTTATAAGGTCCCTTTTTTCTAGCAATTATGTATTCTGCTTTCTTTAATTCTATCATCCCATCTTGGGTTATTCTGTATGGATTTTCGATATCGGTCTAGCTCCAGGCATAGTCACATATTCAACTTCACGTATCGGGGTAATCTACCCATATCGTACAAGAAATCCGTTAGCCACAAGCATATTTGCTGTTATCTGTCTCAGTCATGAGACCATAACTCTTGGCTACCCTGGTTCTATCTACCACTTCGTTCCATCAAGGAATAAACCCTCAATAATTCTTTCTAAGGGAATATCCTATTATCAAGATCTTTCCCTATGCTAGATTAGCAAATAGCAACCTCCAGAAACCTAATACACATTTATGTACCACATTCTAGTACCTCAAGCCACTCAGGCTATTTCAAATTCCTCAAGAATTATTTCAACTATTCGATTTTTTAGTTATAGTTCAACTCCTAGAACCTAAACATCAGCTGAGCCGAGAAAATCATGTTCCCTCAATTATACCCAATATATAAGCATACTAGAATCAGGATTCATCATTCCTATTCTAGTCCACAAACATTCAGGTAATATTCTTATAGCATCAGCATTATTCACGAGGTTCTAACTCTACCTCAATCCTTAATACCAAAAGGCATATTTAAAATCACCATATTTTACCTCAAAGGCAATCGCTGCTAGCTCTACATCATGAGGGGGTAACTCATCTTGTAAGGCTTCAGCTGTCGAGAAATATACGCCACCATTCTGCCCTATTACACTGGGGCACGTCCCAATGTTATATACTTATTTCACTGCAACCCATACCAGTCGCTTCATTTGCAGACCACTCAGGTTGCATCATTACATACCACACTAGTCATTCTAGGATCTGAAATAACCAATACTAATGCGAATGTTAGCCTCTACCTCAACTTTCGGAAGCTTACTCCTATAGTTACCATTCCACTCAAACACAATTCTTTCATTCATATGAGCTCTTATTAATGACAAAGTGATTCGGCAGATATGATATCTCCCCAACAATATTTGGTAAGACCAAGAAAATTGTGCATCTCTTTAACAGTTTCTGGCCTTCTCCAGTTCAATACTATCTATCATATCTATATGTCTTTGAATGCAATTCATCTACCTAAGATGATCATTAATCATGGAGAAACCTTAAGATAATCACTATTCCTTAAGTCTCTATGACCTTACCAATTTAACTTCTCAAGGGTTCACCTATCCCAGGATTTCTCTTGCCTAAGCACACTTAACCATAGAGTTCAGTTGAAATCCGGGTCACAAGCCAACTTAGCATCAGATTCTCCAAAGTTCATACCCTTCTCTACTGGATATACATCATTGCTGCTCCGTTTCATCCTCTATATACAACTCTACCCCTTCCTTTGGTAGGGGAATCTATAGTCAGCTGGTTCATCGTTATACGACTCTATCCTTCCTTTATACCAACTTGCCAATTAATGGTCATGGAAAATTCTATTTCTTTGGGTTCATTTATCACCCATATCTCTTAATCCTATTATCCCTTAGGATCAACTTAGTTACTATTCACACAAGCAGAAGATATCAACCTATTGCCAAAATCTCTACTCTTATACCAACAAATGTAACGCCCGTCCTTACACCCCTTTGCTATGCATTGCGGAAGCATTACTGGCTTAAGGGAAACATTGCTTAAGCCCCCAAACCTGAACTTAATCTTTTCTTTACGAGATCACTATTCATTTTGTAAAGCTATATTTACCTGATTGTTTATCTTTTTATATGGGGTTTACTAACTTCACTCTATTCCTTATTATCAAAGTATTTCTTTTCTTATTAATTATTCTGCTTACTTAACTAATGGGCTCATACCGTGTGATTACCCATTTCTAATTCAATTACTGCTCTTAGGAAATTCAATTCATCTGTCATGTAGTGATATACAATTAATCACTCAAATTTCAATTACACAATTGTAAGTCACGTAAATGATTCTTCTCTTCTTCCTTGTAACTTCTTCTAGTATAGTGTCCTACACTCCCCTTCTTAGCTCAGCTACATATATGGTTGGTTATGAGGGTGAGATTCGGAAGAATCTCAGTAGCAAACAATACTACATAGTATACAAGATAAATACTTAATGCATGACATGCTTGTCTTACATGAATTCATGCCAACATAATGACATATTTGCTTGCTCAATGTTTCATATAACATACTCATAGCCATAGCATAAATAGAAATAAAGCTTCAATCATTCAAATATACTTCACACAATTCAGCAAGCAATCACATAAATCAATGCACAAGCATGCATATCAAGTATATGCAAGTTAGGTAAGTTTTACTACTCTTGACTCTGAATCCTCCTCTTGTATCTTTTTTTCCAACCATTGAAGTTGCTTGAAGATTCTTCAACTCATCTTCTTTGTCATCTTATGGCGCTAGATATATAACAACATAATTAGAGCCATGACAAATGAATATGCTATATGGCTACATTAGCCTTCAGGACATGTCCTTTATCTTTGGACTCATACTTGTCTCAAATTACCTTAAATGCCATAAATTTGTAGGGCCACCTAAACTGCCAGATTTGACAATTAATTTTGAAAACTCATAACTTAATCTCTAGAATTCTAAATGAGGTGGTTCAAATTCCTATGTGACCCTTTTTAAATCTATTTTAAGGGAAAAATACTTCCTACTTCTAGTTCCATGCACTAAACTCGTCACAAGCAGAATGCCTTCAAAAAAAAAATCTGGCAGTACTACTACTTAAACTTCAACCTTTGGGTTTTCAATCCAACACTTCTAAAATCATGTTCTCAACCTATTCCCACACAATTTCATGTGTAGAATCCATTTCTAACATCAAAAACACCAAAATCATATTCCTTCTCTATTTTCCAGGTCTAGCTGAAATCAGGGCAATATAAAAACTTAACAAAACCTCAAGATATTAGGCTCAAATCAAAGCTTATACATACCTCTACCAGATTTTAAACCGATTCTTGATTTCGGCAGTACTCCAACCATATAGATGACACCAAATACCTCTGATCAAGAATCCAAAATTGTAGAAATGTTACTCTCACTGAGAGAAACAACATTAGAGAATGTCTCCGGAGCTAGAAACGCCGAATCGGAGGTGAAATCGGCTCTGGAGCTCAAGAACTGAAACTTTTTCTCCACCTTCTCTCCTCTTCCATTTTCTCTTGAATTTCTCTATTTTTCCCTTGATTTTTCTTGGTTGGATGAACTTAAAGAGAAAGTGAGTGCAAAAATAGAATTTGCCATATGTGCTTAGGTGGCAAGATCGTGTAGTGCTGACACAAAAGCCACTTATTGTGAATGGCCTAGATAGTGCCACGTGTCCTTGGGTCATCATTCCTTATTCTCTCTCTCTCTCTCTCTCTCAGGCACCTACTTTATCAAGGGAAAAGGAAGCCTGATGAATTCCATTGACTCCCTTTTTCAGTGTTTGGGAAAGTCTGGTATGTGATCAAACCAGGGACCGGTGGATTCCCCAGATTATTGTGCTAGGTGGCGTCCCTAGAGAGAGCCGCAATAAAAGTCAATAAGTAGAAGTAATGATGAGGGACATGTGTCCTCTTCTCATTTGTCCAACACAAAAGTAGATGCCGTTATTACTGATCATCACTTACTTTATTAAAGCTACTTTAATAAATTTACTTTAATAAATATACTTTATCAGGCTTATTCGGGATCCTACTCGGGTTTTACTCGAGACTGCGCCACATGTGCTGCCTAAGGGGATTGCCGAGTGTGTATGTCGGTGTGTCTACATGTGGTACCCACATGGCCAAAGTCTTTTCCTCCCTTTAAAAAACGCAGGGTATATGTACCTGCCCTAAAAATGTCATGTGCACACCTCTATCGACATATTTTATTTGTCTAACCGCACACATTGAGCCCCCGTATAATCCGAAGACTTGGTCTCTACCTTGATGAGTCGAAATACTTGTGTTCGCTTCAAAACGGCGCCAATTTGCCTTCTGGCCCCTAAGGGTGCCATATGTACTTAAGTACATGTGTCAATCTATTTCTCCGACTAACTATAATCTCTGAGTCCTCATATCATCGGGAGAACCATTCTCTTCCTGGAAAGCTAAATCATTCAGTCCTCGGGAGTCTTTCTATCGCTCAACATTCTTGGGACTCTTCCCAAACTGGGCTTAGTAGTTTACCTAATATTGGCTTATTCTTAAGTCTTTAGGCCCAAAATTAAGAATATTACAAGGAAGACACAAGAAATTTGGGGGGGAGAGGAGAATGCTTGCACATGTTAGAGTGTTTTGTTTTTTTTTTATTTTCCCTGTCAACATAATAGGGTAAACTTGTAACACTTCAATTAATTACTTTCTAAGTGGACTTATAAAAGGACTCAAATTTTTCACAAACTAGACTTATAAAAAGGACAAGGGTGGTAGCAGACTTTTGACCTAATATTCACTACTACAGAGGGGGCTTTTAATGTCTCTATTTTGGCACTTTTAACGTCCAAAAATAGTGGGACGTCTACGTGAACGACGTAGTTTATTTTGGCAATATCGTCCCTGATGAAAAGGGACGTCTAAAAGCTGCACTTTAGATGTCTCTAATTAGAATTAGGGACATCTAAAGTCAGGACTTTAAACTCCACATTTTAGGTATCCCAAATTTAAAATTGGGACGTCTAAAGTGCCAGTGGGACTTTAGACGTCCCTAATTCTAATTAGCGACATATAAAGTGTAGCTTTTAGACGTCCCAATTTTAAATTTGGGACGTCTAAAGTGTTTTTTTTTAAATATTTATATTATATATTTGGACTTGTATTTAAAACCATAAATTATAGATCATTGTCAATAAAATTACAAATATAGTATATGATCTTCAAATCCAAAATCTACATAATAATAATTCCAAATCTGAAATCTCATGGCAGAAGATGACAACAATAAGAGGAATAAGTTGCCAAAAACTCATTTGCTTTTATTATTGAAGTTCATTTTATCGTAATAGTGAATAGAGAAGAGCGATAGCAAGGAGAGATGAACCTTGTTTTCTTGGCGGGAATGTAGACCATGAAGTATCTTTCAGAGTCTCGATCTGCAAGTCGTAACAACACGAGTTAGAAGATAAAATAGAAGGAAACCCCAAAGAAAAAAAGAGGGAGAAGATGAAATAATAAAACATGGTAAGAAAGCATCGCAGAACAAATCTAGAGGGGAAAAAA
Source organism: Inga laurina (assembly GCA_963855925.1). Lineage (NCBI taxonomy): Eukaryota > Viridiplantae > Streptophyta > Magnoliopsida > Fabales > Fabaceae > Inga > Inga laurina. The sequence continues at coordinate 36,814,033 of OY979702.1, read as the reverse complement.
AAGAGAGAAAAAGGAAAAAGCAAAAAGCAAGAGTAAAAAGAGTATATAAAGAAGAAGTAAGAGTTAAATGGCGTGACGATAGTGGTTCTTCTTGTGGCGATAGTGGTTCCATTTAAATCAAGAAGAAGAGAAATAAGAGTGTAAAACAGATAAAAAAAGACGGTGAAGTTAAATTTAAATTATTTTTGATGTACCAAATTTAATTTAAGGACACCTAAAACTCATTCCTAAAAGATTTAAACATCCCAAAAATATCTGGAACTAAACTTTAGGCGTCCCAAATATTGTTGGGACACCTAAAGTGGAATGAGGGACGCCCAAATATATTTTTTGGCCTCCCTCATTTTATTTTAGGCGTCCCAAATTTAATTTGGGAGGCCTAAACTTTTCAAAAAGGAACTTCAAACGTCCCAAATTTGATTTGGGACAACTAAACTGAACTTTAGACGTCCCAATTTAAATTTGGAACGTCTAAAGTTTCCCATATTTATAAAAATACCATCGCTTTTATTTTTTACTCCCTTTTTATTTAAAAAAAACGTCTTTTAGGATAGTAATATCATTATTCTGTAGTAGTGATATCTACCCTTATTAGTTACTAGTGTCATTTACATCCTAATTTCTTTTGTTTGCTTTCTTTCTTGTCATTAGACTTTTGTGGTTCGTAGAAGTCTGATGAGTTGCGTGTGATTTTTGTCTTGGACGAGTAAGTGCCTGGTTAGGAGCATTTCAGAAAATCAATTATCTACCAAAGTATCCCCAAATACCCATTAAGGGAGAGAAATAAAAATAAATTTTCTATTTTAATTTTCCCCACAGTTTAGTTTATTATATTTTTTATTTAAATTTCTAATTCTTTTGTCCACATTTAAATTCATCATCACCTACGTCCACCTGCACGACAAGGCCAATAAATAAGTATTAGTTATTTTGGACTGAGCTGCACGTAGCCGACTGTGACGAGGACAAGGGGCAAAACTATGTGCGATTGTTACTACATAAGAATATACAATGATTTTAAGTTTTATCCCTTAAAATTTTAAGGATAAAGTATATATAACTCCTCCGAATTTTGACTTAATTGCATATAACTCCTGATGTTTTAAATTTGCATTAAGAGGTATTCAGTGCCTAAAAGTATTTTAGTAGTAGTATTTACTATCTTAAAATGATTTGTGGTTTACTTTTTTCTTAAAGTTTTTTTAAGAGCAATTTATGTTAGAGGATAGGGACTAGAGTGAAATGTATATCAACAACGAGCAAAAGGGCCATACACACACACATACAGAAACTAGCTGGATTTCTTGTGTAATCCTATGGCTCAGGAGTTCTAGTCTCTTAATTTAGAGAAAACTTGTGACCTCTTTATTAGGAGAAAAACCGATCGCCTCATTCGGCAACACATCCACTCCGTTAATTCATATACACAATTGTTTCCTTCATGCATATCAAATTGAAGGAAATTATATATCACAGTTAGTCACCCACAGAGTTTAATACTACCTTCAGTCTAAATATAGAATCAGTTGACTTTTTTGGAAATCAATAAATTATTTTAAAATATTTATATTTATCATTTTTTCTCCAAACTAATTAGTTTGACTTATAAACTAATATATAGTTTAATGATACATAACATATACTATATGATTAAGTAATATATTTAGCTTCCTTTAATCTCTCTAAAAAAAATCAACTATATCTTATATTTAGAATTAAAAAGAATATTTACATTTTAATTAACAATCAACTACGAGTGCATCAACCATAATCCAACAGTAGGTGGTAATTGACGCTGAGACAAAGTGAGAGGCGTGCTCTGTGAAGCTTAAGATGAAGCTTCAACAAATATGGGCAAGAGGCGTGCTCTTTGAAGATTTGACTCTTAGACAAAGTGAGACGTTGAGAAAGAGAGAAGTTGGTGTGGAGGTGATCTTCGATATGGAGAGAAAATTGGTTGGTGAGAAAGAGAAGCGTCGAGGCGTTGATCTATGCGAGAAAGAGGGATACAATGATGGCTGTGAGAGAGATGTTGATGCCGTGAAAGAAAGAGGGAAAGACTTAACGAGGAAGGAAAGGAACCCACGTTTGACAATGAGTGATGGAAAGTTCAAAGGGTGATTGTTTAAGATCTAACTACTATGAAAAATCAAAAAAATTATACAACTAAAGTTGGCATAATTGCGTTTAAAGAATGCCAAAATGTCAGTTTATTATTGGGAGTGACTGGAAAAATTTGAGGGAGCACAAGAACATCCTTTTTTAAGGTGCCACTAAAATTTGAATGGATGACGAGACTATTGAGCAATTTTTATTTTTATTTTTTTGCATGTGACGGCTTTAATGTGTTCAAATATGCAACAAACAAAAAAATGTTTAAGCAACTAAGGTACCCTAACGCAGCATCAATTTTAGATTAGAGATGCAAGAAAGATGAGGATCAAAATATTGCAGTTTCACGTATATGAAAGTTTGGGTTTCATCATGACCAATAAAAGTTGTAGGGTCCAGACAATAAGAAGTTAGCTCATAATCTATAAGGATTTGAATTCAAATTATATTGTTGATTTGAGGATTGAGGATAGAGCTGGTAATATGGGTTTTAATCGTTGGCTGAATTCGTCCAACTTAAAAAAATGGATGGTTTGGATTCTTCAAAAGTGAGACCGTTTTGATGTGATTCTTTTTAATCCGAATCCATATGGACCCAACCTACAACAAGTTGGACCAACAGGTTGGCTGGTTGGGCCATTTTTATTTATCTTATTTTTTTTAAAAAAAATATGTGACTTCTCTAATAGTCTTTTTGGTTCAATTCCATTGGAAAGGATTACATATAATCTTGACGCAACAGATTAATTATAATGTTTGGTTGAGCTTATATAATGTAAAGAAGATTACATTTTATAATCATGATTTCATCATTTGATATAATTAGGATTATACTGCTAAGACTGATGAATGATGATGCAGAAATCTTGTAACTAAGTGAAAAAAGACATTATTGCCATTATAATTTTTTAATTTGATCAAAGTGCCCACCCGTAAATGCTGTTAAATATTAAATAATTACCACAATTAAATATTAACAAAATTAATTAATATTAATATAAAAATTTAAAAACTATTCCCTCATTAAAAAATAAAAAAAATATACTCCGCCTAGGGGTGTTCATGAGGCCTAAATGCCTGCAATGCCCGCCCGAGCCCGTCAAAAAAATGCATAGCCTGTCCCTAAAAAATACGCCAATAAATCATTTGGGCATCTTCGGGCCGGGCCAAATACTAGGTAGGGCTGGGCACCAGGCAATGTGTGCTGCCCTACCCATTTGGCCCTGCCCAATATGTGTGTATAATTATATTTAAAAAATATATATATATTGTATATATAATTGAACAAGTATTTACTTACCATTCAATGAGAATTTAATGAATAAACGTATCTTGTATTTACTAGGCATATTTTTTCATACACATATTTAATTAAGAAGTGGATAAATTGAGTTTTTGAAAAGTAAATTATTTTCAAATAATAAGAAAATAATCTCTATTGAATTAATTTGTTTTATTGGCCCATGAATCAAATCTAAGTAATAAAATCTTAAAAGAACTATAGTATAAAATATGTTTTTGAAATACCAAACTATATATTTTTTTTCTGTATTATTATTATTTAATACTTCATTATTTTTCAATTTTTAAAAGATTTTTGGGCACACAAGCCCGCCCTGCTCGAAAATACTCAGGCTTTCATTGGACAGGGTTGGGCAACGAGCCACAAAATGCCACCCATTCTTTTTCCGGGCTGGGTATCGGGCATGGTCCATGCCCTGCCCAACCTTGCCCATGTACACCCCTAATTCCACCATTGAAAATATAAAAACATTCCATTAAATAATATTCCCACCATTAAATATTAAAATATTACTATGAACCCAACGTGTAGAGTGCACAAATTGAAAAAACTACCATGAACCTAACTTGTACATTATATGTGTGTGTGTGTGTGTGTACGTAGGGGTAATTTTGTTTCTTGATATGTTATTCCCATATATTCTCATGTTTGATATAGTCCAACCAAATGTTTTTATGCATATGGATCATCTTTCCTTAATGACGAACTAAACAAATTCATGTAATCATCATTACATTACATTTCATTACCTTTGATTCCGTGAACCAAACGGGCACTAAGTGTATTATGTAACTTAACACCATTAATATCAACTAATTATTGATTGTATTGAATGTTAATGATGATTTTTGGATTTATGTTTATTTTGTCATGTGTGGACTTGTGATGAATATTTAATTTATAATGTTTGAAACTATGAATTTGATGTTATATTATCACTTTATGATTTTGTAATGTATTTTTAATTTTTGTATAGTTTGGGTTTGTAGGAAAAAAATTTTAGTATAATGTTTAAAAGAAAAAGTTTGAAAAACGCAGTATAAAAAAATAAAAAAAGAAAAATAAAAAATAATATGGGTATGGGTTGGGTTGGTTAAATGTCAACCCATATTGATACGGTTCTTTTTGACATGAACCCATATGATCCCAATCTATGATGGATTAGCCCGAACTGATGGTTTGACCCATATTACTAGCTCTAATTGAGGACCTTGTAACTCACAGGTGCCTTTTTAATCATTTGTTAATTTTTTTTTTAAATTTCTTTCTAAAACCAAACAAGACCATCTTTTGTTCTTTTTAATTGAGAAAATCATTTTCCATATTTTCTTTCCATTTTTAATTTTGTACTTATACTTTTTTTATTAAGTTGTTTAATTTACTATGTTAACACTATCAACTTTTATAATTTTACATTCTAGCAAAATTAAAAGATTTAAAAAAGGAAAAAAAGTGTGGCAGCAAAATTAAAAATGAAGTAAAAGTACAGGCAACTTGGTTTACTTTCTTCAAATAGTCTTCTATACTTTCTCAGGTCATTATTATAAGTAATAATTATTTGGATCATACAAAATAAATTGATCATTATTATAAGTAACAACTATTCGGATCATACAAAATAAATTGACAGTTAAAATTAGTTAAATATAATAAATGTGTTAAAAATATAGTGTCTTTTTCAAATATGTCACTATTTATGGGGAGAATGAGTTAAAAAAAATAAGAGAGAATGAGTTAAAATTATGAGAGAAAATAAATAATAAATGATTAAATAAAAAAAATTAATAATTTATTAATATAAATTTATGCATTAAAGGGAGTAGAAAAGAAAAAAGAAATTTATATTTTGAGGGGGAAAAAAAACTTATATTAGGAACAGCCATTACAAAGAAAAAGTTTCTTAAACAGGACCAAGCACTTTTAACAAAATAACGTTATAATCCATGCCCTCTTTTAATTGAAAGGACCGAGCAACGTTAAAATCCTCCACTCGCCACCCCGTCGCGTCTCCCTCCGCTCCTTGGCAAGTCTTTGTCTCTACCTACAGATTCCATTTGAAGGAAGAGGCGAGAAAAAGATGAAGAGGGTTTTCGGTGTGAAGAAGGGCAAGGAGCCTTCTCCTCCTCCTATTCAGGATGTTTCTGATAGGGTTAGTCTTTGGCGTTTCGTAGAATTTTGTGTGTTCTCTCTCACTCTCATTGCTACTTCTTTTTGAATGTGTGGGAGTGGCGTGGGGGAGTGATTCGGATTGGGTATAATTTGAGTTTATTGTGCTCGTTCGACTTAATCTTGTTCATGAAATTGTTAATATCGAGCATTTACGCTTTCAATTTCTGCAATTCATGTTGCGTATTATAAACATTAGATCGTATTTTAAACATTAGCTGGCGTGTGCGTGTGTATTTATTTTTTCCCTCGGGGATAATGTATTTAAGTATAGATTGTATTTTCTACTTCGATCATTAATGCAAGTCTTTTCTAGAGCCCCTAGAATTCTATCACTTAAATAGATCTATTAAACTTTGGGTTGCTTCCTGAAATTAACTTATGTTGCGGGTAATTATATGTTCGGAATCATGTCAAAGAAGAAGGTTTATGTTGTGGGAAGAATTCTCCATCTGGAAATTATTAGCTTGATGTTCGGCAAAATTAACATGCTGGATGTTTGAATAATAGTACAATTTTACTATGGGTAGAATATTTATTACTACTCCCTCCGTGATTTGTTAAGTTCTGCAGATCCTTTTGATGAAGTAAATTAACTGCTTAATTATATAAGGGAATTAGGGAAGTAAGGATACGTTCTTGTTCTATCATTTCTCCTTTTTTTGATTGTTTGAACCACACTTTGAACTCTGGATCCAGTCTTGACGTTGGCTTAAAATGATTCCATGGCTCAACATCTGTATTGATGGAAAATCTTTAAAATAAATATTATTAAAACAGTTGGCTGATACAATAGGTCTAAATGTAGCTCTAGATAGGATTAAATGGTGAAAAGTTTATATATGAACTAACCTTATTTAGTATGACACTTGTACCTCACTCCACGCGTCTATGATTAACATTTATGACCTTCATCCTTCATAGGTCAGTTAGATGATCTTACTTTTTTCCCAAGAGTCAGTCAAGAATTTATATTCTACTGATGTAATAAAATTATGCCTTGGATTTATTTCAGACATGGTGCTTGATTTTGAATTATCTGTTTTTGTTGCTCCCTTTTTTCTTTTAAATGAAACCTCCCCCACCAAAAAAAAAAGTTTAGTTTTCTCATGATTTGGCGTTAAATTCTAACACTTTGTCTATTGGCTCAATTGCGTGTGTACTAAACCCATTTCAATTATCTATTGACTGAAGCATGCTTTGAATTCCAGATTGCTAAAAGAGGTGACATATTGGATGAGAAGATTAAAAAGCTAGATGCTGAACTTAGTCGATATAAAGAACGGATCAAGAAAACAAGACCTGGTCCTGCACAGGAAGCTGTTAAAGCTAGAGCAACGAGAGTTCTTAAACAAAAGCGAATGTAAATTCGCCACTCTTTGTTTACTAAGTCAGTTGTTATTATATCTCCTTAAAGGTTTTAGTTTGTACGGTTTTAGAGTAATAAGTCAGTTGTTTGCTAAGTATTGGAAGGTTTTAGTTTGTTTGCTTATATTTGAAATGGATAGTTTTTTAGTTGAAGATGTAGGAGGCTGATCAATGTCTGATAGCTATGAGAACCTCTAACTGAGGTTGATAGAATGTAGCATCTCGATCCTAACAGTAACAGTGTTATTATTATGGAAAATTTCATTTTTCATATCTTTGCCTTAATTCCTGGGTCTAAAGATTCAATGCCCTTTTCCTATAATTCCTTTTTTTCTCTTCCTATTTCCTTTGGTTGTTACTGAAATTGAGTTTTATTTTTTTTTTTGGGTGGCACATTCATAGGGTCTTTGTTTGTTGCACATAGCTGAATGGGTAGGGGTTCTCATTCTCAACTTGCATTTCTTGTTACTCTGTATTTTATTCCATCCCTGCGTTTCAATGACTTTCTTACTTTCCAATGTTATTTGAATTTCCAGTTCTTCATCCATATTGTAGATATATTGGTTTCACTGCTTTGAAAATAGGATTGGTCATTCAGCAAAGATGAAGAGCATTTCATAGGTCAATGATTTTACCATCATTGAACCATTTATTAGACAATATAAAAAGTTTACAATTATAAAGATCTATTATTTTACAATCAAATTAATGCATATATTTTAAATGATATTTAAAATAAATATGGAAAAAAAAAATAATTGAAGTATTTTATGTATGACGGCAAATATATATGGGAGGGGTTGGGTTGAGAAGTAAAATCTTATAAATATCACAAACTCTATTATAGAGTGTCTAAAGTCTAACTTACACATAACAAGAAAAATGATTTTTATTGGTTCAGTGCCAAGCCAATTTTATTTGGTTTTTTGAACTGTGATAATGATGCTATCTCCTGGTTCATTAACATTCCTTACAAACTTCTGGAGAAAAAGGTAAAATAGAGCAGTGACAAACCCTGTTTTACTTGAAATATTTTTTTTTTGTCAGCCAAACTTTAATATTTAGTTTCGTCAGAGTCCTTGTTGAATTATAAAAGCACATGAATTCCTCTAAAGACTGTCAAGCAATACTACTAATTAGTTTACTTATGAATTGGCCGTGTAGTTTAATTCAATTTTGATGGACAATAATATGTTTTGTATGCTTTCAAAGCTAGGAATATGTTTCTAAATCACTGCATCTGCATACAGAATGTGATATTGTTTTTACATTGATGTTTTACATTTGAATGTTACTAGTCTTTTGGAGTGGATTATTTTTTAAACATATCCACAAATGTAAACTTCTATAATATTTCATATGTTCAATTTTGCCATTATTATATTATAAATTATGATGAGTAGTTTGATGGTATATCCATTTGTTGTAGTTCCTGCAGGTTGTAATGGTCTGTTGGGTCTGTTATAATCTCTGTATGTTTTGTGTTTACCTTATCATTTTGCAAAATGTTATTTTACTTTGCTGTATCCATTTCTCATATTTTCACGTCATGAAGGGTATATTCTTTATTATTAGACCCTTGTAACTTAGAGTAGCCAAAGTTCTTTCCTTTCAATATTTAGGAGGGTATGCTTGGCAATGTTAATCGTTTATGATTATGTGTTTATATGGTTGTTATCCTTCTTAACAGTTATGAAGGGCAACGTGACATGCTGTACAATCGGACACTCAGTCTTGATCAAGTTACCTTTGCTGCTGAGGGAGTTAAAGATGCTCAGCAAACCGTATGTTACAAAGAGTTTAAATCTTTTATTGTAATGGATATTAAATTCTTCTTTGTATTTATTTGTTATAAAATGTAGATGGATATTTAAGACTAAAATGGAGAAAACATGTAAAATCAGAAAGTGTTGAAGGCTTTTTTTGGGTGAAATAAGTTTGGGGGGTGGGGGGGAGAGAAATCGGCTGAATAAATTGAATCATTCATGGGTCATGGCGTAGCTTCGTACACCTATTTCTTTCTCAAAGCTGGGTATAGCTGCAGCCCAGATTATTAAATGGGAATGCTTTTCAAATTTTATGGTTCCTCTTTATGGCTTATGCTGTGGTTTTATCTTGATTATAATAAATGTTTAGGAGTTATTTGCTGTTGTTGTTGTTATTGTGAATTTTGAAGTTGGCAATCATGCAATATTAAATTGATTGGGGAACCGTGGTGACTTTATATTTCTCTTTGTAGCACGTTAAGGGGCATGGTTCGAGGTGGAGCTTTATAAGTACCCTGTTTGGAATTGGCTGCTGATCTCATGAAGAGGTGGGGGCTGAACTGTATGTCATTAGGAAGAGGTCTCTTCACAGAGATGTGATTAAGAGATACCTTGAATTGCTCTTGTACCAATACTAAAGATGTCTTTAGGTTTTGAGAACCCCCGATGCCATTGAAGCGTACTTTCTCTGGCATGAATAGAATACAATCTTATCTTGTTTTGTACTATTTCTCTTTTCAGATGTGAGCTTTGAAGTCTGCCAACAAGAATTTGAAGGGAATGATGAAAACTGTGAAGATACTAGACATTGATGTGTGCACTCTTTAACCTTTTCTTACAGGTAATGTCTTTTTGATCTTGAGGGTATGTCAGAACTTACAAGATGATATAATGGACTGATGACGCAAGCAAGGAAATCCTGGATCCCTGGATAGAAGATATAACATGCCTGATGACGTTGATGAGGAGAATCTCATGGGTGGTAAGCTAAGAAATTGTTTCGGCTTTTGACATAGGGGCAATTTGATACTCTAGCAATTATCTTCTGATGTTTATACAGTTTCTGATTTACATTTGTCAACATTGTGTACATGTTAACAACTTGGTAAATCTTCTAGTTTATCCCACTTGGTGGTGCCCTTATGCCTGAATGGCTTTTGCTGCCATGGCACGTGGCATTTCTCACAGAAACTATCAAGCAGAGTTGTTAGAGATGCACAGCCTCTTTTAGTTTATTCAAGGAAGAGGTGCGTTAGTTAGAGATAATTGTGTCCTTTAAGTAGTTGTATTATGCAGTTATGGATTTCTTGGTTGGCTGTTATGTATTGTAGGAAGTTTCTGTCAGTTATTTGTGTCATTTATGTAGGAATACTCTTTATAGTACTTGTGAAAGTCTACTAGAATGTTATGTGAAATATTATCTTGTGTATTATGACTATTGGATCTAGAATTCAGATTCTGTTCTAGATATATACTTCCCTCTACCCTCAAGACCTAACATTTTAGTATCAGAGCGGTTCAAACTCTGGGCCATTGTGAGTTATGGGTAACCATTGTAAGAAGTAGCAAATTACCGATTCTGCCAATCATGATGTAGAGTCTTCCAAATCCAAAGATCAGGAACTTTCTCAACCTCCTGATGATATGGTGCAGCAGTTGTCTTACATTGCAAGCAAAATTCGAAGCCTTGATTTGGATATAAAGGAAATGAAGAAGAAAAAAAAACACACAAATGAGACTGAACATATGGACAAGGAGACAAGCAAAACCGATGAGAATTTGATGATATTGACTGTGAAGACCCTTGGTGGAGCAAGAAACCTAGCAAAAGATCTCATACTAAGGTTGAATTCCCTAAGTATGAGGGTGGTGATCCAAGAGGCTGGGTAATGAAGTCTGACAAATACTTCCGTTACTATCAAACTCCCGAGGATCACAAGGTTGAAGTTGCTGCAATGTGTTTAGAAGGGGATGCGCTTGATGTCTTTACTTGGGTATCATCCACAAGAACGATTCATTATTGGGATGAGTTAATTCACATATTTTAGGAGAATTTTGGACCAGCAGAGTTCCAAAGTCCTGATGTATACTTGTGTGAAATAAAGCAAACAAACATGGTTGAAGAGTATAGAAAGGAATTCATTAGACGCTCCTCACAGGTGCAAGGGTGGCCAGAACACTGTTTGTTAGCAATCTTTATCAACGGTTTGAAAGAGGTTCTCAAATCTGATGTCAAGATTCAGAAACCTTGAACGGTTCACAAGGCTGCCAGTTTCGCACTTGAATATGAAGCCAAATCCAACGTGCAGAAACCACAATGGAGCAATCAGAGTGGGGTGAATTTTCGGGGCCACGATAACGGACTTAATTGGCGTGACAATCATAAAAATTATTTGCCATGTCAACAATGGGGTAACAATCAGACTTCATATTCGGCAATTCCCAATTATAATTGGTAGCAACGACAACAGGTTATGTGGCATTAGGATCTTCCAATATCCCTACCATCTTGCCATCAACAAATCTTTCCAAAACTGAAAGGCAATTAAGGAGGGATAAGGGTGTGAAGAGAAATTTTCTCCAGGACATCACTGCAAAAGTTCCTTGTTGAAAATCATGGATATCATCGATGAAACAGAGGACGAACAAAACGCCAATGAGGAAGAAGTCTCTCGGGATGCACAATTGGCGGAAATATCTTTACATGCTATCTTGGGGAATTTGTCCGCCACTACCATGAAGGTTCGTGGCACAGTTAGGTCAAAATTACTACTGATCTTGTTCGATAGTGGTTCGGCGCATAATTTTGTTTCCTCAGATGTGGTGACAGAGTTAAATATCCAGTGGCACAAACTCACTCCATTTGGAGTAAAGTGGGTGATGGATCTATGATTATTTGTGATACAATCTGTAAGCAACTTGAAGTTCTTGTGCAAAGCCTGACATTCACACTGACTTCTTCCCATCTACTCTTGGCAGCGTGGATATGGTCCTGGGAATTAAGTGGCTTGCATTCTTGAATATAGTAGAAGCTAATTGGTAGAAAATGTTCATGGTTTTTTGGGTTGGTGGTCAACGATATAAACTTAAGGGGGTCCAGCAGGCGAATTCTCCAGTTTCTCCATGTACTTGCTCTTGCGACAGAATTATTGACGAGTTTGAGCAATTACAGGACATGTTACTCTTATATTCGGACAATTTCCAAAAGCCCAATACTCTACCTCCATTTAGAGACAAATGCCATGTTACTCCACTATAGCCAAGAGCAGTGCCACCCTATATTTGTCCATAAAGGTATCCCCATGCTCAGAAGAATGAGATTGACCATCAAGTTGCTGATTTGCTGAATAAAGGATTTATCCTACAAAGTATTAGTCCATTTACCAGTCCTATGCTAGTGGTCCCAAAGAAGGACTCATCTTGGCTTCTGTGTTGATTACAGGGAATTAAATTGTATCACAGTTTCGGATAAATATCCAATTCCAACCATTGATGAGTTGATTGATGAACTTCATGGGGCTACTTATTTTTCAAAGATTGATCTTCATTCAGGATACCATCAAATTCGCGTCTCACCTGCATATGTCCATAAAACAGCCTTTCAAACTCATTTCGGTCATTATGAGTTTATTGTGATGCTTTTTGGCCTAACCAATGCACCCTCAACTTTTCAACCAGTGATGAACGATATGTTCCATCCATATTTGAGGAAGTTTATTTTGGTCTTTGATGACATTGTGGTATATAGCACATCCTTTCAAGATCATATGGTTCACCTTAATATTATTCTGCAGATTCTGTCACGGCATGAGTTCTTTGCCAACACTAAAAAAATGAGTTTTTACAGCTTGATGTTTCCTTTTTGGGTCACGTAATTTTTAAAAAAGGTGTGGTTATGGATTCTGATAAGGTAGCTGCCATCAAGAAGTGGCCATTGGCTAAAAATATATCTGAACTTCGAGCTTTCCGAGGGCTTAGAGGATATTACAGGAGATTTGTTCGTCATTATGGTCAAATAGCCAAGCCTTTGACCAATATGACCAAAAAGGATAGATTCCATTGGGGCAGTACCTCACCGCATTTCAAGACCTTCAACAAGCACTAGTTAGTGCACCAATTCTGCGTTTATCAGATTTTTTACAAAAGTTAGTGGAATGCGACGCTTCTTCAATAGGAATTGGGGCTGTATTGCAACAAGAGGGACATCCTATAGCATTTTTCAGCCAGGCGCTTTCTCCTTCTACAAGGAATGACTCTGTATATAACCGAGAGCTCTTAGCACTGGGTTCCTCCTTAGAAAAATGGAAACATTATCTACTGGGACGAAAATTTGAGGTGCACACGGATCATTTTAGTCTCAAATACTTGTTGGAGCAGCGAGTGACTACTCCTACACAGCAGCGGCTTCTTTTGAAATTGTTACCTTATGATTTTACAATCATATATAAATCAGGCTCTTCAAACCAAGCTGCTGATGCACTTTCCCGAATACCGCATCCTAGTAACTACTTCTCTCTAGCTGTTCCACATGCATCCACCTTTGATGACCTATCTTCACTGTTGCAACAGGATTCCTATACTGTATCTCTCATGGCATCTTTGCAGAATGATCCTCATGTTTACCCACATTTCTCTTTTACCGCTGGATGGTTCTATTACAAGGATCGCTTGGTGCTTTTGGCAAATTCACCACTCACCTCTTCCTTAATTGCCAAGGCACATTCCACTCCTACAAGTGGTCATGGGGGTGTTTTAAAGACATTAAGAAGATTGCAGCTGCATTTCTTTTGGAAGAACATGAAGAATGAGATCCAAACTTATGTGCAGAGGTGTGAAGCTTGTCAACGTAGTAAATACTTGCCTCAAGCTAGTGCAGGCTTTTTACAGCCACTTCCCATTCCAGATCACATATGGGAAGATGTTTCTCTCGACTTTATTACTAGATTACCCAAATCTCAAGGGTTGGAAGTCATTTTTGTTGTGGTTGATTGATTTAGTAAGGCTGTGCCTTTATTGGCATGTAGAAATCTTCTTTGGCCAAATCTGTGGCTCAAGTGTTTTGTAAGGAGTTTGTTCGGCTCCATGGAGTTCCTAAAACTATTATCTTTGATCGTGATCCTGTTTTTCTAAGTGCTTTCTGGCAGGAATTGTTTAAGTTAAGTGGCACTACCTTAAAGATGAGCACTTCTTATCACCCTTAGACCGATGGTCAAACCGAAGTGGTTAATCGGGGTCTTGAAACTCACCTGCGGTGTTTTTGTTTAGATCATCCAAAAAGAATGGAGTCAGTTTCTCCATAGAGCTGAATTTCTTACAACACTGGCTTTCATTCTGCTTCTGGGTTCACTCCATTTAGGGTGGTTTATGGTAAGGACCTTCCTTCTATGATACCTTACATCAAAGGAAATACATGGATCTGTGATCTTGAGGTTTTTTTTGAAGAACTTGATGCTCTTTTATCCAATATCAAAGACAATTTGCTTGCTGCACAAACCAGAACGAAAAGGCAGGCTGATTCTAAACGTCATGACACTGCATTTGCTCTTGGTGATTTGGTGTTTCTCAAAATTCAACCCTTCAAGCAGAGGTCCTTGGCTAAATGCAGGTTTGAGAAGTTGTCTCCCCGCTATTTTGGTCCTTACCTATCCTCCGCAAAATTGGCTCGGTGGCCTATGAACACCAACTACCTCTTGACTCTCGAGTTCATCCAGTTTTCCACGTTTCCCTTCTCAAGGCAGCTTTCGGGTATGATCAATCCGTCTCCCCATCGCCACTTCCTATCTCTGCTGATTGGGAATTGCTACTAGAACCCGAACAGGTGCTGGACTCATGAGTTGTGCACATTAATGGTTCCTCTGATTTTGAGTTGCTGGTTCAATGGAAAAATCGTCCCTCCAAAGAATCCAGTTGGGAGGCTTATGACTTAATAGCAATTCAATTTCCTTCTTTTTGCCTTGTGGACAAGGCTCATTTTCTAGGGGAGGATAATGTTAGAGATACACGTCCTCTTTTAGTTTATTCAAGGAACAGGCACGTTTGTTAGAGATAATTGTGTCTTTTAAGCAGTTGTATTATGCAGTTGTGGATTTCTTTGTTGGCTGTTATGTATTGTAAGAAGTTTTTGTCAGTTATTTGTGTCAGTTATGTAGGAATACTATTTATAGTACTTGTGGAAGTTCACTAGAATGTTATGTGAAATATTATCCAGTGTATTATGACTATCGGATCTAGAATTCAGATTCTGTTCTAGATATATACTTCCCTCTACCCTCAAGACCTAACAGCTGTTAGATCTAAGTTGCAAGGTATAGGACATGAGTCCCTTATTGGAAGTGTTTGGTTTTGATGTGGGATTTATATAGACCTTGGGCTCTCCAACCTTGTGGGAGTTATGACTAGTTTTTGAGGTGTGGTTCTCCCAAAGATTCTCTCTAGGCACACAACTGTATGTTCCAATATAATGATATTGCAAAAATAAGACAACCAATACATGCATGAATCCCATGCAAACCGGAGAAAATTGTGCTCGTCCATCCTGCTCTTTACTTCCCATCGCCTTGTTTCCCCAATCAAAGAAAAATCATAATAGACATCTTGATTTAATAATGTCATTGCAGAAAGTCCTTTATAATCTAAATTTAGAAATTGCAGCTATATAAAATTTCTAACTTTATTGGTTCGGTTCAACTACATAAGCATATCATCTAGTGGTCTGTAAAAGAACAGGCAAACAGAGAAGAGAAAAATTATGACTGCGGGTTGGCAGGACTGGGATTTTTTAACTGATTGAGGAAAAGCAGATGTTCTGGGAAACCCTGGTTCCTACTTATAAGCGTTGCTTCCATTTTTTTTCTGTTTTCTGTTTATTTCCATAATAAAAAGCAAAGAAATTTTTTCATTTCTAGACTCCCTCTAAATGACCAGATAAATTAGATGATGTTTGGTTTTTAGGAAAATTTGTCCAAAACAGTTTTTTCTTAAGAAGTTTTTATTCTCATTCAAAGCTAGCCTAGAGAAAAATTCAGATTCAAGATTTCTATTGCCTTGGGGTGTATGCTTTTATTGGTCATTCAGTATCCTGAATCATCCATTTTCATGCTCATGTGATTTTGTCAACCAGAACTTGATGCGATGGAAGCAGACATCAGAAATGAAACTGAAACTGATGGGGTTCCCTTTACCTCCATCCTGATGAAGAACCTGAATAGGAGGCAGAGCTTATCCTGGCCTTGACTCCCATGGGACATGCAGCAGTGTAATTAATCAGATCCATTAATGCTCAGGTCTAATTTCTTTTCCTTATTCATTTCTCCAACAAGTTAATTAGATACAATGGAACCTCAAGTACGAAGTAGGCAGGGATTTCACCAAGAAGGTCCAGTGGGCTACATTATTTGGGTTTATTTGCTGGGATATATGGGTGACCAAGTGCAAGAATTTGTTCAGAGAAGATGCGGAGATGGAGTACAGAGATGCACATTCCACATTCCTGTCTGTTTTGTGCAAGCTGGGATCGGGACCTAATCTCACAGTGTCAATTTTACACACATCAGCCGTATGCTCACAGGGGAGAGATCAGACGAACAGGCTTCATCAACCTTGAAGTAGACGGATCAGTCTCGGATTCCGGACAGAGTGGTTGTGGTGGCGTTTTTTGTGGAGATGATGGGGGATGGATTGGTGGCTACATGTGTAAATTAACTTCAGTTCCACCAACTATCACAGAAGTCATTGCCATCATCCAGGGCCTACACATTTACTGGAACAAAGGGTTTCAAAATGTTGTACCTCTTACTAATTGTATTGAGGCTGTCAATTTGCTGACAAAGGGCTTGTGAGTCTGCGCATCGTTTCTATGATATTATTGTTGATGCTAGGCTGTAGTTATCTAGGAGCTGACAGGTGTTGGTTTGTCATGTACGTAGGGATTGCAATACTCTTGCGGACTATTTAACAAAGTCTACCCATAACATTGTTGGGAATTTTGTTTTCCATAATCATCCACCACCTTCTACTAGGTGGCAGTTGATGATGAAGGATGATGGTCTCTTACTAGGACTCTTGATTGTATTATGTTGTAGGAGTTAATGTATTCCAGTTTCTATTAAAAAAAAAAAGTTAGTTTTTTCATTAGTGTGATTTAACAAGTACTTGCATAAAATTGTTAGTTTTTTCTTTAGTGTGATTTAACAAGTACTTGCATAAAATACTCAGAGCTGACGAAAAATGACTGCGTGAATTTCTTCATTGCAAAAGGTCTGATGTCAAAACTGGTGACTTGTTTTCAAATAAGATTTGTCTACACAGCTGTAGTCTTTGGCCAATTGTCTGTATTGGTTAGGGATGACATTTCTGATGAAGATATATAATCCAGAAGGAAGAACAATAAACTGTTGATGATTTTCATGATGGAATGAGGACTCTTGGTGGCCATTCAATGCAATTTTGTTTGCAGATGGCATGTTGATATTTCCCCTGAATATATTATCATGGGGATAGTCAGGTAATTTTGACCGGAAGTTCTTACAGAAGGTTGAGACTTTGTGGTCTAAAAACGCTATTGCCTATTAAAGCTGCTTAATTTGTGATCAGTATTTTTCTGGATAATGAGAATGCTTTTTTTTACGTGGTTAGATGAAATCGATCAAAGTTGTAGAGTCAATAGAAAGGGTGGACATGAGTTCAACTGTGTCCTTTGTTGCACAAGCATTGAAGGTTGACCCTTTTTTTTTTTTTTTTCAGAAACGTATTTATGTTATATTCAGGGCGTTCATCTATAAAAAGTTTATGTCTAATGAAGATTTAATTTTGGGAGGAGGTAAATGATATAAAAGAATTATACGGTTCACTGGCCTGGGGGCCTAACTACAGTGCGTCTGAATATAAATTTTGCAGAAGCACTTGACTCCAAGAGTTTAAACTAGACTCATCACATTGACATGAAAACACTGTTACGACAAACTCTTAAAAAACTGTGAAATGCACATCCTCTTCTTATTTTTTGGAATTGCACGTTATCTAGTTTTCTTGCCACCAATCTGCTGCCCCATTAGGCCGTTACCTACCCTTTAAGTGTGGGTAATCTGGAAACTTGGTTCTTTTGCTAGGACATTGATCAGATCCTTCATCTCCCAACTCCCTCATAGTCCACAGCAATGATTTAAGACTCGGCCGGACCGTTGGCCAGAAAGTTTCTTGGTCCGTTTTGGATGATTAAACCGTTAAGGACATTGAGCAGGGTTGAGCTGCCTCAAGTCAGAGGTTGAGCCGTGACTCCATTAAGCCATGGCTTAAGAAAATCCCGACAGGTTATAAGCAAAAATAACATAAGATGACGGAAAGGAGGAGAAAGAAGAAGACAAAGGAAATGGAAGAAGAATGGTTCAAAAGAGATAGAGGACAAAAAGTTACTTCCTCTTATTCTTAATATAAGACATTTATTTAATTTGATTAGATTAAGAAATTTAATTAAATTAGTTAATATGACATGTATTTATTAAAACACTCTAGTCATCTTCCTTAAATCACTCATCCCCTCTCCTCTTTGATTATTATTGGGAGAGCATAAATAAGGGTAAATTAGGAAAATAATGACAAATATGAAAACTATATTTTATATTTAGGATTAAGATCAATTCCTAAAATATATTTTATATTAAGGATCAGAGGGAGTTCCATGGAATAGGAGTTCCGAAAGTCTTTTTCTTCTAAGCTGCCAAAAGAAATTAGAGGGTAAAAGCAGAAAAGCCAGAGGAAGCACTAGTCTAACTCCGTTCAGTACGATGGTCGGAGGGAGAGAAGAGGCAGACGGATTTGAATTTTAAGAAAAGGAAGAAGAAAAGTGAAGGGGCTATAGTTTCAGTTTGTAAACATTTCTTGGGAACTAAATTATCTTATTGGTTTAATTTAAAAAATTCATATGCAATTTATTTGTTTATCTTTTCAAAGAATCTGGAATTCGAATCAGGATAGTCGATATGATGGGCACAGGCTGAATCTCCCATCATCTATTATTAATTTTCAATTATTAATATTAATCATATATATTACTTTTGTTGATTAGTATTTTTAAAGTAAGAAATTATAGAAAAATTTTATAATTGATTTAAATTAAATTTTTACTTTTTTATCTCTTCAGACTATTTGTAATAATGTAATATTATTTCATTGAAAATTTTATGTATTGTGATGGAGAAATACTTTTATATTCTAAGAATTTTGTGTCATCTAAACTCTTTAATAAAAAATAACTCAGATTATTTTAATCCTAGTTGGCTAATGATTCATTTGAAAAATTCAGTTTTTTCTTATTTTTAAGGGAAAAAAAATCTTAATTTGAAAAAAAAAAAGCTAAAACAAAATGATCAATCAATATGAATATAACTATAAGAGGAATAAGAGAATAAGCCATTTAGTTGAGTCCTCTCATTTCTGTCTCTACTTATGTTGTAGCTCAGCATGGGCACAAAGCCACATGCTCTCCACATTTCTTTTTCCTCAGGCACAATTTCAAATTGTTGAAGGCATCTACTCTAAATCATGCTTCCTTCGTTATAGCGCACCATCACCAAATTCGCCCTCTCCTAAAAGGTGGGATTTCTCCATGCTCTTTTTGTTTTTTCGTACTCTTTTTTTTCTTTCTTTATGTGCGCTAAGACGAAATCACCAAAGGGGTGCACTCTATGATTCTAGAAATAGGTTCGTCTTTAATGGATGCCATATCTCCTTTCATCTCGTGGAAGATGAGGAGATTACTGGTCGATGAAATAGTAGCTAAAGGTTCTCTCCTATGTAGTTCAAGACAAAATGTAGTTAGTTGTCTTTCATTTCTTCTTCATCACTATCTTATCCTGCTTCTAGATTTTTTTCCCACCACGTTATTTCTTTCTCAAATCAGTGGACATGGGCCCTAAATCTAAAATGCTCGGTTAATGGATTTTGTCTAACCTCTAGGTCATTTTCTCTTTTATATAAACTATTGAGTTCAACCTTTCGTTTTTATATGTAAGGTTATTAAACCCAAATCGGCCACTAAATCAGTTTGGGTAGCGGGTCAAGGGTCAGTGGGTCAGATCGGAGTCAAACCAGAGCTAACTCGAGATTTAACCGGTGAGAAAGTGAATTTGAATGATAATATTTTTTGAAATAGTTTTGAAATTTGATAATTTTTTAGGATCAAATGATAATATTTTTGAGTGATTCTTTTTGTATTAGAAAGTATTCCATAGTGTCCTAATTTGTAATTTTTGAAAATATGTAGAATTAGATATAAATTTTTGAAATCAGAAAAATCAAAATAAATAGGGAAAATCCCTCAAAAAGAACTTTTAAATTAATAAAAGACGCAGAGGTGTTTCGAAATTCCATATTTCCACAAAAGTGTGAGTGCCTGAACTGGGATGTTGAATTTGAGACAAAATGACGTGCGTAACCCTGGGAGTTTTTAAATTGAAAAACGTTGAGGGAGCCGTGATAAGAAAGGCGAAATTGTGCGAAAACGCGGTCGGGACTCTTCATCTTCTTCTGGCGTTGTCGGTGCCGTTGGTTGACCCTGGTTCCGTGGCGTTGAGAGAGGATAGTGGCAGCGACACTGTGGGGCGAATTTGGGATGGATTTAAGGAGGAGCAAAGGTGAGGAGAGGTTGTGGTGAAAGGCATTGGATAGTTGCAGAGGTGCCAGTGTTCGGATGCGAATTTGAGCTTCGGTGCTGAAGTTTGGTAAGTAGTTGTGTTAAACAATGTATTTCATTTTAACTTCTCCAGCTGATTAGAATGGCGGTTGTGTTAAACAATGTATTTCATTTGGAAATGTGGATAAAACGTACTAAGGAAGGTTGTAAAATAAGTTGTGAAATTCTGTTATTAAGTGAGGAAGTTTGAATTGCAACTTTTGAAATTTCTAAATCGTTAGAACAGCATATGAACGCGTCAATTGGTGAAGTTGTAAGACGGTGTTGAATGTAGGAAATTGTGATTTTATCGTTGTAAGAATGTTATACATATAGTTGCGAATAGCTTCAGTGGAGTTGTGAAACAAAACCTATGAAAACCCAAAGATAACCTGCGAAAATCGAATGTTATAGGATGCAGAACTCGAGTTTTCCATTCACAACTCGAGTTCATATCATCACTGGAGGGTAACCGGCGAGTGATTAGCTTATAGGATGCAGAACTCGAGTTATGAATTGATAACTCGAGTTTCCCAACACAGTCTTACATTTTCATGACATCCCGTTAGACTTTAACAACTCGAGTTTGCCATTCACAACTCGAGTTCATATAGTCACTGGAGGGTAACCGGCGAGTGATTAGCTTATAGGATGCAAAACTCGAGTTATGAATTGATAACTCGAGTTTACCAACATAGTCTTGCATTTTCACGACATCCCGTTAGACTTTCACAACTCGAGTTTGCCATTCACAACTCGAGTTCATGTCGTCACTGGAGGGTAACTGGTGAGTGATTAGCTTATAGGATGCAGAACTCGAGTTATGAATTGATAACTCAAGTTTACCAACACAATCTTGCATTTTCACGGCATCCCGTTAGACTTTCACAAATCGAGTTTGCTATTCACAACTCGAGTTCATATCGTCATTGGAGGGTAACCAGCGAGTGATTAGCTTATAGGATGCAGAACTCGAGTTATGAATTGATAACTTGAGTTTACCAACATAGTCTTGCATTTTCACGACATCCCGTTAGACTTTCACAACTCGAGTTTGCCATTCATAACTCGAGTTCATATCGTTACTCGAGGGTAACCGGCGAGTGATTAGCTTATAGGATGCAGAACTCGAGTTATGAATTGATAACTCGAGTTTACCAATACAGTCTTGCATTTTCACGGAATCCCGTTAGACTTTCACAACACGAGTTTGCCATTCACAACTCGAGTTCATATCGTCACTGGAGGGTAACCGGCGAGTGATTAGCTTATAGGATGCAAAACTCGAGTTATGAATTGATAACTCGAGTTTACCAACACAGTCTTGCATTTTCATGAAATTCTGTTAGACTTTCACAACTCGAGTTTGCCATTCACAACTCAAGTTCATATCGTCACAGGAAGGTAACCGACGATTGATTAGCTTATAGGATGCAGAACTCGAGTAATGAATTGATAACTCGAGTTTACCAACACAGTCTTGCATTTTCACGGCATCCCGTTAGACTTTCACAACTCAAGTTCATATCGTCACTGGAGGGTAACCAGCGAGTGATTAGCTTATAGGATGCAGAACTCGAGTTATGAATTGATAACTCGAGTTTACCAACAATGTCTTGCATTTTCATGCCATCCTGTTAGACTTTCACAACTCAAGTTTGCCATTCACAACTCGAGTTCATATCGTCACTGGAGGGTAACCGGCGAGTGATTAGCTTATGGGATGCAGAACTCGAGTTATGAATTGATAACTCGAGTTTACCAACACAGTCTTGCATTTTCACGACATCCCGTTAGACTTTCACAACTCGAGTTTGCCATTCACAACTAGAGTTCATATCGTCACTGGAGGGTAACCAGCGAGTGATTAGCTTATATGATGCAGAATTCGATTTATGAATTGATAACTCAAGTTTACCAACACAGTCTTGCATTTTCACGACATCCCGTTAAACTTTCACAACTCGAGTTCATATCGTCACTGGAAGGTAACCGGCGAGTGATTAGCTTATATGATGCAGAACTCGAGTTATGAATTGATAACTCGAGTTTACCAACACAGTCTTACATTTTCACAACATCCTATTAGACTTTCACAACTCGAGTTTGCCATTTTCACAACATCGCAGGGTGATCATACCACTTTTGTGGATAAGACCATATTGAATAATTCAATTTTCTTTATAAAACAATTACTGAACAAAAAATTTACCAACCTACCCATGTAAAAATGTATGCATAATTTTAACTACTGCAATCAACAAAATCAGAATTATAACGTTTATCATTTTGGCAACCAAAGATTATCCAGGGTGAAGGAGCAACAACATCAGATGTCATAGGATCCAAATTTGTAGAAGAAAAAAGAGTCCAGTCTAAAGAATTTGAGTGGCTTTTCCTGTTAAAACCACTTAATCTGTAAGCATAGAAACACCAATAGTATTAAGGGTTATGCAATAAAAATATCAAGATAACATCACAAGTAAATAATAATTCAAAGTTTTTCGATTCAGACATCTTGAAAATTCATTGCCATACAAGTGTTTTTCATATTGCATGAAAAATTCAGTTACTTTACCTAAATGACTGCCATCTCCTCTTAGAGCAAGCTACAGGAATATCACCAAGATCAGGAGCATGCTGCATAGATTCATAGCAAAAGTTTCTAAAAAGTAAATATAAACAATACCTGATTTAGCATTAATATAGTTAGGGCGGCTTGCTCCTAACTATAACATTCACATTACTTGATTTAGCATTGAAATTTAAAAAAAAAATTAGCCTAATAGTGATCTCACCTTTAATTGATCATAGTGATTTGAAGTATTGTAAAGAGTAAATATAAAGAATACATGCAATTTGTGCAAGGAATTCCTATTAAGCATATTTCATTGGTGCATATTGATTGGAATAGAAAGTTGAGACACATATTAACATTAAACCATAAAGAAATTATGCTTATACTTTTCTGTTAATGCTTTCCCTCCCATTGTTTGTGACTCGTATGCAAGAATCTACAACAACACTTCTAAGAGGATCCTGACAAACAGTTAAAGAAAGGTTTCACTTCCTCAACCTTGATCAAATAGAACAAAAACTTAATTATAACACCTCATATAAAAGGTCGATATCCAAATTAGTAATTTACTCCATTTTCAAACATGGATAATCAAGTATTTTTATTAAAGTCAAAATTTTTAGTTTATACATGAAAAGTAGCTGACTGGTTTCATGAGGAGAATATCATGTAACTACTTTCTGGAAAAAAAAAACTCTTATGCAAACACAATAAGCAAAACTCAACTTTTGCAAGATGTTTGCTTTTACTTTGCCATTGTTAGACATCATCTTAGAAGATATATTGATATGCAGGCTCCCAAAGTAGGTTCAAAACTTTAGGATTTTGACATGCAATCTTAATCTAATCATCTAGAGTTATTGCAGACAGATGCATGTACAGGCATGAGCGTATAGCATTGGCACCCAAGGTTTTACGAACCGATTGCATCGTTTTCATCTGAATCGATTAACGGACTAACCCAAAGTGAAAATCTTAAAAACCAGTTCAATATATCTTGTATGCACTTCTAAAGAAACTAAAACAAAATGATCCAATCACTTAGCCGTGTGAGTGCGCTTGCGTATTCTCTTCTAGCCAACCAGTCAACTCATAACAATTAATGTCCAACAAGAAACAACAGCTACCAGTCGAACAATATAATCCTGATGGAAAAGAAATGATAACCTTTGCTAACAAAGAATAGCAAAGAAAGTTGGTTCAGCTTTATTATGATAACCTTTACTTATTTTGTAGGATCCTCTGTATATGCGCTAAAAAATAGGGATAAACAGAGGATGACGGTGATAACTTATGAGACAGAATAGACAACAACGGACTAATAGTAAGTTTCTCTTCAGTTAACTTGAGGGCTATAGAAATCGAAGGTCGAGTAGAGTCAACAGAAATGTTTGGGGATTGAGGGATTTAAAGCATGAAGGGCTGTTTAACTCGAGTTATAATCAATCCACTCGAGTCCTTCTTCCCTTTTTTGTTCTTGACTTTCCAGTTACCCTCTAATGATGATCTTCACTCGAATTTTAATTGGTAAACTTGAGTCTAACCATGGATTGACAATACCACCTAACTGGAGTGTGTTATTTACAACTCGAGTTCTATGTATATTGACAGGATAACTCTCTGGTTACTCTCCAGTGATGGGGAAACCTCGAGTTTCTAATGGGCCAACTCGAGTCCACATGCGGATTGAACACAGAAACGCACTGGAGTGAGTTTTGTACAACTCGAGTTTGGTTCTACTGGACACCATCACTCTTCGGTTACCCTACAGTGATCAGGATAACTCGAGTTTTTAGATTAGAAACTCGAGTCCGTCCGTGGATTCATAACACTGCCTCACTGTCGTATGTTCTTTATAACTCGAGTTCAATGCAGCTTGAAACACGCACTATCTGGTTACCCTCCAGTGATGTTCATAACTCGAGTGATATATGGGCCAACTCGAGTCGTCATGTAGAAGTAATACAAGTACACACTGGAGTTAGCTTCTGAACACCTCGAGTTTGATGCGACTTCACACCATCACTCTTCGGTTACCCTCCAGTGCTAAGCAAAACTCGAGTATAAATTTCATCAAACTCGAGTTTAATGTGTGCTTTAACAGGATCTTGTTTCTACCTCATTAGATTAGATTGTTATCATATTCATAACAAGATCATACCTTTTCCTCAGCAGAGAAAGTTTGAATAAATACTCGGTAGCATCAACAATTATAGCCCCGCTTTTCCTATCACAATCCAAACAGAAGATTGTATTTCCATAAATCTTTGAAATATAAACTGGGACATCAAGTGTTTTTATTAGCCATTATCTCCGTTTGGAAGACAATATTTGATGTGATTTAAAGTTGTGTAAATAAAAACACCATTGTCATCCCAGCCTCTACTTTTTACACAGATTGTCTCATGCAGGGTACATTGATGCACAAGCTTGTTGCTAGCGATGACAATGCCATGTTTGCTGAGCAAGGCAACACGTTCCATATCATTAGACCAAACAACATACTTCACAAAGGGTATCTGAATATCACCAAGAACTATCCTCTGCTGAAGATCAAATATAACCACCTCATTAATCTCGAGTTTAATGTGTACTTACATTGGGTTACATGAACATAAATATTTTTGGTAGCATAGCTGCTGTGGTCAAGTATGTTTTAGAAGGTCATGATAGCAGAGTCAAGTGGGTTGCATTCTCATACCATTTTACAATCTTCCCATCACAACCACAACAATTGGAAAAATCTATCTCCCCACAGTTAAATAAAGTCTCACAACTTATGGAGAATCATTCACAAGTTTTGCATAAGGATTCACAAGTTCTTCTATGAATTTCACAATTTCCTCACCTAAATTGACCTCTACACATATTTACCAACTTTTCATTAGGTTTTCACAAACTCCGATAATGTTTTCACAGGATAACATTCGATTTTCCTAGGTTATCTTTGGGTTTTCATAGGTTTTGTTTCAAAACTTCACTAAAGTCATTTGCAATTGTATGTATAACATTCTCACAACAATAAAATCATAATTTCCTACATCTCAACACCGTGTCACAACTTCACCAATTGACGAGAATGGTTTTGCTTCAGCTCGACCACGCGGGGGAAGAACATTGTCGACTCAATAAAATACATACCTCACTCCTGTTTATCTTGCATCCCACTTACATTCCCGCACACTGACGCTCACCCTATATCGTGTCACCTTCTTTTGTTATCAACAACTTCTTTTCTTTCATCAGAGGGCTAAATCTATCATTTTACATTCAATTATAGTATTCCAGTTCAGGCACTCGCACTGATATGGGATATTAAATTTCGGAACACCTCTGCATCTTTTATTAATTTAAAAGTTCTTTTTTAGGGATTTTCCCAAATAAATATTGAATTGGTTGAACCAATCAGACTTGACTAGTTAGATGATCGGTTCAATGGTTTATGTGGTCCAACCGGCCGATCCAATTTTAATAGCATTGCTTATATGTGTGGATTCAGACTTTTTTTATAAAAAAATATATTCACATGTTCACTCTAAAATGCATGCGTTTTCGTTTTATTTTTGCACTTCTTTATGTAGATGTCTCACATTTATCGGCCTCCATTGGAAATTAACAATCAATATGCGTTTTTACAGGTAAACGTATTGGAAATACTTCCCAGTTCTTATGTGTATTTCACTTTTATATTTTATATTGTCAAAGTTTGTTACAATTAGTTGTAGTTTTAGACTTTTTAAAATATGCAGCATGGTACAATAGGTTAAGGATTGTTTAGTTTAGTAATTGGGCCTTGGGCCTGTCACTGATTGTATACGGCTATTGATGTATAAATAGGTAACTACTTATGTTGTATTGTAAGAGAGATGGTTTATCAATAATGTTTTACATATAATTCAGTTTCCTCAGGGCTTTCCCTTTAACATGGTACTAGAGCGGGTTCAGATCTTGGATTGTCTTTTCAGGTCAATTTTAGGGTTATTTACTTTTCTTGACCCACACACTCGTTCTTGAAGTCCCGCCTCTCTTCACCGCTTAAGCTTTTTAGGGTTTTGATTCACCACGCTATGATTCTTCAATCTTGCCCAATCAATAACGTCTTTCACGATGACCCTGTCTGGTTATTCACTTAAGCACTTTGATTTTTGTTAGGAGCAAGCTTCTTCTCTGGTTTCCAAGTCTCTTGGTTGTCGGCATCTTCCACGGTGACTTAGTTTCTGGTTGTTGCGCCTTTGCTCCTCAGTCTTTTATGTAATATCCCAAAATGTACTCAAGGGCTAAATGTACTGAATAGATAGTGAATTAATGACAAAAGTGTCCTTAGAAATTTTACAATGACTTTAGTCCCGATTAGCTAGCTTTAGTTACCTAGTTTTTCCGCCTAAAGTCAGAAATGACCAAAAACCTAAATTGAACATAAGAAAGAAAGAAAGTAGTGTAATGCCCCAAAATTTGATTAAGGGCTAATGATAATTATTGAGAATATTTTGTGAATTAGAGTTGAATTATTATGTATTATGGGGCAATTTTAATTAATATGCCATAATTAGTGAGAAATTGATAGAATGGCAATTAGTCGGTGATTAATGGAAGAATTAATTACTAGCTAAGTGGGAAATGAGAAATGTAACTAATTGGTTAACGGAGGGGTTAGAGTAACTAATTGGTTACTTATTTTATGAGAACCAATGAGAGTTTGACAAGTGGCAAGCTATTATCATGAGAGAGGCTATTGAAAAGTCAAATGGGGATTAAGAAATCATTTCTTTCTCTTTCTTCCCCTCCCATATTTTTGGCTGAAGCAAAGAGGCATGGGCAAGCATCATCATTTCATCTCCTTCGTCACTCTTCTCTCTCATTTTCTCTCTCCAATTTCGTCCTCCATTGTTGCTTAAGAGAAAGAAAGAGCTCTTGATTAAGGTAAGCCATTTGACCCTTCTAATGACCTTAAATGTCAAAACTCTCTTCTACAATCTTGTTCCTTGTGTTGAGAGCTTCGATTCTATGGTTTTAGATTTTCCATTTGGTGGTGATTGAGCACTCAAGGAAATCTAGAGTTTGGTGAACCAGGGAATCTCTTTGAGAAAGTTATAGAGGTAAGTGATACAAACCTTTCTACATAAATTTTGTTGCATTTGATTAAGTTTGGAATTTCTTGGATTTTGGCTTGATTTTTGAAAATGAGGGTCATGGTGTGTATGGCATGTTGTTGTCATGGATTTAGTGTCTTGTGATGTATATTGGATAGATAGAATGAATTGAGATTGAATTTGGTAGTTTGAAGTTTTTGAGAAAATTGCATTGTGTTGTTGCCTTGGTTATATCTTGTGAAAGTAATGTGAATATGGTCATTTTGGTGTCTCCATTGGTTTCCTTGTGAATTTGGTGTGAGAATGAGTTTTGGTATAGATTTAGAACTACTGGAGACATAGGTTACAAAATTGGAAATTCTGGAAATGTTAAGTGTGAAATTTCTGTTCAAGTAGTCAACTTTTCTTGGTAATTTGAAATAGCAAATGATTTTAGAATGATATGAAACTTTCCAATTTTGTAGTTCACATGTCAAGCTTTCCATTGATATAAAGTTTGGCTAATTCTGAGTTCTGTGCTAAGAGTTATGGTCAGTTGAAAATATACAAAAATCAGGACAATTCTTGGCCGCGGCTCGAGGGGCTAGTTGCAGCCCATAACCTTCTGTCCATTTCTTGGCCGCGGTCCAAATGTTTCAGACCTGATTTTGGCCATAGTCCAAGGTGGCTGGCTGTAACCCAAAACCTTCTGACCTTCTCTTAGTTGTGGCTCAAGGAGGCTGATCGCGGCCTAGGACTTTCTAACCATATCTTGGCCGCGACCTAAGGGTGGGCTGGTCGCGGTCAACCCCTGTTTTTCAGTACTATGAGATTTTGAAATGTGGTTTTTAACCCAGTGTATCCCAACCCTTTAGGGCTATTATTAGAGTCATTTGTAGCTTCTTAAGGGTTGTTAATGATAACCAATCTAAGTATTGTGAAGTCATTTATCTATTGGAATAGAGAATAATGCTTCATCCCTAATCATTAATTATAGGATTTTATATTTGCCCTACTCGGGAGAGACCAGTACCAAAGCACGCACGGAAGGACTAAGGTAGTGACTTTTCTCTCATGTTGTGTATGATGCTTGTTATGAATGACTTATCATTGTGATCTTGTGAATGTGTTATATGCCGTAGGGCATTTCAGAGTGAGCAGTTTAACATGAGTAGTCGTAGGGGGTGATGGTTATCACGCCTACCCTTGCTATTGTAATTGTCGAGGCTGCGTTGTGGAATCATAGATTCCTGGTTGAGAATATGTCAGTGTGGCCTTGATGTGTTGTGAAATGTTTTATATGAAATCCAGCTGTGGTGAAATATATAATGTGGTGCAAAAAATGTGAGCACTTCAGTGTGAGCAAACGTGAGGGTGACGTATGTCATACCTGCCTTTGCCGTTGTAGTTGCTATGTGTTGTGTTATAATTTGCTTTAATGCTTTGTGGTTGTGGATACTATGAGTGATTTGACACTACGGGGATTCCTTAGAATCTTACTCTTCCAAAAACAAATTTTCAGACAGGGCCGGAAGTTCAAAAGAAAAGCAGGTGATGGGGCAATTGAAGCTCTAGGCTAGGAGTTATTTTGGTTTTTGGTTATCATGCTATAGATTTGGATATTTTGTTGGGAAACAATTGTATATATTGGAGTTATGGTATAGTTTTGTGTAATCCCCTAGCTAAGGAAAATGGATTATGGGCATTTGTGCCTTATAAAACTCTTATTTGATTAATGGAACCTGAGTATGTCGGGAATTTACATTGTACTATGATATTTTTGAATGGAATTGAATTGTACAGGCCATTTATGTATTGAAATGTGAATATGAGACCATCAGGTTTTATAAAAGTTTTTGAAAATCCTGTTTTGGGCAAAAGAAAATTTTAATAAAGTCCTAAATCATCGTACAGTCTCTAATTCAACATAATCACGTATTTATGAACTTAATCTCAACCTTGGTTGGAAGGGGGTTACAAGTAGCGCCATTTATGTGAAGACACAGGGAAATAAAAGAACTAATGGCACACTAATTAATTTTGTCATGATCAAGGGTAAAAGAGTCACTTGCCACTTGATCTTGAGGGTAAAATTGAAAAACAAAATGAAAGGCTAGGATTTACTCTTCAAAATCAAGAAGTAATTATGAGATCAAAAAGCAAATTAACCTCCTTACACAAGGGATAAGTTTTGGTCAACAAGGTTAAACAAAGAAGGAAGACAAGTTTGGTCAATTAATTAATGTTTTGTCATCTTTTCCAACTTGGAAAATTATTGACCAATGGCAAGACAAAGTGAGGCAATTAGTCAACAATTCCTCTTTCATTTTCAAGAGCAAAATTCTGGCCAAAAGAGGAAGAGAAGAAGAAAGAGAAAAGCCAACTCAATTATACTAACTACAAATTAGTTAATTTACCACAAGCTTTTTACCAATAAGAATAAATATGGACAACACATTTTTCCTCCTTCTTTTTAGCCAATTTTTAGTCAAGTATTTAAGAGATAAGGGAAGAGAAATTTTAGAACTTATCTCACTCTCTCACTCTCTCACTCACTCAAAAATTTGGCCATCAAGCTTAAGGAAAGAGAAAAAGAAGACAAGTTTAAGGTGAGAGATTTTCCTTGGATTTTGACCTTGTAAATCACTTTTATGGCTCAAATACTCTTCATGAACATTGTTCCCCTTGATGAGAGGTTCATTTCTATGGTTTTAGAATTTTAAGGGGAGGTGTTTTGCATCATCTAGCAAGAGCCAAAGTTCAAGAACCAAAGAAAGAGCCTAGGAAAGTAAGAGGTAAACAAGAGCTTCATTTGAACATATATATTGTAATACCCCAAAAATTTATTAAGGGTTATTGACTTCAAAAGTGGATGTAATTATTCTTAAATAAATACTTTTGGAGAATATGATGTGAATTGTGATTTGAATGTATTATAATCAATGCCTAAACCCTGTATTTAAGTTCAATTGTGGATTAATATCTAAATTGAATCAAATTAGAGAGAGGGTGCATAGTAAGGTGTAATGGAAAGATAGAATGTGATTCAACAAAAATTACCATAGTTAGGGGCAAAAACGGAAAAAGAAAAGTTACTGACTAAATAGTCAACAACCGAAGAAGGAACTCATTAGTAACATAAGAGATTAAGAAGTGTGACAATTGTCTAAGTATTATAGGGGGAATCATCCCATGTTTGCATCTGCATGGAAAGAGTTGAGAGGAGGCTCAAGATCTTGACACTTGGTAACATTTGAGCTATGGGATTAAGGTCAAAGTGTCAACACTAATTCTCTTCCCTCTTCCATCATTAATTTTGCCCAAAGAGGGTGTGAGAGACCAAAAAATCTGCATAATCATCTTCAGCCCATCTTTCTCTCTCCAAGACTCCATTTTTGCCAAGTGAAGGAAGGAAAGAGAAAAGAAAAGGTGAGTTTTTGACCCTAGAGATGACCTTGTATGCTCAAATGCTCTTCTTTAATGTTGTTCATGTTGATGAGAGTTTTGTCTCTATGGTTTTAGATTTTTGAAAGAAGGCATTTGAGAGCTTGAGAAAAGTTGAAAGTGGTGGAATCAAGAAACTAGCTTGAGGTAATGAAAGTGGTGAGAAATAGCTTCCTTCTAATATATATATATATTGTAACCATTGGGGGAACTTTGGAATTTCTAGATTTTAACCCTAATTTTCGTGTTATTAGGGTCTTGAGTATTGCATGGTGTTTTAGTGGTGGAATTGGTATTTTGTTATATGTCTTGAGCAATGAAATTGGTTTGGAACATTAAATGGAAAGTTGGCAACTTGGTGGTTTGTGTTGCAAGGTGGTTCAAAATTGAATATTTGTGGATGTGATGAGAATTTGGTTGGTTTAGTGTTTGCAATGGCTTCCTTGTGAAAATTTGTGTAGGGGAGAGTGTTTGTTGTGAAATTGGAACCATTGGGAACAATTGTGTAAGAATTGGAAAATCTATCAATTGAAACTTTGTGATGGGCAGTCGGTTTGCATAGAAGTTTTGAATGGGCAAATGGAAGCTTCAAAATGAACATATAATTCATGTCATTTTGATTTATGAGTTGGGAGTTATGATTTTCCAAAGTTTGGGATTGAAACTGGAATCTATTTTGGAGCAGTGTGGACTTTTGTGTAATTATGTATTTGTGTGATGGTGGTTGGTGAACGTTCATATTTTTCCTGTGTAGAGGACTTAAATATCTTTCAATAGGCTTTAGGATCACCTCATTTAAATTTTTCTAGAATTAGTTATGATTTTTCGAAGTTCAACCAAGACAGAATTTTCTTGGCCGCAGCCTAAAAGTTTTTGATTTATTTTTGACTGCTGCCAGAGGCTCTTGGCCGCAGCCAAAAGGTTTTTGACCTCTTTTTGGTCACAGCCAAAATCTTGTGCCGTAGCCAAAAAGTTTCTGACCTGTTTTTGGTTGTCGATAAATACTTTTTGGCCACGGCCAACTCCCAAAAATAAGCATTCTAGAACTTTTGAAAGTGGTTTTGATTTGGTTTCTCCTAAACCCTTGAGGCATGTGTTTAGGCTTCTAATAGCCACCTAAAGGTCTCACATGATAACCAACTTTAGGTATTATGGAATTAAGAACTTGGAATAGGGATTAATCCGTCGTCTTTAATTTTGGTTTATAGGGTTTGATATTTGCCCTGCTCGTGAGCAACTTGTGCCAGAGCACACTCGGAAAGAACAAGCTAGTGACGCTTTCCCTTATACTATATGTAATGATTTGTATGTATGTTTATCATGGTTTGTGATGATTTCGGATGTTGCTGCGAATACAACGAAAGCTGTTGTTATTGTTTAGCGCAAGCTATAATTATTGTGATTACAGTGAAAGTTGTCATATTGTGTATACAGCTATAAGTGTTGTTGTTTGTGGTGAAAACCATGCATTATTGTGTTGTTGTTGTTATTGCTACTGATGATTTTCTTACATGCTATGTGCTTATATATTATATGAGTGATTTGTTACTGCTGGGATTCTCTTGAATCTCATTCTTTCCATTGACTAACCTACAGCCAAGGCAAGTGGCTCCAAAGGAAAGGAGACAACTAAGGGCGGCTAGGACTTCTATATGGATGTATTAATGGTTGTTGGTTATCAAATTTTGAATGGGATTACTGTATATATATTTGGGATGTAAATTTTGGTATGATTTTGTGTAATCCCCATATGGAAAGCTGCAAATAGGTGAACGCGCCCTATAAACCCTTAGTGAATGTATGAAACCCGGGGGTTGCCAGGATTTTGGTTATACACTCTGGTATATATAAATGTGATTTAATTGCGTAGGGTAATTATATTCGAAATGTGAAATTTGAGACCAGGTTAAAAAGGGAATTTTAAAGACATTTTTAATAACCTATCTTGAAGATGGGATTAAAAATGAGTCTTCTACTATTCGTTGGTCTCTAATTCCTTTTAATTATGAATTTCTGAATCATAATTATGAATAATAAGGCAGGGGATTATATATATTGTGTTGGTTGGTGGAGTTTTATGGACTTGTTCTTGCTGCCCTAATTTCTATCATGTAGTGTTTTTAGGATTTCATGATGTTTGTTCTTATACATATGGTTATATGATGTTTGGGAAGTATATAAGACTTGTTTGGTGGAAAACTTATGAGTTGGTGTATTGTTGCTTTGAAACCCTAAGTTTCTTCCTGAACAAGACATGAACCAGGGATGAGAATTTGACAATTTTGATGCCACCATTGTGTTCTACTTGAAAAACTATGTGGGAATAGCCCCTGGTTAGAAATTCTGGATCAATGGAACAAAATACCTAAAACTAGATTTAGTGCCAGTTTAAAGTTTTTGTGTAGTAGTCTGAATGTAATGTGTTTTTGGATAAGTGAATGTTGTCTAATAACTATGATATTTTCTAGAATCAAAGTATACTAATTAAGCTTTAATTTGATAGGCCATATAGGTCCATTGGATATATACACTAACTTATGCATCTTTGAAGTTGGTCATGTAAAACTGGCATGTTTCTGGGATAGTGTTCAATGAATGGTAATTCTGGAATGCTGTATGTCCATTTGGCTAAGGTAAATATTTTTTTCCTGAAACAAGCTTAATAAGGGTCACATAACCTTAGGATAAATTTTCAAAGTTGGTTGAAAATTCTGCCAACTTTTAGTAAATGTGCGAAAATAAAAAGGTAATGGCACAATGTACTTACCTTGAACTCTAAGGGTAAAATTAATCACCTTGGAATAGTTTGACCACATTGACTCTTCCTTGGACGTAGTGTATTAGTCCTAATGGTAACCAAGTTAAGTGTTTGAATTATAAAAGAATTAGACTAAGTAATAACTCGTCATCCGTAAATTCTAATTATAGGATTCGATATCTGCCCTGAGCACTAGAACTAGGACAAGTATGAGACCGGAAAGGCTAAGGTAGTAATTTTTCCCTCATAATCTATATATCTTGTTTCATGCATATTATTGCCATTATGAATATTTGAATTGTGAATATGAATTGGGCAGAATTGATTGTTAAGTATTCAGATAAGAAGGGCTTTGGCCAAGTAAAACACCCAACGTTGTGGGAATGGACAGTGAGTCCTTGAATATAATTGTTTGCTGCATAAGTGTCAAACCCCTCAAAATTTTGATAATTACCAGAGTAACAACACACAGTTCAATGGGCACACATAAATAGCATAAGCATACTGATACAAAGTACTTGATTACATTTATAGGAAATCCTACAGGGTTTGAACAAAATCTATACAGATTCTAAATGACAAAATAAAACTACAGATGACTAATTGCAAACTGAACTGGACCAGAACCCTTAGTGGCCGGTATCCATATCTTTGCCCTTAGAGCCACTCCCTTCAGCTAAATAAATTTTAAATTTATGGAAAGGGGTTAGATTCATATGAATCCCAATAGTATCAATCATATAAAATGTGAAAATAAACATGCAATGCATCATATAGTGTAACAAAACAATCATACTGCAAACTTAACTTGAACATTGTTAGGATCAAATGACTGTTTGATCCCTACTTGTCTCACTACCTCAGTTGGGTCCCAAATGAGCTAGATGGTACTTGTGCTTTTCCCACACCACAGCTAGGGTTTGTAACTACCATTCATGTCACAAAACCTAGCAACACACAATATATAAGCAATCGTATAGTATATGAAAGATAGAACTACTACATGAAACCCCTTTTAGCTTAGCTATTGGTCCAATACCCTCGATTCAACTTGGGCAGATAATAAGTCCTAAAATTCCAAATTTATAATAAATGAGTTATTACTCTTTCATGTCTCATTCTAAACTCATATAGTTGGTTATCTTTGCTTAAAAATGTGAAATGACTAAAACGCCCCCGGAGACCCGATTTAAGTCCCTTTATACTTGGTCTAGCTGTACTTTACCAAATATTATAACATAGGCTATTCCTACACAATTTCACATGGAATCTATTTTTTACCTCAAATGTGACAAATTCACACTCAAATGACCAAATTACCCTTGGCAACCATGAAAGTAGGGTTTTAGGGGTAAAATTGTCATTTCACACCCTAAAGCCTTCATATTTCATATTTTACATGTTCCTTGCACAATTTTCCATTCTAAACACAATGGAATCATCAAATCCATGAAATTCTAGCCCAAACACCCAAAAATGCCCTTGGCCAAAAATCTAGAAAAATTAGGAAAAATTGGAGGTTTCACTTTCTACGCAATCAAACATCTTCCTTCAACTTCTAATCACTTGTTTAATCACTTAAACACCATTTGAACATGATTAATGACAAATTGGGTAGCATCTCCCCTTAGGGTTTATGCATCCCAAATCAAAAATTCAAGACAATACAAGCCAATAACCACCATAAATCACTGACAACAACCTTGAATTAACAAAGAAAACAAGATTCATTGGCTTACCTTTGTTTCTCTCTCCTTATCATTCAAAACTGTCCTTCATCCTCTCTTTTGCTCTTGATTTTGTGCTTGCTACATGTGTGTTCAAGGAAGGCATAAAGATTAGGAGGTGTTTTCATGAATTTGAAGGCAAGAACTAGTGGAATTTACAACCAAACTCATCTTGATCTTACTTCTTGAATCTCTTGTGCTTTCTCTCTTGTTCTTGTTCTTGTTCTTCAAGACTCTCTCTCTCCTTTCTCATGTGTTTGGCCATATGGCCTTTGTGAAGGAATAATGATCTTAAAAAAATATCTTCTTCCACCTCCATAAATAATATTATTTAATTACTAATTATCACATGATAATTTGACTTTTTTGCTTCTTCCTTTCTTACTGGGCTCAAATGGCTTCCACTTGGCACAATTGATATCCAAATAATTATTTCCCTTCCCTTTATATCTCTTTGATCAAAATTAACCCTAATTAAAGGGAAAAAAATAAAAGCTTATTGCTTTATTGCCAAATAACCAATTTACCCTTACATTTCTTTGAATTGTTGTATTAAATTGTGTCTTCTTTTTCTCTCCATTTTGGCCAGAATTGTCACTAATAATGGGGCCAAAATTTTTGCTCCTCCCTTCTTCATTTTGGGCTTTAACATTAAGCCTTTAAGAGTACAAAAATTGTACTCTTGTGTCCAAACTTAGCCAAGTTGTATGTAACCACTAATTGCAATGTTTTGCCATCTCAAGTGTATCAAAATTCACCATTTGATCCCATTTAATGTCACAAATATACAAGGAACTTTAGTGAATAAAATTTGGGATGTTACAATAAGTACATCTTTGAATGTTGAATGAATACTGAATTGTCTAATATGTGATGGTTGATATGGCATGTTTCTGTGTATGTATTTCATATGGGTGTTATATGTTACTACTAGGATTCTTTTGAATCTTACCTCTTTCTGATGACTAATTTGCAATGTGGGCAAGTAGTTCACATGGGAAGAAGGTTGCTACAGACAAGTAGAGTTGAAGACTTTAAGTTTATTTCTATTGGTTATCTAGTTGTTAAGGATCTGTATATGATATGTATAAGTATACTATAAAAGTAAAACTATTACTCATAGTGTAGTGCATCCGCTAGCTATAAATTCAAACACTAGTACGTAAATGCAGTAAATGAACTCAAATGGGGTAACCATACAATATAGATCCTTTAGTTGACGAACTTAACTAGAATATCTGCTAAGAACTTTGGTAAACACTTTGATATTAACGAATGGAAATAAAACCGAACGAGTCCAACAGATTTAAAAAACAAAAAATGAGACCACAATGAAAATTTTTTGAATTTTTTTTTGAAAACCAACTTAAATATAGGATCGAACCCTATACTAAAGTCGAGATCCCAAATGGGTTGAAAACTATTTCTAGTCTCTGGTTTGACTTCCTTACATGTTTTGAACTGCTTTAAATGCTATGAAGTTATAGTATTGCATATTGGTTGTCGTTATTTGCATTCTTCTTCTCTGGTTTCTGCAGCTTTGCTTCTCAGTCTCTTGGTTATTGTGATTTTCAAGCTTCTTCTCTAGTTGTCGTGACTTGACTTCTCTAATCCACTTTAGAGACCCAACGATTGGTGGCCAAGTGTCTCTTTAGGGATTCTACAACATCTGTCATTCTTTGCCTTGACTAGGAAGAATGAAAACACCTTTACTTCTGCAAGATTTTTCTTGTATGGATATGCTTCTTCTTTAAGGTTTCTTGCCACATTTCTGGAAGATTCTTGGTATTTTATCGAATACTCCTATGCTTTTGCAAGATTTCTCACTGAGTTTCTCCCTTGATTTTGCTTCCGACATTAAACATGGATAATTTAGGTGATAGTTCATTATAGTCCCTTCATTTTAATCACCCCCTTTACCTTCATCTGGCAGAAACTCAAGTAATGACACTAGTTCATCAAGTACTCATTAGAGCAGAGAATTACTCTACTTGGAGTAGGGCCATGAAGCTTGCCTTACATGCTAAAAACAAACTTGGGTTTATTGATGGTACTTGCACATGTGACAAACAGGATGAGAAGCTAAAGGATCTATGGGACTGGTGTAATTTAGTAGTGCGGTAATGGCTTATCAATTTAATCGACAATACTATAGCTTTTGGTATTGTATTCTTTCTCAACTCCCATATGGTCTGGCTTGATTTAAAGGAAAGATTTGATGAAACTGATGGTGCAAAAATTTATTCGATACACCGTGTAATCAAGTCACTTGTTTAAGGAAATTCTGCGGTCTTTGTATACTATACTAAATTCAAAGAGTTGTGGGATAAATATGCCACCTTAGTTCCAATACTGAGCTGTAATTGCAGCTCTTCAGCTGTAGAATACTCCAAAGTAGTTCAAGAACAATGTTTGTTTTAGGTCCTCATAGGATTGAATGATAATTTTTAACATACAAAGAGCTAAATCCTACTCATGAGTCCCCTACCTACTCCAAACCAGGTGTACTCAATGGTTATTTAGGAGGAGACCTAGTGTTAACTCATAGAAATCAAGATTATTATAGCACATTTTCTTCTCTTTTCACTTATTTTTGGGTTTAAATTGTGCATATAAAGAGATTATAGAAGAAAATGTGATAGGACAAAGCTAAATCAAAATTTTGTTGAATCATGAGTTAAATGCACATAGTTTTGATTATTTGTGAAAGTTAAAAGAGCTTATTAATCCCTCCTCCTTGTAGGTAGAGGATGACAAGTTGTAGAAGCTCACAAAGATAATGGGAAGATGTAAAAGGAAGGAAGAATGCAAGAGGAAGATGAAAAAGGACACTATGAAGGAGAAGCTTGCATTTTCTATGGAAGCGCTGTAACCAAGCCATTGCATAACCACCTCAGAAGATGACCTTTATGTTTGCCCTTTGGCCGTGAAATTCGTTGTAGCCAATGCCATAGTGAAACCACCTGAAAAAGCCTTACTTCTGTCTAATGGCAATTCGCTATAGCAAACCCACGGCGAACGCGTGAAACTGATACTGTGCGTTTTGAGAAAGTGACGCTGCTGATGCTATTTTAACCTAATAGGGGCGCCGAAATTGGGAGATTCTGCACAGGGGAAAGGTCAAGAACACAAGGAGGCTACTTGGGAGATAGCTCTTAGTGATCTTGGAGCTTTGGGAAGATATTTGTGAAGAATTTCAAGGGTTTTCTTTCCCTTTTCTGGTTTTCCCTCTTTTCTTCCTATTTTCCTGATATGGTTATGATTCTTGAACTTAGTTGTTGGTTTGTATTGATCATGAGTAGCTAAAACTCCTAATTAGGATTACTTTTACCCATTGTATGGATTAAAACTATTAGATTATCTTGCTTTTGTTTGTTAATGAGTATATATGTTGATTTTTCTTTGAGCTTAATGATATCTTGTGCTTGATCACCACATGATTAGAGTTGTTCAATTAGAAGATGCTTGAGAGAGCTATTTTGATTATAGAACTTAAGGAAAAATCATGCTAGACTTGAAGTTTAGGGATTAAATGGATGGTTTGTTGTTAGAATAGAGATATATCTAACAACCTAGCATAGTCAAGTGAAGGCTTGCTTTGGAAAGATGATTTTCATTAATTGTAAACAAGAGATTGAATATTTTTTATGAAGATTAAAAATCAATCTTGACTTGAGAGAGCTTGGTTGGTGATTTTAGGATCTTCGACTAATATATAGACTCATTTAATTAGCATAAGTAGATATTTGCTTAGTTTCATGAAATACAATGGGGAATAAGTAATCCTTAGTTAATATCTCTTGAAGTTGCACCCATTTCCCAATTTTCACTGTTTTCCTTTGTTATTTTCATCAAACTTCTTTATTTAACTTGATCAATTTCAAATGATTCCATTCAACCTAATTAAAAACATGGTTAAATTAGTTAACTCGCTTTTGTCATAGTCCTCATGGGAACGATCTTGACTTATCACTTTATTACATGTGACCTATACGCTTGCGAAAGCTAAACGGCGAACACCTAACGTCAAATTTCTTCCAGGCCTTCGGTACCTCCCTAAGGCTCTTCTATCATGGCTATTAATTCTTCTAGAGGAGGTAG
The DNA here is from genome assembly GCA_963855925.1 of Inga laurina. Taxonomy (NCBI): domain Eukaryota; kingdom Viridiplantae; phylum Streptophyta; class Magnoliopsida; order Fabales; family Fabaceae; genus Inga; species Inga laurina. The sequence goes on along the minus strand of OY979702.1, from coordinate 36,773,973 downwards.
AGGGCATCAAAAGGGAGAGGTAGAGGTTAGTCTTTTGATATTTGCTCCTATTGTAATAAGAGAGGCCATTGTCATGATAATTGCTACCAAATTATTGGTTGTCCTGGCAACACAACACCCTCTAAAATGAGGACGCAGGAGGAAGATCAAGTAATAGACAATAGACCACCTCCTTCCTAAGTCTTCTAGAGGCTCTATTGGGGATCCTAATTTTACACAAGCTCCAATCTTCACTTAAGATCAATACAAGCAAATATTGGAGCTGATGAAGCTTGACTAGGATCCTAAGGAGGTTGCAATTAGCATCCAGGCAACAACTCCAAGTTTGCACACTAATATTTTTATTAATGAGTGGATTTTAGATTTAGGGGCAAGCTATCATATAGTGAGTAGTTTACATCATTTGGATAAATATCAACCACATTTAGGACCACCCAAATGGGTTAGAGTTCCTAATGGTCAAAGAACAAAAGTTACTCATTCTGGTGAAATATGGATAATTGAACATATTAAATTGAAAATTATTTTATTTGTTAAGGAATTTTGTTATAATATAATCTCTGTGCAAAATTGACATTGGATTGTGTATGTGTAGTTTCCTTCTTTTTCTCACTATTGTGTTTTACAGGATATGAGGAATGAAATGAACAAAAGAATTGGTAGAATTTCATCCAATCTATACCTTCTCAAGAAAAGAAATTGGTAATGTTTCACTCACACACCAATCATATTTTGGGGGGAAGCAGTCCGAATCAGTGCTTACCTAGTTAGCCAGACCCCATCAAGAGTCTTGGCGCATTTGACTCCCTATGAAAGATTCATGGTAAGCCTCCTATTTTTACTTGAGGGTTTTTAGTTGTTTATCTTTTATTGCTAATCTAAATTTTGGTGATAAATTTGCATCTACTAAAAAAGACTACTTGTTGTATAATATTAAAACTAAGTCACCAATAGTAAGTAGACATGTTACATTTATAAAGCATAGGTTTCCTTTTAAAGATATGCATGATGATGGTGGTAAATCAAAGTACTAAGTTACTACCATATCTGTTTAGTCTTTTATATGATTCTACTTCTATCCCTCTTAATACTTTGAGCGTTGAAGGTCAAGACAGACCTTTGGGCTGGCTGGTTCAAGATCATTCTACTCTGCCTCATACTAATGATCAGCGTAATCATAATAATTCTAGGCACAACTACTGTCTCATCTTGCTAATTATTAATATGAGTATTTGCCCCCCTTTTCTAATCAAAATGAGGTAGAGTATGAATCTGATTTGGTGAATTCCAATGCTTTATTTGAGTCTATTAGTTACGATGACCTATCTCATTTATATCAAACCTTTCTAATATCCATTGATAAAGAATTAGAACCACAAACTTATAAAGAGGTAGTAAAGGACCCTAGGTGGGTTAAGGCAATCAAACTGAAATAAATACTTTGAAGGCCAATAGGACTTGGAGAATCATTCATCTCTTAACAGGTAAGAAAACCATCAGTTGTAAATGGGTTTATAAGGTAAAGTATAAGGTAGATGGAGCCATGGAGAAGTTTAAGGATTATTTAGTGGCTAATGGTTATAGCCAAAAGGAAGGAATTGACTTTTATGAGACATTTTCCCATGTAATATAGTTACTATTAGAATCATTCTTACACTCGTCACTGTGAATAATTGGTCTATTTGGAAAATGGATGTACATAACTCATTTTTGTAAGGAGATCTCCATGAAGAGGTCTATATGTTTATTCTATAGGGTTTCGAACAAACGGGGAGTGACTTCAAAGTATGTAAGTTGGAAAAATCCTTATATAGACTCAAACAAGCCTTAAGGCAATGGAACGAAAAGATGACCTAATCATTGATTAAGGGATGTTTTACCTAAAACAAATATGATTTCTTTGTGTTAAAGGTGTACTAAATCTAATGTAGTATTTGTTCTTGCATATGTTACTGATTTGATGATTACAAGAAAAAATATTGATGCTATTAATGATGTGAAATGATACCTACATAGTGGATTCAAAATTAAGGATCTTGGTCCCTTAAAATATTTCTTGGGCCTTGAAGTGTTAAGATCTAACCAAGGGATACTCTTAATCAAAGAAAGTATGCCACTGAACTTGTTGATCAAACAATTTTGGATTAGGCCAATACAGAAGAGGTTGCTACTACTTTTGAGCAAAATCTTAAGTTCACGGTAGAGGAGTTCAAAATGATCATTCTCTTTATGATCTCGGGCCATATAAGAGACTTGTGGGTAAATTATTGTACTTATGTTGGAAATTGTGCTATAAGAGCCAATCATTGTACTTTGAACATTATTATTTAATGAATTTCTCTATTCTGTTATTATATTATTTGCATGTTAACTGTGATAACTGTATCCTTGGATAAATCATAAATATTGTCCTAAATGTCCCTGGTCTAGCACAGATGAAGTAAAACCAGTATTGTAACCCCCCCTTCTCATCAAGGCCAAGATTAAGTTCATAAACATGTGATTATGTGGGATTAGAGACCGTACGATGATTTAAGACTTATTTAAAATTAAACTCCCTAAATCCAAGGTTTACAAAAACTTTTCTAAAACCTGTTCAACAACGGTCTCATATTCACATTTCAAATACACAATGGCCTATACAGTACGATTTCATTCATAAATATCATAATACAATACAAATTCCCTACATACTCAGGTTTTATTAATTAGTTAAGGGTCTACAGGGCATAAATGCCCATAATCAGTTTCCCAATCTAGGGGATTACACAAATCAATCCAATATCTCCAATATATACATGTAATTCCCAACAAAATATCCAAATGTTTCCACATGATAACCAAAAACTAAAATAAACTCATATCTCTGAGCTCTATCCGCCCTTTGTCACCACCAACCATGTCTGAAATTTGTTTGGAAGAGTGAGATTCTAAGGAACCCCCGTAGTAACAAATCACTCATAGTATGAATAACCATAAAGCATGTAAGCAAATCACAACACAACACATAGCAACTACAACGGCAGTTACAGCGGCAAGGGTAGGTGTGACCTACGTCATCCTTACGTCTACTCACGCTGAAGTGCTCATACTGTATTGCACCATATCATATATTTTACCATAGCTAGGTTTCATATAAAGTATTTCACAATACATCAAAGCCATACTAGCATATTCTCAAAGGAATCCATGATTCCATAACACAACCTCTGCAATTACAACGACAGATACAACGGTAAGGGTAGGTGTGATAATCATCACCCCCTACTACTGCTCAGGCTGAACTGCTCCCACTGTAATGCCCTATGGTAGATAACACATTCACAAGATCATAATGGTCTCATGCCCACAATTTCATAACATCAAGTTTCCATACGAAATCTTTCACAATAACATAATGATAAGCATGCATACACAACATGAGAGAAAAGTCACTACCTTGGTCCTTCCATGCATGCTTTGGCACTAGTCTCTCTTGAGTACAGCAAATATTAAATTTTATAATTCATAATTAAGGACAAAGTGTTATTCTCTATTCTAATACTTAAACGACTTCACAACACTTAGATTGGTTATCATTAATGTCCTTTAGGAAGCTATAAATGCCTCTAACAAAAGCCCTAAAGGGAACTATCCTAAAGATCCCCTTTTAGAAGTGAAAGTACAGATTTTCCACTGTAGCACTCGAGTGAAGAAGGCCTCACTCGAGTGATGAGAAACTTTAAACTCGAGCATGAAAGCTCACTCGTGCGAGTATTTGGCAGAAAGCACAGATAGAGACAAGAAATTCCTACAGCACTCGAGTTATAGAAGCAACACTGGAGTGATAGCCAAATGCTCACTCGAGTTCTACAAAGTGAGGTGCAGAAAGTGCTCACTTGAGAGCAAAAGAAACTTTCAAAAGAGAATATCACTTGAGCAGGGACCTTGGCACTTGAGTGATGGCTTAACACTCGCAAGTGTTAAGACACACTCTTAGAAATGGACCGTGAGTTCCTAGTGTCAAATACACCTACACTCAAGTGAGAACCTACTTCACTCGCAAGTGAGACAACACTTTTTCTTTTTTGCACGGAAGTGCATCAAAAATATTGAAGGAAAAATGAATATGCAATGCTTGTCTCTCCAATGGAAGGATACATCAATAGAGAGGAAGGGGTGCATAGAACACTATAGCTAGGCGTAAGGGATTCAATTATGAGACACTTGAAATAATATACATAAACTATGTCATTTTGATTCCCTATTCCCTCTACTATATATCTCTCTTATTCTTTCTATCGGTGGTGTATTTGTTGTGCATCATAATCGCTTCCACAACTGTCATCCGATTAGCATGGGTATAAAGGATTAATGGCCACACTCCAAATACACCCAATAATTCTTACACTCATAAGAAAGTCAATATCAAGATTTGAATATAGGGAAACCTCGATGAGGTAAAAGTGAAGGATCTAATACTGAATAAGCAATGTTAGATCAAAGTAAAGGAAAATTTCAAAAGGAGAGATTTTCTAATATCCAAACTTTGGATTATGGTGGAGTTCAGGAAAATATCACTCCTTGAGTAAAGAGTGAAGGCCTATCTTAAGTGAAGAATAAAGTCCTAAGCCTAGTCCAAATCCCTAATACTTGAAACTATAAGAGATTTAAGAAGAGAAACTAAATGTTTCTGTTAGAAAATAAATATGATTTGAATAAGAAGTTTGGAATATTTCTTCTAGAAAATGTAGAGAAACTTTAGGAGATTGTTGAAATGATAGAAGATATAAAAAAAATTCTTGCAATTTTTCAGAAAAACAATAGTTGTTGAGAACCTATCAAACTAGGTTTAAGAAGCATGAAGATTTAACCCTTTAGAGAATTTGTTTTGTTTGAAAAATTGTGTAGAACAGAGAACTTGGATAAACTATTAAGTTTCCCCAACGTCTAAGATAAGAGGTTAACAAGATATTATGAATATAATGTGATGAAAGCATGAAGAAGTAAAAGTCAAAATACTCTTTATGAGTGGGAGCTCTTGGAAAATGAGTATTTCAAGAGCGTCATATGCTCTATCTAAATGGGAGCTCTTAGAGAATGAGTCTTTTGAGAGTAATAATTGAGCATATTATTTAAGGTACTTGTATGAAATTCTTGATAGATAATAATGGCATAGTTGGAATCTGTGTGATGGGAGGTACAAACGTATTCTCCTGATCATAGATCCAATGACGTTGTTATTTTTCTAGTCAAGAATAATACGAGTATATGATGTTGTATACTTTAATATGTTATATTATTGATAAGTTCTTGGATTAAATAAATTGTGAATAACCTCGTGAGTGGGATAATTTGAGTGGCTAAGGCAAGAGAAGCTACCAAAAACATAATTTATAAAGTTAATGGGGACAATCAAAATATCTAGTATTTATAAAAATAATTCATTGTCAAGCCATTGACAAATAGTTATGGTAATATTGAAGTTGAGATGTTAGCTTAGTAAAGAAAAGGTTACGAGACCTATATGGCTTAACAAGGGAAACAAAATAGTATGAATTGCCCTATAAAATTGTATAGTTGTGATTCAATCTTTCTTTCAATTATCTTTGGTTGGTAAATTCTCTGTGTATAATTGCATTGTCATTTCTTCCAGTTTAAGTATTGACTTAAATACGTGTCTTACTAGTCAAAGACATAGAATTTGGTTCTAGAAATAGTATAATAAAAAGTTTTCAGTAAGATACTAGAACTGAGTTTACATTGCAATTATTCTATCTCGTTGCATGTGGTCTTATAAGTTTGAGGATAAGACTCAGAGCTGGGTAAATTATTACCTTTGATAATGATTTCTCATGTTATTACTTGATTTCACACAAGTTTGAAGATTGTTGCTTTAGACAATATGTGAATGAAGTTCAAGAATCAATTGAATAGGACTTTTAAAAGTCCTACGAATTGATCAAAGGAGTGAGCATCTATTTGACCATTTTTAGTTAGCTTTGTGAAAATAAATAGATAACTATTCGAGGAACTCTATTGCCAAAAATGAGTTTATAAAGGCATAATGGAATGCTATTACATATGGTTAAACATATTATGGCTCATGCTAACCCACCAAATGTGAGTGGGAGAGTATTATCTAGTCCACTTTTGGTGGATTAGTACACATGCACACATCATTGGTTTTATCAAGTTATGTGGATTTGCGTTTAACCATGTATCCTCTAAAATAATTACTACCATACCCTATAAATGTTGGACTAAATAAAAGTCAAATTTGAGTTTTCATAGACCATAATGGTCAGTTGCAAATTCCTATAATGGTTTTAAGTGAGAGTTCATAAGGGTTACATTTTTAAGAATGAAATGATGATAGAATTATGACTAAAATGAATTGAAAGGTACCACATTTATTGTGAATTAGTTTTCAATTAAGGGTGAAAATAATCACATTGTATCTTTTTGCAAGACGTAAGGACAAGACAATACAGAACATGCCAATAATCCTCAATTGTTTTTTAGAGTGAAAGCTTAGAATGGTCACTTTAAAAAAATGAAATGCAAAAAGCTCATGAGAGAAGGGATAACTAAGAAAAATGTTCATGGTTATTCTAAAGAAGGATGATGAGTCACATTCTGTGCAAAAGGCCATGTCAGGGGAGAATGGAAGAAAGCAATAGAAAGGGAAATGAATTCTTTGAGAAAGAATCAAGTTGAGAATCAGTTGATCTACCACAAAGTCAAAAGGGCTATTGAGAACTAGTGAGTTCTCTAGATTTAAGAGAAAAGTGGGTAAATCAATTGACATACACAAGACTTGTTGTTATAGAGGGTTATGCATAACAAGAAGGTATTTATCTTACTTGTTGTGCATTTAAATTAGTTTTAATATGGCAATAGTTAACTATTTAAATTTGAATTTACATCATGTGGATGTAAAACATACACTTTGAGTGATGATTTGAATGAAGAAATCTATATGTAGTGACTATTAGATTTCACTAAAAATAGTATTTGAAGTTTCACATAGTGGTGACATCATGTGTTTTTACAAAAGTCCTTTTATGGATTAATGCAATCATCAAGATAGTGATGTTTAATACTTTGAAAGACAGGTAACCTAATTTGTTTTTTACATGGTTGAAGAGAACCATTGGTAAATGATTTGTGATGTTATTCTTTTAAGTGGATGATATAATATTGGCCATATATATTTTGAATTTGGCAGTGCCTATTAAAGAATGGTGCTAGTAAATTTTGAAAAAGAAATTCATGGGTAAAGCAATTGGATTTGAGATATAAAGAAATAACTTAAGAAGACTCTTCTCTTTTACAAGAGATTACATTAAGAAGATTCTTTAGTGGTTCAAAATAAGTGAATGCAATCCCATTGATACCTTAGAGAATTTAGAAGTGAGTTCGAGTATTGATAAATTTCCCTAATTGAACCAACCAAGAAGATAATGGAAAAGAATGTCCTTATAGATGCTTTTAACAGTATGATGTATGTAATGATATATATAAGACCAGATATATGCTCATGGTAGGACTTGTAATTCGGTACTAGTCTAACCATTGTGAAAGACATTAGATGGTTACACGGAAAGGTCCTAAGATACTTGTAGAGTACCTTGATTATGCATGTTCAAAGTATGTGTTGTGGTAGTACAAGAGGCTATATGTCTAGTAATGTTAATAAAACATGAGAGATCTTGAAAAAGAGAATTCAAATATAGTGTCAAAGTATTGTGAATGCACATAGCCATTGCCTAAACAAAAGATCCTAAGCATAATAGATAGACTAAATGCAAATGTATAACTAAATGAGAGATGCTATAGCACATAAAGTTGTTGTTGAGCAATGTATTCATATGCAAAGTTCACTAATTAAACTTAATGATGAAGGACATGTATGAGAAACATATTAAGTTCTTTGGCATACATATATTATAGAGTAATGATACTTCATTTTAGCTTTTAATGTGTGTGTAAGTATACAATGTCTAGTATGTCGTACAGGTTGGTGAGGTCATCTTTCTCGCACAAACGACTACCTTTGACATTCAAGAGGAGTGTGCAAAGATGAGACAATTGTGTTTACCAGCAAAGCAGCAAGAGTGTTGATATGGTAGAGAAGAACACAAGCTATGTCACCTCGACTTAAAAGTGCAATATGTAACCCCCCGACCATAATTATATCTGAATTATAAAATTCAAGTGAAATAGAGACCAATAAGACAAAAACAACATTTATAATCTCTCATCTTCAAAATGGGGTGTCCAGAAAAACAGTTCAAAAATATAATTAATCTGGTCTCATATTCATATTCGAATACAATTACTTGTACAGTTAAATCACATTCATAAATATCAAAGTGCACAACTAAAATCCTGGCAACCCCGGGTTTCCTGTATAGATAAAATGGGTGTATAGTTTCCAAAAATAAGGGATTACATATCCAAAAATAATATTCACATCTCATACATAAATAGTAATCCCAAATCCAAAACAGATAACCAACAGTCTAAAATGTAAAATGTCCCTACAAGGTCCTAATCGCTCCTGGTTGACCGCTTGTCCTTGGAGCAACTTGCTTGTCTGATGGTTAGTCAAAGGAAAGAATGAGATTCAAAAGAATCCCAGTAGTAACAAATCACTCATACATTATATAAACACATAGCATGTAAGATCATATTCAGCAGCAACACAATGATTCATGGCTGACGCCACAAACGATAGCCCTCATAGCTGTAATCACAATTCAATAGCTTTCACTGTAATCTCTATGCCCGCTTTCGCGGTAAACACTATGCCAGCTTTCGTTGTAATTACTATGCTCGCTTTCACGGTAAACACTATATAGCAGCATCACAAGGCACAAACCATCACAAAGCTTCACAAGACGTCACAAGGCATCACAAAGCAGCAACAATAACACAATTCATGACAAACATACATACAATGATTCACACACAGTATAAGAGAAAGAGTCAATACCTGGTTTTTTCCTAACGTTCCTCGGCACAGTGGGCTCACGAGTCTGGAAAATGTCAAATCCTATAACCAAATTAAGGAAATCCAATCAATCTTTTTTCCAAATATATATTTCCATAATACTCTAAGTTGGTTATCATTTGAACTCTTTAGGAGGCTATTAGAGGCATACACATGTGCTAAAAGAATTGGGAGAAACTACCCTGAAGACCCCATGTTTGAAAGCAGAACACTGATTTTTGGCTGACTCACTCGAGTGAAGATAACCTCACTCGAGTGAGAATGGTTCTCACTCGCAATTGTTTGACAGTGAGCAACAACCATGGCCAGAAAGTGCTCACAACACTAGAACACAGGGTTTTATACTCGAGTGATGACTCCAAATTCACTCGAGTCCCCGAAAGTGCAACACAGAACGTGACAACCCGAGAGCAATGAGAAATTTTGGAACTGGAAGTGCACTCGAGCATAACCCTTGGCACTTGGGTGAGAAGACTACACTTGTGAGTGTCAAAACACACTTTTGAAAATTGGCCTGCGAGTGACAACCCAAGAGCAACCCTAAAACATGAAGTCATACCTTCACTCGAGTGAACCCATGCTCGCTCGAGTGATCATTAATATCACTCTCGGGTTAAGAAGTGCACTCATGCTTTTTAGCAAAAAATTAGGTGAAATGCAGAAGGAAAAGGGAAATTATACTATAGCACTTGAGTGACACCTTCCTCACTCGAGTGATGCTCATCAGATTACCAGATCGTAGCAACTGATAGAAATTCCCAGATTTGCCAAAACTGATCCCAATGGTTCCCAAACTCAACACAAAGCTCATTCCCACTTAAAATTTCATAAGGAACCTATTGGTAACCTCAAAACAATAAAAAACCCATCCTAACCATAATCTTACTCTTGGGTCTCTATAACACATATCTTACCCAATTTCATTCAACCTACTTCCAAAATTCAAAACCATATCCAACACTCAAATAACTTCACAATGAACCAGTTCCAACATCATTCACCATATAATTCATGCATTCAAAAATTGGCATAAAACCAGGGAAAATTCCAAAATTTATCAAACTTAACCAAAAATCACAATAAATATACCAAAATAATCAAATGCTCACCTCTTCAATTTGCCAAAGCCAAAACCTTGATTTTAAAACTTCCAAACTTGCTCCAATACCCAAATCACCACCTTTCAAAATTTTGAAACCACCAAGATGAAGCTTTTAACACTATGATCAAGATTAATGAAGAGTGTTTGAGCATATGAGCACTATTACTCACCCAAAAATCAAGCTTTCTCTTTCTCTTTCCTTCTTGAAATCGCCGAAAATGGAGGATGAGGAGACAGAGGCGATGAGATGATGGAGATGATGAAGCAAGCATATTTTTCCCCTTCCCAAAGCTCCCATCCGAATAGGAGAGAGAAGAGAGAGAAAAAGTGAGTGTTTGACTAATGGCATAATCCCTTGGTCCACAAAATGCCACCTGGCATAATCCTGCTTACTTCCTCTATGAGCTAACATAAGCTCAAAGCACATGATTCCGACCCATACACAATAGATCTCAACCATTGATCTTTAATCACCAATGAGTTTCCTCTTTGGTAACTAACCAATTGGTCAGTAAATTTCCAATTTTACCATTTTGCCCCTAATTTTCACTATGATTAATAAATCATCACCATGAACATTTATATCAAATTCGTATCACATTTATCCAAAAGTGTTTAATTACACTAATCACAATCAATTTTGAAGTTATTATCCCTTAATCTCAAATTGGGTCATTACACAGTAAGTCGAGATGAGATCCTTGATTGTAAATGTGGATCGAATCATGGAAACCCACGTCCATGATACTTGTTACCAGACAACAAATTCTTCAAAATTGACATCATGTAATATAAGTAGAGTTGAGGAATTTGGGTTTCGATATTGGGAGTGTCTAGACTTAAGTTTGTACGGTGTTAATGATAAAATCAAATGACATACGCCTTTAAAGTATAAGAGTAACAATATAGCATGTGATTCATACCACATGTGCTAAAGAACCGTAAATAGGAAGCAAGTGAATAGATCCTTGCTTTATTGTTGTGAGTCCCAGAAAGGTTAACCCTTCATATGATGTCCTTTGACTTTGACATTATCATAGAAATATATTTCAATATATGCTACTTTAGCATTTTGTCCTATGATTATGATTGATGCGATCCAAAGGCATTATGTTAGGAAAGAGGTTGATACATATCAAAGTGATATATGGGCGAAAGAAAGATTATTACCTGAAATATACATGCATATGCTGGTGTCTAAGACTAGTCCCTTATGATATTATTTTGAAGTTTCATAAGTGTAGACACTATGTAATGAGAAAGGCAATCTAAGTTTTATACTGACTCAAGAGGGATTAGATTGGCCATGAGTAAAGTGTATACTGGTAAATCTAGGACATTCGGGCATTATATCAATATCAAGCTGCACTACAGAGTTGTCTTATGCTAATCTCTGTAAAAATGGATTTCTAGCACAAAACCCCCAAATGGAGTCGGTCCTACCACAACCATTGCAGGCGGTCCCACAGGAAACGACCGCACCAGAGGTGCTTGATCTGGGAGAGGGAGATATCACTGTCGATGACTGTGACACGAATGAGGACTTCGAGGTCCCGATTGGGATCAAAGAGATGGAGCAGTTCCTCGAAGAGGAGTGTCACGCCCTTACATTGTTTTAACCTTTTTTAGAGTATTCATGAAAACAATATGCTGTTCGGTGGGCAACATAGGAATAACATGAATATACTAATAATAAGTGCATTATTACATAAATTCCCTATAGGGGTTCGTACATGATCATTACCATCAATGTAGCAACACAGGTCTACTTGGGTATCTAAACCCGTCCCAGTGAAACAGAGACATCTTCTCATCTTCGTTCCACCACTGCAATCCCCTCATATAGTTCTCAGCATTGTTCTTAGCATATCTTCTGTCTTCTCCTGTCTAAATTGTTGGTAGGGGAGGGTGAGATTCGAGAGAATCTCAATAGGAAAATAATACCAATATGCATGTATGATAAATGTTTAATGCATGACATGCTTGCATCACATAACTCATGCTCACACAATGACAAATCTGTAAGCTCAATGCTTCGAACAATATACTTATGGCCATATTATAAATTGAAACATAGCTTCAAATCATTCATACATGTTTCACATAATCAAGCAAAGCAATAAAATACATCATCACACTAACACAAATATCATATACATGCAGGAGAGGTAAGTTCCCTACCTTAACTCTTTTCCTCTTTAAAACGTGTGTCTCGTAACTCGTGCCAACACTGGGGCCCCATATTCGATCCTACAATGCCAAAGGTACCGTTCATACACTTCTATAGTGTTTCTAGGGGTTATATGAGCCTATTATGAAAATTTGCTAAAATGCCCCTAGGAACCCGGCCCAGCCCCGCCATACTCGGTCCGACTGTACTTTTTCTAAAATTTTGACATGGACTATTCTAACATATTTTCACCAAAGGAATCCATTTACGGACTTGGAACTATCAAAATTCAATGTCAAATTACAATATTACCCTTGACAGCCTCACTTTATGGGTTTTATGGACGTTTTCATAATTGTGCTTTTTGGGCCTTTTGCGAAAAAATCACCAATTTAACCCCACCTAATTTTCCCTCCTGAACTTAATGGAATCATCAAATCATTGAAAATACAACTCTAAGACCCATTTACAACCCTGACTAGAATTACACAACTCTCCGGGGAAAATTGGAGTTTTTTGATTCCGGCTCTGCAGATGTGTTCCTTTCTACTCCTAATCACTTTATTAACCATTACATTATGTTAGACCTACCATTTGGACCCAATTTTGGCAGCATAACCCCTAGGTCAATTCAATTTCCAAATTTCAAATCAACGGCAATCCAGCGAAATGTCACCGATTAAATTGCTCACAACAGCCAGAATAGTCAATATACAAGAGTTTGGAAGTTACCTCAAGCTCCTTCTGGCTTTTTCCTTTATTGGCTGAACCCTAGCCTCTTTGAACAATGAAATTCCTTGCTTCAAAACCTTAATTCACATAGAGAAATAACTTAGGAGAAGGATTATACACATTAGGTACGAATTCACTAAAGAAATCGACCTACCTTGTGAGATTTGTCCTTCCTTCTCTCCATTTTTCTCCAAGCCCTCTCTCACATTTTTTTGGCTGAAATGGCGTCAGGAAATGGCTGATGAAGATGGAGAAACTGCTTTTAATCCCATGCATATGTCATCTTTCCTTATGATGATGTCATAATTCTAAAATTTGGCATTTTCAGAGTTTTTGGCAGATTTCTGTCCAAACTTTGAGAAATTATAACTAATTCTAGAAAAATTGAATTGGAGTGATTCCAAAGCCTATAGAACCCTTATTGAGTCTAGTTTCAAGGAAAGATATAGACTTTTGCTAGCTGGAATCACAAGATTCCTAAAATTTCAATCTTTGCATACTGTTCCAGAAATTTCACAGTTTTTTTATGCTGACTTCAAAAATTCTTAACTTTTTGTATATATCTCTAATTGAGTCATATGACCTATCAAATTAAATCTTAGGATGTCTACTTTCATCCTGTAAAAGCTCATAATTTTTACTCATCATTTGTTCTTCCAAAACCTCAAGAAAAGCTCACTACCTCAAGAGGGGATTTCACCAAAAACATAATTACTTTCTCCAAAATTCACCATTTTACTTTCTTTAATACCCAAAGATATACGAATCATTAGAGAATAAATTTGGGCTCCTAATAAACTGGGGCTTAGCAGTCCACTTATTTCAGGCTTATTCTCTAGCCTCAAATCTCAAAATTCGGCGTATTACAAAGAGGAGGCAGAGCAGAACAACCCACGAGGGTTGTCTTATGAATCAACTTGTAGTTGTACTGCTTATTTGGTTTTTTTGTTCTTGATTTTATTTCTTTTCTTCTTGAAGTTTTATTGCTTATTTCGATTTATGTTGATGTTGAATTTATTTCCTTTCTTCATCCTTGCAGCATGTGTAGAGATGATTCTTATGAATCATCCTTGCAACTGATTATTACTTTAAATAAAACCAAATAACATAAATAATAGATAAAGTAGTATGACTTTAAGAAGAACATAATTATTATACAGCTAAAAGCAACTCTGCTGAATGTTGAAAAAGCCAACTCCATGCTGATAAAAACATTGAATCAACATTAAAAAAAGCAAACATGTCTAATTAAAAACTTATACAATACTAAAGTTATGGAACAAGAAACGTAGTGGGGAGCAACACAACTAAAATTAAAACTACATGGAATAAAGAGCAATAACTAAAATAAGTAGGTTCAGTAGAATAAAGATGTGAGGCTGGGGTTCTAATGTTGGCCACTTGGTCCAATGAACAACATCATAGGCAAACACTTTAAACTAAGCCAACTTAGTTGGGGTCATCTTTAGCCTCACTGACAAATCCAAGCTTAATGCTTTTGGAACAGTTTGTTATGTGTTTATCCTTTGATTAATGTCCTTCATTTAAATACAAGCCGAAAACTTTTTGCTTTATATGTTTATGTCCTGAGCATGCAAAGATATTCATTGGATAGGTAATACATTATGGTCTTACACAAAAATGTGGAGGATTCATTTATGACTATTTTTATTTTCAAGTATATTTGGAAAAATTCAACATATAAAGATCCTCTACTAGCTTATCAATCACCTTCTTGCCATTATGAAGGCCCTGCACCAAATAGTGGTCAAGAAAGAACACAACCATGCACTGTTGGTCACGGGTAATTCTAGGTACAGAGATGAGGTTAAAATTTAGTTGAGAGGCATACAGTACATTAGTCAAGCATATTTTTCCAAATAATTTTATGTTTCTAGTATGAGTAACCCATACACGATCACCCTTTGGAATTTTTATTTCCTTAATTGAACTATCATTAATCCAGTATGAATCAAACAAAGATAAATCCCCTATGATATGTGTAGTTGTCCCTAAGTCTAAAACCCATATACTATTCGTACCTAAGCTAGAGGAAGAAATTTGCAAACATGAACCAGTACCAGTTAATGCATGCACAGTGCCTTTGGAGTCCTTTTTGAGCAAGTTTAGGAGACATTCATACTGTTCTAGTGTAAAAGTAGGTGAAATTAGGTGTGTTGTGGAAGTGTCAAGTTCTATTTCATGAGAAGTTTACATTCCCAACTGATTGGCAGCAGCTTAAGGCCCTTGTTTTCCCTTATTTGCCTTAAAATCAATAGGGTATCTAACCAATTCCTAGTAAATTTCTTTAGTGTGCCCTCTTTTTCCACAATGAGCATATTCTGACCATGACCACGACTGTAGCCTCTTCCTCCTCCTCATGCAGACATAGTCACTCCTTTAATGGGGGTTGCACCGATGAACCGCCAATAATCGTTGTGCTTCATCCTCATCAACCATAACAAAGGCTTGGTTCACAAAGGGTAGAGGATGCATGAGGATTATTTGACTTTTGTCAATCCCATAAGAATCATTGAGACCAAGGACGAATTTTAACAATTTCTATTATTGAACACATTCAGAGTATACTTTTGAAGTATCACACTTACAAGATAGGATAAGAAGTAAGGCAGATTGTTCCTCCCAGAGTTCCTTCATTTTTGAGTAATATTAAGAGACTATGAGCGATCCCTGACATAGCAAATTTAGATAATGGTGCAGAGAAAAAATTCAGGATCCAGTGACCTTATCAAAACTTATTGAAGATCTAGGCACACTAAGTAAGCATTCTGGAAAAAATATGACACTATTGGCCAAATCCTTAGAAATTGAATGGTGCGATATAAGATTGATAAGTTGTCTCTTCAAATTCAATGATGACTCTTAAACTTTAAATGAGCCTTTACAAATTACAACTAGACAATCACTCAAACACAGGCTAAAAGACTTAGGATAGTATTGATTGGGCTAGTTCAAGAGGCTTTTATAAAACAAATGGTATTTGGATCTGATTATGTCCATAATTTCCTTTGGGTTGAGAATAGAAGTGATTACCATAATTTAGGCTTGAAAAATTTAAAATAAAGAGCTTGGACCTAGTTCTGCATATAGAGAGCCTTATTTGGGCCTAAATAAGCACATTTTGGGCTTTAAATGTTGATTATGTTTTGCATATTTTATTTGTAAGAAAATTGCAATTAGGTTAGATTTATGGCCTATAAATACATTGTCCCTCCTCATTTGTAATTAGACATGAGACTTGATTTTAGATTTGAAAAGTTGCATATATGTACTTTATATCTTAAGAGTAGATTCTTTGTAGGGTTCTTCTTAGAACTAACGGGCTTATCAAGGCTTGATTAATCTTATGGTATCTCCCAACACTTCAAATCCTTTTTCTTTTGTGCTTAAAGGTTCAATTGGATCATCGATCTTTAATTAGCTTTCTTGGAGTTAGTATATCTCATATTGGTTATAGGTTCATGGGATCTTCCCTTTTTGGTTTGCACCATTGAATTAAGTAACCAAGAGAGAACAACGGCATTGCACCATTATGATTATTCCTAAAATCACATTTCTTGTGCTTCTTTTGTATAGGATCAGTTGATGTACCCAAGTGATGCAATCCAGCAAGTTGTGGCTTCAAATTCAAGTGATCCTTTGCAAATTCCAAGTGGACCAATCACAAGAGCAAGAGCCAAAAAAATTATGGAAGCATTAAATGGGCTAGTGCAAGATACTTGGACAAAGCAAGTAGCAATTGGATCAAAACTAGACAAAAATGCTGAAAACGTCACTAACTTCATATAGGCTGCAAATGGAGATATTGATCAAGTTTTGGGCTTGCAAACTTGAAACTAAAGAGCTTTAACCTAGTACTACACATGGGAGGACTCATTTGGGCCTAAATAAGCACATTTTGAGCCTTAATTTGCTGACTACATGTTCTTGAATTTCGTTATGTGAAAATAACAAGTAGTTGGCAGATTTGACTTTTGGTTTCTTTAGCATGTTGCATTTGATTTTTCAACTTTCAAGAATATTGTATTAGACTTTTGGGTTAATTGTATTAGACTTTAGGTTTCCTAGCACATGGTTGTAGACTTTGTATTGGCTATTTTCAAAATTGCAATTAGGTCATATTTTCCTATAAATACTTGGTGCTTCTTCATTTGTAGGACACAATTCAGATTTGAATGATAAACGAAAGTTGCAATTCTGCACTTTTTTTTATTGAGAGTGGATTCTCTCTAGGGTTCTTTTTAGAACTAATAGACTTATCAAGCCTTGATCAACCTTGTCGTGTCTTCCAACACTTTGGGTCCTTGTTCTTTCGTGTCCAAGGGATGAAATGGATCATCGATCTGTGTTTAACTTTCTTGATGTATGTATATTTCAGAATTGGTTATGGGTTTGTGAGATCTTCCCTTATGGGTTTGCACTATCTTGGTATTAGAGCTTTGGATCTAAACTCAGGTCATATCTATTTGTTCTTTGTTTCCATTTTCGTCTTAAAGATTTGTGTTTTGTTCTTGTGTTTGTTCTTGTCCAGATTTGTTGCTTCTGTTTGTCAAGTGTTTCTTTTTTTTCCAGTATTTAGTGAGTTATTTTCATAGTTCAAACTCTCTTCTGTCATTTCGTTTTGGAATCATTTCAATCCAATTTGTCATACCTATAATTTGTGAAGTCTGTATCATTTAAACTCTTGATTTCTCTAAATTTCCTTTTCCAATACTCACTTTGATATTCCATATTTCTAAGTGTTGTGTTGATTATGCAAATTGTGATTACTTTGATTATGAATTGCTTAGTTCTTTAAAGCACCTCAAGAGGAATCTAAGAGTGGAAAAAGGTAAGAGTGAAATACATCAATTTAAAAGCCAAATTTGATTGAAACATGAGTGTAGAGTGACATCCTTGAGGGAAACACATGAGGAATTTGGGAGGAAAATTATTTCTCTAATATCTTTTTTGTAGATACAATGTCAAATGCAGAAGAAACATCTTGTGGTAATCCAATGAATCTAGATAACTACTTCAAGGCAATGTAGCAACATTTTGCATGTATGGATGTTGTTTTTGGAGAAATAAGGGATAGGACGTATAAGCAAGATGAAAGAATTGCAAACCTACAAAAAGTTAGACCAAATCCTAGAAGGCACAATAGGCGATGGGATACTTCTATGGATGAATTTGAATATGAGAATGATGAGGTTAGTGGTGCTATTGAGGAAGATTTTGAATTTGAATATGAAGTGGGAAGAAATAGGCATAAAGGAGATAGGAGGTATGAGAGAGGATATGATAGAAATATTCCTAGGGAAAGATATAGAGTGGTTGGGAACTTAGGGGGCATCAAAATGAAAATACCACCTTTCCAATGTAGGATTGATCATGAAGCATATTTAGAGTGGGAGAAGAAGATAGAAATGATTTTTGAGTCCATAATTATTCCGAGGCTAAAAAGGTGAAGTTGGCAGCAATAGAATTCACTGATTATGCCATTGTTTGGTGGGATAAATTAGGCATTAATAGGAGGAATAATGGTGAGAGGTCCATAGCAATATGGAGAAAAATGAAAACTCTAATAAGAAGGAGATTTATGCCTAACCATTACTACAAGGAGCTTTATCAAAAGTTGCAGACCCTTACACAAGGCTCTAGGAGTGTGGAGGAATATTATAAAGAGATGGAGTTAGCTTTGATAAGAGCTAATGTGCAAGAAGATAGAGAGGCTATAATGGCTCATTTTCTGAATGGGCTTCACAATGAAATTGCTGACACAATGAAATTGCAACATTATGTGGAGATGGAGGACATGGTGCATATGGCATTTAA
Organism: Inga laurina; assembly: GCA_963855925.1. Classification (NCBI taxonomy): domain Eukaryota; kingdom Viridiplantae; phylum Streptophyta; class Magnoliopsida; order Fabales; family Fabaceae; genus Inga; species Inga laurina. Next base: position 36,755,133 of record OY979702.1, on the reverse strand, counting down.
GGTGGAGAAGCAACTCAAGCGTAAAGGTGCTTCAAAATTCCATTCTGGATCAAGTTCTTTACAAAAACAGATTTGGAAGAAAGGAGAAAGAGCTTTCCAAAAGGAGTCAACTAAAAGAAAAGAATAAGCTACATCAAAGAGCAAAGGTAAATCTAATTCTCAAACTTCTAGAAATAGAGGTATAAAGTGTTTCAAGTGTTTGGTTACAGATCATATAGCTTCTTAATGCCCCAACAAGAGAGTAATGATTCTTAAAAATAGTGAAGTTGTGACTGAAAGTGAAAATGATCATGATTCCATTGAAGATGCTAGTGATGATGAGGTTGAATATGCCATGGAAGGAGAATACCTTGTGGTTAGAAGAGCTTTGAATTTCCAAGTAAAGGAAGATGAGATGAATGAGTAAAGGGAAAACATTTTCTATACTCCTTGCCTCATTAATAACAAGGTTTGTAGTTTGATCATTGATGGTGGGAGTGTAACAAATGTTGCAAGTACTACATTGGTTGAAAAATTGAATTTGCCTACCATCAGACACCCTAGACCATACAAGCTGCAATGGTTGAATGAATGTGGGGAAATTAAAGTTGCTAAGCAAGTTCTTGTTTCTTTTTCAATAGGAAAATATTGTGTGATGTTGTTCCTATGCATGCTGCACATATACTTATAGGAAGACAATGGGAGTTTGATAGAAAAGTCAAGAAGGATGGGTTTACAAATAGATATTCTTTTGTAATAAACAGCTGACCTGTGACTCTTGTTCCATTGACTCTAAAACAAGTGTATGAGGATCAACTCAAGATGAAAAGAGAGAAAAATGAGAGAGAGAAAAGAAAAGAGAGTGAAAAAGAGAGAAAAGCTGAAAGTTAAAAAAAAAAAAAGAAATCCAGAGAAAGGAAATGAGTGAAGAGAGAAAAAAAAGATGAAAATGAGTTTTATGCAAAAGAAAGTGAAGTGAGAAGTGCTTTTTTTTTTTGGCTAAAACACACTTGCTACTTATTGTTTATAAGGAATCCTTTTTGAACACTGATGATATTAACTCTTCCTTTCCTAGTATTGTTGGTTCTTTGTTGCAGGAATTTGATGATGTGTTCCCTGCAAAAACTCCACCAGGTTTACCACTTATTAGAGGAATTGAACACCAAATTGATTTCATTCCTGGAGCAACAATTCCTAATAGGCCAGCATATAGAAGCAATCCTGAAGAAACAAAAGAGCTTCAAAAGCAAGTGGGAGAACTCATGGCAAAAGGGTATGTTAGAGAAAGTTTAAGCCCTTGTGCAGTTCCAATACTTTTAGTTCCAAAGAAAGATGGAGCTTAAAGGATGTGCTTTGATTGTAGAGCCGTCAACAATATCACTGTAAGGTATCACTATCCCATTCTTCGATTAGATTATATGCTTGATGAATTGCATGGTTCTATTGTCTTTTTCTATGATTGATTTGAAATCTGGGTACCATCAAATTAGAATGAGAGAAGGGGATGAGTGGAAAACTGCTTTCAAGACCAAATATAGATTGTATGAATGGTTAGTTATGCCCTTTGGGTTAACTAATGCACCTAGAACTTTCATGAGATTAATGAACCATGTTTTGCGTGCTTTTATTAGGAAAATTTTTGTGGTTTATTTTGATGATATTCTGATTTATAGCAAGAATTTGGATGAGCATTTGAATCATTTGCATTGTGTGCTTGATGTTTTGAGGAAAGAAAAACAGTTTGCAAATCTAAAAAAGTGTGATTTTTGCATAAATAAACTTGTTTTTCTTGATTTTGTGGTGAGCGCTAAAGGAATAGAAGTTGATGAGGAAAAGATACGAGCTATAAAAGAATGGCCAACACCTAAAGCAAAACTGAGGTGAGAAGTTTTCATGGTTTGGCTAATTTTATATGCGATTTGTAACCACTTGCCTTGAAAACTGTAATTATGATTCAAAAATGCGTAACTAGAATGGATTATAGACCGACAGATAATTAAAATTCATTTCCAATCCCTTCCTTCTGGTAGAGTTTTCACAAATTCTTTCAAAATTTCTGCCTTATCCTGGTCTCAAATTCAATATTCCGAATATAATTGCTTATCCAGTTAAATCACAATTATATATATCAGAGTGTAAAACAAAAATCCCGACAACCCCCGAGTTTTATATATATACTAAGGGTTCATACATTCCCATTTAGAGGATTACACAACCGTATCCAAAATAATATTTACATCCCAACAATATATAGTAATCGCAAACCAAAATCTGATAACCAACGACCCAAATTATATTCCTACGGGAGTCCTAGCCGCCCTTGGTCGTCTCCTTCCCTTTTGAGCCACTTGCCCTGTCTGAAGGTTAGTCAAAGGAAAGAATGAGATTCAAAAGAATCCCAGTAGTAACAAATTATTTATTCTACACATAAACACATAGCATGCAAGTAAATAATCAAACAGTACAACAACACACAAAACACAACATATCAGCTGTCACATATATGTGTTGCCTCATTGGAATACACATAACATGTCACCCCCTTATATTATTTTAACTTTTTTTAGAATATTCTTGAAAAATGATATGCGGTTCAATGGGCAATACAGGAATAGCATAAATGTACTGATATTATGTGTCTGATTACTAAAATTCCCCATAGGGGTTCATACCTGATAATTATAAGCAATGTAACCGCATAGGGCTACTAGGGTGTTTAAACTCATCCCAGTAAAATGGAGACTTCTTCCGGTCTTCGCTCCTCCACTGCAACCCTTTCTCATGCAGTTCTCTTCTCTGATTTCCGTGTACCTTTTGTAGTCACTTGTCTAAATTGTTGGTAGGGGAGGGTAAAATTCAAGAGAATCTCAGGAGGAAAACAGTACCAATATGCATGCAACATAAGTGTTTAATGCATAACATGCTTGAATTACATAAACTCATGCTCACACAATGACATATCTGCGTACTCAATGTTTCAAACAATATACTTATGGCCATAGCATAAATAGAAACAGAGCTTCAATCATTCATATATGTTTCATATAATCAAGCAAAGCAATAACATGCATCAATACACCAGCACAAATATCAAATACATGTAGGAGAGGTAAGTTCCCTACCTTAACCCTTTTCTGTCTCAAAACGTGTGCCTTGTAAAACATGTCACAGCTCAGCTCTCCATTCAGTCCTACAAATCCAAATGTACTATTTAGATACTTTTATAGCATTTTTGGGGAGGGGTTATGAGTCTATATTGAAAAATTACTAAAATGCCCCAGGAACCCGGCCGGCCCGGCTGTACCCCGTCAAACTGTACTTTTTTTGAAATTCTAACATGGGCAATCCTGACATATTTCTGCCCAAGGAATCCATTTCTAAACTCCAAATTATCAAATTCATTGCAAAAGATGAAATTGCCCTTGGCAGCCCCCCAAATGAAAGGTATTTAAGTCCTCTTTATTAGAAAAATATGGACCATAACTAGAAATCACCACAAAAATACAGAATTCAAGAAATGTCCACACTATTCCAGAATTGATTCCAGATTTAACATCAAACTTTGGGCAATCATAACTCCTAGCTCAAAAATCGAAATGACATGAAATATATGTCCATTTTGAAGCTTGAAAGGTGAACTTTAAGCTTGGAAAGTTTTATAATTTTCCAACACCATTTGCTATTTTAAAACGTCCATGTAAGATCACTGCCAGAACAGAGTTTCTTATTGACCAAAACTTGTCACTTTTAAAACTAAGTTCCCAATGGTTAAAAATTCACATTTAACACTTCTCCTACACAATTTTCCACAAGGAACACAATGGTAACCTCAAAACCATCAAATTCTCATTCCATTATCATGTTCTATTTTTGGCATTTATTCAACAAAATCCCAAAATTGCCAAACTTGACATTTAAATTTCAATCAAATTCTATCTATCCAAAAGACATCACAATATTTCATTTCCATGAGCACAACATGCCAAACTTACTAAGACCCTAATCTTCGAAAATAGGGCAGAGAATTCCAGAAAAATCAATGCTCAACCAACAACCACAATATATATATATATATATATCAAAAGGGAGCTAACACTTACCTCTTTCACTTTGCCAAAGAGATATCTTGATTCACCAATTCTCAAAATTTCGTGTGGCATAAACCAACACCAATGGGCACCCTATAAACATCAAAATGAAGCTCTCACTCCAAGAATCAATATTAGAGAAAGGAGTTTGAGCAATAGAGATCATTTGCCTTACCTTTTCAAAGCTTTTCTTCCTTCCTTTGGGACAACAATGGCACCGGATTAAGAGAAGAGAAGAGAGAAATGGTGAGAGGTTGAGGATGATGACAAGAAATGATTAAACTCCCTCCTAGCTTCTGTGTCTACGAAAAGAGAGGGAGAGGAAAGAGAAAAATATATTTTTCAAATGCATTTGACTTTTCCACTAGTCCCTTCACATGTGAGCTTGACACTTGTCATTTTCCTATTGGCTCTCACACAATAAATCACCCAATTAGCTTCTCTAATCCTTCCATTAGCCATTTAATCTCACTTCTCATTTTTCCCTTTGTTAGTAATTAATTTCCCATTAATCACCAACTTAAAAGCCAATAGTTCCATTCCTTTAATTTCTCCTTTAATTATGGCACATTAATTAAAATGGCCACATAACTCAATAATTCCAACTTTAATTCACTAATTACCCACAATAATTATCATTAGCCCGTAATCAAAATTTTGGGACATTATAGAGGTCATTTGGTCATTCCCTGTCTTAACCTTCTTCATATTTCTGTCATCTCCGGGGTACAGCTACCGTTGGGGTATGAAATTACTTTCAAAAGGTGGAAGTTGTAACATGATTGTGCTGGCAATGAATAGAGAGTAGAACCTAGAGAGAAGGAGGAGCTTCTCTCTCTAAGCCACCATGCCTCCGTATATATCTGGTTACAAGAACTTTCCTTCTTGCAAGGCAATATTTATCGTCGCATATGACTTTAAGGAGCAAGATTAAAAGTTATCCTCCTCATCTCTATGAAGATGAAGAAGTGCATTCTTAAACCGTACATAAATAATTAACTTAGCTAATTTCATTAATTTCTGCAAATAAGTCATTTAACTCTTATATGAAGGTATAATTCAGCAAGAAATGCAGCAAATCAATGAACCTTAGCTATTGCCTATTTTCGTTCCATTTTGTACATAAAATCCTAATCTTTGACAATATATGGTAAAGAGAGCAAAAGAGAGCATATGATCTTACTTCAGGGAAATTCCATTAGCTTTTACTACTTTTGAAACCGTGCACACAAATTCCTTTTGAATAGGTGCAACATCGTACAATACCCATTTTCTCTTAGCCTCATATCTCACAACCTTGCTTATACCTCTCTACAATGCTATTTTCTAGGCACCGCTTTTTCACACTGCACTTCTCACTTACCAGACATTTCACTCTCAACTGATTCTGTAATTGTACAAGAAAAAAAAAAAAGAAAAAGAAATCAAATTTTCTATTCACATATCGCGAAATGAAGCTTCACCAGTGTAGTGAAACCGTGCATCACCATGACTTTTGCCATCATCAATAAAGAAGCCCTGCAAATAAAATAATAAAAAAGACTCAGGAAAAAACCAAAGAAAGAAATTCATGTGAGTGGTATACCAAATAGTCAAGGGAAGAAGGCACGTGAGCTCAAGAAAATACTATCAAGCAATTGCTCACGTGAGCTGCTTCAACAGCGTTATATGCCCAGAAATTCCTTACAAGAACAATATAAGGACAGATAGATTATCTCATTATTATAAGAGGAAAAAAATATAATAATAATGAAATATTTCTCGTTAATATTTCAAAATCGACTGAAACTGTTTGCCTTTGTATACCTAAAGATTTTAAAAGTAACAATTTGTCAAGACCAAAGGTATGAAAGCCTCCAATTTCAAAGATACGCTGCAGAATGTATGAAGAAATAGAGCAGAGCAAAATGATACTAAAAAAACAAATAACAAAACAAACAAAGTATGGCAAGTCGTGTGTGGTATATCGAAGTTTAAAAAGGTTCCAAGATCCCTTCTTTGATGTTCCATTCTATCAGTTGAGCCTTGGATGCTTAACCTACATTGCTTACTCCATCTTTTTATCAGTTTAAACAAATTCCAGAATTCTTATCTCAACTGAAACTTGTGCTAAATTTAAGGGCCAAAAACGTTAAATTAACTGAATTCAATCCTCATACTAAATCTTCTTCATACTTAACTCTCAAATTCCTGAGAATCTACTTGGACAAATGTTTAAGAGCAACTCCCTCCCTTTTTAAATACAAGCAGATTTTAACATACTCACACAGTTTAAGAAAGTTAACTCATCTCAATAATTATATCTCAAATCAGAAATTTTGGATTAAAATACCCATGTAATTGATTGCTTAACTTTTCTCATGACTTAATCATATGCTCATTTAGTAAAGAGTGATTAATGAAGGGCAACCTTGAAAAGATTTCTGAGAGGCATCTCAAATTTTGTTGCTTTTGCTTTGAAAAAGAAAAAAGAAAAACAAGAAAACAAATTCAACATTTGCTCATATTAAAAAACGAAGGAGTACATGTATAAGGGACAATGCACAAATTCTACAATCACATTACATGAAAAGCAAAATATATATATATATATATATATTGCTTCAGGACAAAGGAATATTCCGAGGTGTATGCCAATGAAAAAAAAGGAAAAGAAAAGAAAAGAAAAGAAGCAAATCTACACCAAGCCTAATGAATTATGTATATATCCATCTCAATTCTCCTATTAGGTTTAGGGATCATCACTTCATGCTCATCTTTTTGGATAAGCAAGAAGGGGTTTCCTAAGTAACCTAATCAATCTCTTCACGTTTCTTTTGGCATTGTCTCTATTCCTGACCTTGGACATATGCTCAGAATTATAAAACAGAAGAGCATTGAGGGGCCCACATTCCAGAAAAATCCAGGAAAGGTTTTCTAAATAACGTGATCAATCCAATTTGGAGGGGAAGTGAGCATGAAAATGGTCAATTAGGTCACATCACAGTTACCAACTACGGCAATGAATAATAGCTTGGTTTGTTCTGTTTAGTTCATCAAGAGAATATTTAGTGTATTGTTCTGCTTTATGAATGGTTCTCGCAGAATCCAAAGTGCACCAAACTGGTTCTCGTCTTATTCAAGAATGTCGCGTTAAATGGGTTACTAATATTTTTCTGGATTGGAGCATATTATTACCATATCCAAGAAGCTAAATATGCTTGGGAAAATCCCCGAAAAATATCTCCGAAATAGGGAAATCCATATTCAGTACTCTGAAATCCAAAATTCCCGATCAGTACCATGTTAGTACTGATGAACAGTGCGGGGGCGCCCAAAGACGATTTTGCCCTTCAGCCCTTATTCTTGTCACTTTAGAATAACAACACGCAGCTCTTAATTAACGACTCCGGATTCTTGATTAACGATTCCAGTTTCATCTTTTTACTTTCACAATAACAACACCGGTCGTGTTATTAATAACATATTCTATATTAACAACTTCCATTTTTTGTTTCACAACTTCGTAATTTAAGTTTCAGGGCCAATAACAACACATCTTTCTTTATTAATAACATTGTATTTTACGTTAACAACACTATATTTTTCAGATGCGAATATGTGAAAGAATAAAGCGGAGTTGTTAATCAAAAGCAGCGTGTTGTTATTCTGAAGTGGCGAAAATAAGGGCTAAAGGGCAAAATCGTCTTTTGACACCCCCGCATTGTTCATCCGTATTGACATGGTACCGATCCAGAATTTTGGATTTCAGAGTACTGAATAGATATTTCCCTATTTCGGAGGTATTTTTCAGGGATTTTCCCAATAAGCTTTCCCATATTGTTTCTAAAATACTACTTACAATCCTTAATAATTTTGATTTGATCTTAAATGTAAAACCTAAGTCTACTTTTTCTCTTAAATTTATAACTTTTTTTCAAATATCCACATTGATTACACATATTCAGGGTTTCTATCTAAGAATAATCGTGATAAAAAATGATATTTTAAGAAAATTAACCTATATTTATGACAAACAATTAACCTAACTAACTTTTTTTAATCTAACCAAATTAGTCAAATAACTCTTATATTTAAAATAATTGATAGTATATGCAAAGCCAATAATAGCAAATGATAACAATTACATACCTCATGTTATTTAAAAGATGAATAAAAAAGTGTATAAAAAACATACATACATATATATAATTTAAACTTTTTTGGGTAACCTAAATAATTTTTAATCAATATTTATGTTTAAAGCGGGCTATTTTTGTCCAATAAGAAAAACACATTGCATTTTACTCAAGAATACTATAATTTTCTCAAAATATTTTAACAAATTTTGATATTTAGATAAATTTCTATTTTCCAGCCTAAAAATGTGTCTCTGATTTTATGAGTGGCGAAAAAAGATTACATTCTTTTTCTATTTTGCCCGACAGAAAAGTTTTTGATTCAACTCGTGAAGTTTTAAATATTCGAGAAGTCTAAATCAATTATATAATAGAATTCAGAAAAGCAAGATGCCAAACTATACACAGCACGCAATTAAAAAGTTAGATTGATAAAGAGATACTTACCAATTTGTCCTGATCCTGAGAGAGGATAATTAATTAATCTCGGAAAATGACGCCATCCGCGATATCCATCAACGGGGCAAGACTCTCCGGTGAGAACTTTCTCGCAAACATGTAATCATACCCTGAGTAATTTGACTGCCTCAATTCGAAAACCAGCTCCGGCGATACCTCCGTAGCAGTGTACAGGCGCGGGTGGCCGTCCCAGCATCCCGTCCAGTTCACCCTAGTGAGAGTGAATCCCGTACAGCCATTCAGATCCTTCATGGATAAAAACGTCGGAAAGTAGTGCTCCTCCGGGTAGCACGGCTCCTCAGTCACACACGGCAACCTGAACTTCTTCCATAACCTCCTCTCCCTCACCACAGACACCGCGTGCCACCGGGTCAGCACGAAGAATTGTGACCCGACCCGGAACTCATCAAACGTCACTTCCGGTAACATCGCGTGCTCCCCACGAGCCACGTATCGGTCGTACAGATTGGGCTCATCGGCAAGTATCTCGATAAAGCTCTTGTGGCTAGACTGGGAAAACGCAAAACTCGTGAGAATCGTCAGTTCGCTGCCGAAAAGTGAACGATACATGAAACGAAAGGAGTGGAGTGGGATGCAATGCTGGGACACGAGAGCGAAGTACTGGTTCATCGGGTCATCGATAAGCGCGTTGGCCAGGAGGCGGCGTGCGGCGGCGATCAAGGACGGTGACGAGCGAAAAGTTTTCTTCGACGGGATGAATCGGTCGCGGAAAACGCCGCCAGGAGGAATTATGTAAACGGAAGGGTCTGAGTGGATGTAGATATTAAATAGATCTCGATTTCCATGGAAGAATTTTTCCCAGAGGGGCGCAAAGGAGAGATTGGAGTTGGTGAGGAAGAGGAAAGCGATTTTAGGTTTAGGATTTGTGGTACCTAGGCGGGAGGTAGTGGAAACGGCACGGGCGGCGCGTGATGCTCTGGTGAAGAGAGCAAGATCGTCGAGGTCATCGGAAAAGGTGAAAGTGAAGTGGGCCGGAGGAAGGATTTGTGGAGCGAAGAAAAAGATAAATGGGAGACTGAAGAAGAGAGTGATGGTAACAAGCAAAGGAGGAGACAACATTGGAAGAAGAGGCTGATGAATTTGAAGGGGAAATCTTGAGGGAAACGGAAAGGAAAATAGAAATTGGAGAAATTTTTTTTTTTTGAATCAGAGGAATTTATATGGGAATTTGGGTGATGTATTTCGTGGGGATTATGGAACTGTTGATGAGTAAAAAGGAGACTGAAAAAAGTGAGAGTAAAGGGTGAGGAAGATGACGAGGAAGACGATGTCGAGAAAAGTTCCAGGGACTGTCGGGGTCATTTATGATATGTTCAGCGATTTTCTTTGGGGTTAAGGTACAATTTTGTCCGGTAAGATTTTAAGACGGGCATTCTTGCCTCGAGAATTTTTTAAAGACAATTTTATCTAAGAGGTCGCAAAAAGAAGGCAATTTTATATTAATTGTTATGTCAGTTAATTTTAATTTTTAGTTAATTAAATATATTTAGTGTGTGTTTGTATTATATTTTGAAAATAGTTTTTATAATTTATGATATAAGTATGTGAGAGGAGTTTTATTTTAACTTGTGGAAAATAACTTCTGAAATCACAGGGAGGTTCTGAATTTAGTTGGTCATTTATTCAAGAAATGTGTAATAGAGAGACAATGGACTAAGACTCTTCATTGTTCATCTTTGGCTCAAAATGTGCCTGTTCAGTGTGGTTATCAATATTATTCATCATAGGACACAACATGGGCCTGTTCAGTGTGTATAGCTTTACTGCTCATTCTCAGTCTAGAGTTGGGATCCCCTCTCTTTGGTCTCTTCGATTGTGTGTTATCTAATAGTTTGTGAATGTTTCTCTCTTTGAGTACACTTTTGTGTCAAGGAAATTGGTTAGGAACCTCTCTTGCAGGTGTGTTCCCAGGGAAACTGATTTGGTAGTTGAAAGGATTGCCAAAGCTTTATTGACAAGGTCTTGCTCCTGTATTCAGGCATTTTGACCTTCGTCCCAAATATAGGCTATGCATCAATTGGTGTGGATGATATATTGACTTCATTTTATCGTCTTTGTTGTAATGCAGTATTCTTATATTTGCTTCTGCTTTCTGTTAGCTAGGTTCTGGGGATTTATTCCTCCCATTAGTATGTTTGGTTACTGTAAGTCTAATTATGTGACATTGTATCCTTATTATGATTAATTCTATCTTTCTGGTTCTTGGCAAAAAAAAAAAAAAAATTTGTCCGGTAAGATTTTAAGATCAGCATTCTTGTCTCGAGAATTTTTTTTAAGACAATTTTATCTGAGAGGTCGCAAAAAGAAGGTAATTTTATATTAATTGTTATGTCAGTTAATTTTAATTATTGGTTAACTAAATATATTTAGTGTGTATTTGTATTAGTTTTTGAAAATAGTTTTTACAATTTATGATATAAATATATGAGAGGAGTTTTATTTTAACTTGCGGAAAATAGCTTCTGAAACCACGGTTTGGGTATTTCCCAAGCACTCACTTAAAGTATATATGTCAATCACGTCATTTTTATTAAAGAGCAAATTTGTCCAACAATTCATATGTCAACTACTTCAATTTTTTTCCAAAGTTAAATTTAAAAATTTCGGGATAAACTTGTACCTTAACAAAAATAACGTGGATCATATTTGAACTGCCAGCTCAACATATTTGATCAACTAAGGTTTAAAATTAACTGGGATAACTGTCTAAACAAAACTACTCCCCCTTTTAGATTTTTAAGGCAAAATTGCCTCCCAAAAAACCTTCAGAACAAAATTATCCTTTGATAAAAACTTCTAAAATAAAATTACCCGTTAACCCACTTTCTTTTTTCTGCGTATCGAAAAAAGTTCTCTAGAAGAAACTTTATTAGTGTGTTTGGTTCAGCTTATTAGGCAGAAATAAGCTCGTTTTTAGGCAATAAGCCCAAATAAAAACGTGTTGCGTTTTTGCAGTGTTTGGTTCAGTTTATTTTAATTGCATCAGTAGAATAAACTACTTATTAAGTGCATGTTTGGGAACACTTATTTTTTGAATATAAGTGCTTATTACGCAAGTCAAGATAAAACTCCTCTCACATACTTACCTCATATACTGTGAATCACGATTTATAAACACTTATTGCGCAAAACTCCTCTCACATACTTACTTAAGCTCGTCACTACAGCTTTTCTATTAAGTCACTTAATACGTAAGGCAAGACAAAACTCCTCTCACATACTTACTTCGTATACCGTAAATCACGATTTATAAACACTTATTATCCAAAAATAAATCTCTCATCCAAACATAAATCACGTTACAAAAATCAAGGTAATTAAACCCGGACCGGTCAGTAAACCGATCGGGGTATTGGGTCAGGGGTAAATGGGTCAGACCGGAGCTAAACCGAGACCAAACCGGTAAGAAATGGAATATTTTAAGCTTATAGTATGAAATTTTAAAGAAAAAATTAAAAAAAAAAAAGATTTTAAAAAAATAAAATAAAAATTGACCCGGACCGGGTCACCAAACCGAACCGGTTTAGTGCCCGGGTCGGTTTGGCTGGTCCGATCTGGGTCAGATAACATTGATAAAAACTAACTTTTTTATTAAGTCATTTTTAATAAGTCAAAATCATAATAAATCATTTTTCCTACCGTTATCTCAAACACACACTAAGATTACCTGCTAAATTTTTATAGTCCGCAAATTTTGTATAAAATAGTGACACTCTTTTTTCTGCGTATCAAAAAATGTTCTCCAGAAGAAACTTTATCAGTAAGACTACCTGATAAATTTTTATAGGTACTCCGCAAATTTTGTATAAAATAGTGGCACTCTCTTTTTTTTTTTTTTTTTTTTTTTTTTTTTTTTTTTGAGAAAAGTAGTGGTACTTTAATTTAGGACATTTTCACTAATAAAATTTTCAATAGAAAATTTTCTCCAATTTCCATATTTTTAAAAATTCCATCAAAATAGATTCCCACATTATTGGTGTGTGATAACTCAAACAAATGTTTTTTTTATTTGATCAAGGGTTTCTCTTGAGGCTTAGAGAACAAAAGGTTTTCACCTCTCTTAATAAATGTGTTTTCTAGAATTTGAAATTGTATTTTCTCTTTTTATAGGGATGAGACCCTTACCACCTCAACTAACAACTTGTTGATACAAATTTATTTCTAATAGGAGGATAACTATGTATGCCTAGCAAAGAAAACCTGAACGTTTAGCTCCCGCATTAAAAAAAAAAGGCTTCTCTTTGTCTGTTTATAAGGCATTTTTAATATATTTTAGTGTAATTAAAAAACATTAAACCTTATCAATTCTATCTTAAAATTTAATGTTCCCTCTAGTCATTAATAATATTTTCAATGCTATCATTTCTTCCACATCTAAGCTAGCACTTCTAATAAGCTATATCTTGGGAAACTTTAGCTTCCACAACCCCTAATATCAGTAGTCCATGCTTGCATTTCTTCCACATTTATGCAGATCCTTTAAGAAGGCCACAAAGCATCGGAGTTTAACCTGTCTCACGGGCTTAGACAAGGAGATCCAATGTCACCCTATTTGTTTGTAATATGCATGGAGAAGCACACCTTATTTAGTCCGAGATTGGTGCTAGTCACTGGAAGCCAATAAACTTGAGTGAGAATGCCCCCCATCTCTTATTTATTTTTTGCTGACGATTTGATAATTTTTGTAGAAGCTAGCATAGAGCAGGTTATCAATCGATGTTTAAATAATTTTTGTAATGCATCTAGAAAAAGGTCAACAACAGCAAAACAGGGTGTTCTTCTCGAGAAACATCAACCATAATAGAGCTACTCAGCTAAGTGAGGCCTTGGGTTTTACGCATACATCTGATCTGGGTAGATACCTAGGCATTCCTCTTCACCATCACCGAGTAACAAAGGATACATATTGATTCATAATTGACAAACTACACAGATGCTTAAGTTCATGACAAATATCCAATATCTCACTTGCAGGTTGGGACACCTTAGCAAAATCAGTTATTTCCACCATGCCCACTTATGTTATGCAAACGGTGAACCTTGTTGTTCCTATATGTGATGATATATAGAAGAAAGCAAAGGACTTTTTATGGGGTTCTTTTGATGAAAAGCGAAGGATGCACTTGGTTGCTTGGGATATGGTGTGCCAAGTGAAACTAAACGGTGTGCTTGGCATGAGACATATGAAGCAACAAAACAAATCCTTTATGACATAAGGAAATTCTTGGAATCAATTATTAAGCCGAATTTTCATAACCGCTGCTTTACTTACAATCTTTATGATTGGTTTTAGCTAAATATGACTAATAAGGTAGGGTTGGATGACTGTGATTGGAAGGCAATCTTTATTATTCTTTGCTGGTTCATTTGGCTAGAGAGAAATGAAAGTATGGGCCTAGACTCTATTGGTCTCAGAACATGGGCAATTATAGAATGCATTTGTAAGGCAGAGCAAACACTAAGAAGAACGAACTTGATCAACGAGCCTAGAAAGAAAACATCCCAAAATGTCATTTGCTAACATAGGCAAGTGCTTGTGGATGTCGATGGTGCATACTTCTACATTACAGAAACAGTTGTTTGTGGGGGAGTGTTGAAGAATAGCAAGGGTGAATGTGGTGAACGCTTCCAGTTACATCTTGAGAAAGGTGATCACCTGACAGTAGAGTTTTGGTGTTCGATGATAGGCCTTAAAAAGGCTTGGGATAGTAACCATA